>OY728156.1:1031655510-1034055510 GCA_963277665.1 Viscum album
TTTACCCTAGATAGAACAAATGGTATATGTCATACTGAATAATCCCTCTAGTCTATAAAATTTATAAGTATACTGAAAGGTTTTGTTTTTTAATAGTTGATGATATGGAATAACAAAGGTCATGATGGACCATTAATCTTGTAGATATTTCATTTCAAATATATCACACATAAATATAATCATAGATTGTGATTTAGATTACTATTTTGATATAGTATCTCTTTATGAAAAGGATAACATTTAATGAAATAAAATTTTTGAAAATGGAAAATGTGAAGAAGGTAAAGAATCCCAAATATTGATAAATAATATTTTAGAGGATGATTATAACTTAGAATGGTTTTAAGAAAATGTTTACTCAGTTTTTGTTAAACATAGGACTAAATCAGGAAAAATTCATTTTCAAAGAAAGAAAGAAGTATAATATTTAATTTTAATACAAGTAATAATATAATAAATAAATAATTTTTAAAATTTACAATAAAAATGATGATTTTGAAAATCAATACTGATAAGAATAGAATAAATATGAGTGAAATTGTGATATTAGATTTTAAAACATTTTTTATATTTTTTGCATTAAAAAAGAAAATGATTCACTTCCAATTTTTTTTAAAGTGTGGTAAAAAAATTTAACCAATTATTATAAAAATATAGTTTTTAAATAATTTAATCTTGAAAATAAATAGGTTATAAACAGATGAAACCTAGATATAAAGATAATAATAAATAAATTGTTCCTTAAAAATATCACATGATTTTACTTAAGAGAAGAATTGAAAGGGAACCATTAAGTCATGTGTATTCCTAAAAAATGTAGAGAAGTAATACTAAATAACACAAATAATTAATTTTAGAAATAGTTAAATATAAACTAATATAGATAAATAGTGATAGAGAACACATTATCAAGAACAAGAAAGAGCAGGAAAGTCCACTTTTTAATAACAAAGGGTATGAACTTTAAATCCCAAAGGAAGTAATTTTGATGATAAATTAATCAAAAATTGAGGTAAATTGGAAATTTATACATTCATAACCTTTTATAAGATAAATATAAGTTAATATATAAAATATATAACTGATTCATAAAAAAATGGACATTTGGAAGGAAAACACTTACCTCTAGTCCCAAATCACTTTTTATATCCTATAAATTATTTAAAAATTAAATTAATTATTTACATGATTTTGAAATTTTTTAGGTTTAATACATTATAATTATTCCTTTTAATTTATATATTAACATGTTTTATACATTTATTAGATTTTATTTTCTTAGGTCAATAATTTATGAGGTTGTCTAGTTCATCATTAAAAAACAGATTGGACACAATGGTAACTATCAATGGGGATTGAAAAATGATTAAATAAGATAAAAAGTTCCAATTTTATGTTTTAATTTCATAATATAAGTAAAAGAGTTTAATATATTCAAAAAATAGTTCTTAATTATAATTTATTTTTTATAAAGTTGTTTTAATTGGTTAAATTGACTTTGGTTATTTACTTTAAATTCCAATGTTACCATAAATTTTTAGCATTAAACAACCTTATAAATGAAATTATTTAATTATCATATTATATTAAATAATTAAATTAAATGTTAAGAATATAATGGAATGTAATAAGTGAAAATAAAAAATTATCATTCACTTAGGTATCATAAAAGTACAACAGGTGAAACAATGTTTTTAAGAGAGTTTTAAAAAGAAGGAGAAAAATTTTAGATATTATATTTTTTATAAAAAAAATAAAATAATATTAAAACATAAAATTTAATTTTAATTTTAATTTATTAATTATAGTATATTGTAAGTGGGTGATTGATCGGGTAGTGATTCACTATTTTATATTCACCCTTACACCACTGTGATAAACAAGTTTTATATTGAAAATTATAAAAATAATAAAAAATTGTACTTAATGTTTGATTAAATTATTTTTTATTTATCATCATTAAAAAGGTAAAGGTTACTTTTTTGTAATTTCATTGTAGTTGGAGATGATTTGGAGGCCCTAGAGATTATTCAAAAGGGAAATGGTCCAAACTACATGGGATCCCAACAACATATGTCCACTGTTTTGAATTTTTTTTTGAAATATATGTCTCCAAATGGGCTGAAATGTTGTGGGAGGATCCAAATCTTCATAGGATAAAACTCATATCTAGTAAACCAATCCCCGTTCGTCCATTATGGCGCCTATACTAAAAATTAAGTCTAGGGGATTGAATCTGCACGATGTTAGAAGTTTGGTTCGGTATTTAGACTATATCACCATTTGTATAAATTAGATGGCTTCCAAATTTAATATAAGGATATTGAATAATAAAAAAAACATGTTTTTTTTACTTTTTTATTTGTCTAGATAATTCCATATACTAACCCAAAACTGAGACTCAAGTGGTATCACCAAAACATGGTGATCAAAACTACTTACCATTTTAGGTATAAAAGGGAACCTAGTGAAACTCATTTGGATGTTCAAACCAAAATATAAGATCTACCATTTTAGAGTCCTATAGGATTCTCCTCATCATACTAGATGTTTTGGAGGCCTCTATCCTCATAGGGGGATCAAGAATGAAGGAGTTCCACCCAATCTTCCTCCTCCTCCCAATGTTTAGCTAAGCGGTGGGTGATCTTTTCTAGGGAGATAAACAGACAAATAGGGTGTTCTGGGACATAATTATCTACTGGTTTGGTGTATAATACGATTTTAATTGATCTTTCATATGTATCTTAACATGTTTTGATTAATTTAACTGAAATTCTTTTTTTCATAACTGATTGGTGTGCGATTTTAAGTGTGCATCTTTTGTTGTTCTGATTGGACTATGTAAGAATAATTTTATTTCCCAAACATTTGAGATTTCAATTTCCCTTTACAAACCTTAATGTGTGATAATGAGTTGTAACATGACTACATGATTTTTAGGTCATGGTTTAGTTCTAATCGCATCATTTTAAGAGGCATGTGGGTACACATGATCTTGGTTAAACTTTAACCAAATGATTACACTAAAACCTAATCATCAATTAATAATGAGGAACTCTTCAAGTGATTTAGTAACTTAGAAATGATCACTTATTTATCTCATAATTTTCAAAATACACTTTGTATTAAAACTATATAACTCATTAAATTAAGTTACTTTCATGAATCGTTTTCCAAAATCAACCCCTATTTTAGTAATTTTTATTAAAAATACATAATAAAAACCTAAAAATATCCTTTAGAGATGACCAAGGGTCTTATAAATACTATAAAATATTCTTTAAATCACTAAAAATTTGGCATGTCATGACAGCACGTTCAAATTTTGGAACTGTTTCTAGGGAGTGATTTGGTTTTTAGTGCGTGTTTTTGATAATATTTTTGTAATATTTTTGAATATTTTTTTTATCTTATACCATTACCAATATTTTTGTGCTCTCATTTATTTCTTTTTTCGGTTCGATGCATGATGCATTCCACTTCAAGCGACATACCACCTTTCAAACCAGAACTAGAGATGATGTTATTTTAGTGAGACTGTGACACATAAGATAACCCTTTGAAGGAGGACACACAAAGAATAAACACTCTTCTTGATCCTTCTATTTATTACACTGAATATAACATTAAAGATAAAATAAAATTTCATAATATGGATTAAAATAACTAGAAATTAAAAGAAATAACCTCACTTGATGATGATATCCAACCCAGATATGTTCAAATACAAGTTGAGACACCTAATTTTAAACTAAAGTGCAGTCTATTTCACTTATTGCAATGATTTCATGGAATCATTGGAGAAGATCCCCATAAGAACATAAAATAATTTCATACTATGGGATATACATTAAAACCTTTAAATGTGGATGAAGATCAAGTAAATCTAAGGGCATTACATTTTTAATTAGAAGATTCTGAAAAATATTGGCTTTATTATATTAATTTACTAATTAGAGGCTGTGTAAACATAAAAAGTCTTTTTCTAGAAAATATATTTCTTAGCCTCTCGAACTGAAAACTATAAGGAACAAAATATGTGGTATAAGTAAATCAAAAGGGAAAAAATTACATGAATATTTGGAACACATTAAAAGGTTTTGTTCATGTTTACCACACTACCAAATAAGTGATAAAATTTTTATTCAGTATTTTTATGAAGTTTTAAGCCCTATAGATCAAAATATTATCAATGCTACTATAAGTGGTGCACTAGTTAATAAGACCCCAATTTTATCAAGAACCCTGATTGAGAACATGGCACAGAACACTCAACAATTCAGTACAAGGTCCAATGTACCCATTCGAGGTTTCTAGAAGGTGAAAATTACTGAATTCAAGAAGATGGTGGACATAATGCTCAAAGTGGTAAGTACCCTTCTTCAACAAATTTCTCTTTCCCAAGGGAAATCCCAATATCCTCCTCCACACTATTGTGGTATATGTTATTTTGACACCCACTACTCTAACCAATGTCTTAAATTGATTGAAACATCTAAGATTTGTGAGGAAATATTTTCAGAACTCCCCTATAAGCAATACTTTAGGAAAGAACCTTATTATCTATAAAACCCATGGTGGAATGAAAACCAAGCTTATGTTAGGGGCTATTCAAACCATCCTCAATAATAATGGAACCAATCGGGGTATAGTTTCCGTCCACCACCACCCAAAAATCATCAAACTCAACAATGGAATTTCCAAAAAACCCCTCTAAAACCCGATCCCATCTTATAATACATGATGAAACAAATGGCTTCCAATAATATCTAATTCCAAAAAACCACCCAAGATTCCATACAAGACCTAAAAACCCAATTAGGATAACTTTACAACTCGGTGGGGGAAATCCAAATCCATGGTTCTGGTAAACTATCTTCTCACCTAGTAGTTAAACTCGGGGATAAGGGAAATATTAGTTCCCTCACCCTTTATAGTGGAACAAAACATAAAAGCCAAATGACCCCACCACTAGAGTCATCCCGTCCTAAGGAGACCACTATCCCAACCACTGGAAATGCTCTAAATGAGGCAGAGCCTTGTCCTAATAGAATCCCTTAAAAAGGAAAGAGTGTTTCTATTGATGAGTCACCTAGCCCAACCATTTCTCTTCCATTTCCCCAAAGGGCCATCCAACCATGAAAAAAGAAAAAAATATAACTTGATAGGGAAATCTTTGAATCATTAAAAAAAGTGTAGGTCAACATCCCCTTGATTGATGTTGTGAATAAAATTCCACGATACGCCATTTTTCTAAAGGAGATATGTACACACCGATGGTGACTTCATGGAGAGTAAAAGGAGATCTTGGGGAGGAATGTATTATAATTGATAAATCCATTACATCCCATGAAGTGCAATGATCCTGGCATATTCTCGATTCTATGCACAACAAAAGAGTAATCATTTTCCAATGTTATGCTTGATTTAGGTTCTTCTATAAATGTGATGCCTCACTCCCTTTACTCTATATTATATGTTAGGAAACTAAATCCTACTAGAATTGTTGTTCAACTAGCCAACTAGTGTACCGTACACCCCTCTAGTGTGTTAGAGGATGTTATTATGAGGGTACAAAATTTAATTTTTCCTACTAATTTTTATGTGCTTAAAATGGAAGGTGATATGATAAATGGTCTTGACCTAATTATATTGGGGATAACATTCTTAAAAACCACCAAAACCATAATTAATGGCCAAAATGGTATATTATCTATGGAGTTTGGTGGTGAAATTGTCCACTTCAACATACTTGATTTTATGAAGCACCCCTAATATGAACTTTCCCCTCTCTCTGTTAATTCAATTAATGTACTCCCTTCCCATGAAAATACATCTCTTCTTTCCACCGATCCCCATTCTGAGTTTTCATCATTGATTGAAATGCTGGGAAATGAATCATGCATTGATTGATGAAGTGTTCTTGAAATATTCCATGAATGTATATTAATTTATGATTTCTTGATCACTGAGGATCTAATGACCATTGATGATACTACTAAGCTTATAAAATATCATTCTATATCTAAGGATGTTACCATTGAGAAGTTAGAGAAGATTAGTGACATCTAACATTCACAAAGACTCCCATAAATCCAAAATGGCCCTAAATTGGAACTAAAAAAACTTCTTCAGGATTTAAAATATTCTTATCTTGTGAATGGAATCAGGATTCCTGTCATCATTACTAGTTCACTCCTTCTTGATCATGAACTGCGACTAATTGATCTTTTTAGGGAGTATAAAAAATATTTGGGATGGTCACTTGTGGAAACTCTGGGAATTATTCGATCAATTTTTACACAAAATATAATGTTAAATGATGAGGCTAAACCAGTGAGGGAGTCATAATATCAACTAAACCCAAACCTCCTAGATGTTGTTAAAAAGAAGGTATCAAAATTATTGGATGATGAAATCATTTATCCCATATATGACAGTCAATGGGTCAGTCTAGTACAAGTGGTTCTTAAAAAACCTAGCCTTACGATAATTAAAAATAAAAAAATGAATTGGTTCCAAATCATGTGAATAATAGTTGGAATGTCTATATAGAACATAGCTGATTAAACCAACACACTAGGAAGGACCATTTCCCATTTCCATTTATTGATTAAATGATCGAGAGGCTGGCAGGGAAGTCCCATTACTATTTTCTTGATTGGAATTCTGGATACATTGAGATCCATATTTTTCATTAGGAATAGTAAAATACAACTTTACTTGCCCCTTTAGAACATTTTCATATAAGAGGATTCCATTTGGAATGTGCAATGATCTAGGTACTTTACAACAATGCATATTTAGTATTTTTTGGATTACCTAAAGAATTTCAAAGAAGTACTCATGGATGATTTCAATGTTTATGGATCCTCATTTGATGAATTTTTGAGAAGTCTTGGTTTAGTATTACATCACTGTATTGAAAATAATATTGTATTAAATTATAAGAAATTCCATTACATAGTGTGATAAGGTATAGTTTCGGGACATGCAATTTCTAGGGATGGTATCCAAGTAGATAAGTCAAAAGTGGATGTCATTTCTTCTCTACCATTCCAAAAAAGTGTATGTGATGTGTGGTATTTCCTAGGTCATACTGTTTTTTACCATCATTCCATTCACGACTTTAGTAAAATTGCACTCCCCCTCTCTCGATTTCCCCAAATAGAAAAGGAATTTTTTTTGATAAGGAATGTTACCAAGCTTTTAATTTGTTAAAATGGAGTCTCACTTCACCCCTAGTAATCCAACCACCTCAGTGGGATTTACCATTTTATATCACATGTGACACCTCTAACTATGTGGTTGGGGAAGTATTACCTCAAAGGGTCGATCGAGCTCCACATTTCATTGCCTATGACTCATGTACTTTTGAACCTTTCCATGAAAACTACACCACAACTAAAAAATAATTATTTGAAATTGTGTTTTCCTTGGATAAATTCATGTCATACCTTTTTGGGTCCAAAGTCATTGTGTTCTCATAGAATGAAGCCCTCTAGTGTATCCTTAAGAAACTAGAATCCAAACCATAACTCATTCGTTTGATGATCCTCCTTCAAGAGTTCAATTTCAAAATTGGGGATAATAAAGGAACAGAGAATGTGGTGGCTGACCATATCAGTAGGATCCACCCATTATGGGACATTGACTCATCCCCCTATATTCTTATAAATTACCTATTTCTTGATGAGAAATTGTACTGGGTGAAATAATATATTCCTTGGTATTCTGAAATTTTTAATTATTTGGTAGCATCTTTCATTCCTACTAATTTTAAAAAAACAAATCCAGTCATTTAAAACATGATTCCTATTGGTAAATATGGGATAACCCCTACCTTTTTCACACATGTAGTGATCATGTCCTCATTCATTGTGGTCTTGATAGTGAGTTTTAGTCCATACTTAGGTTTTTCCACACTCTTGATTGTGGGGGCCACTTTGGTCTACAACAGACTACTCGCAAGGTCCTTGACTATGGTCCCTTTTGGCCAACGCTTTTTTGGGATTCCCATGATTTATGTAAATCTGGTCTGTACTGTCAAAGAATAGGGAATGTATCTAAAAGAAATGAAATTCAAAAACAACCATTGATCTTCCCTGAAATTTTCTATGTTTGTGGAATTGAATTTATGGGCCTATTCCCAAATTCATTTGAGAACCTTTACATTTATTTGGCAATAGATTATGTTTCAAAATATAAAGAAACACATGACACAAGGACTGATGATTCCAATACTATTGTGTAATTTTTGAGAACCCAAATATTGTTGTAGGTTTGGATTACCTAGGTTAATCATTAGTGACCAAGGTTATAATTTATGAAACCGAACAATGAAATATCTTTTACATTGGTATGGGGTCGGGTATCGTGTGTCTACTACTTATCACACACAAACCAATGGCGAAGCCAAGCTGTTGAATGGATAGGTAAAACAAATTCCTAAAAAAATATTCAAACCAACAGAAAATATTAGAGTCTTATACTCGATGATTCATTATGGGATAACCATACTACCTTTAAAAGTACCATTGGATGTCACCTTATTAGATTGGGTTTGGAAAGAGTTGTCACCTCCCTATTGATATTGTCCACCAGGCCTACTAGGCTATCAAACAATGGACTTATAATCTTTCTGGAGAAGGTTATCAAAGGAAGTTGTAGATTCCGAAGGTGGAGTAAATGAGAAGATATGAATATGACAACTCTAGGATTTATAAGGAGAGAACCAAGGCTAAGAACAACTATCTCATGCTTCATCATCAATTCCACATTGGCCAGAAGATTATGATCTAAAATTAAATGATAAAGTTACATCCATGTAAGCTTCATTCCCACTATTTTGGAACGTACAACGTTAGTAATGTCTCTCTATTTGGTGTTTTCTAGTCTCAAAATTAAGAAACCAAGAAATCCTTCACTATCAATTGGAAATGGCTAATGCACTTCCATGAATCCTTTCTAGATTCCTCGATAGAGTAACTCTATGTTCAAGAAGAAATCTATGAATGACACTCACCGGGTTTTATCCTTCCTTCCCATATTCTATTTTATTATATCGAGAACATTGTAAACTCTATGTGTG
Organism: Viscum album; assembly: GCA_963277665.1. NCBI lineage: Eukaryota > Viridiplantae > Streptophyta > Magnoliopsida > Santalales > Viscaceae > Viscum > Viscum album. Next base: position 1,031,664,602 of record OY728156.1, read on the forward strand.
GGGGAATGGGTCCATTTCTGGGTATGATTGGAATTTTCATCATTTTTTTTCTCGTTTGGGTTTTCTAAGTTGTATTATCACTTCCCCCTAACATCTATTCCAGAATGGTAATTTTTGATGCCCACATTTTCATGGAAAATGATGGCTTCTTAATAATATAAATTAGTAAACATGCATGGATAATTTCCTTTTTTATATTATTTTATCATTCAAAAAAAATTCTTATTAAATGTGAATTTTAGTAAGAATTCAATACTGTGGTGTGAATTTCCCTTGAAATTTCTTTGTTTGTCAATGATTTAAATGGTTGAATCATTTCATAACCTTTGAGAAGAATGGTACCCTTTATGTGAATATATTAAGGGAAAATTGTCTCACCTAATTTCTCCACACGACTTTTCACCCAACCATAAAGTGTTAAAATATGTACTTAATAAAAGGTAAATATATGTTATGTTTATTTTTCTCTACTTTACAAAATCATTTTCCATACATTCATTCCTTGTCTTATCTATTTCATTACTGTACCAGATTTACCTATGTGTGTATACCTATTATATAACTATTGTACGCCCTAAAAAAACAAAAAAGGGTTGTATATTGGAAATTCAAAAACCAACCTTACTCAACGTTTGATCTAGTTATAACTATTACAATTAGTGTCATGAGGAGATCAAACAAGGGTTTAGAGAAGAGTGTTAGATTTTTTCCAAGTGAAACTTTTGAAAAAAATAATAATAAATGAGGGGAGTGATTAAACGCACAACATATGGGAATATCTAGGTCAAGAGATTATGGTTTGACTTTTTGGAATTCTTATGTGACTAGGTCTTGAAATTTGATTGAAAAGGATGCAAGGAAGGTTCCGTGGAAATAATCATGTAAGTAGAATTATTTTTCATATAACTTATATTTTCTTGATAGAAATTGGAAAGAATAACATGAAATGGTTGTCACAAACACACATAGAGAATTAGTGACAAGATTATATTTTGAATTATTTTCCTTGATTGGTATCATGTTTCTCTTGGAAGTTCATTTGCAAATTTTTTTCGAGAAGTCTTTTTCCATGATCACTAAAAATAACTCATTGGTGTAATTTTTTCTTTGATCACATTTTTATTATGGATTAAATTTTCATTTAATGTTAAATCTTCATGATGTTGGGAATATATCCATGCATAATTTTTAGAGATGTGACTTTTCCAATTAGTGCAAATGTTTAGGTGTGGGGGTGTGATCATGTAGCGACTCACTATTTCATTTTCACCCTTACATAATAGTGTTAAACTAGTTTTATATTGAAAATTATAAAAATAATAATAAATTTCACTTCATGTTTGATTCAATTAAATTTTTTATCACTGTTAAAAAGTTAAATGTTACTTGTTTTATTAATTTCATTGTTGGTGGAGGTGATTTTGAGGCCTTGAAGAAGATCCAAAAGAAAATGGGCCAAACTGCATTGGAGGCCAACAATATTTATCCACTATTTTGAAAATTTAACAAAATATTTGTCTCTAAATGGGATGATATTTTGTTAGATGATCCAGAACTTCATCTAATAAACACATCTCAAGGAACCCAAGCCACATTCATCCATTAAGGGGCATATTTGAACCATTCTATCTAAGGGAAAGAATATACATTAAGTCAGAAGTTTGGTTCAGTATTTTGACTATATATCTATTTATAGATATCCAATGGCCACAAAATTTGACATGGTGATATTAAAGACATTTCAAAAAAACTTTTACCTTTTCTTCAAGTATAGATAATTCCATAAACCAAACCAAAAAACCGAGACTCAAGTGGTATCACAAAAATTGGGTACTCAAAACCTCTTACCATTTTGTATATAAAAGGGAACCAAGGGAACGTAATTTGGATGTTTCAACTAGAAGAAAAGATCTTCCATTTTGGTTTCTAAGAGTAGTATCCTCCTCATATTAAAAGTTCTGGAGGCCTCTATCCTCATAGGGTGATAAATAAAAAAGGGGTTGCACTCGATCTTCCTCCTCCTCCCAATTTCGAGCTAAACAGTGGGTGATCATTGCAGGGAGATACACACTTGAAGAGGGAGTTATGACACATAATTATCTATTGGTTTGGTGTATATTGTGGTTTTAATTGTTCTTTATTATGTATCTTAACTTGTTTTGATTCATTTAATGGAAACAATTTTTATTCCATAACCGTTTGGTGTACGATTTTAAGTGTGTGTCTTGTGTTGTTACAATTGGACAACATAATAATCATTTTATTTCCCAAACATTTGAGATTTAAATCTTCCTTTACAAACATTAAATCATGCTAATTATATAGAACTTGACTACATGATTGTTATGCCAAGGTTTAGTTCTAATCAAATTATTTTAAGAGGCTTGTGGGTACCCAAGATCATGTTTAACTACCAACAAAAGGATTAAAATAAAACCTAATAATCAATTAAGAACAATTAACTATTCAAGTGATGTAATAACTTAGAGATTATCACTTATTTATCTCATATTTTTCAAAATCCATTTGTTCTTTCAAATTTTAAAACTCTTTAAATAAAGTTACTTTCTTGAAACTATTTTTAGAACCTCCCCCTATTTTCGTAATTTTTATTAAAAATAAACACTCAAAACCTATCAACTCTTATTGAGAGGCGACATAGGGTCTTCCCTAGACTGAGAAATTTTCTTTAAAACAATAACAATTTGACGTGTCATGACAACACATTCTATGATTCAAATGAAAAGACATGAATTTTAAAACCCATATTTCAACAAAGTAATGGCTTTTAAAAAACGTTATATTAGAGGTAAAGGCTGATATATTATAAATAATAGATAAATAAATGGTAATTACAATATTTTAAAATCATTTCATCAAAGTAAAATGAATTTTGAGCAAGGTTTAAAGAAAAATAACAAAAATAAGGAAGGATAAAGAGACTTGGAAACCCTTAAATTGACATATTAACAATTTAAGAGAAGAGTTTGATGTGGGGAAAAGGGTGATATCTCATTGATAATAGGTTAAAATTATGATAATAACATTTAATTATAAGAATGGATGTGTATAAAGAGATGGTTAAAAATATATTCTAAAATTATAGCACTAAAATAAAGGGGGATGATTGTAACGCCCCGACCCCAGTTACCCAGAGTCGTTGCATTACTTCGTAACATTGGTATGATCACAAGAAAGATCAAATCTCGAAAGACCGATTGGTTTAGTAGCCTTGGAAACACTAGATATATTCATAAGTTTTACATTACATCATAAAATGAAAAACTACTACAACAACATAATGTTTCCACAGTCCACACTATAATCCCCTCATAATATCCCTGCAGGTCATTCATAACTTACAATCTTCACATCCTGGGAAAAAATAAAACATAGAAAAGGGGTGAGCTCAAATGCCCAGTAAGGATAACAATATAGCAGAACATTCAAAAATAAGCATAAAAATTTAAGGCAATGAATTACTAAAGCAAACGCCTTTTAAACTTGAACTTCAACATAGTATGGCAAATGTAAAATGAAAATAATTCCATTTACTTATTCACATGGATATTCTACTAATCGAATAATCACATGCAAAAATCAATAACCACTTTCATAATGTTGGAATGCATAATGCCAGACTATCATAACCACATAGTCAAGGCCTCGTGCCAAGACTACAAATAAGATTTTGTCAAGGCCTTGTGCCAAGACACTAGTTTGTCTCATGAGACCTACCGATGCATCGAGGAGCTATAGCGGGCTCCACCCGTCACTTACTAAGTCCAATGCATTCCCATATGAAAAGGTTTAGACATAACATAAACATTCATATTAAAACTAGCATACGAAATGTCAATAATTTCACCATAAACCATGAATGGTATAAATATAGCACATCCACGGTCCATCATATCACAAAACCTTCAATACAATATAGAAGTTTTGTATCACAATAGATCAAATTCAAATAAGCGTAAAATCCATCAAAGGATGTTGACATAGATGAAATCAAAATTCTTTTTAAAGAAATGTCTCTTTTTATTTTGAAATCATTTAAGATCCATATAAAATAAAACATTTTCTTTGAAAATATTCTTATAAGCTTGTAAGGGAAGTTTTGAAGATTTTATAACGGCGGAAATTAGCCGCACCCGCCGTATAAGTTAAAAAAAAACATTCTTACCTTAATTCTGTCGAAAAGGTTAAAAAGGACCTTGTTTTGAAAACGACGGAAATATTCCTTTATAAACCTCTTATAAAAAGTCAAACAAGGGTATAAATGACTTTAACCCATATTCTTGTAAATAGTAAAAATGTTTTGAAATACATTTCGAAGAAACATGGATGTGTATGATAAAGAGATCCCAGTAGATTATTACGTATAATACAACCTCGGATAATGAAGAGATTGTGAAATAACCCTTACCTTGTACTTTTCCTTGGTTGGGGTAGGTTAACCTCCTGTATAATGGTGAAATAATTGTTATTAAATTATACAAGAATCATATATTTTAATATGATATCATATATGATCTTTTAACATTGATTTGTTAATAATATCTTAGAATTATCGTCGTTTTGGGAGTTAACTTACTCATTTTCTTTTATATGTTTTGTTACATAAGCCATGGTTGTTGTATCTTATTCATATCCAGAATGATATCCAGTCCTTAAACATCATTTTTAAATCATCAAATGATAATTATACTTGAATGGATACGATGGAGAATGAATCTCATCGCGTTCGTGGAGACGGTAGTCCGTACGTACGCATGAGCGACAATATCATTCTTTTGATATTAAAATAATATATAAATGGATGGTATATCATATATACAGAATCATTAACATGTTATATTTATTATTTACATGAGTTACACATCATTATTATACCCATCCAAATAATATTATATTGAATAACAATTACACCACGACGTGGAGACGGTAAGGCGTACGTACGCACGTATGGCGACATGTTATTCAAAGGGTGTATAGAATACTGAATATGATTGTACCATATTTATAATAACATCACAGTATATGTGAGATACTGGATTTATTATTTTAGAATGGTAAGAACAAAGGAAGAAGAAGTGGAAGAAGAAATGAACTTGGAGAAGGGTGGTGAAATCATTACCTCTTCTTCGGGTTCTTCCTTTTGATTTGATCAAAAGGGCTCCTTAGGATGGCTTTCTGATCAAACTAAGGCCTCTAGGTTGTAGTTAGGGATGTTGGGAGAGTATTTGGGCAGAGTTTGGCCGAACCAAAAGGCTTTAGAGGTGTGAAGAAATGAGAAGGAGGAGTGCCCTTTTATAAGAGGGGTGAGGGGCACCTTTGGAAAAGCTAGAAATATTAATTTATAATAAATTCATATTCAGTTTATAATGGCTCCAAAGTTGACTATTAAAAGGTTAAGGTGGGGATGGGTAGAAAACAACTCAACCAATAGAATTTAGACAGGTTTGGGTACTTATATTAACCTTATCTTTAAGTATTAACTCTAAGTTAATTAGTTTCACTTTTACAATGTCTCTTTTTATTTTTATATAATATGGTTAATAAACATACTATATACATCCAAACGACCCCCAAGTGGTCCATTAATGATGAACCTATCATGATATAAGTCTCTTGGCCGAACCTTAGATTTTTAGGAATTTAATATCAATTAATAATATAATATTTGTTTTAAGAACTCTTTTATGTCAATTTTGACACTATTCAATAGTTGATTTTTGTGAAACTTATAACATATTGATTACTTCGAATAAAGTCAATTAAATCAATACTAATATATCATATTATCCTAGAAAATTAGTTTAATTCATTAAAAGTTTCATATTATATTTATTTGGGTATTTATAATATCAATTATTTTAATTTTTCACTATTATAGTAATTACTGCATCATCATTGTGTCATAAATAAAATAAATTATTTAATGTCTAAAAATTATAAATAAAATATCATTATGTAGGAAATCTTTTTATCTTCCTAATGAATATTTATAATCTAAAATCCAACATATATAACCCTATGTAACAATTTTTTTTGCTAAAAGATATATGCTTATGTCATTTTTGTATTCATTTTAACTTAATTAAAATAAAGTGTCATTATCACTTACAAGTGGATCCATGGGGTCCCAAAATAGACCCAAAGATGCCCATGGTCGACCATGTATCAGCCAATAGGGTTAAGACACGTTTTAGGGTAATTTAGTATTATTATAATATTATTTTTTAACCCTTATTTACCGGATTTACCCTTAACCATGGTAAATAAAATATTTACCGCAGTAATTATTCAAAATGTCTAAAAATAAAAGTTACCTATTTACACAATTTGAACATCCTGATTCCAAATATGGAATCCATTTTTCTAAAATCAAAACACAGAAGTGGCAGAAATTAATTTAAAATTAATTCCCGCTGTCAAAACAAAAAGCGTGTTTTTAAGAGATAATAACTATCAAAGGATTGACACTTGTTTATGTTCGGTTTAATTGTAAAATTATGTCCAATGACCAACATTATATTAAATGGTAAAAATATATTCTAAATATACTTTAAAACCACTCAAATTCATAATTTATCACTATTAATTATTTTGATTAAAAAAGTTGTTTTTAATTAAAATTTAGTAATTTTCACTATTCATCAAAATATGAAAGTTATCCGAAAAGTACCAAAATTTCACCTTAGGCTAAATTCGATATTCCGAATCCAAAAATGAAGTCCATTTTGAAATATAAAATATATATAATTTCAAAAATTAGGTATTACTATTCATAACGGCTAGTTTGATCGGTTGTGGTGTGTGTTAAAACTCGAAGTTGCGTACAACACACGCTACTGTTTTATTCAAAGGAAAGCGTACCGTGGAAGCTTGGTATGTTTTATTTTAAATTTTTTGATGTCCCCATTTAGTCAAAAAGTTTAAAATATTGTATTTAAAAAGGGTTCACTATTAAAAGTTGATAAAAGTGCAATACTGAAAATGAATTTGTTCTTGCATTATGACTAAGAAACTCATAATAGGGATTCTAAAATTATAAGGATTATATAAAGTTCAAAATGTAGTTAATACTATTCATGACCTCTTTTAATGGTGTGATTGAACTCGGTGTTGTGTGTAGTGCAAGTTATTGAATTATTTTTAAGAAATAACACACTCTGAAATCCTGGGGTGTTACATTCTCCCCTCCTTGAATAAATTACGTCCTCGCAATTTGAAATTGTTCTTCGAAAATAAAAGGTTGAAAGTAGAAAATATATTTGTGGGAAAACCCACATCGGAAATTGGGTTACTAAAATTTAGTCTTAATATGAGGAAAAGAGAAATGAAAGGGTCACCACCAAATTATGATCTCGATTAGGAGAACATTGGTGGCAATTAGAGACATATAATTGGAGGAAAAACGTAAATATTTATAGGTAGTGATTGAGGTCATCAATCAAAAACAAGTATAAAATTGAGGTCCTTAAACTCATCAATCTATGATGATTTGAAGTACCATCGGTTCAACAAAATATAGGGTATTAGGATAACACATTTTTGACGTTTCAAAATATCTTAGTTGAAATCCCACATCGAAAAATGAATTAATGGGGCCTCTATTTAAAATAAAGAGTGGAAAGTATGAAGATTACCGAAAATAACACATACTAGGGTTCCATGTAGGAAAATATGGATATGGAAGAGAAATCTAACCATCAATTATCTGATGGAGAGTGGTAGAGAACATGGCTATGAAAAGGCCAACAATCCCAAAGCCATAAATTAGCGATGATTTAAGGTACCATCTAGGAAAACATTTTTGTTCTATGTTCCTTTTATTAATGTTGAGGAATTTATTTATGAGATTGGCTAAGATAATAAGGAGATATACTTACTTTATAATTATAGTTTTATCCTTTAATAAATTTCTACCACAAACTCATCTTTCACTCTAAAAGATAATAGAATGTAAAAAATTCTATTTACACTATTCGTATAGGGTTCCAAAATAAACGAATTTATAATTCATCTACCATATCTTTTAAAAAAACTACATTATTTAATCCAGGACATCTCTTGGGCCAGTGGTAGGTGATACACCCTTGTCGCCCTTCGGTTGCGGGTTCAAGTCTCACAGCCTTGCCGGACGCGACGGGTTGCCGCCCGACCTCCAGGTTGTCCTTTTATGGCAATCCAAAATAATCAAACTAGAACTATCCAAAATACTTCTGTCCAAACTCATAGTCCAACATTTATAAGGAAGGTAAGCATAATGTAGATTCTTTTTACCCTGTAATATCATATGAATACCTTCATCATGTATTCTTTTAATACACTGAAACATCCTGAATTACCATATTCCTTATTGATTACATTCATGCTCCCTTATTCCATATAGAATGCTGGATATACCTCATTAATCCAAAAATGTTTTAAACCCCAACAATGATGGAATATACAAATCATTAATCAGTTCCAAGGTAGTCAAGAATATCCAATATAATTTATCCAAAACAATCATGTATTATTCCAAAATCACTACCTCGGTATCAGAACTATATTATGGTTTGTCATTCTCTCAACCATATATTTTCCAAAAATTTATCCTGCTATTGAGTCACTTTTCTCTGTTCCACAAAATCTCAAGTCCTTAATGAAATAGTACTGCAGTACAATCCTTACATACTCCATAATTATTATAACAAGTAAATTGTTGATACACACTCAATTGACATAATCAAAATAAGAACTCTAATCATTCCTCTTCATCTGTGGTAGTATCATAACTTGATTATTATCCAATAACATCATTTGCGGCATAGTTTGATGACTGGGACATAGGTTCGCGTAGTGTCCAAACTCCTTGCAAATGAAGCATTGTACATTTGAAACCATTTTCTTACCCTTGCAGTCACGTACTTTGTGCCCTTTTTCTCCACACTTATAACAAACTCCCATTCCTTTCAGGCAAGTTCCAGGGTGTTTCTTTCCACAGTTACCACATATGGGAAAAGTCTTCTTTTCCCTCTTCCCTTTATCCATCTTTCTCTCTTTCATCATTTTCTTCTCTTGCTTCCCTTCAAAGCCATAGGACTCAGTAAAATCTTTACTTATCTTATCAACACATGATATTATTTCTTCATATGATGATAATACATGGGAGACTATTTCTCTTATAAATTCTAGCTTAAGACCATGAAAGATATGATCCTTCCTTCTCTTTGGATCATGTGCATTTCTGGAGTTCTCATTCCTTCTTCTGGGCGCCATTTCTAAACAATTGCATAAACTAGATCAGCTTATGAATCGAAATACATAATCCCATACTTATAAAACACTTAACATAAATTGAACTATTTATGGATATAATCCATAATCATAAAAATGTTTTCTTTGAGGAAGTATATACTCATAAACCCTTCATAATGATTTGTAAAGAAAATGAGAGTTATCCTAAGCATATCCCCCGGGAGTGTCGTAACCAAGAGTGCAGCAAGGCCCGTTGTCGTGCACCAGTTCCCGTTCGAGTCTAGCTCAAAGCGGTGTTTTCGGGTTTTACCCCTAGGTACATCTGTGCCAGAGCCGCATCTACCTGCTCGTATCCAGACAGGGATGTATTGCTCGGAAAACTCACAAAATCTCTACAATACCAAGATTCTAGGAAGTTCTTCTATACTAATCCTCAAAGTTCATCTTAGGTCTACGTGCTCTAATCAGAGTTTATCTAAATCTAGCTTCCAAGGTTTGTACTAAACTTCCTCTGATACCAACTGTAATGCCCCGACCCCAGTTACCCAGAGTCGATGCATTACTTCGTAACATTGGTATGATCACAAGAAAGATCAAATCTCGAAAGACCGATTGGTTTAGTAGCCTTGGAAACACTAGATATATTCATAAGTTTTACATTACATCATAAAATGAAAAACTACTACAACAACATAATGTTTCCACAGTCCACACTATAATCCCCTCATAATATCCCTGCAGGTCATTCATAACTTACAATCTTCACATCCTGGGAAAAAATAAAACATAGAAAAGGGGTGAGCTCAAATGCTCAGTAAGGATAACAATATAGCGGAACATTCAAAAATAAGCATAAACATTTAAGGCAATGAATTACTAAAGAAAAATCCTTTTAAACTTGAACTTCAACATAGTATGGCAAATGTAAAATGAAAATAATGCCATTTACTTATTCACATGGATATTCTACTAATCGAATAATCGCATGCAAAAATCAATAACCACTTTCATAATGTTGGAATGCATAATGCCGGACTATCATAACCACATAGTCAAGGCCTCGTGCCAAGACTACAAATAAGATTTTGTCAAGGCCTTGTGCCAAGACACTAGTTTGTCTCATGAGACCTACCGATGCATCGAGGAGCTATAGCGGTCTCCACCCGTCACTTACTAAGTCCAATGCATTCCCATATGAAAAGGTTTAAACATAACATAAACATTCGTATTAAAACTAGCATACGAAATGTCAATAATTTCACCATAAACCATGAATGGTATAAATATAGCACATCCACGGTCCATCATATCACAAAACCTTCAATAAAATATAGAAGTTTTGTATCACAATAGATCAAATTCAAATAAGCGTAAAATCCATCAAAGGATGTTGACATAGATGAAATCAAAATTCTTTTTAAAGAAATATCTCTTTTTATTTTGAAATCATTTAAGATCCATATAAAATAAAACATTTTCTTTGAAAATATTCTTATAAGCTTGTAAGGGAAGTTTTGAAGATTTTATAACGGCGGAAATTAGCCGCACCCGCCGTATAAGTTAAAAAAAACATTCTTACCTTAATTCTGTCGAAAAGGTTAAAAAGGACGTTGTTTTGAAAACGACGGAAAGATTCCTTTATAAACCTCTTATAAAAAGTCAAACAAGGGTATAAATTACTTTAACCCATATTCTTGTAAATAGTAAAAATGTTTTGAAATACATTTCGAAGAAACATGGATGTGGATGATAAAGAGATCCCAGTAGATTATTACGTATAATACAACCTCGGATAATGAAGAGATTGTGAAATAAACCTTACCTTGTACTTTTCCTTGGTTGGGGTAGGTTAACCTCCTGTATAATGGTGAAATAATTGTTATTAAATTATACAAGAATCATATATTTTAATATGATATCATATATGATCTTTTAACATTGATTTGTTAATAATATCTTAGAATTATCGTCGTTTCGGGAGTTAACTTACTCATTTTCTTTTATATGTTTTGTTACATAAGCCATGTTTGTTGTATCTTATTCATATCCAGAATGATATCCAGTCCTTAAACATCATTTTTAAATCATCAAATGATAATTATACTTGAGTGGATACGATGGAGAATGAATCTCATCGCGTTCGTGGAGACGGTAGTCCGTACGTACGCATGAGCGACAATATCATTCTTTTGATATTAAAATAATATATAAATGGATGGTATATCATATATACAGAATCATTAACATGTTATATTTATTATTTACATGAGTTACACATCATTATTATACCCATCCAAATAATATTATATTGAATAACAATTACACCACGACGTGGAGACGGTAAGCCGTACGTACGCACGTATGAAGACATGTTATTCAAAGGGTGGATAGAATACTGAATATGATTGTACCATATTTATAATAACATCACAATATATGTGAGATACTGGAGTTATTATTTTAGAATGGTAAGAACAAAGGAAGAAGAATTGGAAGAAGAAATGAACTTGGAGAAGGGTGGTGAAATCATTACCTCTTCTTCGGGTTCTTCCTTTTGATTTGATCAAAAGAGCTCCTTAGGATGGCTTTCTGATAAAACTAAGGCCTCTAGGTTGTATTTAGGGATGTTGGGAGAGTATTTGGGCAGAGTTTGGCCGAACCAAAAGGCTTTAGAGGTGTGAAGAAATGAGAAGGAGGAGTGCCCTTTTATAAGAGGGGTGAGGGGCACCTTTGGAAAAGCTAGAAATATTAATTTATAATAAATTCATATTCGGTTTCTAATGGCTCCAAAGTTGACTATTCAAAGTTTAAGGTGGGGATGGTTCGAAAACAACTCAACCAATAGAATTTAGACAGGTTTGGGTACTTATATTAACCTTATCTTTAAGTATTAACTCTAAGTTAATTAGTTTCACTTTTACAATGTCTCTTTGTATTTTTATATAATATGGTTAATAAACTTACTATATACATCCAAACGACCCCCAAGTGGTCCATTAATGATGAACCTATCATGATATAAGTCTCTTGGCCGAACCTTAGATTTTTAGGAATTTAATATCAATTAATAATATAATATTTGTTTTAAGAACTCTTTTATGTCAATTTTGACACTATTCAATAGTTGATTTTTGTGAAACTTATAACAGATTTATTGATTCGAATAAAGTCAATTAAATCAATCCTAATATATCATATTATCCTATAAAATTAGTTTAATTCATTAAAAGTTTCATATTATATTTATTTGGGTATTTATAATATCAATTATTTTAATTTTTCACTATTATAGTAATTACTGCATCATCATTGTGTCATAAATAAAATAAATTATTTAATGTCTAAAAATAATAAATAAAATATCATTATGTAGTAAATCTTTTTATCTTTCTAATGAATATTTATAATCTAAGATCCAACATATATAACCCTATGTAACAATTTGTTTGCTAAAAGATATATGCTTATGTCATTTTTGTAATCATTTTAACTTAATTAAAATAAAGTGTCATTATCACTTACAAGTGGATCCATGGGGTCCCAAAATAGACCCAAAGATGCCCATGGTCGACCATGTATCATCCAATATGGTTAAGACACGTTTTAGGGTAATTTAGTATTATTATAATATTATTTTTTAACCCTTATTTACCGGATTTACCCTTAACCATGGTAAATAAAATATTTACCGCAGTAATTATTAAAAATGTCTAAAAATAAAATTTACCTATTTACACAATTTGAACATCCTGATTCCAAATATGGAATCCATTTTTCTAAAATCAAAACACAGAAGTGGCAGAAATTAATTTAAAATTAATTCGCGCTGTCAAAACAAAAAGCGTGTTTTTAAGAGATAATAACTATCAAAAGATTGACACTTGTTTATGTTCGGTTTAATTGTAAAATTATGTCCAATGACCAAAATTATATTAAATGGTAAAAATATATTCTAAATATACTTTAAAACCACTCAAATTCATAATTTATCACTATTAATTATTTTGATTAAAAAAGTTGTTTTTAATTAAAATTTAGTAATTTTAACTATTCATCAAAATATGAAAGTTATCCGAAAAGTACCAAAATTTCACCTTAGGCTAAATTCGATATTCCGAATCCAAAAATGAAGTCCATTTTGAAATATAAAATATATATAATTTCAAAAATTAGGTATTACTATTCATAACGGCTAGTTTGATCGGTTGTGGTGTGTGTTAAAACTCGAAGTTGCGTACAACACACGCTACTGTTTTATTCAAAGGAAAGCGTACCGTGGAAGCTTGGTATGTTTTATTTTAAATTTTTTGATGTCCCCATTTAGTCAAAAAGTTTAAAATATTTTATTTAAAAAGGGTTCACTATTAAAAGTTGATAAAAGTGCAATACTGAAAATGAATTTGTTCTTGCATTATGACTAAGAAACTCATAATAGGGATTCTAAAATTATAAGGATTATATAAAGTTCAAAATGTAGTTAATACTATTCATGACCTCTTTTAATGGTGTGATTGAACTCGGTGTTGCGTGTAGTGCAAGTTATTGAATTATTTTTAAGAAATAACACACTCTGAAATCCTGGGGTGTTACAATGATGAAGAATCTATCACATTTTTATTTGAGATTACTCATTTTTAATGAGTCTAAAGACATCAAGGGATAGGATTCTGGTCACCCCAGGGGTTTAATAAAGGGGATAAAATATTTTGAGTTTCATTTAGGAATATTTTTAGTAAAATAATGTTTTGAAAATGAAAATAAATATGATGATTAGGGATATTTATATATCTATGAATCAGGGGTAATTTAGAATAACGTATTTATTATTTTATTATTTTGAGAAAATAATAAAAATGTTCTTGATTTCCTTGTTTTATATTATAGTATGATTATAAAATAAAAATTATTTGAAATTTTATCACAACCAATATAGTGACATGGATTTTTGTAATAATACCTTCAAATAATTTTAAAGTTGTTCATGATGTTGGTTTGATTATTTTCAAGACAAAAAATTTAAAAAAATTATATATATATATATGTATAATATTTTTAATCCACACACATTAACAAATTTCATTTTTCTTTAAAAGAGTACTGTATTAAAATTCCAACATTATGGTTGTGTCCAGAATTGAAATGTTCTCCTAGAAGAGGGTGTAAACATTATTTTTTAGGTTTTAAACCCAAAGGATGAGTGTTGGAGGTATTTATTTATATCACGAGTATATCCATATGAAAATATTTTACTATTTTTATTGGGGAATGGTTATTTGGTTTCAAAATGATACAGTGGTTTTGAAATGGTTTTTCTAAAGTTTTTCAGGGTATATATGTTTTGTTTGTTCTATAATTTATGAGTGGAAATAATTAATGGATTCATGAGGGGAATTATTATATGGAATTATTGGTTGTCTTGTGTTATAAGTTTATTGGATTTTTTTTCAAATCAATCTATCTCTTTGGAAATAACTTCTCTCCCCCCACTTTTTTTATTGGAGGAAGAAATACCTTAGATAAACTCATCACTCCCTCTCTACGTAATGAAGAATAGTTCTTTATGTTATATGTATTTTTATGATGGAGGTGGTGATGAATACATGCCAAGAAAAATTTATTGAAGAAAATATGTTTCTAAATAAATGTAAGTAATTTTATTAATGTATTTTAATTATTATTTACTATTCAAATTATCTTCTTCTAAAAATAGATTCACTGATGATGAACATGGATAAAATTTAAATTGATAAAAATTGGACAATCAAAAGAATAGAAATTAGATATATTGGTCTATATAACACATGGAACATTAAACATACATAAATTTATTTTCTAACACTATTATTGTGCATCAATGATTATATAAGGATTTATTATGACATAAAAATGATATGAATTTTAAGGATATTTGATTGAAATTTTAAATTAGAATATTTTTTCATTATAAAAAAATAAATTCTAGACATACATATTTTTTCTTATCAATAAAATGAACATTAATATTAGATAATTATATAAATCTTATTTAGGATCAATATGGGGATTAAGCCTTCATATTTTTCATATTTTTTATTTTGAGAACTTCCATGGGTTTATTTTTCTAAGTGGTTGTAATAATATTATTTATCATTGATAAAATAATATTTGATAAATGTTTTTTTTTAATTTCTACCATTTTTTTTAATAATTTCATATGTTTTTATTAAAATTACTACTATTCAGTTATTTTGTTATTTGATGAAGCTATATGTGATCCCATTATTTTTTGGTTAATATTTCATTGACAAGAACAATTTTAATTTTTATTCCATGTACTTTTGATTTGAGTTTGATCATGGTTTTTTGA
This sequence comes from Viscum album, assembly GCA_963277665.1. Classification (NCBI taxonomy): domain Eukaryota; kingdom Viridiplantae; phylum Streptophyta; class Magnoliopsida; order Santalales; family Viscaceae; genus Viscum; species Viscum album. Next base: position 1,031,680,200 of record OY728156.1, read on the forward strand.
TAATAAAACGGAAGAATGCTAGGGAATATTGGGTTTGAAAATATGATAGATATAATGTGATGGGTTTAAGGGAAAATTCTATGAATGTATGGAAAATATATAAAAATGGTAAATTATTGGAGGAAATCAATATGGTGATGTGTGTTGGTGAGTTTAGTGGGATCAGAGTTGCGTGACACTAACAACATGACTAAATGTGGTGGAAGAGGAAAGTTTCATTGGGGGAAGATGTTATGAATATATAATTATAGACTAATGACTATGTAATATTACAGGACACACATTATATAGTCTATAAGATACAACAACAAGGTTTAGTATTATTATAAATATCATAGGGTGTGTGACACTATGTCACACACTATGCATCTTGGGACTAAGTTCCTTAGTTTTTTACACCACTTACATGCTAGTTCAACATGTTGAATCCCAAAATCATGTGACACAACACAGAAGGAATGTATTTCTAGAAATGTGACCCTATGTGTACATATTTTATGATCCATGTAGTTTCATAGGACCTTAATAACATGTATCTCTAAGAGATGTCATGTACAACTTGCAATAAAACTTGGCCTATACCTAGGGTACACTCTTTAACACCTATGTTGTTCTACATTACATATATATTAATTAAATATTGTTTATTTGAATATAAAACATAGAATGAGTAGTGGAATAACATGAAAATCCTATCTCAAGTGTCCTACATACTATGTACAATATATGGACATACTCTGTAATGGGAAGTTTACATAATTCAATATATTTTTTTTCTGGGGCAGTAGTTTTGAGTGTTTGATTATTCTATTCAGAGTATATTTTTATATATAACATGATATATATATATATATCATTTGGGGTTTAAAATAAATTATTTTCATATGTTAAAGTTTTGTATCGATGTATAGAGGATGAAATCCGTGGGTGGATGATTATAGATCCCCCATATGACCAAAACCCTCATGGTAGTTACTATGTATAGGGTTTGGTTCATCCATATAATTAGTGGGGTAGGTAACCATCCCATTATGATGTGGTTTAAGTTCTATAATTATTGACTAAGTAACACTCTCATTCGATGAACACTACACATGTCGAGGTTCAGGTCCCTCATAATGGTGGGTAACCTTCTCAACTAATGTTATATTCAGTGAGGCATTAGTCCCCCATTACTCTTACTACTAATTTATGATATAGAAGTGACTAATGTGAGATAGTTCAGGTGATTCTATTTGATAATGATCTTGGTACTTAAAATTACTTTCCATATATGAATTTAGTGGAGATGAACTGTGATGAATGAAAACCTTGTTTACTCTAGTTACTTGCTACACCTAAAAGAATATCTGGGCTTATTCTATTGAATATACAATATATCTTACTTTCCTCTTGTGTTTTTATAGTATCAAACTTTTTATATTTATACTCACCCCAATAAAAACCTCAATACACTCATGTCTTGTCTACAAATATGGTGAAAAATACGATGGTAGAGATAGTGTATAGATGATATTGGAGGTGTTTGTTTTTGTGTGTATGTATTAGTGTTTGTGTGATGTGAAATACATCCTGTACACTAATTATTGGCTAGTCTATGTCATGGGAAGTTATTTTTTCCCTTTTCATTTTTTACTATATTTTATTCTATCTTATATTATTAGGATATTCATTATTTTTTCGTATATTCTTTAATAAAATTGATTTATTTATATTCAAGGATTTTTCAATATTATACATCTTTTCTTAGATATGTGTGGGTTTTTACATGTTTATAGTCTATAACCTACAATATGTGTTATATTTCTTCTTGGTGATTGTCACCCACCCCTAGAATATTAGAGGTAGGTTTTGGGTGGTACACGTAGAATAATACCATCTTAGGAGGGGTCCTAATGGGCTGGGTCATGTTAGAATAGTATCAAAGTAGATTGAGTCTTTGGGATACCGTTTGGAGCTTGCTGAATTGTGAGTATTTGTTTGGGATATTTGAGGAAATGATTTTAAGGGGTATTTAGTTTGGTTATCAAACCATGAAATTAAAGGATTGGTGTTGGATGTTATATAACATTTCACCAGTACTCTATTAATTGATTAGTTTATTCAATACTTTATTACATTAGTTTCAAGGTTTAATGGGATAATACTTGAATCATGTTTAATGTCAGTAGTTTTTAAATTTCATTTTTATTAAGAATGATCTTCTAGATATGATTAAAAAACTCACAGGTTAATATTATTAAATATAGGATGTAACCCCATATATAAACAACTTATGTATAGTGTAAAGGTTGTCTTGGGCCTATACATGTGATTCAAAATCCAATTGACAACCTATGAAGCAATGAGGCTTCCTTTTATGCACTTGATATGAAGGTTTTTACCGCACCAATATAGCATAAAGATGAACCTATACAACTTGAGTAAAGGTTAAACCCAACCATAATGTAGATAATATTTTATTTAGATAAATACAAGACTACTCGTAGGTTAATTATTCTTCACGAGTTCCATAACCAGAGACCTGTTATGTTTTAGTGTGTGAAATATACCTAGTGAAATGAACAATCCCAGGATAACCAAACATGTCACCAAACCCAATCCACCACATGGATCCAATGGGATTCATAATGCCCACAGGTTGGGAACATTCATGGGAAATAAATGAAACACCTTTTAGAACAAATTCACCCTTAAATTAGAGTAATATTATAAAAAAAAATTCTCGGAGTTCGACATGGACCATCCTTAAATTGGAAATCCATTCAATATCAAGTATAAATAAAAAAATAAAAAGGAATTTAAAGGGGTCGTGACCAACAATACCAACCCATCCCATTTTTATATTCAAAAAAAATCCTACAAAAAAGAAAATAATACTATAATACATAACTAGGTACACCATGAAAAAAATGAAAGAAACTAAAAATATGGTGATCCTGGCTGATATAAAAACAATAAAATAAAATAAAAATAAAATCAAGATAATCCCAAAGACCACTTAATGAAACCTCCAGTTTATCACTACTTCCTAACTCATTATATTTGTTCAATAAGAAATAAACTCAAGTGTAGTTTAAAATTATTGAACCTATAATGTATATACCAGATCTATTCAACCTAGTAGGTATCCACCCACTGAGTTTATGCATATAATTTCATAATTAAATTCATAAATAATATTTTGAAACTATAACTATAAAATATGATTCTGAAATATAATGAAGTTAAACCCAATATGAAGTTCGTAATATCTTTAAAAAAATCTTCAATTTTTTTTCTTTAAATTAAAACTATAAATTTTAAAACATTTCACTAGAATAGCATTTATTTTGAAAAAAAATCCATTTTAAAATCCACTAAAAACCCTATCATGATCATATTTAATACAAAATAGGTTTTTTAAACATCCTTTAGAAAAAATTAATGGAAATTAACCAAAAAAATGTCAAAAATGTACAATGTAGTCACCACAAATCTATAAAATGGAAAATAAAGATAAACAGGAAAAATGTCCACCATATTATAAGTAAAGGGAATAATAAAAGAAAGAACATTCCTGATACCCCATATGTGATAAAAAAATAAATTGATAAGAGTTTCATGGGATTTACCCGGGACCTAATGCGATGCACACCTAATTTTATCAATTTCCTGCAAACCAAAAACCAACAAATGCTGATTCCAATATCCAAAATCCATCTGACTACCCCACACCAAAATCAAAAAATAATAGAACTACCTCCTAGACCTAATAACTATGATTATAGTATGGACACTAATAACATGTGAAATAACTAGTCTTTCTTAAATATATATCTTTTATTTAGTACCCACATTCCCATTACTAATAAAAAATAGAGGTGAGCGAATAATAATTACAAAACCAAAACAATAGGCATAATAAATAACTCTAAATCAAAAAAATCACCATAAACAAAAATATCTCCATTCAATTAATACATAAATGTAATAAATAATAACATTCAATTAAAAGGGATTAACAGGAATGACTTGCTGATAAAATATCAACGCAAGGGGGAAAACAAAAAGGGGAAATCAATAGATCCTAAAAATCATTACAAAATATTTTCAAAGTTACAACATGTACTTTACCAGAAAACATGTCTTGTAATTATGATACCTTTAATATTTCATAGAACACCACTTAAAACATCATTTAGAAATCTATTTAAACCTCACAAATCATTTAAATTTTAAAACCACCCTTTAAAACATGGTTATTTGTCTTTAAAATCAAAATTAAGGCCAAGTTACTTCCATTTCCATGAATCACATTTTTAAATATCCACTATTTCTTTCCCAATTGGAAAACCAAACTCACTAATTTCAATAATCCTATGAAATTCATCAAAGGATCCATTTTAAAATCATTTCGAGGTCAACCTCGCAATATAAAAAAATATGTATTTGAAAATTCATTTTCACTATTTGAAAACCAAATGATATTAAAATCCAAAAAAACCGTCAAATAAAATTAAAATACTCTCATAGTAATTTAATAAATTCTTGTAAACTAAAAAAATCCATTTTAAACATGAAAAAATGCAATTAAAAAGAGAAACTGATAATGGCAAGCTGAAAATAAATATAAATAATTTATAGAAATTACAAGGATATCAAATATATTTATAATTTCAATAAAAATATATTTTGATATCTCAAGAACATTTTAAATTAAAAAATAAAACCATTTCGGAGAAAAACCTACTTGGAAGAAGAAGAAACAAAGATGGATAAAGAGAGAATGTTTCACCTTCGATGTTGAGCACTTAAAAAAGATGGAGATGTTGTTTATAGACTCTATAAACTAAAATACCTAACGTCAGGCCTATAATGAAGCCTAAATAGCTCAATGATACCAATAGGGTTGTGGGTGGAACCAAATCCAAGAACAAATAGAATAGAAATTGTTAAAGAGAGAATATTCACCTTGAAACCCACTTGCAAAAATAAAATAAATTCCAACACCAAAGAGTGATAAAGGTTAAAGATCATTCATGGGATCAAAATATTTTTACAAGTCATATGGGAGAAGAGAGGGGTAAATCCAAATTTATTTCAAAAATAGAAAAATTAGAAAACCAAAAAACTTAAAAACATAGGTAGATAACAAGGTTTGGTTACTCGGTTTCCAAAACATTGCATGAGTATACTTAGATACAAAACGAGATCCATAGTTCCCTAGTATTCTCCAAATGATTTAAAAATAATATGGAGACCGAGAAATACACATTGTCTTCCTGAAAACACCTTCTTCAAAAGTTCCATATGATTAATACTAACCTTTAAGATAAACTATGTAACACCCAAAAAGCCTTCAAAATAGAGAATTTCCAACCCAAAAATTACTAGGAATCAAGTTGGACCACATAAGATAAAATAATATATGTAAAACGCTTGAGTTAAATTTAGGTTTTACAATTTTCCTCAAAAATTAACTTTATACTCTTTAAATACCATGGTTTAAAATATATGGAAATTGAAAATGAAATATCCAATGTAAACTCACCCCAGGAGAACCACTCAACAAGATCCGATCTAAAAAAATATCTAATATCCTCAAAATGATCAAAACACTCTTCCTAAAGTATTTCAAAAAATCTTCAAACACAACCAAAACAATAAATGAAAACTAGATGTTAAAAGGAGGAAATGATACATATCATTGACTCCCCCATTTATAATTCCACTAACATGGTGGGACACAAAAAACTACTAAGAGACACTTCCTGAAATAACCAAACAACCACAAGAAAATATAACTCTAAAAAAACAATAACTTATAAACCAAATGAAGGAATAACAATCCACAAGTAGACTAAATAAAAAGAAATGATAGCTAACCTTATGTTATAATACATACCTACAACCTAAAATCAAAAACTGAATCACTATCACATTGTGGATCAAAAAATAGTCCAAGCTAAACACTATCGAATTATCAATATCAACTGGTGAGTCACCCACCCTAGTTAACAAACATAAACACAATGACTTTCCTTATATATATATCCAACAAGAATCTCAAAATCTCAATACCAACAACCAATTTAAACCAAATATATCAAAAGAGATATTCACTAAAATGATGAGACACATTAAGAAAAACTACTACAACTATCCACAAAAGAACAAGTCATGCTAGAAAATAATTGTCAAAACCATCCATTGGAAAAATTCCATAAAATAAACTTCCAAGGGATTTTAAAAGTACCATAACAAGAGATTACCAAAAGAAAAACTTGATTAAAACCATAAAATAATTGGTCCTAAAATGCACCAAAAACCAAAATAATCAAACTTGATACCTCTCTCAAAATACCAACTTACAAAAAATAGAAGAAGACTGAAATGACCAAAATGAAGGAATGTTCAAGGAGAATTAAGAAAGGTTTTTTAATGTTCCCTAGAGCCCCACAATGGATTAAAAAAATATGAATCTTCTTATTATGATAACAAAAATTCTCTCATAACAATGATTCACCCCTGTTCCATTCCCTATCCATAGAGTTAATATTGTTTCCATCAGATTGAACCATGATATCACCCTCACTAATATCCTAGAATAGTCAAATTACAACCGAATAGCTTCCTCGATGACCTGCTAAAAGGATGTTATTCCAAAATCCCACACAATAAAATAAAAATTTGGGTTATATCAACTTATAAAGAAATGAACTTTCATAAAAACGTAAACTACCAGATCTAAAGAAAAAATTTCCAGCTATGGGAAGTTATTAACGTAATCCTTTACGTAACACTCCCCCTTATAAAAGATCACAAGCTCTAGATATCTCTCTATATTAATAAACATGGGATAAAACCACTAGATAAAAACCATCTTGAAAAAATCCCAATAAATACCTTTGCACAACTGTGAAGGTACCATACCATCCCACCAGACCTTGTTAAATACAAAAAAAACTCACCACTTCTCTCATCTATAAAGTTTTAGGTGTTTTAAGAGATTATATGATCACCTTAATCTTTTCCAACCACTATTACACTTATTTCAAACCATGATCACTATATAAATAAGACAAATTATAATTTTAGAAGTTAGAGATAGGGTCTGATAGTTGAGAAGGTTATGATTCCACTACTCTAGTCATAGTCTGGGTATATTCTAGATTTAAAGTAACTCCTTCCACAAAATGAGAGGATTTATCAAGAGGATAATACTTAGATACAAGATTTCTAATTTCCCTTTTTACCATTCTAAGAGGCATACTATAATCAACACATAAAGAGAAAAACATCAATTCATAACTCAAAACATAAACCAAATGATCCATTATAAACTATAAACAAAAAAAACAAGAAAACAAGGTAAGAAATAACAATCTAAGACACATAAAATAAAATTTCCATTTAAAATCACTAACTTACAATATATAATTTTGAAAAACTCTCCACTAAGTTGTGAAGTTGGAAACTAATCCAAAACCATTATTTAAAACAAGACTACCTTGGTGGAAGACATATCACGAAAATCAATTTAAAATTTCAATCCCTTTTCCATTATTATGGGAATTTATTCTTAAAATATAAGCATCAGATAAATTCTACTAAGAAAATCAATTATATTTAAAATTCCTTCTAAATTACTTAAAAAATATATATTTTTTTATCATAAATCACATTATAAAATCCTTCTTTAAACTCATCACCTTTAAGAACACCCCAAAGGATAAATTCAATATATCCAACTTCATAAAAAATTCACGAAAACCATGTGAATTTTATTTTTAAACCAATTCATGTCTTTTTTGAAATTATGTATTTCATAAAATACCCCCATTTTCAAAAAAAATCTTCAAAACTAATCAACATTAAATAGCCAACCAAACAATAAAAAAAATTCCATTAGGACCATATACAAGAGGGAATAAATCTTCCTTAATTTATCTCCAACAAGTGAGAATCACTTTTGGATAAATCCAAAAATGAGAGAATTAAAAAAAACCTAACCAGGGATGAAATAGATCTATGTACAAATATCTTGAAATTGGTCTGGAAACCTTACACCTATCATGAAACAAACCCCATGAAGGTGATATACACAAAACACATTAGAAATGAATGGTTATCCAAGCCACGTGAGATAACCATTAATCTGAGTTCCCTCCATTTTCACCCCCAAACTAGAGAGTGACCCCTCAAATAACTTAAATATTCAAATTAGTTAAGAATAGAATTTCACATCAAAATCCATCAGAAAAAACTAAAAAAAATCAAATTTACAAGTAGGAACAAAAAATCCCTTGGTTGCTCAAGGATTAGAATAATAAAGAGTTTTTGGAATCTCATCACTCTTATCGCTTATTCACAAATAACCTTAATATAATTTCTACCATGACATACCCAAATAAAAAGAGGGTTATATTAGCAACCATTGGTTTTATCTAGGAATATTTGATATGATTTTATTTCGTAATGAATCAACCCAATTTGACATGATACATCACCTGACTTAGTCTACCACGTAGTATGGAGGGAATTTCTGATCCCCATGAGTTTGTAACTAGTGCCTAGGCATCATATGGAACACCTTTTGTAATTATTTCATTGATAAGTTATAATTAAATGGTAATATAACTTCTTAAATGATTTTGAAATGGACCATCCTTACATTAGTTTTCCATAGAACATCAAGTTTAAATAACCCAAAATAAATAGTCATGTTAAGGGTTCATAACCAAAAACACTTATCCAAACCATTTTTATAAATACAAAACATCATCAAAAAATAAAAAAAATAAAAAATTACATAAATAAGAATTAAAATAGAAAATTAAATTATTGATAAATATGGTTATATTATTTTATACAATGAAAATAATAATAATAAAATATCAAGATAAGCCCAAATCCCACTATAAGAAACCTTTGGTTTCTCACCACTTCCTGACTCATTCGAAATCAAACAAAATAACTAGAAAATACTCCAATAAAAAAACCTAGATACAATAATATATTTACCTGAGCTAAATATCCTAGTAGATCATTACCCACTGAATCTATGAATTTCATTTCATAAAGAAATTCAAAACTTCATGTTTGAATGTATAACTAGAAAAGAATATTTTTAAATATAAACAAGTGAAAACCCAATATCATGTTTATAATTTATTTTTTTTCATTTTATTTATTTAAATGAAAATAATCACATTAAAAACCTTTCACCAAATTAAGTTTTCTTTTAACAAAAACACCCATTTTTTAAATCCACAAAAAAAACAGGCACAATGGTCTTTAATTCAAAATTGGTTTTCCAAACCTCCTTCAAAACCATTTAAAGGAATAGAAACAAACAAAATAGGTTAATAATATATAAAGTATTCACCAAAAGTTCATAAAATGGGTAAGAAATTTATGTAAGGTAAAGGTTCCACCAAAATATAATTAAGGGGAATAATACAATCAATCACATGTTGGATATCCCCTATGTGGTCTACTAATGTTGTGATAAAAGTTTCATGGGATCTTACCTAACACCTAATACATGAAAAATTAAACATTATAAATTTTTCATGGTCCAAATGTTGTCATATGGTGAGTAAAATTTTGAAAAGAAATATGACTAGTCCACACTAGCCTAATCATAAATGGAACCCCCTCTAAGCCCTTATGCCTAACACCAATGGAGGGACAGTAGAATCACAAGAACAAACTAATATAGTAAAAATATAGATCTCCCACTTAGTACCTGGGTTCCAATGACCAATAGAAAAGTAGAGACATGTGAATAAGCAAACCAAGATTAGTTCACAAGGAATATAGGAAAGAACTCTCACAAAATACCATGACGCTGACAAATAATACCCTGAAAAAACTCGCACATGGTAAGCCAAACACTAAAGGAAAATTAATAGGGTCTCACAAGATTTAGATAACATTCATTACAAAGGTTCAAATGAGCCTTTACCATAAAAAATGGATCAAAATGAGGATAGCTTTCATATTTCATAAAACACCAATTGAAAAATCCATTTTTAACCCCTTCAAACCACACACATCATTTACATTTCAAAAACACCATTTAAAACATGGGCCTTCCCCTATTAAAACCAAAATAAGTCGAAGTTATTTCCATTTACATTAATAATATTTTTAAATATCGACTATGATATTTTACCATTGAAAAAAACAAACACATTAATTTTATTAATGATTTCAGGTTTATCAAGGGACAACCTTTTCAATAATTTTGAGTTCAAAACATCAATGTAAAAGAAATTCCTTTTAAGAAACACAATTTCCCTCTTTGAAAACCGAACAAGATTAAAAATCCAACCAACATCATCAAAACTATTTCAAATATAATTATAGGAATTTTATAAATTATTGGTACATAAAAAATTCCATTTCAAACATGAAAAAAGGTAATTCAAAAGTTAAAAAACTTATTCAAATATAAAACAGTATAAAAATGATTTAGAATCAACACATAGATGTCAAATATATTCATACTTTTAGTAAAAAAATATTTTAAAAAATAAATCACACATTTAATTATATAATTAAATATTTACATAGAAACACAAACTTTGGAAATGTAGAAACCAACATGAAGTAAGCTAGAACATGTTATATACATGTTACATTTGATGATAACAACCTAAAAATTTATGAATAAACCATATATAGACTATAGACACAAAAATTCCAAACATTAGGTCAACCCCAAACACAAAAGTGGACAACCAGACCTCTAGGGTTTTTAGGTAGAACCAAAGTCAAAAGAAAATAGAATATAAATTGAGAAAGAGATAAGATCCAATTTTAAAACCCCTTTTAAACATTAAAAGAGGGTTCATGATCAAATAAAGATGAATTTTGTACCTCCCCCTTGAGATCACAATAGTTGGATGATTCATATGATATAAGAGAGGGGGAATCCCCCTTTAATTTAGAAGGGGTAAAATTAGAAAACCACATAACATAAAAACATGAGTAGACCACACGGTTTAACCAAATGGTTTTCCAAACTATGCATAAACCTTGTGGGTGTGTCCTTATGTACATAACAACCTACACAATTCCTTGGGAAGGTCTACAACATATAAAAAATCATGTAGATACTATGGAAAATTATACTTTATCAATGATAAAAATTTCAACATGGGCTCCACATAGTTTTTACAAAAAAAGATAAAAAAACAAAAAACAAATTGAAGATATCTAAAACAAAAAATTTATAGGAAAAAAATTATTTGGGACTCATGTTGACCCAAGATAAGAGAAAAATATAGAGATAAAACACTAGAGTGATATGTGGGTATCTTACTCAAGAAGTAGAGGATTGGCTAGAGTTCGTTACTCATATTTAAAACTAGTTAATTCACCTATTTACAATATATAAATTATTTTTATGATTCTTATTTATGTTGAAATAAGATTCATGTGGTCTTTGATCACATAGACTCACGATTAGGCTACCTTACCCGGGATGATATTTAAGAATTTATTCAGAGAATAGTATTCCCCAGTGATCCTGAGGATGTTACAAGTCCAGAATATGTTAAACATTTAGTAGGTCAGTTTGTATAGTAACCCATACTATTCATATATATATATGTATATATATATATATTAAATCTCTATAAATGAATATTAATTACATAACATTAAGATCCATGCTAGAACTGTATAATTTTAGTATCATTGGAAAGTTTAACACATAAATAATTTTTTCATAAGATATTTACATTATATTCCATTAAGATATTCATAAATAGAACCCTTAGTAATATTATACTTAATACATTTCTTTATAACCTTGGGAAAGTAAATATAAGAAAGGGAAATATAAATTGATTAGTAAGGGTAAACAAGGGATACATCAATGATCACTTAATCATAACTTGAGAATAAGGGTATTATAACACGAGATTAACTTTTTAAAACAATAACTAGGAGATCATAGATGATAATTTTGAATCATGGAAAACATATTGGTAGTTAATAAGACTTGAATCAAAAATGAATCAAAGAACAAGTGCCATGAAATTAGAACATTATCATAGGACCTGTAATGAACAAGGTATTTATAGAATGATACATTTTATTTTATATTAATATTTATAAATAAGATATTAATTTTATGTCAAAGGGGACACTTTTTATGATAGAGTAATTGACACACAATAATGATTTTCTCCAAAATCTTACGTCACACAGAAATTTGAGTTATACTAAAAAATAATACAATAATATTATTATTATTTTAAATGGTAGTTAACAACTAACCATTGTATTGGAAGGAATTAATAATATCTAATGAATTTTAAAATACGGTTTACACTATTTTAAATACACATTCATTTGTTTCCAAATTTATTATAAATGGAAATAAAAATCAATTGAATTTAAAAGATGTGTTTTTATGAAAACCAATTTAAAAAGAGAATAATTGTGTTTATAAAATCATATCACTCTTTATGGATTTATATAAAATGAAAAATATATGTTATATATATTCAATGAAATGTTTTAAATTCATCTTATATGTTTTCTAGATATGATATAAGAACAAATTTAGTTTTTCATATTGAAGAAGTATTTTTCTAAAAATACACTTTTACTGCCTTTTGATGGAAAACCCTTTTTAAATTTCATTTTGTCATTTTTATATGATATATTTGAAAAACTAAACATCTTATATAGAATTGGAACACTAAAATTTAATTTGGTTGAAATTTAGGTATTTTTTGGATGAAATTCATATTTGAATAAATAGTGAAAAATACTGCATTTTAATTCAAAACTCCCTTTTCATCTAGTATAACTATATAGTTATATTGTAATTTTAATTTATTTTAAAGTGTAATTGGATTAATTTTTTATCATTTAATTCTATTAGGTTCATTGGAACTAATTCCATTTGGAAATTGGAAATAAACACATGTGAATTCCTTGATAGTTATTACATCTTAAAAACACGCTTTCTCGTTTTGACAACGAGAATTAACTTTTAATTAATTTATTCTAGTTATATGTTTTGAATTTGAAAAAATGTATTCAATATTTGGAATCATAATTTTAATGTTTTTTAAATAGGTTCATTTTATTTTTGGAAATTATAAACATTAACTTTAGTAATTATTTTATTTACCATGGTTAAAGGGTAAATCAGGTAAATAAAGGTAATAAATAATATTATAATATTACAAAACTACTCTAACTATTGTCATAATCAAATTTCATGAGATATGTACGACCATGGAAATCATTGGGTTGATTTTGGGACCCGATATATCCACTTGGGAGTGATAATGACATTTTATAATAATTAATTTAAAGTAAAGAGAAAAATAACATAAACACGTATCTTTTACTAAAAAAATATTTATATGGGTTTATATTAGTGATAAATATCTCTATTAACAATAATAGAAAATCTAAAACAAATTCCTACATCATTATATTTTATTTATTAATTTTAGACATTAAATTAATAAATTTAATTATGACACAATGATGATGTAATGATTGCTTCATTAATAAAGGATTCAAATAAATGATATTATAAATTTTAAAATAAATATTATTCGACATAATTTATGTCATCCACTAATTTTCAATGTGAATATGACATGTTAGGATTTTTTTTTCATTCCATGTAATCAAGTAGTTATGAAATTCTGAAAAGCCATGTACGAATAGTGTCTAAAATTGACATAATTCACAACATAAAATAGAAAATTGTTTATTAAATGATATTAAAATATTAATATCTAATATTCATCTGAATGGTTAAGATATGTCCAAATATGCCATAAATTACTTTTTTTGGGTCGTTTTACATGATATGATAATTAAATTAACCCACAATATGTAAATAACATGATATCACGGTTTGATAAAATGGGTAAAATAAGCATTAAACCAAAATGATAAGGATAAAAAAATATTCAAAACTTTAATAAAAATTATTTTATGATGGTTATTAGAAAAAAATCATCTTATTTTATAATTAAATTAGTTTTGGACCATTTTTAATCGAAATTGAATTTATAACAAATTAATATTTCAAGACTTTCTTAAAGTGACCCTCACCTCATTTATAAAATATAACTTATTCTTCTCTTTATATAACACTTACAAAGCCATTTGGTTTGGAAAATATATCTTCAATACTCTTCCTAGAATCCTTATTTTCTTCCTATAAGCCTTACCTTGGGGAAAAGAAAATTCAAGAAAGCCTCTTGTCTCAAATCAAAAGAAGTTTCACAATTTAGAGGTAACATCTTCTCTCAAGTTCCTTTAATTTATTTTTCTTTCTACACTATCTATGATCTTATTATTATTTGATTAAATAAAAAATAGTATCCTCAATATACTAGTATTTTTTATGAAAGTTATTGAAACTACACTTACACACACCTTCATCTAATGGACACAAACCTACTATTTCTGTGTACGGAAAACTACTGTCTCATGAAATGAGGATGGTTAAATATTTCCCCTTCCACCTCTCATGGTGGAAAATATCATGGAAATGTATTTATATATCATATATGTTATATTTATATTTTCTATATGATTATTTAATTTTTATGTACATCATACCATTATACTTTCCATGATGTGTAAATATGATAATTTCATTTGAGGAAGTCTGGACTACCGCCCCCTAAAAGTGATATGACTCGTTCATGCTATACATAGAATGTATAAAAGATGGTTTAATTAAACCTATGAGACATACATGAAATAAGTATTATACTGCTATTATAATATAAATTTATATCATTTGATTATTTTTTTAGTATGAAAAAGTAATGAAAGTAGCGTTCATGCGTACGTACGGCCTACCGTCTCCGTAAACAGTGCATTTAATTTCATATCTCCAAATATTATGGATATTATAAGTACATTTATATTTGTATATATATGATATGTAAATCATGAATAATATTCTGGAGATGATTTAATTTTTACCACATAGACAATTTACATCAAACGAGTTCATTTTTTACTCTATAACAGAATATCTACAAAATTACCAATTTTAACTTAAATAAATTTTTTATTTTTATAATGTGTTAATAAGTGATATAAAAGGAATAATAAAATTGAAAAAGGTTATGAAGAAAGTATAAATTAACTTATGTTTATTATTAAGTAATAATAAGAAACATGCATGAGGTGTCAGACTCATGGTAATGGAGTTCGTCTCAATCTCATTTCATTGAGGCATATTTTGATAATATACACCTCCTTCTTTTAAATAGTGTATAATAAAACCCATTGACTTTTAATTTCATTCCAAGGGAATATTTTTTCTATGAATAATTTTACTAAACCAAAAATGGAATGTTTTTAACATATGCAGTGACAACGACCTCTTCGTCGCCATAATCATTGGATTCCTCTATAAGACTTAATGTTTTCCAAAAGAAAATAATTCCCTTATTCACTTTTTGTTGTTTTGGTATTGAAAATTGTTTTTGAAATGGATTATGTATTTTAATATCTTGAAATTATTTCTTGTGATTTCAAATGAAATGTTATTTGTAAAATGTTGATATTTTCAATATATTATGTGTTATAATTATATAATGGTACTTGGACATTTGATAGGTGGTTACATGATAAACCAATAACGTGTGGTTATGTGATAAACCAAATGATGTGTGGTACCGTGATAAACCAAGGATGGTTTGTTACATTATAACATCTAATTCATTGGGTATTGAATTCGGTCGTATGGCTATTCCATTTAGCACCTACAAATCATTTTTTTCAATTTCTAAAAGCCGGTTTAACGGTTTCCAGTACCCAATACATGATTTCCTACTTCAAATTCACCACATAAAATTTACTACATAGAAACATGAAGTGAAAATTCAAATTAAAAAATTCAAAATCAAACAAAACAGACAGCGCCCTCGATCCGCACGCCCTCGAGCCGCACACCTATGAAACGCCTCGAGCCGTGAGCCTTCCATCAGCATCGAGGATGTACTCTACCACCTCAAGCCTCGAGCCACCGTCACACTGACCAATCAACATCACACTAACTCGCCGGTGAGCATCACCAGTGACCGTCGAACCACCAGCCATCCGTCAACTTGCATCGCCACCGAAACACCGCCGACGAGAGCCCCTCAGAAACCATCATCGCAAACCACAAAAACAACGCTGGAGAGAACCCGTCATCGTCATCGAGGAACCGAAAACATCATCATCCACTCCACATATAGTCACAAATCCAAAAATTCAAATGCAACTAGTGCACATCACGAACCAAATCAACCAGAAAACAAGAACATAACAATGATTCACAAACATCACAGAAAAAACCAAGAATGAAACGAAGCAGAAAACCAAATTTGCCACCCCAACCGTTGGAGAAGACTCAATAGACCCCCAAAGGCACTCAACCACTGCGGGCTAGGAGGATTACCATAGGACAAAGGAGTTGTCGAGAACCAACCCTGGAGTGCTCCGTAGAGTATGCTGATGAACCAGTTTTACACCCGTGAATCTGGATTAGCAACCACATAAGCCCATAGCACAGAAACCCCAAAACCAATGCAAAGAGCACCAAGGGATCTGAGAGAATCAAACACCAGAAAGGAGTGGATTTTTGGAAAATCCATCCCCTCCCCGGACCAAAAAATTTTCATCGTCCGTCTTCACACCAACGCGTTGAGGAGTCGCGCAACACTCGCCCAGCCGCCGAAGCGACCCAGGAGAAGAGGACTCAAGAGGCAGTCGGAGAGGGAAGGAACGCGAGAACGAGGGAAAGCCCTAGCCGCCTCAGGAGGGAGAGGAGACACTGCTCAGAGGCCCCCTATATGTTTCACATTATCAACTATTCCATATAGTGATATGTGTGTAAGTATATCGTATGGTTATGAAATTCAATTATGTTTATTTCCCATGTTACCTCTAAATGAAATGCGTTTCTTTAAATGGGATTTATGGTAATATTTTGGTTATAAACAGGGTAAGAAATGAGAATATATTTAGCGAAGTGTTTTTTCAAATTCATAAAGGTGAAAATTATTACTTTATGATAAAGTTTTCATGGTTTACATGTTTTCACAATACTAACAGTTTTCATTCATTATATATACTTTAATACTATTTTTATGCTCGACCCAAGTTTTAAAATGTTTTTCACAGGAAAAAAGGAATAATAGAGTCATGTATGGGATCAAAGAAAAGTCATGATGTTAAAACATGAAACGATGCCATGTTTTTTAAAGAGTTTTTGTTTTACGAAAAAATGAATAGTGAGTAGAAGTGTCTACTGGTAATATTCAAGATGTTATGTATAAGTTATGACCTAATTCCATAAATCTCTAAACCTAAAATGATATTTTATGTGAATTAAATTCAAATTATTAGGTTTCATCAAGAATAAGTAATGTTTATGTATGGGGAACTGTACTTAGTATCAGAGGTCAGTTTAGATACCTTTAGAGGTTAGGGTGTTATTTAAGCATAAGTGACATAACTATAATGAATAGAAAATTAGAATATTCATAGCTATTTCTAGATAAATTTAATGAGTGTAAGATAACATGAATAAGTATATCTTATTGTTTACCCTCATCATAAGATAATATATGATTATTTTACTAATATAATTGCACTAAACTTTTTGGTTTTAGTAAATGGATGGATCTAGTAGGAACCAAAGTAACAATGGATGTGAATTAAACTATGGTGGTTTTCAAAATAAGAAACTGAATGAAAAGGTAGCTGAAATGAGAATTCTTATGGTTATTATTAACCAAATATCCAGAGTCATGATTGAACACTTGAACCTTGGTGATTTTTCTAAGGCAACATTTATGAGAGAAAATAATCCCTATGGATGTTTAGGTAATAATGATAAAGGTAAGTATATTAAAAAACCTATATGTCAAGGATGTGGAGATAAACACCTAGGAAAATGATTTAATGTGATGACAATATTTAATAGGTGTGGTAATAAATCTCATAAATCAATAACCTACCACAGAAAAAAGGGAGCATTCAGTTGACTCTAGGAAAGGGAAATAAATTCTTTCTGAGGGAAAAATTGAATGTTTTAAATGTTTTGTACAAGTTTATTACACAAATAGATATCCTATGAAGAATTTTTGGGAATGGGATCAACATGAACATATAAATATATGTTTACCAGTTCCTAATGCCATTCTAATTGAAGACGAGGAAACAAAAAATGACCTATAAAAGGTATGGATTATCTCTCATCTCATGTTTTGAAATTATTGAATCTTAAGACATTATGAATGATTTTTTGTAGGAAAGAAGTATAAAATAATAAAATGAAAAACATGGATAAAGGATCATGAAGAATTTTCAATGATTAAGATATCTACATTTTAGGAATTAAAGAGTTATGTTGGATCAATAGATGACGATATGTTTAAATGTATTAATAAGGGTATTAATTTTGAAGAATTCTAGTATTTTTAGCCATTAAGTTGTTATATAAAAATGTTAATTGAGTAATCATTATCATTTATTTTATGGATATAGTTATAAAGGACCATTAAGGTTTATATGATCCTTGACTTTGAGGCAAACATGGGTTATTACTTTTTGGGATGGAAAATGTGAGGTATGAGATAACCTTTGAGGTTAAAATATGTTATGGTTATTTTTGAGAAATTTATGTCATTTTTTGGAATGTTATGAAATTATATTGTTTTTGAAAAAGGATAACACACAGACTATGTGACAACCCATGGCATCAGACAAAGATTCAAGAATCGAATCCACAACCAATTTGAAATGAGGATTTATCACCTACCACTAGACTACACGAAGTCCCTAGTTAGTATGACTTATTCTTTTGAGTTAAATTATTTTAGGGATCAAGAATAATTTTATTTTGGGAAGTTATGTTTTATCAAATGGAAATCCTTGTTATAAGAAAATGATTTGGTGATTAAGTGATAAATTTTATTTTGGAAGATGTTTTCTCTTTTAAGAACACTACATGACTAAGGAAAATATAATACTATGTGATTTCATTTGAGTAGTAAAGGATGAATTTTCTTTTGAATGAATCTATGTTTTTTTGTGGAAATATGGAGATTTGGGTTATTTAACGAAATGATTAACCTATCATAGAGAATATTTGATTAGGTTAATTACTTTTCAGTTGAATACTTTAAGGGTAGTCACTATTATTTGGAGATAAATGTTAAGATTTATAATGTAAGACTATGTGATTAAATAATTATGAATTTTGGGTTTCAATATTAGTTTATATTATTTTGAAAAATTTTCAGGAAAATTGTTTATTTAATGGTCCATTTTGAACTTTGGGTATTGTTTGTTGAATTTTGGAGACTAAGAGTAGTATTTCATTCTATAAAGGATTATACTTTTTGGGGATTATCTGATCTTGTACTAACCATTTTGGTATTGGTTAATGTATAAAGAAATGGGAAATATATAGTTCATCTTTCTTGTATTACGTGATTCTCTAAAAATTCATTCTTATTCTTAAGATGTGAATAAGTCATCCTGAATACTCATCGTTTGGAGAAAAGATGATTTTGTGGTAGAAATTTATTAAAGGATGAAACTCTACTTGAAAAGTAAGTATATTTCCTTATTTTCTTAGTCAATCTCCTAAATAAATTTCTCAACTTTATCAAAAGGAACATAATAGAAAAAATTTTTCTATTTATTTTTACTATTGGGGAATCAAAGACCATTTAACCCATCATATGTTTATGGTTTTCTGGTACTTAACTTTCTCCTGATCATGTTTTTAATAAATCTTCATCAAAACTTGACACTTAGTTTCTATTCCATATCCATGTTTTCCTACATGGAATCCTATTATTTGTTTTAGTAGGTGACCTTTTTTTCTTCTATTTATTTATTTCAAAGTTATAGTTTTATTTACTCTTTTTCTATTGTGGGATTTTCAATGAAGATTCCGAGCCCAATTTTAAAATTTCTTGGATGAAATTTTCAAAAGGGGCGGAATGATGAAATGACCCAAGTATTTATAGAACAATAATTTTGTGTTATATTAATATTTAAAAATAAGATATAAATTTTACATTAAAGGGGATATTTTTTCCAAGAGTATACTTGATAGCCAATGAAGGGTTTCTGCGAAATTTTACATTGCAATATTTTTGAGTTATACAAAAGAATTAGTTGAATATAAATGTTGTGTTTTTATAAAAACCAATTTAAAATGAGAATAATTGTGTTTATAAAATAATATCACCCTTTATAGTTTTTAATGAAAAATATATGTTATATATTCAATTAAATGTTTTAAATTCATATTTTCTGTTTTCTAGAGATGACATAAGAAAAAAAAATTCAATTTTTCAGATAAAAGAAGTATTTTTCTAAAAATGCAGTTTTACCGCCTTTTGATGGAGAACCCTCTTTAAATTTAGTTTTTGTCACTTTTCTGTGTTATATTTGAAAAAATAAAATTCTTCTATATAATAGGAACATAAAAATATAGTTTGGTTTAAATCTTGGTATTTTTCTAATGAAATTCATATTTTAATGAATAGTGAAAAATACTGTATTTTATTTCAAAATTACATTTTTATCTAATTTATTTATCTAGTTTGATTGAAATTTTAATTAGTTTTAAATATTAATTAGATTAATTTTTTTTAATTTAATCCAATTATGGTAATTTTATGTCATTTTAATTAGAAATTGGATATAAACACATGTCAATCTTTGGATAGTTATTACTTCTAAAAAACCAGCTTTCTGGTTTGGACAACGGGAATTAATTTTAAATTAATATCAACCAATTCTGTGTTCTAAATTTGGAAAAATAAATTAAATATTTATAATAATAAGGTTTAAATTGTGTAAATATTTTTACTTTTTATTTTTGTACAATATGAATAGTAACTTCAGTAATTATTTTATTTACCAAGGTTAAAGGGTAAATCTGGTAAATAATGGTAAAAAATAATATCATAATAATATTAAAATACCCTAAAAAATCCTAATTCTAATGGATGAGATATTTCCAACCATGTTAATATTTGTGTATATTTTAGGACCCTATTGAGCCACTTGGAAGTGATAATGACATTTTATAATAATTAATTTAAAATAAAGAGAAAAATAACACAAACATGTATCTTTTACTAAAGTTTTTTATATGGGGTTATATAAGTGATCTATTAGACTATAAATATTCAATAGAAATATAAAATTATTTAATACGTCATAAAATTTTATTTATTATTTTTTGATATTAAATTAATAAATTTAATTATGGCACAATGATAATGTAGTGATTGTTTCATTAATCATGGTTTAAAATAAATGATATTATAAATATTAAAATAAATAATCACTAAAAGAATTTATGTCGTACAAAAATTTTCAAGGTGAAAATGAAATTTTAAGATTTATTCAATGTTTTTTACAATGTAATCAAGTTTTTGTGAAATTTTAAAAAGTCATGTATAAATAGTGTCTAAAATTTGAATTATTCATAAATTAAAATATAAAAGAGTTTATTAAATGATATTAAATTGGTTAAAATATAATATTTGGAAAAATGGTTAAGATAAGTCCAAATATATGATAAATGACTTTTTTTCCTTTTTACATGATATGGTAATTACATTAACCCATAATGTGTAAATAACAAGAGATCACGATAGGATTAAAAAACGGAAAAACATGGGTTAAACAAAAAGATAAGGATAAAAAAATATTCAAAACTTGTCTAAAAATTATTGGATTATGGATATTAAAACCGAGATCATATTATATTCTAATTAAATGAGTTTTGGACCAATTTTAATTGAAATTGAATTTATAATAAACTATTATTTCAAGACATTCCTAAAGTGGCCCTCACCACTTTTAGAAAAGGGCACTTTTTATTCAATTTATCTCACACTTCCAAAGCTATTTAGTTCAGAAATACTCTATCCAATACTATTTCTTGAGTCCATCCCTTCCTCCTAGAATCCTTACCTTGTGTATAAGGCAATTTAAGAAAGCCTTTTGGATCAAATCAATATAAGTTACCCGATTAAGAGGTAACGTCTTCTCTTATGTTCCCTTCCTTTATTTTTCCTTCCACACTCCCTATAATCTTATTATAAATTGATTACATAACAACATAAGTACCATTAATATACTAATATGTTGTTATGAGAATTATTTAAATTACACCTACACACAACTCCATCTTATGGATATGAACATAATGTTTCTATGTACTTTGAACTATTGCCTCATGAAATGACGATTGTTCAATTTTTCCTCTACCATCTCTCATGGTGGACATTATGATGACAATGTATTTATACATGACATATATAATAATTATATTTTTTCTATTAGTCTGTAATTTTTAGTTACAACATATCTTTAATACAATAATTTCAATTGAGGAAGTGTGGACTACCGCCCCATCTAAGCGATGTGACTCATTCTTACTAAAACTGGAATATATAAAGAATGGTTTTATTAAACCTATGATACATAAATGACATAAATATAATAATTATATTATAATATACATTTATATCATTTGATTATTATTTTATAGTATGAAAAATAAATGAATGTAGCGTTCATGAAAAAGTACGTCCTACCTTCTCAATGAACGCAACATTTCATTTCTTATCTAAATATATTATGAATATTATAAGTAAATATATATTTGGATATATATGATATTTAAATAATGAATAATATTATGCAAATGATGGACTTTTGACCACATGGACAATTTACATTAAACAAGTTCATTTTCTACTCAATTACCGAATATCAACAAAATGACTGATATTAACATAAATAATTATGTAATTTTTATAATATAGTAATAAGTGTTATAAAAGGAATAGTAATCTTGTGAATGTTCTTGATGCAAGTATAAATTAATTTAGGTTTATTATTTAGGAAGAAGAAGGAACATACATGACAAGTCAGACTCAAGGTAAGGGACTTCGTCTCAATATCCTTTCATTGAGGCATATTTCAATAATATACACCTCCTTATTTTATATGGTTTATAATAAAACCCTTTGAATTTTAATTTCATTCAATGATAATATTTTTTCTATAAAGCATTTTACTATTCGACAAAAGGAATTTTTTAATTCATGCGGCGACAATGACCTCTCTACTGCTGTAATCATTGGATTCCTCTATAAGACGTAATGTTTTTAAAAGGAAAATTATTCCCTTATTAATTTTTTTGGTTTTTTTGGTATTGAAAATGATTTTTTTAAAATTGATTGAGTATTTTAATATATTGAAATGATTTCTTGTGATTGAAAATGAATTTTTATTAGTTAAATGTTGATATTTTCAATATTTTATATGTTATGATTATATATTGGTACTTAGACATTTGACCGGTGGTTACATGATAAACCAATGAAAGGTGGTTACATGATAAACCAATGATATGTGGTTATGTGATATAACAAATTATGGGTGGTTATCTGATAAACTATGAATGGGTGGTTACATTATAACCTAAAATTCATT
Source organism: Viscum album (assembly GCA_963277665.1). Lineage (NCBI taxonomy): Eukaryota > Viridiplantae > Streptophyta > Magnoliopsida > Santalales > Viscaceae > Viscum > Viscum album. The sequence goes on from OY728156.1 coordinate 1,031,703,720, forward strand.
GGGTATGGAAGTCTGTGGTATGACTATTTCATCTATTGATACATGTGGAAGTCGACCGTATAGTTATTCCATTCAAGTATGTATATGTGCCAAGTAAAAGTTTTATGCTATATGTTTCATCTATGGTATTTATGGTAATATTTGGGTTAGGAATGGGTAACCAATGATCTTATATTCGGTGAAGTGTTTTTTCTAATTCTTAAATGTGAAACATATTACTTTATGATAATGTTTTCATAGTTTACATGTTTTCGCACGAATAATAGTTTCCATTCTTTATGTATCCCCTACAGAGCTTATTATTCTCATTATATGTTTTGAAATGTTTTTTATAGGACAATATGAAGAATAGAGTCAAATATGGGATCAAGGAGAAGTCATGATGTTATAAAATGAAATGATTCCATGTTTCTTTTTAAAGATTTTTGGTTTTATAAAAAATATGGATAGTGTGTAGAAATTTTTCTACTTGTTATATTAAATATGTTATGTATATGTTATGAACAAATTCTCTAATTATCTAAACTTGAAAATATTCTCAATTCTAATTAAAGTCAAATTATTGGACAATCTCAAAAATAAGTAATGTTTAAGGCTTAGGCCTTATAGGACATAAGTTTGTGGCATACACATAAAAATAAAAAATCATTTCCTTTGTAGTTAAGGATCTATAACAAGACTATAAATGATGATTATGTTCACTTCTGATTACATAGTCAAGGTTTACTCTACGACTATCATAAATGATATAATCCCTTAATAAACTGGGTTCTCTCTAAATTTTAGTCCTTATTATCTCATAATATATCTATAATTACACAATGAATTTGAGGAATTTACAAATTTGGGGCCACATGTCACATAGTAAAAATCATACATATGTGTTCCAGAAGATCATAAAACAATCATCATGTTACAACCCATAAAAAAAGAAATGGGTTTCATAATCATTTTAATATTTCATTAAAGAATAACCTATAAAAAATAAATGGGTTTCATAAAAATAATTTCATCATAACAATAAACCTTACAGTTAAAGATTAAGGATGAAATCATTGGATTATATACCCAATAAAGCATAAGTAAAATAAAATGTTTTTATCATAAAAAAAGTTCATTAAATTATCTCCGGAACATTTCTTTAGGAAAATACTATTTATTTACTCTGAAATTAGTCATTTAAAATATAAAAAAAGTTTAAATATTAAGGAAAAAAATTTCTTTGAAAATAATTTTTGAAAATTATAAAAAATTCAAATAATTGTTTTTTCATTACATTTGGAAATTCCATTCAAGTTGTTCACATTAAAACAATGATTCTTTTGACGTTTTTGGTAAAATTTTCAAAGTATGTCATTTGGAAAATGACAAGAATATTTCTTTTAAACCATCGTGTAAAAATTCAATCATGTGTAAAAATATCTTTAAAAAATAATTTTATAATTTTGAAAACGTTCTTGGAATCATTTTTAGAAAACATAGATATGTAAAAAAATAATTTTCCATTTAAGAGAGAAATAAATCCAGTCGTTTATCAAAAAATTTCTTTTAGTCTCATGCGTTTTTAAAGCAAGGAAATGAAAGGAAAATATGTTATATGAAGAAAAAACTATGGAGAATAAAATTTATGAGTTTTATGAGGGGTAGATTTTAAGTTCCCTAGAATTATTATATAATCTACCTCTTAAAGAGATGAAATAAATAAGTCTTATAAATTTTATAAAGAAAAAATATACCTTTATTAAAGAAATACATTAAAATCATTTCAATAGTGTATTCTTAGACTAAGAAGGTGGCAATAATAAAAATATAATAATAAAAATTAGTAAACAAGGAAAACATATAAAAAACATGACAACTGCAATGTCATAGCCCACGTCTTGGGGATCTTCTTTGGAACCCAACAAAAAGGATGACAACAAGAGTGTAGAGGAATGTAAAAATAGTTTTTATATTTGATGTAATAGGATATAAAATTTGATAATCTTGGTTAAAAGAACATTTTGGTTTAGGTAATGTATTTATACATAATATAACCCTTGAAAATAGTCATTGATGTCATTTTAAAATAAAAATATAGAAAATAAAAAATATAAATGATTACACACACACACATATATATATAAATATATATATATATATGTATATGTGTCTATGTCACGACTAATTTCCCAAAAAGGGGGTCTACCTAAATACATATTTGTATATTAATAGTATTATAATATTGGTGGATATTTAATATCTATTTTGATAGTTACAATTTTTTTTGTTCAAAGTTATATAATTTTTATATGTGATGGGGTTTTCCTCGAATGACATGTAAATCCAGTTTATTTTGAGAAAAATATAATAGATTATGTTTTTAAATTTTATTTTTAAGAAGATATTATTTTGAAAACTATATTTATGTCTCATAAAATAATAATAATAATAATAATAAATTTAAATATGTGTTTACAGAAAACATAGTTTTATTTTGTATAAAAAATATTATGTTAATTATTATATTATTTTATAAATTATAATAAAATACTTATGTTACAAGAGAAAATATATACTTAAAATAAATTCACATTAAGTGGGATACATAAAAACAATATAATATATGACATATATATTTTTGTGAAAATTAAATGACACATTACATTAGAAGTTTTATCAATTTTTGAATATTTTCAATAAATGATAATAAAGAAAAAGAATAATTATAAATTATATAATATTTGAATATTATCATTCTAATAAAATAATAATAATAATATATTTTCATTTACTTTATAAGTGGATAAGAACTGTCATACTTATATATATGTGATTTTATTTTTTATTAATAATAATATGTAAAAGTATATAAATATATGAAAAAATAATTATAAGATAATATAATAATTAAAATAAAAAAATGGGGAATAAGGTTCTATAGGGTTCAAAGCCTATTATTCCCCCTCCCATGTGTCATCGTTTTCTTTATCATGATATGATGTGACTCGTGATTGCCGCCAGAAATATATGAAGGCGGTGCTACATTAAAGGTTGTTGAGGGGAAGACAATATGTGAAAAATTTGGTTATCCTGTGACTTGGAGGTGGTCACATGTGGAAAAAGCCAACATACATCCTGTCTTCATCCTCCACATACATCTAATGGTCTGTTGACCTCCAACTGACATAAAAAACTCATAATTCCTTCACCCTGAGACCATAATTTTTCTTGGGGAAAGAATATCCCATAGATCCCTTAACTCCAAGATGGGTTTGACCATGGGGATACCTATGAATCAGATAGGTATTTGAGGTAATATAAAACATGCAATTTCTGGTTTAAGTTTCAATATTTTTTGATCTTTGATCTCTATAGCCTATTATTTTATGCAAAAAAGGAAATTTTGTGTTGGAATTAGAGATATTTATTTTTTCAATGAATTTGGATATATGTGTTTTTAGTGTTTTTTATGGGCGACAGGTATATATAACCCTATATCATTGAAAGTGGTCTAGGATGAGTATAGTTTTCTTTAGAACCTCCATGAAATATGTTGGTTCAGTTTACCTTATTTTTAAGGTCCTTGATGTGTAGTTTATTCCCTGTTGCGAGGCAATGGTGAAATCATATACTTGGTAAGGGAAATATTTCTCATGCATTTTTTTTATTTTCAAACTTCTTACTACCAAGATGTTTTATTTAAAAATAATTTTTTTCTAATAAAATTATATGAAAAAATGCTTAAATATTTTAAGTGGTTTCAAGATTTTAGATATTATATATCGAAATTGTTTTAGTATATTAGTAAAATTTATTTCTTGATTTTTTTAAATAATTTTAATTTATAACTTTATGATAGTAATACATTTTATTAAAACGATGATTAAAGATTTAATGCGGTTTCTGAATTTTATATTTTATATGTAAAATTGTTTTATTTAATTATAATTGTATTTTAAATGGTATTTTTATTGTTTTGATGATGGAAAGTGGATCATTATTTTTTTTCATAAAACAATTGTTTTGTTCTTACATTAAAATTTATTTATATGATTTTTTGAGTTTGTGAGATATATCTTCTTGAAATTATTTTCAATGATTAATGAACCTCAATTGGGCACCTATAAATACAAGGTATGTCATTAGATTTTCAACATTATTTTTTTTAATAATAATATTAAATATATATATATATGTGTGTGTGTACATATTTGTGTGTTAAAAATCATGTTCTTCCAATGTTTTTTCCTTATAGAATTATTTTTCTTGATTAGGCCACCATAAGTGTAAGAGAAGTTATAGAATTTTCAGAATTTATGTTTTAGTTAATTTTTTTCTTTTTTCAAATAGTTATATATATATATTTAGGTAAATATATAATTTCATAAGAAATAATTTTTTTAAATCATATATATATATGTATCTACATACATATTATTTTAGGGGAAACAATTTATTAATCTAATATCAATAGATCTATATATATAAATGCATTTTTTATGTAAAACTATTTATTTTTTAATATTTATGTATATAAATAAATGTATGTATATATATAGGTGTGTATCATTATTTTTACTTATACATATGTGTGTGGATATGAAAATCGTGTTTTATTCAAATATCAATATAGATTTAAGAAAATTTATATGTATATATATGTATATTTTTGTGTAAAACTTTAATATACACATATATGTATGTGAATTTTATTTATATATCTCATTTAATGAAAAAATACTTTTATCATGACACCGGTATAACAAACTAATTTTAATTTCTTGAAATGGATACAGAATATCATGATTTTAAATAAACATCATAATTCATATGACGTGAAATACAATTTATTATGTTTTTAATTACAAATAATCACACTGGGATTTTATGTGAATGAAGGAAGGGGGTGGGGAGTGAACCCAAACCCTCATGGGACCTTTTTTGCAATCTTTTGAGGGGTGCACCTGAAATTATATAGTGTTCCAATTCATTGGGAAAAATTTTAATCTCATGATATGTCATGTATGGTGCGCATGAGGTGTATCCCAAGAACAACATGAGATTAGATAGTGAACCAAATCCATCATGGGATTATTTACACCATGTAATGTTGTCTTGAGAGTGATCAATGAAATCCTGTTATGATCCAAGGTTCCTTTGGGAAAAATATATAAATACATATGAGTTGTCAAGGGGAATTTTTGTTATTTCATAAATGTATGAAATTGATTTTCCAAAAATTACTTATATTAAAATATATTTAAAATAATATGATTATTTTGAAAATTAATCATGATTTATATGTTCTGAATTATCAAGTCGTATATCATGTTTTACATTTTTATTGAATTCAAAAATACAAATCGGTTTCGACAGGTTTGGAAAACCCCTTACTAATATTTTTTTCACAATCTCTATGTTTTTAAAAGATATTTTCATAGAGAATAATTACTCATAGAATAAAGAGAGTGGTCAAGGTACCTATTCATTGTTTAACCAATGTAAAATATAATATTATTTTTCTTGTCCTTTATTTTTTGAAAGTTGTCATTGTAATTTTATGATATATCAAGACTCTCTAAAAATATATTACATTATGATTTCTTGTTTTTAATTAGTAAATTAATTATATAAAAAAGGAAACAAGTTTTTTTGTTTTCATAGTTGGCATCGAAGTTGAGGTTTATACAACTTTTGAGGTTAGGATACGAATAAACCCTTCAAAACATTAGAGGATTCCTGCTAAATTTTTATGTTTTTACAAAAAGAAGTAATGAATCTTCAATAAATTTATTATATAAGTGTAATTAGACTTCAATACATTTATTTTATAAGTTTATCATGTATAAGGGATAATTAAAAATCTATTTGGTTTCATCAATAGGATAAGGTTGAGATAGAAGGAGAAAAACCTCTCACCACACTATAGTCCTTCCCGAGGACTTAATTACAATAATTATTGAGAATTCAATCTCTCATAGATTCAAATTTTTTTCTAACTTCTAACTTTTCTAAAAAAATATTTATGACATGTCAAACACTTTCTCTATACCGTGGAATTATTATGGATCAGGGATCACCTACGATAAAATATTACACTCCCAGATCTTCCACCTTTCTCATCAATGGAGGTAACACTAAGGTATTTTCTAATATTTCAACCTGTATAGAGAGCAGATGAACTATTGGATTTAATAATAGTTTCAAAAGAGGGGAAAATCTAAGCAGCTTGTATATATATTTAGACATGGATTCCTATACTTATGGAAACATAAGAAATATATTAGAGGAAACACATTTCCAAAATTTCAAATATGACCCTGTCAACTTATTTTATAAAAACATTGTCCCTAAAGATGTTTTATAACTATAAGTTATAAATAATTATTTTCAAAAATTTTATCATTTTTACCATCAGTATGATCCGATTTGTATAAATTTCGTTTGGACTAAGAAGGTGGTAGAGTTTGAATATGTAATAAGGTATTGTTTCACTAAGTGGTCCCTTTCTCTTCATGATGAATGTGATAATGATAATTGGGAAATTTATATTAGAAGTAGGTTAGTGACCTTGAATTCAAGTCTAAATTTCAATGTTTTCTTGTTATTATTTTTTCATAATATGTAATCAAATTGTAATAAAGTGACTTTTTAATCGAGTATAATGTTACATATTAGTAATTCTTATATATTCTACCTGTTAAATAGATTGAATGAATATGTATTATAAATTTTATAAAAAATGTATCTATATAAAATAAATACATTAAATTCATTACAAACTCAGACTAAGAAGGTGATAATACTAAACCTATAATAATCATCACTAGTAAACACATACAACTTACAACAAACATGATAACTACAATGTTATAGACTACATCTTTGATATCATCCATGAGTATAAACCCAATGAAGACGATGAGAGTAAGATCATATATGAATGTAAATATAAGCAATATATTTTTGGATAGATGATCTTTAATTTGAAAAAATTGGTTAATAGAAAATTTTGGTTAAAGTAATGTATTTATATGTTATATAACCATTGAATTTGACCATTGATGTCCATTTAAAATAAAATAATAGTAAATAAAACTAAATATAGTTATATTTATATATTTATATATATATGTTTATGTCATGACTATTTTAAAAAAAGGTGGTCTATCAATATATATATATGTATACTAATATGATTTGAAATATTAATGAATATTTAAGATATATTTTAACAATTATAAAAGCTGTTGTCCAACATTATATAATTTTTAAATTCAATGGGATTTATCTGACATGACATTAAATTCTAGTTTATTTTTTTAAAAAATTTAATAGTTAATTTTATAAATTTAATTTTTAAGAAAATATTATTTTAAATAATAAAATTTTCATCTCATGAAATAATTATAATAATAATAAATACCAATATGATTTTATGTAAATCATAATTTTATTTTGTATAAAAAATGATATGTCAATTATAATATTATTTTATAAATTATAATAAACGACTTATGTTTAAATAAATTATATATACATAAAATACAAGAACATTTAGTGGCTTACTTGAAAACAAGATAATATATGACATATATATTTTGTGAAAATTAAATGACACATTAGATTATGAATTTAATATTTTTTAGAATATTAATAATAAAGGATATTATAGGAAATGTATAATTGTAAAGTATATAAGATTATGAATATTTTTATTTTTGATAATAATAATAATAATAATAATAATATTTTTTCATTACTTTATAATATGATACTAATTAGTATACCTATATATATATATGTGTGTGTTTCTATTTTTTATCAACAATAATATAAATAAATATATAAATATAACAAATAATAATTACAAGATAATATAATAAAAAAAATATAAAAATGGGAAATCAAGTTTTGTGGGGTTTGAAGATGATGCTTTGCCCCTCTACTGTGTCGCGCTCTTCTTCATCGAGATGGGTTGTGACCCATGAATGCTGATAGAAAGACATAAAACTGACACTCCACTAATGGTTATCGAGGGTTATAATATTTTTAAACCATATGAGGGTCCTGCGACTCTATATTGGTCACTTTTCAATGAATACTACACACACCCCATCTTCAACCTCCTCCTACTATCAGAAGTCGGTTGACCTACAACCAATATCGGTGAACCATGATTCCTTTTCACCGGTACCATCATTTTCTCATGATATGAGTCTCCATAAAACTCCTTAATGAGAAAATGAGTTAGACCACATGGATACATACGAATAAGATAGGTATTTGAGGGAATATAAAACTTGAAATTTATGGTTTAGGGTTTCCCATTTTTCAGTCCCTATTCAGAATAAGCTAATATTTTATGTGAAAATGGACATTTTGTTTCGAAATTAGAGATCCTACTATTCAAACTTCATTTGTATGTACGTGTTTTTATATTTTTTAGGTATTATGGGTATATATATTTACATCCTCAAATGAAGTCCATAGTGAGGGAGGTTTACTTCAAAACCTCTTTAAAGTAGGTTAGTTCAGTTTTCCTAGTTTTGAATATCCTTAATGTGAAATTTATTCCCTATTATGAGGTAGTGGAAAAAAAATCTATAAGGAAAGGTAATTTTTTTTAAACCATTTGTTTCTTTTCAAACCTCTTTCTACCAAGACGATTTATTTCAAAAATATTTACATTTAAGGAAATTTTATAAAAAATATTCTTAAATAATTCAAGTTGTTTCCATATTTCAAATATTATATGTATAATTGTTTTAATATTTTAGTAATATTTATATATTTAATGTTTAAATAAGTTTAAATTATATCTTTATGATAATTTTTTTTATTAAAACCTTGCTTAAATATTTAAAGGGGTTTCTAAATTTTAGATTTTATATGAAAAATTGTTTTTATCCATTAGCATTGTATTTATAATGGTATTTTGATACTTTTATGATGAATATGTGATCATTTTTATGTAGTGCTTTAATGATTCATGTTGGTATTACAAAAAAAATTTGAAACATGAAATTTCTTTGGTCCATGAGGTTTATCTTCTTGAAACTATTTTAAATAATTAGAGAACTACAATTGAGCTCTTATAAATACAAGGGATGTTTCTATATTTGAAAAATTATTGTTTTAATAATGAAGTTACAGATGTATATATAGATATATATATATAAATATATATATTTTCATGTTAAAAATCAGGTCTTCCCATGGTTTTCTATTTGTAAAATTATTTTTCCAGATTAGGCCACCATAAGTACAAGCGAAGTTAACAAATTTTCAAAATTAATGTTTAATTTAAAGTTATTCTATTTTCAAACAAGTATATATATACACAAAAATATAACATTCCATATGAAATAATTTTTTTAAACACACACACACACACACACACACACACACATATATATATATATATATATATATATATATATATGTTTTTGTGTACATGCATATTATTTTAGGTCAAACATAATTTTAATCTGACATTAGTAGATACACATATAATAATGTATTAGTATGTTTTTAAATTTATATAAAATTATTTATTTCCTGATATTTATCTATGAAAATATTTTTATGTATATATATACATGTGAAATTATGTTTACCTGTATATATGTGTGTAGATATTAAAAACAATTTTATTTAAATATCAAAATATAAGTAAACAAATGTATATACATATATATGTATCTTTTTCTGTAAAATTGTTATATACACATTTGTGTATATTAATGTATATTTATATGTGTAATTTCATAAAAAAGTACATTTATCATGAACACGTAATACCAAGTAATTTCTTTTTCAAAAAATTCATATCAAAGATCATTATTTTAAAAAACATCATAACCATTATGATGTAAAATATATGTTATGATGTTTTTAATTCCATAGAATCTCACTGGGATATTTTTTGAATGAATTTTGGGAATGGTAAGTGAACCCTAACCCTTATAATACTTTTTTCCAATCATGTGATGGGTGATCCTGGATTTATATAGTGCTCTAACTCATTGGGTACTTTTTTAATCTCATGATATGTCATGTATGGCAAATGGGAGGTGTATCCCAAACACAATATAGGATTAGGGAGTGAACCTAATCTGTAATGGTACTATGTACACCATGTTATGTTGTCTAAGGAGTGAACCATTACATAATGTATTTATCCAAGGTGCCTTTGATAAATATTTATGAATGTTTATGACTTTTCAAGGGGAATTTTCATTATTTCACAAATAGATGAAATGTATTTTCCAAATGTTACTTTATTGAAATATATTTTAAAAAATACGATTATTTTCCAAATTTATCATGACTTATAAGTTCTAAATTCACAATATGTATATCATGTTTTACATTTATGTTGAACTGGAAAATACTATTTTATTTCCACATGTTTTGAAAACCACTTACCAATATTTTTTTCACTATATCTATGTTTTGAAAACCTCTTTTCATAGAGAATAATGACTCGTAGAAGAAAATGTGTGGCCAATGAACTTTTTTGTTGTTTAACCCATGAAAAATATATGAATTTTTTTCTTGACCGTATTTTTTGAATGTTATAATTATAATTTTATGATGTATCAAGTCTCTCGGAAACTATAAAACACTATGATTTCATGTTTTTAAATAATAAATGGATTATAAAAAAATGGAACATATTTGTGGGTTATCATAGTTTGTATCTGAGTTGATGTTTAGACAAACTTAGAGGTTAGGATATGAATAACCCCTTTGAGCCTTTGGAGGATTCCTAATGATCCTTTGATGGTTTTATGATAAGGATTAATGAAACATCAATAAAATTATTATATAAGTTAAATTAGACTTCAATAAATTTATTTTACAAGTTTATCATGTCTAAGGAGTAATTTTATAAAGTTTATGTTTCATCTACAGGATACGGGATAATTTTGAAATGGAAGGAGAAAAACCTTTCACTGTAATCTTATGCCATCTCAACGACTTACATACAATAAATATTGAAAATTCAATGTTTCATAGTTTCAAAACCTTTTCCAATGTCCATCTTTCTTACAACTCAAGGACATCCTCTATATCATAGAATTATCAAGGATCATGGATACCCTATGATTAAATATTAATATCCTAAATCTTCCGCATTTTTCATAAATGGAGGTACTACTAGGGAATTTTTAAATATTTTACCCTTTACATTGAGCATGATGCACTATTTTTTTATATTAGTTGAGGTAGATGGGGAAATATGAGAAGCCTATATTTATTATTACTTATCTTTCAGTCTTTTTAGAAACTTAGAAAATATATTAGAGGTACCACATTTCAATAATTTCCAAAGACGACATTATCAAGCTATTTTATAAATACATGGCCCCTACAGATGATTTTAAAATATAAGTTAAGAATAATTATTTTCAAAAATTACATTATTTTTACCCTTAGTGTGATCTAAATTGTAAAAATTATGTTTGGACTAAGAAAGTGGTATACAATGAAAATGAACAGAGGTATTATTGAACTAAGTTGACCCTTTATCTTTATGATCAATGTGATAATGAAAATCGGGGAATGCTTAATGGTAGTAGGTAATAACCCTGAATCGAAGTCTAAACATCAATGTTTGAGTGTTCTTATTTATGTGTAAGAAGCAATCCAATTGTGGGGATGAATTTTTTTAAGGTGTTGGAATATAACGTCCTAAGAATTATTTTATAATTTTCCTATTAAATAGATTCAATGAATAAGTCTTATAAAATTTTTAAGCAAAAAATGTATCTTTATTAATGAAATACATTAAAATCATAACAATAATGTCTCCTCAGACTATGAATGCAATACTACTAAAACTATAAAAACTATCATCAATAAATAAGGACAACTTATGACAAACATGGTAACTGTGGTGTCATATCCCTTCTCTTTGAGATCTTCCATGAGAAGAAACCGAACGAAGAGGATGAGAGTAAGAGCAGAGATAAATGTAAATATATGCAGTTTCTTTACAGGTAGAGGATCTAGAATTTTATAAGATTGGTTAATAGAGAATTTTGGTTAAGATAATGTATTTATACATTACATGACCGTTTAAAATATCGGCTAATGTCCATTTAAAATAAAATTATAGTAAATAAAACTAAAAATACTTATATATATATGTACTTATATGTGTTTATGTCATGACTAATTAACAAAAAAGGGTCTATCTAAATACATAGATGTATTTTAATATTATTTTGAATATTAATGAATATATAATATCTCTTTTAATAATTATAAAATTTTTTGTTCAAAGTTATACAATTATTATGTGTGATGTAGTTTAGATCACAAGACATTTAATTCTAGTATATTCTATAAAAAATATAATGGTTAAGTTTAAAAATTTGAATTTTATGAAAATATAATTTTCAAAAATAACTTTTCCTCTGATGAAATAATAATAACAATAATAAATGTAAATATGATTTTATGGAAGAAATAATTTTATTTTACACCAAAAATGTATATTAATTATAATATTACTTTATAAATTATAGAAAATATATACTTAAAATACAATTACTTTTAGTGGATTAGTTAAAAAAATATAATATCTGACATATATATTTTTTTAAAATTAAATGACACATTAAATTATGAATTCTATAAATTTTTGAATACTAATAATAAAAGATATTGGAGGAAACATATAATTATGAAGTCTCCTACTTGGCATCCAAAAGACCTCGTATCGAATCCGGGCGGGGAAAAATTTCCAGGAACTATAGCAGCATTGTAGTAGATTACTATAGTGCTTCTGTAGCAGTTGCTGTATTGTATCAGCGATTGTACTGTAGTGGTGGAGGCATAGTAGCAGGAACATTAGTAGCGGTGGCACTGTAGAGGTCGGGGTAATGTAGAAGTACTATTCACCAAAGGTCCCTTTGGGCCAAAAAATTGGCTTTCAAGCCTTATATTCACACCACTTGGTCTTGGGCCTTCGAGCTATGTAATGAGTCTCCATCTACACAGTTTAAAAGACCTGATTTGTTTAAATAATAAATGAGATCTTGGCCCCAAATTATAATAATAATAATAATAATAATAATATGTTTGCATTTACTTTATTTATGAATAAGAATTAGCATAACTCTATATATATGTGGGGTTATTTTATTAGAAATTTATTTATAAATATATCAATATATGAAATAATTATTATAATATAATATAAGAATTAAATCCAAAAAAATAGAGAATTAGGTTTGGTGGGGTTAAAATATGATGCTTAGCCCCCCATATGTATAATTATTCTTCATCAAGATGGGCTGTGACCAACGAACTCAGCTGGAAAGACACGAAGCTGACACTCTACTCAATGTTGTCAATGGTCTTCCAATTTTTGAACCATTTGGGGATCCCATGACATGGGGGTGGTCGCGGGTCAATGAATCCAACACACACCCCATATTCATCGTCCTCATACTGCTAGTCGTCAGTCGACGTACAACCGATATCAGTGAACCATGATGCCTTTTCCCTACTACTGTCATTTTTCCCATGGAACTAATCTCCCACGAATCCCTTAATGTGAATATGAGTCAGACATAGGGATATAGACGAATATGGCATGCATTTTAGGGAATATAAAACTTGAAATTTTTTGTTTAGGTTTCCCATTTTTCATCCAATGATCAGAATAGGATAATATTTTATGTTAAATTGGAGATTTTGGTTCAGAATTAGAGATATTTCTGTTCAAACTACATTCGTATGTTTGTGTTTTTTGTTTTTTATGGATGATGGGTATATATATATATATATATATATATATATATATATATAATTTTTTGGCCTTTAAATAGGTCCGGGGTGGGGGTCGATTTCTTCAGAATCTCCTTATTGTGGGTTGGTTATGTTTTCTGAGTTTTGAAAGTCCTTGCTATGTATTTTATTCCTTATTTTGAGGAAATTGTGAAATCATCTACAAGGAAAGGGATCATTTATCAAAGCATTCGTTTCTTTTCAAACTTCTTACTACCATGATGTTTTATTTCCAAACTTCTTATGTATAAGGGAATTTTGTAAAAAATATTCTTAAACAATTCAATTGGTATCTTCCTTTCAGATATTATATGTCAAATTGTTTTATTAGATTATAAATATTTATCTCATTATTGTTTAAATAATTTTAAATTATATCATTATGATAGAATGTAAATTTTTTAAAACCATGATTAAATATTTAAAGGGGCTTCCGAAGCATACATTTTATAAGAAAAATTATTTTAGTCTACTAGCTTCATATTTATAATTGTATCTTGATTTTTTTATGATGAAAATGAGAATATTGTTATGTTAGGATTCAATTGTTCATGTTGTTTTTGCATTTAAAATTTTAAACATGAAATTTCTTTTGTCTGTGAGGTTTATCTTTCTGAAATTATTTTGAATAATTAAAGAACCTCAATTAGGATCCTATAAATACTAGGGATACTATTATATTTTCAATAATTTTATTTTAATAATTATGTTACAAATGTATATTTATATGTGTATATATATACATATTTTCAAGTTTAAAATCTTTCCTACCCATGATTTTAAATTTATAAATTTTTTTCCTTGATTAGACCACCATAAGTGCAAGTGAAGTTACCAAATTTTGAGAATTAAAATTTTATTTAAAATTGTTCTTGTTTAAAACAAGTATATATATACACACATGTAAATATATCATTTCATATGAATTTTTTTAAAACATGTATATATATGTATATGTATCTACATATTTATTATTTTAGTAAAACTTATTTTTAATCTACTATTTGTAGATTCATATATATGAATATATTAGTATATATTTCAATTTATGTAAAACTGTTTATTTCCTAATATTTATGTATGCCAATAATAGTATGTATATATATTCATGTGACATTATTTTTACCTATACATATGTCTGTCCCTATGAAAATAATGTTTTATTAAAAAATATATATATATATATAATCAAATGTATATGTGTATATATATATATGTATCTTTCTATGTAAAATTACTATATACACATATATATATATATATGAATGTCTATTTACATATGTCATTTCATGCAAAAAAACTTTTATCAGGACACATATAAAACCATGTAATTTTCATTTTATGAAATCGATATCAAAGATCACGATTTTAATGAAAATTCATAGCACTTATGATGTAAAATACATTTCATAAAGTTTTTAATTCCAAAGAATCTCACTTGGATATTTTTTGAATGAGATTGGGGAATGGGAAGTGAACCCAAACTTTGATGGGACTTATTTCCAATCATGTGATGGCTGCTCCCAAAATTATATAGTACTCCAATGCATTGGATAAATTTTTAATCTCAAGAGATGTCATGTATGATGTGTTGGAGGTGTATCCCATACACACTATGTGATTACCAAGTGAACCTAATCCATCATGGGACTATGTATACAACATTATGTAGTCTCAGGAGTGAACCATGACTTCTTGTTTTGATCCAAGGTACATTTGAGAACTATTTATGAAAGTTTAAGAGTTTTTAAGAAGAAATTTTATTATTTCATTAAAGGATGAAATGGATTTTTCAAAGATGATTTTTGGAAATATATTTAAAAACTATGATTATTTTTGAAAACTTCTCATGATTTATAAGTACAAAATTCTCAATCCGTATCTCATGTTTTATATTTTTGTTTAATTAAAAGAAAATACTTATTTGGTTCCAAGAGTTTTGAACACCCCTAATGAGATTTTTGTTGCTCATATAATGTTTTTAAAACTATTTTTCTACATGGCATAATGACTCGTAGAAGAAGGGGAGTGTTTTTGGTCACTTTTTTATGTTTAACCCTTATAAAGTATAAGAATAGTTTTCCTGTCTATCCTTTTTTGAAGGTTGTAATTAGAATTCTCAGATATGTGTTACCTCTCTAAAACTCCAAATCATTGCAATATTGGGTTTTTAGTTAATAAATTAATTATATTAAAATAAATGGAATTGGTTTTGGGTAATTATATAGGTCATAAAATTATATAATTGGAACCTTAATCATATTCTATCTTGATAAATAATGAGATTGTAACATAAATATCTTACCTCATGTTTGAATTTATTGTAAGATGCTTTAAACTCCTATATAATAAATTTAAATTTATTATAAATATATACCAGAAATTATGAATGTACTTATAATACCATATATGATCCTATTAAAATATTTTCACACTTATTTATTATCAATTACTTATTAAAATCATCGTTTTGGGGGTTAACTATTTCATTTTGCATGAGAATATCAATTTGGTAGCCTCGATAATTTTATTTTGATCATGGTTCCATCATCTCCAAAATTTTAATCATAATATAAATATCATGTATATTCATTTTTATATGTTTCTATTAATCTATATAATCTAGAGATAGAAATATTAATTACATCATTCTGGGAGACAATAGGTTGTGCGTACGTAGGAGCACAAATTTCACTTTTCGACGGATGGAATGAAAGGAAGGTAAATTATAATTCAACTTTATAAAATAATTATTATATCATATAAATAATATATATTTATTAAAAATATCCTTATTTCCATTCATGTAAAGTAGAAATGAAAAATGAGTCACATCATTTCGTGGTGGTGGAAGTCCACACGTATGTACGAGCGACATTATCATTTTCCAATAATTAGGAAGAAGGTGGATTATGATGGTCACAAAGTCATATTAAAAATTTATTATATTTATTATACTCAAATAATTATGTTATAATGGATTCCATGGATTTAGATGAGGTATAAGAAGAAATAAATTGATAGAGGTTGGGTAAGACAATTACCTTTTTTTTCAGGAGACCTCCTTTAGATCCATTCTTATTGACCGTTCAAAATATATTTGAAGAATACCAGAACCTATCATTTATTTTTAGGGAAGTATATAAGAGAATTTTATATGGGTTAATTAGGCCATATTGTTCAAGGTGGTGTAAATAAAGGTGGGAAGGGGCGTCCTTTCATAAGGGAGGGAAATGAAACCATTGGAATTACAAAAAAGATTAAAATATAATTAAGTTTTTATCAAGGAAAATGATTCAAAATTTAAATATATTAAAAAAGGATAGGGTAAAAATTTCATCATAAAATGTAATTTTGATAGGTTTGGTGTCATTTTAAATCTTATCTTTTGGTTTAAACCCTTGGTTAACCAATGTTAATCCCATCCGTGGTAATGAATTTTTAAAATTAAAAGGTTGTAATTTTACTTCTTAGATAAAAATTAGATCATAAATGACCATGGGACGACATTTTAAATTCTTTATAATCATAATGTTCCTCTTAAAAAATTTCTATTCTTTTTAAATAATTTAATAAATTGTTTTATATAAAATACAACTTATTTCATTTTTAGAACTTTTCATATAATTTTACTTTTAAAACAACATGAAAAAATGGAATTAAAATATAAACTTTCAAAAAATTATCTAATATGTTATATTCGACTAAATTGTTTATTTCAAACAATAATTTATCTAAATTTTATTTATTTTTTAATTTTTAAATACAATAATTTTATTTTTCTATTATTTGAATAAATACTATGTTAGGGTTTTGTAGGAATTTATATGAATTATTCATGCTCTAAAAATTAAAAATAAATTATCATAATAAAAAAATTATATCATATTTATAATAAAATTTTATAACCTAAATTATACTAATTTTATATTTATGTAAAATTTTTAGAGATATTAAAGTCAAATGAGTGAATGTTTGTATTTATTCTTTTTCTAAATTAATATAAAGGTCATAATCCTTGAAACATTACACCAAGTGTAAATATATTTTTGAATTGGATTGAAATGGCTAAATTAAATTCATAAAATATGATAAATTCAACGTGTAGAGAAATCGTAAAGCCTTATACCAAGGTTTGAACCCTATATTACTAATTTTACCCTAACCGATGCGACAAATATTTACAAGGTTTAATATTCATAATGACAAAAAAATAATATATGTATATTAAATAAATTTGATCACCCTATTTCCAAATATGGAATCCACTTTCCAAGTATAAAAATATAGAATTGGGAAAAATTAATTTAAGGTAAATCCCAAAACACAAAGAGAACATGTTTTCAGAAAAATCCATTTTAAAGTATAAAAATGTTTTTATAGAAAATTCAACAATAAAATATATTAAAATGAACATAATTTTATTATTAATAATAAAAATGAACTATTTTTTACTTTTAAAATAATTTTAAAACAAAATGGAACTTTATAAATGATTTAAACAAAATGATAGTTTTCAATAAAATTATCTATTTTTTGAATTTATTAAAAATTCAATATTTTTATAAAATTCTAAAGAAATCAACCAAAGAAAAATTCTATATTATAACTTCAAAAATAAAGTTAATTTTTTAAAATAATGTTTATAAATGTTTCAGAATTTAAATACATTATTTAATAATAAATAACAATAAAAACTATTTTTTAGAAAAATATATATTTTTGGAGCATCTAATGAAATTAATGAAAGTTGAATACTTATTTATCAATATATTTTATTTATATAAATTATTTGTTCATATTTTTAAATGTTTGGTTATTTTAATTCACTCTAAAAACTTAATGGTTATGTTATAACAGTAAACTATATTATTGTTCAATTAGACTCGGGGATGTGAGTATCACATTCTATTGATGAAATTACATATTTTAGAAATGAAATATGTCATAATATCTTGTAGTGGTACATTATACCCCCTTAAAACAATTTTTTCTTAGAAATTACATCTATGTGATAGAAAAATGAGGATATATCTCTCTTATCACATCCTTAGGTTCCCATTTAGCTTATTCAAATATCTGATTCCTCCAGAGAACTTTAACTATGTTATTAGTCTTGTTCTATAGAACATTATTTATATGATATTATATTTATATTGGTTTTTATTTATAAGAAAGATCATGATATATTAGTACAAAATATGTTTTTGTACATGTGAAGGATTAGGTATGTACTTTCTTAGGAGATATCAACAGAACAAATAGTGATCTTGAGAGAGTTTTAGAGGAAGAACCAAATGAAAATCTATTATCCCCACTTGATCAAGAATATATAATGAGATAATATAACAAGGGATCAATATTCACCTATTTAAAAATATAATAAACATCATCCAAATAGAATTTTTTAGAAATACCATCTCACTAACTTCAAATTATTGATTTCACTGATGATTGTCAGCAGAAATTTTCCATCGGCTTTGAGCTGCATTGATTTGATACTAAATATATTTATCATTCTTTCTCACTTCCCGAAATAACTATGGTCCAAATAAAATTCATTTTCAAAGTTCATCCTTTAACATTAGAGTTATACACTTCCTTACATAGAGGACTTCATAAGGATCCATAAAAAAGCTTAGGTGAAAGCATTTTTTTATGAAAACATGACTTGATGAATGTGTTGATACCTAACACATTTTAAATCAATAGAGAAAGATCACAACATATTCTCCAGGGTTTGAATTTAATATCTGAATAAAAATATATTTGGGGATGACACGTATTACTAAAACTCAACACTATATTCAGGGCCTATTGGAGACCATGCTAGGACCTCAAGTTAAACATTGAATCTAGATCTAATAAAATATAATGTGGTACTCCATGAAACCTTACCACTTTATTAATGTATATTTTGGAAACCTAATCAGGTTATAAATATTATCTGATAAAAATTAAGTGTACAGAATTCATAATTCCATCAACTAATTCTGAGATTCCATTATGTTCTTTAGATGTTTTGGGGAGTGTAATAAAAAATATATGGTGATGTTTCTACATTTCCATTTTATTATGGGTAATGGTTGTAACACCCCCTTATTTTTTTTCAATAAGTATTAACGTGATATCATACCAAGAACTTGGATACAAACTCTAAAATATATCCATTCATGTTTCCACACCAAAAATATTCTTTCATATCACTATAAAACTTTTTTACTTCAAGGATGAATATAGAATGTTGAACTGTGAGCTTCAACCAATAACTTATTCATCCAATCTGGCATTGAAATGGAACATAAATGGTTCATAAAACATATCATTTAATCATAATTACAGTTGAACATAGAATAATTTCACACCCAATTTTTATATCAATATATTCCTTTTGTTCCCCAATAATATTTACTTGGATAGATGGTTAAATAGTCATTTTGGAAAGATAATATTTCTCCCCTTCTATCTATATTTACAAATCCTTTCTTTGAAAATTAGGAAATAATGGATCTTTTTGGATCCTCATAATAGATAAGTGAGCATGTTAGTTTTAACTCAAAGCATTTACTACTATGTTAGCTTTCTATAGGTGGTAATGTATTGAGAAATATTTATCTTTAAACAATTAAAACCATCTTAACCAATGTATATTCATCATATATACATTATTTTTTTATTATAAAGAACCATTGATTAAAAGGAGGTAAATATCATTATTGATTCAATTTAAATACCTTTCAAAATCAGAATAATGGATTCTAATCAAGTCATGGAGTTCAAATGTTAATTTTGGGCTTGTTTGGAGCCCAGATCTCAGAAATGAGAAAAATAGACTGGTCTGCTTGGTTTGTCTACTACCGTGAAACCCAAGACACATGTACGTGTTGTAAGTTACAGACACGAGACAAAGAAATTATGTAAAGTTTGTACAAGGTTATTCAAATTGTGCACCTAACCATGCTATGTTCCCCATGTAGAAGTTAACTGATCATGGTTTTCACATGATTTGGCCAAACCGTGCTACCAAACTATGATTCATGATATTTTTGGGTGATATTAATATTTTTCACTTCATTTAACATAAAACCTATATTTTTCTTTACCCTTATTCCTCCAACATACCAATACCTCTCTTATTCATCTTTCAAGATCAAAAACACCCATGGATAAGAATTGATCTAGTTCTCTCATATGGTCTCCCATCTTCGATCATTCGAAATAATTGGATCTATCCTGGTAAGCTATCATAGTCTCTCAACTCCTATCAAATTTTATCTTTCCATCCATTGCACTATTTAGGCGCCAAATCATTTTCCATATTTTTAAGGAATTGGATGATTTCAGAGATATATTCCAACATACTAAGAATATGTTGTCGATATTTAGTGATAAGTCATCTAAAACCATGAGGTCAGTGGTCATATCATTTTCTATTTGAGTTCTTTTCATTTGGTAATTAAGTTGTTGTTCACATGATGGATTCTTCTGATAATCTCGATTTTATTGATTACATTATTTATAACTGAGCCTCATACCTAAATATATGTATATTGATCTTGTTTGGATGGTTTAGATGTTTTTCATACCTTATATGGTGACCCCATGGGTGTGCCAAGTAGAATTGTCCATTTTGGATAATTTGATCAAAATTCCCATAAATCTCTCATACATTCTGGATTATCTTTTAAATGAAGGTTACCTTGAAACATGGGTATTAAATTGAACCCAAAGAACCCCTTAGGTGTTTGAATAATGTACAGGCTCAACTAACCTATTATACGGTGGCTAGACTAGTGGGTAACATGACCTCAAGCAAATCTCCCCAAATGTTAAATGATACCGACTAGAAGCAATAATACAGGGTGTTTCCATGGGTAGAATATGGCCTAATTGATTATAGTATGAAAATTTATTATCAATATATAATATTTAGTAAACGAATTTCAAGAACACATAGTACCACCAGAAGAATAATATAATAACTGGAAAATGTTTCCAATGACAAATTACTATGATGCATGAATGACATGATAGATAATTGTACAAGTAGTGTGACACAATAAAAAGAAGTGTCTGAAGAAAAACTCCACGATCTTACTAAGTACTAGCTTAGTCCTATGCTCCCTAGCTCCCAATCACACAACAAAACATAAGAAATCAACCAATGACCTGTACGAATTTAAGAATTTTTGGATACCCCAGTGAAATGGTGGATCAAGTTGGGTGTGAGACATAAATCTCAGTAGGCCTGTGTGACCAATGTCTATCCCAATCTAGACAATGAAATATAAATTAAGAATTTTTCCATATATAATAAATTCATAGTGAAAAAATTAATAATAACAACTTGTTCTAGGATCCTAAACGATCATCCGTCCTATACCACCTGCTTTGGATAATCCATATTTATGAAAAGTATACATGTGTAATGAAGAATATATATATACAAGGTTCAATAGTAACATGGAATACCAAGGAAAGAATACCCACAATATTTTGTTTTGGCTTGGGGTTTAAATCCCATTTAATCATCTAAGTGTGCTAATAAACAAAGGAGAAGTGTCACAAATTCATAAGGAACTCATTTCATTAACAAAGTATTCATCTCACATATATAGAAACAAAAAACTCAATCAAATCCATCAAATCAGGTGGTGGATTCAAATCCCATAACTGCTAATATAAAAATAATCCCATGTATCTATATGGTACATCCAATCTAATCTAATACCACCGATTCCATCCCAGGAGATCAATAAGGAGTCATTGGTATCACTCGAGGAATGGTGACTCAGAGTCCGTCCCAGTAATCTCATTAATGGACTAATTATCACCCAAGGGGTGGTACAACCATATTTAAAAAAGTTCCATCCAAGTTTTCTTCCCATGGGAACTAGTATCACTCAGTATTATAATAATCCTCCAAGGAATACCTCACATGGAAATCCAAAGCATCAACCCCAGCATGTCATGGTATAACCACCCAAGCAAGGGACTCCCTCCACTAGTCCATACTACAAATCCGATGTTCTCACTTAGCACACATCAAGTGAACTAAGTAACCGATGGACATTTCGTGGCATGAATCAATACATATCTCAACCATCAAAAAGATCCACAATCTATTGAAGCTATAAAATAAGCACTATAAAAAAATAAATTTAAGATATTAGGTAAAACATACCCGGCCATCAACATGGCATACATAATTTAGACCAAACGTTAGTTATGGATCTAATCCAGAACACTAGGCAATAAGAAATAAACATAATGAAGGTTCAACAAAAATGCTGAGCTACAAGGCATAAGATCTAACAACGAAATGGTATACATTGAAAATGTACTGAGGTATTATTGAACTATGTTGACCCTTTATCTTCATGGTCATTGTGATAATGACAATCGGGGAATGCTTAATGGTAGTAGGTAATAACCCTGAATCGAAGTCTAAACATCAATGTTTGAGTGTTCTTATTTCTGTGTAATAAGTAATCCAATTGTGAGGATGAATTTTTTTAAGGGGGTAGAATATAATGTCCCCAGAATTATTTTATATTTTTCCTCATAAATAGATTCAATGAATAAGTATCATAAATTTTATAATCAAAAAAAGGTATCTTTATTAATGAAATACATTAAAATCATAACAATAATGTCTCCTCGGACTATGAATGCAATAGTAATAAACCTATAAAAACTATCATCAGTAAATAAGGACAACTTATAACAAACATGGTAACTGTGGTGACATATACCTTGTCTTTGAGATCTACCATGAGTAGAAACCGAACGAAGAAGATGAGAGTATGAGCATAGATAAATGTAAATATATGCAGTTTCTTTACTGGTAGAGGATCTATAATTTAATAAGATTTGTTAATAGAGAATTTTGGTTAAGATAATGTATTTATTCATTACATGATCATTTAAAATAGTCGCTGATTTCCATTTAAAATAAAAATATAGTAAATAAAACTAAAAATACATATATATATATGTACTTATATGTGTTTATGTCATGACTAATTAACAAAAAGGGTCTATCTAAATACATATATGTATTTTAACAGAATTTTTAATATTAATGAATATCTAAGATCTATTATAATAATTATAATTTTTTTCAAAGTTATATAATTTTTATGTGTGATGTAGTTTAGATCACAAGACATTTAATTATAGTTTATTTTATAAAAAATATAATGGTTAAGTTTTAAAATTTAATTTTTATGAAAATATAATTTTCAATAATAACTTTTCCTCTGATGAAATAATAATAATAATAAATGTAAATATGATTTTATGGAAAAAAAATTCATTTTCAACCAAAAATGTTATGTTAATTATAATATTACTTTATAAATTATAGAAAATATATACTTAAAATACAATTACATTTAGTGGATTAGTAAAAAAACATAATATCTGACATATATATTTTTTAAATTAAATGACAAATTACATTATGAATTCTAAATTTTTTTGAATACTCATAATAAAAGATATTGGAGGAAACATATAATTATAAAGGCTCCTACATGGCATCCAAAAGACCTAGTATCGAATCCGAGTGGGGAAAAATTTCAAGGAACTATAGCAACACTATAAGAGATTACTATAGAGCTATTATAGAAGTGGTTGTACTGTATCAGTAGTTGTAATATAGTGGTGGAGGCATAGTAGTAGGAAATTTAGTAGCGGCGACACTGTATCAGCCGAGGTACTGAAGAAGTACTATTCACCGAAGGTCCCTTTGGACCAAAAAATTGGCTTTCAAGCCTTATATTCAGACCACTTGGTATTGGGAATTCGAGCTATGTAATGAGTCTCCCTCTACGCAGTTTAAAAGAGGTGTTTTCTTTAAATAATAAATGATACTTTGACCTGAAATAATAATAATAATAATAATAATAATATGTTTGCATTTATTTTATTTATGGATAAGAATTAGCATAGCTCTATATATATGTGGGGTTCTTTTATTAGCAATTTTTTTTATAAACATATCAATATATGAAATAATTATTATAATATAATATAAGAATTAAAACCAAAAAAATAGAGAATCAGGTTCGGTGGGCTTCAAATATGATGCCTAGCCCCCCATGTGCAGAATTATTCTTCATCGAGATGGGATGTGACCCACGAACTCAACTGGAAAGACACGAAGCTGACACTCTACTGAATGTTTTCAAGGGTATTCCTGTTTTTGAACCATTCGGGGATCCCGTGACATGGGGGAGGTCGCGGGTCGATGAATCCAACACACACCCCATATTCATCGTCCTCATACTGCTAGTGGTCAGTCGACCTACAACCGATGTTGGTGAACCATGATGCCTTTGCCCTACTACCGTCATTTTTCTCATGGAACGAATCTCCCACGAATCCCTTAATGAGAATATGAGTCAGAAATAGGGATACAGACGAATAGGGATTGTATTTGAGGGAATATAAAACATGAAATTTTTGGTTTAGGTTTCCCATTTTTCATCCACCGATCAGAATAAGATAATATTTTATGTTAAATTGGATATTTTGTTTCTAAATTGGAGATATTTCTGTTCAAACTACATTTTTATGTTTTTGTTTTTTGTGTTTTTTGTAGATGATGGGTATGTATATATATATATATATATATATATATATATAATTTTTTGGCCTTTAAATAGGTCCGGGGTGAGGGGAGATTTCTTCAGAACCTACTTATTGTGGGTTGGTTTAGTTTTTCGAGTTTTGAAAGTCCTTGCTACATATTTTATTCCCTATTTTGAAGAAATTGTGAAATAATCTACAAGGAAAGGGATCAATTATCAAAGCATTTGTTTCTTTTTCAAACTCCGTACTACCATGATTTTTTATTTCCAAACTTCTTATGTATAAGGGAATTTTGTAAAAAATATTCTTAAATAATTAAAGTGGTTTATTCATTTCATATATTATATGTCAAATTGTTTTAGTAGATTAGTAATATTTATCTCATGATTGTTTAAATAATTTTAAATTATATCATTATGATAGAATGTAATTTTTTTAAAACCATGATTAAATATTTAAAGGGTCTTCTGAAGCTTACATTTTATAAGAAAAATTATTTTAGTCCACTAGCTTCATATTTATAATTGTATTTTGATTGTTTTTATGATGAAAATGGAAAATTTTTTATGTTATGATTCAATGATTCATGTTGGTTTTTCATTTAAAATTTTAAACATGAAATTTCTTTTGTCCGCGAGGTTTATCTTTCTGAAGTTATTTTGAATAATTAAAGAACCTCAATTAAGATCCTATAAATACTAGGGATACTATTATATTTTCAATAATATTATTTCAATAATTATATTACAAAAGTATATTTATCTGTGTATATATATACATCTTTTCAAGTTTAAAATATTGTCTACCCGTGATGTTTAATTTATAAAATTATTTTCCCTGATTAGACCACCATAAGTGCAAGTGAAGTTACCAAATTTTGAAAATTAAAATTTTATTTAAAATTGTTCTAGTTTAAAACAAGTATATATATATACACATGTAAATATATCATTTCATATTAATTTTTTTAAAACATGTATATATATGTATATGTATATATATATGTATTATTTTAGGAAAAACATATTTTTAATCTACTATTTGTAGATTCATATATATAAATGTATTAGTATATGTTTCAATTTTTGTAAAACTGTTTATTTTCTAATATTTATGTATGCCAATAATTGTATGTATATATATTCATGTGACATTATTTTTACCTATACATATGTGTGTCCATATGAAAATCATGTTTTATTCAAATATATATAAATAATCAAATGTATATGTGTATATATATATGTATCATTCTATGTAAAGTTACTATATACACATATATGTATATGAATATCTATTTATATATGTAATTTCATGAAAAATAACTTTTATTAGGACACATATAAAACCATGTAATTTTCATTTTATAAAATTGATATAAAAAATCATTATTTTAATGAAAATTCATAGCACTTATGATGTAAAATACATGTTATAAAGTTTTTAATTCCAAAGAATCTCATTTGGATATTTTTTGAATGAGATTGGGGAATGGGAAGTGAACCCAAACTCTACTGGGACTTATTTCCAATCATGTGATGGGTGCTCCCAAAATTATATAGTACTCCAATGCATTGGATAATTTTTTAATCTCCTGAGATGTCATGTATGGTGTGCTGGAGGTGTATCCCGTACACACTATGTGATTAGGGAGTGAACCTAATCCATCATGGGACTATGTATACAACATTATGTTGTCTTAGGAGTGAACTGAGGCTTCTTGTTTTGATCCAAGGTTCATTTGAGAACTATTTATGAATGTTTATGAGTTTTTAAGGAGAAATTTTATTATTTCATTAAAGGATGAAATGGATTTTTCAAAGATGATTTTTGGAAATATATTTAAAAACTATGATTCTTTTTGAAAACTACTTATGATTTTTTGTACTAAATTCTCAATCTGTATCTCATGTTTTATATTTTTGTATAATTAAAAAAATACTTATTTGTTTCCAAAAGTTTTGAACACCCCCAATGAGATTTTTGTTGCTCATATAATGTTTTTAAAACCTTTTTTACAGGTCATAATGACTCGTAGACGAAGGGGAGTGGTTTTGGTCACTTTTTTATGTTTAAACCTTATAAAGTATAAGAATAGTTTTCCTATCTATCCTTTTTTGAAGGTTGTAATTAGATTTATCAGATGTTTGTGGCCTCTCCAAAACTCCAAAACATTGTAATATTGGGTTTTTATTTAATAAATGGATTGTATAAAAATAAATGGAATTGGTTTTGGGTAATTATATTGCTCATAAAATTATATAATTGGAATATTAATTGTATAATATCTTGATAAACAATGAGATTGTAACATAAATACCTTACCTCATGTTTGAATTTATTGTAAGATGCTTTAAACTCCTATATAATAAATTTAAATTTATTATAAATATATACCAGAAATTATGAACGTACTTAGAATATCATATATGATCCTATTAAAAAAATTTCACACTTATTTATTATCAACTACTTATTAAAATCATTGTTTTGGGTGTTAACTATTTCATTTTGCATGAGAATATCAATTTGGTAGCCTCGATCATTTTATTTTGATCCTGGTTACATCTTCTCCAAAATTTTAATCATAATATAAATATCTTGTATATTCATTATATATATGTTTATATTCATCTATAGAATCTAGAGATAGAAATATTAATTACATCATTCCGGGAGATAGTAGGTTGTGCGTACGTAGGAACACAAATTTCACTTTTTGACGGATGGAATGAAAGAAGAGTAAATTATAATTCATC
The DNA here is from genome assembly GCA_963277665.1 of Viscum album. Lineage (NCBI taxonomy): Eukaryota > Viridiplantae > Streptophyta > Magnoliopsida > Santalales > Viscaceae > Viscum > Viscum album. The sequence continues at coordinate 1,031,731,865 of OY728156.1, forward strand.
TTTATAAAATATTTATTATATCATATAAATCATATATATTTATTAAAAATATCCTTATTTCCATTCATGTAAAGTAGAAATGAAAAATTAGTCACATCATTTCGTGGTGGTGGAAGTCCACACGTATGCACGAGCGATATTATCATTTTCCAACAATTGGGAAGAAGGTGGATTATGATGGTCACAAAGTCATATTAAAAATTTATTATATTTAGTATACTCAAATAATTATTTTATAATGGATTACATGGATTTGGAGGAGGTATAAGAAGAAATAAATTGATAGAGGTTGGGTAAGACAATTACCTTTTTTTTCAGGATACCTCCTTTAGATCCATTCTTATTGACCCTTCAAAATCTCTATGAAGAATACCAGAACCTATAATTTATTTTTAAGAAAGTATATAAGAGAATTTTATATGGGTTAATGAGGACATATTGTTCAAGGTGGTGTAAATAAAAGTGAGAGGGGGTGTCCTTTCATAAGGAAGGGAAATGACACCATTGGAATTACAAAAAATATTAAAATATAATTATGTTTTTCTCAAGGAAAATGATTCAAAATTGAAATATATTAAAAAAGTATAGGGTCAAAATTTCATCATAAAATGTAATTTTTATAGGTTTGGTGTCATTTTAAATCGTATCTTTTGGTTTAAACCCTTGGTTAACCAATGTTAATATTATCTGTGGTAATGAATTTTTAAAATTAAATGGTTATACTTTTACTTATTAGATAAAAATTGGATCATAAATGACCATGGGACGACATTTTAATCTCTTTATAATCATAATGTTCCTCTTAAAAAATTTCTATGCTTTTTAAATAATTTAATAAAACAATTTTATATAAAATACAATTTATTTCATTTTTAGAACTATTCATATAATTTGACTTTTAAAACAACATGAAAAAAATAGAATTAAAATATAAACTTTTAAAAAATTATCTAATATGTTATATTTGACTAAATTGTTTATTTCACACAATAATTTATCTAATTTTTTTTTTATTTTTGAATTTTTAAATACAATAATTTTATTTTTAAATTTATTTAATAAATACTCTATTAGGGTTTTGTAAGAATTTATATGAATTATTCATGCTCTAAAAATTAAAAATAAATTATCATAATAAAAAAAATATATCATATTTATAATAAAATTATATAATCTAAATTATACTCATTTTATAACAACCGAAGATTTTATGAGAAATATTTTCTTATTTCTTATGTTATACACAAAAGAATCTTTCACTGCACACAACACTGTCTTGGCTTGTGTTACACGCAATCACGACCTTCCTCGATAGCGTGTGTAGTACACAATACCGAGTTTCACTAAACAACGATATATTATTATAATATTATAAACTAGCCGTTAAGAATAGTATTAATTGAATTTTGAATTTTATAACATTATAATTCATCTTACACATTTTCTAGAATGAGGTACGAAAACAAAATCAGTTTTTTCGGATAAAAGAAGTATTTTTAAAAAAATGCAGTTTTATCACCTTTTGATGGCGTACAAATTTTAAATCTACATTTTTACATATTTATAAGTTAAATTTGACAAGATAAAATTCTTCTTTGGAATCAGGAAATAAAAATTTACTTTGGATTAATTTTTCAAATTTGTTTGGTAACTTTCATATTTTGATGAATAGTAAAAAACACACTATATTTTAATTAAAAACAACTTTTTTCATCGCAATAATTTATATTGTTAAATTATAATATTTAATGGTTTTAAAGTATGAATAGAATATATTTTTACCATTTAATATAATGTATTTCATTAGTATTAATTTTACATTGAATTCATAGGTAAAAACATTTCAATCGTTGGCAACATTTAAACTTTTAAAACCCATTTGCTTAACAACAAGATTAATTTTAAATTAATTACTTCAAATTCTGTCTGTTGAATTTTGAAAAATGGATTCCATATTTGGAGTCAGTGGGTCCAAATTATGTTAATAGGTTACTTTTTTTTGATATTATGAATAGTAACTATGGTAATTTTTATTTACTGCAATTAAAGGTAAATAGGGTAATTCAAGGTTAAAAGAATATTATAATAATTCAAAATTAGCTTGAAACTTGTCCTAAACTTATTGGATGAGTAGTGGACGACCATGGGCATCCTTGGCCCGATTTTGGGACCCCATTGAGCCACTTGGTAGTAATAATGACAATTTGGATTAATTAATTTAATGTCAAGACAAAATTGACATTAACAAAAATCATTTAGTAATTAATTTTTATAAGGGGTTATATAAATTATATTTTCGACTATAAATATTCATTAGAAAGCTAAATATATTTACTACATGATTACAGTTTGTTTATAATTTTTAGACATCAAATAAATTAAATTATTTATGACACAATAATGATGAAGTATTTACCTCATTAATAAATGATTTAAATAAATATGATTATAATGATTAAAATGTTTTCCAAAACATTTCAAATTATAATTGGATGATTTTATTTCGACCATGAGTCATCTTATATTTATCTTTAATGATTTTTGGACTTTTTTAAACCGAATCTTATTTTATAATAAAATAATATTTTCACACTTTCCAAAGGTGCCCCTCTCCTCCCTTATAAAAGGGCTCCTCCTCCATCTCCTTCTCACACCACATTGAGCCTTCACGCTCGTCCAAAACTTGCCAATATATCTTCTAAAATTCCCTAGAAACATCCTAGAGGTCATGGTCTACTTCAAAGTCCAATCCTAGTGCCCAAAGAGGAGGTTTCAAAGAGGCATGTCGAAGAAGAGGTAACATCCTTTACCAATTATTTCAAATTTATTTCTTCTTCTACTCCTTCTTCTTTAGTTGTTTCATTATGAAGTAATAACATCAGTATCACTCATATACCGATATGTTATTATAAATATTAAACAACCCTATTTTACCTTCTATCCATCCTACGGAAAACGAAATCACCGCGTGTGCGTACGTACGAAATACCGTCTCCACGCCGTGGTGTAATCTGTTTTCCACCACCACATTACATGGATGGGTATAATGGTGTAAAGAATAAATATATATGATTATTGTAAAGTTATATTGATTCTTAAATAGTATACATTTACTTCAATATAATTCCATGATCAGAGGAACGACATTATCGCTCGTGCGTACGTACGGCCTACCGTCTCCACGATCTGATGCGACTCGTTCTACATGATCCTCATTGCATAATGATTATATAAATTAATTTAATGAATAAATATGATATATATTACACTAATACAATTTTGGAAATGAGGTATGTATAACCTAAAAATAAGAATAAGAATTTATTCGACAAAACACACATAATAACATAAAGCAATAAACACCCGAATAACAAGTAGCAATGAAATATTACAAATAAGAAGCTAAGAATATGACCATATATGATATAATAACAATGAGTATGATTATGGAATAAGTCAATGCCATTATTTAAATCATTATACAGGAGGTTTGGGCACGTAAAAAGCATATCGGACCTAAGGTAAGGGAAAATCTCACAATCTCATTTTTATCTGAGATTCTTCATACTTCAGAAATACTGGGGAAAATTTATCATCCACATCCATGTTTCCTAAATATGTAATATTATTCCTATCCTAATACAATATTTTAAATCCAATTTAACTCTTTGGTGAGTTTTTAGTAAAAAATATGAAAGGACACTTCTGTCGTTTTTTGTACGAGGTACTTTTTGAATTTTCTGGCCAAAGTACGAGAAGAATGTTTTTTTAACTTATACGACATGAATGGATCTTTAGAAAATTATTTCCAAGAAGCTTCCATTACCAGTTTTCAAGTTTATTTTTAATCAACCTATTTTAGTTTAAAAATTTTATGACATTTTAAGAAAAGAAAAATGTTTTTGAAGTAGAAAGGATATTTTCCTCAAGAATGGAGTTCAAGTGTTCTATCAAAATTATTTTCCATCTAAGATAAAATAGGGTTCTATTTCTATCCCTATTTTTTACATTGATTTTATTGTTTTATGATGGAATTAATTTTATGATTTCCTTTTATCTTATATGGATTATGTTATGATGTCATGATGTTTAATAATCCCATTTTTATTGCATGGGTTATGCTATGATGTATGATTTATGACTTTGTGGAACACATAAGAATGGTTTCATTATGAGATGGGTAGGACCTATATCTCCATCCAATGCATTGGGTAAAGATTTATATCTCATGATATAGACATGGATGGAACAACAAGTTAAACCGGTTCAGTGATACATGACCAGAATGAGGGGTGAACTTGGTTTAGTAATGGACTTTGTCTGCTATGATGGTCTTGGCAATGGGCCTTGACTAATATGAAATGATTTTCAATGATTATGTGTTTATTCCAAAAAGTTTCATGTTTTAAGTTTTGATTATTTGGGATTACTTTTCATTACTATGATTTACCCCATGAGAAGATATTATGATCTCTTTTACAGGTTAAGATTTTCAAAATGTTATGTTCTTATGAATATGATATGATTGATATTTCTTTTGTTTACCCTTATTGAGCATTTGAGCTCACACTTTTGTATTTTTTCTTTACCCTAAGTCAGAAAGATGGATATTAAGTAGGATATAGGAAAACGGGACTCTAGATATGATGAAATAAAAAAGAGACAATGTAGTTGATTTTATAAACTAGTTGTTTATGTTTCCTAGTTTCTAAAGAAACTATACCTATACGGTCCTTTCATGGTTTTTTTATATTTTGTAATTACTATGCTTCAATTCTGAAGTAATAACAATCTATGTAAAGTATGGGTCGTTATAGTTGATAGCAGAGGAAAGGTATAGTCAACCTTTGGAAACTAGGATGTGAAAGCCTTAGTAAGAACCATAAGGATATGTCTAAACGTAGAACACAAGATTAGTGTTTTAGAAATGGCAATGAATAACCTATGATAAAACCTTAAGATTGAAATTTTGTTCTTGATTATGTGGTTTTACTATTATTATAAGTGTTAATCACACTATGATTCTTGGTTTTAGTAAATGGATGGAACCAGAAGGAACCATGTTAACGCTGAATGCGATGGGAAATGAAATGATTGTACCCCTGAGCAGCCAAATGTTATGGGAGCTGGAATGAAAAATCATTTAGCCATGCTCACACAACTTTCTCAAGCTATGAACCATGCAGGACTTCCAAATGAGAAAAGGTAGGAGCAACATTATGTTGAATCCTTCATGAGGCAGCGTCCACCTTCATTCAGCGGGCCTTCTGATCCATTAGTAGTTGAACAATGGATTAATACCACTGAAAAGATATTTTCAGTTCTACAATGTTCTGAACATGAAAAATTCATCTTAGTAGTGTATCGTTTGGAAGGTGATAATGATCAATGGTGGAATATTATCGAGAATACGAGGCAATGAAATGAAATGGAGTCCATTGAATGGGACAAGTTAAAGAAATTATTTTTCAATAAGTACTTCCCTCATATTATTCAAACAAAGATAGAGAAAGAGTTTCTTGAACTGAAGCAAAAGGATGATTTATTTGTTGTTACCTACGAAGAAAATTTTACAAGACTTTCAAGGTACGCTTCCAGAATTATTATACAACCTAAGAGTAAAATTGATTGATTCATTAGTGGCTTAAAACCAAGTCTTTTAAGGGCATTAGCCATAAGGGACTTCAATAGCTATGAGAAAATTGTTCAATGTGCTCTCAAGGTTGATATGGAGATTGGAGTAACCCATCGTTCATATGGGTTTGATAGGAATTGGAAAATGGAATTCAATGGAAAATATAAAGACCACACTAAAAAGAAGATGAGTTTTACTTTATGCTTAAATTGTGGAAGGAAACATGGAGGAAATTGTCTTAAAGGGGCAAGCAAATGTTTTATGTGTGGAAAAGAAGGTCATCGGGCAGTTGAATGTCGAAATAATGGGTAAAAGATGTCTAATAATGCGAACAAAGAAAGGGATACACAGAATTCATATCCTACACTTCAATGTTTCAAGTGCAAGGAGATGGGGAATTATGCCAATCAATGCCCAAATCCAAGGGTTGTTGATGATGATCGACGTCAACAAACTCTTAAGGCCAAAGACAAAGGAAAGTCACATGCAATTACTATTGGTGATGTGGAGTATGATAACGAAGTGGTGAAAGGTACACTTACCATCCACTCTAATGTAGAAAATGTTTTATTTGATTCTGGATCCACCCACTCTTTTATTTCTAAAGAAGTTTCTAAGGGTATCGCCATATTACCTCAACAATTAGATGTTGAGTTAGTTATGACAACTCTTAATGGCACAACAGTCACATCAAAAGTTTACAATTCTTCTCTGATTGACGTTTGTTGGATAGTGCTTCCTACAAATCTTGTGATCCTTCCTATAGTAAAATTTGATGTGATTCTTGGCATGGATTGACTTTCTTTATACGGAGCTCATATCGATTTCCAAATAAGGGAATTCACATTTCATATTCCTGATCGATCTATGATCACCTATCGATGCAAGGCTGAATATAACCTTCCTATGGAAATTTCTTCTATCTTATGGGTCTTGATTCCAATAAAATAAGGTTATTTATCTCAAATGGTTGGAGAGAAACTCATGATTAAGAATATTCCCATTGTAAGAGAGTTTTATGACGTATTTCCGGAGGAATTGCGAGGTCTTCCACCAAATCTAGAAGTTGAGTTTTCAATAGAACTCATACCAGGTGCTATGCCTATTTCAAAGACACCTTATAGAATGGCCCCAATTTATTTGCAGGAATTGAAGAAGCAACTCCAAGTGAATCTTGATAAGGGATTCATACGCCCTAGTGCGTCACCTTGGGAGCACTTGTTCTGTTTGTTAAGAAGAAAGATGGATCAATGTGACTCTTCATTGATTATCAAGAACTTAACAAGATCACTATCAAGAAAAAATATCCTCTCCCACACATTGATGAATTATTTGATCAACTATGCGGAGCTCAATACTGTTCCAAGATTGATCTTCGTTCAGGGTATCATCAATTAAGGGTCAAAAGGGATGATATAACAAAGACGACGTTCCGTACAAGGTATGGACACTATGAATTTACAGTGATGCCATTCGGTCTTACTAATTCCCCTACTATATTCATGGATCTAATGAATAGAGTCTTTAGAGATTATCTTGATCAGTTTGTGGTAGTCTTTATAGACGATATTCTTGTCTATACAAAGAGCAAGGTAGAAAAGGAAGATCACTTGAGAATTGTAATTAAGACCCTGAGAAAGGAGAAGATTTATGCCAAATTCACCAAGTGTGAATTTTGGCTTCAAAAAGTTTTATTTTTGGGTCACATAATCTCAAAAGAGGGGATATCTGGGGATCCAGCAAAAATAGAGGTTATCAAAAGATGGTTATGACCAACAACAATAACTGAGATCCGAAGTTTTCTTGGTTTGGTTGGATATTATCGATGTTTTGTGAAAGATTTTTCACGATTATCTAATCCACTCACTAGGTTGACTCAAAAAGGAGTTAAGTTCGTGTGGACGGAGGAGTGTGAAGAAAATTTCAATGAGTTGAAAACAACGTTATCCAGTGCACCTGTGCTCACACTGTCTTGTAGTGGAGAAAGGTTTGTGACCTACAGTGATGCATCCAAGAAGCGATTGGGGTGTGTTCTCATTAAAAATGATATGGTGATAGCTTATGCCTCATGACAGTTGAAAATCCTTGAGCAAAATTACCCAAATCATGATTTGGAGTTAGCTGTGGTAATCTTTGTATTAAAGATTTGGAGGCATTATCCTTATGGTGAAAGGTGTGATATTTATACAGATCATAAAAGTTTGAATTATATTTTCACACAAAAGGAGATGAATATGCGCCAAAGAATATGGTTGGAGCTGATTAAGGATTACGACTACTCAATTCATTTCCACCCTAGGAAAGCGAACAAGGTGGCAGATGCATTAGTCAACAAGAACATGCTAGATTATCCATGATGAGGATCTCAAAAGACCAATATTTATGGATTTATAAAGGATGGATCTTGTAATTATAATGGAAGGGGAAAAATATTATCTTTCTCAAATGAATGTTCAACCATTTATAAATGTGAAGATTAAAGAGGCACAAAAAGAAGATGTTGAGTTACAAAAGAAGGTGAGAAATGTTCCTGAATTAAACCTTGATTGTGATGGGATAATAAGGTTTAGAAATCGAGTTTGTGTTCCTCCTATCCCAGAAATAAAGAAGGATCTACTGGATGAGGCTCATAGTTCTTCATTCTCTATTCATCTTGGAAGCTTGAAGATGTATAGGGACCTGAAAGAGTACTTCTGGTGGGATGGAATGAAAAGAGATGTTGCTGAATATGTCTCTCGAGTCTTTGTTTGTCAGCAAGTTAAAGCTGAGAGACAGAAGTCTAAGGGGATGTTACAACCATTACCCATACCAGAATGAAAATGAGAATACATCACTATAGACTTTGTCACTGGACTTCCTAAAACATCCAAAGGCAATAATGCTATCTGTGTTATAGCTAATCATCTTACGAATTCGGCACACTTCATTGCTATTAGGTAAGATCTCTCTCTGGATCAGCTTTCCAGGATATATGTAAAGGAAGTGGTAAGATTTCATGGAGTACCACTTTCCATTAAATCTTATCGGGATTCGAGGTTTACCTCTATGTTCTGGCGAAGTCTTCAGCATACTCTAGATAAAGGAGTTGAGTTTTAGCACTGCTTATCATCCTCAAACAGACGGTTAGTCTGATAGGAAAATTCAAACTCTAGAGGACATGTTAAGAGCTTGCTCTATGGATTTCAAAGGTGGTTAGGATCAACACCTACCTTTGGTGGAATTTCCCTATAATAATAGCTTTCACTCCAGTATTTAGATGGATCCTTATCGAGCTTTCTATGGAAAGAAATGCGGAACTACAACTTGTTGGGATGAAGTTGGGGAAAGAAAGCTATTATGACCTGATCTTGTTGATGAGATGGCAGAAAAACTCTGATCTATTCAACAACACATAAGAGCATCTCAGAGTCGACAAAAAGGTTATGTCAACAACCGAAGTAAAGACCTAGATTTTGAAGTGGGTGATAAAGTGTTCTTATGAATATCTCCCAAGAAGAGAGTAATGAGATTTGGAAAGAAAGGAAAGCTGATCCCTAGGTATATTAGTCCTTTTGAAATACTAGATCGTGTTGAGAAGGTATCTTACCGATTGGCGCTTCCACCGAATCTCTCTCAAGTTCACTATGTGTTCCATGTATCTCTCCTGAGAAAGTACATACCTGATCCTTCACATGTACTAAGCTCCGAAGTTGTACCGCTGGAGCAAGATCTTTCTTATGAAGAACAACCGATAGAGATTCTGGATCGTATCAAAAAAGTTCTACGAAACAAGACAACTCGCTTGGTTAAAGTTTTATGGAGGAACCACCAATTAGAAGAAGTTACATGGGAACTTGAGGATATGATGAGGTAGAGGTATCCTCATTTGATTGTTACGACATGATGAATTTCGAGGGAGAAATTCTTTTAAGGGTGGTAGAATATAAAACCCGAAGATTTTATGAGAAATATTTTTTTTATTTCTTATGTTATAAACAAAAGAATCTTTCACTGCACACAACACATCTTGGCTTGCATTACACGCAATCATGACCTTCCTCAATAGCGTGTGTAGCACGCAATACCGAGTTTCACTAAACAACGATATATTATTATAATATTATAAACTAGCTGTTATGAATAGTATTAACTGAATTTTAAATTTTATAACATTATAATTCATCTTACACAGTTTCTATAATGAGGTATGAAAACAAAATCAGTTTTTTTTTCGGATAAAAGAAGTGTTTTTTAAAAAAATGAAATTTTACCGCCTTTTGATGGGTAACCCATTTTAAATCTGGTTTTTGACATGTTTATAAGTTCAATTTGACAAAATAAAATTCTTCTTTGGAATCAAGAAATAAAAATTTACTTTGGAAGAATTTTTCATATTATTCTGGTAACTTTCATATTTCAATGAATAGTAAAAACAAGCTATATTTTAATTAAAAACAACTATTTTCATCGCATTAATTTACATAGTTAAATTATAATATTGAATGGTTTTAAAGTATAAATAGAATATATTTTTACCATTTAATATAATGTATGTCATTATCATTAATTTTACATTGAATTCATAGGTAAAAACATTTCAATCTTTGGAAATGTTTTAACTTTTAAAACCTGTTTCCTTAACAACGAGATTAATTTTAAATTAATTACTGAAACTTCTATGTTTTGAATTTTGAAAAATTGATTCCATATTTTTAATCAGTGGGTCAAAATTATGTTAATAGGTTACTTTTATTTTATTTTTCATATTATGAATAGAAATTACAGGAACTTTTATTTACTGTGGTTAAAGGTAAATGAGGTAATTCAAGGTTAAAAAAATATTATAATAATTCCAAATTACCATGACACTTGTCCTAACCTTATTGGACGAGTATCGGCCGACCATGGGCATCCATGGATCGATTTGGGGACCCCATTGAGCCACTTGGTAGTGACAATGACAATTTGGATTAATTAATTTAATGTAAAGAAAAAATTGACATTAACAAAAATCTTTTAGTAATTAATTTTTATAAGGGGTTATATAAATTATATTTTCGACTATAAATATTCATTTTAAAGATAAAAATATTTCATACATGATTATATTTTTTATATAATTTTGAGACATCAAATAAATTAAATTATTTATGACACAATAATGATGAACTATTTACCTCATTAATAAATGATTTAAATAAATAAGATTATAATGATTAAAATGTTTTCCAAAACATGTAAAATTATGGTTGGATGATTTTATTTCGACCATTAGTCATCTTATATTCATCGTTAATGAATTTTGGACATTCTAAAACCGAAGATAAGTTTATAATAAAATAATATTTTCACACTTTCCAAAGGTGCCCCTCTCCTCCCTTATAAAAGGGAACCACATCCCTCTCCTCATCACACCACTTTGAGCCTTCATTCTCGGCCAAACCCAGTCAATATATCTTCTCCACTTCCCTAGAAACATCCTAGAGGTCCTGGAATAATTCAAAGTGCAATCTTAGTACACTAAGAGGAGGTTTCAAAGTGGCGTGTCGAAGAAGAGGTAATATCTGTTACCAATTATTTAAAATTTATTTCTTCTCCTAATTATTCTTCTTTAGTTGTTTCATTATAAAGTAATAACATCAGTATCTTTCATGTACTGATATGTTATTATAAATATGAAACAACCCTATTCCACCTTCTATCCATCCTCTGGAAAATGAAATCACCGCGCGTGCGTACGTACGGAATACCGTCTCCATGCCATGGTGTAATCTGTTTTCCACCACCACCTTACTTGGATGGGTATAATGGCGTAAAGAATCACTATATATGATTATTTTAAAGTTATATTGATTCTGAAATAGTATACATACACTTTAATTCAATTCCATGATCATGGGAATGATATCATCGCTCGTGCGTACGTACGGCTTACCGTCACCACGATGTGATGTGACTCGTTCTACATGATCTTCATTGCATAATGATTATATAAATGAATTGAATGAATAAATATGATATATATTACACTAATAACATTACTGAAATTAGGTATATATATCCCAAAAAGAATAATAATAATTTATTTGATAAAACACACATAAGAACATAAAGCAATAAACACCCGAATAACAAGTAGTAATGAAATATTACTAAAAAGAAGCTAAGAATATGACCATATATGATATCATAAAAATGAGTATGATTCTGGAATAAGTTAATCACATTATTTAAATAATTATAAAGGAGGTTTGGACACGTACAAAGCATATCAGACCTAAGGTAAGGGAAAATCTCGCAATCTCATTTTTATCCGAGATTGTTCATACTTCAGAAATTACTGCGCAATATTGATCATTCACATCCATGATTACTAAATATGTAATATTATTCATATCCTCCTATAATTTTTTAAATCCAATTTTACCCTTCAGTGAGTTTTTAGTAAAAGATATGAAAGGAATCTTTTGTCGTTTTTCGTACAAGGTACTTTATGAGTTTTCCGGCCAAAGTTTGAGAAGAATGTTTTTTAACTTATACGGCATAAATGGATCTTTAGAACATTATTTCCAAGAAGATTACTTTACAAGTTTTCAAGTTTATTTTTAATCAGCTTATTTTAGTTTAAAAATTTTATGACATGTTAAGAAAGGAAAAATGTTTTTGAAGTAGAAAGGATATTTTCCTCAAAAATGGATTTCAAGTGCTTTATCAAAATTATTTTCCATCTAAGATAAAATAGGGTTCTGTTTCTATCCCTATTTTTTACATTGATTTGATTGTTTTATGATGGAATTAATTTTATGATTTCCTTTTATCTTATATGGATTATGTTATGATGGCATGATGTTTAAGAATCCCATTATTATTGCATGGGTTATGCAATGATGTATAATTTATGACTTTGTGGCACACATAATAATGGTTTCATTATGATATGGGTGGGACGTATATCTCCCTCCAATGCATTGGGTAAAGATTTATATCTCATGATATAGACCTGGCTGGAACGACATGTTAAACTGGTTCAACGATACAGGACGGGAACGAGGAGTGAACTCGGTTCAGTAATGGACTTTATCCGCTATGATGGTCTTGGCAATGAGACTTGAATAATATGAAATAATTTTCTATTATTATGTGTGTATGACACAAAGTTTTATGTTTTAAGTTATGATCATTTGGGATTACTTTTCATTACTATTATTTACCCCATGACATGATATTATGATCTCTTTTGCAGGTTAAGATTTTCAAAATGTTATGTTCTTATGAATATGATATGATTGATATTTCTTTTGTTTACCCTTACTGAGAATTTGAGCTCATCATTTTGTATGTTTTATTTTCCCCAAGTTAGGAAGAAGGATATTAAATAAGATATTCCAAAAAGGGACTCTAGATATGATGAAATAAATGGGAGACAATGTAGTTGATTTTATGAACCGGTTGTTTATGTTTCCCAGTTTCTAAAGACACTATACCTATATGGTCCTTTAATGGTTTTTTATATGTTGTAATAAGTATGATTCAATTATGAAGTAATAACAATGTATGTAAAGTATGGGTCATTATACATTTCTTCTTTATGTAAAATATTTAGAGATATTAATGTCAAATGAGTGACATTTTGTATTTATTCTTTTTGTAAATTGATATAATGGGCATAATCCATGAAACATTACACCAAGTGGAAATATATTTTCGATTTGGATTGAAATGGCTGAATTAAGTTCATAAAATATGATAAATTCAAGGTCTAGAGAAAATTTAAATCCTTATCTCAAGGTTTAAACCCTATATTACTAATTTTACCCTAACTGTTGTGATAAATATTTACAAGGTTTAATATTCATAATAAAAAAAATAATTTGGATATATTAAACAAATTTGATCACCCTGATTCCAAATATGGAATCCAATTTTCAATAATAAAAATATAGAATTGGGAAAAATTAATTTAAGGTTAAACCCAAAACACAAAGAGAACAAGTTTTCAGAAAAATCCATTTTAAAGTATAAAAATGTTTTTATAAAAAATTCAACCCTAAAATATATTATAATGAACATAATTTCATTATTAATAATAAAAATGAACTATTTTTTAATTTGAAAATAATTTTAAAACAAATTGGAACTTTATAAATGATTTAAACAAAATGATAGTTTTCAATAAAATTATCTATTTTTTGATTTTATTAAAAATTAAATTTTTTTAGAAAATTATAATGAAATCAAACAAAGAAAAATTTTATATAATTACTTGAAAAATGAATTTAATTTTTTAAAATAAAGTATCTAAATGTTTCAGAATTTAAATACATTATTTAATCATAGATAACAATAAAAAATATTTTTGAGAAAAAAATATAATTTTGGAGCATCTAATGACATTAATGAAAGTTGAATACTTATTATCAATATATTGTATTTATATAAATCATTTATTCATATTTTTAAAAGTTTGGTTATTCCAATTCACTCTAAAAACATAATGGTTATGTTATAACGGTAAACTATATTGTTGTTCAATTAGACTCGAGGATGTGACTATCACATTCTATTGATGAAATTAATTTTTTTTGAAATTAAATATGTCATAATATCTTTTAGTGCTAAATTATACCACCTTAATACGATTTTTACTTAGAAATTACATCTATGTGATAGAAAAATTTGGATATATCTCTTTTATCAAATCCTTAGGTTCCCATTTAGCTTATTCAAATATCTGATTCCTCTAGAGAACTTTAACTAAGTTAGTAGTATTGTTCTATAGAATGTTATTTATATGATCTTAGATTTATATTGGTTTTTATTTATAAGAAAGATCATGATATATTAGTATAGAATATTTTTGTTGTACATGTGAAGGATTAGTTATGTACTTTCTTAGGAGATATCAACAGAACAAATAGTGAACTTGAGAGAGTTTTAGAGGAAGAACCAAATAAAATTATATTATCCCCACTTGATCAAGAATATAGAATGAGATAATATTACAAGGGATCAATATTCACCTATTTCAAAATATCATAAACATCATCCAAATAGAATGTTTTATGAATACCATCTCACTAACTTCAAATTATTGATTTCACTGATGATTGTCAGTATAAATTTTCTATTGACTTTGAGCTGCATTGATTTGATACTAAATAGATTAATCATTATTTCTCATTTCCCCAAATAACTAAGGTCTAAATAAAATTAATTCTCTAACTTCATCCTTGAACATTAGAGTTATACACTTCCTTACATAGAGGACTTCATAAGGATCCATAAAAATGCTCAAGTGAAAGAAATTGTTGTAAAAAAACATGACTTGATGAATGTGTTGATACCTACCACATTTTAAATCAATAGTGAAAGATCACAACATATTCTATAGGGTTTGAATTTTTATATCTGACTAAACATCTATTTGGGGATGGTAATTAGTACTAAAACTCAACACTATATCTAGGGCCTATTGGAGACCATGCTTGGACCTTAAGGTAAAACTTGGATCTAGATCAAATAAAATAGAATGTGGTACTCCATAAAACCTTACCACTTTATTAATGTATATTTTGGAAAACTAATCAGGTTATAAATATTATCTGATAAAAATTAAGTGTACTGGATTCATAATGCCATCAACTAATTCTGAGATACCATTATGTTCTTTAGATGTTTTTCTGGAGTCTGATGAAAAATATATGGTGATGTTTCTACATTTCCATTTTATTATGGGTAATGGTTGTAACACCCCCTTATGTTCTTTCAATAAGTATTAAATTTATATCATACCATGAACTGGGATACAAACTCTAAAATATATCCATTCATATTTCCCCACCAAAAATACTATTTCATATCACTATACATCTTTTTTACTTCAAGGATGAATACAGAATGTTGAACTGTGAGATTCAACCAATAACTTATTCATCAAATCTGGAATTGATATGGCACATAAATGGTTCATAAAACATATCATTTAATCATAATTATGATTGAACATAGAAAATTTTCACACCCAATTTTTAGCTCAATATATTCCTTATGTGACCCTATAATATTTACCTGGATAGATGGTTAAAAAATCATATAAGAAAGATAATATTTCTCCCCTTATATCTTGATTTACAAATCCTTTCTTTGAAAATTAGGAAATATTGGATCTTTTTGGATCCTCATAATAGATAAGTGAGCATGTTAGTTTTAACTCAAAGCATTTACTACTATGTTAGATTTCTATAGGTGGTAATTTATTGAAAATCATTATCCTTAAACAATTCAAACCATCTTAACCAATGTATATTCATCATATATACATTAATTTTTTATAATGAAACATTGTTTAAAAATAGGTACATATCATTATTGATTCAATTTAAATACCTTACACAATCATAATAATGGCTTCTAATCAAGTCATGGAGTTCAAAAGATAATTTGTGGCTTGTTTGGAACCTAGATCTCCAAAATGGGAAAAATAGACTAGTCTTCTTGGTTTGTCTACAACCGCGCAACCCAGGTCAGATGGACGTGTTGTAAGTTACAGACATGGGACAAAGAAATTATTTAAATTTTGTACAAGGTTAGTCAAACTGTGCACCTAACCATGTTATGTTCCCCATGTAGAAGTTAGCTGATCTTGGTTTTCACATGATTTGGCCAAACCGTGCAACCAAACTATGATCCTAGATATTTTTGGGTGATATTAATATTTTCACTTCATTTAAAAAAACACCTATATTTTTCTTTACCCTTATTCCTCCAACATACCAACACCTCTCTTATTCTTCTTTCAAGATCAAAAACACCCAAGGATAGGCATTGAGCTAGTTCTCTCATATGTTCTCCCTTATTCGATCATTCAGAAGAGTTTGATCTATCTTGTTAAGCTCCCATAGTCTCTCAACTCCTATCAAATTTTATCTTTCCATCCATTGCACTATTTAGGTGTCGAATCATTTTCCATATTTGTATGCAATTGGACGGTTTCTCAGATCTATTCCAACATAATTATAATATATTTTCTATATTGAGTGATAAGTCGTCTAGAACCATTAGGTTAGTGGTCATATCATTTTCAATTTGAGTTCATTTCATTTGGTAATTAAGTTTTTTTTTCACATGATGGCTTCTTCTGAGCATCTCAATTTTGTTGATTACTTTATTTATAACTGACCCTCATACCCAAATATATGTATATTGATATTTTTTTGATGGTTTAGATGTTTTTCATACATTATATGGTGACCCCATGGGTGTGCCAAGTAGAATTGTCCATTTTGGACAATTGGTTCAAAATTCTCAAAAATCCGTCATACATTCTAGATTATCTTTTAAATGAAAATTCCCTTGAAACATGAGTATTAAATGGAACCCAAAGAACCCCTTAGGTGTTTGAATAATTTCCAAGATCAACTAAACTATTATATTGTGGCTAGACCAGTGGGTCACATGACCTCAAGTGAATCTCCCCAAATGTTAAATGATACCGACTAGAAGAAATAATCTAGGGTGTTTCCATGGGTAGAATATGGCCTAATAGATTAGAGTATGAAAATTTATTAACAATATATATTATATATTAAAAGAATTACCCGAACACACAGTAGAAACAGAAGAATAATATAATAACTGGAAAATTTTTCTAATGCCAATTTACAATGATGCATGAATGACATGACAGATAATGCTACAAGTAGTGTGACACAATAAAAAGAAGTGTCCAAAGACAAAATCCACGATCATACTGAGTACTAGCTCTGTCCTATACTCCCTAGCATCAAAAAACACAACAAAACATAAGAAATCAACCAACGACCTGTAAGAATTTAGGAATTTTTGGATACCCCAGAGAAATGGTGGCTCAAGCTTGGTGTGAGACATAAATCTTAGTAGGCTGACGCGACCAATGTCCATCCCAATCCAGAAAATGAAATATAAATTAAGAGTTTTTCCATATATTATAAATTCATAGTGAAAAAAATTAATAATAACAACTTGTTCTAGGATCCTAAATGATCATCCATCCTATACCACCTGCTTTGGCTAATCCAAATTTATGAAAAGTATACATGTGTAATGAAGAATATATATATACAAGGGAGAATAGTAACATGGGAAACCATGTAAGGAATGCCCACAATATTTTGCTTTGGCATGGGGTTTAAATCCCATTTAATCATCTAAGTGTTCTAACAAACAAAGGAGAAGTGTCACAAATTCATAAGGAAATCATTTCATTAAAAAAGTATTCATCTCACATATATAGAAACAAACAACTCAATCAAATCCATAAAATCAGGTAGTGGATTCTAATCCCATAACTAGTGATATAAAAAGAATCCTAATTATCTCTATCATACATCCAATATAATCTAATACCACCGATTCCATCCCAGGAGATCTATAAGGAGTCATTGGTATCCCTTGATGCACGGTGACTCTGAGTCCATCCCAGTAATTTCATTAAAGTACTAATTATCACCCAAGGGGTGGTGAAACCATATTTACAAAAGTTCCATCCACGTTTTCTCCCCTTGGTAATTAGTATCACTCAGTATTATAATAAACCTCCAAGGAATCCCTCACATGGAAAGCCAAAGCATCAACCCCGGCGTGTCATGGTATAACCACTCGAGGAAGGGAGGCCCTCCATGAGTCCATACTACAAATCCCATGTTCTCACTTAACACACATCATGTGAACCAAGTAACCAAGGGACATTTCATGGCATGAATCAATACATATCTTAACCATCAATAAGATCCATAAGCTATTGGAGCTATCAAATAATCACTATAAGAAAAAATCAATTTAAGATATTAGGTAAAACAAACTTGGCCATCAACATGTCATAAGGAATTTATCACAAAAGTTAGTTAGGGATATAATCCAGAAAACTATGAAATAAGAAATAAACATAATTAAGGTTCAAGAAAAAGGCTTAGATACAAGGCATAAGATCTAACAACGAAATGCAAATATATCCACAAGGAATTAGAATTCCTTTAACCATATTTCATCAAATAGAATAAATAAAAAATCTAACAAGGTTGTTCATACAAATCATTAAATAAATAGGTTTCCCGTGCCACCCTACACATTTCATTCCACTTCAACCACTTAAAGAAAGGTATGTAAATTCATAATGAATAAACCATTTAATAAAATTCATGTCACTAAATTAATCTATGAATCAAAATTCATTTTATTCAAACAATGTCTTGTCAATTTAAACAGTCAAGTAAAGGATTTAAGACATTAAAATCGATTCCTACAAAATCATGATATTTAATTTATCAAAACAAGACAATTAGATTTAAAGTGGAAATAAAGCTCTAAGAAGGTGTAATTGTCAAGAGGGAAATTACCTACTTAGGTAATATCTTATAAAAATAAAATAAAAAACTAATGAGGTGTTTGGTTATAATAGGAAATTTTCCACTTTCCCTTAAGACATTCCAAATGGTGAGTGCAAGACACCCTGAATAAGGCACTATTTATTTCATGCAATCCAATTGAACCTTAAAATGGAGGTATAACCATTTACATAATTCACTATGTGAGGTATTACCTATCATGTGCCAATTTAACCATGTTCGGTTCTATTTAACTCATTCAATTCATTATAACATGGAAATGTCATTTATAAGTTCAAAAGGGGGTCCCGTAGTGGTGACATGGTCATTAAAGAACTTACCTACTTGGTCAATTTCAATATTAAATGTCTAACAATACTTAAATGGTATTTTTTTCAAAAAATAACTTTAATGAATAGAGGGAAACCCCCTTTAGGGATATATAAATGGACGAGTACGATGTGTGATTTACAACAAAAACCAACATCATGTTTAGAAAAATTCCAATAAAATAAGACAAGAATGTATGAACATCTATTATTACTTTCTCACTAAATGAAAACTCACCTTTATTGGAGGATTTTTATCAGAAAACATGTCATCATTTATCAACACTTAATTTGGGCATATTTAAAAATTTATTCTATAATTAAACATTTATTCTAGAATTATATGTCATAATGAAGAGGTCAAATAATAACCTTACATGTGTAAATCGATTTAATAAGAAACACCATTACAATAAGCACAACAAACATGATATAAAAATTTAATCACTATTTTTTCTATTAAAGGAAGTCACCTTAATAGAAAGGTTTTATTATGAAACCGTGAATTTTTTTATTAAACAAATCATTTAATAGGATTAAATTTCTTTTTCTATATAAAATATAAATATAATTAATTAAATTTAATGAAAGCTCAAAATTATTGAAATTAATTAATTAATTTACTTTTAAACTTATGGTATTATGGAAAGGTATCCTACCTCAAGAAGAAGATCAATCTAACACTTTCTAACGCAATATGTCATTCACTCACATGCACATACCTATATATATATGTATACCCTTAACCCATTTCCCATATCACCCTTACCATGAGGGAACACACACATGGAGGATATACATATTTATATACATATATACCACTATATATGACCAATATTCTTCCAAAATTGACCACAACCCACTACAACAAAACATGACACCCATAAACATCATATGATTTTCAAATTAGGGGTGAGAAAGCCAATAACGGGTTTAAACCCTTACCTTAAACAATAAAAGTGAACCAGAACAATGAAAAACACCTCATCTTTGGAGGAAGTTGTCAGAACATGGATCAACATAACCCGAGGGGCCATTTTCATAACCCTAAAAAAAGTGAACTGAATATCGGTTCAAACCCTAATCTAGGATTTTGGCCAACAAGAAATAAAGGAAGAGGGAGACCTCAAAATCATTAGAAAAGGAGAGGAGAGGGAGGAGAAAACCTTAACCTAAAGATTCAGACCAATAAATGGTGAAAATATTATTGAAATCGAAGATATAGAGGGATCATGGGAGGTAGATTAATGTGGGGAAGGGGATCGATAGGGGGGTCACCCGAGGGTGAGGTCACACCGAAGGGAGGTTGCATGAAGGGATGTTTCATAGAGAGAGGTCATGTCGATGGGAGGTATGGCTAGAGGGATGTCGTGCAAGAAAAGGGAGAATCAGGGGGGGTCGCATGACATGTAGATAAGGGTGAGGAGACCCACTTATATTTTCTAAAAAACCTAAACTAAAATAAAAAGAATATGATAATAATTATAATCATCATAATAGTAATAGTAATAATAGTAATAATTAAATTATTATTATTTTTAAAACATTTATTTATTATTATTTACCATTTAATAGAATGTTAATTTATTTTATATTTTTTACTTTACTTTAATTAATTTAATCTCTTAAAAGACAGACATCGTAGTGTTCTTGATCTTGAAAAATAAGTTCTAAATCCTGGTTTAAATGACAAAACTCCTAGAAAACAAAAAAATTTAAAATTCATTGATCTTTCAACTGGTTAAAAACATTGGGCATCAATGTTTCTCAATATTATAGTGGGAATCTCCCATGTAGATTTTTTTTGTTTCTCATGTCAAATCCAAAGTGACTGCTTGAGCCTTATGAATTTAATTTTCATGAATTAGTGAATTGAAAGGCTTGGTCGGTATTGGATGGCCTACTCTTGATGGTTTCCATTATTGAATTGAATGGAAATAATAAAATCAAATAGTTTATTGATGAAGAAATATAAAGGATAGTAAAAACATGCCTTTTGATAATTTTTATTTGAATGCATATGTTGAGTTACATTGCATTAAATGGAATTAAAATTGACTAAAGGGACATGTGAGAGGTTTTTCCTCATGTGTGATGTTAAAATTATGAATTTTACTTAATTATATATATATATATAGGCTAAATGAACATTATGGATGGGAGGTAATTCCCCATACCTCTTATAATTATAACGAACCTTTATTGAGGCAGTGATATGATGGTAAGAGATTGTTGAGCATGGAGACATCGTGATCCCTTACATCAGGTTTGGAGCATGGCATCTTGCACTAGGGATACTATATGTGATATGGGGTTTACACTCCATGTTCTATGATAGAGTGTTTCCATGGGGAATCAAATGACACCCTGAGTGTTTTAGAATGGAATATCTCATTATATTGTAATGTAGGGCATGTAACATCTTGAATGACCTTTTATACTCTTTTGACTAGTTATGGATGTTTTATTTACACCTCAATCCAGCCAGCACTAGTATTCAAGGTACATGAACACTTATGTCTAAATGGGAATTGTTCATATAGGTGGATCCAATATAGAAATAAACTATAATATATATATATATATATATGTATATATAGTGGCATGATCAGACATTCCTCCCAGCCATGGCCAAAGAAGGTAGACTCAATAGGTGTCCAATAGGAGCCTGAGTGGGTTGTCAATTTATTTCCACACTGTTTTCCTATTATTCTTATACCTACACACTATTTAGTTACCAGAACTACTCATATTACATGTAGACACCATTGGTGGTGGCCTACTGATATTTTTATCTGACACCCTACTCAGGATGCCTTTGGTACATGAGAAGATAATATATCTGTAGGTGCTGACAGGGTAAAAGGCCCTGCTATAGGATATTGATATGTATTGTTTTAGGTTGGAGCTTAGAAGTTGAGGATCAAGCTTTAACTGAAGATTCTATAGAGAATTTTTCTGTTTTTTGTGTATTTATTATTCTATATTACTTTTCCCATACAAATTTTTGGTATTACGATTCCATACATTCAAGTATCAGATAATTTCTTAAAGGATTTTGGTTATATTATCAGTTTTTCTAGTTAGTTATCACTTCTACACTTGTCTGCTATTCGGTAATCTATTTATGATTCCATAGTTCATTGATTCTATCTATTTATATATGATTCCACTATTGATTGTATATGATTGAATCTACTATGATATTCTAATAAGAGGGTTTAGTCTACCCACCATACCACCTTTACACCCTCACTTCTGGTAGGTAGCCTCTGGAATATGAGGAGGTGATGTTGAGGCGATGTGACCCACCAACATGAGGAACTAGTTAAGTGTATCTCATGTCAGGACATTATAAAGTGGTACCAGAGGGGGTTACATTTTTTAATTTACTATTTTGAGAAAATATATTAGTGACTAGGAAGACTTTGGACTTGTTCATAAGAGGTTCTTGGTCATTAGGATCCCATGTTCGAGGTAATGTATGTGTTTCTTGAATTATAATTGTTATTTAACTTTTGACATTTATTATTGATATGAAATCACCATTGGGTGACACAATAGGGTTTAATTGTTATTGTTATAGATTTTATTGAAATTATTATTTCTTTACAATGAACAAATTAAATGAGGAAAATGAATTACATGCATCACTATAGGCAGAATATGATTTATTGGCCTTGCATTTTTCAATTTCATGTATATTTTCAGCATGCATTTTCCTATTTCATATTATTAGTGCTTAATTATATTGAATTATATTTCCAATTCTTACAGGTATTGGAAAACATAGTTAATACCTAAAGTGAATGCCTTAGTATAACATTGTTTTCATGAATATGTTAAAACATACACCTTCATCATTAAATTATGACATATTGAGCTATGGAACATTGGACACATGAGTTGAAACGTGTTAAGGTGTCGGTATAGTGGATTTAATGTTTCGGTTTTTGATGAGTATGGGAACTTATGAATTTGAAAATTGAAAACCATATAGTTTAACCACTTTTTTAATGTTGTATAAATATGTTAAGACAAGAAAAAATTCAAAATGAATATGAATCCCTATTTGAAATTTCCATCAATGTATCTAATATAGAGACATAGAACCAAACCTGGATTTAGTAGTGGGTTGTGGGTGTCTCCTATGTTCTTATATTCTATTATTCCCTTTAGACCCGACTTTTGAGTAGGTAGAGAGGCATGGTTGTTTTTATAGGAAGGCCTTTTACCTTTCCCAGTTTCTTAAATGAAATCTTGTCTCTTTCTTCAATCTATTCTGAGGTATTTTTTTAGAATTATATTGTCATGCCTCTAAGATTTCCTCCACCCACATGACCTGAAGGTGGCGACGATCATGTTCCTAAGGTGGTGGGCCATGATCTACTAGTGATTCATCCTATAGATATACATATGGATCCTATCCCACTTCTAGATATGGGAACTAATTCCCATTTCTAGGAGGGTTTTATTTTTGTATGACATATTCTATGCAAGGTGTAGTTTGAACTTCCCAGAGCATAGAAGAGTTGACTTGATCGTTTTATTAGAAACATCATACCACCTTTTCGTGGGATAATGGACCTCATGCTTCGATATATTATATCAATTAAATCATATCTATATTTGAGCATCTGAAGACACCTCAAGAGAAGAGGGTCAAGATAGATGCGTATATGTTATGTGGCTCAACTATTTGGTGGTGGGATGTCATCACCGAGGTATATCAGTTTCGTGATATAGTCTGGGATGACTTCCAAAAAGTATTCTAAGACTAATTATTTCTCCAAACACTAAGGAATGATAGTTCTATAGAATTTATGGATCTATATCAAAGATTCATGCTAGTTATGAAATACTCATCCAGTTTCACATAGCAGAATCAGTTCTCTCATACTCTAGCTATTGATGATCTTATGACCACTAGGTGATTAGAGGATGGGATGGTTTACACAAATACAGCCATAGTTCAATGAGATCAGGTTGAAAAGTATTATTGTAATCGACCAGGCCATAATTATAGTGAAAAACAAGACAGATGTTGAAGGTGTGAGTTTGGGAAGTTCAAAACCTAGAGCTTCTAGTGGTTCTTATTTTTGTAGAAAGAGGAGAGGATACTTGTGGAGGTAGCATTAGTCAGGCTCCTCATATAGATAATATTCTTATAATCTATTAGTGTAGGAAGCTATGGAATGTTTAGTATCAATGTCTAAAAAATCCAATTTTGTGCAGATTCTGTGGAAGGATGGGGAAAATTTAGCACTTCCGTAAGAATTTCCTTATAGTGCCTAGTGAGTAAGGATATGCACCTACTCCTCAGTCAAGGGTAGGGAAGTATAATCATGATAGGAAGATAGCTAGAATACCACAAGGTAATCAGGACAATGTAGTAGTCGATGTATAGGATTTTAGACTTATAATTATTATTTCTAGTAGAGTGGGTTTCCATAGGGTAGTTAGGAAGTGACTCAGGGTTGTGGTATAGGACAGTTAAAAGAAGTCTAGCTTTGATATAGGGCAGAGCTCTAAACCTTCTACAGTTCAAGGTACTATCCTAGATTCCCCCACCTTAGTGTCTTATTTATTTGACATAAGCGCATCTCACTCATTTATATCTGAGACTATTATAAGAATACTAGGCCTTGAAATTGATCACTTTCCTGGTGTTATTATAGAAAAACCATCGGGGATCCATTTTGATAGTTTTTTCTATTGTAATAATTTTCCTCTTGAGATAAGAGTTTATATTCTTATGTGTAATAATTATGTCTTCTACATGATGGGATTTGATGAAATCATTGAGATGTACTAGTTAATTCCCTACATATCCCACATTGACTGTTATCATCAGAGGGTGATATTTACATCACCAAAGTGTGGTACGCACATGCATAAGGGTTAATGGGATGTCTATGCTTTGTGATACATACCCAAGAAGCAGAGGTTGGGTAATATGACATCGAATATCACCAGTAATTTCCATGATTACTAGGGGTTACAACTCACTTTCTTTCATCCTATAGTGGAGTGTCTGAGATACATCTTTCACGTTTACCTCTCTGGTCTACCTCAGGTTCTAGAAGTGTAATTCAATTTTTAATTAGTTCTAAGAGAAGAACCTATGACCAGGTTTTCTTATATTATGTTACATAAGGAGCTTATGGATCTCATGAAGTAGTTGGAGGAACTGATGGATAATGGATTCATACACCCTGGTACTTTTCCTCGGGGTTCACAAGTTCTTTTTCCCAAGAAGACAGATGGTACCCTCAATCTCTATGTAGATTAACATCATATAAACCAGTTAATAGTAATGATTTGGTATCCACTACCTATAATTGATGAACACTTTGATCAGTTATGAGAAGATAGAGTGTTTTTAAAGAAAAATATAAGGTCTAGATATCATCAGGTGCATGTCAGGACTTTAGAATACCTCACACAACATTCATGGGTAGGTATGGTCTATATGAGTATTGGGATATGCCATTTGGACTCACAAACACACCTGTAGTCTTTATAGATCATACAAATTTGGTTTTACACACATATCAACATTCATTTTTTTAGTATTTATTGATGATACCTGGTGTATTCAAACTCCATACATGACCATGAAACCCATATTTTGATCATGATGAATATAATGAGAGATAACCAAATCTATACTAATCTTAGAAAAATCCAATTATGAATCAATAAAGTCTACTTAGTAGGTCACATTATCTCAATGTCAGGAGTTTCAGTAGATCCATAGAAAGCGAGAGCTTTAGTTTCTTAGAGGAATCCCAACAATGTAGTTATGGTTTAGAGTTTATTGGGGCTTGATGGATATTATAAATGCTTCATCTAGTATTTCTCACACCTTAAAACTCCACGTAAGGTCTTGATATATAAGGGTGTGAAATTTGTATGGAAAAAATCTTGTGATGTATCCTTTCAAGAAGATGATGGGTTTTTTGACTTCAGCACTAGTACTGATTCAACCGGATCCAAAAAGAAGATATACTATGTACTATGACATATTATGCATCATGCATAAAGATATTATATTACCGGATGAGTGAGTCATTGTGTATGAGTCTCATCACTTAAGGCCTCATGAGAAGAATTTCATGAAGCATGATCTGGAGCTCACTGTTGTAGTTCATTCATTATGATATTGGATACAATATCTCTATGGATAGCATTTTATGGTGTTTACATACCAAGAAGGCCTCAAGTACATATTTATACATTGGGATCTCAATCTCAGGCAATTCAGGTAGGTGGAGTACTAATAGTCATTTTATTTCAAGCTTGCCTACACACCTAGTAATGATAATTTAGTATCCAATGCTCTAAACTAAATGAATAAAACACAACCAGTTTAAGAATCTAGTGGAGAATGTCAGATCATGGCCCTATTGTTAGAGAGGCATGTTGAGGTTCATGAGGACCATGGTTAGACGGTCCTCTCATCCACAGAAGTGACTTAAACTCTTTTGTAATGAGTGTGTATATGGAAAATATCTCATTCCAAAGGCCTCCCCTATAGTAACATGTTTCAATTGAAGATACATATTAAGGTTAGACTAGGGATGGGGAGGATTACTTATTTTTCCATGGGTGTGTATGGGTCCCAATAAACATCATAGAGGAGATGATGCATGAATTCCATGCCTCACCATGTGTGGTTCAACCCTGTGTCATCAAAATGTATTTAGATCTACTACAATAGTATTGGTGCCCTGGTATGAAACATGATATTTATAGATTCATCACTCGGTGTTCGTCCTGTCAGTAGGTAAAGGAGGAACATCAATGAAAGGAAGAGATTTTACAACTATTGTCCATTCCTGAGTGAAAATGGTATGATATTTCAATGGATTTCATGAATGATATGCACATATAACCTAATGGAAACTATATAGTGTGAGGTTTAATTGATCATTTTGATAAGGTCACACACTTCATGACTATGTGAAAGACATTCTCAGTAGATGAGCTAGGAAAGATATAGGTCATAGGGGTTGTACATATTTATGGAGATCCTCATTATATCATTTCAGACAGAGAAGATAGTTTCCCATCAAGATTATAGAAGGGGTTAAAAAATTAATTGGGTACGAAGGTACTTTTAACCGTGTCCTATCACCCATATATTGATGAAAGAACAGAGCATATGATTCAATTTCTAGAGTCAATTTTACATGCATGTGTCCTTATATTAGGGGGATATTATGAGGAACACATTCCTCTCATCACATTTGTTATAAAAACTTCTTCTGCGATACCATCAAGATGGATCCTTATGATTGCATAAATGGTATTACATTCCGCTCACCTATATGTTAGAAAGAGGTAGGGGAGGTTTCTATGCTTTGACCACATCTGATGTAAAAGACTACTAAGCAGGTCCAGTTGATCAGAAAGTGCATGTTGATATCTCAGTTAGTATAGTTGTAATATTCCAATAAGAACCGACAACCTCTTGAGTTCATGGTTAGAGACTAAGATTTCTTGTGGGTCTCATCCAAGTTAGGGAATAGATGCATTCAGAAATAAGTTAAACTATCACCATGGTTCATTGGACACTTTGAGGTTGTGAAATAGATTAGATCAATGGATTACTTGGTCGAAAATCCTTATATATATCAGTCTATACACAGTTTCATTAATGTATCTCAAACTCATCAATAATATCAGGACTTGATACATGTCTTTCTACCTGGTGAGGTTGAATTTGATTTAGATGATTCCTTCAAGGAGTATCGAGTGTGTATAGTTTATCAAATATTGAAAACACTATCAGGTAGTCAAGTTCCTATAGTATGCATGATATGATAGTACGACTAATTATAAGATGAGACCTGAGAGTATAAATATGATATATGAGGTTAATGGAAGGAGATATTATCGGATAATGCCTATTTACCCTCAGAAGTTCAACTTAGGGATGAGTTTGTTTATAGAGGGGGATTTTAATGACCTATATTTTCAATGAAGCTACATATGTTTGGTTTTTCAATTTGAATACCATAAAAATCAATAGTAATGATTTTTAGTCAATTCACAGAGATCACAGGTGCATCTAGGGATCATTCAGAGATCAAATCTTCAAAATGGAAAAAAGACTAAGCCACATAGATTTTCAGCAATTGTACATCCCAGGGAGCACAACCATGTAGCCAGTTGTAGAAATAGGACCAAGAGATTCTTCATGGTTTTCAAATGGTTTGTCAAATTTTGCACCTAATCGTGTAGTGTTCCCCATATACCAGTGAATTCAGCACAATTTCCACACATTTTCTCCAAACCAGGTGACCAAACTATGTGCCTTGATTTTTTGGGCTGAAATTACTATTTTCTCTCATTTAACTAAAAAGAAATCATTTCTTTTCTTTTCTTCCCCCATCAGACCATCACCTCTCTTATTACTCTTTGGAGCTCAACAACACCCAAGGATTAGAATTGATCTAGTTCCTCTATTTGCTGTCCATTCTTCAATTCTTCAAGAGCATTGGATCTGTATTGGTATGCTACCATAGTATCACAACTCCAATCATCGTACATATGTACATCCATTTTTCTATTTAGGTGGATGCTCATTTTTCCTATTTTCAAGGAATTGGAGGATTTCTATAATATCTTCCAACCTGCTTTGAATCAGAGTCTGATATGGCGAATGGAGTCATATATGACCTTGAGGTAGGTGGTCACATCATTTTCTATTTTATTTTTGTCATTTCATATTTATTTTGTTGTGCCACATGCTATATTCTGGTTAGCATATAAATTATATTTATTACTTCTTGTATAATTGAACATTAAACTTTAATAAATGTATTTTTATCTTGGTTTTGTGGTTTAGAGGTTGTACTTAATTTATATGGTCAACCAATGCGTGTGCCAAGTAGAATTTGACATTTTGGCCAATTGGTTCAAAATGCACTGGACTCCCTTGTACCTTCCAGCTGATCTTTTAAATGAAATTTCCCATGATAAATGAGTATTAAATGGAAGACAAAGAACCCCAATGGTGTTTAGACCTCTAATAGTTTTATTTTCCATAGTAGGAAATTGGATTGTTTCCCATGTCTACCCATAAGTGACCCCTTGTGCATTATGAATTCGATTGTCATACCTTAGTTAATTGAATGGGCTGGTCTATATATGATGACCTAATCTTGATGATTACCCTTATTTAAATGAATTGGTTTAATCAAATGAAATGGTTTAATTGGAATGACATATTTAGGATGATGAAAACATACCTTTTGATTTTATATTATTAAATTCTTATAGTGAATTTATTTTCCTTAAATGGAATTGAATTTGAATAAAAGGGACATTTGAGAGGTATTTCCTCATGTGTGATGTTAAAAATAAGAAACATCCTTGTTTATATATATATATATATGGGATGAATGAGCATGATGGATGAGAGGTACTTCCCCATGACATTAATAATTACAATTCACCTTTATATATGATGAAATATGATGGTAAGGGATTTTGGAACATGGAGACATCACGCCCCCTTAAATCAGGTGTTTATCATGGAGTCCCACACAAGTGATACTGTATGGGTGATGTGCCTTATGCACCACATTCTATGATATAGTGTTTCCATGGGGGCTCACATTCCATATAGAGTGTTTTAGCATGGAATCTCTCACTCTATTGGGATGTAGGGCATAAAATCTATTACATGATCTTTTAGGCTTGTTATATTGGATAGGAGTGTATGATTTACACCCCAATCCAACCAACACTAGTATTTTAGGTATATGGACACTTACATTTTCACGTACTTGGTTCATATTGGTGGATGCAATATAGAACTTAACTATACATAAATATTGTGGCATGATTAGGCACTCCTCTTAGCAATGGGTTGAAGTAGGTAGACTCACCAGGTGACCTATAGGAACCTGAGTGGGATGGTTATTTATTTCAGCATTATTTTACTATTCTTATTACACCTACACATTTTTTAGTTATAATCACCAATAAGATTATATGTATACATTGTTGGTCATGGACTAATGAGATTTTTATCTCACACCCTACTTGGATTGACTTTAGTACCATATAAGATTATCTATATATAGGCATTGATAAAGGAAAATGAACTACTACAGGATGTGGATATGTATTTATTTTATATGGATCTTAGGAGCAAAGAATCGAGATTTATCTTGATATGACATGAGGAATATTATTATTCCTTTTGTCTTTATTATTTTATATTCTTACCCTACTAAACCTTTTTTATACTGCAATTACATTCATAATTGTATTAGAATCTTCATTATAGGTTTTTGGGTATATGATCAGTTGTTCTAGTTATTTATTTCTTCTATACTTTTCAGTTATTAACTATTCTATTTACACTTACATTTTTTATTGACTTTATCTATTTATATATGTTTTATCTATTGGTTATATCTTATTATATCTACTATGCTACTATAATATAATGGTATAGTCTCCCCACCCTACCACCTTTACACCCTCACTGCTAGTCGGAAGCCTCTCGTGTATGGGGAGGCGTGATTGAGGCCATGTGATTGACCAGCTCAGGGAATGGGTTAAGTGGATCCCAAGTCAGGAAAATACATTTATCATCTGTATATATTTCACAACATTAACTATAAAGACAATTCTTATATATATTTATTGAAATATTACCATATCTAACTCTATATATTGAGTTGGTTAATTCATCTTATGATCCATAAATTTTTATGAAGAATAAGATATCACTATTTAATTATGCACATGGTTTCATTCCAATATATTATTTAAAGAAGCTTTAAAGATCAATAATTCTTTTCTACTATAGGGTAATGTAGGAATATATGTGTTGAATAATATTTTTTATAGTTAAATAATCGTTTCCCCACATTTAACCACATAAATTAAATTGACACCCTTACAAGTTAATTTTGTGATTTGATTAAAAACATAGGAGAATTTATCTATAAAAAATCAATAATATACACCCAATCCATTAAAACTATGGATCTCAGTCACCATGGTTAGTATGGGCCAACTTTCAATTACTTTATTCTTTGATGGATCCACATATATACCCTAACTTGAGATCAGGTGACCCAAAAAATAAAACGTTTTTATACCTAAATTTCACACTTGGTAAATTTTTCATATATTTTCTCCTTCATCAAGGTATTATTTTCAATACACAAATGATATTTATGCTCTTACATTCTCTTTGAATTTTTTAGAATATCCTCTATAAATAAAACCACCAACCGATCATTGTAATATTTAAAGAATGTATTCATTAAATCCATGATGATATTGGGATACTTAGTAAGACTAAATAACATCACTATAAATTCATAGTGTATATACCTTCCATGGAATTATATCTTGGGTGTATTATCTTTTTTACCCCCAATTGATTATATCCAAATGAGGTTTTGTATTTGAAAAGTATTTATTTCCAATAATTTTACTAAGAAAGTCTTCAATATAGGGTAGACGATTCATATTCATTATTATTATGATATTTTTAGGTTGTTAATAATCAATAAAGATTCACATTGATCTATATTTATTCCTAGTAAAAAGAATTAGTGTACCCCAAGGTGACACACTTGGCCAAATGAATCTCTTAACAAGATTCTCCTAGAGTTTCTTCATTAATTCTTACAACTTATTAGGGGCTATTTAATATAGATTACTTGAAATAAGCTTTTCACTAGGTATGAGTTCTATTTAAACCAAAATTCATGATTCAGTGGAAGTCTAGGAATCTATTCCAGAAAATAATTAACAAAATCATGTACAATAGGAATATCTTCAATGTAAAGTTTGTTCCCCACTATCATATATAAACACCCATATTGAATAGGAATCAATACCCATTAAAAAAATGTAATTTCTAGTAGAAGATTATATTTAACATCACACTAGGAGATAATCATAGGTTGGATAAGAATAACAGACAGGAATTCCCCTTCACAGAAATTGATGTGGGATTTATGTAAATAAATCCAATCCAATCTCAAGATTATAAGAAATTAAATTACATTGAGAATAATGATATTTGTAGGAAGTAAATTCCCATAAACTTCAATCAAATAAGATTCTTAAACATGGGGTACAATCATTTTACCATTAAGTGCTTCCAATTATAATTAAATATATAGACGATGAGGCAGTATTTTGATACCTTTAGAAAATTATTTTGATATAAAAGAGCGGGTAGATCTATAATATAATAAAACTTAATAGTTCTAGAGTTAATGGTATGTATACCTTTCACCACATCATTATCCACATCAGCAATAGTGATAATGTTGGATTTCTCATTGGCTCTAAGTTTAATAGGTTACCGATGTTTATCACTATCATTAGAATTATAATTTTATTAGAGGAGAACATACTTCCCATACTATTTCCATTTGAAACATTTGTGTCTGGGTGGGGAATTCTGTGGTGATTTCTCTACATCATTAGTGAGCTTCTTCTTCCAATTACTTCGATATTCAATTTCATATTGAACTTCTTTTCCAGAATTAAAATTTTCACTAGTTTCCTTAGGAAAATATACTCTAGGTTCACTTCTAATATTTGAGAATAATTATATATCATATTATTTTATATATGGTTGTTATAATATCATTTGAATTATATTTTGTTTTTTGATCAAAACTGTATGATTAATGAGAAACTCAAATCCCCATTTTCACTATGATAACAAATAAAATTATTTCTTCATAGCTATTAGCTTCCTTATATTGAACTAAATTTAGAGACTTTGTTTTTAATCCATATATTATTTTATCAGCTATACATTCAAGATAAATGATAATACCGGAATCATACAAAGGAAGTATTATAAAATTTAGCTCATAGGTGCTAATGGATTCATCTTCCATCTTCTGTAGCTCAAGGTATTCATTATATATTTTTGTATCAAGAATATGAGGATAGTAATTATTGAAAAAAGATCTTAAACCTATACCAATCCTAGGATCCAATTACTTTTCACTGCATTATGTTATTTGTAAGAGTCAACCATTGACCTACTTCACCTTCCAAATAATAAACAACTAAAATAAAATATTCATGTTCTAAACACTATATAATAGAAAATATCCTTTAAGTGGCACTGATACATTTCTTAGAAACTCATGGATCAGTGGTCCCAATAACGTATTGTGGATGTTTCGTAATGAAATTCTCAACCGAATATTTTTCAACACTTTTCTCATTTGGAATATTAGTATGATTCATATCTTAGGAATTTTGTATAGGAATAAAAAAATATTTTTAATTATATCTCTCATAACATTTAGTTTTTTAGGAGGAAAATCATTTCATTTTCCATAAAATTAAGACTCAACATAGTTCCTTTGGGTTACAAATGTGTCATATGAGCAATAATAATCATAGAGGGAAACCCAAATATTATATATAATAATATATAGGATATCTAAAAATTGAAACATTTTTTAATTATATGACACATTTGGTTTAACATATGTTATCCATGGTCATCATTGATTTCAATCCTTCACAATGGTTCTTAAATAAAATATAAATTAACCTATGTATATCCTCATGGTGTGTTAAACCAAGTGTAAGTAAGGGGACACTCACGATGCACCATAATGGTGTATGATATATGCAGGGCTAACTTTTTCTGGGTTATTAAAATTATACGAATATATAAAAAAACCATGTCCACTTATAGTATGCAGACAAAGAGGTTTTTCTTATAAAATTAAACATTTTTATTTACCATAACATAGGAAATTATACTATAAATTGGACTATCCTAAGGGTTATCACTAATGTTTTCTCATCTATGTTTCCCAAGGTAGATAAACCTTACAATAATTCCAACTATAGAAACCCATATTTTTCATACATAGATATTACATCTTAATGGATTAATATTTATTACACAACATTACAATACACACCAGAACTATAAAAATTTAGTATCTTTAGATTCTTGGACACATAAATAACTTTATTATAAGAGATATACATAATATACCATTAATTTATTCATAAATAACTCACTCCTTATTCATATAATACTCAATGAATTTTATTATTACTTGGGTAAAGGAAACACATTAATGGGGGGGGGGGGGTAGATGACTAGTAAGGGTAAAAAGAGAGAGATATATATAATCAATTAATCAATACATGGGAATAAGGTTATGCAAACATGAGATTAACATTTGAAAACCATATGAAAAATTACATAGATCATAATATTGGACAATGTAATAAATCTTAGAAGTTCATAGTACGTGATTCACAAAGGAATCAAAGAGCATGAGGTATAGGATAATATAATTTGAATAAGTCATACGTTTTTGGACTAAAAAGAAGATAATACAAATATTTATAATGTAATTAAAGCTAATTTCCTAGACTATCATTATAGATTCAGTTCCCTCCACATTCTATAATAAAGTTTCACTCCCAAGACTATCATAGTAGATAGATTCCCTTACCGAACTAGGTTCACTCCCCATTATAGACCACATCATCACATAAGATATCCATCTTTAACCAATAAATTGGATTGATATATAACTCCAATCCCGCCCATAAATTAATGAAAATCACACACACACACACCCACACACACATATATATATATGTTACAAAATATCATAAAATACTTAACATGTTAATACCAATGAAAAAGGAAATGGGTTTCATAAACATTACAATATTTCATCATATCATATCAAATAGAAAATAAATGGGGTTTATAAACATATTTTCATAATAATCAAAAAAAATACAGAGAATTTATAATTATTGTATCCTTCGATAATATCCCCATTAAATCATAAATAAAATCAACATATGTTATCATAAATGAAAAATTTATTAAAAATATATGTAAAATATTTCTTGAGGAAAATAATTTTTTTAAATTTTAAATCACTCAGTTAAAATATTAAGGAAAAATATTTTTATTGAAAATAAAATTGGAAACATATAAAGTAATGTTAAAATAATTGATCATTATTGATGGTGGGAAATTCTGTTCAAACTATGTACAAAATAATGAATCCTTTCACACTTTTAGTTCAAATTGAAAGTACTTCATTTAAAAAAAGATTAGAAAACCCATTTTTTAAATTTTTTTTAAAAATTAAATAATGAGAAAAGATGAATTTTAAAAATTAATGTTGAATATTAAAAAAAATTCAAAACCTTTTTAGAAAAAATGGATATGGAAGAAAAAGATTTTCAACCAAAGAGAGAAATAAAGTCAGTTTTATTAAAAACATTCATTCAGTCTCCTGAGTTTATAAAGAGAGGGAAAAAGAAAAAAATTAATCTCTTTAAATAAAAACAAGATAATAATATTAATTAGTTTCTATATTGGTATATTATAAAATTTTATCATTGGAAAATTAATCATAAAAAATCTAGATAAACCATGAGACTGTAACATAAAACCACTACCTCAAGTTATACTATCTTTGAAGATGCTCCAAATCAGTGTATAATAAATTTAAATTTATTATTATTACATAAAATAATGATTAAAATACGTATAATATAATATACGATCCTCTTATAACATTTAACACCCATTAATTAATAATTCCGTATTAAAATCCTCATTTCTAAGTGTTAAGTGTTTCAATTCCCATGAGAATCATAGTTTTTCAGTTCAGATATTATATTGTGATCCTGGTTCCATCATCAACATAATTTTAATAATTATATAAATATAATATTTATTCATTATATATATAGAGTCATCAATAAAATATAGAGATAGAAATATGAATTACACCATTCATGGAGATAGTAAACCATATATACACATGAATGATGCTTTCAATTTTCGATGGATAAATGGAGAGAAAAGTTCAAAATTATTAAAATTTGTACACAAAAATATTACATATTCTATTATATATATA
Source organism: Viscum album (assembly GCA_963277665.1). Classification (NCBI taxonomy): domain Eukaryota; kingdom Viridiplantae; phylum Streptophyta; class Magnoliopsida; order Santalales; family Viscaceae; genus Viscum; species Viscum album. The sequence continues at coordinate 1,031,768,100 of OY728156.1, forward strand.
TATTTAATAAAACATTATTACCAACAAATTAAAGAGGAAATAAAAAAATCACATTTCTTCCTGAAGGTGTTAGTCCACACGTATGCATTAGAAAAATTATCATTTTCTAGTGGATGAGAAGATGGTGCATTATGGTAGTTCCATAATAATAATAATAAATTATATTTAATATAAATATTTAATTATCTTATAATGGATACCATTGATTTATAGGGTCAAATGGTTAATAAATTGAAAGAGGTCTAGTAAGATGAATTACTCTTGTTTTGGAGACCTTCTATAGATCCTTTTGTAATGACCCTTTGAATGATATTTTTTGAAAGAAATCACCTCTAATTTGTTTCTAGGGAAGTTTAGAATAAAAGTTTTCTAGGAATATTTAAACTATATGGCTCAAAATCATGTAAATAAAAGAGATAATGATTTTCCTTTTATAAGGGATGGAAATGACAAAACTAGAATTAGTAAAAATATTAAAATATAATTAAGTCATTATCAAGATAAATGAATAAAAATGGCCAAATATTAAAATAAAAAGAGGATAAGTCCTAACTATAGTAATGTATTAAATTTTTTATAGGTTTTTGTGTCATTTGAAACACTATTTTTCATTTAACCCCTTGGTTAACCAATTTTAATCTTATCCATGGTGATGAATTTTATATTAAAGAGTTGTAATTTTACTTATAAGGTAAAAATTGGATCATAAATGAACAAGGGAAGAAATTATCATCTTTTTATCATCGTATATTTCCTCTTTAAATATTTTAATGCCTTTTAATTTATTTTATAATATATTTTTATCATAAAATATTACTAATGTCATTTTAAAAACTATTCACATAATTTAACTTTAAAAAACATGAAAATAATATAATTATAATAAAAACATTTCACATATCTCTAATATTTTATATTTGTACAGAAGAATACATTAATAAAATAAATCATCCAAATTATATTAGTTTTATTATTATTAAAATCATTTATTTTATTTTTCTAGTATTTTAATAAATATAGTGTCGGTATTACGTAATAATTTAAGTTAATCATTCAATCAATAAAAATTAATAATAAATTATTATATAAAATCAATTAATTTATAGTTGAAATTAACATTTATATCCAAACTTATTCTTTTTTTCATTAAGTAAAATTTTTAGACATATTAAACACAAGAGAGTGACATTTTATATTTACTCTTTTCTCAAACCAATAAAATTGTCATAATATAATAAAAGTTTTAAAAAGTGGAAATTTATTTGAAAAATGGATGTAAATATTGAAATTTAACTCATCCCAAAAGTTAAATTAAAGTTTTATATAAAATTTAAAGCCTTATCCCAATTTTCGAACCATATATTAGCCTTATCAAGGTGAAAAATATTTACCATGATTACAATTCATAATGAAAAAAATAAAATGGATCTATTTAAAAAACTTGATCCTTAAGATTAAAAATTTATAATCCATATTTTAATATTTCATTTCTTTAATTGGATGAATTTAATTTAAAAAAACATAAATCATAATGAAAACATTTTTTTAGAAAATTTATTTTTATTTATAAAAATATTTTAATACTAGATTTAACTATAAAATCGATTCAAATGAACATAATTAAACTATTAATAACATTGATGAAATATTATACCTTTCAAATAATTTTAGAATAAAAAAAATTTCAAATTCATTAAATGAAAATAAAATTTTCAACAATAATTTGTATTCTTCATTATTAGTTGAAAAATAAATCATCACATAAAATTCAAAATAATTCACTCTAAAATAATTTTGATTTGATTATTTCCAAAATGATGTTGTTTTTTTCAAAAAAAAATTCAAAAATTTTCATAAATTAATTATATTATTTTCTCACCGAAATCAATAAAAACCATTTTTTGAGAAAAAATAATTTTTTTTAGAATTAAGTAAATTTAGTGATATTTTAAAAAAATTATATGAATATATTTTATTTATCTAAAAACTATGTTCATATTTTTCAATATTTTTATGTTTTGATTCACTCATCCAACATAATGGATAGGTTATAACGATATACTATATTATGATTCTATTTGACACCAGGTTCTGTGTATCGAAAACTATGATGAAAAATAAATTTATTTGAATATAAATATATAATAAAATATTGAGGTGTTACAATATGATAACATCTTAGTTTACTATGAAGTTAATGATCCTCGTGAGGTATTTCTAAATTATGATTCATGATTGATATCTTCAATCTCAAATTTTCTATGAGTACATTGTTAGTATATTTGACCCAAGATCATATCCCTATATATTCCCACATATTCTAGAGTGTGGGATAATATTTGGTTTTTAAGAGTTTTATAGAGGATACACAACTTGGTTATGGTGTGGGAAATGATTTATGGAATATAATTTATCGATAATTGCTAGTCGATTGCAACAGATATGGTCGTGTCATCAGAAATAACTAAATTTTTTTATCTTGGTATTAGAGGAAGGAAGTGGAGGGGTCCTAATTTAGTTCTACCTAGATGAAAGGGAAAGAATATTTCAATCATAGAATAACATGACACCTGGAATGCGTGTTCTCTACCCGGAGGGTTGAAGAGGATAACCATGGTGACATTGTGGATATACCCCCCTTATAGTGGCATCGCAATGAATAGGGACCAGCTCAAGGTGGGAATGGTGGACATCCTAGAGGGGACTATGGATTATGAGCTTATGGTGTGGGGGAAGATAGTGGTGTTAGACATTTTATTTTCTCCCATCACCATCAGCTTTAGGAAAACCATGATAGGATCAATGTGTAGGTGGGCAGGACAAGGGATCGATGTAGGTTATGGAGGGATTTAAGTAAGAGGTTCCAAATATAGTTCAATGTATGATTTTCATCATATCTACCATAGAATATATACTTTTGATACTAGTACATGTCATCTATTTCTTACTGCATCATTTATTTATAATTTAAAGACCCGATTCAATTTCTTAGAACAACCACTTTAGTTAGAAAAAATAATTGGATAAGATCGTCCACTTTCCCACATCATCCATCATTGCGAGATTGGGAACTGGCTCAAGCCCAAGGGTTGGCCACCTTGGGCCTCGCTGGGGGCGTGCGGCGCGCAGGTGGGCAGGCCAGCCCTATACCTCGTTACCCATACAACACGTTTAGCCCGCGGGGGCTGGGTGAGTTGGTTCAAGGCGGTGGCGACCCGTCGCTGAGGTTCCGGGTTCGAGTCCTCACAAAGGAAACGCGCACCATTTGTCAGCGAACCTCTCGTCCCCTCGACTCCGTGGGAACTGGCTCAAGCCCAAGGGTTGGCCACCTTGGGCCTCGCTGGGGGCGTGCGGCGCGCAGGTGGGCAGGCCAGCCCTATATCTCGTTACCCATACAACACGTCTGATGAGCCCGTAAGGGGCACGGAGCTCGGCTAGGGTTTCTCGCACGCCGCCTCCCTCTTCCCAGATCGACTTTCCTTCTTCCCTGGTTCGGTGGATTGACGTGGGTTTCTATACTGTCGCGGCCTTGTTTTAGCTCGCCCTGCGCGCACCGGGGTCTTCGTGACTCGGTGTTGATTCTGCGCCAGAGTCCCTGGCCCGACGGTTCGAGATCTGCTCTCTGGCCATCGATCTGGGTGTTTGGAGGTCGAGCATGGTCTTCTGGGATGGCGGCGTTGGGAGTTTGTTTCGTTTCGAGATGATGAGATGACGCCGGGAGGTTTGTCGGTCGAACTCTGGTTCTTGGAGTTTGATGTGTGTCGAACTCTGGATCTTGGAGTTTGATGTGTGTTCGTTTAAGGTTGGTTTTTTCCTAAGATTGTTGATTCTCTCTAATGTTGGTTCGTTTTGATTTTCTCTTTTGAGTGATTTCTGGTTTTCTGGTGATGTTCACCCTCTCGCAATCTGCTTTGCGAGCGTTTATTGGTTTCACGGATGAAAATGGATGGGTTTTGGTTTATGAACGTGGCTGTTTTCTGGTGAAATGGTGTTTCCGACCAGTTTCTGAGCTGGTGGTTGAGGGATGCGGTCTCTTTGAGGATAGAGGATGGGAGGATGGTGTTACTTCGGCGACGACGGGCTCCGGGATGGGCACGCCGGTGACGACGGCGAGATTGGCTTTCCGGCGCTGTGATGATGGGAGGCGGATGGATCTGACGCTGATGCGATGGGCGTCCGCTTCGAGGCAGGCACGTGAATCGAGTTGAAGGGTGATGATGATGTTTAGCTTTTGAAATTTGAATTCGCGGTCTTCGGGAACCGGATACCCCTTAAACCGGCTTCTGTACTTTTTGGTTATTTTAATAAATGGCCAGAGACTTTGTCTCTGGCTGGACCTTTTCGGTATAAAAATTTTCTTAGGAATCATGACAATGAATATGAGAATTTTTTATTTCAATATAAACCTTAACTAGTTATATATATTTTATGATTTGGTATATTTCTATCAGAATAGGCTTATATATTATCAGGTGGGTGGGTAGAGGTTTACATTTATTATTGAATGGGACCCTCAAATTGGATGAGTGACACTGAAGATCAAGAAATTTCTCCTAATTACTCATCAATTAGCTATGGTGGAACTATGTTCTAATTATGTCATAGAAAAATAGCATCATATAATAGTAGCAGAATATATAATGGTTTTCCTAGAAGAATTATCTATATTTTACCCTAATCAAGAGGTCAATTTTTAGTATTTACATTCACCCTAGAACCATTCCAATATCATTATAAGCTTATAAGATATCCCAAATAGAGATGAGGGAGTAAAAAGGGGTAGTTATTGGATGTTTTAGAGAAGAAATTTGTTAAAACCTGTGTGTCGCCCTATGAAGCTCTTATTATCTAAAAAAATAAACGAGATTTTGTGGATTTTTATATTCTATTATCACTCAAATCATATGAATGTTATGAAAATGTACACTCTTATAAGAATCGGTGTTTATTTGACCTATTTAAAGGTGAAATATAGTTCTTGAAGATTAATTCTAGGTTTGGCTATCACTAGCTTCAGGTTCATGTGGAGGATATCCCAAGGATTTAATTTAGTGTCACTATGGTCACAATAATTTTTTAATGATGAATTTTAACCTAAAGAAAACGGTATAGTGTTCACGAGACTCCGGGATAAGGTTCCCTATCAATACTTGGACCGGTTCATAGTGGTTTTCATTGATTACATTCTCATTTATTCTCATCCAGAGGAAGATCACACCAATTATTTTAGTATTTCCCAAGATACAATACATGATCATCATAAAAATAGATGTCTCTCTAAGTGAATGTTATAAATTTTTGAAGTTAATTTCCTTGGTCTTGTTATCTCATAGGGCGGAGTTGTTTTCAATCCCTTGAATGTTGTGGACTAATTTTATTATTTCTCAAGGAATGAGTGGAGTATGAGGTCTATTTCAATGCCTTGAGGTTTTTTATTGGTTTTGTGTGAATGAAAAGATTTTTTTATTTATTAAGTATCAAAGAAACTAATATAACAAAAGAATAATTACATGAACCATGAATTAGATATTATGGATATTGTATTTTACATAAAGGTGTCGATAAATTATCTTTTCACTGAGCGATTTATGGTCTTGATGGACCACATGGGCCTCAATAGTATTTTATTATAGAGTAGCTACACTTTAAGGTAAAGGATATGGTTAGAGTTTATATAAAACTAAAACATAATTATAACCTAAATTGTAAGGAATTAAAACATAGGGATTGATTCACTCAATATGAATTCCTATGATCTATTGTTAGAGTAAGTTATTGAGAAGTTAACTTTATTCTAGTTTGATTAAATGGTGAATAGATATGTCTATTACTATTAATTTAAAATGTTTTTCGATACACTTTTTCACTATCTAAATTTTATATATTTATTAAATGAATCTGTAAGATAATATCTTGTCTAAATATGGACCATATGAATTCACTAAAGGTGGTAATCACATCATCCTCTTTTAAGGGAAAATAGTGGTTCCTGTATCTATGTGTGAAGAGATATTGATGATGTTCTATCCCTATCCTTTAGGGGAACATCATGGAATATTAATGATTATCTAGAATCTAAAGGACTTTTTTTTGGTTCCTATGCATGATATAAAGTGTTACTGAATTCATTTTTTACATTTTTCACATGTCTGTAGGTAAATACCAAACACCAGGTTTCCAAAGGTTTGTGCCGAACTTTTAATATTATATCGCTGAAATGGGATAGTATCTTGATAATTTTATTACTGTATTTCCATGATCAATGAAGGGTCATGACGCAATCTAGGTGAATTTTGATTTTTTGACCATGTCGGCTCACGTCCTTCCCATTCAATAGTTGATTTTGGGAGATATCTTAGGTTTCATAAATATAGATGAGACTATGCAGTTTTATGTGGTACCATTGATGAGTTTCTCTAATCACAATGATTGATTTAAACTCTAGACGTGAATAATTTTATATGAAGTTTTTCCATCCCAAATGTGTTTGAGTATGAAATTCAACCCCCAAACAGACAGTTAGTATAAGAGGACCATCTAGGTTATTTAGGATATACTAATAGATTTTTACTATATTCTAGCTTGATCTTGGATAGTCACTAACTACTTGTAGAGTTTTTATATAACAATAGCTATCAATCTACTACTGGCATAACACCTTTTTAAGCCTTTTATGAGATACCTAGTAGTTCAACCCTTTATTGGATGAAGATTGGTGAGTCTACACTTATAAGAAAATACATGGTGTGGTTGATAAAAAAAGACTCAGGGGATCCCAAAGTGTATGTGGATATGAAAAATACTTTATAATTATTATGTATATTGAATAGAAAACCCCTTATAGTTTAAAGAGGGAGACCATATATTATTGAAGGTCTCATATCAGTATGGTTTGAAAAGATTATGATGGGGTGAAAAGATATCCCCATGATTTTTTAGACTATTATTTATGTTTTTTGAAAAATATGAGAGGTTGATTATCTCATACGGTTACCCTTGATGATAGATTTGGTGCATGTAATTTTCCACATTTCACAATTTAGATGTTATGTAGATGATCTGAAAAAAATCATCGACTGAGGTGAGAAGGATGTTGAGGAATAAAATACCTTTATAGAGTGATAAATTCATAGATAAAATTGATTGGAGAAAATTTTGTATGAGGTATTCCCTTGGATTAGGTAATTTGATAGCATAAAAATATCTAGGAAAGCTCTTAGTAATGTGAGTACTAGATGCGATAACAGTACCATCACCTCTTTAGATGAGTAGTGATTTTCAAGAAAAAATGCATTAAATGTTGGGATTATGTAGTTTCATTTATTTTTTTGTAATAATGATTTAAAATATTATTATTAATATCTTTACAAGTGGTTATAAAATTATTAGTTTATTTTTCAATTTTCATCCTTTCATAAATATATAATATATAAAATATAAAATATATTATTTTAAGCTATATGTTTGAGAACATTTAATAATTCATAAATTGAATCCCATATCATAATTATGACATTGTTTTTGTATCAAAAAACATGTTCTTTTCCTTGAATAGGTATAACCCATATATTTTATTCTTTAATTCTTGGGGCAAAGAATTAACAGTCTTTAATTAAATAACAGGTATATTTAAAATAAAAATATCTTATTATTTTTGTTGGGGAATAGTGGCATGGATTCAACATTACATGGTGGTGTTGAAATGGATTTTTAGGGACTTATATGGTAGATATATCTATATTTTATTAGATATTGTGAGAATATTTAATTCATGGATTTATAACGGCATTATTTATAGGGAATTAAAGGTGGTTTAATAGTGGGAGTTTATTGAAAAAAAATATTTCTCTCATATAACAGAATTTATACCATTAGAATGATATTCCCTCTCCCTATCCATTTTTTTCATTGGTGGAAGAAATATCTTAGAGAAATTCATATCTCTTTCTCTATTAAATGAAGAAAAATTATTAATTTTATAAACATTCTTCAAGACAGAGGTGTTGAAAAACATGAGTGAAGAAAAATGCTTGAAGTGATGATGTATCACTATTAAGGTAGGAATTTATATTATTTTATTTTCCATGTTCTTTCCCAAAATTTTTTTTTATTTTAAAATAATATTAACCAAATTTGAAAATGATAAAAATAAAAAATGATAATAATTAGATAATAAAAAATAATTAAATTTGAATATATTATTTTTTATCAATCGTGACCTGAAAAAAGAAAATAAATTTCTTGTTTTAAACAATCTTTTCATACATATTTGATTAATTGAGGCTTTATTATGACATTAAAAAGATAATTGTCTCAACGATATTCAATTGAAATATTAAATTAGATTATTTTCTCATCACATGAAAAAAATGATTTTAGAATTCAATAATTTTTCTTATTTGATCATGAGAACATGAATATTAGATAACTATATAATTATATAATAAAATATACATATTGATTAATCCACTTTATATGTAAATTTTTTATTTTGATAATTTACCTTGGGATTATTTTTCTATTTAGTTTTTTTATTGTAAATATTATTAATTCCATTGTTTATCATTGTTAATTTTTTTGATAAATTGATCATTCTAAACCTATATCATTTCCACAAGAATTTAAAACATTTAAATTATGAAAATTATACTTATATAATTCTTATGTTCTTTTATGAACTTATGTATCGACTCATTTTAATTTAGTTGGTATTCCACTAACCACTACACTTAAAACATTGATTCCTTATATTTCACATTTCACTATTATTTGTATTACATGATTCTCAAATGTTGGAAAACCAAAGAACCATTGGTTTGAGGATATGTTAGTGGAAAAATTATGGGATTTAGGAATAGTTTTATGAAAAGTTTGATGAAAAAATATCTTACATATAATAATGGTTTTAAATCACTCCAATGAGGTCTGATGGTGTAACAACCTAAGATTTTGGAACTTTTAAATTAATAATATCTTAAATAGTTATGTCATATGAAACTCCAAGATAACACAACACCATAATAAATTGAACCACAATATATTAAAATTACATGAAGAACATAAATATTATTATAAAAATATAACTAATAAATTAAAATAATTACACATTATTATAATTTGATTAATATTTTTTAAAAAAATTATGCCATTCAAAAAACCATTTTAAAAATAGGTTATCATATATTACCATAATAAATGAAATTGATCATAGTTAAAAGTTAATTACGATAGTTAATATTTATATTGATAATATAATATTTTAATATTCAATTATTTATAAATTTATATGAAATAAGATTAAAGACACTTAAAGATTAAAGATTTTATTTTTTAATAAAAGAAGTTTTTATATATATCATATTTCCATTTAAAATATAAATTTATAAATTATATTATTTTAATTTTAATAAATAAACTTCATTTTTTAATTTTACATATCAATATTAGATTGTGGATTATATTTGATATATTTAAAAAATAATTTATTTTTATACGAATACTGAAAAACATAGTTTTAATAAAATCATAGAATTTATGCCAATATCAAGAAGTAAGTGTGACTTAAAAACCTAAAAAATCTCATGTTAAAATATATATTATGGAGTTAAATATATATTGAAAAATATTATTATGAATTTATATAATCTATGTCTAATGACATAAGTAATAATTTCCAATAAAAGATACTATTCTTATAATTTATTTAAAATAAATATTTTTTTTGTAAAATTTTATTATGGATTGCATTGAAATCCAAATAAATTATATTTTTTTATAAAAAATTAATCTATTTCATTAAAATTATATAGATTTAAAATTTTACCCTATGAAAAAAATTTAATCTAGAAACCACATTTTTTCTATAAATGATGTTTTACTTGTTACATATGCTAATGTTAAAATAAATTTTTTTATTATACATATAAAAATTATATAATAAAATTGATATCATATCTAGAATCAGCTATTCCAAATTGTTTAATAATTTATATTATATTTTAAGGAAATAAAATTTAATTACTTATGTAAAAAGCAAGTATCATTGTAAAATCTAAAATAGTAAATGTAATAAATCAATGGGTAAAGTGATTGAAACATGTTAAAAACATGTTTATAATTGATTTATTGAGTTTTTCTATGAATTGTATCATCCTAAACTCCATTATTTACTATTTTTAGAGCCACTTGAATTGTGAAACATGTTATAGCTTTATATTATGTTGAAATATTTACTAAAATTCTAATCTCACTACTTATAATGGGGGGATCTCACCACCAATTCTAGACCACTCCCAAAATTTGGGTTCCACCGAAAATTATTACTATTATCCTCCCTTTATATCCTTATTCATTAAACATGATAATATATGCATAATATATTTGATTAAGATCTCTATTTCGAAGAAGTATTTTATTGGAAGGATAAAGTTATCAATGAGCTTAGAGTGAATTAAAATAAATGGTGAAACAAGGTAAGGGGTTTCTTGGTCTCAATTAATATTTATTATGACATGATTTTTTATTAGGAACCAATTTACCTTTATATGGAATATGTATTTCATATTTTTTTATATTATATCATGAATTATATTTCATGGTATTTTAAGTTTAGTTTCATGCTATTTCTCCATTAAGGGGTTTGGTTTATATGATACACAAATCACAAGGGTTTATTTTCTCAAATGTTTACCGTTGATAAATATTTCTTAGTATACACCATGTATTATTTATAATTATGCATCTAATACGCCTTTAAATTTTTTATATTGATCCTATCAGTATTCATATTATTTAATGTTTCCTTACAAATCATATCCTTCAAGGGTTTTTGACATAAATGTTTCAATGGTTGTAAGAGGTAATTGTCCAAAATTTAATTTCACAAGACATGTTTGATATTGAACACAATTATATATTTTATATGGTTTACAAAATATCTTATTTCTTTTATGATTAAAATATATTCAATTCCATGCATTTCTAAAGACTATTTCCTGATCATCCTCTTATACACCTTTGATTCTTACGTTTCCCATACTTCCACCAATCTCATTTCTAAATAGTGATATATTTAGAAAGATAATACATCTAGGGAATTTATAAAATTTTCTTTCTAAAATACATCTCATTTTATTCTCCTCTATTTATTATTTGGGATTTACTTGTCTTCTCATTATTTCATTTCCATCTGGATCAGTATTTGTCATTTGTAATGAAACTGACCCTACCTTTTTTTAGTCTAGAACCTCCTTTTTTACAAGTAGATATTCATCAGATGATTTTTTTAATATAATTTCTTATTATGTAATATTTTATTAAGTTTATTTTCTACTAATTGACATTATTTAATTTATTTAAGGAATGTTTGATAATTTTCTGTATGGGTCATTTTATTCAAAGTGTGAAAATAGTCTATTTTTAAAATTTTCTAATAAACACATATATTCATCTACATTTTCATTTTATACAAAACAATCTCTCTATTTATTCATGATTTATAAATTAAATTGTTTTTCTACTTCTATTATTAAATATTCCTTTTAAAATTCTTAAAAAATATGAAGAATACTTCTTATTTCCAAAGTGATTTTTTCTAAAACTCCAAAAAGAGTTTTAATAATTTTAATTTTAATTTCATATATCTTTTTTTATTGATCAAGGAAATTCTTAAAAAAAGTTCATCAATAATACTTCATTAGATATCTTATTTAATTTTATTTTTTATCTAATAAATGATCGATCAATTCATTTTTCTTTCCTAACCATCCAAAAAAGTAGGAATAACTTTTCTTATGGTGCCTTTTCCATTGGAAATACCCTATTTTTTATTCCTTTGATCAATGGTTGTTCACTTATATTCCATACATTGATTGATTTTTGAAATTATATACTTAACAATATACCACTTATCAATACAGTGTAAATACCACAAATTTTATTATCTTGATTAAATGGTCTTTATATCAAATGAGACTTAATATTACTTGACACTAATTTATTTCCATGGTTTACCATGTTATGATTATTTATGGATTTATAAATGAATTCCTTATGAGAATCTATTTTTAAAAGGATATGAAACTTATTTTCATTCCACATGTTCTTTATGATGTGATAAAGGGAAAAAAATTTATTCCCTTGGGTTCTTTATGATTTTATGAATAAAATGATAACAAGTGGAACTCATATATTTATATATGATGAGGTTTGGGGTTCTATTTCACCCTTTAATGCATTAAATTTTATTACATAATAAAGCATTAACATTTTTATATATTAAAAAATAAAGGGTTATCTTTCTTAGATATTCTCAAAAAACAATGGTTGATCCTTCACTAATATTCACAAAAAAAATAGTGTTGGTCATCTTGGATATGTTCATAATTTGATGATACCCTATGATTATATTTATTCCATAATTTTATAATCTTCACTATTTTATTCTTTCATGGATAATATTTATTTACTCATGTTTCCACACAATTTTTATCCATGTAATATGTTATTCCAGGAATTATTACCTGATTTACATTCTATTCTCTGCTAGGTAGAACTTTTTTAACAATCCTAATTATATTAATATGCTCATATTATGAGAAATTATAATCTTGGATTATTTTAACTTATATTTACACTAACTGAGTGTTTAAAATCACCCATTCCTTATGTTTCCTTTCCATATGATATAAATAAAATTAATAATTAAAATGTGTATAGGAATATATACTAAGTAGAGGATTTATGGGAGATGTTTCAGAAAAGTGTTTGATTAAGTAGTTCCTCATATTATAAAAAAAATGTTAATTAGATAAATAGAAAATGGGTTCTACTAGTTAAATATTCTTCTTAATTAACAAGAATTTCATTCCAAAATAGGTCATCAGAATGTGAATTTTACATTATGTGGGAAGGATCTTGTAACTTAAAATGATTAAAAAATGTAGTGTGCAGTTTATGTTTATTTTTATACTGGATATGAGGGTGTGGGTCTAGGGTGCCCCAATTAGTATCAAAGTAGTGTTTAATATTTGTTTATGTTTATGCTGTTATTAGTAGAAAATAAATTAAGATTAAAAAATGTCATTAAGTATTGATAAACATATATTTTTCATAATTTCAATGGTATAGATAAACCATTAATTTCGTTATAATGAATATTTAGTGGTTTATGATAAGATATACTTAGTAAAATCCCTAGGGATAAATATAAGTACATTATCACTTCTTGTTGTTTTGGTAAAGTAGAAATTATGAATTTTTATTACAAATAACATCCTAATTTGGATACTACAAGTTGATTCAGCTATGACACAGATGTAACTATGGGTAATAGCCCATAAAATGGTGTATTAGGTATTAACTGAATAGTCACATGGTGAATGATAAAGAGGCATAACTACACAATTGGATTGACACTCATATTGTATAGTCTATGGTTAACTCACATTCTCTCTACTTAACTTTTATAAAGGATTTGAATATGATGTTAACTAATTAGGTTAGAGAATATAATATATAAATGGATATGAATAATGAAGTATTAGATAAAGAGAGATATAGGTTAACTAAAATGAATAGAAAAATATTAAAATTACGTGAATAATATAACCATAAATAGATAAAAATACAATAATCAATTAAAATAATTATATATTTTTATTCTTTGATTAATATTAAAAAATCTCTTTCTGAAGAATCATTTTCAAAAAAAAGGTATCGTAATTTACTTTAATAAAATAAATACATCCCAATGAAATTTTTATTATAACAGGTATTATTTATATCTATAAACTAATAATTCAACATTAAATTATATATAAACTTATATGAAATAATATTAAAGACACTTGAATATTAAAAAGGTCATTTTTAAATAAATGACATTTTTCTTTATAAATTCTATTTTCATTCAAGTGATAAATTTTAAAGTTTTAATTTTTTTTATCAAACAATGTTAATTTTTAGTTCAAAATATCAATATTATCCTAAGGTGTTTTTTTGATATTTTTATGAAATAAATGTTTTTTAGGTGAATAGTAAAAAATATAGTTTTTAATAAAATTTTACCATTTATGAAAATATAAAAAATTAAGTGTAACTTAAAATATTATAAAAAAAATTTAATGATAAAATATGTATTATTGAGTGAACTATAAAATTCAAAATTCTACTTTTAATTTATTAAATTTATGTTTAAAAAAAATAAGTAATGTTTTCCAAAAAAGAAACAATTTTGGTCTTTTCTATTATGTAATTTTTTTTGTAAAACATGGTTTTTGATTTCATTCAAAACCACATAATTATATGTATAGTAAACCAATTGATATCAGTTAAATCAAATAAATTGATCATTTTACATTATAAATAAAAACAACTCTTAAAAATAATTTTTTCCTACATTAGTTTTTACCTGTAACATGTGTTTACTTTAGAATCAAATTTTATTATAAATAGAAATTTTATCTGATAAAATTAATTTAAAATTTTTAATTTGTAAGTATAATTTATTTAATAATGGAAATTTTATTTTTATGAATACAAATCAAATTACATAGGTAAAAAATAGACACCATAGAAAAATGTAAAATAGTAAAAGTAATAAATCAAGGGGTTAAATGATTAAAATAGGTAAAAATCTTTCTAATTATGTAGTTGATATATTATCAACCTTATATCATCATACACTCCATTATTTACGTTTTTTGAGCCAAGTGACATGTGAAACAAGAACTCTCTTTATGTTATGTTCAAATATTTACAAAAATAAATCCAGTCTCACCACTTATAGAATGTCCCTCTAACCACCCCTTCATGAAAACACAAAAAATTATGTTTAAACCTACAATTATAACCATTAAATATATTTTTAATCATTTTTTATTCCCTAAGAACCTATATTCATAATATATTATTTTTAGATATCCATTTATTAGGAGTCTTCTAAGGGAAATCTGATGTTCTCAATGTGCTTAGGACACATTTGACTAAATGGTGAAAAGGCGAGGGGGATTTTGGTTTTAATTTATATTTATTGATACATGATTATTTTTATAAAACAATTATATTTTATGTGGTGTATATACTGTATTAGGACCTACCCCTCAAAAGATGGCAATTAATGATGATAGATAGTGACCCTTGGAGTCTCACCTCATGTATGCCCCATGTTTGTGTCATGCAGTGAGGGTATAAAAAATCTCACATATGGAAGGAATCACCCTATATAACAATATATGATAAATATATGGGATAAAAATCACCATAAAAATAAAAAATATAAAATAAAAGTATACCCAAACTATCCCACAATGCATGCATAATGTCAACAAATATAATAAAAGTCCCAAAGTAAATACCAAAAGACATGTATTATAACATCGAATCATGAATAAATCCAAAACCCACGTTAATAATGTCATGAAAAATCCAGAATTTCATCATAGAAACATGGGAAAAGGTTTATATACATAAAGTAATCATACCATATATAATTAGTAGGAGTATATATGGTCTCAAGTCCACATATGAAAAAAATATCATAATATACTAGAAAAAATATCAGAACCATCGAGAACCTAAAATAGGTCAACTAACTATCTGTAGACTCACCATAGATAACTCACCAATTCACACATCCAATATTGTAAAATAACATAAAAAATATAACAATGGTTCCCCACTACCAATTCTTCAAATATTTTCCTCGCTCACACCCCAATGCCAAAGGCCCTATAGTCCCTTCCCTTCCAAACATATAACATCACATATCCAACCATATTTGATGAGGGTTTAGAGGAATACCTACCTAAAACAAAATCAAAAGGTCTAAAAAACAGTGACAACATTAGTTATAACCATAACATTCCTATTCCATAAACACCTTGGCCCTCATATCACATCTCAATCTGGGTATTAGGGTATAATGAATTTGAAGGACATCAACTTCATTCCCTCCTCTTACTGTGATTGATCCCTAATTCATATCACATCATAAACACCACATATCACATCACCAACTCATCAAAAATCATCACTACTAGGTAACACCCAACACCAACCCATATCATCACTACTAAAGGAGGAATTGGGAAGAGTGGGTAACTAGCCATATGTATCAATTCCATCCTAGGTATTAGGGAAAACAACGGGAACTCAAAACCATTAGAAACGATTAAGGTTATCCAACTCAAGCATGGAATGTACCGAAATAACATAATAATACATGATCTATAAATACCACACCATACCCAACTTATGTGGGAAAATCATCTTGACTAACATGATCCACACCACCACTATTCCATATAACATCTGACATAACTGCCACCACCACAAAATGTAACACACCATACGACCACCACACAAGGCCACCCACACCACTTTCAAATTATAGTTTCCACTATTTTCCATATTTAAAAGATCCCAATAGATTATATTTACTATGTATTATTATTTAAAATTAAATATCCCATTCATTTCATTTTTTCATTAAAATTATTCACTAGTTAATGAAGAAACTAAAAAACCACACCACTGAATAACTTTACCGTATCACATCAACCATCACCAAAACCCCACAGAAACCAATCCATCTCCCCATAACAACCAATCATCTCAACCACCACATACCAAAACAACCACGCACCACCACCACATCACTACTACCCATATCACCTAATTCATGTACCTTACCACACATCACAACCCCACTTGTTTTCATATCCTATCCTATCTCAAGAACCATCTCACCATAAACTATATCAATAAGGACACCACAATAAGCACAACCATGGACACCAACACCTCTAGTCTTCCACAATTTATTTCAGGGTATTTCATCACTTAAATTTACTAGTTAGCATGAGTATCATCACACTAATTATATTTCCATGGAAAACCAATTCATTAGACATATATAAATCAAAATCCATTTATTCAAGTTGTTATTAATAACTAATACAATAATTGTCTAACTCACATTAACTACAACACAATAATCACTCCTAGTATATGTTAATTTTATCAATGACCAAAAGTAGACATAAATTCATCAAAAATTTCATTAATGAATTAAAATCATGACTACTCCCAATCTACAACAATTTCAGACTATTATAATTCATTATCTTAATTAAGATGACAATCAATATCCATACAAAATAAGGAATTGGAATGAAATCCCAAGGTATAGAATGTATATAGGGAGAGAACAATGATTCCCTACCTTAAAGAAGATTTTGGATTCATTGTGCATAAGAGGGAAATGAGAAACAACCTAGATTCCACAACCACCCTAGAAATCCTAAAATCAACCTGTACTGCACAAAGGGGTCATAAAAAACCTATCCCAAACACTTCCTAAACCAAATAATCATCATTGTAAATAATCCCAAGGTAAACAATGAAAGTAAATGAGGGTACAGATAGAAAAACTCAACACATATCACCCAAAACCCTCTAAAATACTTGGATGAAAGCAAAATGGAAGGGGATGAATGATCCTCCAAAACTTATAGGGTTCACCCATACTTAGATAGAAAGAATGTATGAATCAAGGAAATTCACTTGATCCCTCATGTTATGAATAAGTTGTAACTCACCTAATTCACATCATGAATTTTATATTCTATTGATGAATTTCATACTCACATCATGAATTCCTTGGGTTATATGTTATATATCACTCAAATGAATCTTATAATGACTTCCAATAGCTAAACAGTTAATGAAATGGGATGAGAAGAAAAAAACCATTACATTAGATACCACTCAAATGATTCCCTTCCTGGAGAATCACTATCAAAACCAAAATAAGAATAATTTATGATCAAAAATCATATGAGATATCTATTAGGGATGTCGTTACACCCAATACACTACCACTATCCTTGAAAAAAAACTAAAAGGTCCACAAAACAACCCACACAAATACATCACCACCTAACCAGGAAGAAAACCACACCATATATTACTATCTATAATACACATCTTTTTCCACATAATCATCTACACTACCATCAAACTCCATAAATCTCGTGATTATGATTTCCATAATAAGAAAATAACACTTACCAAATCACAAAAATCATGTAACTCCTTCTATATCAATATATTATCCATTTTAGGTGGCATTGGCTTGTCCACATGATTTTAAACTTGTATTAATATTACGATTCTTAAATAGTAATTATATTTTTCCCATCTCAATGTGGTGTAAGATATCAAAACACATCACAACGAGGAAAAAATAAAGTATATATCATGAAACATAAAGTTTCATAATAACACATCCCAAAAGAAAAATAGAGAAATGAAAAAAAACAAATTGGAGTATTGGGAACACATCTCTACGTATCAGTCCCATGTAATCTCCTACATGACTCCATTCCTCCATAACACATAAACAAAGGGGATGAGTATCTAACCAGAAAACAATGGGCTTTTGTGAAAAACTATTAAATTAAATTCCAATTTACCAAAGAATATACCATAGTGGCATAAAATAGGGTCGATCATAATGAGTATCCTTCCACACATATATTTTTTTGTTGTCACTATAATAATTAAACTAATATTAAACATAAAATATAATATAAATGGGGTGTTTGAAAAGATACATGAAATATAAATATTATATATATACATGAAATGAAATAAAAAATGAATTTAGATAGAAAGAATAATGTAAAATATTCTTGTGAGGTAACTGGGATTGAAATCATTGATAAAAAAAGATCACAATATTCAACTTAGTGAAATGATCAAGACCTATCACAACTCACCTTCCCATTTGAATTGTCGTCACCCCATACTAATACCCCTACATAAGGTGTAATTATCTTCCTAAATTAATCTTGGAGGACACTTCTATGAATATCACTACTCATTCCATGATCCAATTTGTGCTTGTAACAAATTGTGATGGTAAGAAAAATGATTAATGAGAAGAAGAATTTGATGGTAGAAAAAATAGGGAAACCACTCTCTGTAATAATTTTATCCACCCCCAAAATTCATAGAATTGAATAAATTGATAT
This sequence comes from Viscum album, assembly GCA_963277665.1. Classification (NCBI taxonomy): domain Eukaryota; kingdom Viridiplantae; phylum Streptophyta; class Magnoliopsida; order Santalales; family Viscaceae; genus Viscum; species Viscum album. The sequence goes on from OY728156.1 coordinate 1,031,787,137, forward strand.
TAAATTAAAGAAAAACTACCAAATTAAAACCACCATTCCCTCCCTTGAACAAGAACCGAGGTTAATTCGCTCTTTTTGTTAGAGTTTCGAAGGTTACAACATTGAGAAAATACATAAAATAAAAAAAATTGAAGAAGGGAGGAAGGAATAAGAAGACTAATGTATTAAGAGGAAATTAGTAATATATAATTCCAAATAATAATAATCTGCAGAAATTTCCAACAAAGGCTACCATCAATTTAAAACCCTTTAGAAAAAAGAAGAGGTATATTTTTATACAGAGGGTAGAGAAATGTTTTCTCCAAAATCATCCTACAAAATTATGTGTGTGTATAGCCCATTAATGTTTTAATTTTGGAATGTATCCTTTATAAATTTTGTTCCATTTAATCTCTCGCATCAACCCTCCAAATTTAAGCTTGATTGGATACTTTATATAGGATTTTTTAAAATTTTACATCGTAACTTTCAATCAATCTAGGCAACTATTTTTATTCCAATGCTCCAACATCCAATGAATTAATGACCCTTAATTCGGAAAAATCATGCATGGAAACAATTAGTAAAGTTTTTTCCATATCATTATCTGTATCTTACCCCAAATTATGCTCTTTTGGGTGGAGATAATTCAAGATATCATCTAATTTTTAAAAGAATTTAGATCTATGCATAGTATTGGAGGAAAGGGTTGTGATCTGAATTTGTGTGTCCAAATGATGGATAAAGATTTGGATCTAGAAGGATAAAATGCATCCAATGATGTCTGGAATCCTTATAAAAATGAATTTTACAATTTTATATGGTCAGTAATAATTTATATATGAAATAAAGAATAAAATAAAACGTTTTCAATCCTAAATATTCCTATTTTATCAATTAAAATTGAAATAACATTAAAACATAAAAACATGTCAATAGACCATAAAATAACACAATGGTGGGATTTAAAAAATTTAATTATAGAAGAATATAAGTTAAAATAATATCTTAATAATTCCCCCAAACTAAACCATTTCACTACCAATCATTCATCAATATCCAAATAAAAATCCATGTAATGTTCCCAACCCAAATAGCCACTTGAAAAGTGCTATTGGGCTGGGTTCCCTTGGCCTTAGTCACACCTCCCCAAAAACCAAAGGCTACCAACTAATAGTGATTGTATAAACAGGAATAGTGGGGAGGCTATACCCTTTGGAAGAATATAATATAGTAGTCTGAGCGTAATTAGATAACATAAATCTGAAATAAATGACTCAGTAGACTCAAACCAGACCCATAGAGTGGAAAAAAAATTAAATAAATAGCAGAAGAAATATAGAAAAAAATTTAGTGGAAAGTAAATAGAATAACCTCATAAACACCAGTTTTAACCACTACAAAATCCAACAAGGCATGCATCCATATCATGTCATACATGTCAATATCCAAGTGTTTCCCACGATAGAACTCAATAGATACATATATTAATAATCATGTTGATATAGAGATGAAATAAAAAAAATAAAACTCCAACTAGGAATGTTCTCAAGGTCCATACCAATCTCAATACCAAACATTACCACCACCCAAATCCTTAAGCTAATCCATTACCTATACGTAAATCCATAAAGTCTACACGCATCCTGAAGGGCCCATGTAGGGTGTGAGATGAATATCAGTAGAATACCACCCAATGGTGAGTACCTAGATTATGTGTTTAAGAATACATGCATATATAAATAATTAAATAGTATTATGAAATAAAAAATAGAACCTCCAATGGTGCTTAGCAGCCACTATTGAGTATCACCTGCTTTGGCCAATGTTAGAATCTCAAAAGAGAAGAGAGTCCTTATACCATGGCCCAAGGTACTCCTATAGTCACAATGTCCCGATGAACCCTCAGGTTCCACCCCAATCACATATCCAGACACCACGTTCCTCATGACACATCGTGTCTCAAGTACTGACAACCCTAAGGAATGCCCAAATAATAGTATCCCTGTCCCACTGAACCCTAATAAAAAGCTCACATCAGCCCATGGAATGAAAATTAGAGGAAGATTGATGCATGTCCTCAAATATATATACCTCCTAGATCACAACCTCAATCATGGTGACTCTTGGTCCCTAACCCGATAACATCATCGATATCCACCATATTCTTCTCACCTTCCATGTGGCTTTCTATAGTCAGAACCCCCAAACCCTAAATACATTAAATGTAACTATTCAGGGCATCTACCCACACAAGTGGTCAAAACCACCTCATCAAAGATTCTACCCATGTGAAGATGACTCAAATCAGTGCTTTGGCCAATATGAGTGAGCGAAAATCACCAAAATAAGAATGAAATTACACTATATCTCTAGCACCTCATTCCCCTACAACAATATATCTCAAATTCAATGACCATTACATCCAAGTATTATGGGCCTTTCCCAACCTAACAGTCATACTTCCTCAAATCGATGTGCACGATGACCAATCCCATAGTAAAATGCACCCAAGAAAATCTGGGCCACACCCAAGCTAAAGTATCCTGATGGCCATGACATACCAAGCTCAGCACTATCCCATTACAACTCCACAAGTCTCATCATATGTAATATCAATCATTATATATATATAACACATTTATTCTCTTTTAACAAGTAATTCAATTCCAATAGATTGTATTACAATAGCTAGAATATATAGAACATTAGTTAAAATGAGGTCTTGAATGACTTTAATTATCCCAATCATGTTTAAACAACTTCAATATACTAGTTTAAAACAATACAAAACAAATATTACCATTTTGGAAACCTCGAAAAAAATATCACAGGGAGTAGTGGCCTCTAACCCGACCTCGCTCGCATAATCCTGGTAAGGGAATTCCCAATGTCATCCCATAAGTCACATGGTCAATTAAATATTAAATAATAGGGGTCTTTCTTAATACCCATCAGTGAGATACAAATCCTAAACCCCTAAATGTCCACAAAAACTCAAAATAATTTATCCACCACCTACCTCATAATCGTACGACTCTCCTCATCCAACATCGACCTCTAATTTGTCCTAGAATGGAGTAGATATACATAATGATCATAAAATATCATGAGTTGATAACTAAGTAGAGATAAGTAATCATGAAGAAAATATCAATAGGAATCAATAACTTAACAATTTTCTTCCAAAACATCTGACGACATTTGAATCGGAGTTTAGACAACAAATCTGGAGAGAAATATTCCATCGGCACTACCACTCAGGAATCGGGTGACAAGGGTTCTGTCTGGGAGAAGGTGATGAGGATACATCACATTTTAACCAAAAAAATAAAGTACACAACATGTACTTAAATATTCAAACTATTTATATACATGATTTTCCCATTTTCACCGACTTCCTTTCTACATCATGAAATGGTCCTACCGAACTTAATACACGACATGTATTGGTAAGTACACGACTTGTACTCAGATAATACTCTCTTCCTAGATGAAATCCTTACATGCCATGTACAACTATTAGATGAGTACACTCTACACAACATGAACTTAAGATTACATGGCGTGTAACACCGAGCCAAGTTGTGTGACTGGTTTCAGCCACTACTTGGCCAGTTTCCCCCAATCTTCTTAAGTCCAAAAAACAAAACCAGCACATCAAAAGACGATCTAGGTTCTTACAAACTACCCCTTTGAATAAATTTGTCCCCAAATTTCCCTTACAAGGGTTTTGAAGGAACATTAAAGAACGATTATGACCCAAATCTCAATTAAATCATGGTCGAACGACTTGTTTCTGAACCCATGGTCCTCCTGTTATGTATCGTCACTCCAGCACCTCATTAGGTTCTCCTGTGCCACTTCTATCAACCAATCATATCCCACACCGCATCATTGCCCACCTCAAGCTCATGCAATCCATGGAAAAACAAGGTCCCACATCCCATGGATGCTCAAAACAACCTAGTTTGTTGCACCACAATCACAACTACATAATCAATGCCCCAATCCCAAGGGACCTCGAGTAACCCACATCCAACGATGCCCTGATGCCTCAACACCTCACATAACCCACATCCAACAATGCTCCTGATTTCAACCACTCATATATATGTATACATACATATATATAAAATCACACACTCGAGATGGTTCCAACCCACTGACCAGCATCTGGTCAGTCCATATAAATCATGTGCACCTCCTTCACTCAAAATAGACATTCCTCAGTAGGCCATGCCAAACAAAAGAAATTGGAAAATCAAGGCCACACCCATGGAATACCATTGAAAATTGTCATCTCACCAGCCTACTTGAAACGTTGTAGCTCCTCGGCATGAACCTGGACTATCACACATCTACCTTAAGCTTGACCTCCTTACAGTGCTGCACCAGTCACTAGACACTAACCTCACAGCTAGGTCCCGCTTTCTTTTCTATATCCCCTATGCGTCGTTTAACCTGGGCTACCCTCTCCTAGTATCGATCATAAACTTATTTCGGAAGTCTACATCTGCCTCAGTCCCTTCATGTTAACAATCTAAGAAGGATACATGCATAACCTCTAAAGATGACAAACCTTTCCACATGCCCGACACTCCTTTAGAGTCCTATCAAACTAATTACATACATGACCTGGATGTCCACACAGAAATAAAACCACTATTGAACTACCATGAGGTAGTATAGATGAGTTCATCGCCAGACTGCCCTGCTAGAACTCCTCTCAACCACATTTCTTTCCATCTAAACCATCACCTGAAGCCACCACTAGTCCCATGTGATACTTGTCTGTCAGGATACCCTTATCTGTGAGTTTTTGATTAATCCCCTCTAAGAACATGACCAACCTTAAGATGTTTACCTATACCTGTATAGCGTTCCGTAAGCCATATTCAAAGCTCCTAACCCTAGGGGTTGTAATAACATACCTTACCTAGTGAAAAGTTTGACAAATCCATGAATGTAGATGCATATTCCATGATAGACATGCAACTCTGCTAGAGGCTCTAGAAATTCTGATCTCTCTCCACCCTCTGCATCTCAAGGAAAATGTACTTGAAGAATCTATCCTCGAAGTCCTTCTAGTATAGTCCCTCGTGTTTGTGAGCCTGAACCTACACATCCCACCTGCGTTTCACTGGTCTTCTATGAATATATGTCTCCATCTTTACCCTCTACACTAGATGCATCACTAGATTCTCGAAGATCAACTACATGATCTCTATCCAATTCTCAGCTGCATGTAGACCACCTTCACCCTAAAAGAGAAAAGGGTACTATGACAAGAAATCCATAGAAAGTTAATCTATTGAGGGCTCTATTATCTGAGAACCTTTGTCTATCCCCTTCAAAAGACATACTAGGCTAGATGAGAACCTCTCATTGAGACACGGTCTTCTAATTTTTAATCCCGGAGGATTCATTCCATTCACTAAATACCGAACCTAATATTATCTCTATGGTTATATCTATGTATAATGCTCTACCTGACCTTTGGGGTTCGAACTTGATCATGATTCTATGGCACTGTACCATCAGCCACCTGACGCTCCATCAAACTATCTTGGAGGAACCAACTAAATACCAAAAAATGACCAGATAACCCACACACAGATATATATATATATATAACAATTTATATTGCAGATAGGGAAATAAGTCCAAAAGGAATCGTGTACCAACTACCCTTACTCTCCCCCATCACAACCATGCCCTTTGGAATCCCGACCTTATGGCCTCCTTACCCACCCTCAATAGATCCATGTATAAAAATATCCCTAGGCCATGCCCATCCTGACAACCAACATTGTCTCAAACTGACGACCTAGTCACCCAATCCCAGTGATCAAAATCACCTTAGCCATAGTACTTGATCACTCTTATAATATCTAGACCCAAAACTCATGCTATATGCAATATCACACACACACACACACACGTATTATGGGATATCATAGTTCACATGGAATATGATATCATGCACATGTCATTATCACTTCACAAGGCATACATGCATATATGAAATTGAAATACACTAAAAATTTGCCTATAAAAATACAAAAAACCATTCCTTTCACTCCCATATCACACTGGGTCAAAGGCTACATATCACAATCAATAGTCATTAGAATCCATGTGATCCACCAAGGCAGAAAACATATAACCTATAATTTGGGGGAAAAAATATCACAACCTGTCCAAGGTAACTCAATCCACCCCTCGTACATGGGGATACATGCCCCAAAAATGAGTTTGAAATCCAATTTTTAAAATAACCTATCTCTAGTCTAACATGATCCCAAACAGTAATACCAAGAAAAGAGGCAAAATAAAATCCTCTGATACCACGTGTAACGTCCCCGACCCGAATAGCCACCTGAGCAGTTCTAACGGGCTGGGTGCCACTGGCCTTAGGCACACCTCCCTAAACACCAAAGGTTCCCAACTAGAAGAAGGGGTGTAAACGGGTATAGTGGCGAGGCTATACCTCTGGAACAATATAATATACTAGTATGATAATAGTAAGGTAACATGCTATCGAAATAATTTACTTAGAAGACTCGAACCAGACCCGTAGAGCGGAATCACATCAATATTAAATAAATAACATAAGCGATATAGAAAAAGTTTCAATGGAAATTAAATAGAACATCATGCTAAACACCAATTGTAACCACCACTAAAACGAATAGGTCATGAATCTATAGTAGGTCATACATGTCAATATCCAAGGTGATGCCCCAGAAAGATGAAAATTTATACATATATGAATAAGAATACTGGTAAAATAATGAAAACTAAAAAAAGTAAAACTCTAGCTAGTCATTACGTCACGATTCATGTCATACTTTACTAAAACCCATCTCCAGAAGCTGATACTTAACCTGTGTGTAAATCCATAAAGTCTACACATGTTTTGAAAGCCCATGTTGGGTGTGAGAAAAATCATAGTATGATACCACCCAATGGTGTGTACCTAGAATAAGTGATTAAGCATCCATGTATCTCTAAATAATTTGACAAATACAATGCAATAAGTAAACACAACCTCTACTGGTTCTTAGAAGCCACTATGGAGTATCACCTGCTTCGGCCCACACCAGAATATTAGAAGAAAATACAGTCATTGGCCCCTGTCCAAAGGTACCCCTATAGTCACAAAGTCCATGTGAACCCTCATGTTCCACCCCAATCACATAGACTAGCACCACGTGCATCCTGAAACCATGAGTATCATGTACCGATTCCCTGAAGTCACACCCAAACAATAGTGCCATGGTCCCACATAACCCTACTCAGAATCTCACATCCGTCCATAGAACAAAAACCAGTGGAATAGTGATTCTTGTATTCAAATAAATATATATCCTGGCCCATGAACACAATCATAGAGATCCTTATCCCCCAACCCGATAGACTCATCACTATCGACCTAACGATCCTGACCTTCCACATGGATTTCTTTGGTAAGAATCCCCAAACCACAATTACCTAAACCGAAACTATCAAGGGCCTCTACCCACATTAGTGGTAAAACCCACCTCATCTCAGAGTCTACTTATGTGAACATGACTCAAATCGGCTCTTTGGATATCACAGGAGAGCAGAAATCACCAAAATAAGAACCAAATGTCACACCATCATTAGCACCTCATGCCCCTATGTGTAAGTTGTTGAATTCATATGGACTTGCCATCAATGTATCCTAGGCCGTGCACAAATTAACAATCACACTACCTCAAACCGACATCCATATCACCCAATCATGTGGTCAAAACCACCCAAGAAAATTCGGGCTATTCCTAACAAAAGGTATCCCGATGTCCATGCCATCCCATCCTCGAGACAAGCTCGTCACAACCCCAACTGTCTCAGCATATGTAATATCTTGCATTACACACACACAGAGATATATATATATATATATAACAAATTTAATAAATTTAAATAAGTAATTCAACTTAAACAGATTGAATTACAATAGTTTGTAGCAATGGAACATTAGAAACATTGAGGTCTCTAATGCCTTTAATTTTCTTAATCATGTTTAAACAAGTTCAATATACTAGTATAAATCTAACCAAAGAAAATATAACCTTTTTGTAATTCCCATCCAAAAAAGCCCATGGAGTAGTGACCTCTAACCAGACCTCGCTCGCATAATCAAGGTATGGGAATGACCAAAGACATCCCACAAGGCACATGATCAATTCAATATGAAATAATATGGGTTCCGCTAAAAACCCATAATTTCACAAAAATCCGCAACCCACGAATTTTTTCCAAAACTAAAACACAAGGTATGAAACACCCACCTCATACTTATATGACTCTCCTCGTCCAACATTAGCCTCTAATTCATCCTAGAATAGAGTAGATCTATATAATGATCATAATCGCTCAATGTTTGATAACTAGGTCAAAAAAATAAATCATGAAGAATAGATCAAGAGGAATCGAGGGCTTACCGATTGGGTTCCAATGCATCTGATGGCATTTGAATCAGAGTTTGGATGAATAATTAGGATTGAAATATTCCTCCAGCACTACTACTTGGGAACTAAGAAACATGGGTTTTTTCTCAAAGATAGAGAGAAGGATACTTACCATTTTAACCAAAAAAGAAATTAGATGGTGTGTACTTAAATATAAACTCTTTATACATAATTGATTTTACCATTTTTACCAAAATCCTTTCCACATCATTAAAAGGTCCTATTGACCTGAATACATGGATTGTACTAGTAAGTACTCGGTGTGTACTTGGTTGATCCTCTCTTCCATGCCAACATCCCTACATGGCATGTATGGATATTACATGGGAACACTATACACAATGTTTACATAATATTACATGATGTGTAACCTTGAGCCATATTGTGTGATAGGTTCTATCCATTACTTGGCTAGTTTCCCCACTTTTATCTTAAGTAAAACCCAAAAAACAATCTTGTATCTCAAAGGAATAACCATGTTCTTACAATGCACACAATAATAAAAAATGAGAAAACATCTATAATCTTACAAAAAATATAATTCTACTATGTATATTCTATGAAAAAAATTTCCCATTCTTTTTTATTCCACACAATCGAATTTGTTCAACCTCAAAAATCCATTAATGACCCAATCACAACCTACCGAAAATTTATTTTTATTTCACTCTTCACTTAAGAGAAAATAAAACAAGATTTATGATCATACTTGGAAATTGCATGTATCACCATAGGATTGTAAAAATTATCATATATCTATAGTGAAAAACATGAACATATTATTAATCATGAGGAAATTTTTTAGGTGAGTTCTGTGGCTTAGGGTTGGTGGAAAAATGATTACAAAATTCAAGGCTAAAAAGAGGAGGTTCGACTCTTAAGTCCAGTCACATGAATAATCAAGTGATAACCCAAGAAATTCCTCACTCAACCCCCCTTAAAAATTTCAAACACAACACCAATGAATTTTTAAAGAATATTAAATGACCCAAGAGATTATTAAAATGAATAAAATTATCCACATTCTCCCATCGATTTTTAATTTTTTTTTTCAATTTTCTAATGCTCCAAAATGGGACACCTTTATTATATATTTCTTTTGTTTTTTACATGGAGGATTAGATTAAAATTGAATAAAATGTATGAATGAAAATAATTCCATTTATTTTAGAGAGGTACATTAGTTATTAATAAAAGTACAATGAAATATTTAAGATCATCCCCATGTTTTTATTATTTTTTTATTTTTTTAATGAGAACTGGATGAAGAAAATAAGCATAATGAAATAATGAATCAAGATAAATTTTAACATTATCCACTACCAAAAAAATTTAGACACACCTTACACCATGAAAAAATGAAACACATTCAAAAAAAAACATGAAATGCCCTTCCCCCACACTCAAACTTGAAATATCCATGAAACAATACCCCGAATGTGGGTATGTAATGGAAAATTAGCATGTAATGTAAATTAAACCTATAAGTAAATTCATGAAATATAATGGATAACAATTGATATATTTAAGGGTATATCTCAAGATAATATATGGCTATCAAAATAAATTCCCCAATAATGTTAAAAAATTTCATGAAATCTAATGATTTTAAAGAAAAAAAGTCACAAATTTAGGTTCTCACACAAAATCCATGTTTCCCAAAAGAAACTGTGGGTATTAGAAAGAATATTTTAAAGTAGTACAGAATACCTCATATGTCACGACCCATCCTCAGGGCCTGTGCCGTGACTACCCCAAGATCACCTCTTATAGGCCAAGGGCTGGCGACTAGCACCAAAGGCGTAAATTCCAAAAGAAGGGAAGGCATTGCCTTTATGAATTAACATAAAAAACAGAGTACACAAGTGAAATAAACACTAAGTAAAACTGAGTACATGCTAAGTGATGAAAAGTAAACGGGCCAGTATACAAACCCAACTGAAAGGAAAGTACAACAGCAGTAAGTAAAGCAGCAGCACCAAGTCATCCTCTGGAAATCCCACCCGAAGGGTGGGTACAGATAGTCTCCTCACCTCCTCGGGTCTGACCGTCCACTCCGTGAACGTCCCGCCGAGTGGTCCACCTCCAGGTACCATCCAGCTCCACAAGCCTCTACCCCGATCAATTCTGTCCATCGTTTGCATCCAACACAACGTAGTGCGGGCATAGCCCGTGCAGGGGTGAGTATACGATACTCAATAGGGACCACGAGACCCCCCGAAGGTCTCTTAGTGTCCACGCAGGATAAATCACAAAGGAAAGATACAATCACAAAGTATCAATAACGCTACTAAGGTATATTCCCATACATATACCTAAGTCATCAGTTACAGTTTGGCTCCAGCTCTCAAGCCCAAGTACAACTCAGTCCACATAGGAAACCACAACACAGTCCTCAAAGGAAAACAAGTCAACCACACCAATGATAATGATTGAAAAATCATGACTTATCTCACATCGGTGTACACTTCTTAAGGTTATAGATATGATCAAATGTAGCCACTGATTCATCTAAGCTGTCCGACCCACATAGGATAAAAGACCAGCTAAGTTGGCAGACTCACAAAGGATCCAAGACCAGCTACTCTACTGGACCCACTCAGGATACAAGTACAGAGTCAAATAATGTCGGACCCAAATAGGATACAAGAACAGTATTCATCGCCGTCGAACCCACGGAGGATTCCAGTACGGCCGTTGTCGTTGCAGAACCCACGGAGGATCCAAGAACAGTCATCATCGTCGCAATCATAGCCATCTATAGGGTTCCCGCACACAGCATGCTCAATTCCGGGAGGTTCCTCTCCTCGAACAAAAGAGTGTCGATACATCAACAGTCACGAAGTCCAGAGTTGATGTATCCAAAAGTTACGTCTCGTCAAAAGAAACCCAACGTGAAAGACGGTGCGTCAATCGGACGCCCGGTCCGAGAGTTATTGGCTTTTCCGTTCTAGGGGCCCGGTTGGTTTTTAAGCTAAAACCAACCCGACCGTACTCCTGCTACATCCAAAACTCATGAAAGGTAAGCCAAAATGACCGTTTCAATAAAAGGATCCCAACTCATTTGACGGTACGTCAATCAGATGTCCGGTCCTTGAGATATAAGCGTTTATGCTCTAAGGGCCCGGTTGGTTTCGAGTTCGAACCAACACAGCCTTAACCATACTTTGTCGAAACCTCAAGTGTAATAGAAAAAAATGGCCGCCTCGATGCAAGGATTCCTATGCAACTAACGGTGCATCGATCGTAGGTCTGTAGCTCAAGTTATGGGCAAATTGTCGAAAACAGTCCGAAGTGGGGGGTCTGGGCTCGGCCCCGCCCAACCCAACCCCCCCTAGGTCGGCCCGGAAACACTTATATCTCAAGGAACAGACGTCCGATTGATGTACCATCAAATGTGTTGGGATCCTTTTGTTGAAACGTTCCTTTTGTCTTACTCCTCTTGAGGTTTGGATGAAACTGGAGTACGGCCGGGTTGGTTTTGGCTTAAAAACCAATCGGGCCCCTAGAACGGAATAGCCAATAACTCTCAGACCGGGCGTCCGATTGACGAACCGTCTATCGTGTTGGGTTTTTTCTTACGAGACAGAACTTTGGGATGCATCAAATATGGACTTCGTTATAGTTGATGTATCGACTCTCTTTTGCTCAAGGAGGGGACCCTCCCGGAATCAAGCATGCTGTGTGCGGGAACCCTAGAGCTGGCTGCGACTGTGACGATGACGACTACACTTGGATCCTCCGTGGGTTCGGCAGTGAGGAAGGATGTACTTGGATCCTTCGTGGGTTCGGCAGCAATGATGACCGTACTGGAATCCTCCATGGGTTAGACGATGATAACTACTGTTCTTTTATCCTATGTGGGTCTGGCAGTATTTGACTCTGTACTTGCATCCTAAGTCGGTCCGGCAGAGTAGCTAGTCATGTATCCTTTCTGGGTCTGACAGCTTAGCTGGTCTGGTATCCTATGTGGGTCCGAAAGCTTAGATGAATTAGTGGCTACATCTTATCATCTCTATCACCTTACGAAGTTTACACCTGTGTGATCTGAGTCTTGATTTTTCAATCATTATCATTGGTGTGGTTGACTTGTTTTTGTGTGTGGACTGGGTTGTGCTTTACTATGTGGACTGGCTTGTGCTTGGGCTCAGGAGCTGGAGCCAAACCGTAACTGATGACTTAGGAATATATATGGGCATATACCTAAGTAGCGTTATTAATACTTCGTGATTGTATCTTTCCATTGTGATTTATCCTGCATGGACTCTGAGAGAACTTTGGGGGGTCTCCGGGTCCCTACTAAGTATCGTATACTCACCCCTACATGTGCTATGCCCGCACTACATTGTGTTGGATGCAGACGATGGACAAATCTGATCAGGGTAGAGGCTTGTGCAGTTGGACGGTACCCGGAGGTGGACCACTCGGTGGGATGTTCATGGAGCAGACGGTTGGACCCGAGGAGCTGAGGAGACTATCTGTACCCACCCTTCAAGTGGGATATCCAGAGAACGACACGGTGCTGCTACTTTACTTACTGCTATTGTACTTTCCTTTGAGTTAGGTTTGTATACTGGCCCATTTACTTTTTAGCACTTACCATGTACTCAGTTTTACTTAGAGTTTACTTCACTTGCGTACTCTACTGTGTGTGTTACTTCATAAAGGCAATGCCTTCCCTTCTAGTGGAATTTATTCCTTTGGTGATATTCGCCATCCCCTGGCCTATAAGAGGTGGGCTTAGGGTAGTCACAGAACGGGCCCCAAGGACGGGTCGTGAAAAATGGGTATCAGAGGGGTCGATTCTACCGCAGAACTCAGGATTCTAATAATTTGTTCTCTGTGAGGAAATAATGTTTAGAGTAATGAGTGTGTTTATCAGTCCACAGAGTCTAGTGTTGGTGCGGCGGCGGACATATCCCTACATCAGGACCCTTACTTCTGATTTCCGACTCAGTACACGAAAACATTGATTGCATGTGTGTTTCAAAAGATTTTTCTGTTTTTAATTGGCGTCAGCTCAGCAGGTATATTGTACTAACTATGGTGCACCTGTTTCTTTTCAGGATGGCCCCACGATGGTAGCCAGCTAGGGTTCTGATCTTTGTGCGAGATGGGAGCCCACCGAGTGATGAGGCCTCGTTGCAGGGCCCCATTACAGCGGAGGCACCAGCGGTACCTTTACCAGCTGAGCCACTGATGCTACCAGCCCCAGCGGCGGAGAGTGCCCGCCGCCTCAGCGCGTTGCACGGGTTTCAGAGGCAGAGGCCTCTCAGGTTCTATGGAGAGACAGATCCTCAGGCAGCCGAGGATTGGATGGAGGATATCGTCAGAGTCTTCAGTTTGGTAGGGACAACAGCAGACCTCATGGTGATCCTTGCTGCGAGTCTCCTGCACGCGACAATAGGTAGATGGTGGAGCTTGATGCTCCAGGTGCACGGTGAGGCATATATACTATGGATTGACTCAAAGAGCCTCTTTCGCTCGGAGTTCATTCCAGCCACCCTTCATGCGGTGCGCATCCAGGAGTTACTACAGCTGCGGCATGGCAGCATGTCGGTAGCACATTACTCGGCGAGATTTATCGACCTCTCGGGCTACTCCACAGACATGGTGCAGGACCCATTCTTATAGGACCAGACCTTTGAGAAGGGGATGTGGCATGAGATCAGAGCATCAACAATTCCACTCAGCATCCCGACTTAGGCGGGGGTGTTGGAGCGAGCCCTGCTAGTGGAGAGCTTTCTTGCCGAGTAGCCATCAACAGCGAGGCCCAACACAGGACGAAACTGAGCAGAGTCTTCCGCAGCAGGCAGTCGACAGATGACACAGGGGTCCAACTGGACCAGGTGGTTAGGTGGGTGACCTCAGGACACGGGTTCTGCTGTGCGGGGAACATGGCGCATAGCCGTCCTTCGGAGGAGCAGACAATGTTATGCATGTGGCGGGCAAGGCCACATGGGTCGTGACTGCCCGACCCACCATGAAGATGATCATTAGACAGTGGAGGGACCTCTAAGACAGAGGCAGGCTCAACTCTAGGCAGTGGAGGCATACGACCACGGCACACCCGAGATGATTCTAGGTACTATATGTGTCGACTCCACCCTTTCTGCAGTTCTTATAGACACATGTGCGAGTCATTATTTTATTTCCACTGGCCTTGTTTAGAGATCGAAGATTCTGACGGAGCTGTTGGCTCGATCCTTGTTGCAAGAGACTCCTACGGGACCAGACTCAACAATTACGCACTGGTGCTGGCAGTGTGAGCTTACTCTAGTAGGTGAGAGCTTCAGCTAGGATATTCTTGTAGCGGTGTTGAGGCCTTATGACGTCATCATGGGTATGTACTGGTTATCTACTGTCCATTCTTAGATCGACTGTATTAGGCGCAAGGTGTGGTGTGTCCGCACGGATGGGACCAGGTTGACCTTCACCTATGAGAAAGGAACCTTCGCAGCACAGGATGGACTCACACAGAGGAACAAGCAGCCGATCACACATCAATTGGATAGTATCATCCTTGGAGTAGTTGACGTGCAGAGTCTGAGTTTTCCCGTAGTGGTGGACCAGTATGCGGACGTTTTTCCTTATAATGTTCTAGGACTACCTTCTCGCGGAGAGGTAGACTTCTATATTTACCTATACCCCAGGACAGCCCCGATATCTACTCCATCATATTAGATGTCTCTCACTGATCTTCGAGAGCTATAGGTACAGCTGGAGGACTTTCAAGGCAAGGGATTCATCCGACCCAGGGTTTCACCCTGGGCCTCTCCGATTCTGTTCGCCAAGAAGGCATATGGGAGCTTGCGACTGTGTGTTGACTACCGTCTCCTGAACCAAGTGACTATGAGGAACAAGTACCCTCTTCTGAGGATTGAAGACCTCTTCGATCAGATCAAGGGAGCACGATGGTTCTCGAAGATAGACCTCGGATCAGGCAATCATTAGCTCTGATTTTGGGACGAGGATGTGCAGAAGATGGCCTTTAGGTTTCAGTATGGCCATTATGATTTCTTGGTCATGCCCTTAGGTGTGACCAATGCTCTATAAGTGTTCATGAGTATCATGGAGAGGATCTTTCAGCCCTACCTCGATCAATTTGTTGTAGTCTTCATTGAAGACATATTGATTTACTCGACAACCGAGGAGGAGAACGTCTACCACCTACAGGTTGTACTAGATACACTCTGAGTGAACTAGCATTATATTAATCTCTCAAATTTCCAGTTCTGGATTCGAGAGGTTCACTTCTTGGGGCATGTCATCTCAGAGGTGGGAGTTGCAGTGGATCCCACGAAGGTCGAGGCGGTACTTTCTTGGGATCCACCCAGGAGTGTGAAGGAGGGGCGGAGCTTCCTAGGTCTGGCTGGATACTATCGGAGATTTTTGCCAGACTTCTCCAGAGTTTCATCACCACTTACATCTCTGACGAATAAGGGGAAACCTGCCATGTGGTCAGAAAGTTTTCAGAAAATCTTCCAAGAGCTGAGGTAGAGAATAACCAGTGCGCCCATCTTGAGGCTTTCATAGGAGGGAATAGGGTACGTAGTTTACTGCGATGCATTAGGGACCAGACTCGAGTGTGTCCTGATGCAGGAGAGAGCACTGATCACTTATAGTTCACGGAAATTGAGGCTGCATGAGCAGAAATATGATACCCATGACCTGGAGTTAGGAGCAGTGGTCTTTGCCATGAATATGTAGCGACACTGTCTCATGGGTGAGCGCTTTACAGTCTACTCTGACCACCAGAGTCTCAGGTACATTTTCTCGCAGAAGGACAAGAACCTGAGACAGCAGCAATTGCTCGAGTTCCTCCAGGATTATAACTTTGAGATTTTCTATACTCCTGGGAAGGGGAACGTTGTGGCTGATGCTCTCGGCAGGAGATTGGGCTTTCAGCTACTTGAAGAGGCGATGGAGTAGTTAACTGCTTTACAGATATCCTTCATGGATAGATATGGGGAAACCTTTCTATAGTCCCTCACAGTCACTACTCCACTACATCAGCGGGTAAGAGAGGCACAATGTGGGGACGTTGACTGTGAGGCGTGACGTGCTCAGATATCCCCAAGGCTGGCACCCGATGGATTTTCTGAAGGTAGAGAGCACGCCATCCTCTTCCAAGGATGTACCATGGTACCAGTTACACTGCAGGAGGAGGTGCAGAGGGAGTTACACACTTCCCATCTAGTGGTATATCCTGGAGTTGCAAAGACATATCAGGACCTCAAACTACAGTACTGGTGGCCGAGTATGAAGAGGGCTATGGCATAGTTCGTTTCTTGATTCCTTACTTGCCAGCAAGTGAAGGCGGAGCACCAGGTACCTTTAGGCTTGGTACGACCTTTAGAGGTCATGTAGTGGAAGTGGGATGGGATATCCATGGATTTCGTGATGGGGCCTCCAGGTACTTCTAGAGGAAATGACACCATCTAGGTGATCGTAGAACGACTCACCATGTCGGCCCACTTCCTACCGATCAGAGAGCAGGGATCAGTACATAGCATGGGACGCCTCTACGATCAAGAGATTGTATGGATTCATGGTGTTCCATCATCTATCGTCTCTGATCGAGATGCTCTCTTTACTTCCTGGCTTTGGAAGGGGTTACAGGAGGCTTTCGGGATGCAACTATGCCTGAGCACTTACTTTCACGCGCAGACAGATGACCAGATGGAGAGGACCATTCAGAAACAATAGGAAATGGTCCGTGCATGTGTCCTCAGCTTTGGTTGTAGCTAGGAGGATCACCTATCCTTTTTGGAGTTTGCATACAACAACAGATACTACTCCAACATTGGGATGGAACCATACGAGGCACTGTACGACCGACCATGTAGATCACCTCTGTGCAGGACTGACCTAGGGGAGTCAGCACTCGTAGGACCGGAGATGGTTCAGGATATTATAAAGAAGGTACAGATCATCTAGGAGTAGATGGGGACTGCACAAAGTAGATAGAAGTCCTATGCTGATAGGAGGCGGAGACCACTTGAGTTCGAGGATGGAGAGAATGTTTTCTTACGGGTCTCACCTCGACGTGGATTATGATGATTTGGCTGCAGTAGCATGTTATCTCCGTGCTTCATTAGACCTTTCCAGGTCCACAACAGGGTAGGCGAGGTGGCCTACTGCCTGACCCTTCCACCTCAGCTGCACCAGGTGCACGAGGTCTTTCACATATCACAGTTGAGGAGATTTGTGCGGGAACCCTAGAGATGGCTGCGACTGCGATGATGAAGACTGCACTTGGATCCTCTGTTGTTTCGGTAGAGAGGGTGACTGTACTTGGATCCTTCGTGGGTTCGGCAGTGACAATGACCATACTGGAATCCTCCATGGGTTCGATGACGATGAATACTGCTCTTGTATCCTATGTGGGTCTGACAGTATTTGACTATGTTCTTCTATCCTGTGTGGTTCCGGCAAAGTAGCTGGTCTTTTATCCTTTGTGGGTCAGACAGCTTAGCTAGTCTTGTATCCTATGTGGGTCTGACAGCTTAGATGAATTAGTGGCTACATCTAATCATCTCTATCGCATTACGAAGTGTACACCTATATGAGCCGAGTCTTTATTTTTCAATCATTATCATTGGTGTGGTTGACCTGTTTTACTGTGTAGATTAGGTTGTGCATTCCTATGTGGACTGGGTTATGCTTGGTCTCGGGAGCTGGAGCCAAACCATAACTGATGACTTAGGTATATGTATGGGAATATACCTAAGTAACGTTATTGATACTTCATGATTGGATCTTTCTTTTCTGATTTATCCAGCGTGGACTCTGAGATACCTTCAGGGGGTCTCTGGGTGCATACTGAGTATCATATACTCACCCCTCCACTGGCTATGCCCGCACTGCGTTCTGTTGGATGTAGGCGACAGACAACACTGATCGAGGTGGGGTCTTGTGAAGCTGGACGGTACCCGGAGGTGGACCACTTGGCGAGACGTACACGAAGCGGACAGACGGACCAAGGAGCTGAGGAGACTATCTGTACCCACCCTTTTGGTGGGATTTCCAGAGGACGACTTGATGTTGCAGTTTTACTTTCTACGGATGTACTTTCCTTTCAGTTTTATTGTACTTTCAGTTGGGTTTGTATACTGAACCATTTTCTTTTATTACTTACCTTGTACCTAGTTTTACTTAGTGTTTACTTCACTAGCATACTATGTGGTGTTTGTTTACTCTTTAAAGGAAATGCCTTCCCTTCTTTTGGGTTTTACACCTTTGGTGCCAGTCGCCAGCCCCTGGCCTATGGAAGGCGGGCTTGACGTAGTCACGACATGGGCCCTGAGGACGGGTCGTGACATCATAGGACTGAAATGATGTTTTGAGTCAGTGTTTCATGGGAATTTATTTCAAAATCTGTCAAAATCATATAAATTATTGAAATTCCAATTATAGAAAAAAATATTTCACATAAAAAATCAATTAAAATCCATTTCTTCAAAAATAATTCCAATTTTTTCAAAAAAAATTAATGTGTGAAAAATTATCAGAATATTAATTAATGCTAAATGATTCTAAAAATTGAAAAAAATAAAAAAGGACACACAAAAAAATAAAAGATCTCACCACTCCCCCACAAATAAATTTCATTAACCCTTATTTCAGATCAACAAAAAATAAATAAAAGGACATGGAAATAAAGGGAATGAATGATTAAAGTTGAAATTATTTTTGAAGTGTACACCTTGAGTTAAGATTCTATATACTTCCAATAAACCTATAAAAATATTAAAAAAATCAAATCATAAGAAAAATAATGAAAAATAACGAGAATGGTAAAAGAGGATAGATCATGGTTTGAACCCCCATGTGGGTGCTAGGTTTTTACTGCCCCTAGTCAGGCAATTGCAGTTGTTTAGACCTAATTTGAAGGAGGATGGAGTTTTTTTCTTAGAAACCACCACATTTTATTCATCCAACCATCCTTCAGTAGAAGAGAGGAGTTAAAACCCCAAATGAAAATGAAAGTATACCCAACCCGTAGATGATAAGAAAGAGATAACTTGAGATCAATTGAGGGCGGGAAAAAATAAAGGGGTGCACCCTATTTAGTTTACCTGGAAGTTTGAAATGCACTGGTGGTGAAAGTTGTAGGAGAATGAGATGTGTCTTCTCTTTTGGTTCAAGTTGATCAACTTATTCCTCATTTATTTCTTATTTTTTGCCATTATACTCAAATGCACCACTATACAACTCGACCGGCTCCTCTATCTTCTCCTCGACATAAAAAATAGTTTCTCCTTCTTTATCCAGGGCTTACAGTGGTGGTTCAATATCTTAAAAATAAGAATAAATGATATTAGCATTCAATTTAAAATTAATGTTTTTATTGAAAATAATTCTCATAAATTAAATCTCACTCAAAACATTCAGCTTCAAATTCTTTTTCGTTATACAGGGCAGTTGATAATTCATTTTCCCGAGAGGGAATTATATCTTCAAGTTTTGAATCAACCATAAATATTTATTCCCAAAATGTTAGTAGAAAGAAATTTCATTCCCCATATCTTATCTTTTTTTATTTCATATATAGTACATTAATTTCTTGAACTTCTGTGGCTATTAATGCAACAATATTTCTTGAATTTTCAATTACATTGAAATTATTTTGAATCATCAAAGAATTTTATTACATTTGATTCTTCAAAATCTATTCCCTACTAGAAATTTTAGTACAAGTCCATGACTATGAAAAATTATTAAATTAACCAATTACCTAAAAAAATATTTGCAATGATTTTTTTCATTTTTTTGAAAAATAGTGTCTGTAAGAACTTAGCCTCCCTGAAAACGATGTAAAATTGATGGTATTGGTTTTTCATGAACAAATATTCAATTAAATTCATATTTACCAATGTATATACCATAATGGAACATCATAGGTTCAATCATAAGAAGACCACATCCATATACATATTTCTCTATTGTCAATATTATAATTTAACAAATATAAAAATAAGAGACAAATATAAATGGGGGTAGTTTGAAAAGATGAATTAAATATAAATATTATAAATATAAATTTAATGGATATATCAATGAATCTATTTATAAATAATTAAGGAAAAGGTTATTTTTAGTTCATTGGGATTGAGAAAATTGATAAGAAAAGATCTCAATTTTCAACTCAATGAGGTGATAAAGACATGTCGCAGCTCACCCTCACGCCTGAATTATCATCACCCTATACCGAGACCTCTGTATATGAGGTAATTATGTTACAAATTTTATCTAGGATACAAATTTGATTACCATAACTACTCATTCCAGGCTTCACTATATGCGTGACACAAATAGTGAAGGGAAGGAAAATGATATATTAGAAGAAGAATAAGATGGTAGAGAAAACAGGGAGACTACTCATCACAATCATTTAACCTACCATTAAGATTACAAACATTGAATAAGGAAATATATAACTAAATCAAAATAAACTCATTAAAACCACATTGCCTCCATAAAAAATGTGATGATGTTTGTTCTCCATTTTTGGTTGAGTTGATAAAGGAACAACAATGGGATAAAAAAATAACGAAAATGGAAGAGGGGAGGTATGAAGAAGAAGGCTAATATATTAAAAGTTAAGTAATATTATATAATTTTAAACACTATAAAGATACTTAAATTTCCAAAAAAGGACACCTTTAAGTTTCCAACCCATGGGAATTAAGAATATGTACATTTTTATAGGTATAGGGACGAAAAATGTTGCCTCAAAAATCATCCTCTAAAATTATTCATGTGGATGGATAGATAAATGGAACAATATTGGAATTTATACTTCATAAAGGTTATTAAATTTTATCACTGGAATAAAACCTACAAATTTAATCTTTATTAGATACTAGATGTTGTATTTAGGTCTATTTTACTTTGGGATATTCAATATATCAAGGTGAGTGTTCATATTCAAATGCTCGAACATACCATACATTAATGAACTTTAATATGGCTTAATAATGCCTGTAAAAAGTTATTATAGTTGTTAAAAATATCATTATCTTTATATTTATCAGATTTTATTTATTTTAGGTTGTCCCACATTGAGATATAAACCAATATTTACAAGAGTTTAGATATGTCCTAAATTTTCAAGGCCTCAGTTGCGAGATAATTTTGAGCATCGAAATGATGTGTTGAGATTTGGATCCAGAATGATGAAATTCATCCCAAGATGTTAGGATTACTAATAAAATATAATTTAAAAATTTTATTCTATTAATAAAAATTTATTTCATATATACATAATAAATGGAAACTATTAAAATAAAAAATAAGGCCATTTTTTCAATTAAGATCAAAATATTACTAAAAAATAAAACCGTGACAATTAACCATAAAATAACACTAGGATGATATTAAAATAATTCAATTACTAAATAAAATAAGTTAAAATAGTAGATTTATGACTCCCCCACACTTAACCATTACACTCCCATATAATCATCATATATCCAAATCAAAATCCATAAAACAATCAAAAATGAGAAAACGTCAATAATCTTATTCAAAATAAAATTATATCATGCTTTCTATATGAAATGGATGTTATAATAATTTTAATTATTCACATTTGAATTTTTTCAATGTCAAAAATCTATCCATTTCCCAATCACATCCTACCATAGATTAAATGTTATGTAACTCTTTACTCAAGAGAAATTAAATCTGGAGTTATGCTCATACTAGGAAATTGCATGTTTCACCATAGGATTATTATGATTATCATCTCTCCAAATCATATAAAATTAAAATATTTTCAATAATGGGGTATTTTTTAGGTTAATTATATTTATTATGGTTAGTGGGAAAATGATTAAAAAATTCAAGGGTGAAAGGTGGAATTTTGACTCTTAAGTACAATCGCATGGATAAACAAGTGAAAACTTAAGAAATTCCACACTAAATCCCCTTAAAAAATGTGAAACACATAACCAAATATTATTTTATAACATGGGAAATTATACGATAAATTATTATAATGAATTAGATCATCTATGTTCTCCCCCATTTTCCCATTTTTTTAGAATTTTTAAAGCTTGAGAAAAAAAGATTTTTTTTCCAATTTTTTTAATTTTATTTCACGGGGGATGAGTTGAAAATTGAATAAAATGATTGAATGAAAATGATTACCTTGATTTTAGAGAGGTAAATGAGCTATAAATTAAATTACAATGAAATACTCAAGCTCATCTCTTTTTTGGTCTTTTTTAATTATTTGTTTTTAATTATTTTTCTATTGGAGAACCGAATCTTGAAAATATAGCACAATGAAATGATGAATCAATCCAATTTTGACATTATAAACTACCAGAATATTTTACACACACCTCAAATCAACCAAAAATGATACAAATCCTAAATAACTTGCTCAAAAGACCTTTCCACCACACTCAAACTTTAAATATCCATGAAAAAATACAAAGAGTGCAGGATGGTAGGGAAAAATTAGATTATAATGTGGAATAAAAATATAAGGAAATTAATGGAATATATAGGATAATTAAGGGTATATGTAAGGTTATATCTGAATATAATATGTGTCTATCCAAATATGTTCCTCAATCATGTTAATTTTTTCCAATGAAATCCAAATCTTTGAAAGAGGAAAGACAGAAAGTTGGTTTCTATCAAAAAATCCATGTTTCCTTCAAGAAAGCGCGAGGTTTAAAAAAAATACTTCTAAGTGGTTAAAAATACATCAAAAAACTATAAATATGATTTGAGTTATTGTTTCATGGTCATGTATTTCAAAAATTAGTCAAATTCATAAAAAATCATGAACAAATTCTAGGAAAATGTTTTCACACAAATATTCATTTAAAATCCATTTCATAAAAAATAATATATATTTTATCAAAAATAAATGAAGTGTGATTTTTTTTAGAATATTTTATGAATCTCAAAGTTCATAAAAACTAAAAAAAATCACACACAAAAACAACTAACCTAGTTGACACTGCAGCATAGTTAAATTTCACTACACCTAATTTCAGCTCGACAAAAAAATAAGGGTAGAATATAAAGGGAAGGAAATATACAACCTACCATTATTTTTGAAGTGAAATAATTGAGTTAAGATCATAAATACTTTCACTAATCCTAGAAATAATTTAAGAAAAGAATAAGAAAAAAAGAAAAAAAGAAAGACAAAGGTAAAATTGGATATATCAGGGTTTAAACCCCCATACGGGTGCTAGGTTTTTACTGCACCTAGTCAGGCAGTTGTAGTGGTTTAACCCCAATATGAAGGTGGATAGTGTTTATTTCATATAAACCACCATATTTCATTTCTTGAAACATACATCAGTATTTTATAGGAGTGATAAAACCAATTGAAAATGAACACCATAAGATAAGAAATATATAATTTGAGATCAATTAGGGGGGATAAATGGGTGCTCCCTATTTAGATTAGATGGAGTGGAATACAATGGTGAAAAAATTAGTAGGATAATGGGATGTGGATTCTATTTTGGAATTGGTTTATCAACTAATTCCTCAGGTATTTCTTGTTATGTTCCATCATCCTTAAATGCACCATTGTACAAATCAACTGGCTCCCCCATATTCTCCTCAAAACAAAAAAATTCTTCATATTCATTATCCTGGGAATGCGATGGTGGTTCTGAATCTAAAAAATCATAATAAGTGATATTAGTTCTTAATATATAATTAATAATATCTTAATGAAAATAACTCTCATAAATGAAATCTCAATAAAACGATACATCTTCAATTTTTTTGGTCATGCAGGGAAGCTGGGTATTCATTTGTTCGAGAGGGAAGTGGATATTCAAGTGTTGATTAAAAATCACAAATTTCTTCTTGAAATGAGAGTGGAACAAAAATTTAATCCTCTATAGATTTTCTTTATTTTAATTTCATCCATAAGACTTTAACTTCTTTATGTTTAGAGACACTGTTCATCGGCGGGTACTGTAGCGACGACATGGCAATGTAGCGGAGGCGGTATTGTGCGGTACTGTAGCAGACGGGTAACTATTCATTGAATGTGAATTGGGCCAAAAATTTGGGCCTACGGGCTATGTAATGGGCTATAAGCCCACTGGGCCTTCGGGCTATGTCATGGGTTTCCCTTTACCCAGTTAAAAGAGGTCTTTGCTTGATTTAATAATAAAAATGAGGCTTCAGGCCCAACCTTTAAAAAAAACCATATTTTTTTTCTTTTTTATGAACATTGAAATTATTTTGAATCATTAAGAAATTTTCTTCCATTTGATTCATCAATATATCAAACTTATAATATATTTTAGTACTAGTATATTAATAGGAAAAATTACTAAAGTAACACATAACCTAAAGGATCATATATATGCAATGAAATCTTTTTTTTTTAATTTTTTAATTTTTAAATGTTTTTTGTTTTTAATGAAAAATTGTGTGTGTAAGCACTCTAAATCCCCAAAATCAATGAAAAATCGATGGTAGAGGTTTTACACAAACCAATATTCAATAAAATATTTATTTTCCTAAGAATGTATCAAAGTGGAATAACCTTGG
Organism: Viscum album; assembly: GCA_963277665.1. Taxonomy (NCBI): domain Eukaryota; kingdom Viridiplantae; phylum Streptophyta; class Magnoliopsida; order Santalales; family Viscaceae; genus Viscum; species Viscum album. Next base: position 1,031,812,165 of record OY728156.1, read on the forward strand.
GTTGATCACAATGAGGCTTCTTCCTGCCACATATTCACTATTATAATTTAAATAACATAAAACTAAAAAAATAATATAAATAGTGGGGGTTCGAAAAATTAATTTAATATAAATATTATATATAAAAATTAAATGAAATAAATAATTAATTTATAATTAAATAATTAAGGAAAATTTTCTTATTGAGTTCAAGGGGATTGAAATCATTGATTAAAAAGGATCTTAATATGAAACTCAATGAGGAGACCAAAACTTATCATAGCTCACCACCCCTTTTGAAATATAAGAACCCCATAATGAGACCTCTACATATGGGGTAATTCTCATACTAAATTAATCTAAGACACCTCTTCATTAACCATCAATACTCATTCCATGCCCACTGTGTGAATGGCAAAAATATCAAAGGAAAAAAAGCTAAAGAAGAATAAGAATCCAATGGTTGAGAAAATAGGGAGACCGCTCACCGTAGTCATTTTAACCATCACCAAAACTCCAAAATTTGAATAAAGTGATATTAAATTAAATAAAAATAAACACATCCAATCCACCATTTCCTTCCTTGATTAAGTGATGCGTCTACTTCTCTATTCTTGATAGAGTTTAAAAGGTAACAACAGTGATAAAACTCATATAATAACAAAAAATAGAAGAGAGAGGTATAAAAAATAAGAAAAATATATTAAATGGAAAAAATATTAGATATTTTAAAACACTAATATACTTCTAAAATGGACAAAAAAATTTATCACCATGTCTCCAACCCTTTTGATTGAAGTATAAGTACATTTTTATCAGGAAAGGGTAGAGAAATGCTTGTTTAAAATTATCCTCTAAAATGATGAGCATGGATGACCCTTTTAATTTCTGAATCTTGGAATTTATCCTTTATAAATGTTTTATTATTTTATCACCTACATAAAAACTAAAAAATTAAACTTTATTGGACACTATATGGAGGAGTTATGGATATTTTACTTTAACACATTAAATCTGTATAGGTGACTATTGTTATTCCAATGCTCCAACATTCCAATCATTAATGACCTCTAATATGGCCGAATAATGTCTAAAAACAGTTAGTAAAGTTTTTCCCTATCTCATTTTATATCTTTTTTTCAAATTTTAACTCTTTTTGGAAATCCCACTTCGTTATGTTATCATATTTGAATGATTCTAGATCTGTGACCAAATTTTGAGGCTTGAGTTGTATGCTAATTTTGAGCCTCCAAATGTTTAATTGTGCGTTGGATTCCGAAGAATGAGTTGTATCCCAAGTTTACAATAATCATACTAAAAAGGAATTTCAGAATTTTATTTTGTTAAGAAAATGTTATGTCCAAACTACATAATAAAATAAAACTTTTAAAATCCAAAATAAGTTCACTTTTTCAATTAAGAACAAAATACCACTAAAACATATAAATGTAATTATTTACCTTAAAATAATAGTATGAATATATTTTAAGAAAACTAATTATAGAATAAAATATTTGAAAATTTTGGATTCATCACTACCTAAAACCTTCTCTTAATGATCCTAGATCTCTATCAGTTACCCAATGAACACTAAATCAACTCTGATATTCAACTCTCCCCAGTAAATGAAGTGGAAGTGATTATGAAGATAATGATGAAGCTAGGAAAAGTAGAATATGTCTTGGATCATTTCTATCCACTTTGTATTTTATAATTTATATTTCATTGCACTAACATGCCCCAACACCTCAATATTACCTATACAATAGGGAGAAATCATACTGACCCCACCAGAAGAGATAGAGAGGGTTCCAGAGATTCATTGTGATGGTGATCTCAGCAGTTTGATAGTTTAGTATCACTCAACAATAGAAATCCCTAACTTATTTATATCTAGCCTTTTTCTAGAGGAGTTGATTCTCTTCGTGCTCATTAGGTCAATGCTGGATGTGGAGGTTTCTTCCTATCCGAATCTTGGTATGTTAGGACTGTTGATGTGAGATATTTAGAGAATATGACTGAATATTTGTCATTTAAATTGATGGGGGAAGATGTGGATAGAGTGAATCAGTCGTCTGTGGGTGAAATTGTGAATAATGTTTCATATACCAACTGATCTCATAGATCTGTATCTAGAATTTATGGTAAGGTTGGTGTGTTTGAGAAGATGATCTAGGATCGGTGGAATATGGAGATGGTAGAACAAGATCTTTGTTTTCATTGATGGTTACCAATGGTGGATGAGGTGAATGATCAATAGAGATATATTATGGTTGGAGCGATGGTGAATTGGGGTGTGGTGATGGTGGATGATTTGAATGGTGTTCTCCAATCTATATCCAACGAGCCGATTAATGGGATTCATTATCAACCAGTGGTTGTTCTATAGAAAATGGCAGGTATGAATCATCAATCTGATGCTATACTAGTAACTTTGGTAGATTCCATGGTGAGGAATAATAATTATAACCAGTTAACCATTGGGTATCCAAAATTTGGTCTTATTGAATCTGAACTCACTCTAAGAAATTTTTCATTTGAGAAAGATTTTGTTTCATAATGTATCATGAAGAAAGTAGACACATCTTGTGAGATTTTTAACTAGGAGGCTATTATTGACAGATTAAATTTTATAATAACCCCATTATTTCTAGAATCAATAAACCATATGGAGGAAAACACTAGAAAAAGATGATTTGTTTCCAAAGATTACATTTTCATGGGATTTTTTTGATTGGAGATGTCTTTCAATGGGATATCATTTCTACCATATCAATTTTTCATTTGAGGTTCTGAAGTGTAAAGCTTGGGGGATTAGATCAATTGTGTTAAATATAGATATGGGTATAGTTTTAGAATGATATTTTTGATTTAATCCATTTGTGATAAAAAATAGTAGAGTTGAAGACTGGAACCAATTTTTTTTGTACGTGGGTCTTATGGCATCCAAATATTATCTTTGATATTTTCTCTGTTGTGGGAATCCTAATCAAAATTGATAGGACCACTGAGGTTTCTTGATATGGTCAATATGATAGAGTATTAGTTGGGGTAGACTTGAGCTATTGTATGATTAACAACATAGTCGTATATGCACTAGATGATGATATCTTCCTTAATGTGTAATATTAAAGTATTCCTGATTTCTATTCATATTGTCATGTAATTGGTCATTACAAGGATATATGTCACAAGAATGTAGTTTTTTATATTTTTTTAAAAGTATATACCATGGAATTCCTGTAGTATGAAATTGAGAGGGAAGAAATCACATACTAATGTGGTTTCTATGGGAGGAAATCATTACTCTCTTCATAGGGAAAGGAGAATTCCAATGATGGACCCATATAAATGGATGGGTAATCTACTCAAGCTTACATACCTCAAGAGTCATATAATAATGAAAAATAGTTAGAGATCTATGTTCCCACGTAATTAATGACTAACGTAGTTGGATCAGGGATTGGAACTCAAATCGTAGTTCCAATGAAAGGAGAGGAGGCTGAAGATGAGTTGGGAAATTTTAATCGTGGTGAGGAAATGGGACATTTCATTTAGATCATCAATATTTAAACGGAGGAGAACCACAACCCTGGTAATAGTAAAAATATTTTATTGTTCTTAGAGGAAATAAATAAACTATGGTAAACACATGAATCGATAGAAAATGAGATGACATTGAAGAGGATTCCCTAAAAAATATTTCCTTTATTTAAGAATTGACTAGAGAGAACAAAGCTATTGTGGATGATGGAGAATTTCAAATCATCCCTCCATGGAAATCAAGAAGTAGGGATGACGAATCATACCTAAACCCAACCATGGTTACCGGGTCTCAAGGACCCTTTGATTCAGAATCATTATGTTTGACATTGATGATACATATTGCCAATTTGATTATGATTTTTGATGGAAATCTATCTTTGAATGAGGGAATAACTACTTGTATGTCCCCTACCATATTTCTTTGCCTTTTATTTTTCTTGAAATAAATGGTCATTTTGTTTTTTTGTTTAAAAAATACTTCCCCTACCAGTCCTCTATTAGCCATGTCAAGGGAAGACTCACAAGAACACATGGTCTCTAACATTGAACTGCATTTTCCTCCACCTATGAACAAAATAGGACTTCATATAGTCCTACACCACTATCATCCTCTATCAAATAAACTATATCTTTTCAACCATGATCATTACAACATGAAGATAAAGATTTTTTAACCCCCAACCTTCTTCCAACATAATGGATAATTACACAACATCTCATACAACACATAAAACCAAGACATGCTAATAAAATATGGATAAATATTATGGTAAGAAAACTAAACCATAGGTTTTTTACTTATCCCAAATATACCAAAGTCTAGGATGAAAGCTCCTAACACATACTCTTGTGTCTAGATGATTTTCTCGGTCTACCCAATCATCTAATAGTGGAAATCTATTCCATGGAGAATTTGGTTGCAAAAGGAAATTATAATCCCTATAGATACATGAGATAAAATTAGGTTCATTATCAGAGATTATGGTCCTCTATAAAATGTGATGCCAAACTACATCAACCATATACCGCCTTTCCAAGACATCCATGACACATGACTCATAGGTAACCAGCAAATGAGCCAATGTCATTAGTCGGTCAATTATCACCCAAACTGTATCACATTCTCCTTTATCTTGGAGAAAATTGGTAACTAAATCCATCGATATGTCCCCCCATTATCACTCGAGAACATCCAAGTATTAAAATAGACTTCCAAGAATATGATGAATCACTTTCACCTACAAGAAAACTTGACACTTAGCTACAAACTATACCATAGAACGTTTCATCCAAGGCCACCAAAGAAATTTTTTCAAGCCATGATACATCATACCTATACAAGTATTCACTACTTAAGTGGATCTATAATATTAAAATAGAACATATTCATGAATCGTTGATAAAAAAACCTTCCCTAAATGAACCACTCATTCTGAAAATCCCCCAATAAACCCTCTATAGCCTCAGAATGGACAACATAATAATGAATCACCTCTTCTACTGAGTCTAACCACCAATACTCATCCAAATATTTTATTAAGTATGAATCTATATCCATCATACAAAGAAAACCTAGGACACTTACCTCTCCAATATTAAAATGCATAATTTCAGGCTCCTCGATCACATTCCAAAACTTCCAAGATCCAAAACCACATCACGTTAGGAATTATGACTCATCACATTAGAAACAATATTATATTTTATCATAGTGAAAGATATCTAAAAATAATAATCATTGATTATCTTTATTCACCTCATCTAGAATATATTTATATCCCACTAAGATAAAAAATATTTTAGGCTCTTATGGTATATTAAAATCACAAAGTGATCACCAATGAGTTAACTTCATTAAATCTTCTATGAAAACACAATGTATATTATCTCTATATCATGGGTGTCATATTTACAGTTATGAGGACATAAAAACCTAGATATATAGAAGATAACTATCCTATGATGTATCATGACACATCCTAATCCTAGATTGGAAGAGTAAAAAAAATTTCAAACAACACAACCTCCGTAGGGATCAAAAGAAAAAGAGAATGGAATATATTATCCTTTATGTAAATAAATGTTATAAAAAATTATTAGTCCAAAAGAAGGCATGACCCTTTATATACAAATATGTTAGTGGGAATTCTACAAGAGAAAAATAAGGCAAAAACCGTTAATGATAGTGGGGTAGACCAAGAAAACTATGACCCTCCTCCACATTATTGGGATATTCCCAAGAAAAAACTACCTCAACCTTCGATGATTCCACAAAAACACTTTGCCAAGACACCACATGTACAAGGAAATGCACTCTAATGTCCAAAACATTCACATTGATAGATTCCCATAGAGATGGTGGTGTAAAATGTCCTTAAATAAATCTTAGAGATGTTCAACATGCTCCCCCAAAGTCATTGAGTAAAAGAATATATCATAAATGAATATGAAGAATAATTGTTAGAAGAAATCATGGAAAATAGATTTCATGAAACCCATGAACCCATCCGATATATTCATGACATCAAACAACATGACCACAAACACAAAGTTTCCATACCTGCACCTGAATGTTGTCTCTGGGATATGCTAAAATTTTACTCTAATATGGTGATATCCATATATTAAGTCAACATTTTAAAACCAACTATCTTCCTTCTATTGGTCAAAAAAACAATTAATCCTTGTAAGGGGGAAATGGTTCTTGACCATCACCTAATTCAAGCTTTTATAGCTTACTCAGAAACTTATAATTCTATCCTATTTCTTGGTGAACAACATTGGAGAACCAAAATGAGACACACTAGGCCATATAAATCCCCTCTGCATTAGATCATCCACTTATTGAATTAACTCACAGAACTCTATAGGCACCATTTATATGGATCCATCAAAATGAAAGACACACCTTGATGAAAATACAACCCAAACTCAACATCACGTTGCTGGGGTAGCATCATAACATCATTCTAGAAAACATCCTAGAACAAATAAAAAACCATGGTAAAAACTCTATATGATATTACATTAAAACAAAAAAATATTAAGATAAAATAGGATCAACTTTCCTACCACCCAGATGATAACCTCACTCTCCAATGAGATCTACTCACTGGACCTCCTCATTAGAAAACAAAACTCTCATATAGAGATAGTTGATGAAAATATGCCTAGAATACTACCAATCCAGGCTAATGATAACATCATATTGATTTATTTTTAGCAATATAAGAACTTCCCTTATTGGTGCAACCATATCCCTAGTATACACCCCTAAAACACATCAAATAAAGAATAATAATATCCAATTAACATAGATAACAATAGTGGTAGTGGAAGTCACTTTTACTCCAGTACAAAGGAATAGACCAAATTAGGAGAAAAAAATGAGTGTGAGGCTTCAAAATCAATCAAAACACAAACAACAGTAGATGATAAGATGATTGTACATACAAAGACCTCAAGACATTCTAGTGATGCTCCGTCTAACACATACGTATGAAAACACCTTGAGAATAGGTCTATTAATTTTCTATCTCCATTACCATAATATATTATATATTTACATGGATGAGGACCATCATAAGGCTTCCCATATCAAATTATCTACCCCGAATGATGAGCATGCCTTGGTAGTCCCTACTACAGAAGCTTCCTTGACCTCAACTATTATTTCCATTGAAAGGGGAATGAATAACCATTTAAAATATTAATTTTTGAGTTGTAAAACACTGATCCCGATGGTAGAAATGCATATTGTGAAGATGGAATGAAAAAATCCCCATATAAGAGTTCTAAATCCACTTATCCCTAATGGATGGGAAATGACCTTCCATAGTTGGTTCCCCAATGGTCAAACCCCAACTTCTATAATGTTTGTGGGCCACTACCTAAAATTATGATCCTCAAGACACCCTTATAGACTCTCTCATATGGATGAATAAAAATGGATGGAATCCACTCAATAAACTCCATCTTTTTCAACCATCTAGGTATATAGAAAGTGTAAATGGGGTGACCAGATAACATATCATTGGGTGAAAATCCTCTATCAGTTTCCACAATATAGACTCCTTATCAAGAAACAAATCTAGAGAAAAGTGTAAGAGGTCCTTAAAATTGATCCCCAGCTCCCACACATATAATATCCTCTATTTAATGTTAGATAAACTTCTTCCACTTTACTATATTTATCATTGATGATAGGAACTCCTAAATGAAATGCTTCAAAATGTCTAGAAATAATACATTTTCTTCTTTAAGGCACCATGATTTAGTGTCCCCATTAATGCATAAATCCCCATATCATACTAATATTCAACAAAAAACAAAAATATACCAAGATCAAATAAAACTAAACAAGATATCAAGAACATATAACAAGAAAATTGTCTCTAGGTAGATGTAGCCCTCATAATTCCCCAGATTATACCATGGAATGGAACATAAATCCACCTTCCATGCTTCATCCTCCTCTGTCAGGTTGGTCATCAGATGATACACCATTTAAGCCTACTGAACCTCCACTTCCTGAGCTACACATGGTTGATGACCATGATCATTTCTTGAATAACAAGGGTATATACTAATCTTTTAAGACTGTAAGATTATTTAAGTTAGTTCAATAATTAATTCTAACTACCCAAAATCAGCCAATTTAGACATGAATATAATCAATCATGATGCATGTAAATGTCCTTGGTCATTACCATACAGACTGGTCGAACTCACTAATCCATTTGATAGGATTTTAGTACATGCACCAGATAATGTGGGATCTAAAATCTGCTTTCTTATCCAATTTCTTAACCTATTCCATTCACCAAGATCAACTGCCAATATTTCCCAAAAAACCCATGCAATTCCAAAATTTCCTAAATATTAAATATACCCTTCCTTTTAACCTTAAGAATCTAATAACACTCTACAATGACTCATACCACCAAATATATCTTTCATAGGAAGAAAATAATAGAAGATATATTATGACCCCTCAGTCCCACCTCAAGTAGGTATCGGTTTGGTGATAAGCACCGAGGGTATAAAATATCTCACATATAAAAGTTATTAATTTCTATAACAATTTAGGATTGGGAGATAATATAAATAATAAACAAAAAACAATAATATTAATTTAAACCTAAACCATATCAAAACACATGAATAATGTCAAAAGATATAATAAAAGTCTCCATGTAAATACAAAAAGATGTGTCCTATAGAAATCACTCAACAATAGATCTAAAAAATATAGTAATGTCCAAATTGATCAATAAAATCATCCTGGAAAAATATTATATGTACATAGGGTGATCATAATATGAAAACATAGTAGTATTATACAAGGTCTCAAGTGAAAATATGAAAATATAATTCTAATGCACCAGGGAAAAAAATAGAATAACCAACCTGCTCTTGAAATAGGCCAACAAACTATCACAAAGAACACCATGGATCGTTTAAAAAATCATGCATCCAATATACTAATATAATATCATAAACATAATAAATGGGCTATGCTTCCACCTTGCCTCTTATTTTCCACTCTCATGACTCAATGTCGAATGTCCTCTATTCTCATCCCTTATAAACATTTCACATAACATATCTAGCCATCTATAATGTGGGTCAAGACGCATCCTTACCTAACCCACCCTCACAAGGTCTAGAATCGAGTTATAGAATCATGTATCCCCACATCATGAATTATTAAAAGACACTTCGGCCATCACATAATATCTCATACTTCTCCTAAAATTCATGGTGCCTCAACTTGAATCAATTCATGTTAGGAGTTATAATTTCACATCATGAATCTATTTAATTTGTATATATTCACCTACGTGCAATATATGTATTTCAAACTTCAATTTATGGGAATCAGAATCACACATCATTAATCCTCTTCATGTCATGAACCACTGGTTACCATTCTACTGCATCTCAAACTTTCACATAACCTCCTCAAGCCTCTTATAAAACACCTAAAACACCCAAACTGAAAAAGAAATGGTATTTAATGGTATTAAAAACTATATAATTTCAAATTGTTATATAATATCATGAATTATAATTCATGGTATTTCAATTTTCTTTTCAAGAATTTTCTACTTCAATGGTTTTGATTTAGATATTACTCAAGTCCTAAATGTTTCTTGTCTCCATAATTCACTAATGAGACATATTTTTTTTGTATAAACCCTAAATTATATGGAATTGTTTATCTAATAAAACCTAATTTTCTTTCATGATCCTCTCATTATTCATTATATTTAATTTTTCATTTGAAATTATATATTTATAGGGGTTTTAGTTAAATGTTTTTATTTTTCCAATATGTCCTTTTCTAAAATTAAATTTAATGATACATGTTTGAAATTTAACACCATTTTTTTTTATGGTGTTTTCACTATCCCATACCTTTCATGTTTGAAATATCTTCAATTCAAGATATTTTATTAACCATTTCATGATTTCCTCTCAAGCTCCATTGATTCTTATGTTACCCATACCACAATGGTTTCATCAACGATATCATTTTTAAATATATATTTATTTTGAAATATAATACATATATAGAAATTTTATACTTTTATCACTAAAAAACCTATCATTTTATTCTAATTTTTTTCATTCATTAGAGATTAATTATCTTCTTCCTATTTTATTTCCCCCCTTGTATCATTATTCACATGTTGTATAGAAAACAACCCTAGATTTTGTTTTTGGTCCATGACCTATCTTTTTCGATTACTATATTCATTTTATACCTTTTAAAATGTAATTTTTTATACATAAATAATTTATTATGTTTAGTTTCTAAAATTTTATATTATTTAAATGTTTTAAAGAAATTTTAAATGTTTTTCAAATGGGTTATTTTCATCATAGTGTGAAAATCATCCCTTTTTATCATTTTATTGTACACACATCCTTCTACCAATATTTCCATATAAAATGTTATGTTATGTCTACATTTTCATGGTTTATGAAAGAAATTATTTGATTCATTTTTTATAAAATATATCTTTTAAAAAAATTTCAATTGATCAGAGAAATTTACTATTTCAAAAAGTGATTTTTTCTAAAATTCAAAAATGTATTTTTCAGAAAAGTCATGTGATTTAACATATCTTCTGATTGATTTAAAAAATCCTTAAAAAATTTTCATCCATATTATTTCTATAGATTGATTATGTAATTTTATTTTCTATCAATGAATTGATCCATCATTTCCTTTTCGCCACCTAAATATCCTTTGGGAATATTCTTAAGTTTTATTCAAAATAATCTCCCTAAAGAATACCATATTTTTTATTCCTTTTATTTAGGAGTGTCAACCTGGAATCCAGATATCAATTTATTGGTGAAATTATTTTGTTAACACTATACCCTTTACCCATATGGTGTAAATATCATATGCTTTATCATCTTGATTAAATTATATTTTCTTAGAATGTTAATTAATATTATTGGGCACCCACTTATTTCCATGGGTTACCATGTAATAAATATTTATGGATTTGTAAACGATATTATTATGTAAATCCATTTGAAAAGGATATGAAACCTATTTTGTTTATATGGGTTATCTTTGATGTGATGAATGAAACCCATTTTCTTCCCATGGGTTCTTTATGATTTGATTAATAAAATGATTTCATGTGGTACTCATATGTGTGGAATATGAGTAATTTTTTACCGTCCAATACATTGTTAAATGTTTTAATGTTCATGTGATAATGTATTGTGATCCTTCTGAGGCATTATCACAAACTATATGGTGAGATTTCTTGGATATTATAACGTATTAATGGGTGCACCTTCTTATAGATGCTCACAAAATAAAGGGTTGGTCTTATTGGATATAAGAAAAAATAAAAGGGTGATCCATCTTGAATATTCTCCTGAAATAAAGAATGGTACTTCATGAAAATGATAATAATACGATTATAGCATATTATTCTATTTTTTAAAATGTTTTATTCTTCGTACTATTCTATGCTTTGATAGATCATTTTTATTATACCATGTTTCCAAAATATTTTAATTAATATATTATGTTATTCCATGACTTATGAGGTGATTTATATTTTATGATTTTTGGCTATAACATTCTTATATATCTTACTCAAAATAATTTTTTTTTCATTTTCTAAAAAAACTAATTTTTTTGAATAGTGGGGACCACACAAATTCCACCATGCCAAAATCACTTACACCATACCAAAAAAATCACCAAATAGAAATAGTACACATCCATCAAAATAAAAATAAAAATTATCAAAATAATCATCCATCATCTTCACTAAGGGATATGATTAACTTTAAGATGCACACCCATCACACAAGTCAACATAACATTATCGACAACCCATCATCGGTGAGAACTGGGTAGAAGCATGATGACATAACTGAAGAAAACCACAAACATACCAAAATAAAACACCATTACCAATGTAAAAAAAATCAATCATTAGAGAACCCAATCCATCAAGAATCACCACCAATATGCATCAACCATGAAAATTGAAATAGATTGAATCATATTGGGAGAAAATAGATTCACCAAACCAGGGAAAACAAAAAATTTATATTTTAGGTCACACCTTCTGAAATCTTGTCCATTTACCAACTAGCACCATCTAAAAACCTCAACAAGAACCATCACAAAGGGCTGAACTGGCTTAGTGTAAAATAGTAGGAGGAAATAACAGAGATTGGAGAAGGCATGCCTTAATAGGGAGTGAAATACATTGAAGTAGAAAAATTCATCAATGAATATGGAATAACATACTACCACCAGACCATTTAATTCAATTTAAACTATAGTTGTCGAAGACCCCAAATAAAATGAACCCTTGACAAAAAAATCACCTAAAACCATCGTAATCCACCAAAAACATCATCATACTGACCTAATGAGTAGTCCAACACAAAAACACGAGTAAAAAGAGTAGAGTAAGTCAAACGATGTCATGTGGAAGAGTTACATGGAAAATATACAACCCAAAACCCAAAAAAACTGGACATTATTTGTGAAAAACCAGGATAGGGTATTATAAAAAATATTCAAGCGATAAGAGATGTGGGATCATCATTCATGGGACAAGAATCACAGGGGAATATCTAGATGAGAGGGAACCAATAAAACAGAATAGTTTTAAGAATAGATAGAAGAAAACAAAGTGGAAAAGTAGTAGAACATCATATGTATGATAATAAAATGGTGATAAGAAGAATACCTAGACATCCTAAGAGATATATATTGTATTGATAGGGCTCTCGAAGGTAGGGAAGAAGAAGGCACTGAGAGGGAAAAAACCCCAGGGGCCAAGAGCGAGATCATCGATAAAAAAGTATTTCATCCTTATCATCATTCCTTTTCTTATGTATCTTTATTATATACATATGATAATATTATTCTCACCTATTATAGTTTATTTATATCATAAAGGTTTTCCCTTACTGAATGTTTAATCCCACCCCATCCTTTTGTTTCTACTTCCCTAGTTTATAATGAAAATTAATATGTAATATTTATCTAGAATAGTATATTGAGTGTATATTTTGTGGGAGATTCTAAATATTTTTTGTGGATTGAGTATTTTCTTATACAATGGAAAAAATATCTATTTTTACATGGAATACGAGTCATACTAGTTATATCCATTTTCCTAATTATATATAAGAATCCATTTTAAGAGGGTTCTTAAAATGTAAATGTAACGTTATATGGGAAATATGTTGTAATTAAGGATGGAAATCAAATATAAAATTTAATTCAAGTTGTTTTTGACTTCAGGTCTTGGAGTTCTAGTAAGGGGTACTTCAAATGGAAGGCTCAGGGGAATTGGTTTTAAGTGGATCTATCTATACAATTGAAGGTAAAGGAAAATGAACATTTCATATGGAGGAGAAGGATGTGGATTTAGAATTTATGATGACAATTCCTATAATATTCTTGAATAATCTTTGTGTAATATCATTCTATGAACGTAGGGTTTTATAAATTTATAAATATCACAAACTGTGTGACACTAGGTCAAAATCTATGTATCATGAGATTGAGTGCCACAATATTTACTATAAATATATGAAAAGTAAATGTTTTGAATCTAGGAATCATATGGCACATCAAAAATATAATGTATTTTTTGAAAGGTAACTCAACATGTATGGGTTGTACATTCTATGTTGTTTCTTGAGACATATATATTTTGTATCCCAATAAAATTCTATGTAAAACTAGTGAGGCAACTCAACAGGCCCCTAAAGTAAATTTCTTACATCTTATATTATTCTATAATATGTTCTCTTTAATTACATTCCCTATATTCAGACTCACAACATGGATTGGGTGGTGGAGGAACATGACGAGGCCTAACCGAGTGACCTACACACGATGCATCCTTCACAAAAATGGAATGTAATAGAGTGTTTATAGTATTCTAATATATTTCCACCCAAAAAATAGTTTAATACATATTAGTTTTCACATTGAGTTTATATTTATGGTGTTAAAGAAGTTTTAGTTTCATAGCTAAATAGAGATAATGAAAAGTTTGGTAGTGTGATTATAAAGAATACATGGGGTTGGAACCCTCTTGGTAATATATTTTATCTATGGTGTGGGTCCTTTATTTATTCAGTTGATTAGGTAACCCTACCATTGTGACAGGGAATGGGTCGTCACTCAATGTTTTGGTAATTTTATCAGTTGATTCACACTACAAAATCTAAGGAATTAGTACCCTATAGGGTTCGATGACCTTCCCAAATAATGTTCTCTTAAATAAGGTGCAGGTCTGCAATTAGTGATTCTAACAAGGGATAATGATTAAGTTATTTATTTGAGATAGATTGGGTTTTTTGGTTATATAACACTTTGGATACATCAAGTTCCTTTTAATGTATGAATTTAGTGGAGTAGATATGTGATAAATGATGACCTTCATGACCTTGGTTATTTGATAATATGAAAATCAATTTTCATTTATGATATTTAGTCTACTATATATATTACTTTCAACTTTTTGGGAGTCTTATAGTGTATTTATATAATCACCATTGCATTGGCCTTGGGCCCATACATGTTGTGTGTTTGTAGATTATGAAAACTATGGTGGTGGAGGAGGTGGAATGAAGAGTTTAGTGGTGTTCATTCATATTAGTGTATATATTGGTCTTTGCATTAAATGGATTCCACTCAGTAATATATTTTGTGGTTGGTTTATGTTTTGGGGTTTTGGGCATTATACTTTTCCTTGTTTACTTTGTTTTGGTTTATGTTATATTGTTGGGATATTGATTATTATTTCCTGCATATTTTGTTAAATTAGATTAATTTAATGTTTTTTTCATGCTTATATATATTTTACCAGAGTTGTATCATTTTATAAATTATTATAGGTTAATTCCAATAATATGTGAAATATTCCAACTTAGGGCTAGTTGTTAGCCCATAGCCTATTGGAAAATGGTTTGAGGTGGAACACTTAACATACCATCGATACAAGCTGGTCTAGGGAGGGTCAAGTCCTATCAACCAAAACCAAAACAGATCTATGTATAAATTTATATTAATTAAAGAATAAAATATGGATTTTAATAGAATAATATATAATTTAGTTTTTAAAATTTTAAATATTGGTTTATAAATTTAACTTCTTATTTTAAATGAATTATTTCACTTATTAGGTACAATTATGTTTATTTAATTTTTTTCAATTTTTGAGTAATATTTTTAGCATTATTATTTCATAAAAATTACTGTATTATTTTAAAATCACTATTTAACAAGTGGTTATATGTACTCAATTTTTATTAATGTCATTTTATGCTTCAAAAATAATTTTCGTTGCCTTTTGTGATAAAATATTATAATTAATTTTTGGAATATTTATAAAATGTATTTTCTAAAATGAACCTAATTTTCAAAATCATCATATCAAAATTAGATTATGTTTAAATTTTTAAATTTTTTTGAAAAGTTTAATTTTTCATTGAATAGTGAAAAGTACTGATTTTTATTGAAATCTTTATTTTATTTTAAAAGAATTTATAAAATAAACTTCAATTTAGGATTTTTAAAAAAAAATCATTAGTTTTTTTGATTAAACACAATCCAATTATAGTCTTTTGAATGAATTTTGTAGTTCAATTAATTATAAAAACATTTCTTCACTTAATAATACATTTTTATTAAAAACAGTTATTCATCATATTTTGAATGATTATTTTAAATTAAAAATTAAAAATTGTATTTTTTGAATCTCAAAAAATGGATTCCATATATGGAATCATTAGATCCCAATTTTTTAAACATTACCCATTTATTTTTTTTCCATTATGAATAATAATCTTTGTAATTTTTGTTAGCATGGTAAAGGGTAAATCAGGTAATTAAGGTTAAAAATATCATGATAACAACTAAAAGGTAACACTAATTCTTTAATTAATTTTATAAATTGTGTATATGTTGACCATAGTTATTAAAAAGTATAATATATGACATTTTTTTCCATTTTAGCATGTTTTTACCTATATATTATTTTATATAAAGAAAAGTAAAAAAATGTCATTTTCGTTGTTCTATTTTCTTTAAAGTTTTTACATAGTGATAAAAATAAGTTTTCTTTTCTAATAAAAATTACTTTAAATACATATTATTTTTATTTATCAATGTAATTTATTTATAATTTCATCGTTGGAATAATTACCTTAAATACCTATGCAATGCTGATAAAGTATTTCTTTAACTAATAGAAAAATAAAATAAATTATTTTAAAAATGCTAAAAGGAATATTATTTGATGGAATATTTTTGTTATATTATTTCTGAGATAAAAATTAAATATTATGTTGGTTTTAATTAATTATATTATAATTCAATTTTTTTATTTTTGTTTGCGAAGTTAAATTTATTGATTAGTTTGAAAATTTACATTTATGTTATTTTAATATAAATAACATTTTATTAAAGAATTTAAAATTACCAAAAATATTATATTCGTAAAAGTGGGTGGTATATGGTTTCTAATATTATAAATGGTATATTTATGGTCAAATTTTCCATTTATAGTAACTATATTGACACAAAAATATTAAAAACTTTGTTATCGTGGTAATTCTCAAAAAGTGATAACACAAGTAAAAAAGATAAGGGTGAAAAAATCACATAAACATGACCAATTTTTATTGGATGAGATTATTTAAAATAAAAAAAATCTTAGAATCTAATATTGTAATTTCAGATCCATTTTTATATGAAAATTTAAATATATAAATTTAATAATTTATTAAATTTCAAGAATTCCCCTCCCCTCAATATAAATGGAAACCCACTCTCCTCTTTTCTTGACACTCAAAAAACCATTTGTTTCAACCAATAACATAAAATATATATTTTAATAAACCCTAAAAACATTCAATATTCCTAATATTTGGTATAATTCGAAACATAGAGGGATTAAGATGTAAAACAAAGGAGGTTTTCCAAAGAAGGGGTATAGTTTTTAAGTGAGTAGTTTCATTTTATTTACTCTTACCCCTCATTAAAATATAATTCAACCATGATGATAAAAAATATATTCCTTATACTGAGATGGTATTATATTTATCTAATATCATATACTCACATCCTCTTCTATCAAATGGGAAATTAAATTATCATTCATGTGTTTGATGGACTACCATTGTGCAAAACAATGCAACTTGTTTTTCATCACCACCTCTCATGGATGGTTATAATAATGGAATTAATGTTAATATATGATATTTATGAAATATTTTTTATTCTTGAAATATAATATATTTTATATTTTCTTACCATTGAATTCATTGAAAAATGATAATGTTGTTTATGAGTAAGTGTAAACTACCATCTCCACCACGCAATTTGAATCATATTTTATGACTACATATAATGAATCATATATATATGTTTATATAAAGATATAATACTTTATTTATGAAAAAATTGTATTTATGGAAATAAAAAATAATAGTTACATTTTTTCCATCATGATAGTTGAAAAAATGGAAACATTAATCATGTGTTAGTACAACCAACCATCTATATGATTTTAACATAGTTCATTTTTCAAAGCCATGTTTAGTGGTTAGTTATAAATTAAATTTAATGTATTAAAATTATAATTATTTCGTTATTTTTATTTTTTATATTATTGAACATTGACTCTTTTTTCTGTACTTAAACCCACTGACGATGCCTTGGAAATCTTGAACTGAATGACATCAAAATACCCGAGCTATTCACAACATATTAAGCAATTAAATTTGTAATGAAATTGAATTGAATAAATATTTTTTGGATAAGTTATTAATTTATAAAATTTTTATTAATAATTAAAATAATTTATATCAATTTATTATATAAGAGTTAAAATAAATTCATGGAATATATGAACTTTAGGTAAGATATTTTGTGTAAATCTTCCTTCATTGAGGGATAGTTTATTATTATTCACCCAATTTCTTTTAGATGATGCATATACTGACTGTTTTGCATGAAATATCATTAATCCTTCATAATTCATTGTATTTTAAGTTTAATTTAAAACTACTTCATTCAAGGTGATTTGAAATGAAAGTTACCAAGTGGTAAAAGGATTCTTTACACAATTTTCTTTCATTAGGTTATAAATATTCTTCATTGATTTTTTTTATCACATTATTAAGTGTGAATTGATCAATGAATTAATTTATTATTTTTTTAGAATTGTGTTTATGGATTTATATTTTTTACACATAATCTATCCATTTATTATTTCTCAATAAAATGATATGAAATTTTCATGGGGTTTCTTTGTCTTAATCTCATTTTCTTGAAAAATGATTCATGTTGTACACCATGATTTCAATGTACAGTGTACCTACTATCTCATGAATGAATTTTTTTGTATTAATTTATCGAATTTATGGTATTTGCAGATCATATCATGTAAATACTTTAAAAAAATTTAAATTCAAAATTTACCAAAATGTTAAAGGATTTATATTTCAATCTTATCTCTTCCATATATTTTTTATGTTCAAGGTTCCTTTGGTGGAAATAGTTTAATATTATTTTCTATAACCACAAATATTTTCATATCCCATGTTCATGAATTAATTTTACATTTTTAATTTATATTTCCTATGTTATTTATTAAAGGGACATCAATAATGTTTTTCTTAAGTTATATTACTCTTACATCTCTTTTAGATCTTGAAAATTTCTTTTAAAAATCCATGTTTTATAAAATGATTTGAATAATGATATTTTATAAGTATAAATGATTTAATAAATATATTTTAAATTATATTTTACCTTATTTTAAAATGGTTTAAAAAGAACATTTTTATATTTTACAAATTGGTCACTTTTGAATCCCTTTTAATTTTTTTAAGAATAATAAATCTTTTAATATTTAAAACATAAATGGATTTTATTTCCATCATGAAAATTATATTAATTTAATATTTTTTAATAAATTTATGGGTTTATTTTTAAATAAAAGTATTTTCAAAATATTTTGAGAATTTTTAGATATAAAAAGTCATTTTTTAATGTGAAAAGGAAATTTTCCTCAATAATTTTTATGATATTTTAACTTTATTACCATTCATCAATGTCAAAAAAACATTATTTCACATCCAACATACTTGGAAATGTGGTAATGATATTGTATTTTTTCATTCTCTGGATGGGTTATGATATTGACATGGAACCCATTTTTTTTACATAATTGAATCAAGTAATGAAATAATAATTATTTTTTATATCAAAATGTGAATGATTATAATTGTATTTTTCAGGAATGTTAATTAAAAAATATTGATGATGATGGGTGAGCCTAATAAAGCTTTTATAAAGGGTTTATCCCAACTAAAATCTCATGATTAATGAGTGACCTTGATATAACTTATTAGGATGGTTGACCCCATTATAGCATTTGAGTAATGGGTGAGACTGATAAAACATATTTTAATAGACGATCCCCATTAAAGAGAATGATGAATGGGTGACCTGATTCATATTATATTATGGTTTTATCTTGATTATTGATTATAATGAACATGTGAGATCGATATAGCTTATACGATCAGTGAACCCCATTATAGGTCTCCAATGCATTGAGTACTAATTCTGTTATCTGAATAATTAAATTGGAAATAAACAATACGGTCATTCCAATTTGTAAGGGTTCTTGTAAGGGTTATATGAATATATGTTCCAAGATACCGAAACATTTTTTTATGATTGATATGAGTTTTTAATGATTACTTTAATTAAGTTTTACATCAAATGGATCATGATTTTTGATTCCAAAAAATAATTATACCATGTTTCATGATTAAAGATACTTGCAATGATGGGAATAAATTTACATATGTTATTCTCGTGAACATTGAATATTATAGATTAATATTATACTTAAATAATTATCAATGATGAAATTCAATTGTTAATACAAATATTTACCCTTATTGAGAATTAGAGCTCACCCTTCTAATGTCTCATTTTTCTTAGGTTATAAGAAATTATGTTAAATGATTTGTGTCTAGAAAGTTTTAATGTGTTATGGATTTTATGGGAGATGATGAAGAATTAATCTGAAATAAGAAAATATAGGTGTTATTGTAATAATCAAGGTATGGATAGAATATTTTTATTTATTTATTTGATTTCGTGAATTAGATAGTTAAATTCCATGTAAATATGTAAAGGAATACATAATATAAATAGTTATTTTAAAATAAATTCTTATATTGTTATATTTAAAAACTAAATTATAAAATTATCAAACATTTATTATAAGAAAATAATTTCATTTTTAAGACAGTCATATCAAAATCAGCCTATGGTTAATTTTTTTCAATTTTCTAAAAATGTTGAATTGTGTGAATAGTAAAAAATACATTTTTTATACAATATAATATTTTTTATGATATCTTCAAAAACTAATTATGATTTATATTTTATTAAACTTTTATAATGTATAGATTATTATGCTATAATATTAATATTGTACAAAAAAACTCATATTAGGTAAATTATAAGTTATTTCATGATAAACATGATATCATTTTTAGTGCTGACATAATGCCTAGGAAACGATAGAAAGCCTATATTTGTATTTTATACACAATAATTGAGTGATAATAAGTATTTGAATGAATTTATAATTAATTAATATGTATTTAGAATTATTTTTTTGATAGTTTCAAATTATAGAGTTATATAACATTAATCTTATCCAAATGTTTTTGCAATGCTTACGTAAGGCAAGAAAAGTCAAATTTATATAAAGAAGTTATCTTGACATGGAATGAGTAAATATATATAGTAAATGAATATAAAATATTATATTAAACCAAATTAAATAAATTTTTACTAAATTAAATTATTTTTAATTTTTTATATAAAATAATTACCTTTAATTCTTATGCGACACTCAAACAGTGCTTGTGAAAACAGACGGAAAATAAAAAAATTGATTTTAAATAAAATTATATGAAAAAATATATGACCAAACAATATTTATAAATCTTAATTGATTTTTATTTTTTGTCCAAAATGATTCTTCATTCAAATATAGAACCTTTTTGAATCCACTTGTTTGACATTTATTCCCTTATATTATTTTATTTAAAATAAAGTCAAAATGTTCATGCTATGATTTTTAATTAGTATCGCTTTTTAATGTATAGGTTTCAAGAAGACATAATTGAATATAAATATTCTTATAAATCTAAAATATTTATATTATTCATTGAAATTTATTTTTATTTTTTAATAAAAAAATTAATACATTAATTAATACATAATGATAACAAAATAATTATTAGATTAATGGAAAAAATAAAATAAATGTTATTAAAGATAGTAAAATAAATATTATTTGAGATAATTAAGCTGATATAAAAATTATATAGAAATATATTGAATTTATAGGATATAAAAAATTGTTTGTTCTAGGTTTACATTTTTATGTGTTTTTAAATTCAAAGAAATGAATAATATAGAATTTGAGAATAATTTTGTTTTCAAGAATTTAAATTTTTTTAAATTATTTAAAAATCATATAAACTAAGAATAATGGAAAATAGGATAATATTTGGTAAAAATTTAACCCCCAAAAATTTATAGCCCATTTTTGTGTCTTTAAATCAAAATTTATTTATTATATTTTAATATTTTATAAAATCCCTTAAATTCCCCTCACCTCAATTATAAAAGTGAACTATTTACTTCACTTATTTTCACCACTTTGAGCCTTAAAAATCATGAATACTTTTACAAATGATATCATCATCATCTAAGGACACATTATATTGTTTCTAGGCTCACTAAAAGTCAATTTCCATGTTCTTTAAGGCGATTATTATAGTGATAACATTCACGAGGTAAATTCCTATTTCATTCTATATTAAATCTTTTTTATCTTATACCTTATACTCACCCCTATACATAGTTTAATTATATAATATTATCATATATAAATATTAATTTTATTGTGTTAATTGTATATCCATCATCAATTCTCTTCTTCGATCCTTCTATTCTTAAAAATAAAAGCATCATTCATCGTAAGCTGATTCACTTCCTCGAGGGATGATGAGTTTTCATTTCCCTTTAACACATTCATGACAAGTTTGAATTCACTTGTAATTTTTTAAAATGAACTCATTATATATACTTTATCACTTCTAGATTATTATTCCTATTTTACATAAAATCTATAACTATTGACAAATGAACAGATCATGAATCCATGAAATGAATGAACCCAAAATAATAAAAATAATGAAATATTATTCATAAACCTAGGGAAATATGTTATAAAAATATCGAATAATTTGTTATAAATATGAATATTGTTCACAAATAAATTAATAACACTCTTTAAACTATTATACATGAGTTTTGAACTTGTTTGAATGAAGTCAAACTTAAGGTACGTGATTTTACATTAAAAATATTCTTTTAATGCTTCATTTTAAAAATAAAAACAATATGTTTTTTTAAATATATTAAATCAATAGAATTTACCACTTTCCTTTTTTCCTTAATATTTAAAATATCTCTCTATATGTTTATATGGTTACATTGAAGGATTTTTTTTCATTATACATGCATAATTTTTCAAAATGAGTTATTTTTAAAATAGGAAGTTTATTTTCATCAGAGTCTTTTATGTTACTATATTTCATGATTTATGTTTATTTTATGGTTCATGGGAATTATTTATCAATTTTAACTTGAATTCGATTGATGGTGGTAGTTAATTAATAATACTAGAGAGACATATGATCTGGACGCCATATAATTGGATGATTTGTAGAATAATTTTCTTGAAAAATATTTTCCTAAGTCTATTCGTATTAAATGGTGAAACAATTCCCAAAACTAAAGATAAAGGATGAAGATTCTATAGATGCATATGATTCTAATTGAAAAAACTGGCTATATATGTACATGATTTTTATTCCAGATATTAATAGTCAAATCAATAGATTTATGCTGGTTTGAGACAAATTTTACAAATACAATTAGCTTCACAAGAGTTTAAATGCTATGAGAAATTTGTACCTTGATATAAAAAAGTTAAGATAGAGTTTTCTGAAATTTATATTCCGTGCTATGACAGAAATCAGAAAAGGTCAGTTTGGTAGGAATTGGGGAATAATTCTTTAAAGAAAATTGAATGTAATAATATCAAATTCCCTACCTGTGAAATGTGTAGTATGAAGAACCTCGAAGAATGTCTCTAAAAATTTCTGAATTTATTTTAATGTTGAATGATTTTTCATATGACTTGGGACTATATGAAAAATTATTAGACATTTAATGAAAATTCGATGGTAATATTCTTGAATTATCATGAGTTTGTACATTATTCTGACATGTGTCCTAAGTTATCCACTTGGGGGGGGGGATCAAAAATATCAAAAATAGAAGGGTGTTGAAATATATTTTTCTACAATAATGATTCATAATGGGTCATCAAATTAATTGGTGGAAGGTATGTTACTTTTGTATCCAAATTATACCAATACCGTATTAGATTCTGGATACTCAAAATTATTCATCTTTAAGAAATTTTCAAGAATATTGGGAATATCACATCATGAAAGTATGATTGAACTCTTTGTGAAAAATCAAGGTAGAGGTATTAAAGAACCCGATATTTATAGGGGTTTCCCATTTTTTATCTATTAAATGCCCTTTCGTGTAAATATTATTAAACCAACCGTAGATTAGTTTGATATTATTTTGGGTTGGGATTGGATTTCTATTTATCATGCTAAGATATATTTAAGAGATAATAAAATTCTTTTTTAAGACATTATACATTTAATTTCCTAACAATAAGAATAAAAATCGATTAGAAATTGTAGTGAATGTCACTTAGATGATGTATTTGAATTTAATGAAACTATTCAGATTAATGGAGTTCCAGTAGTGAATGAATACATCGACATTTTTCCTATGTATTTTCTTGGTTTAATTCCCAACAAGGATGTTGAGTTTACTATTGAAATAGTTCCAATTTATAAGATAAGTTAAAACCCCCTTATCAAATGGATCAAGTAGAACTTCAATAATGGAAAACGAAGTTACATGCGTTTCTTGTTAAAGGTTTTATTAGACATAACACGGGGTGATATTGTTTTTTTTTCTAAAATAAATATGATTTTATGAGGAATTAATTGATTATATAGATTTTCAAAATTTCAATTTTAAGAATAAGTATTATTTTCCTTAAATAAATGACTTGTTTGATCAGCTCCAGGGGATCAATATTTTCCATGATTGACTTGATATCCATATACCATTAGATTATGGTGAAGGAGGATGAAATTATGAAAACAACATTCCATACTAGATATGGGAATTATGATTTTGTAGTTTTTATCTTTGGTCGGAAAAATTTCCTTGGTATATTTATGGATATTATGAATATAGTCTTCCTTGAACATTTGAATATGTTTGTGTTTGTTTTTATTGATGATAACAAAGTTTATTCAAAAATTCATGGGGATAATGGAAAACATAAAAAGATTATTTTGAAAATCCTAGAAGAAAAAAAGTTATATATAAATTTTAGAAAATTTGATTTTTGGTTACAACATATTTCTTTCCTGATTCTTATTATATATAAAGATGGAATAACAATTTATCCTGCCAAAAAAAGTTATTGATTAATGGACAATAACTATAATTTTAACAAATATACAATGTTTTCTTGAATTAGTAGGATATTACCTGTGGTTTTTTGGAAGATTTTTTTTGTTATCTATCCCACTAACTAAGTCAACCCGAAAACGAGTTATATTAATCTATAAAAAATAATGTGATTATTTTTTTCAGTAAATAAAAAAGGATTGGTGGATGATTTAGTTTTGGGATTTCCATGATGAAGTAGTTATTTTTTCATTTAAAGTGATTATTCGTTGAAGGTACTTGGTTATATTCTGAATCATAATGATTTCAAAAATTTTATACTTCATGTAAACTATAACTTGATGAGTACAACTATCATCCCTGTGATTTGGGGTAATATGTTGTCATTTTTTCTTTTAAAATTTGGAGGCATTATCTATGTTTAGTATTGTGTGAAATATATAATGATCATAAAAGTTTATAGTATATATTTACTCTGAGAGATTAGAACATGAGGTATATAAGATATATGGAAATGACTAAGGATCATGATTGAATGATTCATTACAATCATAGAAAATAAAACAAAGTGGTCGATGATTTGATTCAAAGAAGTAATGATATATTAACAATGTAACATGTATATCATGATCCTTTGATTATGGATTTGAGTAATTTTTCCTAGAATTTATCGGTATAATAAATTCCCCCTTTTGTTTCAGTTTTTAGTGTAATCATCTCTGTTAGATATAATTAATTTATTTCTAAAATAAAATCACGAGTTACAGAAAATGTTATAATTGGTGAAGAAGAGTGAGTTATATAAATTTAATGTTTATAAATATATTATTTTTTTGATTTCCTTGTGATTATAAATTTAATAATGAGTTTTTAGGTGAAGCTCATAACTCGACATTTTTAGTTCTTCCAGGAAGAACTAAGATGTAAAAATAACTTCAGGAGTATTACTGAGGGGATGGAATGAAAATAGATATTCTTGACTTCACCATGAAATTTCTGACTTTTTAATAGGTTAAAGCAGAATGAAAATTACCTAGGGGGATACATCATCCATTTTAAGTTCCATAATGGAAATGAGAAAATTTATCCATAGAATTCATGGTGGGACTAGCAAATACTTCTAAGGCAATCAATGTGATTTGGGTTATTATTGATCAAATGACTAAATATGAAAAATTTTATACTATTCGAGATACTTTATCTTTATATCAACTTTCTATGTAATATGTTTAAGAGATTGTATAGTTATATGAATTTCATCTCTATATTTTTTTGGATTGCGATCCTAGGATCATTTCTATCGTTGGGAAAGACCTTCCAAAGTCATTGGGAACTCAATTAAATTTCTGAATAGCCTTTCAACATTAGTACAATTAATAGTAAGAATAGAAAATTTAGACAATGGAAGACATGATACATGATTATTCAATTGATTACTAGAGAATTTGGGTTCAGAATATTTCTTTAATTGAGTTTTCTTATAATAAAAATTTACATTCTAGTATAGATAGGAAACCTTTTGAGGCATTATGTTGAATGTAGTGCTAAAACCCATCATTTTGGGAGGAAGTAGGTGAAATAAAGTTTATGGGATGGTAATTAGTACATGAAATATATTTAGAGGTAATAATGATCCAAAAACATGTGAGAATATCTCAGAGTACGTAGAAAAGTTATTCATATAATAGCAGGAAAGATATTTCATTTTAGGTAAGTGACCATGTCGTTCTTAAAATAACTCCATGGAAATGTTTTATGAATTTAGGTAGGAAGGGAAAGTTAAGTGCAAGGATTGTTAAACCATATGAAATCCTAGTTAATGTTGTAACCGTTTCCTAATGAGTATCCTTTCCTCTATGTTTATAATGGCCACACAATGTTTTTCATGTTTTGATATCCCGAAAGTATGTCCCAGATTAATCACATGTTTTGAGCCATAAAATAGACCAGTTAAAAGATAAACATTGTCATATTTGTTTTAGATTCGTAACTAAAGAGAGAAATTATTTCAGAATAATATAATTAACTAGGTCAAGGTTTTGTGTAGAAACCATATGTTTGATGAAGCAATATTATTATTTGAAAATGATATAATGAAGAAATTTCCCCATCTGTTTAATAAGTGAATAGAATTGTGAGGATGCAATTTATAGAGGGTTCGGGGAGAATTTAACAACCCTTGAATTTATAGAATATTTTAATTTCAAATTTTCTAGTAATATTGAATTAAATAGTTTAATTGTTTCTTAATATGTAAAATAATTCTTAAAATATTTAGTTTTATTAAACTAATTTCTTACATGATTATATTTAAATGGTTAATTTACTACTGATATAATTTTAATTTCAGAAATTTTTTATTAAATAATCGCACCAAAATTAGTCCATGTTGGAATTTAGGAATTTTTATGAAAATGTTATTTTGTTTTTTAAATTGTAAAAAATACAGTTTTGTTTATAAAAAACCATATTTTTTTTGATATCATCAATATGTAATTACCATATAAAAGATTTTAACCTTATGTATTGAATATACCAAGATATTATAATATAACTATTGTACAAAAATAATTTAGAATTCGTAAATTATAATTTATTTCATGACAATCATGAAAATAAATTTTAGTGATGATGTTATGCCTACACAATGATGAAAAATTCTAAATTAGTGTCTTATGGATAATAATTGTGTGATAAGAATTATTTTGAAGATATTTTATTATTAAATATTACCTATTTATAATGATTTGGTTTTTTTTAAATTTTGTATTTATATTACTTGAATATTATCCAAATGCATGCACAATGCTTGCGTAAGAATAGAAAAGTCAAATTATCAAATTAATGAAGTTTTCTTGAAATGTATATGATTAAATATATATAATGAAATAATCTATAGGATTAAATTGAACCTAATTAATTTCTTTTCATGGATTTAATTTATTTTAATTTTTTAGAATGAAACAATTACCTTTATCACTTATGAAACACTGAATTAGTTCTTGTAAAAGCCAAAGAAAATAAATAAAATGTTTTCAATTTAAATTATAAAAACCATTAAATGGCCCAATTTTTTTTCTCAATGTTAATTTATGAGTATGTTTCAACCAAAATGATTCTTCATTTGAATTTAGTACCTTTTCGAATCCACTTGTTTTACATTAAGTCACTTATAATATTTTTTCATATGAAAGATAATTTGTTCACACTATGGTTTTTTATTAGTATAACATTTAAATATAATGTTTTCCCAAAAATATATTCAACTATAAATATTATCTTATAAGATAAAATATTTATCTTCTTCACAAATTTTTTTATATGACAAATATATTCCTTAAATTATTATACATTGATGATGCACTGATTATTAAATTCATGGAAAAAATAAAATATATAATATTAAAAGTATTAAAATAAGAATAATTTTAGATAATTAAGATGATTCCTGAATTATCTAGACAAATATTAACATTTTACGATATAATAAAATATTTGGTTTGAATGTTACACTTTTCATGATTTTTTAAAAGTCATAGTAATGAATAATGTTAAGTATGAAGATAATGTTTATTTCAAAATATAACATTTTATTAAATTATTCAAAAACATTAAAAATATTGAATGAGGAAAAATATGAAAATATATGGTCTAAAATTTAATCCCCAGATATTTATAGGCCACTTTAAATTAATTGAATATAAAATATCCTTATTATAATTTAATATTTTAAAAATATCCTTAAATTACACTCACCTCAATTATAAAATGGACCTCCTTACATCTCTTATTTTTACCACAATGAGCCTTTTATCTCAACTATACTTTACCAAACTAGCTTCTCCTCATCCCTAGACACATTATATTGTTGTTTTTTCTCACCACAAGACCAATTATGAGTTTATTTTTAACATCATTTTGTTCGCATTGCAGATATATATATATATATATATATTCATATTTTATGCATCTTTCAAACTCATATTTATATTATATATTAGTTATAAAATATATAGTGACAATATTGTTTTTTTTTGTAGTTTAAGGTTCATCCTTGAGACCGACCATGGGAGTACACTATATTGCATTATTTGGTAAATAATAATTTGATCGGGGATCAGTGACAAATTACCGTGCATCAAATTGGTGCCTTTT
Source organism: Viscum album (assembly GCA_963277665.1). Taxonomy (NCBI): domain Eukaryota; kingdom Viridiplantae; phylum Streptophyta; class Magnoliopsida; order Santalales; family Viscaceae; genus Viscum; species Viscum album. The sequence continues at coordinate 1,031,841,041 of OY728156.1, forward strand.
CTGGGGTGGCACAACACGTGAACACACCGTTTTTCATAAAAAAAACAAAAACAATCATAAATTTTAATAACTAAAAAAAGATCATTGTTCATGATGTATTTCAATGGTGATTATTCTGCATGGACTAACTACTCTCAGGTGCAAAAAGAAGATGAAATTCAAAAATCTAATATGCAGTAAAATCATGAAGAGATACAAAAACGGAAGAGAAATGATGAGTGGTTTGGGGAATATATTCATTCACTGCGAGAGCAACCTCAACCTAAACCTACTCCTAAACCAGAACATGAGCCTGAATGAGTGGTGAAAGAGATTTCACCAAACATTTTTTATGTTAAAGAACTATAGGAGGGTGAGAAGGAGCTTCTTAAGGAATTAATCATATCATCCCATACTCAATCATTGCTTGAGGAGGTCTGTGAAGAAAAAATGCCACCTAATATTCTTATGGGAGATCAACAATTTTTGGAGATCATCGGGAAACCCACTGCCCAGCCCCGCTGGAGGGAAAACCTGGAACTCTTCTAATAACTCCACACTGCCGGTGGTATCACTGGGTGTAACTAGCAATGCTACTGTGCGTAGGTTTGGAGTGCATCAAAGTAACCTCCGACCAACGCCCTTTCATGCTCCCACATTTAATGAGATCTCGAAAGAGGTTTCGCTCTCCCAATCAGATTACACCGATGTAATCCTCGTGAAAAAACACATGGGATAGACTACTTAATCGTTGGAAATGGGCTCCCAGTGGAAGAGTTATTCAACACCTCTTTATACCCACACGACATATCGTGAGGCCCACACCTTGGACCCAAAAGTGGTCGGGCGAACTGTGCCGTCGTGATGCTCTCAGAAAAACACGCCAAAAAGACTACTCATTCGCCCCAAACGGACGTCTGATTAAAATGTCGCAAAATATTGCACACAGCTTAAAAGATGACAAGTGGGGCCCACGCCTCAACCCCTTCGTCAATGCCTAAAACTACCCTGGTCAAATTCGCCTCGATGCCAGGGTCACAACGCCACTGACGGTGCCTAAAATGGACTATTGATGCAGAAGCCACAACTCCCCGCATTATATGCAAACAGGGCCCTATGGATCCCACACCTCGATCCCGAAACATGTCACGTAGATCGTACCATTGCGTTCCTTGCAGATAACCATGCGGTATTGGCTATTCATTCTCCATGAATGGACTTATGTAGCATAAGTCATAAAAACACAGCATACGTCCGGAAGCCGCCTCGTGGGGCCCATGCCTCAGGCCCGAATTTAGGCGGGCGGATAGCACCGTTGAAATACCCTCGAAGAAACACTAAAAAATGAGTACTCAAACACCCCAAACAGATGACGGGTGAAAAGGTGGCGTTTCACTATAAAGCGTGCGAACTAGGTACTGTGGGGCCCACAACTTGTCTCCAACCCGAAGGCTTCAGAATGAATCTCAAAAATTCTGCACGAGGACTGGGGTCACGCTGCCACTGACTGCACGTCAATCGAACATCCCAAGCTGGAGTTTGGTCCGACACAAGAATAATTAATTAATTTCAATAATTAATTGATTATTCACATTAAGGGGTTCCTTCCACTGAGAAACGAAACCAAGCCGCAAGGGTCCCAAACCAACTTTGGAAGGACCATCTCAACTCCAAGGCTACCGTACCTCTAACGGCACGTCTAACAGACATCTGAATCATGAAGTACGTCCATCGTGATCCTAATAATAATTTAATATTATTAAATTAATGTGTTTTGGGTCACCCACCTTCGAGCGCCGAACCCAAAATCCCTGAAACCCACTTCAAAATTTCTACCTCGTTGACACGGACCTACATCTATAGAGGACGCGTCAAACAGACGCACCGTTTAGAAGATACGGCCCCCAAACGCAAGGGTGGGCCCAACTGGGCCAGTTCAAACCGGTCGGGCTGGACCGAACCGCCGGCCCGCAGTCCATCCATGGGTCCAACCAGACTCGCCGAGGCCTGCCAGCCGCGGCCCATTCCAGCAGCATCTTACCCCCTTAGGTCCGTTTTTTAAGCAGACCGACCTGTCGGCCAGTCTCAGTCGTGTCGCCTAGTGGGACCCACCAAGTGTTGGTCCTTGCTTCCTCCACACACCCGAGGCACTGACTGCCTCGAATTCCCCCTGCCGAGCGCGATAGGTCGCCCGTGCCCCCATCTCTCCACCGATGCCGCAGCCACATCATGCAGTGCCGCATGCCGCCGTCGCCTCGTCCGAATGTCACGGCCACCGCGGCCGGCCTCCGTCGCCTCCGTCTCACCGTAAGATGCCGCCTCATCTGAACCCGAAGCCATAGCCTCGTCCCGCTCGAAGCCCTGCACTCCACCACTAGCGCAGCCAGCTCTGCCATGCCTGCCCAGCTCCTCCGGCAGCACACCCTCCATGCCAGCCACACTCAACACCACCGTAATAGACCGGCCCCTCCGAGCTCTGCCTTGGCCTAAGACTCAACCTCCGATCGTCACCCCTCATCGGAGCCGAACCTTCGGCCGGTCCCCCCGACCAATACGGTGGTTGGAAAAATTTTCTGACACCGGTTTCTGGATCCTCGAGGCTGGAGCTTCACAACGCCACCCTCGCTTGTCGATCCGTCACGTTTTTGGCGCGTCTGAAAATTGCGACGAAGAACGCCCAAGAATGAGATGTAAAAATAAGTATCAGAGGATGGCTGTGTTCGTTTGGACATCGTCCTAATTCCAAAATTATATAAATGAAATGACAAAATTGACAAATGTGCGGAAATTAACAAGAATCCTACTTCGAAATGCTCATTTTCATTGGAGACGCGCCCACGATGCCCCCGCTTCGATCCACCGAGGTTCCGGCATGGGTCGCTCCTCGATTCGGTGAATAATGATGAAGAACACCAAAGAATGAGATAGAGAGAGAGAGAGATAGAGAGAAAGAGAGAGAGAGAAGAGAAGGGAAAAATCCCATCTCAAAACTCATATTTTCCTATTTATTGGAAAAATTTGCTTAGTGCGGAATCCGAAGCTATCGTGCCCTCTCATTTTATGTCGCTCCTAGGTAAAATGCCCTGTTTCAAACTCAACTGAAGTCTCAGATCTTCATTACAACGATTTTTTCAAAAGTTATTTGGGAAGAATTCCAGTGATGAAAATCTCTAAGTCATTTTTAAAATGTCTATTTTCCCTCTGGGTGACATCTCTCACAGCAGGCCCACCCCCGCAACTTTTATACACCTCCTAGGGTAAACAGCACGCTTCGGGCGCAGTTGTGCCCTCATATTTCTGATTCGAGCTACCGTTTATGATGAAACGCACCCCCTCCATGTGCATAGTACAAAAAAACTTCCCATTTTTATAAAATTTATTCTGGGCACACCGGGCCTCGAAATCGCACGCCATCTTCACGCCTAGCTCTGGAATTATATGTAGAAATATTCCAATGTCTTAAAAGGAAAAAAACAGGTCTCTACATCACTCCAATATTCATGATTTTAGTCCTCGAAAAGAAAAACAAGGAAAAATAGCTCGGGATATAGAGATCACACCTAGCTCTCCCACTCCCAAGAAAACTTGCACAACACCATGCTGATACAACATGCAAACCAAAGGGATGGTTCATACTCAAAAGGTCTTCTGCTTTTGATGAAAGGTATAGGAACATGCACCCACCTCATTAACCGCAACACGTTGAAGATGCCATGCACCCACTCCTAGTATTGGTAGGGTAGGGAAAGACAGTAAGTAACCTCTCAACCACTTGCACGATTACCAAATGGCCCAAGGAAACTCTGAGGACTTCCCCGGTCAATTCTCTACATTCCACGTCACGACCCAAATTGTGGTTTTTTCCCTGAACAGAATCTCGTGATTCCCTCCTTCATTATACCCATTGGGTGTGTTTACCATGGATATCTGATCACGCAGTACCTCGCTATCAACATCCCCCAGTTGCGACTTTCTCAGACGCTCAAGGAGTGAAGGAGTCAACACCATCGACTGCAGAAAAGTCGTACCCTCCTGCTTCATCAAGGTCAGCCATAGGGAAGCTAACTACTACAAAACATCATGCTCCTGATGAGTCTAGGACTTCTTGCTAAGGGAAAATGCTAAAACACTACCATTTTTTGGAATATAGACTACCCTGATGTCATAGTCCTGCATGAATTTCAATGAGCACCGTCACCTCAGGTTCATGTCTCTCTGGGTGAGTACGCATAAGAGAAACTGGTGGTCTGATCAACCCACAAAGCACTCTCCCAAAGATAGCATCTCCACACTCTTAGGGCAAGGACCACCACCAGCACCACATAGTGAAACACATAGTTTTGTTTATGGGGTTTCCATAACCTCAACCTGTACTTGATAACGATATCATGATTGATGTTGACCACACAAGGTACCAATGAATAGGGCAGGTGAGAAAACTCATCCAACCGCCAGAGGCAAGACATGGAAATCACGTGGCATACCCCACTTGTCTTTTCCCCTCTTGGAAGGAGAGTAATACCCAAAATAGGCACTCTGCCATACCCACTAGTGGCACCTCTTGTGAAGGGAGGTCAAGAAGAAAATCCCCACTGGCCAATCTAGAACCTGCTCTATCACTCCACCACACAACCCTCCCATGAATGCACATGTAAGAGGGACTCATCCACCGCACCTCAATACTATCCACTTTGGGTGGTACTGACTCTCCCTCATGGTTTTGATTTAATCACAAAAACATGTCTCAGTGGGGGAAGAACCCCTCTTTCTTATGAATTAAAAGCTACGTCGGACAACACCGACACATTGTTACTCCGACGACCTGTATCACCCTCAGTAACTCCTCGAACAAGGAGTTAGATGAAAAGAGTACCTCACACAGGGTCTAACAAGTTCAACTGAGAAAAGTAGAAAACGTCAAAGAGTGTACCTCTTATCATCCCATGTGTTGCAGAATTGTAGAAATCCGTAGCACACAGCCGCCCGCAGCCCCATCTGCCAGCTCAATGGGCCTGACATGGGCCACCTAGTGGTGGTGGAAGGACCTCAAAACGTCGTCTGACAACCAAAATTCTTCCTACTTTTCAGCCAACATCGCCTCCCTGGGGATCACCTTGTCCTCACCTAGGGGTTCTCCGATCACAAGAATGCCTCTGTTATGGAGGTGCGTCTACCAACTATCTAGAAAACTCAGCACATTTGGTCGAGTAGTCTCACGCCACGTGACCTCACACATCAAAAACATAGAACTAGTCCTCCCTGGGATATCTCGGTGATCTACGATGTCCCCGACCATGTGCCTGAGTCTCATCAAGGGGGAGACCTCCGGCGCCGAGGCCCTGCCAATTGATGTCCCTATGACAGAAATTTCTCTGTCACCCGTGACTACTCTAACACCCTAAGATGGGTGAGGATGCACAAGGGCACTATGCTGGCACAAATATCCTCTACACAAACCTCGCTAAAACTTCTATGCTCAGAAGTCTCAGTCATGGACCACATCCAAAGAGCACCGAATAAGGTCGGCGAACCCAGTCGCGTACTCAGCAACCACCAACACTCCCCGATGAAGCCCCAATGACTCCCGAAACTGTAAAATGCATAAGTAGGAGGGGTAGTACCCCTCACGCAATAGCTTCTAGAAGTCATCCCATGAGAGTACAGACTCATCGTGTATCCATGTAACCTCGGCTCTACTACACCAAACTGCTTGGTGGAAATAGACTGGCTATCAAAGCCACCACCTAACCTATCAGTGTTCGAATCATCTTGAAGAGGCGGACCACCAACTCTTGCCAACCCTTCACTGTATGAGGGTATGGCTCACCACGGAAACTCAGCAGTCTCTAATTTTGGAACTCACGTAGCGTGCCCAGCCTGCGCTTGTCGTCTACCTTCAATGTTGGTACTATCTACTACTCCATAGGTGGAGGTGCTACTGCCAGTCCTCCTGGAGAAAGGGTAATCATATGATGGGTCTTGAACTGAGGCCACATCGCTCACAAAATCGTCGTCACGAACTGGAGGTAGTATCCTATCTAGCTATCAACATGGAGACATCCTGAATTCGATCAACGATGGGGAGATGAATCAAGAAGGACATTCAAAGACTCAATCCAATATGATGCATGAAACAAATTCCCTGCAAAAATTGTCTCCATGTGCCGACTCTATAGGCGGGTTATCAGGGTCCTGGTGAATGGATACCTTGGATGTCGCACCATCACTAGACTCCCTGGCCTGATAGCTGCTCCCAAGACATGTTGACACAATTGCCCAAAACTCAACCAATTCCTTTTTACGGACATCCGAACAACGGACCAAGGTACGAACCACTTATGATACCACTTTGTCATGACTCAAACCGTACCGGGGATCGGGTCGCAACTACCCCAAGCCCGCCTCCATAGGCTAGGGTTTGGCGACTAGCACCGAAGGAACAACAAACTAAGGGAGGCCTTTGCCTAGGAAACTGTACCCACACATGCAGCCAACTCAATGTAAAAGTGTAGAGAAAGGAAACCAAGATACCACACCGCTAAAAAAGGGAAACCAACATACATGCATTGACCTATAACCAGTACAAGTAAAGTGCTAAAAAGCACTGTCAAGTAAAATGAATAGTAAAGGGGCTAAACACATGCCCAACTAGAAAGGTGCCACAACCCGGAAACATGTAAAACGAAAGTGAACCGCTAGTGAGTCTCATGCCCAGAAATCCTCCAATGACCACTGAATGAAAACCAAGCTCAGGGGTCCCCTATGCTCCTTCGTAGTCTCAACAGACATGTACATCATCTGCAAGGGAACACCAAGTGTGGGAAAATCCCAAACAAGGGTGAGTATAAAGATTATTAGCAGGATGCACTGAAACCTCGAGGGAACAACAAAAGAGGTACTAAAACGGTGAGTAGTAGACAATACAAATAATAAAGAAAGAGTATAAAAGAGGGAGTGCAGCTCGCCCCAAGAAAAGGAAATAAGTAGACTTTTCCAATCCAAGAGGATCTGGACACAGAAAGCACGTGTCATACCCCATACGTCTTCACCCCTACTAAAAGGAGAGTAACTTTACCCAAGGAGTGGGAACAAAATAAGAGCGTATATATATATGCTCAAAAAGAAACCTGAATGAGTGTGTAAGGGGATATCTATCTCTAAGATCATCCCAAGAGAAATTGCCAACCGTTCTAAGGGTAGCCATCACTGATGCCAAACAATCCCGCACGCCAAAGGTGCCTCATCACTAAACCATACAACCAAGGGTCCCACTCCGATAAACACAGAGAAAAGCCACCGACTAGCCACATCGACAGGGCTGAGTCTGAAATAAGTCATCGAGTAACCCACTACCCAGCCCAACTAGAGGGTAAACTAAAAGAGGTCATCAGGTAACCCACTGCCCAGCCCCGCTTGAGGGTAAACTCAAAAGGTCATCAGGTAACCCACTACCCAACCCCGCTAGAGGGTAAACCTCAAAAGGTCATTTGGTAACCCCCTTCCTAGCCTCGCTGGATGGTAAACCTCAAAATTAATCAGGTAACCAACTATCTAGCCCCGCTGGAGGGTAAACCACAAGGGATCGTTGGGTAACCCACTGCGCAGCCCCGATGGAGGGGAATCCGGGAACTAGTTCGATAAATCTACACTGCCCGTGCCATCACTGGCTGTCACTAGCACCGCTACCATGCGTAGGTTCTGAGTGCGTCAAAGGAACCTTCGACCAATTACCTTTCATGTTTCCACATTTAATGAGATCTCAAAAGAATTTCCGCTCTCCCATGAAGATTACACCGCTGTAATCCTCGTGAAAACACACACGAGGTAGACTACTTACTCGCTGGAAATGAGATCCTAGTGGAAGAGTTATTCCACACCGCTTTATGCCCACACGTCGCCTTGTGGGGCCCGCACATCGGACCTGAAAGTGGACGGGAGAACTGCTCCATCGCGATGCTCTCAGAAAAACACGCCAAAACGACTACTCATTCGCCCCAAATGGATGACTGATGAAAAAAGTCACAAAACGCTGCACACAACTTAAATGACGGGCCATGGGGCCCACACCTCAACCCCCACTTCAATGCATGAAACCACCCTGGTCTACTTCGCCTTGATTCCAGGGTCACAATGCTGGTGATGGACCCTAAAATGGACTCTAGATGCAGAAGCTACAACTCCCTGCATTATATGCAAACGGAGCCCTATGGGGCCCACACCTCGATCTCGAAACACATCACGTAGATTGTACCATTGCGTTCATTGCGGATAACAATGTGGGATCAGCTATTCATTATCCCTGAACAGACTTGTGTAGCATAAGATGTAAAAAAACAGTATACGCCTGAAATCCACCTCGTGGGGCCCATGCCTCGTGCCTGAATTTAGGGGGGCAGATTGCGCCATTACAATCCCCTCGGAAAAACACTCAGAAATGAGTACTCAAACACCCCAAACAGATGGTAGGTGAGAAAGTGGTGTTTCACCGTAAAGTGTGAGAACTAGGCCCTGTGGGGCCCGCACATTATCTCCAACTTGAACACTTGGGAAAGAATCTCAAAAAGTCCGCACGAGGACTGGGGTCACACTGCTGCTGACGGTGCATCAATCGGACATCCCAAGCAAGAGTTAGGTCTGACACAAGAATAATTAATTAGTTTCAATAATTAATTAATTATTCACATTAAGCGTTTCATGCCATCGGGTAACGAAACCAAGCCACAAGGGTCCCAAACCAACTTTGGAAGGACCTTCTCAACTCCAGGGCCACCGCACCTCTGACGGCATGTCTAACAGACATCCGGCTCGTGAAGTACGTCCGTCACGATCTTAATAATAATTTAATATTATTAAATTAAAGCGTTCCAGGTCACCCACCTTCAGGAGCCGAATCCAAAATCCCCGAAACCCACTTCAAAATGTCCGTATCACTGACTTGGACTTACAGCTGTAGACGGCGCATCAAACAGACATGCCGTTTAGATGATACGACCCCCCAAAAACAAGGGAGGGACCGACCAGGTAGGTTCACGTCGGCCGACCCAGACTGAACTGTCGGCCCACGACCCAGCCACAGATCCGGCCTGACACGCCACGGCCCGCCGGCCGCAGCCCACTCCAGCAACACTGGACCCCCTCAGGTCTGGCTTTTTTATGCAGACCGGCCTGTTGTCCGATCTGTGTGGCGTCTCCCAGGAGGACCCGCAAAGTGCGGGTCCTTGCTTCCTTCGCACACTCAAGGTGCTGACCGCCTCAGGTTCCCCCCTGACAAGTGGGACACGTCACCCGCGCCCCCTGCTCGCCACCGAAACCGCAACCGTAGCACGCACCGCCGCACGCCGTTGTCGCCTCGTCTGAACGCCGCGGTCACCATGGCCTGCCGCACGCCATCGTCCCCTCCGGCTCATCGCACGACGCCGCCTCATCTGAACCCGATGCTTCCACCTCGTCCCGCTCGAAACCCCGTGCTCCACTACCGACACAACCGGCTCCGCCCGTGTAGAGACCCGAAGCTTATCGTACATGGATATTACATTACTTTTGCGGAATACTTAGTACATAACAAAAACACACACACAAGGACCGTAATAGTTTAGTGTCTTTGGAAACTCGGAATATAATCTTCTAATCGTGGTGAAAGATCTTCAAAATCTCCCATAAAGATCTTCCTTTTTTTTTATACCTAAAACCTTTCTTTATATCCTGGGGAAAAGAAAACATAAAAGGGTGAGCTCAAATGCTCAGTAAGGGTATACAAAAGAAATAAAAATCATATCATATCTTTTTGAAAATCATAACCTGCAAAAGAGATCATAATATCTTAACATGGAACAAATCATAGAAGTGAAAATGAGATCACCATAATCATAACATGAAACTTGAAACTTTGTGGCATGCACACATAATCATGGAAAATCATTTCTTGTTAGTCATGACTCATTGCCAAGACTATCTTAGTGGACAAAGTCCCTTTCTGAACCGAGTTCACTCCTCGTTTCAGTCCTGTATCACTGAACCGAAATAACCTTCCGTTCCAGCCATGTCTATCTCATGAGATATAAAATCTTTACCCAATGCATTGGAGGGAGATTTAGGTCCCACCCATCTCTTAATGAATCCTTTCTTATGTGTGCCACAAAATCATAAATCATACATCATTGCATAACCCATGTAATAAAAATGGGATTCTTAAACAACATGACATCATAAAACCATTCATATAAGATAAAGGAATTCATAAACATAATTCCATCACAAAATAGTCAAATCAATGTAAAAATATGGATATAAACAGAACCCTTTATCATCTTATATGGAAAATAATTTTGATAAAACACTTGAATTGAATTCTTGAGGAAAATATCCTTTCTTCTTCAAAATCAATTTCTTTTCACAAAACATCATGCAATTTTAAAAGAAAGAGATTTTATTGAAAATAGTCATGAAATCTTGTAGAGGAAGCTTCATGAAAATAAGGCTTTATAAAACAGTATAAATCCGTTCGTTCCGTATAAGTTAAAAAAAAACATTCTTCGTACTTTTGTCGGAAAAGTCAAAAAGTACCTCGTACGAAAAAGCGAAAAAAGATTCCTTTCATATCCTTTACTAAAAACTCATAGAAGGGTAAAATTGGATTTAAACAATTGTAGGTGGATGGAAATAATATTACATATTGAGGGAACATGGATGTGGATGATAAAATACACCCTAGTAAATACTTACGAATAAACAATCTCGGATAAAAATGAGATTGTGATATTTCCCTTACCTTATGTCCGACTTGCTTTGTAAGTGTGAAAACCTCCTGTATAATGATTTAAATCATGTTATTGACTTATTCCAGAATCATATGCATTGTTATGATATCATATATGGTTCACTTATGACATTATATTACCCGTTCTTTTGTAAATTCCATGTTAAAGAAGCGTTTTGGGTAAAATCGTTTCATTTATCTTAGGTGTTTTGACTTGTTGTTCTTGACATCACTATTACTTATATCATGATTTACTTACTTCCAGAATATAAAATATGATTTATATATCATATATATTCAGTATATATATATATATAATAGATAGATAAATAAAATGAAAAACACCGTTCATGGAGACGGTAGTCCGTACGTACGCATGAACGCTGTTTTACTTTCCTTATTGTCTTGAAATGGAAGTAAGTAGATGACATACATATATATATATACATAAATCCAGTAGCTTTATAATGTCATATATTTCATTATTATTTCTTATATATACTTTATAATCATTCTTTAATGGTTAACATGGAGAATGAATCTCATCGCGTCGTGGAGACGGTAGTCCGTACGTACGCACGAGCGATGATATCATTTCCATAAATATTGAACTGAATTGGAGTGGATTATACAATATATCAGAATCAATATGATGTTGTAATAACTATGTATAGTTATTCTTTACACCATTATACCCATCCGTGTAAGGTGGTGGTGGAAAATAGATTACACCACGGCGTGGAGACGGTATTCCGTACGTACGCACGCGCAGAGATTTCTTTTTCCGTAGGATGGATAGATGGTGAAATAGGTTTATTTCATACTTATAATAACATATCAGTATATTAGTGATACTTATGTTATTAATTCATAATGAAACAACCTAAGAAGAAGAAGTGGAAGAAGAAATAAAGATGAAAGAATTGGTAACGGTAATTACCTCTTCTTTGAAGCGCCTTTTGGAGACCTCCTCTTAGGGAACTAAAATTGGTCTTTGAGTAAGACCAGAACCTCTAGGATGTTTCTAGGGAAGTGGAGAAGAGATTTTGGCAGGGGTTGGCCGAGCTTGAGTGCTCAAATTGGTGTGAGGAGGAGGGGGAAGGAGGTGTCCTTTTATAAGGGAGGAGAGGGGCACCTTAGGAATTCTTAAAAATATTAATTTATAATAAAGTCAAAATCGGTTTATAATGGTTCCAAAGGGTCTTATTTCGAAGCTAAAGTGGGGATGGGTCGAAATCCTATCAACCAATAAGATTTAGACAAGTTTAGGGTATTATTTTAACCTTATCAATTAGATTTAACTCTAAGTTAAATAATTTAACTTTTACCGTGTCTTTTTGTTTTCTTTCACTATATGGTAAATACACTTACTATAACATGCCAAAAGAACCCAAAATTGTATATTATTAATACATATATCCTTATCTAAGTCATTTGGCCGAACCTTAGATTTTTAGAAATAAAATAACAATTAATAATATAATATTTGATTTAAAAACTATTTTGTGTCAATTTTGACACTATTTGATACATGATTTTTGTGAAAGTCATAACAGAATTATATGTTCGAACCAAGTTGCTTAAATCAACACTAATATATCTTAATAACCTATAAAATTAGTTTAATTCATAAAAAGTCTCAAATTACATTTATTTTGGTGTTTATAACATCAATTATGTCAATATTTCATTAACAAGATAATTACTGCATCATCTTTTTGTCATAAATAAATTAAATTATTTGATTTCTAAAAATTACAAATAAAATACCATCATGTAGTAAATCATTTTAGCTTTCTAATGAATATTTACAATCGAATTTATCTTATGTATAACACCATATTAAAAATGATTTACTTATTAAACTTTGATTTTAACTATTTTAACCTTTCTTTAAATAAATTAATAATAAATGTCCTAATCTAATCCAAGTGGACCTAAATGGTCATATTTTATTCTTAAGTTTGTTTTTGGTCGAATTACACTTGTCCAATAGAATTAGGACATGTGTTAGGGTAATATTAATATCATATTTACCCTTAGTTACCCTATTTACTATTAACCGCGGTAAAAAAAGGAAAAAGTTACTATTCACCAAAAATTATTTTCATCTCATTGAACCACATTTTAGTCCTTGATATTAACCGTGTCTCTCGGATTTTCGAAATTCCATTCACAGAAGCGGTAAAATGAAGTTTTATGCAAAATTCAGTTTTTAACCTACCACTTAGTGGTTTCACTATTCATCAAAAATTGAAAGTTTTCAGAAAAATACCAAAAATTAGGCCTAAGCTATATTTGATATTATGAACATAAAAATGATGTCTATTTTACCAAATTCAAAACATAAAAGTTGCATTAATTAATTTTATAATTAAATCCCGCTGTTAAAACAAATAGCGTGTTTTTAAGAAACAATATCTATCAAAAGATTGACACTTGATTATGTCTGGTTTAAATGTGAAATTACAACCAATGACCAACATTGTATTAAATTGTAAAAATATATTCTAAATATACATTAAAACCACTCAAATTAATAATTTATCACTATTAATTATTTCGATTAAAAAAGTTGTTTTTAATTATAATTTAGTAATTTTCACTATTCATCAGAATATGAAAGTTATCCGAAAAGTACCAAAATTTCACCTTAGGCTAAATTCGATACTCCGAATCCAAAAATGAAGTTCATTTTGAAAAATAAGATTTACTGGATTTCAAAAAGTGGTTATTACTATTCATAACGGCTAGTTTCAATAATATTTTAATAGCATATCATTGTTTCGTGAAACTCAGTATTACGTACCACACACGCTATCGAGGAAGGTTGAGATTGCGTGTAATGCAAGGCAAGTCAAGGATGCGTGTTGTGCAAGCTCCTTTTGGTGTAGCGTACAACACAAGACATTAGTGAAATAAAAAAGAATATTTTTCATAAAATCTCGGGCTGTTACATTCTACCCCCCTTAAAATGAATTTCTCCCTCGAAATTCGTCGGGGTTATAAATGGTTTACTATTCGAAAGTTTCTTTAATGGAAACCCACATCGTAAAAGGGAATACCAAAACTTGGCTTTAAAAACTAAAGTATGAAATGTAACGATTACCCAAATAAATTAATCACTGGGTTTCCACATAGGTGAAAATATGGATATGGAAGAGAAATCTAACCATCATGTTCTGATGGAGAGTGGTAGAGAACATGGCTATGGAAAAGCCAGTAATCACAAATCCATAGATTTGTGATGATATAAGGTACCATCTGATTCATCAGGTATAAGATCACTAGGACAACATTTTTGGTTTTCAAGATCATTTCCCTAAAGTTGAAAATTTGCTTAAAATAAATACTTACTTTATTTTGGTACAATCTAACTTTTGTTCGTGCCTTGAACAATTTCTACTTCATCTCTTAAATAAATGAAGTTGAATTTGTTATTTGTGAAGTTTTAGCAGATTATGTGATAGAATGATGGGTCATTCCATCTGTCTCAAACAAAAGGTTAGAAAAAGTTATTAAATATACATAAGTCATTCTATAGTGAGATTAATCACATATGGTTCCTAAAATGGACTTATACTTCATATATCATACTGCTTGATATAATAAAACTAGTTTCTACTAAACAGGGACTTCATGTAGGCCAGTGGTAGGCGATAAAGGCCAGTTGCACTTCGGTTGTGGGTTCGATTCCCACAGCCTTGTCCGACGCGATGGGCTGTCGCCCGTCCTGCAGGTTGTCCTTTTTCTAAAACTATATTACTATAACATCCCATAAATAATATCGAGAAAACTTCGATCCTTAAACAATACTAACTTATGTTCAACATAATCCATTCCAATCTTTAGGATTATCCATAATACTACAATCCACTCTCATAACATAGTGAAAACGATTACCAGAGATTTAATACCATCGTCAATTCCCATATATCATAAGATATGTTTTGTTGGTTACATTCCAAACATTCAAAGTCCTTAATCATATATTCTCTTGAATACCCATTGAACTTTAGTGAAAACATGAATGCAGTTAAATGTTAACACTTTCCACATACCAAAATCCTCAAAATTCTATATACTCAAACCATGATATCACTTAGTCCTTATATCAATCATGAGCTCATGAATACTGTCAAATATTTCATTTTCTCATTTTCCCTTCATTATGCGCATATCATCTTTTTTTCCAAAAATACCTCAATCGCTTCGAATACCACATTAGAGCAATACATAAATATTCCAATACACCATAAAAGTACCTCAACAACATTATTCTTGAATACCAATACATAAACACTTCAGTCCATCCACATCAATGACTGTCCTGGAATAAGTCCTTCCTTGATTTAGAAGTATATTTTTAGGTCAGGGCATTGAGTTGGGTAATGCCCATGTTCTCCACAAATAAGACATTGAACTCCATAACAGCCTGTCACCCTATGACCCTTTTCTCCACACAGATAACATCGGTCCCTCCATTTGAGGTATTCCTCAAGGTTCTTCTTCCCTTCTTTAGAAATCTCAATCTTCCTTTCTTTATGCTCCTCAACATGCGAACATGCATAATAGTTTATCTTCCTCTTCTTTGATGAATTAGGCATACCACTAAATTTCACCTTGTTAATCATATATCTTGATGACTGATTTGGCATAATCAGAATATCTTTATCTTTAGGAATTACACAATTTTGTTGCTCATAGTCACCAATTTGTCCATTGGATTCAATGTTAACCGAATTCCTTCTGGTTCCCTCCATTAACTAAAACACAAAAAGAATTTTGTGAGAGACGAAATCATGCTAGGGAAGACAACATAGTAAAGGGGGAGAACCCTCAATATCTAACATCTTAGGTTAAATTCTAAGATCGTTAGCGTA
The DNA here is from genome assembly GCA_963277665.1 of Viscum album. Classification (NCBI taxonomy): domain Eukaryota; kingdom Viridiplantae; phylum Streptophyta; class Magnoliopsida; order Santalales; family Viscaceae; genus Viscum; species Viscum album. The sequence continues at coordinate 1,031,856,659 of OY728156.1, forward strand.
ATTCTAGTATTATAACCTATACGCATACTTAACCTTAGAGACATCCCTAGACATACCTTAGAAATATCTATAGGGATCTCACTAAAGTTCTCGCATCCTAGTTTCCAAAGGTTGACTAAACCTTTCCTCTGATACCAACTGTAGATACCCGAAGCTTATCGTACATGGATATTACATTACATTTGCGGAATACTTAGTACATAACAAAAACACACACACAAGGACCGTAATAGTTTAGTGTCTTTGGAAACTCGGAATATAATCTTCTAATCGTGGTGAAAGATCTTCAAAATCTCCCATAAAGATCTTCCTTTTTTTTACCTAAAACCTTTCTTTATATCCTGGGGAAAAGAAAACATAAAAGGGTGAGCTCAAATGCTCAGTAAGGGTATACAAAAGAAATAAAAATCATATCATATCTTTTTGAAAATCATAACCTGCAAAAGAGATCATAATATCTTAACATGGAACAAATCATAGAAGTGAAAATGAGATCACCATAATCATAACATGAAACTTGAAACTTTGTGGAATGCACACATAATCATGGAAAATCATTTCTTGTTAGTCATGACTCATTGCCAAGACTATCTTAGTGGACAAAGTCCCTTTCTGAACCGAGTTCACTCCTCGTTTCAGTCCGGTATCACTGAACCGAAATAACCTTCCGTTCCAGCCATGTCTATCTCATGAGATATAAAATCTTTACCCAATGCATTGGAGGGAGATTTAGGTCCCACCCATCTCTTAATGAATCCTTTCTTATGTGTGCCACAAAATCATAAATCATACATCATTGCATAACCCATGTAATAAAAATGGGATTCTTAAACAACATGACATCATAAAACCATTCATATAAGATAAAGGAATTCATAAACATAATTCCATCAAAACATAGTCAAATCAATGTAAAAATATGGATATAAACAGAACCCTTTATCATCTTATATGGAAAATAATTTTGATAAAACACTTGAATTGAATTCTTGAGGAAAATATCCTTTCTTCTTCAAAATCAATTTCTTTTCACAAAACATCATGCAATTTTAAAAGAAAGAGATTTTATTGAAAATAGTCATGAAATCTTTTAGAGGAAGCTTCATGAAAATAAGGCTTTATAAAACAGTATAAATCCATTCGTGCCGTATAAGTTAAAAAAACATTCTTCGTACTTTTGTCGGAAAATTCAAAAAGTACCTCGTACGAAAAAGCGAAAAAAGATTCCTTTCATATCCTTTACTAAAAACTCATAGAAGGGTAAAATTGGATTTAAACAATTGTAGGTGGATGGAAATAATATTACATATTGAGGGAACATGGATGTGGATGATAAAATACACCCCAGTAAATACTTACGAATAAACAATCTCGGATAAAAATGAGATTGTGATATTTCCCTTACCTTATGTACGACTTGCTTTGTAAGTGTGCAAACCTCCTGTATAATGATTTAAATCATGTTATTGACTTATTCCAGAATCATATTCATTGTTATGATATCATATATGGTTCACTTCTGACATTATATTACCCGTTCGTTTGTAAATTCCATGTTAAAGAAGCGTTTTGGGTAAAATCGTTTCATTTATCTTAGGTGTTTTGACTTGTTGTTCTTGACATCACTATTACTTATATCATGATTTACTTACTTCCAGAATATAAAATATGATTTATATATCATATATATTCAGTATATATATATATATATATAATAGATAGATAAATAAAATGAAAAACACCGTTCATGGAGACGGTAGTCCGTACGTACGCATGAACGCTGTTTTACTTTCCTTATTGTCTTGAAATGGAAGTAAGTAGATGACATACATATATATATACATAAATCCAGTAGCTTTATAATGTCATATATTTCATTATTATTTCTTATATATACTTTATAATCATTCTTTAATGGTTAACATGGAGAATGAATCTCATCGCGTCGTCGAGACGGTAGTCCGTACGTACGCACGAGCGATGATATCATTTCCATAAATATTGAACTGAATTGGAGTGGATTATACAATATATCAGAATCAATATGATGTTGTAATAACTATGTATAGTTATTCTTTACACCATTATACCCATCCGTGTAAGGTGGTGGTGGAAAATAGATTACACCACGGCGTGGAGACGGTATTCCGTACGTACGCACGCGCAGTGATTTCTTTTTCCGTAGGATGGATAGATGGTGAAATAGGTTTGTTTCATACTTATAATAACATATCAGTATATGAGTGATACTGATGTTATTACTTCATAATGAAACAACCTAAGAAGAAGAAGTGGAAGAAGAAATAAAGATGAAAGAATTGGTAACGGTAATTACCTCTTCTTTGAAGCGCATTTTGGAGACCTCCTCTTAGGGAACTAAAATTGGTCTTTGAGTAAGACCAGAACCTCTAGGATGTTTCTAGGGAAGTGGAGAAGAGATTTTGGCAGGGGTTGGCCGAGCTTGAGTGCTCAAATTGGTGTGAGGAGGAGGGGGAAGGAGGTGTCCTTTTATAAGGGAGGAGAGGGGCACCTTAGGAACTCTTAAAAATATTAATTTATAATAAAGTCAAAATCGGTTTATAATGGTTCCAAAGGGTCTTATTTCGAAGCTAAAGTGGGGATGGGTCGAAATCTTATCAACCAATAAGATTTAGACAAGTTTAGGGTATTATTTTAACCTTATCAATTAGATTTAACTCTAAGTTAAATAATTTAACTTTTACCGTGTCTTTTTGTTTTGTTTCACTATATGGTAAATACACATACTTTAACATGCCAAACGAACCCAAAATTGAATATTATTAATACATATATCCTTAGCTAAGTCATTTGGCCGAACCTTAGATTTTTAGAAATAAAATAACAATTAATAATATAATATTTGATTTAAAAACTATTTTGTGTCAATTTTGACACTATTTGATACATGATTTTTGTGAAAGTCATAAAAGAATTATATGTTCGAACCAAGTTTATTAAATCAACACTAATATATCATAGTAACCTATAAAATTAGTTTAATTCATAAAAAGTCTCAAATTACATTTATTTTGGTGTTTATAACATCAATTATGTCAATATTTCATTAACAAGATAATTACTGCATCATCTTTGTGTCATAAATAAATTAAATTATTTGATTTCTAAAAATTACAAATAAAATACCATCATGTAGTAAATCTTTTTAGATTTCTAATGAATATTTACAATCGAATTTAGCTTATGTATAACACCATATTAAAAATGATTTACTTATTAAACTTTGATTTTAACTATTTTAACCTTTCTTTAAATAAATTAATAATAAATGTCCTAATCTAATCCAAGTGGGCCTAAATGGTCATATTTTATTCCTAAGTTTGTTTTTGGTCGAATTACACTTGTCCAATAGAATTAGGACATGTGTTAGGGTAATATTAATATCATATTTACCCTTAGTTACCCTATTTACTATTAACCGCGGTAAAAAAAAGTAAAAAGTTACTATTCACCAAAAATTATTTTCATCTCATTGAACCACATTTTAGTCCTTGATATTAACCGTGTCTCTCGGATTTTCGAAATTCCATTCACAGAAGCGGTAAAATTATGTTTTATGCAAAATTCAGTTTTTAACCTACCACTTAGTGGTTTCACTATTCATCAAAAATTGAAAGTTTTCAGAAAAATACCAAAAATTAGGCCTAAGCTATATTTGATATTATGAACTTAAAAATGATGTCTATTTTACCAAATTCAAAACATAAAAGTTGCATTAATTAATTTTATAATTAAATCCCGCTGTTAAAACAAATAGCGTGTTTTTAAGAAACAATATCTATTAAAAGATTGACACTTGATTATGTCTGGTTTAAATGTGAAATTACAACCAATGACCAACATTGTATTAAATTGTAAAAATATATTCTAAATATACATTAAAACCACTCAAATTAATAATTTATCACTATTAATTATTTCGATTAAAAAAGTTGTTTTTAATTATAATTTAGTAATTTTCACTATTCATCAGAATATGAAAGTTATCCGAAAAGTACCAAAATTTCACCTTAGGCTAAATTCGATACTCCGAATCCAAAAATGAAGTTCATTTTGAAAAATAAGATTTACTGGATTTCAAAAAGTGGTTATTACTATTCATAACGGCTAGTTTCAATAATATTTTAATAGCATATCATTGTTTCGTGAAACTCAGTATTACGTACCACACACGCTATCGAGGAAGGTTGAGATTGCGTGTAATGCAAGGCAAGTCAAGGATGCGTGTTGTGCAAGCTCCTTTTGGTGTAGCGTACAACACAAGACATTAGTGAAATAAAAAAGAATATTTTTCATAAAATCTCGGGCTGTTACAACCCGGCTTACCCTCTTCCTCCGGCTGCACCTTGTCCGCGCCGGCCACACCCGACACCGCCCCATCGGAACGACCCCTCCGAGCTCCACCTCGGTCTACGACTCAGCATCTGGCCACTGCCCCTCCCCGGAGCCGAACCTTCGGTCGGTCCCCTCGACCACTCTGGTGGTCAGAAAAATTTTCCAACACCGGTTTCGGGATCCTCGGGGTCGAAGCTTCATAACTTTGCCCCTCACTCATCGATCCGTCACATTTTTAGCGCATCCAGAAATTGGGATGAAGAACAACCAAGAACGAGAAGTAAAAACGGGGATCGGATGATGGCCATGTTCGTTCGGTCATCGTCCCAATTCCAAAATTATAGAAGTTAAATGACAAAATTGACAAAGGTGCTGAAATTAATAAGAATCCAACCTCGAATTGCTTGTTTGTCATTGGTGACGCACCCACGAAGCGCCCGCTTCGATCCGCCAAGGATCCGGTGGGGGTCACTCCTTAATTCAGTGAAGAACGACAAAGAACACCGAAGAACAAGAGAGATAGAGATAGAGATATAGTAGATAAGGGAAAAATCCTAACTAAAAACTCATATTTTCCTATATATAGGAAAAATCCTCGTAGCGTAGAATCTGAAGCTGTCACACCCTCTCATTTTATGTCGCACCTAGGAAACATGCCCCATTTTAAACTCAACATAAGTCTTGGATTTCCATTCTGAGGCTTCATTTGAATGTTATTCAAAAATAATGCGAGTGATGAAAATCACTAAGTCATTTTTAAAATGATGATTTTTCTCCTAGGTGACATCTCTAATAGCAGGCCCAGGCCCTCAAATTTTACTCCCCACCTAGGATAAACGACACACTCTGGGTGCAACCGTGCCCTCTAATTTTTGATCTGAGCTACCGTTTAGTAGGAAAAACAACCCCACCATGTTCATAGTACAGAAACACTTTAAATTTTTATAAAATTTATTCCGGGCACACCGGGCCTCAGAATTGCACACCGTCTTCGCACCTAGCTCTGGTATTATATGTAGAAATATTGCAAATTCTTGTAGGTAAAAAACCAGGTCTCTATAGAAGAGGTGTTTGGTGATGATTAATTTTTTAGCTGATTGGGTAGCACACCATTCTTGAGTAAAACTTTTTTCATGCATTTACGTCACTTTAGAGCTTAACACTACTCATTATAACTTAGATGTTTTTACATTTAAAACATACTAAACCTCAACCTTAGAAAAACCCATGAAAAATCCCTCATTATAGATACATTTTTGATTCTAGGAAATGTATATAAAAGTAGGATAACAAGCCTATGGAGATCACACATGTTCTTGGGAATGTGAAAAACTCAACATTAAATATCCTTGAGTGAAGAGAGAAATATTTTTTCGGGGATGTAGGTATGACATACATGTGTGGATTAACATAATATTGAATGTATTCATATGATTTTTGAGGAGTTATGAAATTTTTATCCATGTAGGGGGCATGATATTTTCTTTGATATGACAATTGAGTTGTGCTTTCATTTTTTCTTTTGAGAAGTTTGTTTTGACCTTGGTAAAATATGATTTCCCACGAGGGAAATGTTTAAGTGTGGGGGGATTGATATAACAAATATTTTCAATAATTTTATTAATAATTTCAATTTATTTATCCCATTAATGTTTTATTTAAAGTAAAATTGTCACATTTTATTTTTAGGAGTATTTTTAGCTTAATTGGAAAAATGACTTATTTTGTATTCCGACAGTTTAAATATATTTTTATGTTTCAGCCATAACGTTTTCTAAATATATCTATATTTAAAAATTCATCTTCTATAGGTTTCTATTTTCTATGGGATTAATTTTATTCATCTTTACCCAAAGCGCAATCCATCATTTGAATCTCAAAATTCATCTCACAAGTCCGGCCTTGAAATATGTGCACAAAACTAGAGACTTTTATTGTTTGGCCCATATATCATAAATGGAAGAACAATTGGAGAATAAATGTTACATGGAGAACTAAAACATCCAGAGGAACATGTTTCATTTAGATTAAAGTGCCTTATTCGTTCACTACCAAGGACATTAATTCATTGGAACTCAGTGAATTGTAATACAAACAATCTGTTTGGTTGAATTAAAGTTTCAAAGTAATGTGGAAATAACTACTTCATTACATGTCCACTGATGCTGAAATTTTGTGCGTCGATAGAGGTGAAATATTGGAACAACTATAAAGCAAAAAAATTTCCCAAATTTTATAATTATGGATGTCTACCATGCGTATACATCCGGTTGATAGATTTTAGAGCCAAATATTTCACCCCTTGCCTATAAAAATGTACTTCTTATTCATTTATAGGTGTTGGAAAAGTAGTTGCCATTTTATATAGGTTTATATATTATTTTCTTATTTATTATATATGTAAGGTTTTAATTTATATAAGTCTCATTCTTCATGCCCAATTCTGTCATTTTTACTTTTATGTGTTTCTCCCACTGTATTCTCTTTTAACTCCATGTGAATGGGGAACTAACCTCGATGTTTGTTTGGGGGGGGGGATGGTGGTTGATTGGGTTTAGTTGTTATTAAATTTCGAATACATTTATTTAATAATATGAATTTTGGTGGTGGTTAAATAGATTATGGTGTGTGATTTCCTTATTTTTCTATCACTGGGTTCTTTTTCTCATTCAATATTTATCCATCCCTTCACTATCTAAGTCATCCATACGATGGAGTATGACTTGGGTAGAAACGGTCAGAAAAGAGTTATCCTATCCTGATTTAGGAAGAGTATTTCCCCACATGCAGATATCTCAGTGTTGGGGAAATTACATTTTAAAAGAGAGGGTGTTGTGGGACAGATCTTTATCACAACATTGAATCGATATTGAAAATATTTTAATAAACAATGACGTCAAACCTTGAGATCCCCCAAGAACAAATGTATTCTTTCTTTATTTTTAAAATTATTTTGTTTTCATTGCATATATATACATATATTCATATATGATGAATCTTTAAAACACATATTTATATTATATGTTAGTTATAAAATATATATTGAAAATAGAATTTCGGTGTTGTGTAAGTTGCCTTCACAAGACTGACCCTGGGAGTGCACTATATTTCATTCTTAGGTAAACAATATTTTGATTGGGGATATATTACAAATTCCCATGCATCAAATTGGCATTTTTTCTGGGGAGGTTCAACACATGAACACACCATTCTTCAAAAAAAAAACAACAAAATCATAAACTTCAAAAACTAAAAAAACTTCTTTGTTCATGATGTATTTCAGTGGTGATTATTCTACAAGTACTAACTACTCTTATGTGAAACAATATGATGAAATTCAAAAATATCATATTCAAGAACTTCATGAAGATATAAAAAATAGAAGATTAATGCTGAGTGGTTTGGGGAATATATTCGATCCCAACAAGAGCAACACAAACCTAAACTGGAACCTGATCTTGAATCAGATCATGATCCAGAAAGAGTGGTGAAAGAGATTTCAATAATCGTTTTTTAAGTTAAAGATCCCGAGGAGGGTATGAAGGAGCTTCTTAAGTAATTAATCATATCATCTCGTACTCAAACATTGCATGAGGAGGTCTAAGAAAAAAACACGCCAGCTGATATACTTATAGGAGATCAATAATTTTTGGAGGAATCATGGAATCACTTTGTTAAAGATAACCTGAAACTTGATTATCCCATCATCGATAATGAACAATGAGTACATTTTGACCTCTCTATATCTTTTGTAGATGAAAAAGAAGATGAAACTGATGATATGATGTTTCTAAAGGTCTTGCCTGAAGATATCGATTTCTAAGCAGACATACTTGAAAGGGAAGATTTATTTATTGATTCATCATGTTTAATCTTATTCTAACCGAATTTTTTTCGGACTTCTCCTTTCCTAAAATTTATAATACAACACAAATGGAGAATACCTTGTATGATTCAAAAGAGACCACCCATGTTGTGGTGATTGTATAAGAGGAGCTGGATAATCATGTGGGGTGAGTGCCTTATCTACAACCACTTGCATGCCATATAGAGGAGGACACCATAGAAGTTCACAGGGAGCACCCCTATTTTCTTCTCCCTACCACTTATGAACTCAAATTCAATCTATATTATTTTATGGGGTTTGGAAACATTATTATCTACTTTTGGGTTCTCTAATCTTGGTGTATACTCATGGACATGGGGAAAAGTCACATGTGGTGGTTTATCTCAAAGAAACCACATCTACCTTATGATTGGGGATAATCCACTACAACTGCCAAACTAGGGGTAGTAAAAACCTATCACCTACTTGGGGGGGTGGTCAAACCCATCATTATCCCGTTTATCTTTCTTTCTATTTATCTTTATTATGGTTTTTCATTTCTTTATTATAGTTTTAATGTGGTAGAATGTAGAAGCTTAACTCAAGGCTGCCACTAAAAAAATAACTCAGTTTGTGTCTTTCCTTTTCTTTATTTTGTTTTCTACACAATATAAATTCTTCGAGAAAATTTCATGATCTGATTTGAGATAAAAAGAGGTTATAAAATGAAATAAGTGTGGGGGAGGCATGTCAACTGTTTTTAGTAATTTTGTGTGTAATTTCATTTAAATTTTCATGTGTTTTTTTGAATTTAATTTGTTTTCCCTTTTCATTTTATGGTGTGTTTTTAGGATTCTTGAGATGAATCAAATAATTTATAAAATTCAAAAACACTTGGTATTTTTGTAAAATTGCTTGATTTGTGCCTTTGAGTATTTAAATGATTTTTGGATGGTTTTTTTTCAGATTTCCAATCATTTCATTTGATGAATATTGGTTGATTTTGAAACTCATGTGCACTAGTTGTGTCCAAATTGAAAATCATGACCAACATAAGAGGTTTATAAACCTATTTGACAACTTATTAGATTTCACTTTTTTTAAAGAGTATTGATTCATGTTTTGTGATCCATAAAATGTTATTTTTCTCTTTTTTTAAAGCTGTTAGAGTTCATGGAATGTGTTATGTAATATTGAGGCATCACTTTGAAAACCTATTTGCATTCAACTCTAATTTTGGCCTACTATTACATCTTACCTTCTTTAATCTTCTACTAGGAATGAAATACAATGTTAGGTAGCCACATTATAATCCATTTATCCATTTAAAACCTTCTCTAGATGTTAAATGCATTATTATTGTTGAACTCAATTGTGGGGGAGGGAGAAGATGGGTTGTATTACACTTTCTTAATGAATCTGTTTGAGATGAATTGAATGTGTTTCTGTATTTATTGATTCTTGGGTAAGAAATTTTAGAATGAAAATATGGATTGGAAGAACAAAATATCATTACATGTATTGTCTGGGTGTTCACAAATTTATTAAGACAAAATACTTCCTCTCTTTTCCTCCAAAACATGATTCCGAAGAGAAATCCAGATATAAATTCAAGATGAAACAAGATACCATTGGGGAAAAGAGGGATAAAATTAATTGCTGATGAAATTCCATGTGTGAACATCCCAAAGGATTAGGTGTTTGGTGGTGATTAATTTTTGAGCTGATTGGGGAGCACACCATTCTTGAGAAAAACTATTTTCATGCATTTAATTCACTTTATAGGTTAACCCTCCTCATTCCACCTCAGTTGTTTTCACATTTCAAACCTGCCAAACCTCATTCTCAGAAATAACCATGAAATAGACCTCATTATTGAATTTTTTTTACAATATTAAGTGTAGATACTAGGAGAATAACAAGACTATGGATATCACACATGTTCTTGGGAATGAGAAAAACTCCACATTAAATATCCTTGACTGAAGAGAGAAATATTTTTCTTGGGATGTATGTAGGACATGAATGTGAGGATTAACATGATATTCAATGTATTCATAGGATTTTTGAGGTTTTATAAAATTTTTATCCATGTAGGAGGAATGATATTTTCATTGATGGGATAATTGAGGTGTGTTGTCATTTTTACATTGAGAAGATTGTTTTGTCCTAGGTATAAGATGATTTCCCAAGAGTGAAATATTTATGTGTGGGGGAATTAATAGAACAAAAATTATCAATTATTTTATTCTGAATTTCAATTTTATTAATCCCACTAATGTGTTATTTAAAGGTAAATTGTCACATTTTATTGTTTAGGAGTATTTTTCAGCTTAATTGGAAAAATGACATATTTTGGATTTAAACAGTTTTAATATATTTTAATGATTTAGCCATAAATTTTTCTACACTGATCAAAATTGAAAAAATATTCTTCATAGGATTCTTTTTTTGATGGAATTAATTTTATCCTACTGGTCCCAAAGCTCAATCCATATTTTAGAAGCTCTAATCTAGCTCCCAAGTCAGGTCTCAAAATCTGTGCACAAAACTGAAGACATTCATTGTTGGGATCATATCTCATAAATAAAAGACCCATTGGAGCTGAAATTTTACATGAAACAATAAAAAACCTTAGGAAAAAGTTTCATTAACATGGAAGCGCCTGATTCGTTCATTAAAAAGGCCATTAATTCATTGGGACTCGGGGAATTTGAATATGAACATTTTATTTGGTAAAATTAAAGTTTCAAAGTAAAGAGGCCATAAATCCTCCATTACTTGTCCAATGAAGCTGGAATTTAGTGCGTCAATAGAGGAGAAATATTGCAACAACTTTAAAGAATAAAAATTTACATAATTCATTTATTAAAGTGGTCTAACACACACATACAGTCTGTGGATTGATTTTGGAGCCAAAAATTTCTCCCCCTTGCCTATAGAAATTTACTTCTTCTTCATTTCAAAGGGTTGGAAAATTAGGTTCCATTTTATGTAGTTTTTATTTTATTTTCGTTGTATATTTTTAATGTTTTAATTTATAATAGTCAACTTTTTCAGAGCTCATTCTTCCATTATTATATTTTTGTGTTTCTTCCACTGTATTCTCTTTTATCTCTATGTGAATGGGGAACTAACCTAGATGTTTGTTTGGGGGTGGGACATAATGGTTTGTTGAGTTTCATTGTGCTTAAATTTTAATATCTTTATTTAATTATAAGAATTTCGGTGGTGGTTAAATTGATTATGGTGTTCAATTTCCCTATTTTCTCTATCACCATGTTCTTCTTCTGATTCAACATTAATCCGTCCCTTCACTATCTATGTCATGCATACGATGGAGTATGGCTTGGGTAGTGATGGTTGGAAAATAGATCTCCTAGCTGGATTTAAGAAGAGTATTTCCTCACCTACTGAGGACTCGGTGTTGGGGAAATAACATTTCTAATGAGAGGGTGTAGTGTGATAGATCTTAATCACTACATTGAATTGATATTGAGAATATTTTAAAAACAATGATATAAACTATTATGATCCCGAAGAAAAAATGTATTCTGTCTTTATTTTTAACATGTTTTTGTTCACATTGGATATATATATATATTCATATTTTATGCAACTTTAAAATTCATCTTTATATTATATATTATTTTTAAAATATATAGTGGAAATAGAATTTGGGTGTTGTGTATGTTTCCTCCTCGAGACCGACCCTGGGAGTGTACTATATTACATGCTTAGGCAAATAATATTTTGATTGGGGATCTATAACAAATTCCCACGAATCAAAAACCACTCTCAACTTTCTTAAAAAAATAAATAACCACATGGTTAAAACATTTTTCAATAAAATATACTCATAACATCACTACCCACATTCAATAAGAAAATGTTTTGGAAGAATACCAATCTTAGAGGGCATAAGGTATAAAGAAAAGGAGGTTGTCTGAGAATTGGTATAGTTCTTGACTTAGTATTTTCAGTTTAGTTATTATTATAACACCATAAAATATTCTTAGACCATGATTAAATAATTAAAATAATATATTACATATATTTTAATGTTATTATGATAATTTAATAACCTATATCCATATACTGTTCCATCAAATGGGGAAAAAAGTTGTAGTTCATGGGTACAATAGACTACTACCTCACAAACCAAGGTAATTCATTTTCCATAACCACAAATAAAGGATTTTAATAATTATGGAATTAATGTATATATATTTTATTCATGAAATATTTATCAATATTAATAGACAATATATCATATATGTTCTTACCTTTCCATTCACTGAAAAATAATAATGTCATTCATGTGTACGCGTGGACTACCACCTCCATAGAACGATATGATTTGTTATTAATCACTAAATCACATGGAATAAATATATAAGTTCATAAAAATATATAATATTATATTTATGATAAAATTATAATTCATATAATAGAATATAATAAATATATTATTTGTATCATGATCTTTTAAAAATGTTAACATTAGTCATGTGTACATACAACCTCCTGTCTCTATGATTGAAACATAGATCATTTTTCATAACCATATTTAATGGTTGGTTTTAAAGGTATAATTGAATAATAAAAATTATAATTAAGCCATTATTATTATTATTTAAATTATTTAATAATGAATTCTTTTTCTTTGGACAACACATAAATGATTTCATGAAAATCATGGACCGAATGTCCTCAAAATAGCCAACACAAACCTAGAAATTAATTGATTAAATATTTAATGAAAATAAATTAAATAAATTATTTAATTATAATTTATTAAACATATAATCTTTTATTGATTAAATAAATGGTTAATATGAGTTTATTATATATTATTTAAAGGACACACAAGGAATATCTGGAATCGAGGTAAGAGATTTTGTCTCAATTTTCCATCATTGAGGCATACATTATTATTATTCACCTAATTTATTTTATATGGTGTATATAATACTAATTTTAAATGTTATATCATTAATCATTAAAAATTTATGGTATTTTATGTTTCAATTTAAATTAATTCATCAATGGGGATTTTATTTTAATGTTACCTATGTGTAGAATGATTTTTAACTCCGTTTCCTTTCATTGGGTTATAACTATTCTTCATTAGATTCTTATTCCATGATTATGTGTTAATAATTAACAAAATTGATTTATTATGTATTAAAATTTACTTTTGTATATCTACAATTATTATACAAGATATATCAATTTATTAATTCTCAATCCAGTGATATTAACTTTGTAGGAGTTTTCTTTGTCTCAATCCAATTTTTTTGAGATATGATTCAGGTTCTACCCCACGTTTTACTTATATTTTGTGCGTACTAACATGTGAATAAAATTGTAAATATTTCATCAAGGAATTCATGGAATTTATAGATCCATATAATATTCATACCTTGAATGAATTTTCATTAAAATGTTAACAAAATGGTAAATGTTTTATGTTATAATCTCCTTTATTTCTAAGATTAATTATGTTCAAGGTTCCTTTTGGGGAAATATTTTGATATTATTTCATTGATATGAATATATTTCATAATACTATGTTTTTGAATGTGTTTTACATGTTTGATTTTAATTTCATCGATTATTAATTATAGGAACATCAAGATAATTGTTTGTAAGTTATATCAATATTCTATCATCTATTGGATTAGGAATCTTTCTCTTCCAAATAATATCCTTCCCAAATCATTAAAATAATTTATTTTCTAAAAATAAATGATTTACTAATTATATTTTACATCATATTTTAACTTATATAAAAATGTTTTAAAGAGAAATTTCTTAATGTTTTCCAAATCAGTAACTTCTGACTCCCTTTGTATTATTTAAAAAATAATGTTTTTTTTAACATTTACAACATGAAAATGTTTTTCCACTATCATGAAAATTATTTTTATTAGATCATAATTTATAAGTTTATGAGGCTATTTTTCAATGAAAATTAATTTGACATTTTTTTATTTTTAGTTTTTAAATGTATTTTTTTAAATATGAAAATGGAATTTTTCTCAATAAGTATCCAAATGATATTTTGATGTTATTACCATTCTTCAACATAAAAAACCCTTTATTGCAATTTTACTTGATTTGGTACATATTTTAATGAAACTTTCCTTATTATTTCTCTGTATGGATTATGATATTTACCTAGAAACCATTTTTTCCATGGGTGAATCAAGTATTGAAAGAAAAATAATTATTGTTATGTTGAAAAATGAATGATTCTAAATATGGTATTCGTGAATAGTAATTATAATGACCAAAAATCCATTAGTCTAGTAACTTACTTTTTCACATTGTCATATGATACATGATATCAATTTCCTAAAAGTACAAATAGTTTAGTGGTATTTGTAAACTAGATACATATTTGTAATTCAAATTTCAATTTGGACATAAAATTCAAAAATTATTTTTTTGAGAACACCATTATTCCCCTCATAGTATCCCATTAAATCAATTATAGTAATATTCTTTGAATCATGGGGGAAAAATAAATATTAAAGAGGTGGTCTCAAATTCGCAGTAAGGATTTAGTATAGCGAAAGTAATAATAAATCAACTTTGAAAGGTAGATAACAAAACGCTCATTCCATTTAATAGATAAATTGAGAATGAAATGAATACATAGATAATTTCAATGTAAAAATATAATTTATAATAACAATAATATATGAATTATAAATAATGTAAATGATTGATTATTATGCTCCATGTTTCCTAGGTACATGGTACCTTGACCATTATAACCTTTCATAAGACGATTTAACATACTGGGTAGAAAGCCATCTGATTTGGCCAACTGATTAGTCTCATGACACTACTTATACATAGATGGAATTATTTTAAATGGTCCCTGACCCATTTCATACCATTCCTAAATATTCTTCCTATATAAAATAATTTATTTATTAGGTGATTTTTAAATCAATTTGTCCCATACCACGTTGATTAATTTTAATTATAAGGCCCATGAATGAAATGAATTTAAAAATCATAAAATACTATAATAAATAAATACCTAATGATATTACTTTTCAAAGGTATAATATATATACCCCATAGAAGTCATTTTTTATATAATAAATAATAATTATTAATGGAATGTAACACCCCAAGCTTCTACGGTACGCTTCCCTTTGAATAATGCGATAGCGTGTGTTGTACGCAACATCGAGTTCTAACACACACACCAGAACCGATCAAACTAGACATTATGAATAGTAATACCTACTTTTTGAAATTTTATCTCTCAAAATGGACTTTATTTTTGGATTCGGAGTATCAAATTTAGCCTAAGGTGAAATTTTGGTACTTTTCGGATAACTTTAATATTTTGTTGAATAGTGAAAATTACTAAATTTTAATTAAAAACAACTTTTTTAATCAAAATAATTAATAGTGAGAAATTATGAATTTTAGTGGTTTTGAAGTATATTTAGAATATATTTTTACCATTTAATACAATGTTGGTAATTGTACATAATTTTACAATTAAACCGAACATAAACAAATATCAATCTTTTGATGGTTATTATATCTTAAAAACACGCTTTTTGTTTTGACAGCGGCAATTAATTTAAAATTAATTTCTGCCACTTCTGTGTTTTGAATTTGGAAAAATGGATTCCATATTTGGAATCAGGATATTCAAATTGGGTAAATATGTAACTTTTATTTTTAGACATTTTGAATAATTACTTCGGTAAATATTTTATTTACCATGGTTAAGGGTAAACCCGGTAAATAAGGGTTACAAAATAATATTATAATAATACTAAATTAACCTAAAAATTGTACTAACCTTATTGGGGGATACATGTCCGACCATGGGAATCTTTGGGTCGATTTTGGGGCCCCATGGAGCCACTTGTTGGTGATAGGGACACTTTATTTTAATTAAGTTAAAATAAGTACAAAAATGACATAAGCATATATCTTTTAAAAAAACAATTTTTACAAAGGGTTATATATGTTGGATTTTAGACTATCAACATTAATTAGAAAGATAACACGTTTTTCCACATAATAATAATTTATTTATAATTTTTAGACAGTAATTAATTTAATTTAGTTATCACACAACAATGATGAAGTAATTACCATAATTGTGAAAAATTAAAATAATTGATATTATAAGTAGCCAAATAAATATAATTTGAGACGTTTTATGAATTAAACTAATTTTATAGGTTAATATGACATGTTAGGATTTATTTAATTAATTTTTTTGGAAGTAATAATTCTGTTATGAGTTTTAAAAAAATCAATTATTGAATAGTGTCAAAATTGACATAAAAGAGTGTTTAAAAAAATATTATATTATTAATTGATATTAAATTCTTAAAATTATAAGGATAGGCCAAGAGACTTATATAATGATAGTTTCATAATTAAAGGACCACTTGGGGGTCTCTTGGATGTATATGGTAGGTTTATTAACCATATAATATAAAAATATAAAGAGACATTGTAAAAGTGAAACTAATTATCTAAGAGTTAATACTTAATGATAAGGTTAGTATAATGACCCAAACATTTCTAAATTCTATTGGTTGAGTGGTTTTAGACCCATCCCCACCTTTACCTTTAAATAATAAACTTTGGAGCCATTAGAAACCGAATATGAATTTATTATAAATTAATATTTCTAGCTTTTCCAAAGGTGCCCCTCACCCCTCTTATAAAAGGGCACTCCCCCTTCTCATTACTTCACACCGTCAAAGCCTTTTGGTTCGGCCAACACGTGCCCAAATACTCTCTAAACTACCCTCAATAAAACCTAGAGGCATTAGTTTGATCATAAAGCCAACCTAAGGAGCCTTTTTTGATCAAATCAAAAGGAAGAACCCGATGAAGAGGTAATGTTTTCACCACCCTTTTTCAAATTCATTTGTTCTTCAACTTCTTCTTTCTTTGTTTTTACCATTATAAAATAATTAATCCAGTATCTCCTATATACTTTAATATTATTATAAATATGGTACAACCATATTAAGTATTCTATCCACCCATTTAATAACTTGTCACCATACGTGCGTACGTACGACATACCGTCTCCACGTCGTGGTGAAATTGTTATTCAATAAATTATTATTTGGATGGGTAAAATAATGATGTGTAACTCATGTAAATAATAAATATAACATGATAATGATTCTTTATATATGATATACCATCCAATTATATATTATTTTAATATCAAAAGAATGATATTGTGGCTCGTGCGTACGTACGGACTACCGTCTCCACGAACACGATGAGATTCATTCTCCAGCGTATCCATTCAAGTATAACTCTCATTTTATGATTAATAAAAGTATCTAAGGACTTGATAAAATTTTGTATATGATTAATATAAAACCAATTCATTACAAAAATGACTTACGTAATAAAACATATAAAAGAAAACGAGTAAGTTAACACCCGAAACAACGATAATACTAAGATTTTATTAACAAATCAATGTTAAAAGATCATATATGATATCATATTAATTTATATGATTCTTTTATAATTTAATAACAATTATTCCACCATTATATAAGAGGTTAACCTACCCCAACCAAAAAAAGTACAATGTAAGGGTTTATTTTGCAATCTCTTCATTATCTGAGGTTGTTTATACGTAATTATCTACTGGGATCTCTTTATCATCCACATCCATGTTCCTTAAAAATGTATTTAAAAACATTTTTAATATTTACTAGACAATGGGTTAAAGTCATTTATACCCTTATGTGTTTTTAATGGAATCTTTCCGTCATTTTCTAAACAAGGACTTTTAACATTTTCGACAAATTTAAGGTAAGAATTTATTCTTAACTTATACAGTGGGTGCGGCTATTTACCGCTGTTATAAAATCGTCAAAGATTCCCGTACAAGATTATAAGAATATTTTCAAATTAGATGTTTTATTTTATAATTATGTGAATTTTAAATGATTTCAAAATTAATATTTTAAGAATTTGTGAAGGGTACTCTTTATCAGGATCATAATTTTAAATGTTTTAAAGATTTATCTTTCTAAATCTTTTTAATTAATGTCCATGTTTTCAAAATGAATTTAAGGATTTAATTATATGGAAATGAATGTTTTGAAATGATATTTCTTTTCAAATGTTTCAAAGTGGTATGGGACACCTTGATTCAAAAATCTCTTTTAAATTACTTCCTTTATAAATTTGTGACATTTCAATGATTTCGAGAAAAGAGATATTTTTCTCAAATTGTTTTGATTTCATCTACGTCAACATCCTTTGATGTATTTTAAGCTTATTTGATGTTGATTTATTATGATACAAAACTTTTGTGTTTTATTGAAGGTTTTGTGATATGTTGGACTTTGGATGTGTTATTTTTATTCCATTCATGGTTTATGGTGAAATTATTGACATTTCATATGCTAGTTTTAATACAAATGTTTATGTTATGTTTAAACCTTTTCATATGGGAATGCATTGGACTTAATATGTGACGGGTGGAGCCCTCTATATCTCCTCGATGCATCGGTAGGTCTCTTGAGACAAACCAGTGTCTTGGCACAAGGCCTTGACAAAATCTTATTTATAGTCTTGGCACGAGGCCTTGGCTATGTGGTTATGATAGTATAACATTATGCATTCCATCATTATGAATGTGGTTATTGATATTGCATGTGATTATTCGATTATTAGAATATCCTTGTGGATATGTAAATGGTATTATTTCATTTTACTTTTGCCATACTATGTTTAAGTTCATGTTTAAAAGTCTTTTTTTAGTTATACATTTCCTTAAATTTTTATTCTTATTTATGAATGTTTCCGCTATATTGTTATCCTTACTGGGCATTTAAGCTCACCCCTTTTCTATGTTTTATTTTTCCCAGGATGTGAAGAAGTGATTTTTGAATGACCTGCAGGGATAGTATGTGGGGATATGAGTGTGTAATATGGAGACAATATATTGTTGTAGATTTTCACTTATTGATGTAATTTAAAACTTTATGAATATATATAGTGTTTCCAAAGATAATAAACCAACCGGTCTTTCGAGATTTTATCTTTCTCGTGATCATGCCAATGTTATGTAATAATGCACCAACTCTGGGTAACTGGGGTCGGGGCATTACAGTTGGTATCAGAGGAAGTTTAATACAAACCTTGGAAGCTAGATTTAGATAAACACTAATTAGAGCACATAGATTTAATATGGACTTTGAGGTTCAGTATAGAAGAACTTACTAGAATTTTGGTATTGTAGAGATTTTGTGATTTTTCCCAGCAATACATCCCTGTCTGGTTACGAGCAGGTAGAGGCGGCTCTGGCACAAGTGTACCTAGGGGTAAAACCCAAAAACACCTCTTTGAGCTGGACTCGAACGGGAACTGGTGCACGACAAAGGGCCTTGCTTCACTCTTGGTTACGACACTCCCGGGGGATATGCTTAGGATAATTCTAATTATCTTTACAAACCATTATTAAGGGTTTATGAGCATATACTTCCTCAAAGGAGACATTTTTATGATTATGGATTATATCCATAAACTATTTAATTTATGTTATGTGTTTTACAAGTTTGGGATTAGGTATTGTTATTCATAAACTAATCTAGTGTATGCCATTGTTTAGAAATGGCGCCCAGTAGAAGGAATGATAACTCCATAAATGCACATGATCCAAAGAAAAAGAAGGATCATATCATTCTTGGTCTTAAGCCAGAATATATAAGAGAAATAGTCTCCAATGTATTATCATCATATGAAGAAATAATATCATGTGTTGATAAGATAAGTAAAGAGTTTAATGGGTCTTATGGATTTGAAGGGAAGGAAGAGAATAAAATGATGGAAGAGAGAAAGATGGATAAAGGGAAGAGGGAAATGAAGAATTTTTCCATATGTGATAACTGTGGGAAGAAACACCCTGGAACATGCCTGAAAGGAATGGGAGTTTGTTATAAGTGTGGAGGAAAAGGGCACAAAGTACTTGACTGCAAGGGTAAGAAAATGGTTTCTAATGTACAACGCTTCATTTGCAAGGAGTTTAGACACTACGCGAACCTATGTCCCAGTCATCAGACTATGCCGCAAATGATGCTATTGGATAATAATCATGTTTTGATACTACCACAGATGAAGAGGAATGATTAGAGTTCTTATGTTGATTATGTCATTTGATTGTTGTATCAACAATGTACTTGTTATAATAATTATGGAGTATATAAGGATTATACTGCAAGACTACTTCATTAAGGACTTGAGATTGTGTGGAACAATGAAAAGTGAATCAATAGCAGGATGAATTTTTGGAAAATATATGGTTAGGAGAATGATAAACCATAATATAGTTCTGATACCGAGGTAATGATTTTGGAATAATACATGATTTATTTGGATAAATTATATTGGATATTCTTGACTACCTTGAAACTGATTAATGATTTGTATATTCCATCATTGTTGGGGTTTAAAACATTTCTGGATTGAAGGAGTATATCTATTATTCTTTAAGGAATAAGGGATCATGAATGTAATCAATAAGGTTTTATGGTAATTCAGGATGATGCAGTGTTTTAAAAGAATACATGATGAAGGTGTTCACATGTTATTACATGGAAAAAAGGATGTTTATTGTGTTTACCTTCCTTATAAATTTTGTACTGAAGTATTTTGGATAGTTCTAGTTTGGATTATTTTGGATTGCCATAAAAGGACAACCTGGAGGTCAGGCGACAACCCATCGCATCCGGTAAGGCCGCGAGACTTGAACCCACAACCGAAGAGCGACAAGGGTGTATCACCTACCACTGACCCACGTGATGTCCTGGATCGAATAATGTCCTTTTTAATGGTTCTTCTAGATGAATTATAAATTAATTTTTTAACCCTATACGAATAGGATAAATATAATATTATTTTTAAGTTCTATTATCTTTTAGATGAAAGATGAGTCTATGGTAGAAATTAGTTAAAGGATGGAACTCTACTTGTCAAGAATGTATTTTTCTTCTTCTCTTATTCTATGAAGAAATTAATTCTTATACTTTATTTAAGGAATCATAAAACCAAAAATGTGTTATCCTAATACCCTATGTTTTGTTGAACTGATGGTATTTCAAATCATCATAGATTGATGAATTTAAGGACCTCAATTTTACACTTGTTTGTGATTGATGACCTCGATCACTACTTATAAATATTTATGTTTTCCTCCAATTATATGTCTCTAATTTCCACCAATGTTCTCCTAATCGAGATCATAATTTGGTGGTGACCCTTTCATTTCTCTTTTCCTCATATTAAGAAAAAAATTTAGTAACCAAATTTCTGATGTGGGTTTTCCCAGAAAGATATTTTCTATTTTCAACCATTTATTTTTGAAGAACAATTTCAAATTGCGAGGATGCAATTAATTGAAGGAGGGGAGAATGTAACACCCCAAGATTTCATAGTGTGTTATTTTTTCAAAATAATTCATTAACATTCACTACACGCAACACCGAGTTCAAGCGCACTTTGACATACCAAACAAGTCGTTCAAAAGAGGTTATGAATAGTATTAACTAAATTTTGAACCTTATATAATAATTATAATTTTATAATCCATATTATTAGTTTCTTAGACATAATGTAAGAACAAATTCTTTTTTTAGCTAAAAGAAGTATTTTTCAAAAATGCACTTTTACCAACTTCAATAGTGAACCCTTTTTATATCCAATATTTTAAACTTTTATATATTCAATTTGACTAAATAAATTTATTCTTTAGAATGGGTACATAAAATAATTTACAATGTAACACCCCAAGCTTCTACGATACGCTTCCCTTTGAATAATGCAATAGCGTGTGTTGTACGCAACATCATGTTCTAACACACACACCACAACCGATCAAACTAGCCGTTATGACTAGTAATACCTACTTTTTTAAATTTTATCTCTCAAAATGGACTTCATTTTTGGATTTGGAGTATCGAATTTATCCTAAGGCAAAATTTTGGTACTTTTCAGATAACTTTAATATTTTGATGAATAGTGAAAATTACTAAATTTTAATTAAAAATAACTTTTTTAATCAAAATAATTAATAGTGATAAATTATGAATTTGAGTGGTTTTAAAGTTTTTTTAGAATATATTTTTACCATTTAATACAATGTTGGTCATTGGACATAATTTCACAATTAATCTGAACATAAACAAGTATCAATCTTTTGATAGTTATTATATCTTAAAAACACGCTTTTTGTTTTGATAGCGGCAATTAATTTTAAATTAATTTCTGCCACTTCTGTGTTTTTAATTTAGAAGTATGGATTCCATATTTGGAATCATGATGTTCAAATTCTGTAAATATGTAACTTTTATTTTTAGAAATTTTGAATAATTACTTCGGTAAATATTTTATTTACCATGGTTAAGGGTAAATCCGGTAATTAAGGGTTAAACAATAATATTATAATAATACTAAATTACCCTAAAACGTGTACTAACCTTATTGGTGTATACATGTCCGACCATGGGCATCTTTGGGTCGATTTTCAGACCCCATGGATCCACTTGTAGGTGATAGGGACACTTTATGTTAATTAAGTTAAAATAAGTACAAAAATGACATAAGCATATATCTTTTAGAAAAACAATTTTTACAAAGTGTTATATATGTTGGATTTTCGACTATAAATATTCATTAGAAAGATAAAAAGATTTAATACATAATAATATTTTATTTATAATTTTTCTACATTAAATAAGTTAATTTATTTATGACACAATGATGATACAGTAATTACCATAATATTGAAAAATTAAAATAATTGATATTATAAATACCCAAATAAATATAATTTGAGACTTTTTATGAATTACACTAATTTTATAGGTTAATATGACATGTTATTATTGACATAATTGACTTTTTTAGAAGTAATCATTCTGTTATAATTTTTAAAAAAATCAATTATTGAATAGTGTCAAAATTGACATAAAAGATTTTTTAAAAACAATATTATATTATTAATTGATATTAAATTAATAAAAATCTAAGGCTCGGCCAAGAGACTTATATCATTATAGGATCATAATTAATGGTCCATTTGGGGGTCTCTTGGATGTATATGGTAAGTTTATTAACCATATAACATAAAAATACAAAGAGACATTGTAAAAGTGAAACTAATTAACTAAGAGTTAATACTTAAAGATATGGTTAATATAATGACCCAAACCTATCTAAATTATATTGGTTGAGTGGTTTTAGATCCATACCCACATTGAACTCTAAATAATCAACTTTGGATCCATTAGAAACCGAATATGAATTTATTATAAATTAATATTTCTAGCTTTTCCAAAGGTGCCCCTCACCCCTCTTATAAAAAGGCACTCCCCCTTCTCAATACTTCACACCTTAAAAGCCTTTTTGTTCGGCAAAACACTACAATAATACTCTCTCAACTTCACTAACTATAAACTAGAGGCCTTAGTTTGATCAGAAATCCAACCTAATGATCCCTTTTGATCAAATCAAAAGGAAGAACCCGAAGAAAAGGTAATGTTTTCACCACCCTTTTTCAAATTCATTTCTTCTTCAACTTCTTATTTATTTGTTTTTCCCATTCTAAAATAATGAATCGTGTATTTCCTATATAATTTAATATTATTATAAATATTGTACAACCATATTCAGTATTATATCCACCCTTTGAATAACATGTCACCATACGTGTGTACATACGGCTTACCGTCTCCACGTCGTGGTGTAATTGTTATTCAATAAATTATTATTTGGATGGGTATAATAATGATGTGTAACTCATGTTAATAATAAATATAACATGATAATGATTATTTATATATGATATACCATCCAATTATATATTATTTTAATATCAAAAGAATGATATTGTCGCTCGTGCGTACGTACGGACTACCGTCTCCACGAACGCGATGAGATTCATTCTCCATCGTAACCGTTCAAGTATAATTCTCATTTGATGATTAATAATAGTATCTAAGGACTTGATATCATTCTAGATATGATTAATATACAACCTATCCATTACAAACATGACTTACATAATAAAACATATAAAAGAAAATGAGTAAGTTAACACCCGAAACAACGATAATACTAAGATATTATTAACAAATCAATGTTAACAGATCATATATGATATCATATAAATGTATATGATTACTGTATAATTTAATAACAATTATTTCACCATTATACAGGAGGTTAACCCACCCCAACCAAAGAAAAGTACAAGGCAAGGGTTTATTTTGAAATCTCTTTATTATCTGAGGTTGTTTATACGTAATTATCTACTGGGATCTCTTTATCATCCACATCCATGTTCCTTAAAAATGTATTTAAAAACATTTTTACTATTTAATATACAATGGGTTAAAGTCATTTACACCCTTATGTGTTTTGAATGGAATCTTTCCGTCGTTTTCCAAACAAGGCACTTTTAACCTTTTCGACAAATTTAAGGTAAGAATGTTTTTTAACTCATACGGCAGGTGAGGCTGTTTACCGCTGTTATAAAATCGTCAAAGCTTAAATTACAAGATTATAAGAATATTTTCAAATTAAATGTTTTATTTTATAAATATGTGAATTTTAAATGATTTCAAAATGAATATTTTAAGAATTTGTGAAATGTACTCTTTATCAAGATAATAATTTTAAATGTTTTAAAGATTTATCTTTATAAATCTTTTTAATTAATGTCCATGTTTTCAAAATGATTTTAAGGATTTATTTATAAGGACATGAATGTTTTTAGATGATATTTATTTTCAAATGTTTCAAAGTGGTATGGGACACTTTGATTCAAAAATCTCTTTTAAATTACTTCCTTTATAAATATGTGACATTTCAATGATTTCTAGAAAAGAGATATTTCTCTCAAATTGTTTTGATTTCATCTATGTCAACATCCTTTGATGTATTTTAAGCTTATTTGATGTTGATTTATTATGATAGAATACTTTTGTATTGTATTGAAGGTTTTTTGATATGTTTTACTATGGATGTATTATTTTTATTCCATTCATGTTTTATGGTGAATGTATTGACATTTCGTATCCTAGTTTTAATACGAATGTTTATGTTATGTTTAAAACTTTTCATATGGGAATGCATTGGACTTAATATGTGACGGGTGGAGCCCGCTATAGCTCCTTGATGCATCGGTAGGTCTCATGAGACAAACTAGTGTTTTGGGACAAGGCCTTGTCAAAATCGTATTTGTAGTCTTGGCACGAGGCCTTGGCTATGTGGTTATGATAGTCTGGAATTATGCATTCTATCATTAAGAAAGTGGTTATTGATATTTAATGTGATTATTCGATTATTATAATATCCATGTGAATAAGTAAATGGCCTTATTTCATTTTACTTTTTCCATACTATGTTGAAGTTCAAGTTTAAAAGGATTTTGTTTTAGTTATACATTGCCTTAAATTTTTATACTTATTTATGAAAGTTTCTGCTATATTTTTATCCTTACTAGGCATTTGAGCTCCCCCCTTTTCTATGTTTTATTTTTCCCAGGATGTGAAGAAGTAATTTATGAATGACCTGTAGGGATAGTATGTGGGGATATGAGTGTGGAATATGGAGACAATATATTGTTGTAGCTTTTCACTTATTGATGTAATGTAAAACTTTATGAATATATCTAGTGTTTCCAAGGCTACTAAACCAATCAGTATTTCAAGATTTGATCTTTATCATGATCTTGCCAATGTTATGTAATAATGCACCGACTCTAGGTAACTCGGGTCGGCGCGTTACATGGAATCTAAATTGTGACAGAATTCCCTACCACTTATAATCAGTCAAATCATATGCCCGATAAAAATAAAATTTTCAGATGAAACATTGAATACCAAGAATATAATCATATTAATGTTATGATATATCAAAGAGAAATATATACACCACACAAATGAATTATGTTTAGAATAAAGAATATCTTTCTCAAAAGTAAAAGTGAGATGTTACAATCCTTACTTCACGCTTCACTTTCGTGTAGCATTATTTAAAATCTTGTATAATGGTTTAAATAATGTAATTAAATCATTAATGTATAATATTCATACATATAATATCTTATTTTATGATTTTATAACATCTTAAAAACCATTCATTAATAATATTTCATTATTTTCATGGTTTCAGGTGCGTTCATTTCATAGTAACAATCACTTCATTTGTAAATAATTATAATTATCATGTAAAATGGGGATACAACACCAAAAATACAATGAAATTGTATCAATGTAATACTGGATATATAAATTGTCCCATATATCATTTTTATTTCTTACATGAGGACAATTCACTAGACAACATGGTAATGATAAATGTTTAATTTATTTTTGGCGGTTTTTTCAAACACAACGATCTTGTTTCATTTTATTTACTTTTATGTGTATATATAAGATCATTAACATGAAATAGGGAATAATATACTTAATAAATATAACTTAACTAGAATGATAGTTTTATGACCATCCATGACGGTGGTAATAGAAAATGAATAGAAACCTAATTCACAAAGGCGATTAAATAGATAACATGGACAATAGTTTCATTTATTTTAATAAGAAGAAGAAAAAAATGATGTATATATATATATTACATTAGAAACATAAAAAATATATTATTTAAATGATTCTAGAATTATTATAACATTATGGATGAAATATATTAGGATAAATTAGAAGAAGAAAATAAAATAAGAGTGGTATTTGGAGAAAATTACCTTTAGAAGATCACCTTCTTGAGAAACATTTGAGGACCATTGATTTGGGATTTGGGTGATACCAGAAAAACATTTAAATGAGTAGAGTGTGTAGGAGAGTTTTGGTTAGAAATACTTATCAGCTCCAAGTATTGTGTGTATAAATTGATTGGTGATGGGTGGTATTTATACTTTTAGAGATGTGGGTTTAAGTGATTAAATTAATTATTAATTTATAATTATATCTAACCATATTGAGGAGGAATTAATTTACAAGAATTTTTCTTGAAATTAATATTTTAGAGGATATTTAGGGTTTATAAACACCTAAAAAACCCATTATATATGTAATACCTTTTTTTATTACATAAAATTCAATACATTGTAAAAAATAGAGGAGCTTGTAAAGTTTATTTTCCAGGTAAAAAGGTACCTAATAAATGAAAACATGAAACATTATTCTTTTCCACATTAAAGGATTCATAAAAGGTTAATACTATTTATATTTATGACACCACATAACCTATGGACATACATCAAAGGAAATGGTGAGCATAAGGCCCTGTAAGGTAATGAAAGGGAAACAATTTACATGTGATCTTTGATGAAACTCAATAGGAACATGAAAGAGAACATTATGGAATGAAATAGAGAAAATAAGGAATATAATATATAAACAAACATGAATCAATACATGGAAATGTGTCTACCACATTTATTCTAGACATTCATAATCATATCACCAAGGTTTGTAACCGGGGTGTCATAAAAATTATCAGGGTTATTCACTAAAGAATCATAAAATATGTCATCCCTAGAGATTAAATTCAATTTCCAATGAATCGGAGCACTATATGGGTGAAACATTCATATGTATTTTTTAATTTAAGTCACATATATGATAACACAAAATTTCCAAAATAACCCATGGAGAATAAAAGAAACGGGTTTCAAATAAAAATCAATGTGTTTTAAAATGAAGTGATTAAAGACATGATCATTATGTCATTATGAACCCACTTAAAAGGATGGTGGGTTTCATGTATATTACTCCCAAAATAAAAATATAACGTTATTAAATCTTGGGGAATACCCTTTGAAAAGAATGAGGTTTGTGTATTAAAAAAAATAGAGAATTTGTTTTTCAGAAAAAGATACTAATGTTGAGAAGAAAATTTGGCAGCATAACAAGCATGAAACATTGTTATATAAAAAAAGAGAGGGGAAAAGGTTCTAAAATTTATAAAATACTCTTATTATATAAAATAGATATAATAAAATGTACATAATAACTTATTATGGAAATTTCATGAACATTCCACATCGTAAGGGAACTTGACTATAAAAGAGAAGTTGATATTTTCTTTACCATGAAGAGTAACTACTAAAACTAGAATTTTATGAAATTTAGAGCTTGAGGAAACCTTGGTAGGACCCCTTAAGAGTTAAACTCCCATGTATTTTTAGGATGAATTTTTAGTTAAATGAAATGGAAAAATGGGTGGGTATTTATAAGAAAGGAGGAGGATTTGATGGAATAAAAATTTTATTTATACAAAGGGATTACACATTTAGTAACTAAGACCTCAACACATAACCCCTTATTACACTTGTATATTATCTAATTGTGAGGTGTGTTATGCTAGTAGATTTTTAGGGTGTATTTGATAACATCACTCGAGAGGTATTTTACACTAATATGAACATCCCAGGTAGGATATTTCATTCAAGATTAACATGTTGAAGATCAGATTGGGCTTGGTCAAGAGTAAAGCCTTGTGATTATAACACCCAACCAAGTTATGAAAAACTTGACTTTATAAAACACATCCCTATTACATGATGCCATCTAATCTTATTTATTCATTAATTTTTCTTTGTCATTTCTACTTTTAAAAAATTACTATAATGTTAAATTAATTATTAAGAATATAGTTTACAATGGTCATATTGGCCAAAAATCATAATTGACCAATGATCAATATGATATGGCCAAATTTCAAATTATACTCACTTCATTATTAAATAAATATATTTATGTTGAGTACAAAATAATAAAAAACACAATTTCAGGAAACAAATATTATTAAAAATGTTCAAGTTGTTACATTCTTTCTGCCTCATGAAATTTCATCCCTGAAATTTCAAATTATTCCCTTGGTTGAGAAAAGGATTAGGTATTTTTTTAATCATTGTCTCCTCTGGTTCCCACATGGTTTCTTCGTATTTTATGGTTCCACCAAAATACCTTAATGATGTGGGTAACCTCATTTTATAGAACCCTATCTCTGTGGTCCAAGATCTCCACTGATTTCTCCTCATAAGAGAGTTCATGTTTTAGTTGTAACACTTCATGATTCTGTACATGTGAATGGTTAGGTATGCACTTCTTAAAAATTGATACACGAAATACATCATGAAGATGAGCTAAATTTTAAGGAAGTGAAATCTGATAATACAATTATCTTATACAACCAAGGATTTCATAGGGGCCAACATAACTGGGGATAAGATTCCCTTTCTTCCAAAACCGCATGACTCCCATCCACGAGAAATTCAAAGGAAGACCTTTCCACCAACATCAAACTTCAAGTCCATGATATGGTTATCAATATAGATCTTCTGATGAATCTAGGTAGCCTTTATGAGTTGATGGATTTTATGAACCATTTCGATTATCTCTTGAACAATATCAGGCCCAAGACTCTTTCTCTCACAAACATTATTCCCACATGTAGTATATCTAATTTAGCTCCCCTATAATTTTTTTGGGTGCCATTCGAATAGTCGAAGGGAAGCTGTTGTTCGGTGAGAAATAAAAAAATGGGAGATGTTTATCCAATCAACCTTTAATTTTTTTAGAATTTTCATAGAATGACCTTGGTGTCTAAATAGTCCTTTCTAAGTGGCCATTAGTTTGGGGTGATAGGCCGTACTAGATTTCCATTAGCTACATTGAGAATGTTGAAAACATCTCCAATGTTTTGAAGAGAACCTTGGATCATGATCAAATATGATGGAGAGTGGTACGTAATGGTTCATTACTACTTTCTTTATGTAAATCTTGGAAAGTTGGTTGAGTGAAAAATATTCCCGAATAGAGATTAAATGGGAAATCTTGTTTAGATGGTCCACTATAACCCATATCACAACGTTTCCATTGGATGTTTTTAAGATACCATTGAAAAATTCTATAGTGATATTTTTCCACCTTCATTCTAGTATGGGTAGTGGTTGTAATACCCCTTTAAGAAGATGTCATACTACCTTCACTTGTAGACACACCAAGTACCTTGCAGTGTAGTCTGCAATCACCCTTTTAATGTTATCCCACCAATAATGATCATGAAGGTCCCAATATATTTTCATGCTTTCAAGATGTATAGAGAAGGTAGATATATGATATTTATCAACCATTTATTTCTATATTTCGATAATATATAGAACAAACAACCTTGTATGAAATTTCAGTAATCTTTTTTGATCAATATTGAACTCAGGATACTTCTCAACCTTCTCAACATCTACCTTCTTTTTCAATAGGGGATCATCTATTAGATATTTATTAACATTATCTTATAATTATGGTTGTTAAATAATTTGTGATAAAGTTGGTGATGACCCTCCACTTATAATTAACATTCCCAATTTTACTAGGTCTTTGATCAAAGACCACCATGAATCCACATAATTTCCATAACAACATTGTCTTCCCTACTTATTTCATTAATTACATTGTTTTCTATTCTAGTATTATAATGAATTGAATAATAATAGTCTTTAAGAAGATACAATTATATCCTTTGTCTCATGTTAAATTCATTTTGTATGAAAAAATACATCAATATTTATTGGTCTGTACATATATCACATTTATCCCCATAAATATTATGAGGACCCAGCTATAAACATTAAATAATCTTGAATTAAGTTAATAATTCACATCGAGGATCTTTTAATATTTATAGATTTAGATAATTAGGTCATAACATATACATAACAACTTTAATATTACATATCGACACTTCTACATAGTATCCATTATTTTATAAAATTAAAACTCTTTAGAAATGATCCATGTCTAGTTCCTTGTTTTAGACATCATGACTTTTACTTGATCCCAACCTTGTCCCTATTAATCTTAATGTCCTATGAACAAAATTTCCAAAAAACGTGGGATGATCATAAATGCTTAGTAAGGATAATAAAACAAGAAAATAAAACGTTAGTCCATTAATACATACAAGTCAATAAAATCATACTTTTCAATATTTAACATAGCACACAAGATCATAAGATTTATGAGTAACACATAGAAATCATAAATCATAAAGGTAACCTGTGGAATACGTAACATACTTACATTTTAGCCTTCACAGCTACATAGGGAGTTACGTTTGGAATACCCATCAAAGTATATTCCTTGAATATCTTAGGAGAAACATTAACATTTACCTTCTTCACATTACCCAATTAATTGGTGAGATATCTCGGGCTCACCCACCCCAGTTTTATCACAGAACCACCCATATACGTAAAAAATGTCCATGAACCATAACATAATCATAACACATACGAAAAACATAAAGGACAGATAACATCTTCACATTGAAATCAGAATATATAATTTAAATATATTGATATAATCAATCCATTATAAAAACCATTTTCAATACCAAAATATGTAAAAATTGTATAAGGTATTTATTTTCCATTTAAAAATATTACGACTTGTTATGGAAGCCAAAAATGAAATAATACTCACGGCAACGGAAAGTTTGTTGTCTCTGTATATGATAAAAAGACACATTATTTTTGTTGTTTAGTAAAATTATTGATAGAAAAAGATTCCATTTGAATGAAATGAAATGTAAAAGGTGTTTATATACCATATAAAATAATGTCGTGTATAAATCAGAACATACTTCAATGAAAGGAGATTGAGATGAAGTCCCTTACCTCGTGTCTGACTTGACTCATTTGTTATTTAGTCACCTGAATAATAAAATAACGTTAATTTATAATTTAATAAGAACCTTTTTCAATTTTATTATTCCTTTTATATCACTTTTTACCATGTTATAGACATTATGTAATCATTAAAGTTAATATCGATTGTTTTTTCAATATTTGGTACTCGAGTCAAAAATGAACTTCTTAAAATTACTAGTTTTTCATATTGTCAAAAGTTAATTATCTTCAGAATAATATTCATGATTTATATATCATATAAATCGTATATAGCCAATATATATATCTATTTATAATAGTACATAACATTTGGTGGTAAGAAATGAAATACACCATTCTGGGAGATGGTAAGACGTACATATGCATGAATGCTAATTTCATTTCTATTTAATATTTAATGGAATGAAAAATTAATGATACATAGGTATATTATAATTCCAGTATAATATCATAAATATAATTTTTGAAACTTCATACTTCATATGTTCCATGTATTGCATGAACTAGTCATATCACTTTGAGGGGGCGGTAGTCCATACTTCCTCAAATGAAATTATTGCATTTACCAATTATGGAAACCATAAAGGTATGATATAAATGAAAAATTTAGAAGTATAAAGACAATATAAATATTTTATATATCACATATAAATATAGTTCCATCATAATGGCCACCATGAGAGGCGGTTGAAGATGTTTAAATAATCATCGTTTCATGAGGCATTAGTTTGCCATCCACAGAAAGAGTATGTTACTATCCCTTAGATGAAGGAGGGTGGAAGTGTAGTTTAAATACATCTAAAAAAATACTAGAATATTGAGGATACTTCAATTGTTATAAATTAATGCAATAAATATAGTTTAATGGGTAAGAGATGTAAAATAAAGGAAACTAACTTAAGAGAAGATGTTACCATTAAATCAGTTATATAAATTTGGTTTGAACAAAAAGGTTTACTTGAATTGCCTTCGGCATATGGGAAGGCTTCTAGAAGGAATATATGAATGTAGGGAACTTAGTTGGGCAGTGTTTGGACGATCCAAGAGGCTCAAGAGGTGTGAGTATGAGTTAGAGGTGATGGATTTTTATAAGGGGGATGCGGGCTCTTTAAGAATGTTTGAAATTATTATTTTATTATAAAATGAATATTGGTTTAAAAAAGTCAAATACTCATTAATTTTAAAGATAATAATATTATTGTTTGAAATAAAATAATCTTATAAGAATTAGAAAGGTTTTGGATATTCTTTTACATTTTATAATCTCATTTATTTTAATCATTCATTAATAAGGTAATCAATCCATAATCAGTGTGTCATAAATAATTATATTTATATGATGACTAAATATTATAAATTTAAAAAAGTGATGTAGGAAATATTTTTATCTTTTAAATTAATATTTATATCTAAATAGATAACCTATATATCCTCATGTAAAAATTGATTCACTAAATTATATAAGTTTATGTAATTTTTGTATTTACAATAAATTAATTAGTATAATGTGTCATTATCACACCTATGTGACTCCATGGGGTCCCAAAATCGACCCATGGATTTCCATAATTAGACATGTATCAACCAATAGTATTAGGACACATCTTAGTATAATTTAATATTATTTTAATAATATTTGTTTAATCTTATTTACCAGATTTACCCTTTTAGCATGGTTAAAAAAATATTTACTGAAGTAAATATTCATAATGTCTAAAAAAAGTTACTTATTTATATAGTTTATTCCTCATGATTCTAAATATATAATCCATTTTTCCAAAGTCAAAATACAGAAGTGTCAGATATTAATTTAAAATTAATTACCGTTGTCAAAACAAAAAGTGTGTTTTTAAGAAATAATAACTATCAAAAGATTGACCCTTGTTTATGTCCAATTTCAAAGTGAAATTATTTCCAATGAAAAAAATTGGATTAAATGGTAAAAAATAAATCTAATTACACTATAAAACCAATTAAAAATATAATTTATCCATTTAAATAATTTTTTTTAAAAGGTAGTTTTGAATTAAAATACAATATTTTTCACTATTTCATTAAAAAAATTAACATTATCTGAAATATACCAAAATTTAATCCAATGTGAATTTCGATGTCTTGATTCTAAATAATAATATTAGTTTTTCAAATAGAACTTATTAATGTGAAAAAACTACATTTAAAATTGATTCTCCATCAAAAGGCGGTAAATCTACTCTTTAAAGAATATTATAGTATTTATTCTTATAATTGGATTCTATCTTATGTTAAACCTCTATAATTTATTGGATAAATGTAAAAACATTTAATAAAATGTATAATCATATTGTAGTTAACTCTGTTCATTCCCACCAATACAATGACTATGAGTTAACTACCAATTAAAATAATATTATATAATTATTTTTTAGTATGGCTGTGCCTTGTGTGCAACATGAGATTTCAATGAAACCCGATGTTGCGTGTCAGGTATTCCATCGAACATAGCATCCCTATTAAAGTAAAATTAATGGTTAATTAATAATTATGAAAATTTCATATTATTTATTTACCTAGGATGTTACATCCTTCCCCCCATTTTGAAATTTCACCCTCACAATTTTATTCACTTATCAAATAAATGGGGGTATTTATCTCTCCTAGCATTCTTAGATTACCATGTTTCCTATTCAACCATATAGTTTTTCCAAAAATCATTTACCCGATGATTTACTTTATTCCTCAACACTTTCTCTCTTTAGTCAAGAATCTAGACTCCTTTTTCCTCATAAGAAAGATTTTCTCCCAATAAAACTACCTCTAGACTCAAAACATAATGTGAATCTTGCATATACATTCTAATCATCGAAACATGAAAAAAATTATATACCTGGGATAAACATAGAAGTGATGATACTCTATATTCAACAGATCTAACTTTCTCTAGGATTTCATAGGGTCTAATGAACATCGGGCTCAACTTTCCCTTTTTTCCAAAACGCATCACACTTTTCCATGGAGAAATTTCTAGTAAGATATGATCACCTAACTCAACTGAAATATCATTCCTCTGGTCATCCACATATCTTTTATGCCTACTTTGACCTGTTTTCATGTGATTCGGAATCAAATGAACTTTCTCTTCCATCTCTTCCACCAATTCTAGTCCCATTGACTTGTTTTCACCTACATCATCCCAAAAAGATAGAGTTCGACACAACTTCCCTTATAAGGCCTTAAATGGAACCTATGTATACTAAAATGAAAACTATTATTATATGAAAACTCAACCAAATAAAAGATGTTGGTCCCATGTTCCCCGATAATCCAGTGAACAAGAACAAAAAATATCCTCCAAGGTCTGAATTATTCGTTCTGACTTCCCATCTGACTGAGGATGAAAAGTTGTACTAAAATTTATTTCAGTACCCAATGTCTTCTAAAGACCTTTCCAAAATGTAGAAGTAAACCTAAGATCATGATCAGATAAAATGGAGAATGGGAACTCCAAGAAACATGACTATCACTTAAAAATACAACTGAGAAAGTTGATGTAGAAAAAATTATCTCGAATTTGATAGAAATTAGAAGATTTAGTCAATCAATCAACAATAATCCAGATTTCATTATTACCTCGAGATGTATATGGTAATCCCACAACAATGTCCATGGATATATTTTTCCATTTATACTCTAGAATGGGTAAGGGCTGAAGCATCTCTTTTGGAAACTACTGCTATGATTTAACTGGTTGAGAATTCAAACACTTCACAGTAATGTTATCAATATCTATTTTCGTTACCTCCCATCAGTAATAATCATGATGATCTTTGTACATCTTATTACTGCAATGATAAAATAAAAACAGAGGATAATAAGATTCACATAACAACTCTTTATTTAATTGTGAATCATATAGAACACATAATGTCTTTCCAAATCTCAAAATACAATCATTATCGATGTTAAATTCCGGAAGGTTACCCTTCTGAACCAACTCTACCTTTTTCGTCAAATCACTATCTTCCTTCTACACTTTATTAATTCTGTCTGATAGAGATGATTTCACTGACACCTGAAAAAATAGAGGAATTTCTTACACCAACAAATTATATGTAAAAGTTCATAAAATATTTAATCAATGGATAATGTTCCAAACATAACATGATTAATGTAGCATTACGTTTTCGACTCAAAGAATAAACCACTTTATTTTCCTTTCTAGGATGGTAAAGAATCATCCAATCATTATCATTAATTAATTATAGCCATATCCTATGGCTCATAATCAATTTTTTCTGAGTGAATATATACTTAAAACATTTTTGGTTAGTATATATTTCACATTTTACTCTATACATATGATGCCTCCAAATTTTTAAAGAAAAAAACAATAGAAGATAATTCCAAATCATGAGTAAGGAAATTTAACTTATGAGTTTTCAACTGATGTGAAGTATAAAAAATTACTTGATCAGTCTTCATTAGGACACAACTATGTCCTTTCAATGAAGAATCACTGTAGATAAAAAACTCACCATTTCTGGAAGGAAGTGCCAAAACTAGAGCATTCACCAATATCCATTTCAATTCCTGAGTGAACTGAGCCATCACTGTAAAACAAATGTCAATTATTATTCTGACCATCTCAAGATACTAATTTGGATGGGTGTCTTCCTCCTCATGTCATCCCATCATAGATTCCCTATTTCCTCTCCATAAAACCATTCTGAACACAAAAATATCTTAGGTGAAGCAACATGGTAATCTTTAACTACTATATCATTAACATAAATTAATTTATGGATATTAATTTTATAATACCTTAACTCGTAAAGTTGTTTAAACTGAACTATGATACCAACTATAAGGACCTAGACATAAACATTACATAAATGTGAAATAAGTTAATAATTCACATCATGGATCTTTTCATGTTTAGAGATTTAGAGAATTTGGTCATAACATATACATAACAACATGAATATTACATGTAGAAACTTGTACAAAGCATCCATTTTTTTTCATAAAATAAAAACTCTTGAAAATAATCCAGGTCTAGTTCCTTGTTTTAGACAACATGAATTTTCCTTGATCCCAACCTTGACCCTATTCATCCCTAAGTCCCATGAAAAACATTAAAAAAATTTGGGATGAGCATAAAAAGCTCAGTAAGGGTTATAAAACAAGGAAAGAAAAAATTAGTCCATTAATACATAAAATTCAATGAAATCATAATTTTCAATCTTTAACATACCAAAAAAGATAATAATATTTAAGACTAACCCATGTAAATCATAAATAATAAAGGTAACTTTTGGCATACATTGCATACATACATTGTAGCCATTACTGCTATATAGGGAGTTATGTTCAGAATACCCATCATAGTATATTTCTTAAATATATTTGGAGAAACATTAACTTTTACCTCCATCACATTACCCAATGCATTGGAAATCTATCTCGGGCTCACCCTCCCCAGGTTTATCATTGAACCACCTGTATACGTAAACAATGCCCATGAACCATAACATAATCATGACATATAAAACAGTCATAATGAAAAGATACCGTCTCCACATTGAAATAAAAATATATCATTTTAATATATTGAAATAATAAATGCATTATAAAAACCATTTTCTATACAAAAATAAGTAATAATTTTATATGGTATTTATATTCCATTTAAAAACATTATGACTTTTTAAGGAAGCCAAAAATCAAATAACACTCGCAGTAGCTGACCGAGCAAATTTATCTGCATATTTTTTATCAAATAATGATGATTTTTTAATTTTTACCAATGATAAAACCCATATATTTCCATGTATTAATAAAATAATGGGTAATTTGAATTTTAAAATAAAAATGATCAAAATTGTGAAAAAATGCATACTTTTGGGTTTTGGACATATTTTGACCACAACGGTATTGTGGCCATTCCATAAAAACTATATTTCCAAATTTATTGATCCATTTTTTGTTAGAATTAAGATTTTATTTCCTTCAACTTTCTTTTTAAGACCTAGAGATGATCCGACCTTCTAGTGGCATTATAAAATCAATGAATTTGAAGATATTTCCGGATGGACTGCATGGACACCACTACAGTAATAGAATAAATCACGACCTACACACCTTCAATGAATTTTCTTCCACCTGTAATAGAACTAATACATATAGGGCCAACTATAAAAAAAATTTGGGGTATTTTTGAAATAATTAAGGCTACCATTGAAAGTTATTCGTTTAGAGGAGCCTTTATGGAAGCTTTGTTCAGAAAAATAATATTCCAATGAAAATTTTATATCTCATTCCTCTGGTGTCCAAATAAGCTGAAATTTGTTGGGTGATCTGAAAAAAAATTATGAACATCTTTTATGAAGGGGGAAACACCGTAATCGACCATTTAATGGACCAAAAATGCCAATGATTTCATATAAAATAATTCTACCTATAAAAGGAGGCCCTCACCTCCTTCTCAAATCATCAGATCGACACCCATAGCCAAGGAGGGATCCCACTGAGGCATGAAACACTGCTACCTCTCTATTCCCCCCTAATTTATTAATTTTATCTTTATTTGAGTTTTCCTTTAGTTTCAATTTAAATTGTAATTCAATTTTTTTTTAATCTATGAATTTGTGTTCTCCATCCACTTTTCTTCATTTCATTCCGTATATCTCTTTCTCCCCTTAAACCACTCCAAAAAGTGGTATATTACTCTTGGAAATGATAGGATAAACCTGAGGCTTGGCTTGAGGGGGAGGTCAAGATATTCGATAATTTTCTTTAATGTTTGTTTTATTTTTTTGTTGTAGATTTGAGTATCATGCAGTGGTTAGGCGAATGTCCCCAATTGGGTGATGACCCCAATGACATGAAACTCAAAATATTTATATTACTGAAAATAATAGTGAGTAAAACATGAGATTTAATGTTAGTATTATCAAACTAAAATATAATAGATAAATTAAAAAAATTGATTGAATCCAAGACTGAACCCCAAAACCAAGTACATTCATCTTAACTAATTCTCTTTTCATTGAATTATTGTTTATATTTTTAAATAAATAAACCAAAAAATATTTTCATTATTTTCATTAGATAATAAAAACAGTAAAAATAGATAGTCTATGTGATATAGAAGAATTATGTGAACTACATTGAGAAGGATCCTCAAGAGAGACGACCTTGGTCAGCCGTTATGTTACATTAGGGGAAAAATATAATTGTTTTTTTCAACTCCCCATGATAGGTGTGCGTCAAAACTAGCACTGTTTTCAGGGATGAAATCATTAGTTCATTTAATTTTTATATTTTCACATATTAGTTATATTTCATTTAAAAAAAATTAAAAATATATTTCTCTGATTCATTGAAATGATTATTATTCTAGATGAACTGAAAATTAGTGAAAGGTGAAAGAAAAAAATACACTTAGGATGCCCACCAATAAAGAGCTGATGCGCTGATGATAATGGTAAAGAATATGCAAAGATGAATAACAACATGGATCTCCTTGGATGATTTGATGGCCGTGGTTGATGAACTCCAAGATGACATAAAAATATTTGAGGCCAAGAAGGAAGTTCCACTAGTCTTCCTGAATTTCACTAAATACTTCCATGATGTTGGGGTGAAAATCAAAATGGAGGATCCTAACTACCTACCACCATCATATTATGATATACTCCAAGAGGAACTATGCATAAAAGAATTTATTCAGGCTAAACCAACCCAGGGAGATGATACATTCTTGAACTCAAATTATTTTAATTTTATTGAAACAAATTTGAGTATAACTCCCAATTGATTTGAATTTTTAGAATCAGATGAACTCTATTATGCCCTAGATGATGAAGAGACAAAAGAATATGCAGTTGTTGGGGAACCCCTTGAGTGCCCTGAAGACAAAAAATATTTACTAGTGGGAGGAAAATAAGGTTAAGGGAATTTTTCATAAGTAACAACAATAGAGGAGGATGTTTCTTACTTCATCCTTCCCCCACCATGCAAGCTATAATACATTATGAAGGGGGGGAGATATGGTGTAATCTATCCACAGAGTCCTCCTAAAAAACCATAAGTGGATTCTAAAGAAAAAAACATATGGTGGTTCATGCCAAAGATGCCCCAACCACCAAAAAACATTGGATAACAGCTGGTACTGCCCTCTAGAGGTAGTAAAAGAAGTTAGGGCCACCTAGTGGGATCATACCAATATTAATATTTACATGATTTCTATGAATTTGGATTTCAATTTAATTTCATAGTAAGTAGTCTATAATGAAACCCCCTCCCTCCTATCTTTTTGAGATTAAAAGACATGATCATTATACTAAATTGTGTAATTCTTTTTTAGGGTCATAATGGATGAAGGCATCCATATAAAATGAAGGGGAAAGGCCCAATTTCAATGAAAAAGGTATTCCAATTTTATTTTTTTATCTTTCATACTCTCTAATTTTTTCCCACATCATGAATTAATCATTAAAGATAAAATTGCATACCCCTAATTTAATTCATGTTTTACTTGACTTATCTATGAGACATGAGTTTCTTAAGATTCTTATGATTCCATGTTTTAGATATCAATGTTGATATGATTTAATGCTTGAATTGAGGAATTAAATTTTTTAAATGGAGCATGCATATTGAAATGATGACCCATTATTTGAAGAAATTAATTGATTCATGTAAATAATATTTCCATACCATATTTAATGATTTGAATTTTTGAAGCTCATTTTAATTGATTTGTTATTATTAGTCTTTCCATGAGTGATTGTCCAATATCAAATATCTCATTCTTGAGAGGATTTCTAGAACAATTACTTCCTATTTATCTTGAGCATATTTCTTGAGTGATCTTCGGACATATAACTTACCATAATGTGTATTTAAACTTGTCAACGATATTACTATGCAAAAACAAATTTAAAATTATTGAGGAATCCTTTCAAAAGACACATTTCCTCAAAATACCACCTTTAATTAATCATTCATTTATTCCATAGAGACAATGAATGACCTTTATAGGGATGATCCATGTTTCATGTTATTTTTTATCTATTCATACCACACTCTTGGTATTTCCATGATATTTTAAAGTTTATGTGTGGGGGTAAAGAGAAACATGGTGGATGGGATGATATAAATTGTAAGGAAGAAG
The DNA here is from genome assembly GCA_963277665.1 of Viscum album. Lineage (NCBI taxonomy): Eukaryota > Viridiplantae > Streptophyta > Magnoliopsida > Santalales > Viscaceae > Viscum > Viscum album. Next base: position 1,031,897,765 of record OY728156.1, read on the forward strand.
TGTGGGGGTGCTATTATGGGAATGGTAAAACGTTTTGGAATCATTCATTGAACTCAACTATTCTCCCCTCTTGAATAAAAAAACAAAAAAATAAATAAATGGGTTGTGATTTGGGAAAACCAAAAATCATCATTTTCCAGACCGATGATCTAATTATCGTATGTGTTTAGGTGATGGATGTGAGGTTTTATCTAATAATAACTTTCAGAAAAAATAAAAAAATAAAAAAATAATAAAATCAAGGGGCTATACAAATCATTCGTTATACATACTTGATCATAACTTTTACTTTGAGTTTTGGGGAAGTGGATTTTTCTACTTTGTAGGGGAGAATTTCATTACACCTTTACTTTTGATATCATTCATTATAATTAAGTGATTATCCTTCTCGTTGAGCCTTAATTTTTAAATCATCAAATCCTACCATCCTTAACACTCATAGTCATTTGAATCTTTATTGCCAGTCCTCATGATTTCATTTTTCTTTTGTCTTTACGAAGTGGATAAAGTAGTTTATTTACAAGCCAATGGATAAGGATCATGTTCTCATGATATGATCTTAACAATTATTAATTAAATCAAGAGTGATAAAAGAAAGGAAACCAAACTGAGGTAAATCATGACATGACATGTTTAAAATAATGAATCAAGGAGCATGAATGGATTAAAGGAGAAGTTCCATCAAATTTTAAAGGGGAAAAGTAAAATATGATAATTATATTATTCTTTGAAAAATGGGAAATTAAATTTATATTTTATTCAGATTTTTGAATTATTTATTTCACATTGAAAAATGTTAGATTTTATTGCATATTAATTTGAATATTGGTAACATTGGTGTCCTCAGATTTCTATGTTGAGATTTTATACTTGAGGACAAGCATGGTTTAAGTGTCGGGGTATTTGATTGAGAAACTTTGTGTGCATATTTTTTTATCTAATAGTGAGGATTTTAAAAAAAAATCAATGATAAAACCCATATATTTTAACATTTTGTTAAAATAATGGGTAACATTAATTTTATAATGAAATTGAGAAAAATAGTGAATAATGCATAATTCTGGGATTTGGAGAGATTTTGACCTCAAGGGTATTGTTTCAATTTCATGAAAGAAATAATCACCAATTTAGAGATTATTTGTTTGTTAGAATTTTTTTTATTTCATTCAACTATCTTTTTAGGACCAAGAGCTAATTTGGCCATCTGGTGTCTTTCAAAAATGAATGAAGTTGTAGATATTTCTGGATGGATAGTGTGGACCCCACCACTATAACAAAACCAAATCTCTCACTACACACCTTCAATGAAGTTTCTTACACATGGAATAGAATGATGACACACCGGGCCAACTCTAAAAAATATGTGGGTGTTTTTAAATCATTAACGATGCAATTGAATGTTATACTTTTGGGAGAACCTTCCTGGAGGATTAGTCTAAAAAAAGAATTTTCCAATGAAAAATTTATAACTCATTCTTCCGGTGTCCAAATAAGCTGAAATTTGGAGGGTGAACTATCAACAAAATTATGAACAACCTTTATGAAGGTTCAATGCCTGAATCAACCATTTAATGGGCCAAAAACGCACAACATTTTATAGGACATAATTCTACCTATAAAAGGAGGCCCTCTCCTCCTTCTCAAATCATCAGCTCGACACCGACACCCAAGGAGGGAACCCACAGGGCATGGGCCTCTACTACTCCTCTATTCCCCACTAATTTTTTTATTTTATTTTTATTATAGTTTTATTTTAGTTTCAATTTAAATTGTAATTCAAATTTTAGTTTTAATCTATGCATTTGTGTTCTCCATCTACTTTTCTTCATTTCTTTCCATCTCTCTCCCCCTTCCACAACTCCACAAAGTAATATATTACTCTTGAAAATGATAGGCTTAAACCGAGACTTTTCTTAGGGGTGGAGGTCAACATATTAATGAATTTTATTTAATTTTTTTTATTTTTTGTGGTATATTTGAGTATCATGCATTGGTGAGGTGAATGTTTCCAATTGGGTAACGACCACCAATGACATGAACTCAAAAAATTTCCCTTATGGAAAATAATAGGGATTAAAATATGAGATTTCATATTTGTATTACCAAACAAAAATAAAAAACATAAAATAAAATAATAATTTAATCCATGCCTGAACCACAAAACCAAGTACTTTATTCTTAACTCATTTTGTTTGCATTGCATGATTGTTTATATTTTTAAATAAAAAACTAAAAATTATTTTTATTATTTTCATTAGACAATAAAAATACTAATAATAGATAGTCTAGGTGATATATAAGAATTATGTGAATTACATTGAGGAGGCTTCTCAAAAGAGATGACCCTGGTCAATCACTGTGATGCACTAGGGAAAAAATATAACCATTTTTGTCCATGCCCCGTGACAGGCGTGCGTCAAAACTGGCACCATTTATAGGGATCCAGTAATTTTTTCATTGAATTTTTATATTTTAACATATTAGTTAGATTTTATTTAAAAAAACTAATTTTTTTCCATGATGAATTCAAATGTTTTTTATTCTATATAGACTGAAAATTACTTAGAGGTGAAAGAAGAAGACAACAATGAAGAGGCCCTCAAACAAATAGCTGATGCACTAATGATAATGGTTAAGTAGGTCCAAAGAGGAACAATAACATGGATCTCATGGAATATTTCAAGGCCATGGTCGATGAACTCAATGCTAGTGTGAAAAGATTCGAGGACAAGAAGGAAGTGCCACTGGTCTTCCTAGATATCACTAAAGACATCCATGAAGTTGAGGCCAAACTCAAAATGGAGGATCTTGACTTCCTTCAACCATCATATGATGATCATCTCCAAGAGGAACTTTCCATGAAAGAATATATTCAAGCCGAACCAACTTAGGGAGATGATACATTATTGAACTCAAATTATTTTAATTTTATTAAAATAAATTTGAATATAACTCCCAATTATTTTGAATTTTTAGAATTAGATGAATCATTTATGCCCTAGAGGACGAAGATACAAAAGAATATGAACCTATTGGGGAACAACTTGAGTGCCCTGAAGACAAGGAATATTTACTAGAGGGAGCACAAGAAGGTAAATGGAATGTTTCACAATTAGCAACAAAAGAAGAGGAGGTTCCATATTTCATCCCGCCCCCGCCATGCAAGCGATAACCCATTGTGAAGAGGGAATATCTGGTGTACTCTATCCATGGAGTCCTCCTTAACAAGAAAAAAACTGGATGCTAAGAAAAAACACATGTGGTGGTTCCTGTCAAAGAATCCCCAACCACCATCAGACATTGGATAATAGCTGGTACTGCCCTCTTGAGGCTGTAAAAGAAGTCAGGGCCCACTTGGGAGATCATACTAAGATTTCTCATTAAATTATTTCTATGAATTTAGATTTCAATTAAATTTCTAATGATGTAGTCTAGCATGCATCCCCCTCCCTCATATCTTTTTGTTCTTAAAATATACTATTCTTATGCTTAATTGAGTAATTCTATTTGGTAGATTCATAATAGAAGAAGGAATCCCTATATAGTGAAGGGAAATGAACAAGTTTCAATTAAAAAATGGAGTTTAATTTTAGTTTTTTATCTTTTAAACTCTCCACATTTTTGTCAACATCATGATTTAAGCATTAATGATAAAATTACATGCTCACCCTTGTGTTAATGTTTTACTTGACTAATCTAGGAGAAATGAGTTTTTTAGGAATCCTATGATGCCATTTTTTAGAATTCAATATTGATATGAATAAATGATTTAAATGAATTATTGATTTATTTAAATGAAGCTTGGATATTGAAATGGGGACCCATTATTTTAAAAAATTAATTGATTCATGTAAATGAAATTTCCCAACCATATTTCATGCTTTATATTTTTGATGTTCATGTGAATTGATTTTTTATTATTAGTCATGCCAGGAGTGGTTTTCTAATATGAAATATTTCATTCCAAAGAGGATTTATAGAACAATCACTTTCTATTTATCCAGAGCATATTTCTTGAGTGATCTTTGGACATATAACTGACCAGAACTTGTATTGAATCTTGTCAAAGCTATGATTGTGAAAAAACACATTTAAAATGATTGATTTATCCTTTCAAAAACCAATTTTCCATAAAATTATACCTTTAAATCAATCATTAATTTATCCCATAGAGACTATGAATGACCTTTATATGAATGATCCATGTTCCATTCCATTTTTTATCCATTCCAACCCAACTCTTGGTAGTTTCATGATATTTTAAAGTTGAAGTGTGGGGGTAAAGGGAATCATGGTGTATGAGATGATATACATTGTATAGAGGAAGTGGGGGGGGGGTGAATATATGGGAACTGTAAAAGGTTTTGGAATCATTCATTGATCACTACTATTTTCCCCCTCTTGAATAATAAAAAAATAAAATAAAAAAGGAAATAAATGGGTTATGATTTGGGAAAATAAAAAATCACCATTTTCTAGACCGATGATATAATGATTATATATGGTTAGGTGATGGATGTGAGGTTTTATCTAATCATAACTTTAAAAATAGTACCAAAAAAATCAAGAGGGAGCACAAATCATTTATTATGCTTACTTGATCATAACCTTTAATTTCAGTTTGGGGGAAGTAGATGTGGCTACTTTGAAGGGGAGAATTTCATTACACTTTTAATTTTGATATCATGAATTATAATTAAGTTATAAGCCTCCTTCTTGAACCTTAATTTTTAAAGAATATAATCCTACCAACCTTTAGCCTTAGTGTCATTTGAACTTTTATTGAAAGTCCTCATGATTTTATGTGCCTTTTGTCTTTACGATGTGGATAATGTAGTTCATTTACAAGCCTATGGATAAAGAGCATGTTATCATGATATGAGCATAAATAAACATGAATTAAATCATGAGTGATGAGAGAAAAGAATAAAAAGTGAGATAAATAATGACTAGGCTTGTTTAATAACAATGAATCAATGAGCTTGAATGAAATAAAGGAGAATTTTCATACGGGAAAAGATAAATTTGTGAATAATTTGTTTCATTGAAAAATGGAAAATTAAATTAATATTTTATGAATATTTTTTAAAGTTTTACTTCACATTGATTTTTTTTGACTTTTTTGCATCTGAATTTGAATATTGGTAACATTGGAGTCCTCCTATTTCCATGTTGAGATTTCATGCTTGAGGAGAAGCATAGTTTATGTATGTGGGTATTTGACTGAGAAATTTTTTGTGCATATTTTTTATCAAATAATGTGGATATATTTTTTATTTTTTTTCAATAATAAAACCCATATATTTCAATGTGTTATTAAAATAATTGGTAATTTGAATTTTAGAATGAAAATGATCAAAATTGTAAAAAATTCCTAATTCTTAGTTTTTGACAGATTTTGACTACAACGGTATTTTTGTAATATCATACAAACTATGATTACAAATTTATTGATTTTTTTTTTTAGAATTTTGATTTTATTTCCTACCACTTTTTTTTCAGGACCTATAGCTGATTCGACCAACGTGTGGATTTAAAAAATCAATGAATTTGAAGATATTTTTGGACGGACAACATGGACCCCACCACCGTAACAGAACCAAATCTCTGTATAAACACTTTAAATGATGTTTATTCTAGTGGGAATAGAATGAGGACACATAAGACTAACTCTAAAACCAATTTGAGGGAGTTTTGAAATCATTAAGGCCTCCATTGAATGATATTATTTTGGAGAAACCTCCCTGGAAGCTTCGTTTAGAAAACGAATATTTCAATGAAAAATTTATATCTCATTCATCCAGTGTCCAAATAAGATGAAATTGGAAGGGTGAACAGAAATAAAATATATGAAAAACTCTTATTAAGGGGTAAATATGTGAATACTCCTTTTAATTGAAAAAAACATGCAATATTTTGGAGGAAAAGTTTCTTTTTATAAAAGGAGGCCCTCGCCTCCTTCTAAAATCATCAGCTCAACACCCACATCCAAAGAGGGATCACACTAGTGAATGGGACACTGATGCCCCTCTATTCCCCCCAAATTTATTCTTTTTATTTTTATTTATGTTTTATTTTAGTTTTAATTTCAATTGTAATTCAAATTTTAGTTTTAATCCATGAATTTGTGTTCTCCATCCACATTTCATCATTTCCTTCCATATCTCTATCTCTCCCATTTCCCCAATACATAAAGAAATATTGTAATCTTAGAAATGAGAGTATATCCATGAGACATGGCTTGTCGAAAGGTTATGATTTTCAATAATTTTCATTGATGTATGTTTTATTTATTGTAGTAGATTTGAGTATCATGCATTGGTGAGGCGAATGTCCCCGATTGGGTGACGACCCCCAATGACAAGAAAGTCAAACTATTTCTATTATAGAAAAGAATAGAGATTCAATCATGAGATTTCATGTTTGTATTATCAAAATAAAGTCAAACACATAATGGAAAATAATGATTGAATCCAAGACTCAACCAGAAAACCATGTACATTTTCTTAAATCATTGTATTTTCATTGCATGATTCTTTATATTTTTAAATAAAAAACCCAAAAAATACTGTCAATATTTTTATAAGATAATAAAAACACTACAAATATATAGTCTTGGTGATATAGAATAATTTGGTGAACTATATTGAGAAGGATCCTCAATAGAGATGACCCTGGTCAGCCAATGTGCTGCACTAGGAAAAAAATATAACAGTTCTTGTCCATGGCCCACAACAGGTGTGCGTCAAAACTGGCGCCATTTTAGGGTATCCAATCATTAGTTCATGTAATTTTTCTATTTTCACATATTAGTTATATTTCATTTAAAAAAAACTAAAAATAATCTTTCCATGAAGAATTAAAATGATTATTATTCTAAATGGACTGAAAATTACTCGCAGGTGAAAGAACATGACTTCACTGAAGAGGCCCTCCAATGAAGAACTGATGCCCTGATGATAATGGTCAAGCAGGTGGAAGGAGGCATAATAGCGTGGATCTCACCAGATGGTTTGATTTCCATGGTCTATGAACTCCAAGTTGACTTTAAAAGATTTGAGGCAATGAAGAAAGTGCCCCCAGTCTTCCTGTATTTCACTGAATACATCCATGATGTTTAGGCCAAACTCAAAATGGATGAGCATGACTACCTACCACCATCATGTGATGATCAAATCCATGATGAAATTTCCATCAATGAATAGATTCAAGCTAAACCACCATAGGGACATGATACAATCTTGAACTCAAATTATTTTAATTTTATTGAAGTGGATTTGAGTATAATTCTCATTTTTTTTCATTTTTACAATAAAATGAATCTTATTATGCCCTAGAGGACGAATAGACCATAGAAGATGCACTTGTTGGGGAACACCTTGAGCTCCCTGAAGAAAATAAATACTTACGTGTAGTATAAAAAGAAGAGAAAGGGAATATTTCACAAGTAGAATCAAAAGAGGAGGAGGTTCCATACATCATCCGACACCCACCTTGCAAGCTATACCCCATTGAGAAGGGGGTGGATCTGGTGTACTCTTTCCCAATAGTCCTCCTCAAAAAAAGAAAAAATAAGTGGATGCTATAAAAAACCACATGTGGTGGTTCATGTTAAAAAATCCCCAAGCATTATCAGACTTTGGATAACAGTTATTACTTCCCTCTATAGGCTGTAAAAGAAGCCAGGTCCCTCTTGGAGAATCATTCCATGATTTATCATTACATTATTTCTAGGAATTTAGATTTCAATTTCATTTCATATGATGTAGTCTAGAATGAATCCCCATCCCTCCTATCTTTTTTGAGCTTATAAGACATGATCATTTTTCTTAATTGTGTAATTTTATTTTGTAGGTTCATAATTAATGAAGGAAGCCCTAGACAGTGAAGGGGATGGACCAAGTTTCAAGTAAAAAAGGGTGTTCAATTTTAGTTTTTTATCTTTTAGACTCTATACAATTTTTTCCACATCATGATTTAATTTTGAAGATAAAATTTCATTGCCACACTTGAAATAATGTTTTACTTGACTTATCTAGGAAACATGAGTTTATTTGGAATCTTATGATGCCTTCTTTATCATTTAAATTTTTATATGATTAAATTATTGAAATAAATAATTTATTTTTTTTAAATGGAGAATTGATATTGAAATGATGACCCATTATTTGAAGAAATTAATTGATTCATATAATTGAAATTTCTCTACCATATTTCATGCTTTGAATTTTTGAAGTTCGTATGAATTGATTTTTTATTATTAGTCACACCATGAGTGATTTTCCAATATTAAATATCTCATTCTTGAGAGTATTTCAAGAACAATTACTTTTGATTTATCTTGAGCAAATTTCTCGAGTGATCATGGGCTATATAACTGACAAGAACTTGTACTGAAACTTTTCAAAACTATGACTATGAAAAAACAAATTTAAATTGATTGAGGCATCCTTTGAATAGCCACTTTTCCTTAAAAAAATTACCTTTACATCAATCCTTTATTTTTCCCATAGAGACCATGATATACCTTTATAGGGATGAGCCATGTTTCAAGCCATTTTTTTATCGATTATTACACTAATCTTGGAATTTTCATGATATTTTAAATTAAATGTTTTTTGGTAAAGGGAATCATGATGGATGAGATGATATAAATTATAATGAAGATGTATGGGGGTGATATCATGGTAATTTTAAATGTTTTTAGAATAATTCATTGAACTCTAATATTTTTCCACTCGTGAATAAAAAAAGGAAATAAATAGGTTGTGATTTGGGAAAACCAAAAATCACCATTTTACAGACCGATGATCTAATGATCGTTTGTGGTTAGGTGATATATGTGAGGTTTTATATAATCATAAATTTTAAAAAAAGAAAAAATGTACAAAATAACGAAAAATCAAGAGGGTGAAAAAATCCTTTATTATGCTTACTTGATCATAACCTTTACATCAAGTTTTGGAAACATTGATGTTTCAACTATGAAGGGGATAATTTAATTACACCTTTACTTTCAATATCAAGCATTGTAATTAAGATATTAGCCTCCCCCTTGAGAATTAATTTTTAAAGCATCAAACCATACCAACCATATGCCTCAGTGCCATTTGAACCTTTATTGCAAGTCCTCATGATTTTGTATGTATTTTGTCTTTATGAAGTGGACAAATTAGTTCATTTACCAGCCTATGGATATGGAGCATGATCCCATGATATGAGTATAACTATAATTGAATTAAATCATGAGTGATGAGAGAAAAGAATCAAAATTGAGGTAAATAATGACTTGGCTTGTTTAATAATAATGAATCAAATAGATTTAATCAATTAAAGGGGAAGTTCCATCATTTTTATAAGGGGACATGTTAAATATGTGAATTATTTTTTTCTTTGAAAAATGGGAAATTAAATTGATATTTTATTCATATTTTTGAATGTTTTATTTCACAAATAATTTTTTATGATTTTATTGCATTGGAATTTGAATATTTATAACATTGGTGTCCTCTAATTTCCATTTTGAGATTTTATACTTGAGGACAAGCATGGTTTAAGGGTGGGGTTATTTGAAAGAGAAAATTTATGTGCATATTTTTTTAACAAATAATGTTGATTTTTTTTAATTTTTTTCAATTATAAAACCCTTATATTTCAATGTTTTATTAAAATAATGTGTAATTTTAATTTTAGAATGAAAATTATTAAAATTGTGAAAAATTCATAATATTGGGGTTTGGACAGGTTTTGACCACAAGGGTATTATTGTCATTTTAGATAAACTATAATTCCAAAATTAGTGATTCTTTTTTCTTAGAATTTTTATTTTATTAACTTTAAAATTATGTGCAGGACCTAGAGATGATTTATCCATCCAGTGGCTTTAAAAAATCAACGATGTTAAAGATATTTCCAGACAGACTGCGTGGACTCCACCATAGTAATGGAACCCAATCATAGCATACACACCTTAATTGATGTTTATTACACATATAATAGAACTAAAACACATAGGTAAGACTATAAAAAAAAATTGGGGGATTTTTTAAATCATTAAGGCTGCAATTGAATATTATTATTTTGGAGAATCCTTTAAGGAAGATTTATCCTGAAAAATAAATTTCCAGTGAAAAATTTATAATGTAGTCAACCGGTGTCCCAAGAAGCTGAACATTGGAGGGAAAACTGCCATCAAATTTATAAACAACTTCTATGAAGGGGTCCACTGATGAAGAGACCTTTTAACGGGACCAAAACATGAACAGTATTGGAGAAGAGAATTCGGCCTATTAAAGGAGTCCCTCACCTCCTTCTGAAATCATCAGCTCGACACCCACAACCAAGCAGGGATCCCACCGAGGCATGATACACAACTTCTCCTATCTCCCCCCTAATTTTCATTTTAGTTTTATTTTATTTTCAATTTAAATTTAAATTTAATGTTTAGTTTTAATCGATGCATTTGTGTTCTCCATCCACTTTTCTTCATTTGTTTCCATCTCTCTCTATCCACTTCCTCCACTCCACAATGTAATATTTTACTATCAGGAATGAGTGTCTAACCCAGAGACTTGTATTGGGGGTAGGGAAAGATATTCATGAATTTTATTTAATGTCTATTTTACTTTTTGTGGTATATTTGATTATAATGCATGGGTGAGGCGAATTTCCCCATTTGGGTGACGACCCCCAATGACATGAAAGTCAAACTATTTCTATTATGAAAATGAATAGCCATTAAAAAATGAGATTTTTTTTGGATTATCATACTAAAATAAAACACATTATGGAAAATAATGATTGAATCCACAACTTAACCCCAAAACCAAGTACATTCTTCTAAACTCATTCTGTTTTCATTGCATGATTGGTTATATTTTTAAATCAAAAACCAAAAAAATATTTCCATTATTTACATTAGATAATAAAAACATTAAAAATAGATAGTCTAGGTGATATAGAAGAATTAATTGAACAACATTGATAAGGATCCTTAAGAGAGACAACCCTAGTTAGCCAATGTGTTGTACTAGGGAAAAAATATAATAGTTTTTGTCCACGCCCCGTGATAGGTGTGCGTAAGTGGTGGAAAGGTCCTTATCTCCACGTAAGTTAAAAATAAATGTACTTTTTTTTGTTTAGTAAAACAATTTGTAGAAATATATTACATTTAATGAAATGAAAATACCTAGGTGTTTATACACCGTATAAAAGATAGTCATGTATATAAATCAAAATATGCCTCAATGAAGGGTGATTGAGATGAAGTCCCTTACCTTATGTCTGACTTGACTCGTTCATTCTTTAATCTCATGAATAATAAACTAATATTAATTTATACTTTAGTAAGAAGCTTTTTCAAGTTTATTATTCTTTTTATATCACTTATTTTCATGTTATAAACATCATGTAATCAATTAAGTTAATAACGGCCATTTTGTCGATATTTGGTACTTGAGTCAAAACTTAAATTCTTATAATTAAAAGCTTTTCATGTGGTCAAAAGTGAATTATATCTGGAATGATATTCATGATTTATATATCATATATATCATATATCTCCAGTATATATACGTATTTATAATAGTACATAACATTTGGAAGTAAGAAATGAAATGCACTGTTCATGGAGACAGTAAGCTGTATGTACGCATGCAGGCTACATTCATTTATAATTCGTATTTAATGTAATGAAAACATAATGATACATAGGTATATTATAAATAAATTATAATATCAAATATATAATTTCATTAATTACATACTTTATACATTCCACGCATGGAATGAATGAGTAATATCACTTTGAGGGGGTGGTAGTCCGCCCTTCCTCAAATGAAATTATCGCGCTTAACCAATATGAAAACCATAAAAGAATTATATAAATGATAAATAATGAAGTATAAAGACAATATAAATATAATATATATCACATATAAATACAATGTCATCATAATGGACACCATGAAAGGCAGTTGAATATATTTGGACAATCATCATTTTGTGAGGCATTAGTTTGATGTCAATAGAATGAGTATGTTCTTGTACATTAGATGGAGATGTGTGGGAGTGTAGATCAAATAATTCTAATTAATACAACATAGTATATTTAGGATACTTTTGTTGTTATAAAATAAAGGAATACAAAGAGTTTAGGGGGTTCGAGAAGTAAAATAAAAGAAAAGAACTTAAGAGAAGACGTTATCTTTAAATCGGGTATCTTCTTTTTGTTTGAAAAAAAAATGATTACTTTAATTGCCTTAATTAATGGGGAAGGATTGTAGGAGGAAGATAGGTTTATAGGGATCTTAATTTTGTAGAGGTTGGATGAGCCAAGGGGCTTGATATGCGTGAATACTGGGTTAGCGGTGATAACTTTTTATAAGGGGAGGATGGGCTTTTTGGAAAGTTTGAAAGTATTATTTTATTATAAAATGATTATCAGTTTCAAAAGGCCAAAATCTCATTAATTTCAAATATAAGATTAATATTGTTTGAAATAAAATCATCCATTAAAAATTGGACAGGTTTTGGATATTTTAGTAAATTTTATAATCTCATCTATTTAAATCATTCATTAATAAGGTAATCAATGTATCATCATTGTGTCAAAAATAATTTTATTTATTTGATATTTAAACATTATAAATAAAATACCATGAGGTTGGAAATCTTTTTAGATTTTAAATTAATATTTATAGTCAAAGAGATAACTTATATAATCCAATGTAAAAACCGATTTACTAAAAGATTTATGTTTATGTCATATTTGTATATACTTTAAATTAATTAATATAAGGTGCATTATATCTCATAAGTGGCTCCATGGGGTCCCAAAATCTACCCAAGTATTACCATGGTCATCCATGTATCATCCAATAGTATTAAGACACATGTTAGAATAATTTAATATTATTATAATAATATATTTTTACCCTTATGTTTCTAGATTTACCATTTAACCATGGTAAATAAAATATTTACCCAAGTAAATATTAATAATGTCTGAAAATAAAAGATACCTATTTACACAATTTGGAAATCCTGATTCCTAATATGGGATCTATTTTTCCAAATTCAAAAAACAGAAGTGGAATAAATTAATTTAAAATAAATTACCATTGTTAAAACAAAAAAGCGTGTTTTTAAGAAATAATAATTATCAGAAGATTGATACATATATATGCCCAATTTCAAAGTCAAATTAAATAAAATGACTCAAATTGGATTAAATGGTAAAAATATAATCCAATTAAACTTTAAAACCAATTAAAAGGTTAATATAACCATGTAAATAAATTATATTAAAAGGTAGTTTTGAATTAAAATACATCATTTTTCACTATTTCATTAAAAAATGAACATTTTTAGATTAATAACAAAATTTATTCCAAATTAAATTTAGTTGTCCTGATTATAAATAATAATATTATTTTTTCCAATATAACATATAAAACTGAAAAAACTATATTTAAAAATGGTTCGCAATCAAAAGGCAGTAAATCGACTCCTTAAAGAATATTAGAGAAAATATTCTTAAAATTGGATTGTTTCCTATTTTAATCCTCTAAAATTTATTGGATAAATGTAAAAACATTTTACAAAATGTATAATTATATTTTAGTTAGTTCAGTTTATTCCCACAAATACAATGACTATGACTTAACTACTATTTAAAATAATATTATATTATTATTTTTCAGTATGACTTAGCCTTGTGTGCAACACGAGATTTCAAAGAAACCCGTTGTTGTGTGTCAGATAGTCCATCGAACATATCACCTCCTTTAAAGTAAAATTAATATATAAATAATAAATATGGAAATTACATATTCTATACTTAACTAGGATGTTACAAATATAGTACCTCTGTATCTTAGGAGAAAAAAACAACTGCATCCAACTACAATTCATGAGCTTGATAATTCTTCTCAGGAGACTTCATCGTTTAGTACACATAAGCAAAAACCATATCAACTTTCATGAGGATTCACCCAATTCCATTCATATATGCATCACTAAAAATAATGAATCTTAATCTGATTGAGGGTAGACTTAACACAGGTGCATTAACCAATATCTTCTCGAGATCCTGGAAACATTCTTCACACTCTATAGTCCAGATGAATTTATCCCCTTTTCAAGTTTACTTGGAAAGAGGGATATAATGTTTTGATTTTTTTTCAAAAACCTCCTATAATATCCCACCAATTCTTGGAAACTATGACTCAGATTCACTATTGTAGGGTGAGGCCACTCCTCTGAAAACTTTTTCTTGTCAGGATTAAGGGAGATTCATTCATTGGTTACAATGCACCCCAAGAAAGAAACTTATTATATCCTAAATTCACCTTTGATGAACTTTGAAAATAACATATTCCTCCTTATATATTTCAATATAATGATTAGATTATCCACATGCTCCACACAATTATATATATATATATATTATAATATCATTAATTAAAACTACCACAAAGTTACCGAGGTAGTCTTTATAGACTATATTAGTAAAATCCATAAAAATAGTTGGATAATTAGTCAAGCCTATAGAAAAAACAACACACTCATAATGCGCATATCTTAATCATAAAGATATCTTTGGAATATTTTCTTTCTTCACCCTCAATTTTTGATAACCAGATTGAAGGTCCATCTTGGTGAAGAATTGATCCCCTTGAAGCTGGAAAAATAAATCATCAATTCTTGGAAGTGGATAATTTTTCTTCATTGTGATCCCATTAAGTTATCCATAATCAATTCATATCCACATTGATCCTTCCTTCTTCATTATAGAGTGAAAATGTTCTTCCCATGGAGACAAACATAGTTTGATAAAGCCCTTATCCAAAAGATCATGGATTCATTTCTTTAATTCCTACAAATCCACATTTTCTATTCTATATGATGTTTGTAATGTCCCGGATTTTTCCATGTATTATTTTTAATATTATATTGGAATTAATTCGAGACCCGGATCTGAGACGGTGTGCTGTTCCGAAGCCCGGTGAGCCCAGAAAAAAATGTTTTAATTTAAATTAATAATTAAATTACTCACACATGTGGTTTTCCTGAAAAAGTGGAATAACTTCTAAACGGGTGCTCAAGTCATAAATCTGAGGGCACGGTTGTGCTCAGAACATCGATTTTACCTTACTTAAGGCCTTACATCGGCCGGCGCAGGTCGGTGGTGAAATCTAGCTTTTGGATGTTAGAGTAATAAAATATTTAATAATATTATTCTATTTTATGTAGCGAGATTCTATTAAATCTATTACAGCAGATATCTTCCTTTTAAATAAAGGCTTGCGCAGGGTCTAAGGTTAAAAACCTCATAACCCTGAAACCCTTGGCGGTGATGGAGGCTCTGGAGAAAACCTCCCGATGCAGCGACGACGACTCAATGACCATATCTTCGCTAACAAAGGCCGTGGAAATCTAGGTAGGATGTTTGTTGTGATTTTTTTCTTCCCCATTTTTGATTTCCATGTCGAACGCCGACTAAACCACGAACAGATTAGCCTGCGGATCAATCGTTCTTATGGGGTGGGATATTTGTGGGAATCGTGGGATTTGATTCTTGAGATTGTTTTGGTTTTTTCTCAACCTTCTAACGGTGACGAACCATGATCGAGACAAACATCGATTGAGGTTTGTCCCTCTCGATTGTTGTGTTTTTATCTCCTGATTCGGAAAGGTTCTTCATGCGCGTTCTTCACATTCTTGGGGAAAATCGTTCTTTGCACGCTTGTTTGTTGGCACAACGATCTGAAATCCAAGATCCAACATCGAGACGACCTTGCAGAGGTGCGACAATGTTGGCAGCAGACAAGTTTACGTGGTTCGGAAGATCCCGTTCTTCGAGCGTTTTCATGCGGATTGATTGGGATGAATTTTCAAGGCCGATTGAAAGCCCGAAACTGATGGAATCGGTTTCATTGGGGTGGGATGACCCCAGTTCTAGAGTTTCGTGATGATCTGGCAGTTGGATCAAGATCCGGAGGATTTTCCAAGGCACGCGGAGGAAGACGACGCTTCTGGAAATTTCCCCACTACACGCCACGTAGTATGATATAGGCGATGTGTGTTCGTCGGCGGACTTCCGGGCGTGTACTCCTGGAGTACACAGACACAGGCAGGGTACTCAGCCAAGGGCACCCCGTGTATACCCCTCCCCGACCAGACCCGGCCAGATACATGGGATTCCCTGTGTACTGGTACACGGGCAGGTGACATGGACACATGATGAGACTGTCTACGGGCACATGGCCAGCGTACACATAGTGAGCCCAGGTGCTCGGACATGGCATGTACTTTTATACATGCCGTGTAGTTGATTTCTACCCAACAATCCAAATGACACATGCCGTTTGCACGGGCAATACCCGGGGTCAAGGAACACGACATGGAACTATACTACAAGCCATGTAACCTTTTCTTGTTTGACTTGATCCACTTTTCTTCTGTGACTTGGACTAGTTCTCCTAGAGTTTGTACCCTTGGTCGTTTCCCTGAAGGTTCTGGTATCGTTTCCTTTAAACAGAAGTATGATCCCTTGAGTAGAACTCGCTGAATAGAGTTGTTGGAATCCCATCTATGAGACTTAGATCCAGATCCTCTATTCATTACTGGAACCCTAGGTAGAGTTCTTAGTATCTACGTGACAAAATTTACCCGAGATCCAATCCTATGCTTAGCGGATTAGCTCAGACTGAGTTGTCGGAATCACCCCATGACTTGGTTGTGATCCTCATCTGAGCATCATTTTCTCATAGTGCTTGTGGAGTGTGTTCTCCTAGAATGTGTACTTCATATCTCTCTCTTCAGACCTAGGAGTGTGTTCTCCCAGTTGCATGCTTAGTGGAAATCTTCGAGGTGGATCCTAGTGGTGGTATTCGCGATAGTCGATCGTGCATGAGTATATCTGGATATTCTTGTGATATGTTCTTTAAACATATACTATGTGGAGATGACTATATATTTCCTTTGTGGCATTTCCTTGTTTTATTTCCTTGGTGGTTTTGGGGTGTCCTACTGGGTATTGTTATACTCACCCCTGCACGGGCTTTGCCTGCACATATCGTGTCTTGTGTAGATGAGCGAGCCATTGATAGGATTCTAGGTGGACCAGGACCGGACGGTGTTCAGTGAGATCAGATTGGCCGAGGTGTGTTCCTACGACTACAGAATGTAGTCCCAGTACCTTTCCTTATAGGTTGGACTTTGTTACAGAATTTCTTTTTGGTGGGCTTGTACTTTTGGCCTAGGGATTTACTTTCTTTCACTTTACTTTCCTGTCATACTCAGTGGTTGGGTTTTAGTGTATGCATGCATATTTTACATTTTTAGTAGTTTTTACTTTTCAGTTTTGTGGGCTTGGAGATGTGTGTGCGTGTGTACAGGTTTATAGGCACTGCCTCCCATGTTACTAGCACGCCTACTCGGTGCTAGTCACCGGCCCCTGTCCTATTGGAGGTGGGCTAGGGGAGTTGCGGCTCGGACCCCACTAGGACGGGTCGTGATAGAGTGGTATCAGAGGTGGTCGGTTCTACCTTAGGACCGAGAGTTTGTGAGTTTGTTTGAGGAAACATTGTTAAGTGTTTCGAGTATGGCTTTCAGGTCAGGGACCCCAGTGTTGGTGCGGGCAGCCGACGTATCCATACACGAGGACTCTGATAACTTGATTTTCGACATGGAACATGAGAACACTAGTTGCAGGGAGAATAATGGTACATGCATCATATAAGAATGGGTTGTGTTTTCCATGTTCTTTTTGATTCAGCTCCCCAGATATACTCACTGACTAAGGTACATCTTGTTTCTTTAACAGGATTCCTCTGTGACTTGCACCCGCTAGGATCCAGTAGCTCAATCACAAGGATGACCCCATCAGTGATGAAGCTTCGATACAGGGACTGGATCCCCCAGTTTTACCACAAAGTGGTGTGCCAGTTATCCCGCCACCTCTGGAGCAGTGTTTACTGCCTGCTATACCTGTGTAGGAGGATCAGAGGCTGAGTGCACATCACGAGTTTCAGAGAAAGTGACCTCTTAGGTTTCGAGGAAAGCTTGACCCTCAGGCAGTAGAGGACTACCTTGAGGCGGTGACCATAGTCTTCCGTTTGGTCAGGACACCGGCAGAACAGATTGTGATCCTGGTAGCGAGCCTTCTGTAGGGCTCGGCAGGATGATGGTGGAGTTTGGTTATCCAGACTCATGACGAGGTGACACTCACTTGGTCGGAGTTTGAGAGTCTCTTCAGAGAGGAGTTTTCACCGGTTACCCTGAGAGTAGTACGCATATAGGAGCTTCTTCAGCTTTAGCAGGGAACCATGATGGTGGCTGAATATTCTTCGAGGTTTACTGACCTCTCACGATACTCGATGGATATAGTCAGAGATCAGTACTTCCGAGATCAGACTTTTGAGCGAGGCTTGCACAGAGATATCTGAGCTAGAATCATCCCTATGAGCATTCTTACTGTTGTTGGGGTGATAGAGTGGGCTCTGGTGGTTGAGAGCTTCTTGGAAGAGTAGAGACAGCTGGCAGATGTCAGTAGTGGGCGAGCTGGAGCAGAGACCTCGGCGGCAGGGAGCCGACGTCAGGGAACCAGAAATGGGAGACATTTTCAGAGGAGATCCCAGGACAGGGGATCTACCATACAGGGTTCATAGGGCGCATCCAGCCAGCCTCAAGAGAGGCGATGCTACTCATGTGACGGTAGTGGACATCTTGCTCGAGATTGTCTGCCCCACTGTACTACTGACATGGGAGAAGTGGATGGACAACAAAGGCAGAGGCAACGTGTGGAGAAGACAGATCTGCAGGGTGGCGGACGTGGTAGGGGAGCTGGGAGAGTAGATGGAGGTGGTCGTCATTTCGATCTTTTACCACCACCACCCCAAGGAGGTCCACCCTAGGCTCAGGGGCTAGTGGACAGAGGCAGGGACAGCTGCAGGCGGCAGAGGCTTATGACCCAGGTACTCCCGGAATGATTAAAGGTACTATCTATGTCTCTTTTAATTTTGCTATCATATTGATAGGCACAGGTGCTAGTTATTCCTTTCTAGCTTCTTATCTTGTTCAAGACCTTGAGATTCCAGTTGAGTCGTTGAATCAAACCTTACGCATAGAAACACCAATTGGAGAAGATTCAGAGATCACAATCCTTTGCAAATAGTGTAACTAGACCATTGGAGGCGAGAGTTTTGGTTGGAACCTCTTGGTGGTAGCATCGAGGCCTTACGATGTCATTCATGGTATGGATTGGCTATCCACAGTTCATGCCCAGATCGACTGTTTTAGGTGAAGGGTGCGGTGTCTCCGCAGTAATGGAACAAGGTTCTCTTTTGTCGGTGAAAGAGAGACCCAGCCAGTGCAGGATAGACTCATGAATAGGAGGGCACAACTTATTTCACATCAGTTGGCTAGCCTAGCCCTTGGCACATAAGATGCTTCAAGTTTCCATTTTCCAGCAGTAGTGGATGAGTACGAGGATGTCTTTCCGGAGGATGTCTTCGGGATACCCCCCCATTGGGAGATAGATTTCTGCATTGAGTTGCAACCTGGGATGACATCGATATCAGCATCAACATATCGGATGACTCATGCAGAGCTTCATGAGATGAGGGTGCATTTGGACGACTTGCAGGAGAAGGGATTTTTGAGACCCATAATTTCACCCTGGGCGGCCCCAGTGCTGTATGCCAAGAAGGAATACAGGAGCCTGAGGTTATGTGTGGATTACCAGTGCTTGAATCAGGTGACCGTAAAGAACCGGTATCCACTACCTAGGATCGATGACCTCTTCGACCAGTTGAGAGGGGCACGATGGTTCTCGAAGGTTGATCTACGATCAGGCTATCACCAGTTGCGAGTACGATATGAGGATATACCTAAGGCAGCATTCCAATTTCGTTATGTTCACTATGAGTACTTGTTGATGCCCTTCGGCATGAAGAATGCTCTGGAAGTGTTCATGGGACTCATGAACCGGATCTTTAAGCCCTACCTAGACTGGTTTGTAGTGGTCTTCATCGATGATATCCTTGTGTACTCTGCGTCTGAGGAGGAGCACGTGAGACACCTATGGATGGTTTTGGACACACTCTGAGAGCACCAGTTGTATGGGAAACTCTCGAAGTGTTATTTCTAGTAACATGAGGTCCACATTATGGGACACGTTATCTTATCATATGGCGTATCAGTGGACCCGGCCAAGGTGGAGGCAGTTATAGAATGGTAGCCACCCCGGAGCGTGATAGAGGTGCGAAGTTTACTTGGGTTGGAAGGCTACTATCAGAGATTCATCATTGATTTCACCAGGATTGCATCACCCATGAAAGATTTGACCTAAAAGGGGCTGACTTTCGTGTGGACCGAGAGATGCCAGCAAGCTTTCCATTAGTTGAGACAGAGTTTGACGAGTGCCCCAATCTTGAGGTTACCAGAGGAGGGTGTCGAGTACGTAGTGTTCTGCGACGCATCAGGAATCGGTCTTGGTTGTGTCTTGATGCAAAAGAAAGAGGTGATTTCTTATGGCTCAGATCAGTTGATGCCATATGAGTAGAACTACGTGACCCATGATCTTGAGTTGGCAGTGGTAGTCTTCACATTGAAGATGTGGCGGCACTACCTGATGGGAAAGCGATTTACCGTCTACTCTGATCACAAGAGTCTCAGATATATCTTTTCTCAGAAGGATATGAATTTGAGATAGAGGCGATAGATTGAGTTCCTCCTGGATTATGACTTTGAGATCATTTATAATCCTAGGAAGGGGAATGTGGTGGAAGATGCTCTCAGTAGGAAATCCAGTTCACTGTTGTTGTATGAGGAGATGAGGCAGTTGGAATCCTTACAGTAATCCTTCGTGGATGGAGATGAGGGAGCTTACCTTTAGTCAATGGTTGTTACCCATCCACTCTTACAGCGAGTCAGGGACGTACAGCGCGAGGATACTAGCTGTGAGACTCTACGTTCTCAGATATCCATAGGTAATGATGCTGATGGATATTAATGAAGGTGGGGACCACGTTGTTCTTTTCAGAGGGTGCATGGTAGTACCAGTGACGTTGCAGGAGGAGGTTTTGAGGGAGTTTCATACATCCCCTTTGGAAGTGAATCGAGGCGTAGCAAAGATGTATCAGGACCTCCGATGTCAGTTCTGGTGGCCAAATATGAAGAAGGGTGTGGCAGAGTTCGTCTCTCGGTACCTTACTTGTCAGCAAGTAAAGGCTGAGCACCAGGTTTCAGCAGGTTTGACTCAGCCCCTTGAGGTGCCAGAGTGGATGTGAGATGGGATATCAATGAACTTCGTGACGAGTCTACCACGTACGTCCAAGGGACACGATGCTATCTGGGTGATCGTTCATCGACTCCCCAAGTCGGCCCACTTCCTTGCCATACGAGAGTAGAGTTCAATAGAGAGATTTTGACCCCTCTACGTTAATGAGATATAATGACTTCATGGAGTTACATTCACGATCGTCTCAGATCGTGATGACCTTTTCACATACTGGTGGTGGAAGGGATTGCAAGAAGCTTTTGGGACTCAGTTACGCTTGAGCACATCGTTCCATCCTTAGACTGACGGTCAGACAGAGCGGACCATTCAGGTCCTGGAAGATATGCTTTGGGCTTGCATAATTGACTTCAGTTGTAGCTGGGAGGATCACCTACCACTAGTGTAATTTTCTTATAACAATAGTTATCATTCCACTATTGGTATGACACCATTCAAGGCTCTGTACGGGCGACCCTGTAGGTCGCCACATTACTGGACTGACCCAAGAGAGTCAGCACTCATGGGCCCAGAGATGGTGAAAGCTACTACGGAGAAGGTGTAGGTCATCCAGGAGTGGATGAAGACTGCACAGAGTCAGCAGAAGTCATATGCAGACAGGAGGCGGAGGCCCTTAAAGTTCGAGGAGGGAGATGATGTGTTCCTTTGGGTCTCACCTCGATGGGGATTGCAGAGATTTGGCCGAGACGGACAGCTATCTCTGAGGTTCGTTGGCCCTTTTCAGATTCTGATTAGAGTTGGTGAGGTGGTGTACCGCTTGGCTCTACCTCCTCAGATGGACCGGGTACACAACATCTTCCATGTGTCGCAGATACGGAGGTATGTGCATGATCTATCACACATCATCGACTGGGGCGAGCTGGACATCGATTATGGAGTGACCTTTGGTGAGTACCTAGTGGAGATCGAGGATCGACAAGAGAAGATACTTTGTGGGTGAGCTATTTTCTTGGTTCGTGTTCGGTGGAAGTACAGGAATCTCCAGGAGGGCACGTGGGAGCGGGAGGCTCAGATTCGCGTGCAGTACCCACATCTTTTTGAGTAGCCTTTGTTTTTCCTTTTCAGGGACGTAAAAGCCCTAAGGTGGGTGTGATGTAATTTCCTGGATTTTTCCATGTATTATTTTAATATTATATGGAAATTAATTCGATACCACGCTCTGAGACAGCGTGCAGTTCCAAGGCCCGATGAGCCCGGAGCAAAATTTTTGAATTTAATTTAATATTTAAATTACGCGTGCATGTGGTTTTCCTGAAAAATTGGAATAACTCCTAAACGGGTGCTCGGATCAGAAATATGAGGGCATCATTGCATTGATAATAGCGATTTTACCTTAGGCGAGGCCTAACATCGACCGGCGCTGGTCGGTGGTGAAATCTAGTTTTTGGACGTAAGAGTAATAAAATATTTAATAAAAATATTTTATTTTCTGCAGCAAGATTCTATTAAATCTATTGCAGCAGATATCTTCTTTTTAAATAAAGGCTTGCGCAGGGTCTAGGGTTACAAACCTTATAACCCTGAAACCCTTGGCGGTTCTGGAGGCTCATGAGAAAACCTCCCGATGCGGCGACAATGATGCAACAACCAGATCTTCGCAAACGAACTCCGCGGAAATCTTGGTAGGTTGTTTGTTGTGATTTTTTTTCTTCCCCGTTTTTGATTTCCACGACGAACGCGGACTAATCCATGAACAGATTAGCCCGTGGATCAATTGTTCCTGCGGGGTGGGATATTTGTGGGAATCGTGGGATTTGATTCTTGAGATTTTTTTGGTTTTTGTTCTACCTTCTAACGGTGACGAATGAAGATCGACACGAACATCGATCGAGGTCCCTCCCTCCCAATTGCTGTGTTTTTCTCTCCCGATTCTGACGCGTTCTTCGTGCGTGTTCTTCGCGTTCTTGGGAAACATCAATCGTTGCACTCTCTTTTTTTGGCGCGATGATCTGAAATCGAAGATCCAACATCTAGATGACCTAACGGAGGTGTGATGATGATGGCGGTAGACAAATCTACGTGGTTCGGAAGTTCCTATTCTTCGATCATTTTCATGCTGATTGATCGGGATGCGTTTTCAAGGCCGATCGAAAGCCCGAAACTGACGAAGTCGGTTTCGTAGGGACGGGACGACCCCAAATCCAAAGTTTTGTGATGATTGGGTAGTTGCATCAAGATCTGGAGGATTTGCCGAGGCTTGCGGAGGAAGATGACACTTCTGGAAATTTCCCGACTAAACGCCGTGTATTATGGGATACACAGTGTGTTCTCGTCAGTGGACTACCTCGCATGTACTTTGGGAGTACACATATACAGGAAGGGTACATGGCCAAGGACACACTGTGTATACCTCTCCCCAGCCAGACCCGGCCAGATACACGGGATACCCCGTGTACTGGTACACGGGCATGCGACACGAACACAGGCAGAGACCATGTATGGGCACATGGCTAGCATACACGGAGTGAGCCCAGGTGCTCGGACACGGCGTGTACTTTTATACACTCTGTGTAGTTTCTTTCTACCCAACAAGCAAAATTACATGGGCCGTTTCCACGGGCAGTACCCGGGGTCAAGGAACACGACATGTACTTTTTGAAACGCCGTGTAGTTTGGTTTTATACGGCTTGGACGTATGACACGGGCCGTATACACGGGTAGTACTCGGGGTCAAGGAACATGGCGTGTAACCATACTACACACCGTGTAACCTTTTATTGTTTGACTTGAGCCACTTGTCTTCTGTGACTTGGACGAGTTCTCTTAGGGTTCGTACCCTTGGTCGTTTACCTGAAGGTTCTGGTATCATTTCCTTTACATAGGAGTATGATCTCTTCAGCAGAACTCCCTGAATAAGGTTGTTTTAATACCCTCTGTGATACTTATATCTAGATCCTCTATTCATTCCTGGAACCCTAGGTAGAGTTCTTGTTATCGACGAGACCAACTTTACCAGGGCGCTGATCCTCTTCTTAGTAGATTATCTCAGACTGAGTTGTCGGAATCACCCCATGACTTGGATGGGATCCTCATCTGAGCATCATGTTCTCATAGTGCTTGTGGAGTGTGTTATCTCGGAACGAGTACTTCGTATCTCTCTCTTCATACCTAGGAGTGTGTTCTCCCGATTTCATGCTTTGTGGAAATCTTCGAGCTAGATCCTAGTGGTGGTATTCACGATAGTCGATCGTGCATGAGTATATCTCGATATTATTGTGATATGTTCTTTAGACATATACTGTATGGAGCTAACTGTATCTTTCCTTTGTGGTATTTTGTTGTTGTATTTCCTTTGTGGTTTCAGGGTGTCCTATTGGGTATTGTCTTACTCACCCCTGCATGGTCTTTGCCCGCACGTATCATGTCTTGTGCAGATGAGCGAGCCTTTGACAGGATTCTAGGCGGACTAGGACTGAACGGTGTTCAGTGAGATCAGACAGGCCGAGGTGTGTTCCTACGACCACAGATTACAGTCCCAGTACCTTTCCTTATAGGTTGGACTTTGTTACAGACTTTCTTTTTGGTGGTCTTGTACTTTTGGCCCAGGGATTTACTTTCTTTCACATTACTTTCCTTTCGTACTCTGTGGTTGGGTTTTAGTGTATGCATGCATCTTTTCCATTTTTAGTATTTTTTTACTCTTCAGCTTTGTGGGATTAGAGATGTGTGTGCATGTGTATAGGTTTATAGGCAATGCCTCCCATGTTAGTAGCATGCCTACAAGGTGCTAGTCACCAGCCCCAGGCCTATTGGAGGCGGGCTTGGGGAGTTGCGGCTCGGGCCCCACTAGGATGGGTCATGACAATGTCTTTGATATCTACTTGGATCCAGGAATTGGTTCAATGGAGAACTCTACAACTCTTTGTGGGGGAGATCAAGGTAACTACTCAGTAAATAAATTAATTTATTCCTAAATGATGGGGACATTAGATATTATTTTACTTTCATTTCCTAATTCATATTCACCAATCATCTCCATAAAGGAGCCTATGGTTGGTTATTATAGATAAATCTTTGGTCGAGATATCTCATCTTTGAAAAAAACTGTAGGATGTTAATTCAAGACTACTAATATTTCCATGCTTCTATTGTTGATCAAAGTATTATACATTGATAGTCGGTCCATCCCTAGTATATTGTCAAATTACCACATTTTAATGACTAATTGATTTGTGATGATATTGTGGGCACCAATGTGAATACTATAGTTTCTACAAATAGTTGATCCCTGGATAGCCCCTCTAGTAGTCTAAAATGATAACTCTACTTCTAGGAGATCATGGATTGATTCAATATTTTTTGAAAACATAGAAGAACTAAGGGAATGTGTAGAACCAGAATCAAACAAAGTTATTGATTTCTTTGAGAGAATAACTAGATTACCTACCACCACATCATTTGGAGCTTCATCTTTAGCCGTTATGATATAAAAAGCAAAAAATTTATCCCTTTTCCTATGCTGAGGATGATTGTGATTCTCGTCCATTAAAATTATATTTGGATAGTGATTGGAAAATTTTCCTAGCTATCAACAATTGAAAAATTGGACACTAGGTATGCATGCACCATATTCCATTTTTCATTAGTATTGATAACTTTAGACCTCATCTCACTATGATAGTTCTGAGAAATATGGCCTACTCTTCCACACATGTAATATTTACTACTCCCAAAAAAGTTCTTCCTTGATTACTTCGTCACACATTTGTTTCATGTGGAATTATTCACATTATTTACTCCTCTTACTTGAAAAAAACACCTCCCTATGTTTGGATCCAATGATATATTCTTTTCAATCAATATATGTGACCACTGCGTCACTCTGAACTCCAATTCAACTTTCATAACACTCCTCACGATCTCATAATAGCTATCATAGTCTTGATTGGCTATTTCATCCATAGGTTGGGGTCTTAGTCTACGGATGAATATTTCAACCTTCCCATTAGGATATTGGAAAAAGTAGAGGTGTAACAAGAAGGTCATATTATGTTTATCTCATAGATTCAAAAATATTAATTTTCCTTCAATATTAGCTCTAGTAATTCCTTATCCATATTCGTTCTCACTGAACATGGGGGTGATATTTTTCGAAAAAGGATCCCCTAAACTCTTCACACTCCATAACATAAATCCCCCCTATTGGATTTGTGTTTTAAACTAGTGTCCACCACTGATTAGCTTCTACCTCTAAGAACATGTTATAAATAAAAATGTATAAAAAATATCTTTTATATAGATCTTATCTATTTTTTAGATATCAATGGGTTAGTAGATCCACATAATGAAGGTGGTCATTGACACATAAAGGACTCTGTGGAAAGGTATTCCCTTTGAGGTGAATCTGATCTCTCATCTTGATTCAAGTTATTATTTATAAATCAAGTTAGTTTATTCATCATTATAAAGAAGTTTTCCATTCCATATTCCATCAAATTTCCATCATCACCTAAACCATTTTGCTCACCATGTATGTGGTTTATTTTGTTTCCCTCCATTTTATAAAATAAGAAAAAATTTGTGATAAATGTGTTCCATTTAATAATATTATAATTCTAAATAAAATTTGTGTCTTAAAAAACCGTTTTAAAAATGTTATTTTTTTAAAAAAATTAAATTTGCTATAAATCCTTTATAATGGTTCATAAAAATATTGTGATTAATCAAACATATCCCCCGATAGTATCAAAATAGTCGTGTATCAAGACCCCTTTCCATGTACGAGGTTACATCGAGTCAGGATCAATGCACTTGGTCGAAGTTGTTACCACTTGGTACATCTGTTCTAAAGCCATATCCACTTGTTCATATGTATACATGGATTTAATTTATCAGAAACCACATACATAATATTTCCCCAAAATTCAAGGATGATTTTTTATATTTAAATTTTTCTATAGAGTTCATACTAATGGTTTAAAAACCTAATATCGACAAATAAATAAATGATCAATTGATACCAACTATGAAATCCTACCTTTTTATTACATAAAATTAATTATATTGTACAAAATAGATAATATTTTAAGGTTTTATTTCTTGTAAAAATGTACATAACACATGAAAATGTAAAACATAATTCTATTACACATGAAATGATTCATCAATGATTCATAATAATAACAATTACTGAATCTATTAACGTGGGAACAAACATCAAAGGAAAGGGTGAGAAGAAGGCCCAGTAAGGGAAAGAAAGGGAAACTTTTTACATGTGATTTTGAGGAAATTAAATAAGAACATAAAGAATATCATTTTGGAATGAAAAAGAGAACATGATGCATATAAAAAATAAAATATCCAGAATAACAACACGAAAATGTGGCTAAAAAAATTATTTTAGATATTCATAATATTATCACCAAGGTTTTTTAATGATGCTTCATAAAAATTACCAATGTAATGGACCGGACCTCTCTGATCCATTCCTTTGTGAAATGTGGTGCTGGAGGTGTTCCTGTATATCGAGGTGTCTTGGGGTGCGTCTGGGTGGACTTTTAAAGAAATTTAATGGGTAATAGCTTTTGCACGATTGGCACACTGTTTTCCTAAACCGTGCGGCCAAACCGTGAAAGGCTGGTCTTGGAGGTAGTGGCTAACAAATGGTTAGTGCACGGTTTGTCTAACCCTGTGGACTAACCATGCGAAGAGTGTTTGGCGAGGCAGAAGCTAACGTATGGTTATCGCACGATTTGTTAAACCGTGCGGACTAACTGTGCGGGCACTTAAAGCTAGATCCTAAAATTTTGGATCTAACTCTTTTTTCCTTTAATAACCTATTTTAAGCCCCTAAGTAGCCATAACTCAGTTTTTGTAACACCCAGAGCTTCCACAGTATGCTTTTCTTTGAATAATACAGGAGCGTGTGTTGTATGCAACTTCGAGTTCTAACACACACCACGACCAATCAAAGTAGCTGTTATGAATAGTAATACCTAATTTTTAAATTTTTAGAAATTTTAACTCTCCAAATGGACTTCATTTTTGGATTCAAAGTATCGAATTTAGCCAAAGGAGAAATTTTGGTACTTTTCGGATAACTTTAATATTTTGATAAATAGTGAAAATTACTAAATTTTAATTAAAACCAACTTTTTTGATAAAAATAACTAATAGTGATAAATTATGAATTTGAGTGGTTTTAAAGTATATTTACAATATATTTTTACAATTTCATACAATTTTGGTCATTGGACATAATTTCACAATTAAACCGGACATAAACAAGTACTAATCTTTTGATAGTTATTATATCTTAAAAACATGCTATTTGTTGTGACAACGAGAATTAATTATAAAATTAATTAATGCAACTTATATATTTGGAATTTTTTAAAATATACATCATTTTTTATTTTGGAAATAAATTATAGATTAGGATGAAATTTTGGCATTGTTCAGAAAAACTTCAATTTTTGATGAATAGTGAAACCACTAAGTGGTAGTAAAAAAATTGAATTTTTCATAAAATATAATTTTACCGCTTCTGTGAATGGAATTTCAAAAATCCGAGAGACATGGTTAATATCAAGTTGTAAAATGTGGTTCAATGAGATAAAAATAATTTTCGGTGAATAGTAACTTTTTACTTTTATTAACCACGGTTAAAAGTAAATAGGGTAATTAAGGGTGAAAAGGATATTAATATTACCCTAAAACATGTCCTAATTCTATTGCACAACTGTATCTCGACCAAAAAAAACCTTAGTAATAATATGTTATCATTTAGGTCCACTTGGATTAGATTAGGACAATTATTATTATTTAATTCAATGAAGAGTTAAAAGAGTTAAAATCAAAGTTTATTTACTAAAATTTTTTTAATATAGGGTTATACAGAAGATAAATTATATTGTAAATATTCATTATAAAGATAAAAGGATTTCCTATATAATGATATTTTATTTATAATTTTTAGACATTAAATAATTTAATTTATTTATGACTCAATGATGATGCAGTAATTAATATAATAGTGAAAAATTAAAATATTTGATATTATAAATACCCAAATAAATATAATTTGAGACTTTTTATTAATTAAACTAATTTTATAGGTGTATATGACATGTTAGGATTGATTTAATTAACTTTTTTCGAAGTAATAATTATGTTATGATTTTTAAAAAAATCAATTATTTAATAGTGTCAAAATTGACATAAAAGAGTTTTTAAAACAAATATTTTATTATTAATTGATATTATATTCCTAAAAATCTAAGGTTCGGCCAAGAGACTTATATCGTGATAGGTTTATCATTAATGAACCACTTGGGTGTCTCTTGGATGTATATAGTAAGATTATTAACCATATAATATAAAAATACAAAGAGGCATTGTAAAAGTGAAACTAAGTAATTAAGAGTTAATAATTAAAGATAAGGATAATATAGTAACCCAAACCTGTCTAAATTCTATTGGTTGAGTGGTTTTCGACCCATCACCACCTTAACCTTTAAATAATCCACTTTGGAGCCATTATAAACCGAATATGAATTTATTGTAAAATAATATTTCTAGCATTTCCAAAGGTGCCCCTCACCCCTCTTATAAAAGGGCACTCTCCCTTCACAATAACTGACACTTTCAAAGCCTTTTGGTTCGGCCAAAAACTGCCCGAATACTCTCTCAACTTCCCTCAGATCATCCTAGAGGCCTTAATTTAGTCAGAAATCCATCCTACGGAGCCCTTTTGATCAAATCAAAAGGAAGAACCCGAAGAAGAGGTAATGATTTCAACACCCTTTTTCAAGTTCCTTCCTTCTTCCACTTCTTCTTTCTTTGTTATTACCATTATTAAATAATTAACCCAATATCTCCTATATAATATAATATTATTAAAAATATGGTACAACCATATTCAGTATTCTATCCATCTTTTGAATGACATGTCATCATACGTGCGTACGAACGGCTTACCGTCTCCACGCCGTGGTGTAATTGTTATTCAATATATTATTATTTGGATGGGTATAATAATGATTTGTAATTCATGTAAATAATAAATATAACATGATAATAAATCTATATATATGATATACCATCCAATTATATATTATTTTAATATCAAAAGAATGATATTTTCGCTCGTGCGTACGTACGGATTACCGTCTCCACGACACGATGAGATTCATTTCTAAGTTCACCATTCATCGACGATTATAAAAATATATATTACTAATAAGTATGTAATATATCACATAATAATTCTACTATATATATATATATATAAAATAATTTATGTACTTTCATATATCTTATTCATTTAATTCCATTCAATACTATATGAAAACAGAAACAACGTTTATGCGTATGTACGGACTACCGTCTCCATAAACGTTGTTTTCCATTTAATATATATGTCTATTATACATATTTATATTATAAATATATATGATATATTTATCATGTTTTATATTCTGGAATTATTTAAATCATGATCTATGTGATACAACCCAGAGTGACAAGTTAAAACACGTACGATAAAGAAAGTGATTATTACCTAAAATGTTAACTTAACATGGAAATTATTATTAAATGGGTAATATAAAGTCATAAATGAATCATGTATGATATCATAAATATTAATATGGTTCTGGTATAGTTTAATAACATACTAATATCTTCGCACATGAGGATAAACGTACCCTCGACTAAAGGAAAGTGCAAGGTAAGGGGTTTTCATCTCACTCCTTATTCCTGTGAGATTCATGCCATATTGCCACTATTAACTTTTGTGTGGTTTATGTACTGCCGATAATTGTATTTTTTTGTGTAATAAACTATAATTTATTTGTATTTACATATTCATTGTATGATACCACTTTCATGGGTTGTATGTTTCGTAATTTACCAAATTGGTAATGGTTAATTTCTCAATCTCATCATTATCCGAGATTGTTTATGTGTAAGTATTTACTAGGAAATTTTTATCATCCATGTACATTTTTCATAAAAATGATTTCAAAATGAAGATTTTAAAGATTTTGAAAGGTACTCTATATCAAAATCAAAATTTCAAATGTTTTAAAGATTTATCTTTCTAAATCTTTTTAATTAATGTCCATGTTTTCAAAATGATTTTAAGGATTTATTTATATGGACATGAATGTTTTGAAATGATAATTCTTTTCAATAGTTTCAAAGTTGTATGGGACACTTTGATTCAAAAATATCTTTTAAAATTACTTCCTTTATAAATGTGTGACTTTTAAATGATTTTACAAAAAAGATATTTCTCTCAAAAAATTTTACTCATCATTTTCATCTATGAAAACATACTTTGATGTATTTTAAGCTCATTTGAAGTTGATTTATTATAAAAAACATCCATTGAAGGTTTTGTGAGATGTTTGACTGTGGATGTGTTATTTTTATACCATTCATGGTTTATGGAGAAAGTATTGACATTTCGTATGCTAGTTTTAATACGAATGTTTATGTTATGTTTAAACCTATTCATATGAGGAATGTATTGGACTTAGTAAGTGATGGGTGGAGCCCACTATAGCTTCTCGATGCATTGGTAGGTCTCATGAGACAAACTAGTGTCTTGGCATAAGGCCTTGACAAAATCTTATTTGTAGTCTTGGCACGAGGCCTTGACTATGTGGTTATGATAGTCTGGCATTATGCATTCCATCATTATGAAAGTGGTTAGTGATATTGCATGTGATTATTCGATTTGTAGAATATCCATGTGAATAAGTAAATGGAATTATTTCATTTTATTTATGCCATATTATGCTGAAGTTAAAGTTTAAAAGGATTTTGTTTTAATTGTATACATTGTATTAAATGTTTATGCTTATTTTTGAAAGTTTCTGCTGTATTTCTTACCCTTACTGAGCATTTGGGCTCACCCCTTTCTATGTTTTATTTTTTCCCGGATTCCAAGAAGTGTAATGTGATTGATATGCAGGGTTTATCCAAGGGAATAATGGCATTCATAAAGATTATTTATGTTGTTTTGTATGTCTTAAAGTGAAAATGTAACATTCATGTATGTGATCTATTTTTCCAAGAATAATAAACTTATCAGTCCTTCAGGAATTGATTCCTTGTAATCATGCCAAAGTATTGAAATAATGCACCGACTCTGGGTAAATGGGGTCAGGGTGTTACAGTTGGTATCAGAGGAAGTTTAGAGATAACCTTGGAAACTAGATTTAGATAAACTCTGATTAGAGCACATAGCCCTAAGATAGACTTTTAGGATTAGTATATAAGAACTTCTGAGAATTTTGGTATTGTAGAAATTTTGTGAGTTTTCCGAGCAATACATCCCTGTCTGGATACGAGCAGGTAGAGGCGGCTCTGGCACAGATGTACCAATGGGTAAAACTCGAAAACACTTCTTTGAGCTAGACTCGAATGGGAACTGGTGCACAACAACGGGCCTTTCTGCACTCTTGGTTACGACACTCCAGGGGGATATGCTTAGGATATTTCTCATTTTCATTACACACCATTATGAAGGGTTTATGAGTATATACTTCCTCAATGGAGACATTTTTAGGATTATGGATTATATCCATAAACTATTTAATTATTGTTATGTGTTTTACAAGTTTGGGATTAGGTATTGTTATTCATAAAATAATCTAGTGTATGCTATTTTATAAAAATGGCACCCAGTAGAAGGAATGTGAACTCCAGTAATATGTATGATCCAAAGAGTAAGAAGGATCGTACCTTTCATGGTATTAAACCATCATTTATAAGGGAAATAGTCTCCCACATATTATCATCATATGAAGAAATAGTATCATGTGTGGATAAGATAACTAAAGAGTTTACAAAGTTCTATGGATTTGAAGGGAAGCAAGAGAAGAAAAGGATGGAAGAGAGAAATATGGATAAAGGGAAGAGGGAAAAGAAGAATTTCCCCATATGTGATACCTATGGGAAGAAACACCCTGGAACTTTTATGAAAGGAATGGGAGTTTGTTATAAGTGTGTAGGAAAAGGTCAAAATGTACGTGACTTTAAGGGTAAGAAAATGGTTTCAAATGTACAATTCTTAATTTTCAAGGAGTTTGGACACTATGCGAACAAATGTCCCAGTCATTAGACTATGCCGTAAATGATGCTATTGGATAACAATCAAGTTATGATACTACCACATATGAAGAGGAATGATTAGTGTTCTTATGTTGATTATGTCATTTGAGTGTTGTATCAGCAATGTACTTGTTATAATAATAATGGAGTATATAAGGAATGTACTGCAGTACTATTTCATTGAGGATTTGAGATTTTATGGTACTAAGAAAGTTGACTCTACAGCGAGTTAATTTTTTTTGGAAATTACATGGGTGAAGGAAAGATAAACTTTAATATGGTCCTAATATTGAGGTATTGATTTTGGAATATGAAATGGTTGATTATGGTAATTCAGGATGTTGCGGTGTTGTAAAAGAATATATGAGGAAGGAGTTCACATGTTATTACCTGGCAAAAAGGATCCTCATTATGTTTAACTTCCTTGTAAATTTTGGACTGTGAGTTTGGATAATAGTATTTTGGATAAGTCTAATGGTCGGAATGGATTGAGTTTGAAAGGTTATTTTTTGGATTTTTATAAAAGGTCAACACGCAGACCATGTGACGACCCGTCATGTCGGAAAAAGCTGCGGAAATCGAACCCACAACCATAGTGCAATTGGGATTTATCGCCTACCATTGTGCTACATGAAGTTCCTGGATGGTATAATGCAGTTTCTTTACATAAAGTGTCTGATATGTGAATTATAAATTCATTATATGGAACCCTATACGATTAGGATAAATAGAGTATTTATGAGTTAAATTATGTTTTGGGGTGAAAGATAAGTTTGTGGTAGAAATTTATTAATGGATACAACTCTAATTATAAAGTATATCTCCTTATGATCTTATCCAATCTCATAAATAAATCCCTCAACATTATGAAAAGGAACATAGAACAAAAATGTTGTCCTAAATGGTACCTTAGATCATCACTAATTTATGGATTTGGGATTGTTGGCCTTTTCAAAGCCTTGTTCTCTACCACTCTCAATCAGATAATTGATTGTTATATTTCTGATCCATATCCATATTTTCCTACATGGAACCCTAGTATGTGTTATTTTCGGCAATCTTCATACTTTCCACTCTTTATTTTAAATAGAGGCCTCATAAATTCATTTTTTGATGTGGGATTTCAACTATGATATTTTGAAACATCAAAAAAGTGTTATCCTAATACCTTATGTTTTGTTGAACCGATGGTATTTTAAATCATCATAGATTGATGAAATTAAGGACCTCAATTTTAAACATGTTTGTGATTGATGACCTCAATCACTACCTATAAATATTTACGTTTTTCCTCCAATTATATGTCTATAATTGCCACCAATGTCCTCATAATCGAGATCATAATTTTGTGGTGACCCTTTCATTTCTCTTTTCATCTTATTAAGACTAAATTTTATTAACCAAGTTTCCGATGTGGGTTTTTACACAAAGATATTTTCTATTTTCAACCTTTTTTTTCAAAGAACAATATAAAATTGTGAGGATGCAATTTATTGAAGGAGGGGAGAATGTAACACCCTGAGCTTCCACAGTACACATCTCTTTGAATAATATAGTATCGTGTGTTTTACGCAACTTCGAGTTCTAACACACACCACGTCAAATCAAAGTAGCCGTTATGAATAGTAATACCTAATTTTTAAAATTTTAGAAATTTTATCTCTCAAAATGGACTTCATTTTTGGATTCGGAGTATCGAATTTAGCCTAAGGTGAAATTTTGGTACTTTTCAGACAACTTTAATATTTTGATGGATAGTGAAAATTACTAAATTTTAATTAAAAACAAATTTTTTAATCAAAATACTTAATAGTGATAAATTATGAATTTTAGTGGTTTTAAAGTATATTTAGAATATATTTTTACCATCTAATACAATGTTGGTCATTGGAAATAATTTCACAATTAAACCGGACATAAACAAGTACCAATCTTTTGATAGTTGTTATATCTTAAAAACACGCTATTTGTTGTGACAATGGGAATTAATTATAAAATTAATTAATGAAACTTATATGTTTGGAATTTTGTAAAATAGACATTATTTTTGAATTTGGAATATCAATTATATCTTAGGGTGAAATTTTGGCATTGTTCAGAAAAATGTCAATTTTTTATGAATAGTGAAACCACTAAGTGGTAGTTAAAAAACTGAATTTTTCATAAAACTTAATTTTACCGCTTCTGTGAATGGAATTTCAAAAATCCAAGAGACACGGTTAATATCAAGTAGTAAAATGTGGTTCAATGAGATGAAAATAATTTTTTGGTGAATAGTAACTTTTTACTTTTATTTACCACAGTTAAAAGTAAATAGGGTAATTAAGGGTAAAAATGATATTAATATTACCCTAACACATGTCCTAATTATATTGGACAAGTTTATCTCGACCAAAAACAACCATAGGAATAAAATATTATCATTTAGGTCCACTTGGATTAGATTAGGACATTTATTATTATTTAATTCAAAGAAGAGTTAAAAGAGTTAAAATCAAAGTTTCTTTTCTAAAACATTTTTAATATAGGGATATACATAAGATAAATTCGATTGTAAATATTCATTAAAAGATAAAAATCTTTCCCACATAATGATAGTTTATTTATAATTTTTATACATTAAATAATTTAATTTATTTATGACACAATGATGATGCAGTAATTAATAAAATATTGAAAAAATACAATATTTGATATTTTAAATACCCAAATAAAATTAATTTGATACTTTTTATAAATTAAACTAATTTTATAGGTTAATATTACATGTTAGGATTTATTTAATTAACGTTTTTAGATGTAATAATTCTTTTATGATTTTTACAAAAATCATTTATTGAATAGTGTCAAAATTGACATAAAAGAGTTTTTAAAACAAATATTATATTATTAATTGATATTAAATTTATAAAAATATAAGGTTCGTCCAAGAGACTTATATCATGATAGTTGTATCATTAATGGACCACTTGGGGGTCTCTTGGATGTATATAGTATGTTTATTAACCATATAATATAAAAATAGAAAGAGACATTGTAAAAGTGAAACTAAGTAACTAAGAGTTAATACTTAAATATAAGGTTAATATAGTAACATAACCTGTATAAATTCTATTGGTTGAGTGGTTTTAGACCCATCACCACCTTATCCTTCAAATAATCCAATTTGGAGCCCTTAAAAACCGAATATGAATTTATTATAAAATAATATTTCTAGCTTTTCCAAAGGTGCCCCTCACCCCTCTTATAAAAGGGAACTCTCCCTTCTCATTAACTCACACCTTAAAAGCCTATTGGTTCGGCCAAAATCTGCCCAAATACTCTCTAAACTTCCCTCTCTTCATCCTAGAGGCCTTGCTTTAGTCAGAAAGCCATCCTATGGAGCTCTTTTGATCAAATCAAAACGAAGTATTTGAAGAAGAGGTAATGATTTCACCACCCTTTTTCAAGTTCTTTTCTTCTTCCACTTCTTCATTCTTTGTTATTACCATTATAAAATAATTAATTAAGTATATCCTATATAATTTAATATTATTATAAATATGGTACAACCATATTCATTATTCTATCCATCCTTTGAATGACATGTCACCATACATGCGTACGTACGGCTTACCGTCTCCACGTCGTGGTGTAATTGTTATTTAATATATTATTATTTGGATGGGTATAATAATGATTTTTAATTCATTTAAATAATAAATATAAATGATAATGATTCTGTATATATGATATACCATCCAATTATATAATATTTTAATATCAAAATAATGATAATTTCACTCGTGCATACGTATGGATTACCGTCTCCACGACGCGATTAGATTCATTTCCAAGTTCACCATTCATCGACGATTATAAAAATATATATTACTAATAAGTATTTAATATATGACATAATAATTCTACTGGATATATATATATATATATATATAAGAATTTATGTACATACATATATCTTATTCATTTTCTTCCGTTCAATACTATATGAAAACATGAACAACATTTATGCGTACGTACGGACTACCGTCTCCATAAACGGTATTTTCCATTTCATATATATGTCTATTATACTTATTTATATTATAAATATATATGATATATTTATCATGTTTTATATTCTGGAATGATTTAAATTATGATCTAAGTGATAAAACCACGTGTGAAAAGTTAAAACATGTACGATAAAGAAAGTGATTATTACCCGAAATGTTAACTTAACATGGAAATTATTATTAAATGGATAATATAAAGTCATAAATGAATAATATATGATATCATAAATATTAATATGGTTCTGGTATAATTTAATAACATACTAAGATCTTCGTACAAGAGGATAAACGTACCCTCGACTAAAGGAAAGTGCAAGGTAATGGGTTTTCATCTCACTCCTTATTCCTGTGAGATTCATGCCATATTGCCACTATTACCTTTTGTGTGGTGTATGTACTGCCGATAAGTGTATTATTTGTGTAATACACTTTAATTTATATGTATTTACATATTCATTGTATGATACCTCTTTCATGGGTTGTATGTTTCGTAAGTTAACAAATTGGTAATGGTTAATTCCTCAATCTCATCATTATCCGAGATTGTTTATGTGTAAGTATTTACTGGGACATTTTTATCATCCATGTCCATTTTTCATAAAAATGATTTCAAAATGAAGATTTTAAGGATTTTGAAGTGTACTCTTTATCAAAATTATAATTTCAAATGTTTTAAAGATTTATCTTTCTAAATCTTTTTAATTAATGTCCATGTTCTCAAAATGATTTTAAGGATTTATTTATATGGAAATGAATGTTTTGAAATGATAATTCTTTTCAAAAGTATCAAAGTGTTATGGGACACTTTGATTGAAAAATAACTTTTAAAATTAATTCCTTTATAAATGTGTGACTTTTAAATGAATTTACAAAAGATATTTCTCTCAAAAAATTTTACTCTTCATTTTCATCTATGTCAACATCCTTTGATGGATTTTAAGCTCATTTGAAGTTGATTTATTATAAAAAAACTTCCATTGATGGTTTTGTGATATGTTTGACTGTGGATGTGTTATTTTTATACCATTCATGGTTTATGGAGAATGTATTGACATTTCGCATGCTAGTTTTAATACGAATGTTTATGTTTTGTTTAAACCTATTCATATGAGGAATGCATTGGAATTAGTAAGTGACGGGTAGAGCCCGCTATAGCTCCTCGATGCATCAGTAGGTTTCCTGAGACCAACTACTATCTTGGCACGAGGCCTTGACAAAATCTTATTTGTTGTCTTGGCACGAGGCCTTGGCTATGTGGTTATGATAGTCTGGCATTATGCATTCCATCATTATGAAATTGGTTAGTGATATTGGATGTGATTATTAGATTAGTAGAATATCCATGTGAATAAGTAAATTGAATTATTTCATTTTATTTCTGCCATATTATGATGAATTTCACGTTTAAAAGGTTTTGTTTTAGTTTTATACATTTCCTTAAATGTTTATGCTTATTTTTGGAAGTTTCTGCGGTATTGCTTACCCTTACTAAGCATTTGAGCTCACCCATTTCTATGTTTTATTTTTCCCAGGATTCCAAGAAGTGTAATGTGATTGATATGTAGGGTTAATCCAAGGGAATAATGGCGTTCATAAAGATTATTTATGTTGTTTTGTACGTCTTAAAGTGAAAATGTAACATTCATATATGTGATCTATTTTTTCAAGGCTTCTAAACTTATCAGTCCTTCAGGACTTGATTCCTTGTAATAATGCCAAAGTTTTAAAATAATGCACCGACTCTGGGTAATTGGGGTAGGGGCGTTACAGTTTTACCCTTTCTTGGAGGTGGAATAACCTCTCCCAAGCATTTTGGAGGCAATCCAAAGGCTTCTCTTCACGAATCAAAGCCGGTTTTTTGAGGTATGTGATCATTCTTGCATGGTTTCATAGATCTACTTAGATCTACTCCTCTTCTTCTCTCGGTTTCTTAGATCGATGCCCGTTATGGGTAGATCTATGTGTGTGAATGTCGTTTATGATAATCTTTGGTCTTGGTTGTGTTAGGAGAGGATATCTAAGGAGGATTTGTGGTGAATTAGCCCGGTTTCTTGGGTGTTCATCGACCATTGTGGTTTTCCTCGAAAACCTTTGAGGTATAAGATTCATGGCTTCTCTAATTTTTTATGTGAAATCATAGAGTTAGCATGGTTTAGCCCTTTGGATCACAATGGAATTGACCTAATTAAATACTTGAACCGGATTAAAAGAATTGGTTTTATCACATATTGTTGCTTTGTTCCATGACAACAGTTTGCCTCTTCATTTTCTAGATAGTGTGATACATATGCCTTGATTGTTGTCATGTTCCTCATGATGAAATTGATAAAGAACATAAATCCGGAATTAATTGACAATTAATTGGTTAAAGATAAAGATGCATGTAAATGGATATAGTTTCTTCTGTTGTGGTAGTTGTTCTAATTTGATGTTAATCAAATTGTCATAGTAAGCATGTTAAATATTTTGTGATAGCTTACTGATTAAGTTTCTTGAGACTCGAACCAACGAATTGAATATGTTAATTTAAGAGGGATTAAAGAACTGTTCGGTTGATAAAAGATAAAACCTGGTATAGTTCTTAGTTACCCTCTTGTTCGTAAGGTCGTGTGCCTTGT
Source organism: Viscum album (assembly GCA_963277665.1). Lineage (NCBI taxonomy): Eukaryota > Viridiplantae > Streptophyta > Magnoliopsida > Santalales > Viscaceae > Viscum > Viscum album. Next base: position 1,031,937,805 of record OY728156.1, read on the forward strand.
TCTTTAGAGCCATGAGTGCTCATTATGTGTGAAGGCTGGATGCCTTGTTAAAGGGGCCAAGATCCCATTTGATGTGATGTTTGTTTTTCTTGCTGCTTGTGCTGTGATGTGACCATGGAGGGGTGTTGTGATATGTGGAGGTAGGGAGGCCTTGTGGTTGTGGCAGAAGATGAGGCCTAGAGTGGCGAGATGCATAAGTTTATTCATGTGGATGTCAGGGAGGACACTAGGGATGATGGGATGGGATGGATGTTGTTGTTAGATGCTTGTGGATTCTTTGGTTGTTTATCTGCTTTACTTTTCCCCACTGCTCATGGCAGCTGGTCTTGCTTAACCTTCTTCCGGAAGAGGCGAAGACACACGCGGTATGCCATGTGCTTTTCGTGTTTAGCCCCTCTAGGGATAATGGGTCTATGCTCTTACTATTGATGAAAAAGACTCGAAGGGTAGTACATCTACTCACCGTGTTGATCCACTTATGTTTAGTATAATAGGTTTCTTTTCTAGATGCCTAGGAATATGGGGAATTAATTTTTGAAATGAAATATTGATTTAATGGTGATAATCTATAGGGATGGAGTTGCTGGAATTTAAAGGTGATGTTGAATCTTTAAATGAACAATTGATTTTGAATGTTATGCCAATGAAGCTATTGTGGTTATGTTCATGGTTAATTAATGTTTAAAGAATTAATTAACGTACAACGGAACTGATAAAAAGGGAATGAAGTAATCTAATAAATCTCTTCAAATGGTCGTGTGCTTATAGGATACCTAGTATTAGAAGTACCAGCCCTGAGTCTATGAGATGTTAGCTGCATTTGTGTCTAAGAATAGGTAATTCCAATATCGTGGTTGTGAGATATAATATATTATGTACTTTTTGTGTTTCTATACGCTACTCCACCCTGTCAGTAAGGGAAACTGACACCCTGGGAATTCTGAGCCCTGGGTGGGTGTTTTCCCCAACATTTCAATGGGAGGGTGAATGGCTGACTACCCCCTTTGACCCCGCTCTCTTCTCTTGGTAGGTACTTGTGCCATTAGGAATAGCGGCTAGTTACCCAATATATGTGTGTAGAGGGCTGTAATGTCTTGTGGTTATTCACACACATATATTGTGAATATAGTATCGTATGGACTACTATAGGTGTAACGTGTATAGGCTATGATGGCCTGAGGATCCTTACTCAGAGTATGGGATGTAATGGATTGAGGTATAATACCTGACACATGATACATGTTATACGAGCTGTGGTGGCTACTGGAAACTACCTGGTTACTTTTGGTTGTGAGGATAGTGTGGTGCTTAACCCAAGTGTCTGAGGGAAAGACTTTGTGGTGCACATGGTGTAGATTGTGGAGCTTAGGCCAGGAATATACGGGCAAGACTTTGGAGAGATATGCACCAGACATATGTCATTGGGGAAAAGAGGAAAACCATTGGGGAAGTAGTAGTGGGGTACCCTTGATATTCTTTACTATATGATATATTCTTCTATGTGTTACTTGGTGAGAGTAGCCATGGTGAGGTTGGGAACATAGTATACCTGTTTAGGTGACGTGTTAGTTTCACTTGTTGTTCACTGAGCTTTAGCATTCTTTCATTACTTTTGTACGAGAGGTTTCGGGGACGATCCTACTGAGTATACTGTCACACTCAGCCTATGTAAATATAAACTGTTTTTTAGGTCACTTGGCGCAGGTTGGAGATCAGGCTGATTACTACTAGCTAGTGGTTACAGGAGCTGTTCGGGGTTGTGGTTGCAGCTATTTTACTTTATTTTTGGTACTTGCAGTTTTTCCCCTTTCAGTTTTAGTACTTTTGCATGACAATACATATGTGAAATTGGGTTTTCTTTTATACTTCAGTTCTAAGTTGGAGTTTTTTTGGTGTCTATATTATCTCTCTCTTCCGCATATGTTCTTTTAGAGGGTAATGCCTCCCATTTGTGTGTTTATTATACCCTCGGTGCTAGTTTCCAACCTAGGGCCTACTGGAGGCGGTACTCGGGGGTCGTTATCTCTCTCCTCACATTACCGGCCCAGGAGGGGTACACTTTGTGGGGAGGGGGTCGTGACAGAGTGGTATCATAGGTCTGGTTGAGGGATAGGATGGAGTTAGGAGATAAGCACATGTGAGGTTGCATGGGTTGGTAGGGAAACAATGTCATTCATGTTTAGTAAGTGTGGTAAACACTAAAGACCGGCTAAGACATTGACGTTTAGGTCCCCCTATGATCTAATGTATGGACCATTAAGTTTACAATGGCTACTAAACAAGGTGATACTGGTTGCATAGTAGAGACCTAGGAAAGGATCATGCATCATTCTTCTTTGTGCCTATGTTTGAATGGGTATACATTGGGATAGCATAACCTAAAAAGAATAAAAGATAAAAATTAATTAATTAATGTTGATTCTTCCCTATTCCAGGCTTAGGAGATCTAAGTGTTTGTTATTTTGCAGGTATGGATCTAGGTCTACGTCTTCGTCAGGTTTGCGTAGAATATGTCCAGCAGGCTATTCTAGCAGGTCGCTGTAGGGTAGAGGTTGACGATGATGACACATGGAGGAAGACACTCCGAGAGTTTCAGCGCCAGAGTCTGCCGAAGTATAGGGATCTTTTTCTGATGCAGTCATAGAAGACTGGTTTGAAGAGGTTGAGATAGGCTTTAGTTTGATCCGTGCTTAGAAGGAGTACTGGGTATCCTTAGTTGTGACGATTATGTGTGGAGCAGAAAGGCAGTGGTGGTTCTTGTTCCTAGGGGATCATGAGGAGTCAGCGATCTCATGGGAGGAGTTCCAAGACAAGTTCAGAGACAAGTTCCTTTCTTCGACTGCAAAGGCATCCAGTCTCTAGGAGTGTCTTACCCTTCTACAGGGGAGCTCCAGTGTTAGGGAGTTTGGGATCCATTTTCGGAACCTTTTTCGATATTCTTCGGACCTGTTACTAGATGAGGAGGCTAGGGAGAGGCATTTAGAGGAGGCTTTGCATCCAGAGATCCAGTTTCAGGTCACCCCATTTATGTTAAACACATATCTTGAGGTGCTGGTGAGGGTATAGGATTTTCATAGGACTTTGGCCAGGACCGGATCATCAGAAGAGGGGAATCAGCATGATTCCTCACGAAGCAGAGCTACGGTCTGGGGTTCCCATTTTTCAGGGCATAAGAGTTTCCGTTCTGTCGGGGATAGTTCCCAGCCCTTCAAATCTCTTTTCTATGGAGGCAGCAACTCTCAGGCCTATGCCAAGGGATCAGGCGCTTGGTTTTCTGGTGGTGGTCGTGGCCATCAGCAGCGGGTGTGCCCGACCTTTCAGAGCGGTCATCGTGCACCAGGCGCTACACTCCAGGTTCATCCCTTGAGGAAGTTCTAGCCGAGGTAGCAGCAGCCAGTTGCACCAGCTTTAGATCAGCAGAGGATAGATGGGGCAGTTAGAGGACATCTCCATGATGCTCCCCATCCTCAGAGAGTAGAGCGAGACCATGCTGGTGGTCTTCATCAGGGTTAGAGAGGCCATGGAGGAGGTCGTGGACATCATCATGCTCTAGCGTTTCTAGCACCAGACGAGACAGATGTCGTTCGAGGTACCCTTTCTTTATTTTATACCTTGGTGCATTCCTTGTTTGATTCATGAGCGACACACTCTTTCATATCACCTACCATTTTCAATGCTTTGGGACATGAGGTAGAGAGGCTTCCAGTTCCCTTGGCATTGACTACACAAGTTGGAGGTCGAGCTAGCTTGTTTGAAGTATGTAGAGACTGTGAGCTAGAGTTGGGGCAACACCACTCTTGGAGAGATTTCCTTTGTTTACAGATACAACCATATGATGTATTTCCATAAAAGGTTGTAGCATTACCTCCTCGATGAGAGATCGAGTTTGGGATTGAGATACAACCAGGAGCTTCTCCTATCTGTATGTCTCCATATAGGATAACCCCTTATGAGTTATGAGAACTACGTATGCAAATTGATGGTCTGTTATAGTGTGGTTTTCTTCGGCAATGTTTGTCACCGTGGGGTGTACCAGTTTTGTTCGTGAAAAAGGCTGACAATAGTTTGCGGTTATTTTTCGATTATGTTCGGTTAAACAAAGTGACAATAAAGAATCGCAATCCTCTTCCGTGAATTGATGATTTATTTGATCAACTGAAGGGTGCAAGTTGTTTCTCAAAGATCGAATTACGGTCAGGATTTCATCAGATGCGTGTAAAGGATGAGGATATCCCGAAGACTAATTTCCATTTACATCATGGGCATTATGAGTTCATTGTAATGCCGTTTGGTGTGACAAATGATATAGATATATTAATAGGATTTATGAATGCTGTGTTCTGTGAGTTCCTGGAAAAGTATGTGGTAGTTTTTATCGATGACATCCTTGTGTACTCCACGTCTGAAGAGGAGCATGCAGAACAACTACGAGACGTTTTGGGAGTTCGTCGCCAACATCAGTTGTTCATGAAGTTGTCGAAGTGTGTGTTTTGGGATCAAGAAGTCCTTTTCTTGGGGAATGTTGTGTCCCAATAGGGAGTAGTTGTGGATCCATTGAATATTGAAGTAGTTGTGTCTTGGGAATCCCCCAAGACAGTGTCAGAGGTGAGAAGTTTCCTTGGTCTCACAGGCTACTATAGGAGGTTCGTAGCCAATTTCTCATGGGTTGCGACTCCTATGATAGCTTTGACAAAGAAGGATCAGGATTTCATATGGACTGATCAGTGGCAGGAAGCTTTTGAGTATCTAAAGGAGAAGTTAGTAAGTGCTCCAGTCCTTTGTCTTCCAGCTGAGGGAGACCAGTTTGATGTTTTCTGCGATGCTTTACATATGGGGTTAGGCTGTGTTCTCATGCAGCAGAGGTCAGTTTTTTCTTATGGGTCTCGATAGTTACATCCCCATGAACGCAACTATTCCACCCATGATCTTGAGTAGGCAGCCATGCTTTTTTCTCTGAAGTTGTGGAGACATTACCTCATTGGTGAGCACTTTGTGGTTTTCACTGACCAAAAGAGTTTGAGGTATGTTTTCTCTCAGCGTGAGTTGAACTTACGACAGCGTCAGTGGATGGTGTTCTTACAGGAATATGACTTTGAAATATCATACACACCTGGAAAAAGGGAATGTTGTAGCTGATGCGCTGAGCCGAAAGTCACGTAGTGAGGTTGTGCGTAAATCCGGTGATTCCTGAAGAGTAATGGCAGAACTATCAGCCTTACATCTTGATATGGGAGAAGTCAGAGGTAGAGGTTTCCTTTTTTAGATAACGGTACAATCATCCCTGATGCAGAAGGTTTAAGAGTCCCAGTTGGGGGATCTAGAGGTGGAGGTCTGGAGAGACCGATTTGTTTGTAGTAAGTCCCCTTATGGTTGGTCTGAGGATGAAAAACACCGAGTGTTGTACCAAGGAAGGATTTTCGTTCCATTGAAGATGCACGAGATGGTTCTCAGAGAGTTCCATAGTTCGCCTTTAGAATTACATCGAGGTGTGATAAATATGTACCGATCCTTGGGGAGATCGTTTTGGTGGCCTGGGCTGAAGCATGCAGTTGCAGAGTTTGTGTCTCGATGTTTAGTCTGCCAGAAGGTGAAGGCCGAAGACTGTGTTCTAGGTGGTCTTCTATAGCCATTTGAGATTCCTCAATAGAAGTGGGAGGACATACCAATGGACTTTGTTACTATTTTACCTAGATCTCCGGGAGGTTATGATTCTATTTGGGTTGTAGTGGATCATCTAACAAAATCAGCCCCCATCATAGCGATCAAGGAGTCGAGCTCAGTGGAAGTTTTGTTGAGGAAGTACCTGGAGGAGGTGGTGAGACTTCATGGAGTCCCAAGGATGATCATTTCTGATTGAGATCCTCATTTTACCTCCAGGGTGGAGAGAGGTCTCCAACATGCTTTTAGTTCTTAGCTATGCCTTATCCTTGCTTTTCATCCTCAAATGGATGGTCAGATAGATTAAACCATCCAGACTCTTGAAGACATGTTGCGCTCTTCTGTTCTTGAGTTTGGAGGGTCATGGATGAGGCACTTACCCCTGGTAGAGTTCTCTTACAATAATAGTTTCCACTCCTCCAATGGTATGGCGCCGTTTTAAGCCTTGTATATCCAGACTTTCCGTTCTCCATTGTGCTAGACTGGGGTTGGAGAGTCCGCAATTCTCAGACCGGAACTAGTACAAAATACAATAGAGATGGTTCAGGTGATTCGTGAGAAGGTGAAGACAGCGCAAGATCATAAGAAATCATATGCTGATAAAAGGAGGAGACCCTTGGAGTTTAATGTTGGGGATCATGTGTTTCTGAGGGTAACTCCCCATCGTGGGTAGCAAAGGTTTGGTCGTGGGAGTAAGCTTTCTCCCCGCTTTGTTGGGCCATTTGAGGTGTTATCTCGTGTTGGAACTGTGGCGTATTTAGTAGCACTTCCCCCTCAGATAATTCAGATACATGATGTTTTCCATATATCACTGCTATGTCATTATCGTCATGACGACTCCCACATCATCGATTGGGGAGAGATCGATGTTGATGATGATGCCACCTTCGAGGATTGACCTGTGGAGATCCAAGACTACAAGGAGAAGGTGTTGCGTAGACGATCCAACCCCTTAGTTCATATCTTGTAGTGACACAATGGCATGGAGAAGAGTACATGGGAACGTGAGTCACAGATACGTGCTCAGTACCCAATGTTGTTTAATTTTTAACTTTTTCATGTAATGACAATTCCTTGTGGTTATGAAACCTTCATGATTATAAAATGACTCCCTTTGTTTCTTTGGTGGCTTTCTCTCTTTGGAGAGGTATCTCGGTGGGTGGTTGTTCAGACCCTATTTCGTTTTCTCTCTCTAGGTGGGTTTGGGATTCTCAAGGAAGAGAATGTTTTGAGAGGTATCTGATGTAATGGCCCAGACCTCTCCGGTCCATTTCTTTGTGGAAGGTGGTGCTGGAGGTGTTATGGTAGGTCAAGGTGGCTTGGGGTGTGTTGGGGTGGACTTTTAAGGAAAGCTAAAGGGTAATAGCTTTCACACAGTTGGCGCATGGTTTGCCTAAACCGTGCAGCCAAACCATGCCAGGATGGTCTTGGAGGCAGTGGCTAACGCACGGTTAGTGCACGGTTTGTCTAACCGTGCAGACTAACCGTGCGAGGAGTGTTTGGCGAGGTAGAATCTAACGCATGGTTAGCGCACTATTTTTTAAACCGTGGGGACTAACCGTGTAGACACTTAATGTTAGATCCTAAAATTGTGGATCTAACTCGTTTTTCCTTTAATCACCTCGTTTAAGCTCTTATGTGGAAATAACTCAAGATTACCCTTTCTTGGAGGTGGAGGAACCTCTACCACACATTTTGGAGGCGATTCAGAGGCTTCTCTTTGTGAATAGAATCCGATTTCTTGAGGTATGAGATTGTTCATGCTTGGTTTCTCAGATCTACTTAGATATGCTCCTCCTCTTCTCTCGGATTCATAGATCTACGCCCGATATGGGTAGATATATGTGTGTGAATGTCGTTTATGATGAGCTTTGGTCTTGGTTGTGTTAGGAGAGGAGATTTAAGGAGGATTCGTGGAGAATTGGCCCAGTTTCTTGGGCAATCATCGACCGTTGTGGTTTTCCTCAAAAACCGTTGAGGTAGGAGACTCATGGCTTGTCTAATTGATTACGTGTAATAGTAGTGTTAGCATGATTTATCCCTTTGGATCACAATGGAATTGACCTAATTAAAAACATGAACCGGATTAAAAGAATTGGTTTGATTACATGTTGTTTCTTTGTGGCGTGATACTGGTTTGCCTCTTGATTTTCTAGATAGTGTGATACTTATGACTTGTTGTTGTCATTTTGATCTTGATAAAATTGATAAATAATGTAAATCCAGTATTAATTGATAATTAATTAGATAAAGATTAAGAGGCATGTAAATGAATCTGGTTGTTGTTGTTGTGGTAGTTGTTCTAATTTTATGTTAATCAAATTGGCATAGTAAGCATGTTAAATCTTTTGTGATGGCTTACTGATTAGGTTTCCCGGGATTGGAACCTATGAATTGAATCTGTTAATTTCAGAGGGATTGAAGAACTAGTTGGTTGATAAAATATAATGCTTGGTAGAGTTCTTAGTTACACTATTGTCTGTAAGGCCGAGTGCCTTGTTCTTTAGAGCCATGAGTGCTCATTATGTATGAATGCTGGATGCCTTGTTAAAGGGGCCAAGAGCCCATTTGTTGTGATGTTTGTTTTTCCTACTGCTTGTGTTGTGATGTGACCCTGGATGGGTTTTTTGATATGTGGAGGCAGGGAGGCCTTGTTGTTGTTGAAGCGGATGACGCCTAGAGTGGAGAGATGCATCGGTTTATGCATGTGGGTGTCAGGGAGGACACTGGGGATGATGGAACGAGATGGATGTGGTTGTTGGATTATTGTGGATTCTTTGGTTGTTTATCTGCTTTACATTTCCCCACTGCTCAAGGAAGCTGGTCTTGCTTACCCTTCTTCCGAAAGAGGCAAAGATACATGGGGAATTCCATGTTCTTTCCATGTTTATCCCCTCTAGGGAGAATGAGTCTACACTCTTACTATTGACGATAAAGACTTGACGGGTAGTACATCTACTCACTATGTTGATCCCATTATGTTTTGTAGCATATGTTTCATTTCTAGAATTCCTGGGAATATGGGGTGGTAATTTTTGTAATGAAAGATTGATTAAATGGTGGTAATCCGTGAGGATGGAGTTGTTGGAATTTAAAATAGCTGTTAAATCTTTAAAGGAACAGTTGACTTTGAATGTGATGCCAATGATGTTATGGTGGTTGTGTTCATGGTTAATTAATGGTTAAATAATTAATTAACATACATCAGAACTGTTAAAAAGGGAATGATGTAATCTAACAAAGCTCTTCAAATGGTTGTGTGCTTATAGGATACCTAGTCTTAGAAGTACCAGCCTTGAGTCTAAGAGAAGTTAACTGCAGTTGTTTCTAAGACTAGTTAATGCCTATAGTGTGGTTGTGAGATATAATATATTCTGTACTTTTTGTGTTTCTGTATTCTACTCCACCCTGTCGGTAAGGAAAACTGACACCCCGAGGACTCTGAGTCCTGGGGGGGGTGGTGTTTTCCCCAACATTTCGATGGGAGGGTGAATGGCTGACTACCCCCTTTGACCCCACTCTCTTATCTTGGTAGATACTTGTGCCATTAGGCACATCGGTTAGTTACCCAATATCTATGTGTAGGGGGATATAATGGATTGTGGTTATTCACACACATATATTTTGGGTATAAAATTCTATGGACTTCTATAGGTGTAACATGTATAGGCTGTGATGGATTGAGGATCCTTACTCAGAGTATGGGCTGTAATGGCTTGAGGTATAGTACCCGACGTATGATACACGTTATGCAAGATGTGGTGGCTCCCAGAAACTACCTGGTTACTTTTGTTTGTGACGATGGTGTGGTACTTAGCCCAGGTGTCTACAGGAAAGCCTTTGTGGTGCATGTGGTGCATATTTTAGAGCTTAGCCCAGGTATATACCGGCAAGACTTTGGAGAGAGATGAAAAAGATGTATATCGTTGGGGAAAAGTGGCAATCCAGTGGGGACGTAGTAGAAGGTTTACCTTGATATTCTTTATTATATGATATATTCTTGTATGCGGTACTTGGTGAGAGTATCCATGTTGAGGTTCGAAACTTAGTATACCTGTTAAGGTGACGTGTTAGTTTCACTTGGTGTTCACTATGCTTTAGCATGCTTTCTTTACTTTTTCAGGAGAGGTTTCAGGGATGATCCTACTGAGTATACTATTATACTCACCCTACGTATATATAAAGTATTTTTAGGTCACTTGGAGTAGGTTGGAGATCAGGCTGGTTACTACTAGCTGGTGGTTGTTGGAGCAGTTCGTGCTTGTGGTTGCAGCTGTTTTACTTTCTTTTGGGTACTTTCAATTTTTCCCCTTTCAGTAATATTACTTTTTCATGTCATTACATATGTTCATTTGTGTTTTCTTTTCTACTTAAATTCTATGTTTGAGTTGGTTTGTGTCTATCTTATCTCTCTCCTCTGCATATGTTTTTTTAGAGGGTAATGCCTCCAATTTGTGTGTTTATTATACCCTCGGTGCTAGTCACCAACCTGGGGCCTACTGGAGGCAGGAATTTGGGGTCATTATCTCTTTTCTCACATTTCTGACCCAGTAGGGGTACAATTTATGGGGATGGTGTCGTGACAACCAAGGTATCACAAAACATGTCTTATCTAGTGATTAAATTCTTTACCCGTTACATTGGGGAACTATCAAGGTGACCCCTTAATATTTATTAGTTAATGATATCCACATATATACTAATTGAACAATTTATAAATAAACATTTAAGAATAACATAAATGGGTTTCATATAAAAATCCTGGCCTTTTAAAAAAAGTGCTTGAAGAAATGATCTTTGTCATTATTAACCCACTGAAAATGAAGGTGGGTTTAATGTGTGTTGATCCAAGAATAAAAGAATTTATTTTTTACATATTGGTTAATAACAAATGAAACTAAATAGGTTTGGTTATTAACCAAATAAATAAGATAATTTCTTGAGAATAAGAGAGAAATTTTGAAAAAAAATCAGTAGCATAACAGTTTTGAAACATGGTTGTAGAAATCATTAAAAAGATAAGAGAAAGGGTACCCCATTCATAAAAGACTATTGATATAGAAAATTGATAGAATAAAATGGACATAAGACATATTATGGAATTTTAAAGGACATAACCCATAAAAAGGGAACCAGAAAGGAAAACAGAAGTAGAGATTTCTATTACCTTGAAGAGTAACTCCTAAAAATAGAATATAAGGACCTTGGGGGATTTAGAGAACATTGGGAGGACTCGATGAGAGGTTAAACAAGTAGATATTTATTTAGGATTAATATTAGTGAATGTAACTAGAGAAATTGGTGGGTATTTATAGTAAAAGAGGGTGAATTTTTAATAATTTTCTTGGATACCAAGGTAGTGGTAATTCAAAACCATAGGATTTCCCATCGTATATTCCATTGAATTGGAAAATTGGAAAAACAATTAGGTTATTATAATCCATAGGATTTGACCATAATTTTTTATTCCATACTAAAACATGATGAAGTCATTAAACATATCAATAAACTCAATATATTTTTTTACTATTCATCAAATACAATTTATTTTAGAAAAAATTTCATGAATTCACCATAACCTAATTTTGAAATTATTATTTAAATTTTTTTATTCTATCATAATAATTATACAAGTATTATAAATTTTACTTTTAAATATAAAAACCAATATTTATTAAAAATAATAGTAGAAAGAAAACACACAGTAAAATTGATATTGAAATGTATAGTAATGTTTCTTATAATAGAAAAAATAAAAATATTTTGTCATTTAAATTTAAATAAGCGTGTTATAATCAAACTATTTCATTATAATAATTATTATTTATAATATCATATATTAATATTAATAATCATACATTTTCTAAAAAGTATAATTTTTGTTTGAAAAATATATTTATCAAAATCATCATATTTTTTAGAAGAACTAATCTTAAAAAGAAATTGATGGAATATAAATTTTATTTATAAAAATTTATTACATATTAAGTAGCTAATTCTTCAACACATAACCCCTTATATCACCCACATATGACCTAAGGGTGAGGTGTACAATGTTGACTGATTCTTGGGGTATCTCAGATAAAATCATCTGAGTGGTAATTTCCACCAACTTTAACTTCTCCCATTAGAGATTTCTTTCAATCTTAAAATGCTTAATTTTTTCTTGGCCTTGGTCAATAGGTAAGCCTAGTGACACTACCTCCCTCTCAAGATCTGAAAAATGGTATTTTATGGCATGAATATACTAGATGATGCCATCAAATATTATTTTTCCACAAATTTTCTTTTTTAATTTTATCATGTAAAAAATTATTGTAATGTTAAAATCCTTATTAATATTATAGTTTCCAATGTACATATTGAATGAAATTCATAATTTACCAACAATCATATAACAGTCAAAACCCAATGGTCACATTTCAAATTATACTCATTTCATTATTAAAGAGATATATTTATGTTGAGTGAAAAAAGAATATAACACACATTATCAGGGAAAAAATATCATTCCAAAAGTTCAGTTTGTTACATTAAATGTTTTAATTTTTGGTATGTTATGATTTTTACTTTTTAGCATTATCCCTTTTCACTATTTTACCTATACCACGGTAAATAATTTTTTTACCACAATATATTTTTTATTCCTAAAAATGGAAATGACCATACAACATAATTTGAACTTATGATTTCAAATATATAATCCATTTTACCAAATTATATTCAAATAATTGGAAAAATTATATTTTAAATTAATCCTAAATTCATAATGAAAAAATGGTTTTTAATGTGAGATGTTCAAAAGTCGAAAATGTTTTCATATACAATTTCAATGACAAATTGACTCTGATGAACTAAATTAGATTAAATGATGTATAATTGAATAATTATAATTTAAACCCAAATTAAATATAATTTGACAATATAAATAAATTATATAATAAATAAGTTTTTAATTAAAATTTTATATTTTTCATAATTCCTGAAAAAATGAAACTTGTTTGAGAAGTACTAAAATTTTAACTAAAGAAATTTTAAATAATAAGATTAAAAATATGAAGTTTATTTTTTAAAATAAAATTTATAAAAGTATAAAAATTTAGTTTTAAAATAGTTGATCCATTTTAAGGCAGAAAAATTACGTTTTCGAAAAGTATATCTTTTTATGCTAAAAATATGACTTATTATTATCTTAATCCTATCAATCATATTGAATTTTTTTTAAAAAAATTATTGAATACATGACTTAAATATTCAATTACTATATTTCTGAAATAGTTATTAATTAAATTTATTAGGATAAAATTTTATTATTGGAATAAAAATAGTATTTTATAAAACCACATGATTTATGTTCAATTTATTCATATTTTTATTTATAATTAATTTGTAAAAAAATAATTCATCTTATATATATGGGTATAATAAATTTTCATAATTTATTTAATCATAGTGAAAACCTTTAACATAATGGATAGTTTATAATGACCATTTTAAAATAAGAATATTTAATATTATATCCTTGTTTGTCTAAGCTTAGTGTTTTATGCAATGTCTACTATCAAAGAATTGGAATTTATTTAAGAAGAGATAGATTATAAAATATTGGGGTGTTACATCCTCAAATCCTTCAATAAATTTCTTCGTATAATTTTTAAATTTTACTTTTAATGTCAGAGGTTGATACTTTGAAATACCTTTATGATAAACCCGCATTATTTACAGGGTTAATAAAACACCCCATTAACAAGAGGGAATGAGAACTGAAAAGTTCAAAACAAAATTTCGGTTTCTAATCATTAGTGAAATGAAAATACTAGAACATGGGAGAGAAATCAAAATATCATGTTCTGATGGATAGTGATAGAAAACATGGTCATAATAATGTCTACCATCACAAAACTGAAAATCTATGATGGGTTAATGATGCCATTGATTTCCCAATAATAACATTAAATGAATATTAGTTTTTCATTCCAAATTACTTTCTGAGAGTTGATGGATTATTTTACCAATCATATAATCAGTTGAGAAAAATAAACTTACATGATTAATTTCCATGTAATAAGCATAATCTCATCATTTGGGTGTTCTTAGATCTAATTTTTCTTTATCCCTACCACCATAAAATGAATGTTCATGATGATTTTTTCTTTTCCAGGTGCACATTAATGGATCATAATATCCACAAGAAATTGTTTAGACCTTTAATTGTTTAGTAAAAATGAATTTTTTGAACATGATATCAGATATACTAAATCATACATCAACCTCAAATAATAATTTCCAATGTTCAAATGAATGCATTTAATAAGTAACTAATCTTAAGACTAATCCCAAACATGTATTTCGAAATTCATCAACAAAAGGTTTTGATGTAAGGTATCTAAATTTAACAATCAATGCAACATTAGATACCAAAAAATAAATGTAACTCTTAATTTTAGATTACAAATATTTGAACACCTTGGTCACCATAAAATCGTAATTAAAGCATTTGTACTTAAAAAAAATCGTAGGTTGTTGAATGGATTCCTTAAATTCAAACATGTAATAAACCATAAAATCAATAAAAAACATCATGTTAAACAAAGTTATAACATAAAATTATATTTATTATTATCTCAATAATAATAACTTATTTAGGGTTATTTTTACAAAATCATGTATTTTCCTAAAAGATAAAATTTTTATCAAATCATTTCTGATGGTTGTTGGTTCTATTCAATATGTGCCCTTAAATCTATAAAGAATATAAAACATAGTGATATCATGATATATTTCAGTATTATTGTAACCAGAATATCATTGACCAAATACTTTTACAACATAATTCATGAATCCAGAAACCCAAATAATTTAATTATTCCACTTTGACTGTAGAAACAACAAATGTTTAACAACGATTCCATTGCTTATTCCGAGTTATATTACCTTGATGCATTAGGGATTTAATGGCATAATGTTCCATTTCCTTACTATTTAAAAAAATGAAAATTTACAAATAATTTGTTTCCCTTTCAATCATGAGCATAGTGACCTTTTTACCCATAATTGAAACAAACTCCCATTTCCTTTAGGCATATACTGAGGTGTTTCTATCCACAATTATCATGTGTGGGAAAATAAATTTTTCCCAATTTCACTTTATCCACAATTCTATTCCACTATATAATTCCATTAAATTCATAAGACATAGATAATTATTTCTCTTTCTTGATAAAACATTATACTATATCTTTGTATAATGAGAAAGCATGGGAGAATAGTTCCCTTTTGAGGAGTAGCTTTAACCCATTAAAGAAATGATCAATTTTACTCTTTGGGTTATTTATAGAATTTGAGACATGTGTTGATAATATAGTAAAGTTGTATTCATACTTAACAACACTCTCATACTTCTTTTTTCTCAAACTCAATAATTGTATCTCTATATCTAGTCGCATTTCATGTGGGAAACATTTTTTAATGAAAAGTTCCTTAAAAAACATTAATTACATGAATTATATTTCTCCATCTTATTTAGTGTATTTAATAAATGACCACCAATAATAAAAATATCTTGATATATGATAAAATTCCATGAATTACTTATCCCTTTAATTACTTCCCAAAATGAGAAACATCTTATCTAAAGAACTTATCAACTCCTTAGTATAAAATTGATTTGTAGCCCCATTGAATGGTTGAGGTTTCTATCGAATGGAGTGTTCTTCAATCGTAACACTACATTATTGATAATGATTATCCATATAGTAAAGGTAATTTATTGTAACCATAGTTAGTTGTACCAATATAGTTATTAATTTTTATCTCCAACTGCATCTCAAGATCCAACTTCAACACCATTATCTTACCTAGGAGGAAAATACCTACATGGATTAAGTGCATTGATATGGTTCCCATAACATCCAATATGATCCATTAATAAATAATTGATTTCACTAGAATAGATCATAACTATATAAAACATAATGTATAATCCCAAATCATCTTTGAATAAATAGAAATGTTTTATGTTTAGTAATATTTAAGACAAAATTATTTCATTGGGAGTAAATCCAATTTCTATTATTTGGTTACTTTTTTTAATTTAAATTTTAAAAATTCTAGTTTTTAAGGTTTCTAATAACCTCCCTATGATAAAATCTATAATTAACCCATCACCAGTAGCCTAGATCAATAGCATTACTTTTTTACATTGGCATAAGATATCTGGAATTGATACCAAAGGACCGAATAGTTTATTAGCCTTGGTTTACTAGATATGTATTTGAAATTTAAACTACATTATGGACATAAAATTAAAAATTTATTTTCTTTAATAAAACCATTAATTTCCTTATCATAACCATGTATATCATTCATAATAAACTTCTTATAATCCTATGAAAAATTGAACATACATGGTGAGCTAAAATTCTTAGTATGGGTTTAGTAAAACATAATTTGTTATGAATCAACATAGAAATGAAGATAATTAACACACATTAATTTATTAAAATAACTGAGAATGAAGTGAATCCATATATAATATAAATGTAAAAATCTCATGGATAATAAAAATAATAACTATATTATCAATAATGGAAATTCTTAACTATTGAATACCTTTTGTCCAAGGTACATAGTATTTTTATCATCTAGAACTTTCACAAGACAGTTTCACATATGAGGCAAAAACACATCTGATTCGGCCAACTAATTAATATCATGAATTAAATGATTAATCTAGGAGATTATATTAAAAGTCCCCAAAACCAAGTTTTACTAGTCCAAATCTTTATTCCTATACTTAATAATCTATTTAAAAAACTATTTCTAAATCAATTTGTCTCATACAACTTTTATCCATTTGAATTATAATCCCCCTGAAGGAAAATCATTTTAATAAACTTAAAATACCATTATTAATAAATAAATAAAAATATTCCATGTCAAATTGACATTATATACATCACATTTAAGTGAATTTGCGTATAATAAAAAATAAGTCTTAATGAAATGTAAATTCAGATGGAAGCTCTTACAACTTCTAATTAGTTGAATCGTATGCCCCCTAAAAGTAAAATTTTCAAATAAAACATTTAATACCATGATTATAATGATATTACTGATATTATATATCAATTTTATGTATAACCAAATTAAATAAGTGGTGAGTGAGGAATATGTCTCACAAAAGAAAAAGTGAGGTGAGGGAATCCTTACCTCACACCATCTTTTTAGTGTAGAGTTATTTATCCTCCTATATATTGTTTTAAAGAATGTGAATAACTCATCATGGATATAAATATATATTTATAATACCTTATTTGATTATTTAATAACATATCATGATCTATTAATTAATAATAATTCATAATGTTACAGTTTTGGGTGCGTTCGTTTCCTGGTTTAACGATCAGTTCATTTGAATATAACTATTGATTATATTTTAAAATGGAATTAAAAATATAGAATTGGAATTAAATATTATTAAATTAATTATAGTTATATAAATGGTCCCATATATATTTTTTATTTCTACATTAGTATGATAGATTAGGTAAAATGTTAATGACAAAGGATTGGTTTATTTTGGTGGTTTTTCCGAACACCAAGAAGTAGTTTAATTTTATTTTTTTATTATGTGTATATATTAGTTAAAAAAATGTAATAGGATATAATATAATTATTAAGACATTATGTAACCATAATTACATATTTATGACTAGCCATCAAGGTGGTAATGGATGACGAACAAAAACATTATTCACAAATGTGGTTAACCGACATAACTTGGACAATAGTTTCGTTTCATTGAATAAGAGGAGGTAATAAAAGTGGTGAAAATAATATATTCCATTAGACAACTAAAATTAATGTATTTAAATGTTTATAAAATTTTTATATCTATTTGGATGAAATATATGAGGAGAAATTAGAAGAAGAAATGAAAATAAGAGAGGTGTTTTGAGAAAATTACCACTTGAATATCACCTCCTTGAGAGCCCTTTGATGACCTTGGATTTGGTTTTTTACTGATAAAATATTAACAAGGACATGGGGAGAGTGAGTATAAGTGGTTTTGAAATATATTTTATGAGATTAATGTATTTTGGGATGTAATAGAGTGACGAGGGGTGAAATTTATACTCGAGGATAGGTGGGCTTAAGTGATTAAAATAATGATTAACTTATAATTAAATCCAGACACATTGACGTGGAATTGATTTACATGAATTTATATGGAATTCATAATTTTACAGGATTTTTATTTAAGTTAAAACCCTCAACTCTCCATTTAATTTTTTAATTTTTATGTATGTTAAGCTTTTTCCTATCAACTTTAACTTTTGTCACTATTTTACATATACTACGATAAATAATTTATTTACCATGGTAAATTTTTTATAAATAAAAAATTAAAATGAAATCAAAAATAAAATATTTATCTTATGATTAAAAATATAGAATACGTTTTACCAAATAAAATTCACATAATTTAAAAAATTATAAAAAAATGAATCCCACAGACATAATGAAAAATCAGGGTTTTGAAGTGAAAAGTTCAAAAGATTAAAAAAAATTTATATCACATTTCAATGTAAAATTGATTAAAATAACATAAATTTAATTTAATGAAGTATAATTTAAATAATTATACTCTAAAAATAAATTATAGTATAATTTATCTATAAAAATAAATTATATGAAAACCAATTTTAATTAAAATTTAATATTTTCACTATTCTTCAAAAATAAAACTTCTCAAAAAAATACCCCAATTATACCTGTATAAAATTTTGAAATTAAGATTAAAAAAATTCTGTTAATTTTTCCTTGTAAAATTTATAAAATTGTTAAAATTTAGTTTTAAAATATGTGCGCCATTAAATGGATGAAAAACTACCATTTTGATAAATATAGATTTTTATACTTAAAATTGGATTTGTTATTATCATGAGACTATCAAACATATAGGATGAATTTAGTTCTTTATTGAATATACGAAATATACATTTCATTAATATCTTTCACTAATAGTTATTATTTAAATTTATTAATATAAAATGTCATTTGGGGCATAAAAATAGTATTTTATGAAAACACATCTTTTATGTTAAATTGGTTGTCATATTTATTTCTAATTAATTTGTAACCCATGAATTAATTTTATAAAAATGTGTAAACTATATCTTAAAAATTTATTCTATCCTATTCATAAACACTAACTTAACAGATATTTTATAACAGTCGTGTTAAAATAAGAATATTTAATCGTATATCATGGGTTGTCAATGCTCAGAATTGCATGAGACATATAATTTCAGAGAAATTGAATTTATTTAATAAGATAAATAAAATAAAATATTGGGGTGTTATTGTAATTTAAAATTATTGATAATTATGGGTGATCCAGATATATCTTATACAATGGGTTTCACCCCCTTATATCTAGTGATAAATTGGTTAGACTGACAGAACATATATAATGGTTTGATCCCCTTATTTTTTATAAGAAATGGGGGATCCTTATATAGATTATAAAAAGGTTTGATACCCATTATATATCATGATAAATAGTTGATCCTGATATTTTCTATATGATTGTTTGAGCCCCATTATATCTCATGATGAATAGGTGAGCCTCATAAATCTTATACGATGGGTTATCTCTATTATATCTCCTCAATTCTTTGGGTAATGATGATATTCCCTGAATAATTATATTAGAATGTAGACATATGGTAATTCCAATTTTTAAGGGTAATTTTATGGTTTCTATGAAGATAATGTTCCAAGATACCATAAATTTTTAATTATGATTTCTATGAGTTTTTAATTATTTCATTGTTCAAGATTTATATCTCATGGATCATGATTATTGATTCTAATAAATATTTATACAATGTTTCATTATTGATGATCCATGTATTGATTGGTTTAAATTTCCTCATGTAATGATTATGCAATCTTATTATGTTATCATACAATTTATATTATTATCTATGATTTTCATTCAATTATTAATGCTTATGTTTATCCTTACTGAGTATATTGTATTAACCCTCTTATGTTCCCTTTTGCATAGGTTATGAAGAATGATGTTAAATTATTTGTTTCTTTAAAGGTTTTATGTGTGCATAATTTTATGGGATATGTTGAATAGTTTTTATTAAATAAGAAAATATGGGTGTATGTGAGAAAAATGATCACTTAAATACCTATGTATATCTATGTATGAATTTTATCAAATTATCTAAAAACTTAAACATAAAAGGACATTGAGTATTTAAGTGATCCAATATTTCCATTTTATGTTTTTTGGTTTTTATGAAAAACAATTAGGGTACATTTTTCAGTATCAAGCTAGAAATGTAAATATTGTGTTTTTATCACTAGATCTAGGATTTTTGTTTTTAGGGATATGGAAAACTTACTCAAGATAGGGTTGGTGGAAGAAAATAAAATAAACAAATTATTTTCAAATTATAGCTTTTCCAATGGTATTATGAGTATATAATAATTTTTTTGATTTATTTCAATTTGTCCCACCTTTTGAAAACATTGTTCCAACTTTATTTGATTAAATGATGCTGATTCACAACATTCTTTGCATGTAAATGAATTACTAGGTTCCTTGTTAGTTTAAAAACTATTTTTTATAATAATTTATAACTATATTCACTTTTGCTTCATCCTTAAGACCTTATAATTACATTTATATCAATATCAATTTAAGAAAATCCATTTTATTTGAAATATACTCCACCTATACAGTACATTGTAATGTTTTCTCATGATTCATTGTAATCTATAAAACACAGTTTTCTATAAAAAAGAATTATCACAAACACATATATTTTTTATCCAAAATATCCCTATATTAATATGTATCCAAATATTATATCAATTATTTTTTTAAATTAAACACTAATCAACATTCAAGGGTACCCTAAACATATATTAAATTTTTTTACAACAGTGATATGCACTTCCATTGGATTTCTTTGATCCCTCAAAACAATGATGTTTATTAGAAAATACCTTTCCTCATCACTGAAAGAATAAAATAGTCTCTAATCATTATTCAATAAAAACTCAAATTTACATATCTTCCATCTATATTCTTCCTATTTTTAGTTTTTAGAATTATTGGAGGTAAAACTTTCTTAAAATCATGCATCTAAAAAAATAGAAACTAGTTTTTGTACTTTTTTAAATATTAATGGTATACTGGCCATTTTGATTGATTGAAATCCCAATCAAGTTAGTTACCTTGTTATTTATATCTCAAAATTTGATCACACCATTCTAGAAATCTCTTCCATTAATTCTTGATTGATACAAATAATGTTTATATCATCATTGTATATAAGTTACATGAATTGATATTCTTTAATAGATTTTACATAGAGTTTATTATCAAAAAAACTTATTTTGAATTCTAGATTCATCTAATAAGAATAAAAATGATCATAAAATGTCTATGATGAGTGATTTGTACTATATAATTATTTTTTCAATCAACATATTCTTCCACCATTATCTCCCTTTTCAAATCCCAATGGTTGTTCAATATATAATTTTCTTTGAGAACTAAATTCATGAATTCCTTCCTAATATAAATTTTAGATACTTTGAATCCTCTCTGAATATAAAATGATATGAAAATTTAAATGGAATCAAGTTGTAATGAACCAAGTCTATACAACCTATTTTATTGTATATCATTTAAGAAATAATATAAATATTGTAAAAAAGTATTCAGTTATAAATTTATATCTTAAAAATATGTTTATTTATAATACGAGATATATCAATAATATGTACATATATTTTTAGGTTAGAATAAAATTTATTAAGAAATATATAAACATTGGAGAATAAAATATTAATTTGATATATATATATATATAATATAATTTGAGAGACATTTTTATATCAATATGAAAAATTTTAAAATCATGTCAGTTTGAAAAGAATATATATCTAATTATAATGAATTATTATTACATAAATATAATATATTTATAGTGTTATATCAAAAATTCCAGTGTTATATATAAAATTTAAATATAAAAGACATTTCAAATATAGAAAATATGTTAATGATTGATAATGGTAAACAGTAAAAAATAGTAATATAGAATTATTTTATTGCAAGAATAGTATAACATGTAGTATGACACATAAAATATTAAAAAAAATTTCCTTAAAATTTGATTTGGAATATATATATATTATACCATTTGATAAATTAGATTAAAAAATATTTAATAGTGTTTATATATTATAGTTGTGATTTCTAATCAGAATAATTGTGTGGGAAAATATGAATAGATATAATTATTATAATGAAAATTTATGTTTAAATATAAATATTATAGTTTATTATTTTGTAATAAAAAATTACAGTTTAAAATAAATTATGAATTAATGTACCATTAATTAATAAATTATTAATTGTGTTAATATATATATATATATAAATAATCATTATAGATAAAATATCTAAATAAATAAATAAATAGATAAATAGATATACATACACAAAATACATAAAAAAAGTATAAAAAAATTGAAAAATAGGGTATCGCCTTCTCGATCCCACATCCAATATTCGAGAAAGGTTTATGATGTCATCATACCATCACTACCATTACTCCCACCACCATACCATACTAATCATGAATCCGTTATCCTAAAAAATCAACAGATCAATGTTTCAAAGTCGACACCCAATGAGGTGGGTCTTAGACTAGCTATAATTTTTGATGCTTCATGTTTGAAGCTCTCTAGAGATGCCTATATTCCAACCCCAACTCATGATCATTATCCTCCCCAAAAACTAATGAAACTAACCAATTATTGAGGTCCTCATAAATGTTTCCTGTATATTTAACCTTTCACATTTTATGATTGTACCATACCTTCTATCCTTTAATTAGGACACATACAAACACACACTCACAATATTATCATCACCACATCTAATTATACACTAGAAATCAATGATTTGGAAGTTAAAGTAAGAAGAAATGTCTATTTGGTCCAGAGGGATCCGCATGAGGCTGACCAAACTCGTGTGAGGGGTTGACTCATGAAGAAACAAACATGTAAGCAGACCGCATTGAATAACCTTCTTAAGAACTTCTACAGATTTTCCAAAAACCCTTATTTAATGGAAACTTATACTTCATAATTATACATTTATACTTTTAAAACTATTATTCTATTGGGGGAATTTTTGTCAAATTATTGTGAAAAATTATACCCAAAAAGTAATTTTTGATAATGCTAAATATTTTTTTAAACCTCAACTTATTTTTATAAATCCCATGATGTATTGTAAAATTAAATTAAATTTATATTTTGTAGTACTAAAACCCCTTTTATCAAGGGAAAACATTTTTTCTTTAAAACTTTTATTTTTTATATAAGGAAAATAAATGATAAATAATATCTTATAATACATTTTAAAAGACCCAAATAATAAAAAATAACTATTTTAATTTATTTTCAATGATTTTTCCAAATGAAGTTCATCGAAATAATTTTATATACAAAATTTAATGTTATTTTTAAGGTGTTAATGTTATTATTTTATCGATGAAATTTTCATTATAATTTATGGATGTTATTTAGGATTATAGGTTTGTCCATTCACTACAATTATCCTTCAAATTTCATGCATGTTTATAACATCAATTATTTTGATCTAATTTTCCAGAAATATTTTATAAATGTTTATAAAAATTTTCTATTAATGTATGGATTATTTATAATACTATGGATAATTATTTTAGTAAAGTTATGTTTATGTTTCACAAACATGTTATCATTTTCTAGTCCAAAATTAAATCACATATAAGTGATGTCATTAAGGGTTGTTTTAATTGAATTATATTGGGAAATGAATTATGTGTAAAATGTTTTATTTAATTTTTTTGTAGTTGGATATTGATAATAATGATGAGGAATGAAGAGTGGTTCCATATCCACAATTGGAATTTGGCCTATAGATTGATATTAAATATCATTAGTGGCATCATGGTTTTCTTATTTTTTTTATTATCATTATATTCTATTGTGTGATTCAATTTTAAAAGTTACTTTTTTCCAATTTCAAAGAGGAATTTGTATAAAATTTGATAGGATTTTATGTCTTAAAAATGGTATCATATTTTAGATGATATATTATTAAAATTTATTAAAAGGTAACTCATATTAGATGTTTTGATGAAAATCCTAAATTAATGCTTAAGGAATATTTATTATAATAATGTTTTAAGAAATTTTTTCAATTGTATTTTTATAATAATTTATAAGAAATATATTTTACACCTAGTTTCAAAAACCTCTTATAGAGATATTCCAAGATTAACCTATGCTTTAATTTTTTCCCTTGATTAGTGATGTGGATTTAATCTATTTTGTTTGGTATAAATTCAAGATCTAACACATATAAATTCATATAGTCATTTAATAATTTTTTATTCCCAGATATGTTGTAAGGTTTTACATACTCATCGAAAATCTAATTCAAATTTATCATATGTCTGTATATTTTTTAGTTAAATTGCTAAAAAAATATAAAAAATCATTAATTCCTGATATGGGAGTGTGGGTCATTGGTTTCTTCACTAGTATTACCACTTATGTAAAAATTTATTCATCATCTATTCATTTAATCTGAGAGCAACATTTTCAAACGAATCTATATTTACCCCAGAATGATTTTTTTCATTATATTTATTTTTTTAACAGTCACATTTCTCAAATGACAATAACCTTTTCAAAATATCTAAAGTTTGTTATTTATCCATTTTATTCAACAATACAATCAGGAATTTAACTGATGATTCATATTTTTATACTTCTTAAAATGTTTTTGGACCAAACTATGATAATATAGTAGTTTACACAACACTTATCATCCTATAGTTTTGTGTTGGTGTTATCTTTTCTCCAATGATATTTAATTAATCATTTTCAACTCTTAGTTTCCCCATTTTAGTCCTTGGTTTAATATCTAATGTAACTATATCATCCCATGATTGAACTTACAAATATTTATCATGAGTCATGATTTTAGTTTCTCTATAATGTTTATCGAGATCATCCTCTTTTTGAAAGATTAACTACAGATCTAAATTTCAAGAAATGTTACTAGTTTTTTGTAATCTATTAATAATTACATTCCACGATCTAATTGAGAATATTATTGAAAAATATATAATATATTATCTTGGATTAGTATCCAAAAAACAACCCTTCAACAACTAAATGAATAAATTTATTTGATTTATATCTTTTATTTGGATGTAAAATTTACTTTAAAATACTATAAATCATTTTCATGTTTCATTATCCCATTACATATCATTTAAAATGTAACATTATCATTTAAATTTAATTAATCCATATTTTTAGTATAAAAACAAAACTTATTTTATTATTTCTAGTAGTGACATCAAATTCCACTCTAAATGAGTAGTTATTTTTTGTGATATTCACGACACTATTAAACCTTTTAATAAATCCATTTTTTGAAGTCTTATTTCTGATGATACTTCATGGTGGATACTAAGTTTCTCAATATACATCTATACTTCAATTAAAGTTCAATTTATTTCATTGTCTAATCATACTATCTTGATAAAATTATAGGTTTATTTCCAATATCACCTTAGGTATCATTTGATTCACATCATCACCACTATTTTGATTTTCATAAACATGATACAACCAATACCTGTATATTCATTGATATATAATATAGATCAATTTTCATCAATTTTTAATATGTTTTATTAGACCACATACACTAGTGTGAACTAAATTGAGTAAGTGCGAGTCTCATTAATTATTCTTCTAATAATTATATATCACCATCATATCTATTATGAAGGAATAAATTATATTTTTCCCATGTCATATTAGATTTGGGATATCAATTACATATTTAATCATTGAGATATTTTCCATACTTCTTCAATTAATTTTAAAGATCATCTGATAAAATAACCTATTATTCTATTCCACCCTGAGAGGACATGAATTATATTTTTCTGTACACCAGTTATAGATTTATATTAGTAAAAATTAATCAATTCAATTTTTTTTTCTTTTATTTTGGAATCCCTTTTAAATAAGTATTACCTTAAATCCCAATTCACCAATTTGAATTTCCCTCAAGATTTCATACCTATTACCAATAAAAAAAGTTCTTCTTTATTATATAATTCATCTAAAAAACATTCATTTTCTATTACCTTTAATATTCAAGGGTTTTTTATTACCCAACCAAACCATTCCATCAATGCAATCCTTTACATTGTTGAAAGATTTCATGTTCTCAATAATGTGGGATGAACACCCTATTTTATAAATCAATATACTAAATCTCTTTTTGACCATAAGTTATATTTTTTCAATAATAGGATTCTCCTTTGTTTTATTTTCCTTACCCAAAACTCTAGGTTGATTTGATACAAAAGAGGGTATCTTATCCTTATTTTAATATAATATATGTATTATTAATAATATTCTTCTCATGGGAAGAATTTATTTGTTGATGGAATTTAGTTCATTCATTTCCTCTACATTCTCCTCAATCCTACAATATATTTATTTTTATTCCCAAAATTTATAAAAAAATAATAATTTTGGCCAAATTTTTATCCATAAAAAAAATTCAGAGAAACAGTTTATTCATTAAGATGCAAGAAATTATATGAGCCTCCATTATTGGATACATGGTGGTTGGAATTCCAAATATATTTACAAGTCACTAGAATTGGTCATTATTTTGTATAATTATCAATATATTTAGAGAATAATATAGAGATATATCTTATCACTGTCACTCCATATATTTCCTACCACCAATTATGTTTTATATTTTTGAAAACAACTTATAATTTAGAGTACAAACCATGACATTACCTTAATATTAGAACTTTTTATATAAATTATAGATGATTATATAAGAAAAAAACTCATTTTTTATCATGTAATTGGGAATTTGATCATTTTCTAACTTGTAAAAATCCTCTAGCATCTTTCAACTCTTTTTTTGACTTCTTCGTTAGATAGATTATCATGATGAAGATTATTCTTGGAACCTAAAAATTTATCTTTAGATTAAATCCTTTTATTTATATTAATAAATTATTCTTTTAGTAAATTAATACTTAAATCCACTGTAAAAAATCAAAGAATTATAGTTTTTATTTAATTTATTTTTCAACTCAAAATTTTACTAAAAATCAACGACCTATTTGTATTATTTTAATATTAAAACTCATATTTCATAAACATATATAATCATGTAAATGTTATTTTCTTGGTTGATATAATTCTATGAATCCTTTAATAATATGACATATTTTTTATTATTCTTTTCCTGAAATTTAAAATCCTCATCAAAATAATAAAACTCCACTTCATGTTCCAAAACTCATTAAATAAATCTCTTTCTTCATTTCCAGATTGCGACATCTTAACCATCATTATCTTAAAATATTATAAATTTTATTTAAACATATTTCCACCTTATATAGAAAAAAAATTATTATTATCTTTCTTTTTATAAAATTATATTTTCAATTTAAAGTTTCTTTTTGATGTGATTCAATTTTATTAATTTTTTTCTAGGTGATTTACTTTTCTATTTTATGTGTAATAAAAATAACTATAATAACTATTTTTGACACTTATCTTTCTTGTTCATTGTTTTATATGATCTAGGTTGATCACTATATATGTCCTTTATATTCAATTTTGAATGGTGGATGACTCGTAACAACCATGGTGGGAATGATGAAATATTTAATTTGAAAGAGAGGATGGTTGACTTGGTAATCTCACTGGTGAGATAATTGACTAGTCTAGAATTTCCACTAAGTTTTAGGACATTATTTCGAATCCCCTTCTTGATTCAATATATAAGTGAAATTTTTACTAAGTAAATTATTTTCTTCATGGAAGGGTAGAAACATTTCATTTTTATTTGATGAATGCATTGGTTATTAAAATAGTATAAATTTTTTAATATATTCTCTATGGTACGCCATGAGGTATCTGATGCTTTTAACTTAAAGGAGGGATAAGTATATAGTTTAGGCTTTGTAAAGAATTTTATTATATGATCCCCATTTAGGTATATAATGGAAACCCATGATCATCCAAAAATTCATCTTATGATCATCACATAATGTACTATATTCCTTTCACACAAAGAAATTTTATACTCATCACATGAGGTATCTGATGCCCATCACACAAGACATCTCAAGCTCATAACATGAGAAATCCCATTCTTGTCACATGAGGAATCCAATCCTCATCAGATTATGCATATTATCTCATCACATAAGGTATATTATACTCGTTACATGAAAAAGGATTGGTTTATAACGAATTAAGAAGGTGGGTTATCCTTTGATTATCACATAGGGAATATCATACACTCCCTTAATTAAAGGAAGAGGGATTATTATTATATTTACTTAAGGGTGACTAATCCTCATACCTTCATCATATAATTGTAGTTAGTCCTATTATGATCATCAAATAAGGTAATTTTTCCCTCTTATGCACATTATATAGGCATGATAATGGATTAAAATCTAGTGGGGGTGCTCATAGTTTAAACTAAATAAGGAACACATTGGGAGACTTGGTATTCTTCTGTTAGGTTATCAAGATCTAAAGATACCACCCCTTAGGGAAAATATGGGATAGTAGAGATGTTGGGATTGAACATGAAAAAGGAATCTAATGTATATTATTGGAATAAGAATAAAAATCCATGTAGTTTTAGTTGAACTGTCAATGGTAACATGATATGACCGATATATGCATTATAACATCATGTGGTAAGGATTAATATGTTGTGAGAGGGATGAATACAAAATGTATCATAGGGATTATGTGTTGGAATTCAAGGAAGGATATCGTCCATGATAACAGATGCGATGCTCAAACATATCTTGAACAAAAAAAAGATATTTGTGGGACATATTCAGGTACTTCTTATCCTATGTCTGATGCTAAGGGATCCGAGATGAAAGTAAAAAATGATAGTTTTTTGTATGGAGTTGAGTAAATTAATCCATATTGGGATAATGTGGGTCTAATGATCTATCAATTATCAAAAAATATATTTTTTTCTTTATAGAGGCTTAAAATTTATTAGCTTGATAGATTTCTCATGCATGATAGATGTTGTGAAAGATCGTGGATTATATAAGGATATGAGATTTCTCATGAATGATATCCTTCATTTAAGGGATCTTTTCGAAATGGTTTAATCTATTTTATAATTTATTAATGTATTTTTTTTAGTTAATTTATATAGTGTTCCTCACCTATAGAATTTGATGGATTTTTTTCTTTGGTTCATTTTCCCTATGGCACAAAAGCTGGGGGTACACAAATTGTGATTTTTCAACAACACAAAAAATATAAAGTATAGACTCAAAGTCCAAAATACATGAATGATTCAAGATTATTCATAATTTATATGCCCCATTATTATATAATTAGCCTTATATTGGATGATTTCTATGTGAAGGAATCTCGTATTGTGCAGTATTATATGTTACAGACTCATAGAAGATGGGTATTAGGACATGTATTATCTTTACATAGAACATGGAGGCATGTGAAACCATGATTTATTGAATAATTCAACTAGGTTTTTGAATGGTATTTTAAAACACCTATAATTTTACTTTTTATGGCCTTTATTCATCCTTGAAACATCTTAGATGCATTTCTGGGTGTCAATAAATAACCCCCCTCAGAATTGGGTCTCATGATGGAAATTATGATCAAATTATGAGGAAGATTAATAGTTGTGATAGTGATAAGATAAATTAAAACCTATATTAACACATAGTTCATGATCAGTATGAAAAAGAATAAATAATTGATGATCATTATTAATACAAGAGAGAGAAAAATATGGGGTGGATGGGCTGGGGTCAAAATGTCAATCTGACCACTATTGAAAAACCTATGAAGATGATGGGATTAGGTTGAAAAAAATTAAAAAATATTTATTCAACCAAAAACATGTACATATTCATGGGCCCCAACATCAAGGCTGTAAGAAATCCCCTTTATAATGTGAATAGTATGAAAGGTAATTTTTTTCTCTGAGATTCATTTAAAAGTTGAGTCTTTGTAAGAAAAGTGTGACCATTAAGATACTTTCTTAGGGGAGATCCACTATCGTACAACCACACATAAGGAGAAATGTTTTTGGATTGCCTTTTAACATCCTTGAAATACGGTACCACTATAATTGTACTAAGGTTATCTCTTTTGGGACATGTGATTTGAATGGGAGGTGGGCTAATACTGGGACACTGGAACAATTATTGTTGATTAATGGGAAATTTTTTCTAAATTAACTATCCTATAGAATGTGTGTCTTGGATAGTATGTGGGAAAATATTAGGGAACATGAGCCATCACCATAAACTAAATTGATTCTATTTGGAAATTAAATTTCATGATGATTAAAATTATAGGATAAAAAGGGGGTTTATAAAAGAGGGGAAAGTGATTAGGAAGATATAAATCACTCCAAGGTTACCCCATACTACATCAAACATATCAACGATATGTTCCATAATAGATTAAGAAAATGTTATATATTATTTTTTGTTCTAGAAACAAATGTTGTCACCATGAAATACATGAGAATTAATTTTTATAGATCTTAGAAAAGGGGACCGATGGTATCTATTATGATGTATAGTTTAGGGATATATAATTTAGATTGAAGGGGGATTTATTTTGTTCATGGTTCTTGGGACATATGGTCTATAGAGTTTAAGGTTATATAACTTATACAAGGGGAGAATAATGTCTATATAACAATAAGGGATGTGAAAAACTGATGTGAATTAGAATCCCACATGCTAAAATATGTATCCCACAAGATGAATGTATAAACATTATGTTCACGTGAAGTGCCCAGATCAGTGTGAATCACTGAGAGGGGGAGGGGGTGAATTAGTGATCCTTTAAAAATCTTTTTACTAACTGATTCTTAATCAATTAAACCTCTATGGCTGGTTAAAGCCTCGATCCAATCTTCTTGTATCTCTCAACCTTTCCCGGATAATGCAGTAATGAAAAGGCACAGGACACAAGGATTTAAAAGGTTCGGCACCAAAGGCCTACATCCTTGCCATGCTCTCCCAGCATGGATTCTCCCATTATAATCTGTTAGTATTACAATGGTCGATACAGATTCCCACTGTATCTCTCCTGATTCCCACAGGAGGGTCTTTATACTGCGTCCCACAGTGTTACCAGAGTCCCACTGGCCTGCTCCAGAATCCCACTGAAGAATTCTTCTCCCTGAGTCCCACAGGGTCTTCTCCAGGCTCCTCGAGTCGCACGAGTAGCTCTTCTTCACTTTAAGTTCTTCAAGTATCCTCAGCAGTCTGGGATAAAGACTGCTGGCCTTGCTCTGTACCTCTGATCACTTGAGTTGATCAGGTCTTCTCGTCTTGCTCAGACATTATATCCTTCTTCTGAGGATGACCTGGCTTCTCTCCAACTACTGAATACTCAGACAAATAATATCTTTAACTTCAGTCTGGTCCAGTCTCACATCAGAACAACTTCATGCACTGAGTGCATGGCATCTCTGCATCCTCATGCACTGATTGCATGGCTTCTCAAAACTCTTCAAGAACTCCTGGTCTTGGACTCCTCAAATGCACACAAGCTGGTTTGGCTTTATTCACGTGTGCATGTGCATGCATGCACTTCCCTGTTCTTCTTCTAGGTGCAGTAAACCCTCAAAGGGTGTAACACTTTAAGCACACACCAACTCACTTGAACTTCACACTTTGTTCAATGTGTTTACACACTTAAATGTGTGTTATACTTTGTGTGAGTCCTCTTCTTCTTCTTCTAGGTGAACACACTTTTAGTGCACACACTAGGCTCAGCCAACTTGTCTCTTTGCACACACTTGTTTCATTTTTCACACACTTGAAACTTGGCCTTCACACTTCACCCACTTGCACACACACTGCCACGGCCCCTTCTTTGTTCTTGTTTGCACCTACACCCAAAGGGTGTGTTCTTCAATTTGCACACACAAGGTTCTCCACTTTTCAGACAACTAGGTGTGGTCTTTGGCCTTATTCAATTACACACACTTGGCTGCGGCCTAATCCACTTGCACACACTTCCTCTCGGCCTTTTTCACTTCACACACAATGTGTGGTCTTCTTAGCACTTGGCACACACTTAAATGGCCATAGGGTGTTCTTGTTCTTCAAAATGTGCACCCACATAAGGCAACGGCCTTCACTTGTTATTTTGCACAACCACCAAAGGCTGCGGCCTTCACTCCACTAAGCACACACAAGGCAAACAAGCCTCGGGTCCTCTTCTCCACTTGGAACACACACGAGGCAAGGCCTCGGCCTTCTTTGGCACACACACACAATGTGTGTAAAACACATCCCGAACTCCAATTGTATGCAGGCGTGCAAGGGTTGCGGCCAAACTTCTCAATACTACCACACAGGGGGCACAGTGCACAGAGGGAGCGCGCAAGGTCCTACCGCGCAGCCCAATACTCCTTCCTGTCGCGGAAAGAATTAGCGCGCAGGGGACTCCTCACCTCCTCTTCTTTTGTGCAAGAGGTGCGCAAAAGGAACACACAGAGCCAAGGGATGGCTCCGGGCTTCACTGCCGCGCAAGTGATGCGCGCAGGCTGTTCTTCGCTAAGCACCGAGGCTTCGCGGGACTTCAGATCTTCAACAAAGATTCAGCAGCTCTCACCGAGGTCTCGGCCTCTCTTTATATAGGCGAGGAGAGCCTCTGCCTTCCGCGTGGGATAAATCTCGAATCCCCGAAATCTTCGGATCTTCAAAGATATTTCCAAATCTTGATTTTTATCCTCTGTTTCACGCGGGATCTTTTATTTTCTCTTCCCTCACGTTCATGTTCGGCCGAACGTGTGCATGCCTCTGTCTAGGCCTATCCATGCAAATCAACAACCCAAATGGCCTTCGGCAGCTTTGCTTGCCTCGGCCTCGACCGAAATTCCTCACTGCTCTGCATGCGTGCTTCTTTCTTGCATGGATGTGTTCGTTATGCTTAGACGATCTCAATGGAGTCTTTGGATCGAACAATGATGGCCGGGAGCTCGAAAACTGGTGCTCGGAGGGCCTCTGGTTCGTCGGCGGCTCGCGGGTGCCTCGGTCGAGCTCGAGGTAGAAGATGGACGGGGAGCCGTTGGATGCGGTGATCAAAAAGGCTTCGACGGCTTGGATCAGATCGGGGGCGCGGCGGATTAGATGAGCGGCTGCGATCCAGCGCGCGATGAGACGGACGGCTCAGATCTGCTCCCGTGTGAAAATTCCGCGTCCCACATCGAAACGGGGCGCGGTTTTTCCGCGCTTTATCAAAGATCCTCTCCCCGCTCAACGCTCAGTTGCACTTCTCCCCTCCCGGTGCCGCCCCGCACCGGGTTCTCTCTGCGGGCGCGCTCTTGCGCCCACTATGCTCCCTGCGGGCGCGCCACTGGCGCCCACTATGCACGCTGTGACACTCTTGGGGGCGCGCTCCTACGCACCTGCCGCGCTCCTCCGGGCGTGCCCCAGGCGCCCATGTGGTGTCCTTGGTGTGCGCCCTGCCGCCCTGGCTCGCCCCACGGGTTCCCCCGGGCGTGGTGCCCTAGTGCCCATGCCTTGGGGTTGAACCCTCAAGGTGCCTTGGCTGGCCAAATTTTTTGGCTATGTCTTGAATAAGACTTTGTCAAAAAACAAATTCCTCCATGAAATCAAGCCATATCAAGAGAACCACTTCAAGCCTTTCTTCTCCTTCATCTTCTTCTTAAGAATTCAAGTATACATCTTCTTCATTAGAATTCCTCCATTTTTCATCAACATATAATCAACATTTAAGAATGGAATTCCCGAAGGTTTCTTCATCTTCAACCGAGCTCCTGAATCAAATATTTCTTCCATAAACTTTATTGATCTAATCAGAGATCAAGTTGGATCACTTCCAATTCACATGCACTAAGATTTAGAACATGGACTTCTTTAATCCACTTCATCCACTTAGAACTTGTGGATGGATCATCTTCATCTCCTCATGCATTGTCAATACAATGCATGGTCTTCAAAAAATGTTGTGACATTGTATCATCAGGATACAAGTTCTTTGAACTTAAAGAGTAGCTCAACAATCGTCAGATATGCATGGAGAATGTTTCAACCACAATTTCCAATACCACTTAGTGAATCTCCTAAGTGACATGCATCTTAGTACCATGACCATTATCCTTCACCACCAACACCATCACAACCTTTGTCATTCACATCTTGGCATTCCTTGACTTCCATTCATTCCAAGACAACTTCATGCCTCATTGACAACAAATGCAACACATTGCACTTCAATCTCCCCCTTTGTATTTGTTGTCAATACACTCCTTCAGCACATATGAATGGGTCAATATGTGTGCCAATATTTTCTCCCCCCTATTGGCAATCAAATGCAAAGGTGTGGTGTGGTTCTCTTTCAAAAATCTCTTCCTCCCTTTGAAAAGTATTTTCTTGAAAAACACTGAGAGAGGGATGATGTCACATGTTCTTCTTTAGCAAAGAACCTTTAGTAAATCAACTCTAAGTCTACTTGGGCTAACCCGGTGTAGAAAACAAGAGTGATGTAACCAAGGAACTGAATGCTGTCCATATTCACTGTAATCATGTGAGATCATGCTAAGAGGTTCAGATATTCAATAAATTGCTAAATCCTGCACACACTCCGCAAAACTCATTAGAAAGTTCAGGTGCAAAGATAAAGCTCCCCCTTTCATCTACTTTCTCAAGATAATATTAATTTCAGAACATCATCTTCTCCAGATTGGCTCCCCCTCAAGGGGTGCACTCCATTCTTTCCAAACCATCCTCCAGATGAGAAGGATCATCATCTTCAATTCCCTGCAATGTTAGCACATGTATATACCAATAGTATAAGTGAATAAGATGGAACCTCCTTGGTTCATCAATGTGAACAACAAGGTTGAGAAGATTCTCTCAACCGAGATGTCCCATTTTCACCATTCTTCACACTTGCACATTTGATCTTCAATGATGTTTGTGCTGGTGTGGTTCTCAATACATCTTCATGTGAAATATTCTTCTTCCCTCTTGCCTTAGCAATTGCCAGAACTTCATCTTCAGCTCTTTTCAGATCTTTGGCAAGTTGCAACTGATTTGGCCATATGACTAGTAAGTCACTTGGAAGTGTGGCCTCAGTTCTGGATATTCCACATGGTTCCTTTGATGCTGTCAAGCTACCTCTCTTAGGAAACTTGTTTTCAATCAATCCCTTCTGCTTCTTTTGGATTGATTGTCTGTTTGAGTTTAGTTGGCTTCTATTTATTTTCATGGCTTCTTTACAAAGGTCCATGATGTGTCCTTTCTTTCCACAGTAGAAGCATGTTTTCTTGGTGGTCCTTCTGGATGCATCACCCTTCTTGGATTTCAATTCCAAGGACTTCTCTTCATTCTTCAAACTCTTCTTGGGAGCATCTTCCACTTTCTTCTGCTTGCTTCCCAAGGAATCTCTCTTAGCCAGGTTCTGTGATCTTTTCTTCTTTTAAGCTCTGGATACAGTTGGAGACTGACATGTATCTTTTTGACCACTTTTGCAATCATCCCAGATGTTGTCAAGTAATCCAAATCTATTTGCAGTAAACAGATGTCTCTGGACCTATGGATGCTGCTTCTTTTCTTCTGTCTTGCTCCCCCTAGGCATGGGCTTCCTTTGTGCTTTGACATTTAGTGGATTGTACCAACAATCCTTTGCACAGTGCCCATACTTATTACAACACCAACATTGACCCACAAATCTTGACTTCTTCAGTCCTTCTGATTTTAGGGTACTTGTCTTGAATTATTGTGCTGCTTCAGGAGAGATTTCTTTCTTCATTGTCTTCATCCATACTTGTTTGGAATTATTTTTCCATCCTGCACTTTTTGTGGAAACACAGTTAGAACCATCAGTATAAGATGGTCTGGATGGTACCTTCTTTCTAGAAGATGTTGCACTTTTATTAGAGGATGTCTTTCTCTTAGAATCATCCTGCTCAAAGCATACTTGAGTAACAACATGTCTTCTTCCAGCTGACTGGGAGGATTCAGCTTTAGGTGATTGCAGATTTTTCAATATCACCTCTAATTCTAAGCATTTCATGTTAAGGGAGTTCTTCTCATCCTCAACAATTCTTAGCTTTCCTTCCCAAATTTCTTTCAGCTGTTCTAACTGGTCTTCATGCACCTTCTTGATTTCAAGCATTGAGTTGTCAAGCTCCTTCACCCTTTTGACTTTATCTTCTAGTTGAGCATCTTTGACAATCATTGAGACTCTGTGCAGCTTCTCCAGTGCATGGAACACTTCTTTGACCATTATCTTAAAGAATTCATTCTCAGAAAGGCTTCTTTGCAATTCTTCAGCAGTGTCTTCATATCTTTCATTGCAAAGAGATACTGTTTCATCTTTGGCATTTACCAGCTTTCTGAGAGTGTTGGTTATGCCAACCCTTTTAGCCAGCTGATCTTCCATAGCATTGGCTTCTTCTTCTAACTGTGATTTTTCTTCTTGAAGATAAAGGATGCCTGTAGCTGTACACATTGCCACTTCCTTGGGGACTATCTTCTGAAGATATTTGATTGCATTTAGAAGGTCATTGTTTCTTCCATCTTCATCACAGCTAGGACAGGCTTCATCAGAAGAATGATAAAAGGAATTGTCATCTGATGTGACTTTCACATTTCTTTCCATAGAAGGAGTTTCTCTGATTGCACCAGCCTTCTTCTTCATCTTCTTTGCCTGTTTCTTCATTCTGTTTTTCAGAGTCTTGGCAGATATCTCCATTTGAGGCTGTTCTTTCATTTCCTCAAATCTGCACTTCATAAAGACTCCCTTGGATCTTTTAGAGGTTACCTCGCTCTGATACCAATTGAAGTGCCCAGATCAGTGTGAATCACTGAGAGGGGGAGGGGTTGAATCAGTGATCCTTTAAAAATCTTTTTACTAATTGATTCTTAATCAATTAAACCTCTATGGCTGGTTAAAGCCTCGATCCACTCTTCTTGTATCTCTCAACCTTTCCCGGATAATGCAGTAATGAAAAGGCACAGGACACAAGGATTTACAAGGTTCGGCACCAAAGGCCTACATCCTTGCCATGCTATCCCAGCATGGATTCTCCCATTATAATCTGTTAGTATTACAATGGTCGATACAGAGTCCCACTGTATCTCTCCTGATTCCCACAGGAGGGTCTTTATACTGCGTCCCACAGTGTTACCAGAGTCCCACTGGCCTGCTCCAGAATCCCACTGAAGACTTCTTCTCCCTGAGTCCCACAGGGTCTTCTCCTGGCTCCTCGAGTCGCACGAGTAGCTCTTCTTCACTTTAAGTTCTTCAAGTATCCTCAGCAGTCTGGGATAAAGACTGCTGGCCTTGCTCTGTACCTCTGATCACTTGAGTTGATCAGGTCTTCTCGTCTTGCTCAGGCTTTATCTCCTTCTTCTGAGGATGACCTGGCTTCTCTCCAACTACTGAATACTCAGACAAATAATATCTTTAACTTCAGTCTGGTCCAGTCTCACATCAGAACAACTTCATGCACTGAGTGCATGGCATCTCTGCATCCTCATGCACTGATTGCATGGCTTCTCAAAACTCTTCAAGAACTCCTGGTCTTGGACTCCTCAAATGCACACAAGCTGGTTTGGCTTTATTCACGTGTGCATGTGCATGCATGCATGCATTCACTTCCCTGTTCTTCTTCTAGGTGCAGTAAACCCTCAAAGGGTGTAACACTTTAAGCACACACCAACTCACTTGAACTTCACACTTTGTTCAATGTGTTTACACACTTAAATGTGTGTTATACTTTGTGTGAGTCATCATCTTCTTCTTCTAGGTGAACACACTTTTAGTGCACACACTAGGCTCGACCAACTTGTCTCTTTGCACACACTTGTTTCATTTTGCACACACTTGAAACTTGGCCTTCACACTTCACCCACTTGCACACACACTGCCACGACCCCTTCTTTGTTCTTGTTTGCACCTACACCCAAAGGGTGTGTTCTTCAATTTGCACACACAAGGTTCTCCACTTTTCACACAACTACATGTGGTCTTTGGCCTTATTCAATTACACACACTTGGCTACGGCCTAATCCACTTGCACACACTTCATCTCGGCCTTTTTCACTTCACACACAATTTGTGGTCTTCTTAGCACTTGGCACACACTTAAATGGCCATAGGGTGTTCTTGTTCTTCAAAATGTGCACCCACATAAGGCAACGACCTTCACTTGTTATTTTGCACAACCACCAAAGGCTGCGGCCTTCACTCCACTAAGCACACACAAGGCAAACAAGCCTCGGGTCCTCTTCTCCACTTGGCACACACACGAGGCAAGGCCTCGGCCTTCTTTGGCACACACACACAATGTGTGTAAAACACAACCCGAACTCCACTTGTATGCAGGGGCGCAAGGGTTGCGGCCAAACTTCTCAATACTACCACACAGGGGGCGCGGTGCACAGAGGGAGCGCGCAAGGTCCTACCGCGCAGCCCAATCCTCCTTCCTGTCGCGCAAAGAATTAGCGCGCAGGGGACTCCTCACCTCCTCTTCTTTCGCGCAAGAGGTGCGCAAAAGGAACACACAGAGCCAAGGGATGGCTCCGAGCTTCACTGCTGCGCAAGTGATGCGCGCAGGTTGTTCTTCGCTAAGCACCGAGGCTTCGCGGGACTTCAAATCTTCAACAAAGATTCAGTAGCTCTCACCAAGGTCTCGGCCTCTCTTTATATAGGCGAGGAGAGCCTCTGCCTTCCGCGTGGGATAAATCTCGAATCCCCGAAATCTTCGGATCTTCAAAGATATTTCCAAATCTTGATTTTTATCCTTTGTTTCACGCGGGATCTTTTATTTTCTCTTCCCTCACGTTCATGTTCGGCCGAACGTGTGCATGCCTCTGTCTAGGCCTATCCATGCAAATCAACAACCCAAATGGCCTTCGGCAGCTTTGCTTTCCTCGGCCTCGACCGAAATTCCTCACTGCTCTGCATGCGTGCTTCTTTCTTGCATGGATGTGTTCGTTATGCTTAGACGATCTCAATGGAGTCTTTGGATCGAACAGTGATGGCCGGGAGCTCGAAAACTGGTGCTCGGAGGGCCTCTGGTTCGTCGGCGGCTCGCGGGTGCCTCGGTCGAGCTCGAGGTAGAAGATGGACGGGGAACAGTTGGATGCGGTGATCAAAAAGGCTTCGACGGCTTGGATCAGATCGGGGGCGCGGCGGATTAGATGAGCGGCTGCGATCCAGCGCGCGATGAGACGGACGGCTCAGATCTGCTCCCGGGTGAAAATTCCGCGTCCCACATCGAAACGGGGCGCGGTTTTTCCGCGCTTTATCAAAGATCCTATCCCCGCTCAACGCTCAGTTGCACTTCTCCCCTCCCGGTGCCGCCCCGCACCGGGTTCTCTCTGCGGCCGCGCTCTTGCGCCCACTATGCTCCCTGCGGGCACGCCACTGGCGCCCACTATGCACGCTGTGACACTCTTGGGGGCGCGCTCCTACGCCCCTGCCGCTCTCCTCCGGGCGTGCCCCAGGCGCCCATGCGGTGTCCTTGGTGTGCGCCCTTCCGCCCTGGCTCGCCCCACGGGTTCCCCCGGGCATGGTTCCCTAGTGCCCATGCCTTGGGGTTGAACCCTCAAGGTGCCTTGGCAGGCCAAATTTTTTGGCTAAGTCTTGAATAAGACTTTGTCAAAAAACAAAGTCCTCCATGAAATCAAGCCATATCAAGAGAACCACTTCAAGCCTTTCTTCTCCTTCATCTTCTTCTTAAGAATTCAAGTATACATATTCTTCATTAGAATTCCTCCATTTTTCATCAACATATAATCAACATTTAAGAATGGAATTCCTGAAGGTTTCTTCATCTTCAACCGAGCTCCTGAATCAAATATTTCTTCAATAAAATTCATTGATCTAATCAGAGATCAAGTTGGATCACTTCCAATTCACATGCACTAAGAGTTAGCACATGGACTTCTTTAATCCACTTCATCCACTTAGAACTTGTGGATGGATCATCTTCATCTCCTCATGCATTGTCAATACAATGCATGGTCTTCAAACAATGTTGTGACATTGTATCATCAGGATACAAGTTCTTTGAACTTAAAGAGCATCTCAACAATCGTCAGATATGCATGGAGAATGTTTCAACCACAATTTCCAATACCACTTAGTGAATCTCCTAAGTGACATGCATCTTAGTACCATGGCCATTCTCCTTCACCACCAACACCATCACAACCTTTGTCATTCACATCTTGACATTCCTTGACTTCCATTCATTCCAAGACAACTTCATGCCTCATTGACAACAAATGCAACACATTGCACTTCATCACGGTTCTTGGAAAAATGGATTATACTGGGTTATAATCCCTGATATTAGACAATGGGGTAATGAATTTTATATTGATACAGCATAGACCATATAGTTACTGAAATTTGGGGCACCTAAATTTTACTAGGGGTTTGTTCCTAATTTATGATCATGAACCAAGACTATCGTTGATACTAATTTTGGGACATTTAACTCAAACCTCAGGGAGATAAAATCTATCTATGAATGAGGGAATGATAGAAATAATAAGAATTGGGCACCAAATGAAGATATATACGATCTCAAGGGTGGATGAAAATTATTTTAAGTTGTGATGCATGGACTATTTATACGATTTTTAAGGTCACATAAATTTTAATATCTTCTTAGGGAAAAATATTATCTTAGGGATAAGATGGAAAAAAGAACTAGTTAAAGGGGTAATAAACTCCATGTTGGTGTCGGGGAATATGATATTTATAGTTAGGCCCTAGATATGAGATTCAGGAGAAACTAAAAATCCCATGGAATATGTATAAAAGGGAACATGATTCTTACATTTGAAGTAAATATATATATTTGGATTATATGTAGGATAAAATATGTGGACATTATCTAAATATTGGGAAGAAAAAGGAGGCCAAAAATAAGATGAAGAAGTGTAACAAACTACGAGATATCATGGGGTAACATTTTATTGATAGTCCTAAGACATAATGTATCATTTTGTCTTTATATATCCTATAAAATAGCAATGAAGCGATAATTAATTCATGGGGGTTGTGAAGTAGGTTACCAAAACCAAAATAAGGATGTGGAAAGAGACCCGGACAACTAAAAGAGTGTTTTCTCTTGAGTGGGGAAAAAATCACCCTGAATTTAATGATATGTAATAGGGATATCACAATAATGTTTAATATCGTGTCTTATGGATGTTCATCACACTTCATAACATTTAGTGATATGTATGATACCATTATATGTGTGAACATATGGAAAAGAATCATTTTATGTTGTTTAAATTCATCCAACTAGGACTGATGGGGGTTTTTAGATTAATATCTTACTACAAGGATATGAAAACTCCCAACAACTGATTATAGTGCATCTCAATCATGTACAAAAAAAACCAACCAAAAAATATAAGCTCACTTATTCCTACACGATGTGAAAAAACAAGGGTGAATGAAACATTAGACATGTTTCTTGAGAGAAAATAATAGCAATGGATTGGATGGGGTTGGAATTTTTTATTGACCACTGTAAGATATCCCATGAAAATGGGGAAACTAGTTGGTTTTGATTCTAGAAGAATTATTTGGTCAACCAACATGAATATTTTAACAAGGGAGAACATATAAGTTGTTAAAATGTAAAATGAACTAAAAAAGGTTTATGTGAATTAAATTTCTACTTCCAACGTTTTAATAATTAGGGGTATTAGATAGCCTTAAAATGTTTTAAAAAAAACATATGAAGAGAGCTTTATACCACCATAATACCAAAAATTGTGGAAATAA
The DNA here is from genome assembly GCA_963277665.1 of Viscum album. NCBI lineage: Eukaryota > Viridiplantae > Streptophyta > Magnoliopsida > Santalales > Viscaceae > Viscum > Viscum album. The sequence continues at coordinate 1,031,979,451 of OY728156.1, forward strand.
CATTGAGTTTGACTACTGGGAAGGTATTTGAAGAGTGTGTGATCCATCATATTTCAATTGGGGATGTAATATATAGGAAATGTGCCTTATATGGGAGGCATGCTGAGACTAGGGTGTTGTGTCAACACAATGGAGTGAGGAAAGTTTGTTAAAAAAAGAAAGATTAATGGGGATTCAAATTCATGTGGTGAAAATGGGTAGGATAAAATAAGGAATATTTTCAACTAGAGTTTGATCACATTATAGGATACACCACCATACAATATTCATGTCAACTAGGGATATCAATATTGGTGGAATGGGATGGATAAACTTTTTTTTTTAACATGAGTGAAAACCCCTTTAAGGAAACATGAAAGAAATTATATCTTTCCTTGAGGGGACTAGTATAATCCCTGAAGATATATAGATTAAGATCATATATCTCACACTAGTTGAAGTAACTTTTAAAATCATACATCTAGAACCAAGATTTTTCTATTGAACATCATGCTTATAGGATAAATCATTATATAGTTTAAAATCATATAGATAAGAATTATTCATGGTACTTGAAGAAATCTATATAAAACTGGGAATGGGAATCTTATTTTGAATTCAAACCCCGATTCTAATCTATCATATCTTCTAGGAGGATGAAAAAATCTTAAGTTCAATATGATTGGACAATGAGGAGTGGTTTCTAATTCTAGATCATTGATCTTAGACTGTAGGGGGGGGGGGGGGGTTGGCATAGTTTATATATAGAAATTTGGGTAAATTAAACTTGACCTTAATTTTAAGTACAATGGAAATATATACGATCTCATTAACATAAGAAAACAGTTTAGGGTCATAATGTTAGGACTATCCTGAATTTTTAATATAAGGTCACACAACTTTCTCTATCTCTTTTGAGCATAGTATGGTCTCGAAGTTGAGTGGAAAAAGTAATTCCAATAGAGGGGAAAAAACAAAAATAAGACTTGGGTTGAATAATTGAATTGCAGTTGGGCTCGTGTATATAGAAATGATGTGTCATATGAACTGATAAACTAGTAATCAGGCCACACATTGTTTGTGAAGAAATGTTTTAGGTTACCAACATCAATAGTGGGGCATGGTAGGTGTCCATCACTACTTTAAAGGTGTGTCCTCTTGGATGAGGAAAAAATATATTAATTTTAAGTCATGATATTGGGACAGTCCCAAGTAGTATAGAATCTTATAGATAGGTCATTGACCATGTTATTTAATGTCATATGACAAGGATGATACAGACAGGTTTTACATTGTATGACCAAGAAATGTGCTACAGTGTTTAATGTCATGAATATCAGACTAATGGGATATAGAATTTATGAAAAAAATTTAAGAACCTATTCTGAAATTTTAAATTTCATGAGGTATAAAATTTGTTTCCTTTCAGTTTAGTTTCATATGATGAGGTCCTATTTCGAGTTGTTTAAAGTTATATAGAATGTACTAGTGGCCCATACAGTTTAGTATCATATGAAGAAAATATATTCCAAGTTGTTTAATATCATGTATGATGTACTTATAATCCATATATTTTAGGTTCATATATTGATTGAAAATTCCGACGTATTTAATGTAATGTATAATTGTTTTATGTTCCATAATGTTTTGAACTATACAATGACGATCTTTTCCATGTAGTTTAAATTCATGAGTAATGGAATTATGTGCCACGATATTTGGGGACATGTGATGAGGACATATATAGTAAAGCTAAAATTCATGTTGAGTGGAATTTTTCCATTCAATTTAGTGTTATATTATTAGACCCATTTTATGTAGTTTAATGTCATTCATAATAAACTTATGTTCCATGTAGTTTAGTGTCATATGAAAAATACCTATTAAAAACCATTTAAATTCCTATATTTGAAATTATGTTCCATTAAATTTAGGATAATATGATGAGGATGTATTCTATTTAGTTTAATGTAATTTAGCATGGAATTATTTTCTATAATGTTTATTGTCAAAAAATGAGAACATATTCCATGAAATTAAATTTCATTTAGAATGGACTTATGTGACTTATTGTTTTTGGCCATATGATGAGGGAATTTTCAATGAATTTTAAATTTATGAAGAATGAGATTTTATGCCATGAGTTTTAGGGTCATATGATGAAGATATATTTTGAACGATTCTAATTCATGGGAAATTCACTTATGTTCCATTCTATTTAGGGTTATATAACAAAGACATATAGTGTTATTTAGTTTCATGTAGAATGGAATAATGTTCCATGAAATTTTGTGTCATACAACAAAAACCTAATATGAGTAGTTTAATTTCACATTGAATGTAATTTTTTGGAATATTAATTAGGTACATATTACAAGAAACTATTCTAAATAATTGATTGTTGTCAAGAATATTCTTAGCTGAACCCAATGTAATGTTATGAAAATTAATTCTTGGGTAACCCCACATTTGGTGGTAGTGTAATGTGTTCCCCATCCATAGTAATTAATGAGATGTAAACATTAAGGAAAACCGTATGAATGTTAAAGAGGACTTACCATTTGGGATTTAACTTTAGTATTTATCTTTAAGGTTTCATTGAAATTATTAACTCCTTCACTAAATCATCATATAATAATGATAAAAGGAAATTATTTTTATAGATTGCTCAGGCCACTCAATTTTTACGAACTTGATGATTATGTAGAGCTTGGAGCCTATTTTCATTAATGCATTTCAATTCAACAAACTATATTGGTGATTACTCATCCCGAATCATCTTTTCAAAGACTTCCATCTAGAGAGATGATAGTTATACCTCAATGGGAATAACTACATGAGTTCCATACTATAGGGAGTAAGGGTTCATCTGGTTGGTAGTTTATGTCATATTATGATACATCCATAAATCATTAAAGAGTTTTCTAAGATTACTCTTCATATTTTTATCAACTATATTCTACATAATTTTAGAGGATAATTTTTTAAATGATTTAATCTATACTTTATGTAGAATTTTTTAGTGGGATGTATAGTTAGAGAAAATGTAATACTTACAAAAATACATTTTTTAACCCGTAGGCTTAAAAATTGGGTCATTTATCTACGAGAATTGTGTTATGGATTATATAAATATTAACGATGTAGGATTTATTTAATTTTTTCACTGAAATTTTCTTTAACACCATTAATGGATCATCTTATGACCATTTAGAGAATAAATTAATAGAATTATAAATAAATTTTAACTCCCACAGTATTACCAATGTGTATAGACTCTAGATATTGATTCCCCATACAGTGGAGGGATGTGAGTACTTGGTGGTTTGGAATAACTTGTAGTATGATTCAAAAATTTGGAAGTAATATGGAATTCAGGATAATTATTGGTTAATTTCATGCATCTATGAACCATAGTGGGAAAAAAGTATCACATTATTCATATCTAGTGGGATAGCATCAATCCTATATGATCATATACACATACCCCAACATGAGTCACCTATAAGTCATGATGAATATTCTCTCCCTTGATTAAATGTGTATGTATTCCATTGAATATAAAACTTCATGAGGGTTTCCTTATGTTGGGACCATAAAAAGGATTAAATTCACTATATTCATGTAGAAATTTTCCAATTCATCTTGGACTTTTGAAAACATTTCTTATTTGAGGTACCTAATAACAGACGATTATGTAGTTATAGACTTATTCCTTTATAATATAATATTAGGGGTTTATCTAAAAAGATCTGATGAGTAGTTGGTTAACCTCTCAGTTTTTACAATATTGGGTGGAAGGAGTGATAAGTCTCCAATATGACACACAAAATATCAAATCAACCTATTCTGATTTAGTATGGTACCCAACAATGTTTTCTAGGAAACTCAAATTATTGTTCTAAGCCCATAAGAAATGAGGAAATTTTAGCTTGATGATAAATCTGGGTTCATTCAAGTATGTGTATCAGATCTCATTTCATAATAACATAGTCACCATTGATCTATTTGATAACCATCCTAGAGATACCCTTCAAATGAAACTAGATGAAATGAAAATCAATGAATAACACAAGGCCTAAAATAGGGGTTTTGTGTTCCAAATAATTATTGGTTGACTCCTAATAGAGTTGAAATGAATGTCTTGTAAGAGAATTTAAGAGAGTGTTGAGGATGAATCCAATTTCATTCCTTTTTATTTGAGGGGGTTTTATCATCTTCCTAGTTGATTTTCATAAGGCACCATTAAAGTAAATATCATGGGAAAGTTCCACATTATAAATAGTGATGTCCACATCTGTAAAATTGACATGTATGGGAAACATTTCTATGTTTTTTTACATGGCATGGAAATTTTAATATTCATTCACTTTAGATTATTTATAATGGGTGAATTTGATTTTGATTTGTTAAAGGATCAGTTCCCATTGCACCAATAATCTATTAATTATGGGATGATTAAACATAGAAATTAATGGGTTAATGTGAGAGATCATTTGGGCCTCATGATGCTAAATATAATGGTGTAACATTGGACTAGAAATACAAAGTTGAGGATTTTATTCTCAATGGGGTAATGTTTATCATTCATTTATAACATAATTTGACTAAGGTTTTGCTCATTAACCGTTTAAGTTGGAGGGAACAGATAAATCATTCTAGGGATATTACATAGAGGATTAATTTTTTCCCCTATAGGCAACACAATTAAATGATTATATAGGTAATGTGAAGAATTTTCTAGTGAACTATGGAATTATAATCCAACTAGTAGTAAACACATTTATTTATCAATTTTTGGACTTATACTTTCCTACATGGTGGGGAAAAGACACCGTATGTTTTTTAAACACCCAAAAAATCCTTAAAACTATCACAAATTACATGGAAGATACATTTCAATTATGGAACACTTATTCTATGGGTTAATATTAATTTATATATATCTTAAAAATGAAGCTAATAAGATTTCCATTGGTGGTATCAAAGGAATACTTGATGGGGTTTATCGTCAGATTATGGGTGTAGAGAATGTTGAACATTTTCTCAAGATAATTGATTTTGTTTTGGAATTAATGGGATTTTACCACCAATTCATCCATATATCACTACTCCATTCCCCCGATTTGGGGATTGATGAGGTAATTCATAGACCAAAATTGGGACTCTCTTGAATACATGAATCCAATGGGAATCACTTAGTAGTTTTATGTTTCCTGGGGTTATGGAAATGTAATAAACTATTCATATTTAAGGTCCATCTTAATTTGATTATATCAATAATATATTTCCATGAAAATGAGATCCATAAACATATAGGTTGTGTCAGTTTACAAATATACAACTATAATATGGAATTATTCCTTTTGGAAATGGTGGTCGAGGTCTAAAAACTCAATATAGTCTCTGATTTGGATATTAGTTTTCCAAACATTGAAAATGTTTTCTATTCACTTGGGATATTGTGCAACATTTATAAAGATTTATTTATTTATATTATCAACTTATTCTGTAATGGATGAATATGAGGATATATATTATATTGTTTTCAATATTATATTCTTAGTGGTCAACAAGAGGGTTCATATGCTATAAGAATACTTGAGGATCTACCCATAGATTCTATTTGTAGTTACAAAAAACATATCATAGTGTTTCTTAAATAACACAACATATAGATCATTCCCTTTTGTATTAATGGATAAAATGACCTATGTTAGACTCATGAAATCTTCTACACTGAGAGATACTAATAGCGACTCATTGATTGGGTAGGAAAATCCATCTTTAAATGTATAGGAGGATTCATTGACATCCTCCTCATCCAATATGTGTGGGATGGATGTGGGATATAATTCCTTTGGTTATAATGGTTACGAGGTGATGTATCTTCTTTGTATAAAGATATTTTATTTAATATTATTTTTAGATACTTCTAGTTCTAAAAATACCATATTAATACAGGTTGTGGATCCTAATACTCACAACATTCTTCTATATAGTCTAAAAAATATGTTGAAACACTATGGAATAATTGATCACTAGTTATTAAATACCTATATTTTGGTATACATATATGAGAATTCAATTTAATTGAATATAATTTACACTTCAACACACTTTGGAATAAGGTTTCATTGGTTTTAGGTTCACCTATACCTCATTTGAGTAGTAGGTGATCTAAGAGAACGAATTCTTCTCTGAAACGATGAAGTGGTGTCTGAGGTCAGTATTTGTTGCTTCAAGATGACTGAACTAGAATAAAAAACTTCTTTTCGAGTCATCATACTGACCCCCTATGTTATTTAAAGTCATTAAGTCTATTTAACACTAAAATCCTTTTAGAAGGTGATTATCTCTACTCATTTTCTTATAATTAGCAACAAATAAATAAATTTCAAAAGATTCAAAGGGGAGAATCCCCCTGGATCACACCTAATCAACCTTTAATGAAGTATTTGAGGCACTGTTTATATGCTTAAGGGAAAAATTATGGTAAAGGTAGCCAATTCTAGACTAGTAATGTCTTGAAATTTGTATCATTCAAGATAACAGTAAATTTAGTATTGGATAAAAAACCACCAAACCATTCATTTAATTGGATCTTTATGAGAGGATTATTATTTATTATTTCATATACCTAAGTCAACAGGTCTAACGGGGATAGATTGACCTCAATTTATACCAAATTATGGATCTTCCAGGTAAAAATGAGATTAATCCCATTGGAATAATCCACTAGAAATTAGAGAAAATTGATACCATTGAGCTTACATGATAGGTTGGGGGGATTATGTGGTCCTCCATGATTTATCCATTATCATCACCAAAAATTTTGATTATGGAATAATAATACTCTCTCTCTTACTCTAATATATGGAAGGATTCATTAAATAAAAATTCAGTTTTAAACTCTATAGTGTTGTTTATAGACTCGACGAGGGACTCATAAACATCCATAGATAGAGTATATCATGTATTGATATATTAGCCAGGATATCAAAGAGGATATATCAGAGGCATGTTTCTACACCAAAGACTTCATTCCCTTATAAGAAGTGAAGATAGGCCAAGAAACTATAAAATTGGTGCTCGTATGGTCACCAATAATTTTTTTAATTATTTTGTGAATATAAATTAACAATAAAATCAAATAGTTAAGTGAGACATAGAGTTACAATGAATTATGCTTCCATGGGTGGCTACTCATGATGATTAGGGAGGAAAACAGAGTATTTATCGTAGAATTGTAGGAAAAAACCCTTCGGATAGTTCCCTAGGAACCATACCTACCCCAAGAATATTTTCTAATTATTCAAGAACATCTATGAGGGGATCTTGGAGAAGCCTTATGGAATGCTTCATCTTTCAGATCTAAAAAATAGTATACTAAAATGATGGAATTGTAAATTTCAAAAAAACTACTATTCATAAAGAGATTACACTAAATCGTGGTAGATCATATTATTTTCTCCCAATGTCGAGGGTATGGAATTTATATGGGAATAAATTTATTTAAAATTGGAAGGGGATCCTCCTCAAACATTCAACTTCAATGTAATTTTCATTGAGCTTTAGAGTTCCATGAATTTTATAATCTCGTTGGGAAGGATTCATCATCCAATTGGTTTGATGGGTGATTCAATAATGCATGAATTATCCCATGAGCCTAGTTAATAAAATTTGGTCCAGGAAATCATCAAACTTTTGAAAGTATTTAATTGAAATCTCATACCAATCCCGAGAACACAAATAATTACAGAGGGTAGAGAAAACACATGTGGAATGTTTCATAGTATTTATTAACATCACTATAAAATGAAATTCTATGATCTTAATTAATTCATTGATGAAAAGTAATTATTTTATGTGTTTTCCAATGAACATATGGTTGGTAAAATAGTATGGATGGTTCTCCAACTCAAAATCATTTGAAATATTTTTATCTGACTTTTTGAGAAGGTTATTTTCCATGGATCATTTGAAAAATAAAGAAACGTTATCCTCCTCAATGGATTAGAATAAGTTATTCCCTTATCTGAAGGGTTTTATTTTATATCAATAATAGTGGATTGGTAATCATTCTTTTCATTAGCCTATGTGATACAAGGCTTGTTCTCTAGGGCCACTAGTTTCCGAATAAGCTAAGGTGCTGGAGTATACATCAGAAAAATTATTTTATATCTTCTAAAATATTATCTGGGTTTGGTAGGTGGTGGAAGAAAACTATTTTTAGTCCACTGTATGTCTTCCTAAAGATGATATTCTCTCTCTATAAACTATTATAATCCACCAGGATACATTTTGGGTGACTATATTCAAGATAAGTTCATCCTAAATATTCTAAAAATTATCCCTACCAACTATTCCTGGGGGAGTTAAGTACCGAGAGATTACAATAGGCACTTTCACTATGTGATGAAAGTGGTGACACATTGATTCATATATTTTTTAACTTAGAGAGGCTAGTGACACTCAATATATGTACGGTTTACCTGAACTGGTAGATGAATTGAAGAATAATATCCTCCCAACCACTGATGAATCCTAGTGTTATGTTTTTATACTAGATAAAGGAATGGCTATCTAATTTATAAATGAATAATAAGAGTTTTGACAACTATATTTACTCTAGGTAAAATATTAGTGGTCAACATTAAAAGGAAAAATGTACAAGTTACTACATAGTGTCACCTAGGTTATTGGAATATGTGAGCATTAGTTTTCCAAAATTTTGAGTATATGATAAGTGTTCTACCCACAATGGTTATAGATTCCTTTTAGGATGTATGAAATCCAACTACATTTTTGTGGCTTAAAGGTGAGTAGAATGGGAACTGATCAGGTCATCATGGGAGGTTTCCACTTATATATTCTCTATTTTGGATAACTAACTTAAAATATCGAGTGGTCAGGGTACAATGTTTGGGATTAATGCTAGTTAATTAAATAAATATATGTAGGGATAGTTTTTATATATCTCATATTATAGTATCATCCTGAATCAGTCTTGATTGATCGATCGGTGGTTGTCCATTGATAAGTTTCCATATAAGGTGAACCAATTTTGTGTGGGGCCTTATCCCCATCATGGTTATATCTGATGGTGAGCTTAAGTGTAACGAACAAAGCTACTATTTATTATATATCATAATAAATATTGTGTTGAGTATCTTATGTTACATTCAATATGAGAACAAACAAAAATATACTTTGAAAATTTAATAAAATTAACTATTTAATGATGACTGTTATAGCCGTTAAAATAGATGTAGTAGATATTAGTAACTATATTTTGAATTCCTATATTTATAATACATTTATATTTTTATTTTTACCAAATAAGATTTGTTTTTTGTTTCTGAATATCAATATTAGATTAATTTCATTGTTCATTGGTTGTAAAAAAAATATTTTTTAGGTGAATAATGAAAAAGTGATTTTGATTAAAATGTCACTTTTATAATATAAAAATGACATATATTTTTATTAAAAACAATTTATAAATAAAATAAAAATTTATATAATTTATATAATTTATTTAAAAAACACTATGTTGAATTTATAAAACACATGTTTAACAGTTTTGAAACACAAGTATTATTTCACAGTAAAAAACTATTTTCACATGCTTAATTTAAAAACAAGACATCATAACTTATATGATTCAAATATAAATAAAATTCATATTTTATTTCAACATGTCAATATTATTTAACTTTTTTAACTTCATTTTTAGTTATAAATAATATATTTTCAAGATTTATGTTAATTATCACAATAATCTTAACACACATTCTTTTAAAACAATTATTTTATTAATATATTGAAATTTTTATTTAATAATTATTATAAATATAATGTAAATTTTGAATATAAAATTATTTTTAGGACCCTATATAATTATATTAACACTCATTAAACTCGAAAAAATACATAATACTATTTATAACACATAACGGTTAAAATTCATTTTTCATAAAAATTGTTTTTATAAATTATATATTTTAAATTAAAAGTTTATATTATCATATTTTGAACTTTTATTAGAAAAAATGGATATTAAATTTGTTATTAAACCTTAAAAATTCAGTAATATAGGTTATATTATATATTTTTCATAAAAAATTACTTAGTTAGAAACTCGTTACCATTGTAGAAATCAAAATGTTAAAATGCAAAAACCTATGGTAATAGATTTGAAGTTTGTTTAATAAATGTTTATAAAATATTTTATTTTATTTATATAACTAATACCATTAAAAAAATACATTATTATGAAATTTTGGAGTTATGAACAAAGAAATAATGCAGTGATATATTGGATGTGTAATGGGTAATTCCTAAAGTTTCCTTTTGTTATCTTATAAAAGGAGATCAATTCAAACCATCCATGTTCACACGTCACATTAAAATTTATCATGAATACATTCACAAAAAACCAATACAAAAATTAATTTTCTTATCCTTAATCCCATAATATCTGTAATATAACTTAAGGCCGTCATGTATATGGAGATTTCTACAAACGAGATCAAGTCTCAAATGTAAGTATTACTTTCATCATAATATTTCCTCCATAATATTTATCATCAACATATATTAAGTCCATAAAAATATAATGTAATTAGTAGCATTATTATTATTATATTTTATTATATTAATGTAATAAACATTATTTATTCCTCTCCATATGATAAAAAAAATAAAAGCGCCGTTAGTGTGTTGCGTGGACTATCACCTGCACAAAGCGACGTCTTCCATTTTTTTAACATCTCCATTCATGGATGGTAAAAAGGATTTAACAAATGAGATAATATGATATCTATAATTAAATATGATTTCATAATTTCAGAATTATCATTTACGTTATTTTAGTCGAATTCATTGTGAAATAGCAACATTAACTGTAACACTTGTAGACTACCGCTTCCATGAGTAATGAGTTTCATTTTTAATGACCACACATAATGAATGGATTTAAAAATATATTTATTAGAAAAATTATTTTGATAAAATTTTTAGAAATCTAGATATTATGACACTATTTCCTAATTCTTTCTATTTTAGACCAAATACAAATAGATCTATAAAAAAATTGACTAAACAACATCAAGATACCGACATAGGAATGGAAACTATATTAAAAAATAATATATCATATTTTAATTACCTTTTAATATGAAATATATTTGAATGAGTTTCTTAATTATTTATTTAGTAAACTTAATTAGGTTATGTAGGAATATAAGTGCAAGTGTAGAGCTAAATTAGACCCGAATGTAGGGGATCTTTTATATTCCCTTTGCTACTTATCAGTTACAAAATATCTTTCTTTTTATCCCTTTTATGAAATATTATTCTCATGTACCTATTATATTTTTTATATATGTCCTTAAAATATATTCCTAGCAAAATATTATTTTCATTTTTGTGGTTATACTTATTTTATTTTTCTTTGAAATTGGAACTTTTAATTAAACTTGATTTAGGGGAACTTTCCTATTTCTTGTAAAATGTCAAGAATCACCCCATAATTTTTTTAAAAATTAATATATTATAAAAAATTATCATTTTATTAATTAAAATATTGGTTGAATAATAATTATTTATTTACGAAAATAATGAAACTTCTTATTTTTAAATTTCATTTACTTATAATTATTTACTGAAGTGGTATGTTTTTATTATTTCTTCTCCTAAATAATTAATCTGAATTATATATATTAGAATTAAATGTAAAATAAATATGTTTAAATTTATAATATTTAATTCATAAATTATTTAATTCTTTCTTTTGATGTGAATCATTTTGATTTACCTTTCAGTTATTTATGGAATGATAATTATGAATACCACTTCATTCTCATAAGTTTGATGTTTTTTATGGTTTATATATTGTTTAGTTTCATATTATGGAACTCATATGTATTATTCTCATTAAGTTATGGGTAAAAACATTATATATCCCTTCAATGAATTATTTAACACTTTATATCTGATGAGGTGTTATTTTTGGGATTAAGAAGTGAACCTAATCCCCCACGAGACTTTGTTCATTGTTTCTATGATAATGGGTAGTGAAAAAAATCCACTATGGTTATTTGTATACTTTATAATGATCTTATAGGGAGTGATCATTGAATTATTTTTATGACGCCATGATTTTTTTGTTGGCATATATCCAGTTATTCCAGGAAGTAATGATTTTATTTTGTTATAAATTTTTTCAATTATTATCATCATTCTCATTATGATATCATGTTATTCCTATTGGTTCTCATGTTATGATTTATGTATATATTTTTCTATTATTTGTATTTATGGATATCCCTTGTACTTAATTTTTTTCTAGGGTATCCTATACATTTATTGAAGTTCGTTAGGTGTTATGATAACTATTTGAATGTTTAAATAAAAATATTTTTTAGGTTTAAGATTATATATTTATGATTCTAATCATACAAAGACACATGAACTCTTAGTCATTAGATTTTATTTGTTTGAAATGTATGTTAAATATTGTCAAATAAATTCTGGTTATGGTTTGGGTTTTTATAGTTGGTATCGATGAATTGACCTGTTGTATTTTTTAGATAACGATTAGACAAAACTAGTGAAAAACATATGTATAATTATAATATAAAAAAGTATTAATAGGATAAAATCCTAAATTTTAGGTAGTGTTTTGAGTAAGTGGTTTGTTGAGTCGAGAGTTATACATTCTAAATTTACTTTCCTTAGTTATTAAAAATACATCAACACTTAATTAAATATATATTTTACTATCTTTATAAATAACAAGTGTTTCATAATTTTTTTAGAAAACATACTTTTCTATTACATGTAGAAAGATTCGAATATAAATTGAATAAAAATATTTTATAAATTAATCTAATCCATCTGACTCAATAATGTTTTTTCAAGTGGATTGACTATAATTATATCTATTAGACTAAACACATTTATTTCCATAAGAATTAAAATATTTCTGATCTATTGGACAAGCCATTATTCACTTCATCAGATTAATAAAAAAAATTAGTCCATCAAACTATCAAATTTTTATAATTAGAGTAATTGGAATTATTTAGATTAGAGAGAATTATTTATAGAATTGTAATAGTGATAATGAAAAAATATTATATGGAAACATTTTTATGAGATATGTAATTAAAAAAATGATGCCATTACAATGAACACTAATAATCTCAAAAAATATAAATATTAGAGTAATTCCTATAAATTGGAGTGCATTCAAGGAGCGGGGAGATAAAGAAATTTAAAACTCAACAAATATGATATTTTTATATACTTAAAAATATCATTATCAGATTTTTTAATAATTTAGAGGGTTATGTTGTAAGTACATAAATTGATTAATTGTAAAACCTAGATAAATACAAGTAATTTTGTATTCACTTTGTCTGATCCATCATATAGTGGTACTTTGAGGATATAAAGATAGGGGAATCTTATCCATTTGATAGAGGGGTTATAAATCTAGGAAGATAAATCAATTATGATCATTGTACCCTGTGATTCTAGGGTATTAGATGAAATATATATTTCAATCATTATATCTAGGGATTTCTTGTTATAGAAATAAAAACCTTTATAATTTGGTGTAAAAATATGGATATCTTATGTCATGATTTTTGACTTCCATAAAGAATATGTATAAATAGTTGGATTGATTTTATAAAAATTTTAAGTCATTATTACTTTAAAATAATCATTAATTTCACTTTTTTCTAAAATTTATAAATTCCAATATGCCTTTACATTAGAAATTTTATTTTACTATTATTTTTAATAATTTATTTATTAGAACCTTTGTGATCCAAATTAAATAAATTATTTTATTAGTTTATTTATGGACCTGATATACATACTCTAATCATCAGATGGGTTTCTATTCTGATAATTTCTGATAACGAGGTTTCTATTTTTTTTCTTAGTTTAATTTCTTAGGCTAAAATTCACCCCTAATTGTTTCCATCTTAAACTCTTATGATCCAATTATTGGCATCAGAGTAGGTTTTTCAGCTATACTTGATAAGTTATTAATTGATTTATCTAATATAAGTTTATTAATGTTTTATAAACTAGTTTTTTATAAAATATTATTATACTAACATTTATTGTAGAAAATAGTTTCTATTTTCTATAAGATTATGGGATTAAATATTGGTATCATAGAAAATAGGAATCAATGTAAACCACCTATTTTTGATGGTAATGATTATGAATTATGTAGATAATAGATGATGAATTTTCTTCTAAAAAATATAGTTGTTAAATCTATGACGTTGGATGGGACATAAGATATTCTAGAGAAATAAATTACAACTTTTACTAGTGAAGAGATTTTCGAATATGAACTGAATTGTAGAGTAATGAATAATATTTTTTATGTTCCATTGCTCAAAAAAATTATTTTAATATTTATCCAGGTGATTTATCTAATTATATTTGGATGAAGTTATACGTAAATCATTTTGGAACCTTTTATTTCAACGAGATGAGAAGAGATATACTCTTTACGAATTATCAAGATTTGGATTTTCTACCCGGAGAGTCTATTTCTAAGATACACCATGGATTTAAGAATATTATAAATAGTTTAAAATCTCTTGGAGTGAAGGACCGTGATTAAAATATTTTAGTTTTTAGAATTAATGAGATTATTCCAAGTCAATTATAATCTAAAAGTATGTATTTGGAAGATCTAAAAAGGATTACTAATCCTACTCTTAATGATATTATTTGAACCCTTATGTAATACGAGAGATGAATGAAAAGATATATAGATAAAATAAAAAATAAGAATGTATTATTTTCTTTTACAACTAAATATAATGTTTCTAATAATGTTTGATATATTAGGAATGTTTTTAAGACTTCTAAAAAGAAAAAAATTGTTGTTTAATACGATTGTAGTTCATCAGAGAAGTAAGATAAAAAATATGATAATCTCTATAAAAGGATGAAATAGATAGATGAAAAGAAATATTTTTAGTAGTGATACAAAAAAATTCACAGAGATAAATGTGATAAGAAATATTCTTTAGTGGTTATATGCATTGAGTGTAAGAAAACATGACATATCAGACTAGATTATGATAAGGGGAAAAGGATGAATTAGACAGATTGAAATTTTGATATAAAAAAATATGTACTATAAGTACAATTAAAAGAATATCCTAAAAGCTTTAAAAACATGGAGTTATAATGGATGAGATAGTTATTTTAAGGATTCACAAGAAAATGGATGTCCAGGATAGAATAATATTAGATTCTATACTGAAATACCAAATATCAACAAATGTATTATAGATAAGGTAACTACATAATCAATAAATAACATTACATGAAATATGAACTACCTTGATTACGAGGAAAATAATAGCTCCATATCTTTTGACCAAGAATATTCCTCATCTTGTGATGATAATAATTATTTACCGAGTTTTGAATAAGTTTCAAGATTTTCAAAATTACTTGAAAATAAAAATTGTAAGATTAAAAAAACCTAATAATGGTCAAGGAAAACATTTGAATTGTAATTAAATAATTTCTATTTTAACTATATAGATATAAGATATTTCTAAATATCATGATACATAAAATTTTAAAAAGGATAATAATTCATAATATCTTGAGAAATATATTTCTAAAAAAACTAGTTTAAATTGTAATATTGTAAATATTAGTTCGAATAAAAATTCTAATGAGGATAGAATTTATTTGTAGAACTAGAAGCTTCTCTGTAATATTACCATTAGAACAAAATACTTTGATAATATTTTAAAAGAAATTACACCCCATAAATATATTTTTAAAATCTATTTTACTAATAAAAAACTAATTTTTGGTAGTAAATAATTTATTCTAAAAATTGATCAATTTTTTACTAAATGTCAAGGTAGTGGAAATGAGAAGAACAAATGTTATATAAAAATGTTTTTTGTATAGGATTTCATAAAGTATATTACTCAAAAATAATGACATTTGTTCAACATAATAATATTAGAGATATGAGGAAACCTAAAATTTTAGTTTCTGATAATACGAGACCCAAGACGGTTTGGGTTTGGAAATGCTAATGTTTTTATTATCTGGAAAATAAATTATATTCATAAAATAAAAATATTTTGTAAATTCAATGTCATTATTCCCTAAATATGAATTAAAACAATAAATTCTTTATGAATATTATAAATTGGATGGTGGAAAAGATACATTCATAGATAACGATCAATGAGATATTATTAGTATAAGTAATATTGTTCTTATAGGAAATACTTTAATTTCAAATGGGTTATTTGTTATAGGATATACACAAAACATTATTAGAATATGTCAATTATGTGATAAATGTTATATTGTGAAATTTAGGAATGATAAATGTACTATTTATAATCCCAAAGAATAATTTTTTTCTTTATGAAAATCCTCAGGAGAATGTATACAAACTAAAATTTGAATACCATTAGATCCATGATCTAACCAACCTTAGTGAAATGGAAGAACAATATTGAAAATGACATAGAATATTAGGACATGACAATAATGGAACATTAGATAAGTTGTCTAAGTAATGACTAGTTAATTACCTACTAGAACATAGGGTTGATGCTTCAAAAGTATGTGATACTGATTAATTTTTAAACAAAAACAAGTTAGTTTATAAATATATTATTGTTGTTTCAACTTTTGAGGCTTTATAGTTAGTTCACATGGATTTATTTGGTCTTACACAAATTTGATGTATTGTAATAAAATACTATGTATATGTTTTACTTGATTATTACACTATATATACATTTGTTTATTTTATTTCAAAAAAGTATAAATCTATATTTTGTTTTAAAAAATTAGTATCCAGTGAAAAAAATTAGAGAAATCACTCCTTGAAAACTAATCATTGTGATAATGGTGGACAATTTTAGAATTATGATTTTGAACCTTTCTATTGAAAAAAAGGTTATATATATATATAGGTTCATCACTTAGAACTCCCAAAAAATGGTTTTTTTAAAGAATAAGAAGATTTTTTTTAATATTACTAGAACCGTGTTGAAGGAATACATAATTACTATAAATTCATGGGTAGAAGAAGTTACATTATTCTAAGGGGATGGAATAATGTTAGGGGTGAAATTTAAGGTCCTTTATTTTCTCAATGTTAATGGTCATTAATTTTTTGATTTAATTCCTTTAAGAGAACCAAACAAAATTTACTAAAATTATTAATGTGGTAACATGTGTGTTTTGGGCTCATTCAGAGGCTGTAGCCCCAAAATGGGAAGAAAGGTCAGGGGACATGGATTATAGAAACTATGTCACCCATCTTGCAATGTATCCTGAAAATATGTGGTTATAGAAAATGGGGTTTTAGGGTCTTTAACATTTATATAAAACCATGAAAGCATAGGTGAATGCATGTGTGACCAACTATAGGTCTGAGGAAGTGGTATTTAGCGTGGTTTGTGCAAGGTTAAATATACTATTTTCCTAACCATGTAGGGTTCCCTCTTCAAGTAGTGGCTTTACAGATATTTGGTGCATATTTTGGCCAACTGTGTGGCCAAACCCTGTTCCCTAGTCTTATAAGTGAAATTTTGGTTATGACCCACTTTAGTGGTTTAAAACTTTCTTGTAATCCCATTTCCTTTCTCTAGAGGTATTTTTATCCTTCTTCATGAATCGAGATCCTTCTTCCATCACCACATTTTTTGTGCTATCTCCTTCATCCAGCAAATGAATCCTTTACCATTAGAAGAAATTGAGATCCCTCAATAATATATTCATTAACCATTCATCTATTGCATGTTTCCTTATCCATATATTACATTATTTTGGGGTGACTCTTTTTACCCTTGTATTATGGTGCTTGAAGAATAACTTGATTTCATAAATTTTGGGTCGAACCAATCCTCGAAAATAGATTAGTGGGGATATAATACCTTGATTTAGGATTTCTAGGCCCTTCCCACACATTGTTTTTTATTTTAATTGATTCTCCATTATACCTCTCTATGGAACCTTCTGATAAAGCTTTAAATTTTGTAAATTAATTAATTAGATTGGTTTTTTGTGTTACTTGAGACCCTACCATGCGGTACATACAATTAATGGGGTGATACCCTTTCCATTGTACCCCCTTTTGGGTGTCCCCCTTCAATATCATTTCCCCATGATTTAAATGATTAACCACCTTGTGTGTGTGGGAGGTACACCTTGGTTGAATGCCTTAATTCCTTAAGTTGAATTATGATAAATTTATAGGACTAGTGTATCCCCTCATAGACTGATTATTGAACTCATAAACCTTGTCAATAATAATTTTTTGTTTCCTATTGGTTTTTTGGCTATTCATATTATCTTATGAAGTTTCTTTCCTTTTATGCCATATTATGTTCCTTATAAATTGATCTGGGTGTTTAATGCCATGTCCTAATTAATTAATCTATAATTGATTGGATATAATTGAATTCTATTATTGTTTATGTTTGTTAGACTATGATATAAATATTCCAAGGATGAAATATAAATGTAAATGAAATGTCTTGAGATATGTTCTTGGAATGCTAGGATCACCTTCTATGGGCCAGGAGAGAACATGGTAGCTGATTTTAGGATTCCATGGACATACTCGCTATTCCTGATTGGATTTACTAAATGCGATAGGAGGGATACTTTGGATTTCTAGATAAAGGCTCTCTAAGTGATTTTATTTACATTCAAGAGTGACACTGGTTCTATGTGGGAGAAACCTAGAAAGGACTTGTTAGCAAGATGGATACACCATGCCTTGGGTTGATACCCAGTCCCCTATGTGAGATACATGGAATGGACTCAAAATCAATATGACATGAGTGATACATGGTATTCCTATATTAGTTTCCTTGGATAGACATAGTGGAATCAGTTATCTCGGAGACACCTATAGTATCCCCTTAGATTCTTTATTGATGTCCTTAGACATGCTTAGGACGACACCCATGGATTTGATAGATTGATTACTTGTGCTATATATATTAATCTCATTTATATTAGAACATTCTTATATAATTACATGTAATTGAGACCCCAATATAGAGTATGGGATTAAGAGATTCCTTCATTATTTGACTTGTTTACGATGGCCCCTGTATACATATTATGAATTTCACTTGTACCTTTTTCAGACATCTGGTTAAGGATGAAGAATGTGGTAACAGACAGGTATCCATTTAGGAACCCAAAGTAAAGTAGATATTTATTTAATTATTCCTTACCCAACATTAATTATAGTGATAAATTCTCATTTATATATTGTGTGAAATGTATTGGACAAGGAAATATGTGTGGAAGCCTACTGAGATTGTGTATCACACCCTACGTGGGCCACCCATGGCATCGAAGAAGATTTTATGATTTTAGGAATGGATAAAGGGAAGTAAGAAATTTCTGATTCTAGATTGATTTCTAGTATTAATATGAATCATGGGGTAGAGGATTAACCCTTTACTTGAGATACTTATAGTAGTAAATTTTATTTTTTTATTTGGACAACATGCAGTAAATGCTTATATTCAATTATTCCCGCACTATCCTTTTTTATATACACATGACATCATAATTATCATTTTGTATCAATTTTTGTTATCCAGCATCAACTCATTATTTATTTCAATTATTTGGTTTATCATTATGGTTATGTTGATTCTACTATTTTATGATTTATGTTTCCTCTATTTACTTTTTATTTCCAACTTCTGTGCATACTCTGATCAAGGAGAAAATAGTCTCCCCACGGACACTCGCAAGACCCTCACTATTTTTTGGAAGCCTCTAGTGTTTGGGGAGATGCCCTTAAGGTCATGTGGATTTCCATATTAGGGAATAATAGAGTGGAAATTGGGGTATGATTCTACAAATTGTTATCAAAGAAATATTTTACATTCTGTATTATATTTTGGGTTTAAATAAGATACTAGGAAATTCAAATTAGAAATTTACTGTGTGCTTAGACGTAGCTAACTCATGAATAGGGAAAACAGAAATTACATGTGATGGGAAATTTCAGTAGTTGATTATTCTATTTATAATTAATATGAATCCACTGTTGGGTGACACACTTATTTTATGATTTTATAATATAGTATTATTGAAATGATTATTTCTATTACTTCTGCCTACTAAGAAGATGTAATATTAGAAGAATTCATCATACATTGATCAATAAGACTAAAATTTCCTGCAATATGTCATGCCATATTTACTATCCAACATGAATTTTCTATTTACCATGTATGTTCTATTGTTACATGTAGTGATTTGATGAATATATATAGAAATGATATTATTATTCTTAAAATAATGTGTTGTGGTTCAAATTAAGTGGATTATGAATTCCAATTTATATGGTGTATGGTCCCTTATAAATTGGAATAGTAACCCAACTAAAATAAAAAAATTTAAAATATGATGAAATGTATACAACAAATGAATTAAAGTAATATTTAAAATTAAATAGACACCTTATATGAGAATGTGATACTATGGAAATGGCCTAACATTAGAAATGGGAAGTGGGCTATGCCTTTATGATACTTCAGTGACCCTTTTATTTTTACCTATACATGATTTCAGGAGATGGCTAAGGGTTATGTCATACTTCTAGGAATGACTTGAACTAGTCAATACTTACCATTTTACTTATCTTTTATCTATTTCTATTATAATTTATGTCTGAGGAGTGAGCATGGAAATTATTGATCTATTCCACCATGATGTCCTCACATTGTATGATAAGATATTGGAAATGAGCATACTCATGCAGTGGTGGGCACTAAGAAAACTATGACAACTTCTATTGTTCCACTTGAGGAACCACTTTCATTTCATACACTATGTGATAGTGCCCAGTTCCATGATATATTCTTCAAATTTATGTAATTAGTGTAATGTGATCCTTTACTTTCCCCTTCCATGACAGAGCTGTCCTGGGAGGTCTAGCAGTAGCATCTCCCACCTTTTTTAGGGATGATCAATGTCACCACCTATATGTTACATGATTCCACAAAATTTGTGGTGGGATATCATATCTTAGGCATAGTATAACGACCCATAATTTACATACATTTTTAGTACTTCAAAATTGAAGTACCCATATTACAACATATAACAAAACCATGAAAGGACCGTATAAGTATAGTGTCTTTAGAAACTGGGAAACATAAACAACTGGTTCATAAAGATTCTACACTGTCTCACATTTATTTTATCATATCTATAGTCCCTTTTGGAATATATTACTTAATAACCATGTTCCTAACCTGGGGAAAGAAAACATATAAAAGGGTGAGCTCAGATGCTCAGTAAGGGTAAACAAAAGAAATATCAATCACATCATATTCATAAGAACATAACATTTTGGAAATCTTACCTTGCAAAAGAGATCATAATTTCATAACATGGGATAAATCATGGTAGTGAAAGGTAATCACAATAATCATAACTTAAAACATGAAGCTTTGTGTCATACACACATAATCATAGAGAATAATTTCTTATTAGTCAAGACTCATTTCCAAGACTATCTTAGTGGACAATGTCCATTTTTGAACCGAGTTCATTCCTCGTTTCAGTCCTATTTCACTGAATCGGTTTAACCTGCCGTTCCAGCCATGTCTATCTCATCAGATATAAAATCTTTACCCAATGCATTGGAGGGAGCTATAGGTCCCACCCATCTCATAATGATACCATTCGTATGTGTTCCACAAAATCATAAACCATACATCATAAAATAACCCATGTAATAAAAATGGGATTCTTAAACATCGTGACATCATAATAAAATTCATATAAGATAAATTAATTCATAACATAATAAATTCAATGTAATAACAGGGATAGAAATAGAACCCTATATTATCTTATATGGAAAATAATTTTGATAAAACACTTAAACTCCATTCTTGAGAAAAATATCCTTTCTACTTCAAAAAACACTTTTCCTTTATTAACATGTCATACAATTCTAAACTAAAATAAGTTGATTAAAAATAAACTTGAAAACTTGTAAAGGAAGCTTCTTGGAAATAATGTTTTAGAAATCCATTCATGCCGTATAAGTTAAAAAAACATTCTTCTCATACTTTTGTCAGAAAATTCAAAAAGTACCTCGTACGAAAAATGACAAAAGATTCCTTTCATATATTTTACTAAAAACTCACCGAAGGGTAAAATTGGATTTAAAAAATTGTAGGTGGATGGAAATAATATTACATATTGAGGAAACATGGATGTGGATGATAAAATACACACCAATAAATTCCAATGTATAAACAATCTCAGATAAAAATGAGATTGTGATATTTCCCTTACCTTAGGTATGATTTGCTTCGTAAGTGTCAGAACGTCCTGTATAATGATTTAAATAATGTCATTAACTTATTCCAGAATCATACTCATTGTTATGATATCATATATGGTCATATTATTAGCTTCTTATTAGTAATATTTCATCGCTACTTGTTATTCGGGTGTTTATTACTTTTTGTTCTTATGCGTGTTTTGTCGAATAAATTCTTATTCTTCTCTTTAGGATATAGATAACTCATTTACAGAATGGTATAAGTGTACTATATATCATATTTATTCATTTAATTCATTTATATAATCATTATGCAATGAAGATCATGTAGAATGAATCGCATCACATCATGGAGACGCTATTCCGTACGTACGCACGAGCGATGATATCGTTCCCATGATCTTGGAATTATATTGGAGTGTATGTATACTATTTAAGAATCAATAATACTTGACAATAATAATATATAGTTATTTATTTTCACCATTATACCCATCCAAGTAAGGTGGTGGTGGAAAATAGGTTACACCACGGCGTGGAGACGGTATTCCGTACGTACGCACGCGCGATGATTTCGTTTTCCATAGGATGGATAGATGGTGAAATAGGGTTGTTTCATACTTATAATAACATATCAGTATATGAGTGATACTGATGTTTTTAATTCGTAATGAAACAACTAAATAAGAATTAGTGTAAGAAAAAATAAAGTTGAAAGAATCGGTAACAGACATTACCTCTTCTTTGAAGCGCCTCTTTGAGACCTCCACTTAGGGCACAAAAATTGGTCATTGAAGATGACCAGGACCTCTAGGATGTTTCTAGGGAATTGGGGAAGTGAAATGGGAAAGTATTGGCCGAGCATGAAGGCTCAAATTGGTGTGAGGAGGAGAGGGAGGATGTGCTCTTTTATAAGGGAGGAGAGGGGCACCTTCAGAAATATAAGGGATATTAGTTTATATTAAATCCCAACCCCACATAAAAGCTTCCAAAACGACTCATATCCCAATATTAGATGATATAGGGTTGTAATCGCATCAACCAATAAAATATAGACATGCTATAAATTTATTATATACATTATCAACTTGATTTATCCTTATTTATCAATTTAATTTTATTTGTGGTAATAATATTATAAATTTTAAATTATTATAAATAACAACATATGTGTTGTGAATTTTCCATAACATGACACTTTATGACATTGCAGACCATATAAAGTTTAATTTATAATTTTTAAATATTTTTGTGCTTTTTAAACAATTTTATAATATGTTATTTTTATAAAATAACAATAGTGTCAATTTTGACACTATTCAGTTATTTGAATTTCAATAATATATATACAGAAGATATGTTTGAACTAAAATCATTAATAGATCCATAAAATGTCATACGTATCGAGAAAATTAGTGGAGCACATGAAATAGTTCATATAATATTTATTTTAATATTTTTAAAACCATTTATTTGATATTTTAATTAATAAAATAATTTCAACATCACTATTGTGTTATAATTAATGATAATTATTTAATCTCTAAAAATTCTAAATAAATATCTATGATGTAGATAATTGTATTATCTTTCTGGATACTATTCATGTTCGATGTCTTATTATGTTTATCACTAAATTAAAATTATTATACTTATAAGATTTACGAAAGTGACATGTTGTCACATTCTTTGGTTTTAATAATAATTAAATTATTTTCATGGAAAAAATTCCATTAAATGAATCTAATACGACCCTTAGGTGATATGGGTCAACTTTTAGTCATCCAATAGGATTTTTGCAGGTGTTAGGCTAATTTTATAATATTATATTTACCCTTAATTAACCAATTTACCTTTAACAATGGTAAATAAAATTTACCGTAGTTATTATTCATAATTCCCAAAAAATAAAAATT
Source organism: Viscum album (assembly GCA_963277665.1). Lineage (NCBI taxonomy): Eukaryota > Viridiplantae > Streptophyta > Magnoliopsida > Santalales > Viscaceae > Viscum > Viscum album. The sequence goes on from OY728156.1 coordinate 1,032,003,718, forward strand.
ATCCTATTAACATAATTTAGAACCACTTATTCAAAATATGGAATCCATTTTTCAAAATTCAAAACATATAAGTTGCAGTAATTAATTTAAAATAAATCTCGTTGTTAAGAAAACGAGTTTTAGAAGTTTAAACATTGTCAAAGATTGAAATGTTTTACCTATGAATTCAATGTGAAATTAATTCTAATGACATGAATTATATTAAATGGTAAAAATCTATTCTATTTATAATTTAAAACCATTCAATATTATAATTTATCCATATAAATTATCTCAATGAAAAATGTTGTTTTTAATTAAAAATTAGCGTATTTTTACTATTCATCAAAATATGAAAGTTATCAGAAAAATATCAAAAAATTATCCAAAGTAAATTTGTATACCCTGATTCAAAAGAAGAATTTTATTTTGTCAAATTGAACTTATAAACATGTCAAAAACTTGTTTTAATGTTGGTGCACCATCAAAAGGCGGAAAAACTAAATTTTTTGAAAAATACTTATTTTACCTGAAAATTTTATTTTGTTCTCTTACCATATTCTAGAATATGTGTAAGATGAATAATAATGTTATAAAATTCAAAATGTAGTTAATACTATTCATAACGGCTAGTCCATAATAATATATCGTTGTTTAGTGAAACTCGGTATTGCGTACGACGCAAGCTATTGAGGAAGGTCGCGGTTGCATGTAAAGAAAGCCAAGCTAGTGTTGTGTGTAGTGAAAGATTCCTTTGATGATTTATATAAAATAAAAACAAAATATTTCTTATAAAAGACTCAGGTGTTACATTCTACCCCCCTTAAAAATAATTTCGCCCTCGAAATTCGTCACTTGTAACAAACAGATGAGGAAACCTCTCCATCGTCATATCCTCAAGCTACCATGTAGCTTCTTCTAATTGGTGGTTCCTCCATAAAACATTAACCAAGAGAGTGGTCTTGTTCCGTAGGACTTTTTCACTACGATCGAGAATCTCTACCGGTTGTTCTTCATAAAAATGATCTTGTTCCAGCGGTAGAACTTTTGACCTGAGTACATGTGAAGGATCATGTATGTACTTTCTCAGGAGAGATACATGGAACACATCGTGAACTTGAGAGAGATTCGGTGGAAGCACCAATTGGTAAGCTACCTTCCCAACACGATCAAGAATTTCAAAAGGACCGATATATCTAGGGCTCAACTTTACCTCCTTTCAAAATCTCATGACCCTCTTCTAGGGAGATATTCGTAAGAACACTTTATCACCCACTTCAAACTCTATGTCTTTTCTTCAGTTGTCAGCATACCTTTTTTGTCGACTCTGATATGCTCTTAAGTGTTGTTGAACAGATCTGACCTTTTCTGCCATTTCATCAACAAGATCAGGTCCTAATATCTTTTTTCCCCAACTTCATCCCTGCAAGTTGGAGTCCTGCATTTATTTCCCTAGAGAGCTTCATAAGGATCCATCCGAATACTAGAGTGAAAGCTATTATTATAAGAAAATTATATAAAAAGGTAGGTGTTGATCCAAACCACCTTTGAAATCTATAGAGCAATCTCTCAAAATATCTTATAGAGTTTGAATAGACCTCTCAGACTGACCGTCTGTCTGAGGATGATAAGAAGTGCTGAAACTCAACTATGTATCCAGAGTATACTGAAGACTTTTCCATAACTTCGAGGTAAATCTCGGATCCCAATCAGATATAATGGAAAGTGGTACTCCATGCAATCTTACCACTTCCTTTACATATATCTTGGTAAGAAGATCTAGAGAGAAATCCTTTCTAATAGCAATGAAGTGTGCAGACTTTGTAAGACGATCAACTATAACCCAAATAGCATTATTGCCTTTGGATGTTTTAAGAAGTCTGGTGACATAGTCCATAATTATGTTTTCCCATTTCCATTCAGGTATGGGAAATGGTTGTAACATCCCCTTAGACTTCTGTCTCTCAGCTTTAACTTGCTGACAAACCAAGCATCGAGAGACATATTCAGCAACATATCTTTTCATGCCATCCCACCAGAAGTACTCTTTCAGGTCCCTATACATCTTCGTTCTTCCCGGATGAATAGAGAATGAAGAACTATGAGCCTCATCCAGCAGCTCCTTCTTTAATTCTGGGATGGGAGGAACACAAACCCGATTCCTGAACTTTATTATCCCATTACAATCAAGGTTTAATTCAGGAACATTTCTCACCTTCTTTTGTAACTCTATATCTTATTTCTATGCCTCTTTAATCTTCACATGTATAGACGGTAGAACATTCATTTGAGAAAGATACGATTTCTCCACTTCCATTAAAATTCCAAGATCCATCCTTTGTAAATCCATAAATATTGGGTCTTTTGTGATCCTCATTATGGATAAGCTAGCATGGTCTTGTCAACTTAATGAATCTGCCACCTTGTTTGCCTTCCTAGGGAGGTAATGAATTGAGCAGTCGTAATCCTTAATCAGCTCCAACCATCTTCTTTGGCGCATATTCAGATCTTTTTGTGTGAAAATATACTTTAAACTTTTATAATCAGTATAAATGTCACACATTTCTCAATAAAGATAATTCCTCCAAATCATTAATGCAATGATTACCGCAGCTAACTCCAAATCATGAGTTGGGAAATTTTGCTCATGGATTTTTAACTGTCGTGAGGCATAAGCTATCACCATATCATTTTTCATAATAACACTCCCCAATCCCTTCTTGGATGCATCACTGTAGACCACAAACCTTTCTCCACTACAAGGTAGTGTGAGAAATGGTGCACTGGATAACCTTCTGTTCAACTCCTTGAAATTCTCTTCACATTCCTCCGTCCACACGAACTTAACTCCTTTCTGAGTCAACATGGTGAGTGGATTAGATAATCGTGAAAAATCTTTTAGAAAACGTCGATAATATCCACCCAAACCAAGAAAAATTCGGATCTCGGTTACTATTGTTGGTCTCGACCATCTTTCGATAACCTCTGTTTTTGCTGGATCCACAAATATCCCCTCTTTCGAGATTATGTGACCCAAAAATGCAACTTTTTGAATCCAAAATTCACACTGGGTAAATTTGGAATAAAGCTTCTCCTTTCTCAGGGTAATCAATATAATTCTCAAGTGATCTTAATGTTCTCCCTTTCTCTTTGAATAGAAAATAATATCATCTATAAAGACTACCACACACTGATCAAGATAGTCTCTAAATACTCTATTCATTAGATCCATGAAGATAGCAGGGGCATTAGTAAGACCAAATGGCATCACTATAAATTCATAGTGTCCATACCTTGTACGGAAAGCCGTCTTTGGTATATCCTCCCTTTTGACCATTAATTGATGATACCCTGAACGAATATCAATCTTGGAAAAGTATTGAGCTCCGCATAGTTGGTCAAATAGGTCATCAATGCATGGGAGAGGATATTTGTTCTTAATAGTGATCTTGTTAGGTTATCGATAATCAATGCAGAGTCTCATTGATCCATCTCTCTTATTAATAAATAGAACAGGTTCTCCCCAAGGTGACACACTAGGGCGTATGAATACTTTTTCAAGATTCTCTTGGATTTGTTTCTTCAATTCCTGCAACTCAATTGGGGCCATTCTATAAGGTGTGTTTGAAATAGGTAAAGCACCCGGTACGAGTTCTATTGAAAAATCAACTTCACGATTTGGTGGAAGACCCGAAAATTCCTCCGGAAAGACATCATCAAACTCCCGTACAATGGGCATATTCATAATTTTGAGTTTCTCACCAACCATTTGAGATAAATTACCTTCATTTAGTGGAATCAAGACCCATAAGATGGACTAAATTTCCACTGGAAGGTTATGTTCATCCTTGCATCAATAGACGATCATAGATTGATCTGGAATATGAAATGTGACTTCCTTTATTTGGAAATTTATATGAGATCCATATAGAGAAAGCCAATCCATGCAAAGAATCACATCAAATTACACTATAGGAAGGATCACAAGATTTACAGGAAGCACCTTCCCACAAACTTCAATCGGAGAAGAGTTATAAACTTTTGATGCTACTGTTGTGCCATTAGGAGTTTTCACAGCTAACTCAAAATCTAATTGTTGAGGTAATATGGTGATACCCTTAGAAAAATCTTCAGAAATAGAAGAGTGGGTGGATCCAGAATCAAATAAAACATTTTCTACTTTATATTGGATAGTAAGTGTACCTCTCACCACTTCGTTGTCGTACTCCACATTGCTGATAGTAATTGCATGTGACTTCCCTTTGTCTTTAGCCTTAAGAGTTTTTTGACGTCGATCATCATCATCAACCCTTGGATTTGTGCATTGATTGGCATAATGCCCCATCTCCTTGCACATGAAACATTAAAGTGTAGTAGGTTCATTCTGTGTATCCATTCCTTTGTTTGCATCATTAGACATCTTCTTCCCATTATTTCGACATTCAATTGCACGATGACCTTCTTTTCCACACATATAACATTTTCTTGTCCCCTTAAGACAATTTACTCCATGTTTATTTCCACTCTTTGAGCATAAGGGAAAACTCATCTTCTTTTCAGTGTGCTCTTTAGATTTTCCTTTGAATTCCATTTTCCTCTTCTTATCAAACCCATGTGACTGATGGGTTACACCAATCTCCATCTCATCCTTGAGAGAACATCGAACAATTTCCTTGTAGCTATTGAAGTCTCTTATGGCTAACGCCCTTCTAAGACTTGGTTTTAAGCCACTAAAGAATCGATCGATCTTACTCTCTGGTTGGATAATAATACCAGAAGCGTACCTTGCAAGTCTTGTAAAATTTTCTTCGTAGGTACTAAAAGATTCATCATCCTTTTGCTTTAGTTCAAGAAACTCCTTCTCCATCTTTGTTCGGAGAATACGAGGGAAGTACTTATTGAAAAATAAGTTATTGAACTCGTCCCATTCCTTGAACTCAATTCCATCTCTTGGCCTCATATTTGTGATAAGATTCCACCATTGATCAACATCACCTTCCAAATGATACACTGCTAAGATGACTTTATCATGTTCAGAACACTGAAGAACTGAAAATATCCTTTCAGTAGTACTGATCAATTGGTCAGAAACTAATGGATCAGTAGACCAACTGAATGAAGGTGGACGTTGTCTCGTGAATGATTCAACAGAATGTTTCTCCTTCCTTTACTCATTTGGATGTCCTGCATGATTCATAGATTGAGAATGTTGTGTGAGCATGGATACAAGATTATTAATTCCAACTCCCATAACGTTTGGTTGCTCAGGGGGACAATCATTTCATTGCTCGTTTCATTCCGCATTAACACGGTTCCTTCGGGTTCCAACCATTGAATACAACCAAGAAGAATAGTGTGCGCAACGCTAATTATAATAGTAAAAACACATAATCAAGAATAAAATTTTACACTTAAGGTCCTATCATAGGTTGTTCATGGCCATTTCTAAAACACAAAGATTGTGTTCTATTCTTAGACTTATCCTTAGGGTTCTTACTAAGGATTCCACATCCTAGTTTCCAGAGGTTGACTATACCTTTCCTCTGATACCAACTATAATGACCCATACTTTAAATACATTGTTAGTACTTCAAAATTGAAGTACACCTATTACAACATATAACAAAACCATGAAAGGACCATATAGGTATAGTGTCTTTAGAAACTGGGAAACATAAACAACTGGTTAATAAAGCGTCTACACTGTCTCCCATTTATTTCATCATATCTATAGTCCCTTTTGGCATATCTTGCTTAATAACATTATTCCTGACTGGGTGAAAGAAAACATACAAAAGGGTGAGCTCAAATTCTTAGTAAGGGTAAACAAAATAAATATCAATCGCATCACATTCATAAGAACATAACATTTTGGAAATATTACCCTGCAAAAGAGATCATAATTTCATAACATGGGATAAATCATGGTAGTGAAATATAATCACAATAATCATAACATAAAACATGAATCTTTATGGAATACACACATAATCATAGAGAATCATTTCTTATTAGTGAAGACTCATTTTCAAGACTATCTTAGTGGACAAAGTCCATTTATGAACCGAGTTTATTCCTCATTTCAGTCCTGTTTCACTGAACCGATTTAACCTTCCGTTCTAGCCATGTCTATCTAATGAGATATAATATCTTTACCCAATGCATTGGAGGGAGATATAGGTCCCACCCATCCCATAATGATACCATTCTTATGTGTGCCACAAAATCATAAACCACACATCATAGCATAACCCATGTAATAAAAATGGGATTATTAAACATCGTAACATCATAAAACAATTCATATAAGATAAAGGAATTCATAACCTCATCAAATCAATGTAATAATTGGGATAGAAACAGAACCCTTTATTATATTAGATGGAAAATAATTTTGATAAACACTTGAACTCCATTCTTGAGAAAAATATCCTTTCTACTTCAAAAAACACTTTTCCTTTCTTAACATGTCATAAAATTCTAAACTAAAAGAAGTTTATTAAAAATAAAATTGAAAAATTGTAAAGGAAGCTTCTTGGAAATAATGTTTTAAAAATCCATTCATGCCGTATAAGTTAAAAAAAAGATTCTTCTCTTACTTTTGTCAGAAAAGTCAAAAAGTATCTCGTACGAAAAACGACAAAATATTCCATTCATATATTTTACTAAAAACTCACCGAAGGGTTAAACTGGACTTAAAAAATTATAAGTGGATGGAAATAATATAACATATTGAGGAAACATGGATGTGGATGATAAAATACACCCCAGTAAATTCCAAATTATAGACAATCTCGGATAAAAATGAGATTGTGATATTTCCCTTACCTTAGGTCTGATTTGCTTCGTAAGTGTCCGAACATCATGTATATTGATTTAAATAATGTCATTGACTTATTAACGAATCATACTCATTGTTATGATATCATATATGGTCATATTCTTAGCTTCTTATTAGTAATATTTCATTACTACTTGTTATTTGGGTGTTTATTACTTTTTGTTATTAAGCGTGTTTTGTCGAATAAATTCTTATTATTTCTTTAGGTTATAGATAACTCATTTCTAGAATGTTATAAGTGTACTATATATCATATTTAATCATTAAATTCATTTATATAATCATTATTTAAGGAAGATCATTTAGAACAAGTCACATCACATTGTGGAGACGGTATTCCTTACGTACGCACGAGCGATGATATCATTCCCATGATCATGGAATTCTTTTGGAGTGTATGTATACTATTTCAGAATCAGAACCACTTTAAAATAATAATATATAGTTATTTATTTGCACCATTATACCCATCCAAGTAAGGTGGTGGAAAATAGATTACACCACGGCGTGGAGACGGTATTCCGTACGTACTCACGGGCGGTGATTTCATTTTCCGTAGGATGGATAGATGGTGAAATAGGGTTGTGTCATACTTATAATAACATATCAGTATATGAGTGATATTGATGTTATTAATTCATAATGAAACAACTAAAGAAGAAGAAGTGGAAGAAGAAATAAAGTTGAATGAATCGGTAACGGACATTACCTCTTCTTTGAAGCGCCTCTTTGAGACCTCCTCTTAGGGCACTAAAATTGGTCTTTGAAGAAGACCAAGACCTCTAGGATGTTTCTAGGGAAGTGGAGAAGCGAAATAGGTAGGGATTGGCCGAGCTTGAAGTCTCAAATTGGTGTGAGGAGGATAGGGAGCAGATGCCCTTTTCTAAGGGAGGAGAGGGGCACCTTTGGAAATATAAGAAATATTAGTTTATATTAAATCCCAACCCCACATAAAAACTTCCAAAATGACTCATATCCAAATATTAGATGATATAGGGTTGTAATCGCATCAACCAATAAAATTTAGACATGTTAGGAATTTATTTTAAACATTATCAACTTGATTTATCCTTATTTATCAATTTAATTTTATTTGTGGTAATAATATTATAAATTTTAAATTATTATAAATAATTACATATGTGTTGTGAATTTTCCATAACATGACACTTTATGACATTTTAGACCATATAAAGTTTAATTTATAATTTTTAAATATTTTTCTGATTTTTAAACAATTTTATAATATGTTATGTTTGTAAAATAACAATAGTGTCAATTTTGACACTATTCATTTATTTGAATTTAAATAAAATATATACATAAGATATGTTCGAACTAAAAGCTTTTATAGTTCCATAAAATGTTATATGTATCTATAAAATTAGTGGATCACATTAAATAGTTCATATATATATTTATTATAATATTTTTAAAACCATTTATTTGATATTTTAATTAATAAAATAATTTCAACATCACTATTGTGTCATTATTAATGATAATTATTTAATCCCTAAAAATTCTAAATAAATATATATTATGTATATAATTGTATTATATTTTTGGAGACTATTCACCTTCGATGTTAAATTAAGTTTATCACTAAATTAAAATTATTGTACTTATAAGATTTAAGAAAGTGACATGTTGTCACATTCTTTGGTCTAAATAATAATTAAATTATTTTCATGGAAATAAGTTCATTAAATGAATCTAATCCGACCCTTAGGTGATATGGGTTGACTTTTATTCATCCAATAGGAATTTGGTAGGTTTTAGGGTAATTTTATAATCTTATATTTACCCTTAATTACCTGATTTACCTTTAACTATGGTAAATAAAATTTACCATAGTTACTATTCATAATGCCCAAAAAATAACAAGTAGCCTATTAACATAATTTTGACCCACTGATTCCAAATATGGAATCCATTTTTAAAAATTCAAAACATATAAGTTTCAGTAATTAATTTAAAATAAATCCCGTTGTTAAGAAAACGAGTTTTAGAAGTTAAAACATTGTCAAAGATTGAAATGTTTTTACCTATGAATTCAATGTGAAATTAATGATAATGACATACATTATATTAAATGGTAAAAATATATTCTATTTATACTTTAAAACCATTCAATATTATAATTTTACCATATAAATTATATTAATGAAAAAAGTTTTTTTTAATTAAAAATTAGCGTATTTTTACTATTCATCAAAATTTGAAAGTTATCAGAAAAATATAAAAAATTTATCTGAAGTAAATTTTTATACCCTGATTCAAAAGAAGAATTTTATTTTGTCAAATTGAACTTATAAACATGTCAAAAACTATATTTAATGTGGGTGCGCCATCAAAAGGTTGCAAAACTGTATTTTTTGAAAAATACTTATTTTACCTGAAAATTTTATTTTTTTTCTCTTACCATATTTTAGAAAATGTGTAAGATGAATAATAATGTTATAAAATTCAAAATTTAGTTAATAATATTCATAACGGCTATTCCATAATAATATATCATTGTTTAGTGAAACTCGGTATTGTGTACGACACAAGCTATTGAGGAAGGCCGCTGTTGCGTGTAAAGCAAGCCAAGCTAGTGTTGTGTATAGTGAAAGATTCCTTTGATGATTTATATAAAATAAAAACAAAATATTTCTTATAAAAGTCTCGAGTGTTACACATAGTGTCATTTAGGTATGGTGTAATCATGATTCCAAACAACCTTGTATTATATCATATTTCCATAGACTCTGAGAGTCGATCACACTAGGGATTTAATGAATATTCATAATTACACTAATTTTTATAGAGTGTTGTTTGTGCTTCAACGAGCATCATTTTTTATCCTTATATAATCATCAATGAGATGATGAGTATGAAGCATTTGGAGGCTGATATTGGGTATACTATCTACTTTTAGGTGAATTTCTTGTTATTGAATTCAGTTATAGAAATTTTGAACCAATACCTCATTACTGAACATAATTTCAAATAACCTATCAATAAAAAACAGGTAGGTCCATTTCTAAGGCAGACAGACGATCCTTCTGTTAGTATAAAGTTCCTATTCGAAGGTGGACATGGGGAAAGTGTATACAAAGTGAAACGAAATGATTCTATTGTGTGTCACTAATGTTGAAGACCAGACCATAAGAATCCTCAATGCACAAGGAACCCAATTGAGTGTTGATATTATGACAGTATGGGTCTGCTTCAATGCTTCTTCCTTTATTTTTTTTCTAGCATAAGTTTAGGAGGGATCTGTACAAACACCTCTATCATGTATGAGATTAGTGACTCCACATATGGTTGTGAGTTGGTCTTCTACATGCCAATCAGGACAAAGTTTTAGTGGTCGTGGATGAGTTAGTCTAGACCTAGAGCTTTAGCGTCAGTAGAGTGGATCTACTAAGTCAATTTAGGCATCACCCAGAGCCACGGTTCATTCAATATTTATGCAGTGAAGCTAGTACCATAGTGTAATATTCCTTGACCATCTAAATTTAGTGGTACTATAATGGTAACCTCTACTATAGTTTCATCCGTTTTGATATTGGCACATCATGCCCATTTATATCTGTTTCTATTCTTGATATTATTGGCCTAGAAATTTTTTAATTCTATGGATTCCTATATCTTGATACACTATTAGGGCTCAAAATAGAGGAAATATTTCTGCCTCAGGAGTTACCTCTTGAAATAGGTGGGTGCCATTTCTTATAGAGTGTCTTTGTCCTTGAGATGACCAACATTGATGTCATTCTGAGTATGGACTAACTTATGCATTATTTTTCCGAAGTGGATTGATATCACTGCTGAGTGTATTTTCCATCACTCGAGGGAAAAATATATATCCATAATGGTGAATGGGATATCTAAGAAGATAGAGCTAGACAGAAGTGTACCAGGTTTGGTACAGTGATATTTTAGTTGGAAAGTCTCTTCATGAATGGTCCAGGTATGAAGTTATTAGAGAACCCTTCTATAATATATCATTTCTAGAAAATCTTACAAAATTATTTCGCTAGCATACATTATGAGATAGAGTTTTATTTCAGCATATATCTTGTTCCATGTGAGACCCTTTTTTCAATTCCTCTGTATAGGATGATACATATAGAGCTCTAGTAACTCAATATGTATCCTAATAATATAGAAGATAATGGTTTTATATGACCCGAAACATCACCATGGGTATAGTATTTGAAATAATTAAACTTTGAGCTTTCATACATACCATGAAATGGAAATACCCAAGATAATTCCTTAAGATAAAAAACGATGTCCAAAGCCGTCTAGGTGGAAAATATTGAGAGATAGTTGATGGATATGTTTTTTGAGATGGATTTTGAGGATTATGAAAAGAACAAGAAACCATTTTTTGAATCTATGGAAGTGAGATACTCCTTTTTGGAGAGGGTCCATATGTGAATGTTCTAAAATTATGTGGGATTTTTCTTAAGGGAGAGCATCACGGGTGATAACCCACCTCCTTGTTGGGTTGTTCATGCAAGTGAAACCCGAATATGTTGTGGATGATCAGGGGTAACTTTATATGTAGGGGAAGAGATGATGAGGGTATCACATGCCTCTGTATGGGTTGTTCATCCATGGATTCCCAAGATGCAAACAAACAACATCATATACATTGGTGTCCTAGTATGAGGAGGCAGATAATAGGTTTTTCCACTTGGTGCTCCACCCACTAGTAGGTGAAGGCAGAGAACTAGAAACATAGGGGACTTCAACATCATCTATCTAGTTTTGAAGGAGAAACAGATTGATGTCACAAAAAATTTAATCATACGATTGCTGATGTCACAACCCACCTTCACCAAAAGGAGGGAAGGGTCAACAGATTTCTAGGCCCTTCCTTCTTTAAGTTGAAGGAGAGATAATGACCCCTGAAACCTGCCTTCCATAGGTCCTGGAGTGGCGACTAGAACCAAGGGTATAAAAGAACAGGGGATCCCATCCCCTCCTACATCTCCAACAATCGGCCCGAAAGGAAACAAACTAGCTACCACCACCAACACAAGTCAGGGATTGCCGGTATTTTCAGATTTAAATGACTTAACACACTCCATGATTCAAATTACGTGTGTTATAACTAGGAGTTATCATAGAAGGGTTGATCCTGGTGATTTCAATTTATTCAGCCAGATATACGTGATTAACCAATTCACCTTTCACAGTAGGAGTTTACAACCACAAACAAGCCATTTAAAACATCAACAGGGTTCATTAGTGCACAAAAAACGACCACCAACAGCCTCGATTTTCAGGAGGAATAATCCAGCACAACTCAGCAAGATGGTCATAGAAGAAATAGCATCAAAATATAAAACACCATCAATGATCACACCCCCCCCTCTTTCTTTATATAATTCGTTCATTATCTTTAATTAGGTCTGGTTTACCCAATCCTTCAAAATCAAAAGCACGCCCACCCCGCATGATACAAAAAAGAGAGAGGCAAAGGAGAAATTCCCTACTTGTTGATAGATGATCGACGTTTAGGCTGGGGCGTGGAACATTACGGATAACGATGCGCCTGATGTGCCAGAAGCTATTTGTGAAAAGACACGATCGAGAAAATAGAAACCATGGATAACCCTTAGTTTATAAGATCCAGGGATGGTTGAGGTGAAAATGTGAAACCGGGTAAGGCGCGGGGGGTCGTGGGTTTACCACGCTGCTCCACTCGTCACAAAAAGGGGTCTGGTGGTTTAAGCCGACTCATGAATTGATTAAGTATTTAATTAAGATCTTATGCATGTTACGGGTCTTAAAAACACGCTTAAACGAGTCAGAATAGGGTTTAAAACCCTATTTGCCCAAATTAGCGCTACTGGAAACAACTTGACAAGGTCGGGTGTCGCTGATCGGTCTCACAGATCGGTCCCACCGATCGGTCCCACCGATCGGTCTCACCAATCAGTCCCTCTGATCGGTCTCACCAATCGGTCTCACCGATTGGTCTCACCGAGACGCAACTCCTTTAGAACCCGGATTTTGGCAAAGGGAAGGACCAAGAGAGTCTGGGTCATCAAATCAGATACCTCTCAAACTATTCTCATCCTCGAGAATTTAATCAACCCAGAAGGGAAGGGCGGGTCCGAGAAACCACCCCGAAAGATACCTCTCAAGAGTGAACCTCATCGTTAACTAAGAACAGCTTCCTGTCACGAACCAAGCAACATACCATGCCAAACCGCCCGGGCATGTGGGTTGGGGAGTCTCCTCCCCCATGTCAAGATATTATCCGCTTTGTGCGGCACTGAATCTCCCACATGGGTTTAATCGCATCCACCTTAATGTGTCTTGATTAGGGGTCGGGTTCTCTCTTTCCCCATAGCCGGGTCTTTTCACACACAAGAAGAGGTAGAAAACCAGTAAATTTCATAGCCAAAAGAAAAAACGTTCTATCACAACAGGTACAACAAAGAACAAAACATAAAACAACTCTGGGTACTGGGTACGCATCTGTGCTTCCCTCTCCCACGTACTCTCCTCAATCCCACCCGGTCTCCAAAACATGCGAAACAAGGGAATGGTCCGCCCGTGAAGCACCTTTTACTTGCGATCCTCAGCCACCACTGGTCTCTCCACAAAGGTCACGTCATCCTCGATGTCCAGCTCACCCTAATCAAGGACATGTGAATCGTCGTGCAGATACCAACGGAGCTAGGACACATGAAAGACATCATGTATCCTTAGTAGCGGCGGTGGCAATACTAGCTGGTAAGCCACTTCGCCGACCCGCCACAACACTTGGAAGGGTCCGATGAATCCGGGATAAAGCTTACTCCCTTTACCGAACCTCCGCTGCCCACGCTGAGGGGAGACCTTTAAGAACATGTGGCCCCCAACCTCAAACTCCAAGGGCCTCCTCCTGGTATCAGCATACGACTTCTATCGGTCCTGGGCCACCTTCATCCTTTCCCGTATGAGCTGAACCTTCTCTTTCGTGTTCTGCACCACCTCCGGACCAAGGATGCCTGCCTCTCCTACTTCGGTCCAACACACAGGCGAAAGACATGGCCTCCCGTACAAAGCTTCAAACGGGGCCATACCAATGGTATATTGGTAGCTATTGTTGTAGGAAAACTCTACCAGAGGCAAGTATTGCACCCACGATCCTCCTGGGTCCAGAACACATGCTCGCAACATATCCTCTATGGTCTGGATGGTGCGCTCTCTTTGTCCATCCGTCTGGGGATGGAAAGCAGTTCTAAGGTATAACTAGGTGCCAAACGCATGATGCAATCCTCTCCAGACTCGCGAGGTAAACTGTGCATCCCTATCTGAGACTATAGACCTCGGGACTCCATGCAACCGCACCACCTCATCCACGTACTTTCGTGCCAAAGCATCCACATCACTTGAATCCCTGATCGCCATAAAGTGAGCCGATTTCATCAACCTGTCCACTACCACCCAGATGGTGTCGTACCCTCCTTGGGCCTTGGGTAGTCCTATGAAGAAATCCATTGAGATGTCATCCCACTTCCACTCGGGGACATCTAAGGGTTGTAGTAGGCCCCCTGGAACTCGGTGTTCAACCTTCACTTGCTGACACACTAGGCACTTGGCCACAAACTCTGCCACCGCTCGCTTAACTCCGGGCCACCAAAACTGACTCTTCAAACCCTGGTACATCTTGGAAACTCCTGGGTGTACCGCTAGGGGTGTGTTGTGGAACTCACTGAGAACCTTGTCGCACATCGCCTCCGGGACAAACAACCTTTTCTGGAAAAGCATCCGGTTCTGACCATCCTCTGTCCATCCTTCTGGAGCATTGCCCTGGTCAACATGGTCACACATCACTTCACACTCTAGGTCTCCCCACTGAGACTCCTCCACTTGCTGAAACAGGGATGACTGCACTATCACCTGATATAGGCAGCCTTTTCCGCTATCCATATTTGCATCCAGGTGTAAGGCAACCAACTCTTCCATTGCCTTCCAGGCATCCACCGACTCTCGGACCGCATCCTTCTGCGTCCTCCTGCTCAAGGCATCAGCCACCACATTGCCCCTGCCCTAAGTATAAGAGATCTCGAAGTCTTAATCCTAGAAGAACTCCACCCATCTCCGTTGTCGCAAGTTTAAGTACCAATGGTAGAAGATATACCTCAAGCTTTTGTGATCCGTGAAGACCACAAAGCGTTCCCCGATGAGGTAGTGCTGCCATAAATTTAGTGAAAAAACAACCGCTGCAAGATCTAGGTAATGGGTGGCATAATTACGCTCATGGGAATGCAGCTGCCTGGACCCATAAGAGATCACTCCTTTTTGCTGCATCAACATGCATCCTAGGCCCTATCCCGAAGCATTGCAGAATACCTCATAGGCCTCCCCTTCTTCTGGTAATCTCAGCACTCAGGCACAAACCAACTTCTCCTTTAGATAGCTGAAGGCTGACTGGCACTACTCACTCCATATGAAGGCCTGGTCCTTCTTGGTCAGAGCCGTCAAAGGGGCTGCTACTCAGGAGAAGTTGGGCATGAATCTCTGGTAGTAACCCGCCAGCCCGAGGAAACTTCGGACTTCTGCCACATTCTTGGGTGCTTCCCAAGAAACAACTACCTCAACCATTGATGGGTCGACAGCTACCCACTGCTCAGACACTACGTGCCCGAGGAAGTGCACTTCTCGTGTCTAGAACATGCATTTTGACAACATCCCATATAGCTGGTGCTGTAAGAGGACCTCCAAAACTGTCCTCAGGTGCTCTACATGGTCCTCCTCTGATCTAGAGTAGACCAGGATGTCATCGATGAACACAGCCACGAACCGATCCAGGTACTCCCAAAATATGGAGTTCATAAGCCCCATGAACACAGCCGGGGCATTCGTAACACTGAAGGGCATGACTACGAACTTAAAGTGTCCATAACTGCACCTGAACGCTGTCTTTGGGATGTCGCTCTCTTTCACCCTCAGCTGGTGGTACACAGACCACAGGTCGAACTTCGAGAACCATCCTGCCACTTTCAACTGGTCGAAAAGATCATCTATCCTTGGAAGGGGGTAGCGATTCTTGATCATCACCCGATTCAACCTCCTGTAGTCTATGCACAACCTAAGACCACTATCTGCCTTCTTTGCAAACAAGACCGGAGCACCCCACGGTGACGCACTCGGACGAACATAACCCCTCTTCATCAGATCGTCAATCTATATCTGTAACTCTCGCAGCTCCGAAGGTTCCATCTAGTAAGGAGTCATCAAGATTGGACGAGCACCGGGCTGTAGGTCTATCCCAAACTCGATATCACGTCGAGGGGGTAGAGTCGTCACCTCCTCAAGAAATATGTCGATAAACTCACGGACGATCTCTAGCACTTCCACCATTTCAGCATCTACTGATTCCACTATTATCTCGGTCAATAAAAAGAGGGGAGGTTCCTGTATCCTGTTTCCCTTCAGATTGCTCCACTCGCCGGTGAAGGTAACACGCTGGTTGTCCAAGTCTGATACCATTCTATCACAACCCGCCTTCACCAAAAGGAAGGAAGGGTCAGCAGATTTCCAGGCCCTTCCTTCTTTAAGTCGAAGGAGAGATAATGACCCCCGAAACCCGCCTTCAATATGTCCTGAAGTGGCGACTAGAACCAAGGGTATAAAAGAACAGGGGATCCAATATCCTCCCAAATCTCCAACAATCGGCTCGAAAGGAAAACTACCAACTACCACCACCAACACAAGTCAGGGATTTCCAGTATTTTCAGATTTAAACGACTTAACCCACTCCATGATTCAAATTCCGTGTGTTATAACCGAGAGTTATCACAGAAGGGTTGATCATGGTGCTTTCAATTTATTCATCCAGATATATGTGATTAACCAATTCACCTTTCATAGCACGAGTTTACAACCACAAACAAGCCATTTAAAATATCAGCAGGGTTCATTAGTGCACAAACAATGACTACCAACAACCTCGATTTTAAGGAGGCATAAGCCAACACAACTCAGCAAGCTGCTCATAGAAAAAACAACATCAAAATATAAAACACCATCAACGATCACATCCCCCCCCCCTCTTTCTTTATAAAATTCGTTCATTATCTTTAATTAGGTCTGGTTTACCCAATCCATCAGAATCAAAAGCACGCCCACCCCGCATGATACACAAAAGAGAGAGGCAAAGGAGAAATTCCCTACTTGTTGATAGATGATCGAGATTTAGGTCGGGGTGCGGAAATTTATGGATAACGATGCGCCCAATGCGCCAGAAGCTGTTTGTGAAAAGCCACGATCCAGAAAAGAGAATCCACGACTAACCCTTAGTTTATAAGAGCCGGGGACGGTTGAGGTGAAAACGCGAAACAACGTAAGGCGCGGGGGGTTGTGGGTTGACCACGCGGCTCCACTCATCACAAAAAGGGGTCGAGTGGTTTAAGCCAACTCATTAATTGATTAAGTATTTAATTAAAGATCTTATGCACGTTACGGGTCTTAAAAACACGCTTAAATGAGTCAGAATAGGGTTTAAAACCCTATTTGTGCAAAGGAGCACTACTGGAAATAACTTGACAAGGCCGGGTGTCGCTGATCGGTCTCACCGATAGGTCGCGCCGATCGGTCGCACCGATCGGTCCCACCGATTGGTCTCACCGATGTGTCTCACCGAGACGCCACTCCTTTAGAACTCGGATTTTGGAAAAGGGAAGGACCAAGAGAGTCTTGGTCATCACAGTTGAGATCCCCTTGAAGAAGTGATGTAGTATAGGTGATCATCGATAGGTTGACCAAGCATGTAAATTTTCTACTAACTCAAGAAACCTTATCTATTGATGATAAGGGAATGATTTATATTTGGGAGATAGTGAAACATTATAGCATTCCATGTTCTATCATTTTGGACTAAGATTCTAGGTTTAATTCACAATTATAACAAGGGTTTCAAAAGGCACTGGTTTTATAGATGCTCTTGAGAACAACATATTACCCTCAAACTAAAAGCTAGTCTGAGTAGATGATATAGGTTTAATAGGATATGATCTTAGCCTGAATTCTTGATTTTATAGGTTTGTGGAAAAAATAACCCTTTGATATTGTTTTTAAACAATATCCACAATTAGGAAATGATTCATATCACCTAATATGATGTCCTCTATGGTAGATCATTCCATTAACCTCTATGCTAGTTAGAAGTAGGAGAGGAAGATCTACTTTGTCCACATCTTGTTCAATAGACTTCCTAGAAATTCTATATGATTTAGAATCATATGGATATAGCTCAGTCCATGAAGAAGTCATACACATATCATTGACATAGACCTCTAGATTTCACGGTGGTAAATATGTTCTTTCTACATATATCACATAGGTTAGGTTATAGATGAATACACATATATGGAAATTTATTACCTTGATTTATTGGGATTTTCGAGATAGTGAAGAGAGTTGGAATCATATTCTATTAGTTCTTATCACCTCATAGGTACCATGGATTTCATGACATATTTCAGGTATCAAAGCATCGAAAGTACAATTCCAAATAATCACATTCATTTCACCATAAGGATATTGAGATTGATATTGACGAGTACTTTTAGAATAATTTAATATGTATTATTGAATCATGAAGGCTCTTCAAGGATGTTCAGTTCCCCTAGCTTAGTTTATAGAGAAATTTTTTTTTACATGATGAGAATGGAGAGAGGAATGTCGATGTACATTCAAAGTGGCCTGAACTTTTATCATATGATGTGGTACCACCCATGGATGGGAGACTCAGGTACATGTTATTTGAATGATGTAAGGTTGTAATATCCCAGAATTCTCAAAGGTATGCACATTTAATTATTGGTTTTAGTTACATTGAAAGAAACTAATAATTTTTCATTAATGGTTCAAGGAGGTATCGGGTGAATCCTAGAATCATTCAGAGCCCGATGTCTCGAAATAGGAAGATAAGACTTGGTCACACAGTTAGGAGAATCTGTGTATCCCAACCCACATGGTTTCCCCAAACTGTGTTGTTTTAGATAGTGTGGTGTTGGGGACATGCAGTTTTCATAAATACATGGGACCATAAGCACATGCATATTCGGCCAACTAATAGTCATGGGATGTTTAATGTAGAATAGTTTTCAGATGGTTAGATAAACCATGCACCTAAACATGTGGGTTTCCCTCTTAAAGTAGTGGCCTAGAACATGGTTGGCACATAGTTTGTACAATGATACAGTGAGACCGTGAACCCTTGTCTTGTCAATAAAATTATGTTTCTACCCTTCTTTAATGATTTTAAACCCTTCTACTTCTCAATTTCCTTCCTTTCATACTTTTCTTCTCTCCCATCAATCATGTAGCTCCTTCATCCCTCTCCACAAGTTTTCTATTACCACCTTCATCAAAAAACTGAATCCTTCTCCATTTGAAGAAATGAAAAGAACTCAATACACTCTTCCTTCCCCTCGAAACTATATCGAATTTCATCATCTATGAATTTTTCAATTTTGGTATAATTCATTTTCCCCTATTTTTAGGGTGTCTGAAAAATCCTTTGACTTCATCCATTTTTGGTCAAATCAAGCCTCGGTAAGGGATTAGTGGAACCCAACTACATTGAGGGATGTGATCTACATCTTTACGGCCCAATTATTCACATTTTAATTGATGCACTATTGTGCCCCTCAACATACCCTTCCAGAGAAATGTGAAAATTTTAATATAAATTAATTAAATTGGTTTTTATATTCCTTGATAACATTCCAGGTGAAAAAATCAATTCATGGGGTGATCACCATGACATTGGAATCCACATTGGGTGTTACCACATCTAATTAAGTTTTTACCATTCTTTAAATGTATCACCACCATTTGTGTGCCATTGTGGGGTAGACTATGATTGAATTCATTAATTCCATAAATTGAATTGTGATAAATTTGTAGTCCTTGAGTTTCCCCTTTTATATTTATTCTCAAAATTATACACCTTGTCTGTGATTAATTGGTGTTTCATATTGGTTGGATGTATATTCTTCTTTCCCAATGACATTTCTTCCCTTATATGCTATTATATGTTCCACATACCTTAAGATTGATGTTTAATCCCATGTTCCATTAATTATACGATAATTGATTGGCTTTAATTGAGTTCTTTGTGTGGGATAATTTGTTATCTTGTGACATAGAAATTACATTTATTACATGTAATTGTAAATAATATGTATTTTGAGATGTTCTTGGAATTCTATTCTCACCTTCTATAGGTTAGGAGATAACATGGGTCCCAATTTAAGGATTTCATGGATGGACTCTCCATTCTTGGTTGGATCTACTTAACGCGTCAGGAGTGATACTTTAACTTTCCTAGTATGGGCTCTCTCAGTTGTTTTATGTTTACTAATGATTGAAAATGGTATCCAGGGGGAGAAACCGTGGATAGTCCTATTCAAAGGATAGTTACTACATGCCTCATGTGATATCATGTCTCCTATTCAAGGTACATGGTATAGACTTAGACTCACTATGCCATGTGTGATACAAGGGACACATATATGGGTAACATTGTACAGACTCAATGACATTGTTATATTTCAGACCCTTGTAGTGACCCTTAAGATTATTTATAGATTTACTTAGATGGGATTGGGACTCCACGCATGGATTTAATGGATTTATTTCTTGTTTTATATATTATTCTCCTCATTTATATTAGAGGATACATATATGATTACATGGAAATGAGACCTCAAGCTAGAGAAAAATCATGGGGGTATGATCTCATTAGTATCCTTGATTATAATGAAACTTGAATACATATTATTAATTTCATAACTACATATTTTCAGATATATGGATTAGGTAGAAGCATATGGTATCTCCCAGGTATCAATTTAAGAACCAGGACTTAAGTAGTTATCTATTTATTTATTTAATTACTCCATTAACTAAATTTATGATATAAAACTCTGCTGATTTTTTATTGGATTATTCCGGTTGGCCTAAAAATCATTGGTGCCAACCTACTGAGATTGTATTTCACACCATTCATGGTCCACATTGGAATAGAAATAGATTTTATTATCATAGGTATGGATAAATAGAAACATGAAAATTCCTAGGAATGATTGATTTATAGCTTTAGGGAATCTCATGGGGTATATGTCTAAGCATATGGCCGAGATTCTTAAATTTTTATTTTTTTCATTTTTTATATTTTTTTTGAATTTAGTCTATTTTTGTATCCCAAGATACCTGTAATCACCTTTTTATAGACACAAGTCACCATGATCATCAGTTTATCTATTTTTTAATTCATTTTCATTTAATTTTTATTCATGGTTTATTAACATGGTTAGATTCCTTTTTTATTTATAATTTATATTTCCACTATTTAATATGTTTTCTAGCTGCTATAATTACTATGATCAATGATGGTATAGTCTTTCCACATACACTCCCAAGGTCCTCACTGTTAGTTTTTAGCCTTTTACATTTGTGGATATACTCTTGATGTTTTGTGGACCACCATTATAAAGAAATTTTGAGTGCCAATTGGGGTTGAGTGCAATAAGAAAACTATATATGAAAGACTATGGATGAAGGGGTAGAATAAAAAGTAATATTTCTTATTGGATAAATACATTTGAGCAAAGATAATTATTCAACATAGGGGGATTTAATATTTAAGAAAAGAAAATACTTCTATGATGATTCAATTTTATGTTCCTAAATGTACCAGGGTTTTAAAATTTTAAATTTTAATTTTTTTTATTTAAAGTGTATGGTTTTAGAATATTTAAACTGGGGATTTTTTTATTCAAATTATATATGTTATATATTTAATTTACTAATTTTTGAAAATCAAAAACACTTTAACAAATTATTCAAATTATATTTTACTAACAGTATACATCGCAAATTTTAATAATGTTTTTTAGAAAAAATAATTTTCTACCAAATATAGAAATGATTATACTATAATATAAATATAAATTTTTTACTACTCAATATTATTAATTGAACTTATAGTTCTTCTGATCCATCAAACAGACAAATTATTGGTCTAGTGGATTGACTAGTGTTCTCTTTATCAAAAATCCAATGTCATATTAATTATAATGAAGTAGTTATGGACTATCAGACTGATATTAAGTTAGTTTATTGGATTGATAAATAAATAATATAATCCATTGGAATGTAAATATTTTATAATTAGTGTAATTGGAATTATTTCTATCAGATGTAGTCTTTTATAACATTGTAGTTTTGATAATCATAATTATGTGTGATGAAAACTTTTTTTTTGATTTCTAGTGAAGAACATATGAGGCTGTTATAACCAACACTGAGAATCATGGAAAATATGACAACTAGAGTAATTCCTATAAATAGGATTGCATTTAAGGAGTTAAGAGAAAATGAATTTTTCAACACTAAATATTTGATATTTTTCTCTTCTAAAAAATCATTCTCATGCTTGGTAATTTCTTAGAGAGTTCTGTTTTAAAGATTTTGAGTGAGGAATTATGAAATCCATAAAACTATAATATCTTATGCATTTACTTTTTATAATCCATCATATCGAGGGATTCCAAGGATATAAATATAGGTTAATTCGATCCATCAAATTCAAGGATTATTGGGATAATAATATAGAGTTATTCTAGTCACTGAATCTAGGGATTTCTTGTTTTTAAAAGAGAAACCTAATACAATCATCGTATCGAGGGATTTAAATGTGTGGGAAGAAAGACCATTATAGTTATGTGTAAAATAGTGGATATCCTATTTTATGATTTTTAATTTACTTAACTCTTAATGTTATAAATTATAATTAATCTTATAAATCATTTAACAAAATATTAATTTTAATATAATCTTTTCTTTTACATATTCATATAGGTTTTACATTTTGATATGAATTTACATTAGATTTTTTTTAATAATATTTCTAGAAATTGATTTATCAAACTTTTTGTGAAACTAATTAATAAATACATTGTATTAGATGATTAATGGATCTGATATACACACTTTGATCATCATAAAAATTACGAGTCTTATCTTTTTGATTAATGAGGTTTCATTTTTTGTGTTATTTTAATATTTCAAACTACATTTCAAACCCCTATTATAGTTATCATAAAATATTATGATAAAATATTGTTTTATAAGAAATTAAATCCCTATCTAGATACTAAAAGTGAATTTACACTCTGGAATATATATTCTAAGAGGTAATTACCCTAAAAGGGTTGATTGGGTATTAATAAGATCGTTACCCAGTGAATCAAAAGGACGAATTACTACAGACTATATTTGAATCTCCTAGAGGGTATGATTTGGTAAATTCACATTATCTTTATAAACCATTATGAATTATTTGACCATTTGTTAAATAATTTTGAGAACCTAATAAAAAAATGACCATGGATAATGTAGATTGAAAAATATAGATTCATGTGTTATGTTCATCATATAATGTATGTGTTAGTTCTTATAATGATTACAATTTACCATTTATAAATATATTAGTGAATTTATTCCCATTTAAAAGTATCCTTTATTTTTGAAAATGGGTTGTTGTAGGATAAATTGTGAAATAAACATGTATAACATGAAATATTATGATTTCTTGAAATAAAAACCTAATATAATAGGATTTGGTGCTGAGGACCTCATAAAAGTACCAGAAACACTCTCATAATTCATCAATAATCACTCAAATCACATGAAACTTCTTTACAGAGAGAATGTTTTAATTGAGTCCTCTATTCCCCAAATACCACCAAATTTTAGTATATATTTTGATCCCATAATCTTCCAAATTTTTTTTGACATCATTTAGAAGATATTATATTTCATTAAATTGTATAAGTAAGAGAAGTTCACATATTATATTTACCACCTTAGGGTATAATCCGAAAAAGGAATAAATTAATAAATAATACAAATCCCTTGAATGAAATTTAATCCATAGAGTGGGATGAATTCAAGATGTTATTTTTCAATAAATATTTCCATTGTACTCTCACTCATAAAATGTATAGGTAGTATCATTATAACATTAAAAATGAATGAGAATATATGAGATATTATGAGGATAACATCAAAAGGATTAACTGAAAATCCATTGGTTTTATCATTACCATTAGAAATAAAATCAACTACTTATTTAGTGGGATAAATAAATGTATACAAAAAGAATTTGGAATTAAAGACTTTGAAAACTATGATGAAGTTGTCTGGTTTTCTCTCAAAGTTGAGATGGAAATAGGTTCTTATAAGTGGTATAGATGGACTAGAGATAAGAAGTAGAAAATAATGTTTATCTTTGGGGAATCACCAGGCCAAGCTAATGGTGTTATGAAAACACAACATCCCACATCTTAAAATGGTAGAAATAACTTTCCCCGGGACCCAAAAAAATGTTCAACATTAGAAAAGAGGAGCATCAAGTAAATATATATAGAAGAGAGATAAAGAATCCCACAATTTAAATACAAGGAAAAAATGAACAAATCAATACTTAGCCTATTTTACAATGTTTCAACATCAAGTAATGAAAACACTATGTAAACTAATACACTAATTCACAATTTGTCAATGATTAACAAAAACAATAACCCCAATGCCAAGAGGGAAATGACAAGCTTATTATATTACAACTATTGAGGTGGATCAATATTATGATATGGTGATAGGTGCACTAGTAATTCATTCAAGAATAGTGAATATACTATTTGGTTTTGGTTAAATGAACTCTTTAAAATCATGCATGTTTAGTGGAACTATTCAATCCCCCCAAAAACTATAATGTTATTTTATTGGTGAAAAATGATAATAGATATATTTTTGAATATAAATTACATAACTCTTCCCCAATTGATATAGTTCAGACGGATTTCTCTGGAAAACGTTTTATAATTCTTTTGGATTAATATTATTCTATATTATGAATATACCGATTGACTCTATATAGATCCCACATTGTATTTTGGGGGAAGGAAATCACCATATATATTTTGCGCTACCACATTATTTTATACAAGTTTAAGGATGAGGATGAAGCTACAATGGATTTTTTGAAATAATATATATCGATTCCTTATTTATAAAAATATAATATTGAAATTATTGAATAAAAGGAGAGTACTAATCTTGAAAACAAGTCCATTTTAATAGATTATTCTAATGTGTTCTTGGAATAATTTACCAGTCCTCCTCTTGATCGATAGGTTGAGAAACAAATTGAAATTATACCTAGATATCTTATTATTTACAAGAATCTATATATAATGGTTCTAATGTAATTAGATGAGTTAAAGATGCAATTACAATAACATTTGGACATGGGTTCCATATGTATGTGTGCTACACCATTGGGTCCTCCCATAATCCTTTTCATGAAAAACTATGGGTCTATTTTTCCCCATATCTATTACTGGGAACTAAAAAATATCATGATGAAGAACAAGTATCCTCTTCCACTTATTGATGGTTTTTTGATCAGTTATTTTTGGATTAGTACTTCTCTAAAGTGGATATTTAGTCAACACAACATTAGTTAAATGTGAATACGGAGAATATTCCAAAGATAACTTTTCAAACTTGGTATGAGCACTATGAGTTCATAGTCATTCCATTTGAACTCACTTATTATCAAGATATTTTCATGGACATAATGAATAATGTCTTTATAGATTACATCAATAATTTTTAGTAGTATTTATAGAATATATTCTTATGTAATATAAAATCTAGGGGGAATATAAAGAGTACCCTAATGTTGTACTGACGATATTGAAGAGTGAGAAGTTATATTTAATGTATAGTAAATATGAATTTTGGATGAAAAAATTAGCATTAATAGGGAATGTTGTCACATGTTTTAGGTATATGTGGACCATTAGAATGCCAAGGAGATTGAGGGTTGGACAAGATCTTCATTTGTGATAGATATCATTAGTTTTATCGGATTAGATTGAAACCATTAATGATTTTTAAGAAATGTCACTAGATTATCAAACCCACTAACTAAGATTACTAAGAAGGGAGTAAAGTATGTCTGGAAAGATGAGTGTGAAGAGAGTATCATAGAGATGAATAAGAGGCTAACCGAATCACCCATACTCACAATACTCACAAGTAAGGAATTATTTTTTATCTATATTGATGCATCAAAAAATTGGTTGGGATGTATACTCATGAAGAATGATAAAGTGAATGATTTTTTCTCAAAAAAATTAAATGTGAATAAACAAAACTATTATAAACATGATCTTGAGTTTTATACAGTAATATTTACATTAAAAATTTATTGGCATTATCTATATTGTGATAATTGTGATATACATAAGGACCATAAGAGCCTGAAATATATATTCACATATAAGGAGATCATCACGTTCCATAGAATTTATTTAGATTTGATCCAGGATTATTATTTCTCCATACACCAAAATCTCGGGAAGGAAAAAATGTGGAATATAGAAAATGTAGAATTGATCCTATAACCCTAACTAAAATGAGGATTTATAGGGATCCCGTATTCATAGATATGAAAAGGATAGACATAAAATCATAAAGGAAATAATGTAATCCTACAGTTTTAAATTTATTTCATAGACATTATTATTGGAGATGATAAATAAAGGCCAATGAGATGATGCGGGGACACAAAATAACGTTGATGTTTTGAGAAATGAAAAATTATATGAGTTTATGATATAAGAGTTGTCAGATTTTAGAAAAAACATTACGTTATATTCATGATAAAGATATAAAAGAATATAATTGATGTTGGTCATAGATAAACATTCTCAATCCACATAGTAAAAAAAATATGTATAGAGATCTCCAATAACACAATTTTTGGTGAAATGTAAAGATAAGGATTGTGAAGTATACATTAATGTTCCTGGTGTGTCAGTAGGTGAAGGTATGGTGGAAAAGTACAAAAGGATGATACAACCATTTCACATACCTATATAGAAATGGGAAGACATCAATAGGTATTTTTTATGGGTATTTCAAAAACATAGAAATTGAAAAATTCTACATAGATTATTTTGTTAAATCTTATAAAGAACTCATAAATCATTTCTATTAGTGAGGGATTCTCACTGGATAAAATTTCAAGGATATTCATTAGATAAGTGGTAAGGATAAATGAAAACAACTATTAATTATACCAAATCGATATTCGATGCTCACCATGAAGTTCCGTAAGATCCTTAATCGTGATCTAAAATTAGAGTTGGAATTTAGTAAGTCCTATCAACATTAGAATGATAGATATTTTGAACGAACTATCCAGAATGTTGAGGATAAGTTTATAGCTTACTATATGGACATCAAGGTAGGTTGGGACAACCATATTCATCTGGTTGAGTTATCATACAAATACTATTCCCATTAAAGTGTCCAAAAGGCCCATATAAAACTATCTATAAAAATTTCTATATAAAACATGCGTTTTAAGATTATGTAGGTGAAGGAATGTTTCTAGGATGGGGTGGTCAAAGAGAAAGTATAGAATTTCAAGACCATTCTAAAACACAAGAAAGAAGTGAAAAGTCTACAGAAGAGTTATATTAATAATCATTGATGATACTAAGAGATTGAGATTTATGAAAAAGTGTTCCTCCATACCATCATGGTAGAGTCATGAGATTTGGAAAAAAGGTGAAGATAAGTCAAAGATATATTGGTCCCTTCGACATTCTTGATTAAATTAGAGCTATGTAACATCGACTAAAACTCCCAAAAAATGTGTATAAAGTACATGATGTGTTCTATGTATCAATACTGAGGAATTATATACGATACCCCTCATTTGTATTGAATACAATGGTGGTACAATTGGACAAAGATCTATTATACAAAGAGAAACTGATGAAGATATTGGACCGCCAAGATGATGTTATACAAAATAAGGTAACTCAAAATTTAAAATTAATTTAAAGAAACCATATCAGTTAAGGGGTTATGTGGGGACCTATAGGGACTATAAAATAAAACAACCATAATTTAATTTCACTTTACTGTATGAAATAAAATTTAGAGGGAAAACATTATTAAAGGGGGAAGACTATAATGAACCGAGATATTAGTTATTATTTTTTTGATTAGATATTTTTTTGATTATATTATGTTACATTTAGCACCATACAAAGCCAACATACCATGAAACTATAATAAAATTAAATTATTTAAAATGACTATTAAATCCTTTAAATTTTTTAGAAAAGATAATAGTAACTAGGTTTTAAATTACTATATTTATAATATATATATATATATACTTTTAATCTGACAAAATTTACATTATATTTTGATTTATTATATCAATATTATCTTATAAATAATATTTAGGATTTTTAAAAAATAGTTAATTTTGTGGTGAATAGTGAGAATAATGATTTTTCTAAAAACACTCAACTTTATAATACAAGAGTGAATCAAATGTTTAATATGAAATTTTTATATAAATAGATGTTAATAAATAAAGATAAATTATTTTAAAAAATTAATTTGACTTTTCTTAACTCTTTATAAGTTTTTGTGAATCTCATATAATATTTCACAATAAAAAGTCTTTTTGTGTACGTATATTAAAAAAAGAATTTATCACTTCTAGAAATGTAGTATAAAGAAAATTATTTCTAATTTGGGATAGAAATAAAAATATTATTTATCAAGTTCAATTTCATTTTCAGTCATAAATATTATATTAGTAAGATCAATGTCAAATACTGTGATAACAATAAAATTGTTCTTATAAAAGAATTATACTATTAAATGGCATGCTATTTTTATTTGAATAATAAAATTGATCCAATTTAAATTATTAATCTAATATTATATATATATATATATATATATCTGAAGACTCACTCAATTGGTAATAAATTCTAAATAATATATAGAAAAGATAATCGTTAGTAGTAAATTTTCTATAAAAACAGTTTATATATATATATATCATATATTATAAATTAAAATTTTATTCTATAATATTTAGAAATTGAATTGTAATAAATGGAG
Organism: Viscum album; assembly: GCA_963277665.1. Lineage (NCBI taxonomy): Eukaryota > Viridiplantae > Streptophyta > Magnoliopsida > Santalales > Viscaceae > Viscum > Viscum album. Next base: position 1,032,032,558 of record OY728156.1, read on the forward strand.
TATAAATATAGGTTAATAATATCAAATTTTTAAAATATGGTTTACCATATATTTTTAAACAAAATATAAACTACTTATTTAAAAACTACTTAGGAAGATAAAAAAAATGTTTAAATATAAAAAACTATGGTAAAAGATTTGAAACATGTTAAAATTATTAATGAAAACTATATGTTTAGTATAAATAGACCCAATAAAACACCAAAATATATTATTATTAATTTTTGGAGTCATTGAACAAGTATTAGTGAAATGAAATTTTTAAAGAGTAATAGGTATTCCCAAAAGTGAAATTATCTTAACTTATAAAAGGGTACCACTACCACCCTCTAGGGTTACACATACCACTAGAATTTATAATTAACCTCTACCCAAAATACCTATTCTAGAAGTTAATTTACATTCATTAGATGAATATCTCTAGAAGCTATCTTTAGTCGTTTACTTATAAGGTGGTCTATAAGAGAAGATTAAGTCTCTAATGTAAGTATTTCCATCTTTGTTATATTTTCCCTTTAATAATTATCTTAAAAATATATTATATCAAAAATATATAATGAAATGATCATAATTATTATAATCATAAGTTACTTTATTTATGGAATAAGAACAATTTATTCATCTGCATCCACTAAGAAAAAAAATCCTTGTTTGTGCGTTGTATGGACTACACACTCCGCAAGGAAATGTTTTCCATTTCATGTCATCATCATTTAAATATTGGTAAGAAAGATGAAAAATATTAATAAATATGATATATATAATATAATTATGGTTTATAAACTTCAAAATTATTATTTAGATTATTTCCTTCTCAATCATTCAGAAATGTAAATAGTAATCACATACTTAATGACTTTTGATTTTTTGAGAATTGTGATTCATTTTTTTATCACCACCCAACATGGAAGTGTTTTAAAATAATTCTAATGTATAAAAATAATTTCAATAAAAAATATAATATTAGATATATTTTTAATATATTTTACAACTCTTTCAGCCATGGTCGATATTCATAACGAATTATAGGGAAATTGACCGAATAACTTCAAGTATCTAACGTGGGAAATAAAACTATATTATAAATAAATAAAACATCATAGTGAAATAACCGTGTAAAAAATATTTTTATATGGTTCTTAATTAAGTACCTTATAAAATTAATTTGATTATTCATGAATTTAAGTGTAGGGGTTGAGAGAATTTAGACTTGAAGGAAGGGGATCTTCCATACCTCATTCATGACTTATCAACTATGAATTATATTTCTTTTTATACCTTTTATAAAGTAATTTTAAAATTCAAATATCTATTCATATATTTTCCCCTTAAATATATACATAGTTAAATATACTTTTTATTTTTTGTGGTTATACACGGTTTATTCCCCTTTGGAATAACTACTTTTAAATAATCTCGATTTATGTGAACTATCCAATTTCTATCTTATTTCAAAAATCACCCCTATAAAATGTTTTTCATAATAGAGTTTAATCTAAAACCCTCTTGTTATTTTATAAATAATAACCTTTGTTCAATTTATTTAAAATAATATGGAATTTACATCTTTTAAAATATCTTCAACTTATAAGTCAATACCCAAGTGATACATTTTTTTCATTATTTTCCTAGATCCTTCACATCGATTCTTTATATTGGAAATAAATGTTAAATATATATATGTATATTTCTTAATTTTAAACATCTAAAACGATTTTATTTCTTCTTAAAATAACAATCTTTAATATTCAACCTTCGGTTATTCCTTGAATAAGAATTATGAAATCCACTTCCATCTAACGGGTTTGATCATACTTATAAATAATATATGGTTTATTTTCCTCATGTGGCGCAAATATGTTTTATTTTCATTATGTAATAGTTGTAACCAAAATTATATATCCCTACAATTCACTGCGTAAATATTTATATCTCATGTGATTTTATGGATGAGATTAGAGAGTGAAGCTAATCCACAATGGGAGTTTATGCACTATTTTTATGAGAATAGAGAGTGAACCTAATCCACCATGGGAGTTTTTCAACTTTATAATGATGGACTTGGGATAAAATCTTGACTTATAGTTATAATTTAATGTCTTATAATATTTTAGCCCATTAAATTGTTCTATGCTATTATTATTTCGTTTACATATGTCGTGTTTCCATTCTTATAATCATTCTATTTATGATATCATTTTATGCCACTTAAATATAATGTTATTAATTATTTCCAGGTTTATTAGCTAACAGTTCTTTATATATTTTTATTTTCTTTATGTATTTTACCCCATGTATACTATGAAAATTTATAAAAGCATTTTGAGTTTGGAAAGGTATGTGTATTATTAAATATAGATGATGTTTATATGTTTAATATGATGTATTTATGTAACATATCATATAAGAACAATAAAAATATTATTCATATATTGTATTTGATGGAATATTATATCAATTTTCCTAAAATAAAGTGTATTTATCTTTTGGGTCACTATGTTGACTCTCATCAATTTATAACACTCATGTTCCTGAATCAATCTATTAATATGAGAATTCAAATAGAGTTATTGTAACACCCAAGACTTTCATGAGAAATATTTTGTTTTTATGTTATATTAATCATCAAAGGAATCTTTCACTACACACAAAACTAGCTTGGCTTTCTTTACACGCAACTGCGACCTTCCTCAATAGCTTGCGTTGTACGCAATACCGAGTTTCACTAAACAACGATATGATATATTATTAAAACTAGCCGTTATGAATAGTAATAACCACTTTTTTAAATTTTGTAAATTTAATTTTTCAAAATGGACTTCATTTTTGGATTCGGAATATCGAAATTAGCTTAGGGTGAAATTTTGGTACTTTTCGGATAACTTTCATATTCTGATGAATAGTGAAAATTAATAAATTTTAATTAAAACAACTTTTTTAATCGAAATAATTAATGCTGATAAATTATTAATTTTAGTGGTTTTAAAGTATATTTAGAATATATTTTTACCATTTAATAAAATTTTGGTCATTTGATGTAATTTTACATTTAAACCAAACATAAACAAGTGTCAATCTTTTGATAGTTATTATCTCTTAAAAACATGCTATTTGTTTTGACGACAAGAATTAATTTTTAAATTAATTAATGCAACTGATGTGTTTTTAATTTGGTAAAATATAAATAATTTTTGAATTTATAAAATCAAATATATGTTAGGCCTAATTTTTGGTATTTTTCTGGAAACTTTCATTTTTTTTGATGAATAGTGAAACCACTAAGTGGTAGTTAAAAAAAACTGAATTTTTCATAAAACTTAATTTTACCGCTTCTGTGAGTGGAATTTCAAAAATCAGAGAGACACGGTTAATATCAAGGACTAAAATGTTATTCAGTGAGATGAAAATAATTTTTGGTGAATAGTATGTTTTTTTTACCACGGTTAAAAGTAAATAGGGTAATTAAGGGTAAAAATAATAATATTATTACTCTAAAACATGTCCTAATTCTATTGGATATGTGTAATTCGACCAAAAAAACCATAGGAATAAAATTTGACCATTTAGGCCCACATAGATTAGATCAGGGCATTTATTATTAATTTATTTAAAGAATGGTTAAAATAGTTAAAATCCATGTTTAATAAATAAAGAATTTTTAATATAGGGTTATACATAAGATAAATTCGACTAGAAATATTCATTATAAAGATAAAAAGATTTCCTACATAATGGTATGTTTTTTATATTTTTTAGACATTAAATAATTTAATTTATTTATGACAAAATGATGATGCAGTAATTATCTTAATAATGAAATATTAACATAATTGATGTTATAAATACCCAAATAAATGTAATTTGAGACCTTTTATGAATTAAAATAATTTTATCTGTTAATATGACATTTATTATTGATTTAATTATCTTTTTTAGAACTAATCTGTCTGTTATGATTTTCACAAAAATCAATTACCAAATAGTGTCAAAATTGACATAAAATTGTTTTTAAAACATATATTATATTATTAATTGTTATTTTATTCCTAAAAATATAAGGATCGGCCCAATGACTTAGATAAGGTTATATATATTAATAAAAAAACTTGGGGTTCTTTTGCCTTGTTATATTATGTTTATTAACCTTATAGTGTAAGAAAACAAGAAGACATGGTAAAAGTTTAATTATCTAACTTAAAGTTAAATCTAAATGATAAGGTTAAAACTGATACCTAAACTTGTCTAAATTATATTGTATTAGATTATTTAGACCCATAATAACCTTATCTTAGAAATAAATCAATTTGGAGCTATTAAAAACCGAATATGACTTTATAATAAAATAATATTTTTAGTTTTTCCAAAGGTGCCCCTCTCCTCCCTTATAAAAGGGCACCTCCTCCCTCTCTTCCTCACACAACTTTGAGCCTTCAAGCAAGACCAACCCCTGACAAATGATCTTCTACACTTCCTTAGAAACATCCTAGAGGTCCTGGTCTTCTTCACAGACCAATTTTAGTGCCCTAAGAGGAGGTCTCAAAGAGGCACTTCAAAGAAGAGGTAATGTCCATTACCGATTCTTTCAACTTTATTTCTTCTTGCACTTCATCTTCTTTAGTTTTTTCTTTATGAAGTAATAGAATCAGTATCAATCATATACTGATATGTTATTATATGTATGAAACAACACTATTTCACCATCTATCCATCCTATGGAAAATGAAATCACCGCGCGTGCGTACGTACGGAATACCGTCTCCATGCCGTGGTGTAATCTATTTTCCACCACCACCTTACTTGGATGGGTATAATGGTGAAAATAAATAACTATATATAATTATTGTAAAGTTTTATTGATTCTGAATTAGTATACATACACTCCAATACAATTTCACGATCATGGTAATGATATCATCGCTCATGCGTACGTACGGAATACCGTCGCCACGATGTGATGCGACTCGTTCTACATGATCTTAATTGCATAATGATTATATAAATGAATTGAATGAATAAATATGATATATAGTACACTTATACCATTCTGGAAATGAGGTTTCTATAACCTAAAGAGAAGAATAATAATTTATTCGACAAAACACACATAATAACAAAAAGTAATAAACACCCGAATAACAAGTAGCAATGAAATATTACTAATAAGAAGCTAATAATATGACCATATACGATATCATAACAATGCGTATGATTCTGGAATAAGTCAATGACATTATTTAAATCATTATAGAGGAGGTTCAGACACTTACGAAGCAAATCGGACCTAAGGTAATGGAAAATATCACAATCTCATTTTTATCCGAGATTGTTTATACATTGATATTTACTGGGGTTGTATTTTATCATCCACATCCATGTTTCCTCAATATGTAATATTATTTCCATCCACCTACAATTTTTTAAATCCAATTTTACCCTTTGGTGAGTTTTTAGTAAAAGATATGAAAGGAATCTTTTGTCGTTTTTCGTACGAGGTACTTTTTGACTTTTCTGACAAAAGTACTAGAAGAATGTTTTTTTACCTTATACGACATGAATGGATTTTTAAAAACATATTTCCAAGAAGCTTCCTTTACAAGTTTTTGTGTTTATTTTTAATCAAATTCTTTTAGTTTAAAATTGTATGACATTTTAAGAAAGGAAAATGTTTTTGAAGTAGAAAGGATATTTTCCTCAAGAATGGAGTTCAAATGTTTTATCAAAATTATTTTCCATATAAGATAATATAGGGTTATATTTCTATCCCTATTATTACATTGATTTCATTATGTTGTGATGGAATTATTTTTATGAATTCATTTATCTTATATGAATTTTTTTATGATGTCATGATGTTTAAGAATCCCATTTTAATTACGTGGGTTATGCAATGATGTATGATTTAGGATTTTGTGGCACACATAAGAATGGTATCATTATGAGATTGGTGGGACCTATATCTCCCTCCAATTCATTGGGTAAATATTTATATCTCATGAGATAGACATGGCTGGAATGGCAGGTTAAACCGGTTCAGTGAAACATAACTGAAACGAGGAGTGAACTCGGTTCAGAAATGGACATTGTCCACTAAGATAGTCTTGGAAATGAGTATTGACTACTAAGAAAGGATTCCATATGACTATGTGTGTATGCCACAAAGTTTCATGTTTTATGTTATGATTATTGGGATTACATTTCACTACTATGATTTATCACATGTTATGAAATTATGATCTCTGTTGCAGGTTATGATTTCCAAAATGTTATGTTCTTATGAATATGATGTGATTGATATTTCTTTTGTATACCCTTATTGAGCATTTCAGCTCACCATTTTGTATGTTTTCTTTCCCCAGGTCAGGAATAAGGTTATGAAGTAGGATATGCCAAAAGGGACTCTAGATATGATGAAATAAATGGGAGACAATGTAGATGCTTTATGAACCAGTTATTTATTTTTCTCGGTTTCTAAAAACACTATACCTATTCGGTCCTTTCATGGTTTTTTTATATTTTTTAATAAGTGTACTTCAATTTTGATGTATTAACAATGTATGCAAAGTATGGGTCGTTATAGTTGGTATCAGAGGAAAGGAATAGTCAACCTTTGGAAACTAGGATGTGAAAGCCTTAGTAAGAACCCTAAGGATAAGTCTAAGTATAGAACACAATCTTATTGTTTTAGAAATGGCCATGAACAACCTATGATAATACCTTAAGTGTAAAATTTTATTCTTGATTATGTGTTTTTCCTATTATAATTAGTGTTTCTCACACTATTCTTCTTGGTTTTAGTCAATGGCTGGAACCCGAAGGAACCGTGTTAATGTGGAATGCGATGGGCAATGAAATGATTGTCCCCCTGAGCAACCAAACGTTATGGGAGATGGAATGAAAAATCTTATATCCATGCTCACACAACTTTCTCAAGATATGAATCATGAAGTTCTTCCAAACGAGAAAAGGAAGGAGAAACATTCTGTTGAATGCTTCATGAGGTAGCATCCACCTTCATTCAGCGGGTCTGTTGATCCATCAGTGGCTGAACAATGGATCAGTACCACTGGAAAGATATTTTGAGTTATTCAATGTTCTGAACAAGATAAAGTCATCTTAGCAGTTTATCGTTTGGAAGGTGATGCTAATCAATGGTGGAATCTTATTATGAATACGAGGAAAAGGGTTGAAATTGAGTCCATGGAATGGGATGAGTTCAAGAACATATTTTTCAATAAGTACTTCCCTCATATTCTATGAACAAATATGGACAAGGAGTATCTTGAACTAAACCAAAAGGATGATGAATTTATTGGTACCTACGAAGCAAATTTTACAAGACTTGCAATGTACACTTCTGGTATTATTATCCAACCTGAGAGTAAGATCGATCGATTCTTTAGTGGCTTAAAACCAAGTCTTCGAAGGGCATTAGCCATAAGGAACTTCAATAGCTACGAGGAAATTGTTCGATGTGCTCTCAAGGTTTATATTGAGATTGGTGTAACCCATCAGTCACATGGGTTTGATAAGAAGAGGAAAATGGAAATCAAAGGAAAATCTAAAGAGCACACTGAAAAGAATATGAGTTTTCCCTTATGCTCAAAGTGTGGAAAGAAACATGGAGGAAATTGTTTTAAGGGGACAATAAAATGTTATAAGTTTAGAAAATAAGGTCATCAGGCAATTGAATATCTAAATAATGGGAAGATGATGCATAATGATGAAAACAAAGAAAGGGATACACAGAATGAACCTACTACATTTCAATGTATCAAGTTCAAGGAGATGGGGAATTATGCCAATCAATGCCCAAATCCAAGTGTTGATGGTGATGATCGACATCAACAAACTCTGAAGGCTAAAGACAAAGGAAAGTCACATGAAATTACTATCGGTGATGTGGAGTGCGACAATGAAGTGGTGAGAGGTACACTTACCATCCACTCTAAAGTAGCAAATGTTTTATTTGATTATGGATCCACCCACTCTTTTATTTCTGAATATTTTTCTAAAGGTATCACCATATTACCTCAAAAATTAGATGTTGAGTTAGCTGTGACAACTCCTAATGGCACAAAAGTCGCATCACAAGTTTATAATTCTTCTCCGATTGAAGTTTGTGGGAAAGTGCTTACTACAAATCTTGTGATCCTTCCTATAGTGGAATTTGATGTGATTCTTGGTATGGATTGGATTTCTTTATATGGAGCTCATATCAATTGCCAATGAAGGGAAGTCACATTTCATTCTCCAGATCAATCTATGATCGTCTATAGATGCAAGGATGAACATAACCATCCAGTGGAAATTTCTTCCATCTTATAGGTCTTGATTCCACTAAATGAAGGTTATTTATCTCAAATGGTTGGTGAGAAACTCATGATTAAGAATATGCCCATTGTACGAGAGTTTGACGATGTCTTTCCAGAGAAATTGTTGGGTCTTCCACCAAATCGTGAAGTTGAGTTTTCAATAGAACTCGTACCGGGTGCTTTGCCTATTTCAAAGACACCTTATAGAATGGCCCCAATTGAGTTGCAGAAATTGAAGAAGCAACTCTAAGAGAATCTTGATAAAGGATTCATACGCCCTAGTGCATCACCTTGGGGAGCACCTTTTCTGTTTGTTAAGAAGAAAGATGGATCAATGAGGCTCTGCATTGATTATCGAGAACATTACAAGATCACTATCAAGAACAAATATCCTCTCCCACACATTGATGACTTATTTGACCAACCACGCCGAGATCAGTACTTTTCCAAGATTGATCTTCGTTCAGGGTATCATCAATTAAGGGGAAAAAGTGAGGATCTACCAAAGACAGCTTTCCGTACAAGGTATAGACACTATGAATTTATAGTGATTCCAATTAGTCTTACTAATGCCCCTGCTATCTTCATGGATCTGATGAATAGAGTCTTTAGAGACTATCTTGATCAGTTTGTGGTAGTCTTTATAGACAATATACTTGTCTATTCAAAGAGAAAGGAATAAAATTAAGATCACTTGAGAATTGTATTGAAGACCCTGAGAAAGGAAAAGATTTATGCCAAATTTACCAAGTGTTAATTTTGCCTTCAAAATGTTGTATTTTTGGGTCACATAATCTCAAAAGAAGGGATATCTATGGATCCAGCAAAAACAGAGGTTATCGAAAGATGGTCGATACCAACAACAATAACTGAGATCTGAAGTTTTCTTGGTTTGACTGGATATTATCGATGTTCTGTGAACGATGTTTCACGATTATATAATCCACTCATCAAGTTGACTCAGAAAGGAGTTAAGTTTGTTTGGATGGAGGAATGCGAAGAGAATTTCAAGGAGTTGAAAAGAAGGTTATCCAGTGCACCTGTACTCACACTTCCTTATAGTGGAGAATGGTTTGTGATCTACAGTGATGAATCCAAGAAGGGATTGGGTTGTGTTCTTATGCAAAATGATATGGTGATAGCTTATGCCTCACGACAGTTGAAAATCCATGAGCAAAATTACCCAACTCATGATTTGGAGTTAGCTGCAGTAATCTTTGCATTAAAGATTTAGAGGAACTATCTTTATGGAGAAAAGTGTGATATTTATACTGATCATAAAAGTTTAAAGTATATTATCACACAAAAGGAGCTGAATATGCGCCAAAGAAGATGGTTGGAGCTGATTAAGGATTACGACTGCTCAATTCATTACCACCATGCGAAAGCAAACAGGGTGGCAGATGCATTAAGTCGACAAGACCATGATAGCTTATCCATGATGAGGATCACAAAAGATCCAATATTTATGGATTTACAAAGGATGGATCTTGGAATTATAATGGAAGGGGAAAATCGTATCTTTCTCAATTGAATGTTCAACCATCTATACATGTGAAGATTAAAGATGCACAGAAAGAAGATGTAGAGTTACAAAAGAAGGTGAGAAATATTCCTGAATTCAACTTTGATTGTGATGGGATAATAAAGTTCAGGAATCGGGTTTGTGTTCCTCCCATCCCAGAATTAAAGATGGAGCTGCTGGATGAGGCTCATAGTTCTTCATTCTCTATTCATCCTGGATGCACGAAGAAGAATAGGGACCTAAAAGAGTACTACTGGTGGGATTGCATGAAAAGATATGTTGCTGTATATGTCTCTCGATGCTTGGTTTGTCAGAAAGTTAAAGTTGAGAGACAGAAGTCTAAGGGGATGTTACAACCATTACCAATACGAGAATGGAAATGGGAAAACATCTCTATAAACATTTTCACTGGACATTCTAAAACATCCAAAGGAAATAATGCTATCTGGGTCATAGTTGATCGTCTTACAAAGTCGGCACACTTCATCGCTATTAGATAGGATTTATCTTTGGATCAGCTTACCAGGATATATGTTAAGGAAGTGGTAAGATTGCATGTAGTACCACTTTCTATTATATCTGATCGGGATCTGAGATTTACCTCGACGTTCTGGAAAAGTCTTCAGCATACTCTGGATACAGAGTTGAGTTTCAGCACTACTTATTATCCTCAGACAGACGGTCAGTCTGAGAGGACAATTCAAAATCTAGAAGATATGTTGAGAGCTTGCTCTATGTATTTCAAAGGTGTTTGGGATCAACACCTACCTTTGGTGGAATTTTCATATAATAATAGCTTTCACTCCAGTATTCAGATGGATCCTTATGAAGCTCTATTTAGAAAGAAATGCAAGACTCCAACTTGCTGGGATGAAGTTGGGGAAAGAAAGCTATTAGGACTTGATCTTGTTGATGAGATGGTAGAAAATGTCAGATCTGTTCAACAACACATAAGACCAGATCAGAGTCGACAGAAAATTTATGCCGAAAACTGAAGAAAATACCTAGAGTTTGAAGTGGGTGATAAAGTGTTCTTACGAATATCTCCCTGGAAGAAGGTCATGAGATTTGGAAAGAAGGGGAAGTTGAGCCCTACAAATATCGGTCCTTTAGAAATACTGGATCGTGTTGGAAAGGTAGATTAATGATTTGTGCTTCCACCGAATCTCTCTCAAGTTCACGATGTGTTCCATGTATCTCTCCTGAGAAAGTACATACCTGATCCTTCACATGTGCTCAGCTCAGAAGTTGTACTGCTGGAACAAGATCTTTCTTATGAAGAACAACCGATATAGATTCTGGATCGTAGTGAAAAAGTCCTACGGAACAAGACCACTCGCTTGGTGAAAGTTTTATGGAGGGACCACCAATTAGAAGAAGCTACATGGGATCTTGAGGATATGATGAGGGAGAGGTATCCTCATCTTTTTGTTACAAAGTGACGAATTTCAAGTGCGAAATTCCTTTTAAGGGGGGTAGAATGTAACACCCGAGACTTTTATGAGAAATATTTTGTTTTTCTGTAATATAAATCATCAAAGGAATATTTCACTACAAACAACACTAGCTTGGCTTGATTTACACGCAACTACGGCCTTCCTCAATAGATTGCATCGTATGCAATACCGAGTTTCACTAAACAACGATGTACCATATTATTAAAACTAGCCGTTATGAATAGTAGTAACCACTTTTTGAAATTTTGTAAATTTTATTTTTCAAAATGGACTTCAATTTTGGATTCGGAATATCGATATTAGATTAGGGTGAAATTTTGGTACTTTTCAGATAACTTTTATATTCTGATGAATAGTGAAAATTACTAAATTTAAATTAAAACCACTTTTTTAATCTAAATAATTAATAGTGATAAATTATTAATTTTAGTGGTTTTAAATAATATTTAGAATATATTTTTACCATTTAATACAATTTTGGTCATTGGATGTAATTTCACATTTAAACCAAACATAAAGAAGTGTCAATCTTATGATAGTTATTATCTCTTAAAAACACGCTATTTGTTTTGACGACGAGAATTATTTTTTATATTAATTAATGAAACTGATGTATTTTGAATTTGGTAAAATAGACATATTTTTTGAGTTCATAATTTCAAATATAGCTTAGGCCTAATTTTTGTTATTTTTCGGGAAACATTCATTTTTTCTTGAATAGTGAAACCACTAAGTGGTAGTTTAAAAAAAAACTGAATTTTTCATAAAACTTAACTTTACCGCTTCTATGAGTATAATTTCAAAATCCGAGAGACACGGTTAATATCAAGGACTAAAATGTGGTTCAATGAGATGAAAATATTTTTTGGTGAACAGTAACTTTTTTTTACCACGGTTAAAAGTTAATAGGGTAATTAAGGGTAAAAATGATATTATTATTACCCTAACACATGTACTAATTCTATAGGATAAGTTTAATTCGACCAAAAACAACCTTGGGAATAAAATATGACCATTTAGGCCCACATGGATTAGATTTGGACATTTATTATTAATTTATTTAAAGAAGGGTTAAAATAGTTAAAATCAAATTTTAATAACTAAAGCATTTTTAATATAAGGTTATAGATAAGATAAATTAGATTATAAATATTCATTAGAAATCTAATAATATTTACTACATAATGGTATTTTATTTATAATTTTTAGACATTAAATAATTTAATTTATTTATGACACAATGATAATGCAGTAATTATCTTTTTAATGAAATATTAACATAATTAATGTTATAAATACCCAAATAAATGTAATTTGAGACTTTTTATGAATTAAACAAATTTTATATGTTAATATGACATGTTATTATTTATTCAATTAACTTTGTTCGAACTAATATTTCTGTTATAAGTTTCAAAAAAATAAATTACCAAATAGTGTCAAAATTGAAATAAAAATGTTTTTAAAACAAATATTATAATATTCATTGTTATTTTATTCCTAAAAATCTAAGGTTCGGCCAAATGACATATATAAGGTTATATATATTAATAATAAACAACCTGGGGTTCATTTGGGTTGTTATAGTAAGTTTATTAACCTTATAGTGTAAGAAAACAAGAAGACACGATAAAAGTTAAATTTTCTAACTTAAAGTTAATTTTAAATTATAATGTTAGAATTGATAACTAAACTTGAATAAATGCTATTGTATGAGAGGATTTAGACCCATCCTCACCTTAGCTTCTAAATAAATCAATTTGCAGCTATTAAAAACTGAATATGACTTTATAATAAAATAATATTTTTAGTTTTTCCAAAGGTGCTCCTCTTCTCCCTTATAAAAGGGCACATCCTCCCTCTCTTCCTTACAACACTTTGAGCCTTCAAGCTCGGCCAAGCCACGCCAAATTATCTTCTCCACTTCCATAGAAACATCCTATAGGTCCTGGTCTTCTTCAAAGACCAATTTTAGTGCCCTAAGAGGAGGTCTCAAAGAGGCACCTCAAAGAAGAGGTAATGTCTGTTACCGATTCTTTCAACTTTATTTCTTCTTCCACTTATTCTTATTTAGTTGTTTCATTACTAAGTAATAACATAAGTATCACTCATATACTGATATATTATTATAAGTATGAAACAACACTATTTCACCATCTATCCATCCTACAGAAAATGAAATCACAGTGCGAGCGTACGTACGGAATAACGTCTCCACGCCGTGGTGTAATATATTTTCCACCACCACCTTTCTTGGATGGGTATAATGGTGAAAATAAATTACTATATATGATTATTGTAAAGTTTTACTGATTATGAAATAGTATACAAACACTCCAATACAATTCCACGATCATGGGAACTATATCATCGCTCGTGCGTACGTACGGAATACCGTCTCCACAATGTGATGGGACTCGTTCTACATGATCTTCATTGCATAATGATTATATAAATGAATTGAATGAATAAATATGATATATTTTACACTTATACCATTCTAGAAATGATGTATTTATAACCTAAAGAGAAGAATAAGAATTTATTCGACAAAACACGCATAAGAACAAAAATTAATAAACACCCGAATAAGAAGTAGCAATGAAATATTACTAATAAGAAGCTAATAATATGACCATATACGATATCATAATAATGAGTATGATTCTGGAATAAGTGAATGAAATTATTTAAATCATTATACGGGAGGTTCGGACACTTACGAAGCAAATCAGACTTAAGGTAAGGGAAAATATCACAATCTCATTTGTATCCGAGATTGTTTATACATTGATATTTACTGGGGTGTATTTTATCATCCAAATCTATGTTTTCTCAATATGTAATATTATTTCCATCCACCTACAATTTTTTAAATCCAATTTTACCCTTAGGTGAGTTTTTAGTAAACGATATGAAAGGAATCTTTTTGTCATTTTTCGTACGAGGTACTTTTTGACTTTTCCGAAAAAAGTATGAGAAGAATTTTTTTAACTTATACAGCATGAATGGATTTTTAAAAGTTTTTTTCCAAGAATATTCCTTTACATGTTTTCAAGTTAATTTTTAATCAACTTCTTTTAGTTTAAAATTGTATGAAATGTTAAGAATGAAAAATGTTTTTGAATTAGAAAGGGCATTTTCCTCAAGAATGGAGTTCAAGTGTTTTATCAAAATTATTTTCCATCTAAGATAATATAAGTTTATGTTTCTATCCCTATTATTACATTGAATTGATTATGTTGTGATGGAATTATTTTTATGAATTTCTTTATCTTATATGAATTGTTTTATGATGTCATGATGTTTAAAAATCCCATTTTTATTACATGGGTTATGCAATGATGTTTGATTTATGATTTTGTGGCACAAATAAGAATGGTATCATTATGAGATGGGTGGGACCTATATCTCCCTCCAATTCATTAGGTAAAGATTTATATCTCATTAGATAGACATGGCTAGAATGGCAGGTTAAACCAGTTTAGTGAAACAGGACTGAAACGAGGAGTGAACTCAGTTCAGAAATGGACTTTGTCTACTAAGATAGTCTTGTCAATGAGTCTTGACTACTAAGAAATGATTATATATGATTATGTGTGTATGACAAAAAGTTTCATGTTTTTTGTTATGATTATTGGGATTACATTTCACAACTATGATTTATCCCATTTTATGAAATTATGATCTCTTTTGCAGGTTAAGATTTCCAAAATGTTATGTTCTTATGAATATTATGTGATTGATATTTCTTTTGTATACCCTTACTGAGCATTTTAGCTCACCCTTTTGTATGTTTTCTTTCCCCAGGTCAGGAAGAAGGTTATTAAATAGGATATGCCAAAAGGGACTCTAGATATGATGAAATAAATGGGAGACAATGTAGATGCTTTATGAACCAGTTGTTTATGTTTACCAGTATCTAAAGACACTATACCTATTCGGTCCTTTCATGGTTTTGTTATATGTTGTAATAAGTGTAATTAAATTTTTAAGTATTAACAATGTATGCAAAGTATGGGTCATTATAGTTATCTTGGTGGATTATAGCATACTAAAAGCTTCAAATACAACCTTTCATATATAGAGTATATAACATGTGTTTTGGAGTGGTATGATGGGTGGGATCCTTAGACCCATGACCTATCTTTTATGTTTCGTTTGGACCCCTCTAGTGAGGTTCACCTACCTTGGAAAATATTATGGGGTTAAATATTACCCATCTATTTCATCCCCAAAATAAAACTCGTAGATGTGTTTCATGAACAAAATAGAATAGTTGATGATGTCAGAAGGAATACCTTCAAGAACCTAATGTTGTCATCCAAGAGAAGTAAATTATGACGTAGCATACTACACCTAGCCTCTAACGTGAACATGAAGAGATGAATCTTAAATGATTTTATATAGAATTATTATTCTTGTAGTACACAATAATTGGAGATTTTATGACATCCACTACAGTTAGGATTCTATAACCTAGAAATTATTGAAGCTTGACCTTCCAATATTATTTCTTTAGAGTCTGAAGATTATCAAATCTTAAATGATTGGATAAATTTTGTCTATGAAGAAGCATTAATGTCACTTATATATTCTTCTTGATGCATGATACATTTTTATTAGTGAGATATTATAGAATGGATTTGTATGTGGTTACATGTGGCCATAAAATGAATAGAATTTGGTTAATTTTCAATATCTCCAACAGGTTCTCTCCATTCTCTACATTTTATTCAACTGGATGGTCCTTCCACCCTATATATCTAAATTTTTACAAAATATGTATTGGAATCCATGTGACGGAGAAATAATGTTCTTATTTGGTATGTAGATCTGAATAGTAGTTTCATTATCTTATAATTCCTACCCCAGTTTGAAGAGTGGTCATGTTAAGATGGATTAAGCATCAAAACATCTCTATATAGGAATTGGATCCATCATCATCGACTAAATATATATCATTATGAATATAGAGATATACAATGTGTCATTATTGATAAAAAAATATCAGTTCATATGCTTATATTTTCACTCTCACTAGTGTATAGGATGAAGTGGAATAAACAGATAGTATTGGGGATAGTGATGTGGATAATATTTTAAATGGAAAAGACACATCTTTTTATGTATAGGTACTTTAGTTTAGTGGTGGGATAATTTTCACCATATTCTATGGAATCAATATCCCCAATTTATGGGTTTATTATCTTATGGGTTGTGGTAGTAGAGGCATGAATATATCCTCCAAATCTCTAGAAGTATGGGATTATAAAAGATTAGGTTGTGATAAAATATTGAGTCCCCCTATGAGACTTCAGAAACCAGTATAAAAGTTACATGATCATATTTTTATCTATATCATGGAGATCATTTCGATGGTAATTGATTTTATTATAATCTGTAGGACCTCAATGATTGTTTCTGATAGTGTTAGTGGATAGTATATTCATCCTGACATGTTTGGTTGGTGGCATAAGTCTTTATCCATGTGTGATTGGATGATTTCCCCACTAATAGGTTAGAATTATGGGGAGTATATTGGAAGATTCTAGAGTTACTCTAGATACCTCTCTTAGAGTAGGGATAATGAGATCCCTTAGAATTTGAACCACATGGTTTTTGCCGGTGTGGAATAACCATGATTAATCTCAACCTATTTAGTCATTGAGTAGGTGGTTCAATTTTAGTGGTGATATTCATAGGTATAATCCCACCTAGAGAGTCATGGGTGGGAGTTAGGTATGGAACACATTAAAAACTCTAAATAATCGACATAAGGGAATGAAGTCTTAGTGTAATCAAAATATAGTTTCTCAGAGCAGTTGGTAGTGGTATCAAGAGGTTCTTTATTCATACAGGATCTATACTACTAGGTGTTAGGGTTGTTAAACGCATTTAAGATAATATAGGCACACATATCATATTAGGATGATGATTTTCTACTCGTAGAGGTAGAAAAGGGAATTAGATACCAACCATTTTATAAACTTCATTACAGAAAATGGTTAAGGGAGCCCAAGAGATATTAAAGTTACAGGATCTAACACTCATGCATAAGTATATGGAAACACCATGTGGAGTTGTAAGTGGTTATCAGAAGCATTATGGTCTCCCCTAATACTTTTATACATTTTGGAAGTTGTGGGAGAACATCAAATAACATGATTATTGGTTGAAATTATAAAGTATTTGATGAAATTCAAAAGTATATGTTTGATGATGGAAATTACCAATGTCTTATGTTACTCATACTATCACGATTGAAATAGATGGGATTTATTTCATGTTTAAAAATTATGTTTCTAATGCTTCTCTACCAGGATCACTACATTGGATGTAGCTTGATGGTCATAATATATGTCTTTCATTTTTTCCTTCCAAAGTTAGATAGAATGTCACAATTATGGTGAAAATTAAGGAACCATTGATCAAAATGGGAGTAAGGTATCTCATATCATCACACTAAATATATTTTTCCTAGTCCATGTCTCCCTCAAAGAATTAATAAATTTTATTTAATTACTTTACTTATTTTATATCTATGCAGAAATTAGTCAATTTGATAACTTATTTCCTTGGTAGTGTGAAACTATTCTATTGAAGAGGATGAGTGTGTTATTCATGTTGGGAATTTTAATTTTACAGTATTTAATCCATTTCTGACTATGAGTAATTCTTATTCTCATCAGATATGAAAATAAAGAGTCTTTAGATTAAAGATAATAAATAAGGCTATTATATGATCCCCATGATATCCCTAGAGGGAATCACGTGTATTCCATATAAGTAGTTTTATAATCATTACATAAGTAATCATATTTTCATCCCTCAATGTATTTTACATAAATCGTCCCATGGTCATCATATGAGGCATCCACTTCTCAACACATAATGACTCCCATGTTTGTTCCACGTGTAATCATAGTATCATCACATGAGGAATCTAATTCACATAAAGAAATGTATACTATACTCATCACATAATCCTTACCATGACCATCACATTAAGAATAATGTGATTATGATGCATTATGAAAGTGGGTAATTATATGCTTATCATATAGGTTATTTTATGTTAATTTGATAAGAAATGGAAGGTGTCCAATTTTTATCATCACATAAGTGTGTTTTATCCTATTAGGATAATTACATTTGGTAGGTTAATACTCTTATTCTCATCACAAAAGGCTATCTGAGCCAATTATTCTCTTCATAAAAGAATAATCATAGTTTAAAGTCTACTGTGGACACTAAGGGTTTAATGTTTAGTGGGGACACATTGGTAGGATTGGTAATATCTAAAAAGGAGATCGTGATCAGTATTTAAATCCCTATTAGGGGAACAAAGGATAATAATTACGTTTGGATTGAAACAAAAAGATGAATCCAGTATATATTACAAGAAAATAAACAAAATTTTTTGTAGTTTGAGTTTCAAAATTTATGATCATATTATAAAAGCTACTGGTGAAGTTTAATATCATGTAGTAAGGATGATTATGTAATGAAATTGGAGATAATAAGAGGGTTTGTGGGGATTATTCATTAGGCTACCCAAACCTTTTTGGGAGATGAATGATTTTGGAGGGGCTTACAATTGTGATATCCAGACCGTCCATGAAAAAAGATACATGGGCGACTTATACATGTGTTTTCGATCCCTCATAAAATTAAAATGGATCAAAGGAGAATGTAAAAAATAATAGTTATGTGTATGGATAATTCAAAATGAATCTAGAGTAAGATGATATGGGTTACATCAGACATTAATGACTATAGAATATCTATTTATAGAGGAGGTATAAATCTGTAGGTTTAATAGGGGTTTGTTGTAAGATATTAATTGGATAAGTCTTTTTCTTTTATGATTCTTAGATACATTACAAAAATATTTTTTTATTGAATGGAGTTATAAAAAATAGTTCAAATAATTTCCTAATTCATTAAATAACTAATATGAGTTTATTTACATTAGGTTTATCACTTTTAGGATCACATGGAATTTTAACATCAATTGTGTTTGTGTGAGGTATGTAAATTTGGGATGAGTGAACTGATATTCTTTAACATCCCCTAGAATAAAAATTCTTTTCTAAAATAAAAAATCTTTGAATTATGTGTGTTGAGGGGTTTTATAGGCCTTGAGATCATGAATCATGGTGGACCAAAGAGTATTTTCATTTAAATAACTCACATTTTTCACTTCTCAATATGTTACAAGCTTACAGAATATAGCTATTCACTCAAAGATTTAGAATCTATGAAACATTAAATTTTGTGATGGTATCTTTTACAGACTCCCAAAACTAGGTTTACATGGGGACTGGTCAAACATCATTGATTTCCCTTATTTCAGGGTTCCTCTTCCTTGATCCTTTTTGGATGTGTTTCTAGGTAAAAAAAATCAATTAAAATTCTATGAAGGAATATTTTGGTAATTTTCCAAACGTTTTTTGTATTTTATTCAATCTAATTGTATATTTTACAAGAAAATTATAATACCTTATTTTAATTTAATTTGAATAAAAGATAAAATCTCACCACAAAATTTTTTTCCTCTATTTTCACCTTGTTTAATGTAATGTTTCTCAATAGATTTGAATTCCATATCCTTGTACAAGTTTATCTTCATCCCATTCTATTTAAAAAAAATCATAATGGAAAAGAATTAATTTATGGATAATCTAGTATGAAATTTAATAAAATATTTTCTTCAAGTACCCAAAATTTTAGATTATACATAATAGGATATCCCATTTACTTTTATTTAATAATGAACATAAAATTTATCTAATTTAAAAGACCAATAATGGGTATTACCACTTTAATTATTTTTATGAAGAAACCATTAATTTTTTCATTAGTATAATTCCTTAAATATTTATATTTATTTTGAAACATTTGTAACATCACTTATTTAACCTAGTTTTCACCTTCAAAAATATTGAATATCGTGTCCATGTGGCTTTGGATAATGTGAAACTCATCACCTTCATGTGTTCTTGTTTGATTAATCTTTGGATATTAAATTTTATTTCATTCCATAATAATTAAGAAATACATAGTATATTGTATTCAATCAAATATTAGGATGACCACATAATTTCATTCCCTGGTTGGAAATAGTGAAAACATGATGTCTACAGAACCATAAATGAGATATCATGAGTATCTTCTTGAGATAATAATTGTATCATTTGAAGAGATGAACTCATTTTCAATTCATGGTGTTATCAAAATTGAAGATAAATATATTTAATAATTTGTAATGAAAACACCTTTTAACTTTGATAGTATTTGTTATAAATTCATTGCACAAAAAAATCAAAGAGGGGGGTGTCTTATGGAGAACATCATTTTTCATAAAACAAATATTATCCTCATGATATAAATAACTCATTAAACCTTCTAATACTAATAAATAATCCATAATATCTAAATATGTAATGTAAATGTAATGAAATAAATATATACTTTGTTCACCACTAAGTGATTTTCCAAGGATTAGACACTAAATATGTGTTGATGTTCTAAATAAATCACTAATACTTTTTGTGATTACAATATTTAGGTTAATATCACTTTCAAAACCAATGTTCACCAATACTTCTATTATCCACTCACCACAAGATGACTAATTTTAAAGAATAATAAACACATAACTAAATCAAAAAACATTTCAAAATAAAATATAAAAACCATTATAGAGTGGGTGTTTCACTTCAACATTTGGTTTATGATATAACCCAATTCTTATAAAATAAATTATTAACTATATCAAATCATCATATAATAATATATGTTAAATATTTATCTTATAAATTTTATAGTATCACCTATACAAAAATAACCTAATCTTCTTCATAAACCACTCTAATTTGTTCTTATAAAATAATTTTTTTATTTCAACATGTAACAAGATGAAATACCATTAATACTATCCACTACAGTCAAATCAAATTTCTCAAAAGTAAAATACTATAGTTATATATTTGAAAAGTACCTAAACATATATATATATTAAATTATATTTAAAATCATTGACTAAATCCATTTATTTTATTAAAATGGACTTTTGTTATTAATTCCTGCTGAAACTAAAGGATTTATATATCTTTTTGAACACCCTAAATCATAGGTTCTACATCATCTATTTTTTTAAAAATATTTATTTCATAACAATACATGTTACACAATATCATTTAATCATTTAAAACATTGGAGACTAAAATTATAGAATTACCTCCCATCCATAAGGCACAATCGCAACCATTTATTAATTTAAGTATCATTTACTTGCCACATAGCCTTGTTGTGGAGTAATCCCTGAAATTGATGAAAAAGTCTTACTTGTGGATTCTTATTTCTATGTGAGACTTAGATCATGATTCATGACCCCACATTTTTTATTTATAACAACTTAATCCTTTCTGGAATATTATAACTTGATTTGTAATATAATCAACCATTCATTACAACCCAACGATTGAAAGGCCTGGTTTCTTTACAATAATAGGTAAAAACATAAAAATAAAATAAGACATAACATTTTTTATTCACCTATTGAGCACTCATATTCAATTGAGTTTCTAAAACTTCATGGGATAACTTGGGGAATACATAAAAGAAATGGGTGATCTTAAAAGACTAGTAAGGGAATAAATTGGATACAGAAAAATAACATATGAGTTAAAGGTAGAACATTAAATAATAAAATAAACGTCTCATGAGTAATAACAAGGATTAATATTATAAAGAACATGGTTCTATAAGTGCATAAAAACATAGGAAATGTGGAAAAAACATATAACATGGAATAAAAACGAGTAAGTGATAAAAATTTATACAATAAAACATAGTGGGAAAATTCCTATAATATTTTAGGTTTACTCTCTAGTCCCATACATAATGTATAGTGAGAATATAAACATTAACAAATTCATTTGAGTGTTATCTATGGGAACCCATCACAACATGTACATTCGTACGTGTTCCATAAAAATAAAATCAATAATAAGGTAAAAACCTAAGAATTTCTCAGGGAATGAAAGAGGTTTCATAATATTTCTTCAGGTCACAATAAAAATAGATTTCATAATTAAGGAATTTAATAAATAAAATTATTTAATTTATTACACCATCAAATGAAAATATAATAAGATAGTAATATCTATAAGAGACACTTATAAAAAATTTAGTTGAAATTCATTAAATAAATATAACGACCTTACCTTTTCTTACATTACTATTACACCATTAAAAAGATAAACAACAGAATAGTATTTCCCAATGAGGATCCAATGCTTTTGTGTTTTGGTAAAACTATGACCATACATTACATTTAAAACATAAAATTTTAAAATTTATTTAACCCATTCTTCTCCTACTTATTATTGTTCCTTAAAAACCACTTAGTATACATAATTAAATGAGGATATACATCAATAAGGTTTGAGATAAAAGCCATATAATAGGATAGATATGAACCATACAATAATTGTTTATCACCATCATAACATAGGCAATGAATCATGACCATGATATGAATAATTAACAAAAGACTTGAAATGCGGCAATGGATAAAAAAGAAGCATCATGTCTTAGTTGTCAACAACCACACATAGCTATGAAAAATACCAACATCATTTACATGAATCATTTCCCTTTAACTCATGGAATTCATCAGTTTACCCAATGCATTGGAGCACTATATAATTCTGGCCACAAACATCATATCATTACACTCATATTAGGCTATATTATTTTTGGCACACCCGCCACAACATAACATTTTAATTACCGTGATTTCCATATAAAACATATATGATCATAAATAACACATGGTAAGTAATGGGTTTAATATCATAGGAAAAAATACATAAACATTGTTTTCCTAAAAGAAAGAGGGAATGACATACTTGATACAAGAACCATCAACCTTGAGTGAGAAGTAATAGGTGTGTTTTTGAAAGAGGAGTTCTTTTGGAAAATATATTTTTTGAAATAAAATCCAGTGGAAAAAATGTATATCCTAGAAAAGTTATGGTAATGATGAACACATGATATTTATGGAGTAACCATATAAAAATAGATTGAAAGAGGGAGTACCCAAAGAGATTATGTTGGGTTTGAAAATTACTCCTTACCTTGTATATGAATGATTTATTCACTTTAATGTCCTGAATAACCACATTAGATAACTTAAATAAAAATAACATAAAATTGTATACATTTATAAGATTCATTATGGTTTTATTGAGGTCACTTATTAGTTTTTTGGATTAGTTATAGACATTAAATTCATTGTTCGGGAATGTTTGTTTTTATAGTTTTCCTGAACGTTTCACTTGTATTCATGAATTGAATTTCATTTAAAACATGGATAAATATTCAGATTAGTAATTATATGTTATTTATGATGTTATAAATAATTAAATGATCTTATATATAATTTTTTCATATTCCTTGAGAATGAATCATTAGATAAGAATTTAATGATGATCGTTTGGGTTAATTTGGGTGGTTTTTTGACCACAACAAACATGTTTTGTTTAGTAATTTAGTAACATGTAAATAATTTTAGTATAGAATATTAAATAAGATGTAATAAATTTAAATTAATATATTTCATCCAAAAACATTTCTTTATGAACAGATCTGAAGGCCGTAATGGAAAATGAAAACATGTCGTTCCTCAAGATGATAAATTAACACCTATTGAACGACGTTTTCCTTTCTAAAATAAATTTAAGAGGTGAAGGGAGTAGGATGATATATTATCCAATTAGTATCATAACATAAAATTATATTTAATATAATGGAGTTATCATTACATGTTGATGTGTATAGGTGGGGAGATATTGAAGAAAGAACCTAAAATTGAATGGAAATAAAATGAAAAGAGAGAGAGGGGAACAACCTCTTCAATCATCCTTAAAAAAACCTTGGATTGGTCTTTTGAAGAGACCAGAATCTATTGGATGTAAGGGAGGGGATAGGGAAGTTGTTTGGACAGAGTTTAGTCAAGTCTTCAAGATTGATATGTGTGCGGAAATGGGGGTGTGAGGGGCAGTTTTTATAATGGAGGGGAGAGGGGTTTTCTCAATATTATATTGATTAATTTATTATTTCTCTACAAGAAAATTAATATTTATTGTTATTGGACCAATAATAGTAATAAGTTCATTTTATTTTGATGTAATTGTGCTTAGATCAGAAAAAAATCATACATGACTCTATAATTAGTGTATTTAGCTTATTTTGTAAATTATAGTATTTCACTATTCATAAAAAGTTCAAGTATTTTAGAAAAATACCAAAAATTCACCCTAATAATTTTTCGATGCATAGATACCAAAAATGAACTCCATTTTTAAAAAATAGTTATATATATACGGTTAATTTAATTTTTAATTAAAAATATTAATTTACATGGAAAATACAAGTTTTAATATTAAAATTGATTTCATAATGCTTTAAAAAATTACACAAGGTCATATTAAATTATATTAAAACTAGAAGAAATATAATTTTTAAGAAATGTAATCATTTTAGGAAAATATATTTTCTTTTAAATTAAATAATAAATTTTAATTAATTATTTATGACTTACAAAAAATACCAATACTTCATCTATGGTCGTATTTTCACTTATATGATGCCTAAATTATAATAATACCGTCAGGGGTGAGGTTACTATTTTTTTGGAGGGTTTAATATTCATAAGGGTAATATTAAAATTCATAAGGGTAGGTTACTATTCATAATGGTAGGTTACTATTCATAATGGTCAGTTACTATTCACCATAAAAAATAAGTTTGTCCTATCAGACTCCACCCATCTTACTGATCACAACCGTGTATGTAAGATTTTAAAAATTCAAAATATAGAGGTGATAAATTAATGATTAAAGGTCACATAATAGTTCATTTAAAAATGATGTGGCATTTTGTTTCCTAATGTGACCAATTATGACATTACTATTAGATGGGAGAAATTTCATTGACACAAGTTTGTGTTGTTGTAATAAAAGGTTTTCATTATTAATGAAAATCCTTCAAAAGAACACTCATGATATTTCTTAAGGAGAATACTCCTTATAATTTGAAATCACTTCTATTAAATATTAAAATTTCATAAATATTATAGAAAACATTTTTATTGAAATTAATCAAGGGAACTTTTAATGGGAGCATTAATTAGTTGGGTGTTCATGACTTAAAGAAATTCCATTCATTCTATTTATGCTAAAAGGAACAATTAATTTCAAAATTTTGTAATTTTTTTGAAAAAGTACCTTGTTCAGAAAATGAAATAAAGATTCATAATAAAAAAAATTATAAAAACATTAAAACATTGTTAATAAAATCATCATAAAAACATTTTATAGTAGACAAACCAATCATTAAAATATTTTAAGAATAATATAGACAAGGAATTGAAATATTCGTTTTCTAAACAAAGATACAAATCAGAATTACTTACAAACAATTTTCCTATTTTTATATTATTCTATAAGGATGTAAATGAAAAAAATATATTTTAAACACATTCATGAAAATAGGATAATAAAATTTTTTTTTTAAGGAAAATAATTTTATATGGTATCCCCCAGTGGAACCTTGAACAGAAACAACCTCAAAATGAAAGAATTTTATAACATAAATCCTTCACCACTTCTGTAACATTCAAATCAAATCCTTTTGGATTAAGTAAAATGAATTGAAAATTAAAATACCATGAATTATGTAGTATTAAAGATATATTTCATACAAGGGGAATAATATACATTACAAAAATTAAATTCATAACATTTCATTAAAATATGACTCGATAAAGGTAAATTGAGATGAAATACCTTATAAAAGATCATATCCTTGGAGTGATAATTAATAAATGAAGTAATTATATGAAAAAATGTAAATAAATAAATTGAAAATAAATCATATTAAAATGATATTTTATTTCACACATAATAATATCATAACATAGTTAATGAAGTAGAAGTATAACCTAATGAATGAAAATTGAGTTTAAAACTCGTTACCTTAAGATCCACTCATCACATACATACTTTATATTCTTAAATAACAAATGTTGATCAATTATTTAATTTCATAATAACCTTTTAAAAAATTATTATATCTTTTATTTTATTTATTACCTTGTTATAGTTATTTTCATAAACAATTAAGTTCACGTTGGAGCTTTTGAAGACAATCAGTTCATATCTCTAGCGTTACATTGGTAAGTTGAATAGGGGAAATGAGGTCACTATTTTATTTTTTATAGAATAAAAATCATTGAATAATTATTATTTTAATACATAAATTATAACTTTAAAACTAACAATGTAATTTGGTTATTAAAAATGAATTATGTTACAATAATGGAGACGGTAAGGCATACGTATTCATGAGTAACATTCCCATTTTTCAAGTGTCATTGTAGAAAGAAGTTATGTATTATTTTATCATAGAGATTTATAATTATAACACAAGTACCATATTATTTATTTTAATATAAATATATATCATCTATTCAATTTGAAGATGAAGAATAAATCAAATTACTTTGGGGAGGTGGCTATTAATGCCTACAAATGAACAACATTAACAAATTTCAGCGAATGGAAAGGTAAGAAAATAAATTACATATTACATATTAAGAATGATAAATATTTCTTGAATAATATATATATATAATACATCATAAAAACCAAATGTAATAGGAGGTGATGGAAAATGAATTACATCGGTTCGTGAGGCGGTAGTTCATCCTAAACAAGAACGAATGTTTCTTTTTCCATTTAATTGAATATGAGATGAATATAGGGTATTAAATTCTTAAAAAAATATAAATTTATGTGATATAATGTTTTATTACATTTTAATGGTTGAATATAACTTGAATGAGGTGTATGAAAATAAATAATAGTAAACGTATGGTTATGAACTATACCTCTTTTTTGGAAAACCTCTATAGTATAGTATCAAATGCCTTCATAGGATGGTTTTATGATCCAAATTGGTACTCTGAGTCACATGAAGAGATGTATATAAGGTATTTTTTTAAGTGTTGGTTAATTAAAAATATAATTGAAGTGTGGATTGGAGAGTATATCAGGTGGATTTTTGTAAGTGGGGTGATGACCTACTGTAATACTTTCTAAAAGAATATAAAATGATAAAGTTATTCATCAGAAAAGTGATACAAAATTGTGAATTAGAAGAATATGGTATAGGATAAGGATTAAATTTTGAAATAAAATTCTAATTATAAATTTTTTATTTTACAAAATACTGTAATGTTTTAGATTAAACCCTCCAAAACACGTTCTAACTATAATTGAAATAATAACTTTTAAAAAATAAAATGGGTAAATTTTTTCATAAAAGATAAAAATTGGATCCTGAACAGGGAAGAGAAGAAATTTTAGACTATTTATCATCGTAGTTCTCCTTGTGTTAGATTTTTTATTTTTTAAATTATTTAAAAAATATTATATGACACAAAATACCATTAATTTCATTCTCTTCATATTTTATTAAATGTGACAATAAAGTAATGAAAATAATTATGAATTTAGAATATTAGAAATTATAAATAATTAACATATAATTGTTAAATATAAAATTTTTTTTAACCATAAATCATAAGATGTTTTTTTAATGTTTTTTAATTTTTAATCCTTGAATTTTCCACTATTTTTATAAGCGTTGTGTGGGTAATATATTTGCATTTAAGCTAACAATATAATCACTAACAATTTAAAATCAAAAAACATTATGAAAATGGTTTAATTATAATAAATTTACCTTTAATATTATTTCAAAACTTATTTTTAGCCCCTTGTGAATATATAAGATGTATTTAAAGGAAAGGGTGAAATTTTGTTTATTTTCTTAAGAAAATTATTATATATGTCACTTTTATCAACAACTATCACATAAATAATTTATTCTAAAGACTAACCTAAAATTGTTTAAAATAATTTCATAAAAATAATGTTAACAAGAAAAATACTGGGTTTATTATAAGCCTAGAATAACCTACCATACCCTTTTTCTATGGTGAATTGTTTTTACTATTTTTTCAATTCATTTTGAAAATAATATTTAGTGGATATTATTAAAAAATAAATATTATTATAAATAAAAATATTGAATCCATTTAATAATATAAAATTAAAATAATTCATATTATTTATTTTAAAAATGAACCTACAAAATGTGTCCAGAAATAGTTTTTCAAGAAATGTATTTCCAAGAATAAAATGATCATAAATTAACTCTATGAATAGTAATCAACATTTTATTAATTTAAATTTATATATTTTTATAAATATAAAATCTATAAACTCAAATTAAATAATTCTTCAATATGGGTTATTTTAATTATTTATTCAATATAATCATTATGAAATTAAATAAAGTATGCAAAAAATACTGTTTTTAAGAATAAAAATAAACATATACAACAATCATGATAATTGGAGATTCAAATGATATTAATTATATTATAATAGATAAAATGGTTAATATGCAACATTAACCAAAAATACAATATATAATTGTACTTTAATTTATATTTTTTAATAAAAAGAGATGAGAATATTTGAAAAATAGAAATTTTTACTATTCATAGAAAAATCAACAATTGCTAAACAATATAATTTTTTTTAACATAAGATAATTATTATATGTTATATTAAAAAATTTATTTATTTTTACCAAATTAATTTTCCAAAATTTCAAGAAAATTGATATAATATTTTCTTACAACAAATAATAAAAATCAATTGTGAAGAAAACATATTTTTTGTAAAATAAAGAATCTTCATTAAAAATTACATTCTTATTTAATAAGAATTTATCAGTACATTTATATTGATTAGGTTATTTATATATATTTTATTAATTAGTTAATATTATTCAAACCCCCTAATTTACGAACTAGGTTATAATGAACATATTTAAATAATTGTATTTCATGGATTATTTCAACTTGGTGTTGCATGTCATATATGAAATTGAACATAGTGTTCATTATTGAAATATATAGGCATTTCATTCTATATAATTTAATAATTTGTGTTCTCTAAATTTTTACTTGATCTTGTTCATCAACTGTTGGGAAATTTAAAATACCATATTTCAAATCCTACATCATAAAAATGGTTAATGAAAATTCCTCTTGATAAGAGTGTATGTGATGTAAAAAGGATATATTGAATAAAAATCACAAGGTTTCGAAGTAGGAATAAATTAGTTGTATGTAAAAAAATGGATATAGAAGAAAATTGTAATGGCCAAATAATTATGAAGAGTTATAGAGAATGTTGATCCTAGGAAACTGAGAGATCATGAAAAAGTTAATGACCTCAAAACCATAAACCATAGTTGTGTGAAAAATTCCATTGATTCATAAGAAATTAATGTAATAGGATAAAATTTTCATTTCAAGTTCCTTTTCCTAGAGTTGGAGAATTACATACTATCTAGTGTATGAAAATTAATCAATATATAGTTACTTCACTAGTATAATTTTATTATTTAATAAATTTATATCCCAATATCATATATTACACAAAATGATGAGTATTCAAGATTATTTTTTTATTCCCAATGAACTAAAGTAACGATTTAATGGTTCACATAACTCAACAGAAGAATAAAAATATCTTCCCCTATCATTAAAAATTATGAATAAAATGTTAAAAACATGATATGATAATTCATAAAATGAATAAACCTTTATACATTGAAATAAAAAATTGATATATAAAGCCTCAATAATATCATTAAAACTTTAACAATGGTCATTTGATAAATAAATATTCTTAAAATTATTCCAAATATTCTTGACTAATGATTTAATCTAAATATTTGAAAGATTAATAACATATTAATATAAGAATGTTTTTCCATTTATCTCTAAATAAAATAAATCACTCTTAAAGTATCATACCCAAATTTATATTCACAAATTAAATTTGAAAATTATTTGTATAAATAACCAGGATCACTATAAATTCACAGTAAAATCCTACATCCTTCAAAAAATTATCTATATATATATATATATGTTTAAATATTCTTAAAAAACACCATTGATAAAAATTATTCTATAACCTAATTCCTTAATCTAAACACAAAAATAATTCAATAATTTAACATCAATTATTGGTAAAAAATAAGTCCTTCCTTGGTCTAGGAAAACCACACAATCTATTCCTTAGTAAAACTTTATGAAGCTATACTATAAAAATAGTAATCCCTATGATATTTTTATTAGTGTTCTCTATTCCTAATAAAAATACTATAAATTTATCTAATACCAAATATAGATACCCAAGACATCAACACATATTATAACAATATTTTTGATATAAAAATCTATTAATTACAACCCAATGATCATAAATCCTTGTTTCTTTAGAATAATTGGCACATTTAACATTAAAAGAAACTAAAAAAAAACAATATCCTTAATTTTATTCCCATTAGGGAGATCCTATATCTATTAGATATCTTAAACTACATAGGATAACATGGGGAATACATAAAATAATGTGGTCATCTAAAAAGACTAGTATGGGAATAATCATGATAAGGGAACCTAACATGTGAGCCAAAGGTATAACATGATATCCTAAAATATAAATTTCATGAGTAATAATATGGAAGTATAAAATAAATTACATGGTTTTGTAATATTATTAAAAAATAAGTAATGTGGAAGCAATATATAAAATGGAAAAAACCACAATCAAGGATAACTGCCTAGATAATATTACATGCTTGAGAATGTCCTATAATGGATTAAGATTACTCACTAATCCCATACATACCATCCCATGATACCAAACATATTACCCAATGAATTGGTTCTATATCTGGACACCCAAATGATAACATGTATATGATTATGTGTTAAAATAATAGAAATCAAACAAAAGGATTAAACAAAGTAATTACCCCTGGAAATAAATTGGTTGCCAAACTTCCCCTTAGGATGTAACATAACTGAAACATTTAGCTCTATCCACAGTCCATAACTGTGTGTATAAGGGAGAAAAATGTGGCTATAGAATATATGAATGGTCTAATGTGTTGATATGGGTATAGATCTAAGATATAGATATTTTTAAAAGGTATACAACCATAATTTTAAAAACTACAGAAATAAACTGATAGTCCATGTAATGTAACTGTGTAAATAGGGTTACAGTTATATTTTTCCACAATTGTAGTAGGGCTATAACTTGGGGTTTCCACATGGAAACAGCCTTATTGGTTTTACACTATGGCTATATCCCTTCTAAAACATAGATACAGGCTTCCAAAAACATTGTCCAACAAAATCTGAACCCTAGAGCTCCACAATGGGAAACCAATGGCTTAACCACTACTATATAGAAAAATATTCACACACACACAAAAAAAACACACACACACACATATTTATAAACCATGTAAATATAACATAAACAATGGAAATAAATTTATCTATGCTTCTCTTAGGGGGAACCCATATCCAATTTCAACAAGAACCAAGGATATTGGTGGGATCTATAACCACGGTTTTAGAAAACATTGGATATAGCCTTTAAAAAATAAGGATCCACTTTTTTTAAAAAAATGTGTCTACAATTTGATTTATAACCTTTTTTGGAATAATATAGACATATGTGTGGCCTATAATGATTTTTTATTGAAAAATAATAGGCTGTTTTGCTTTTTTTCAATAGATTAATAAAGGGAAATTTAATAAACAAAGAATTTGATAAATGAATTTAGGGAAAGTTTTACCCCATTAAAGACAGGGAGAATGAGCTAGGTATATGTGGGAAATACATTTATACACAATTTATAAGTAGTATATGAAATAAAATATTATCCTTATTGATTAAAACATATTTAATATATTACATGGAATATTTCATGAGGATAATACCCTTTTTTACATTGAATCCATTTCTTTAAAATCTAAAATTTTGAAAAACATTATATAAAACATTTTCATTAAAAAACCATATAAAATTATAAAGTAATATTTTAATATTTTATTAGAATTTATTGTGGTCAATTTTGTAAATTCTGTATAAGTTAAAAGAAAATACCACCTTCAAAATTTTGAAAAAAAAATCAAAAAGTACCTTTTTGGAAAATAATAGAATTTTGTCTTCAAATTATTTTTAAAAAAATTAAAACATTGGTAAAATTATTCTTAATAAATCTTTTAATAATATTTAAAACACTCTATAAAATATTTTATTGAAAATATCAACATCGAATTAACATATTGAATATTTAATAGACGATACAAGATTAGTATTACTTAAAACCAATTTTATTTGTGTTTATTTATTCCACGTGGGAGGAAATGGAAAATGATGTAAACAAAATTAATTATAAGTGAATAATAAAATTTATTTTTTTTATGAAAATAATTGTATATTATTCCCCCCAATGTAGCCATGAACATAAATATTTTTGAAAATAAAGGATATTGTAACATAAATCCTGTACAACTTTTAAAAATATTGAATCAAATTTCCCATGGATGATGTAAATTGAATTGTAACATACAAAACAATAACTATGAATTATTAATGATATAGTATTTAAATTTTTTTTATATACACCATATAAAATAAATTAGGTTCATAACATTAAAACATTTCTCAATGAAATGAAATGAAGAGGAAATACATTACAAAGATCATATCATTAGAGATTAAATTAATCAATAAAGTGATTATTTAAATTTTTTTATTAAAAAACAATATGAAATAGAAAATAACATAACAATATTAAATTATACACATTACCATATCATAACATAGTAAATTAAGTAGAAGTATGACCTGATGAATGGAAATTTACATTAGAACCCCCCTTCCTTGAGATCAATTCATCATATATATACATCATCATCAAAAATAATAAACATTATGTAAATTTTTTACATTGTTAATTAAAATTTTAAATTTTATTATTTATTTTATTCTATTTATTACCGTGTTATATTTATTTACTTAATCCATTCGGTTCATATCAGATATTATGGTGATATTGGGGTTACATCTCCAGAATGAATTTATTACATTGAATATGGAAAAAAGTTAATTATTTAATAAGCAATAGAATACTAATAATTGAATAATTATCAATTTAATACATAAATTATAATTTTAAATCCAACAATTAAATATGGTTATAAAAAAGGACCTACGTTACAATCTTGAAGATGACAGGCCGTATATATTTTCAACAATCATTATGCCAACAATGTAAGTATTATTTTATATTTAAAAAATATAATTATATCATAAATCACCAATTATTTATTTCAATATCTTCTCATATTATTCATGTGAGGTGGTGATGAAGACCGAATCACATCGCTTCTTGGGCATGGAAGTCCACATGTACCCCCAAATGACGTTATCATTTTTTATTTAATGGAATGGTAAGAAGGTATAATATATATTATATTTTTAGAAAATATAAAAAAATTTATTTATATAATATATCTAAATCAAATACATAATTAAAAATTTATATATGAGGATGTGATTGAAAATTAAATACATCAGTTCATGAGGCAATAGTCCACCGTTCACATAGTCAACAATTTCATATAACATTTAATGGAAGAAGAGATTGAAATTAAGTGATCCATTAACATATAAAATTATAAATATATAGTATATAATTATTTATTATATCATCGTGGATGACTAATATTTTAAGGATGTGGAAAAAGATATAAAAAACAATAAGTTAAGAATGATACCACTTTTTTAGACAACCAATTTAGGTGTATAAATAAATCATTCATAAGATGAGTTTATGATCAAGTGAAAGACTCTTGTTAAGGGGAACAGATTTAAGGATGGGATTTGGTTAGGTCTTGGCCAGGAAAAAATATTATTGAGTTGTGTAGAGGATGGGATATTATTTTTCCTTTTTTATGTTTGGTAGATGACCCACATTAATATTTCATAAAATAATACAAAATGAAAAAGTCATTCCCAAAAAAAACTAAACAATTTCCATATATTATAATTTTTTTATAGTATAATTTTTTTATATGGAATCAAATACTAGTTTGACATGTTTAATTGACAAAAAAACACTTATCTATTTTATTTAACTTCTGGTAAACATGTTTTAACCTTAATCATGATAATATCTTATTTAAACAATCAAGGTTATAATTTTAGTTATATTATAATTTCTGGTTTTTTAAATTGAAAAGGAATTAAGTTTTATAATATTTATTTTTTTAATTTTTTTTCTGTTATGTATTTTTAGTATTTTAGTTTTTTTAATAATTTTTATTTGACATAAAATATCTTTAATGTCATTCTTAAAACTATTAAATTAATTTTTCATTAATGATTTAAGAATCCAAACATTCAACAATGAAATTTCTCCCTTCATGTGGTAATGTCATAATCATATAAAACCACATGAGGAAACAAAAAGCCACATCATGCATAAATGAAATACTATAAGTCCTTTAAACATAATTTTTCGACATAAATATTTTGAATTTCGAAAACATGACATTCACGGTTTCGATTAGTAAGATGTTTGGAGTTCGATAAGGAAAACTTATTTTTTTTAATACTAACCAACCCTTATGAATAGTAACCTACCCTTATAAATATTAATATAACCCAAATTAATGGTAAATCATCCAATGGAATAGTAACCTCACCCATTAATGTATAAATAAAATTTAGGCATCTTATAAGTGAAAATATGACCATAGTAAAAGTGTGGGTATTTTTATAAGCCATAAATATTTAATTGAACTTTAATCATTAATTTAATATTTAAAAGAAAATTTATTTTCATAAAATGCGTTCATAAATTAATATATTTATTTCCTATGATTATAATATAAATTTATTAAATCTTAATTAATTTTTCAGATTGATTGAAAAGAAGTTCTTATTTTAAAATTGGAATTTTTCAAGTAAATTATTATTGTAATTAAAAATTAAATTAATAATATATAGAAAATTATTTTTGAAAATTTTAGATTGTTTTTAGATTCTATGCATTGAAAATTTGATAGGGGATATTTTTTGGATTTATTTGAAATGCGTGGAATTTTTTATGAATAGTGAAATACTATAATTTACAAAATAAGCTAAATACATTATTTATAGAGTCATGGATGATGTTATTCTGATGTAAGATCAATTTTTTTGAACTCACATGACCATGTTGCTATATTTAGTCATGTAATCATCCCTATCTCATTTATTTTGGAGAAATAATAAATTAATGAATATGGAATTGTGAAAACCCTTCTCCCCTCCACTATAAATACCACCTCTAACACCATCACTTTTTTCATACCTTTCAGGGTACAATAATTTTACAAATTATACCAAATGATATTCCATAGAATCTTCCCCACATCAAGTATCCCTAGGTATAATAGAAATACCACAACCACTTACCATAAGAGGCTCTCAAATTAGTTATATTCCAGAGGTAATTTCTCTATTTTTTCTTTCAATTTCTATTCATATTTCACTATTTTATTCTATTATCTTCAACATATCTAGTCCTTGTTTTATGATAACTCTAGTATGATTTATATACTACTATGATATGTTTTTAATGTATTATTAATCATTCCAATCCTTCCCCTCTATATTTTTTTTATAAAAATGAAATCATTGCTCGTGATGTGTTAATTTACTTACATCATGGGTGATGCACTTCCATTTTCCTTCAAATCCTTAAAATATATCAATTTAAAAATTAAATAGTTAATGAAGTTTTTAATATGTATGTTTTATCCAATTTTATGTTCTAGAAAAAAAATTATTCGTAATACTAATTGACATAACAAAACATGTTCGTTGTGATCCAAAAACCGCTCAAATTAACATAAAACGGTCATCATTAAATTTTAACTAATAATTCATCCACATGATATAATACATAATTCTTAAAAAGATCATTTAATATCATTTATATAATTAATAACTCGTAATATCAGTTATTTATGTTTATACATGTTCTACAAGAACTTTCATTCATGTCTACTAGTGATCCGTTCATGAAGTCTAAAAAAACCAATCCTAAACAAAGGATTTGAACTCTATAACTCATCCAAAAACCCATAAAAGAACATAATGAAACCATAATAAACAATATTAAAATATAAATTATTTTTTATTTCATAATTAATGAATATATTGTAATTATATTGGACATTAAATTAAAGAAAGTGCTCAGATAGAAGGTAAGTACAAATTCTAGAACCCAACATTCTTTCTTTGGGTTCTCCCTTACACACTACAGTTTCGGAATGGTTACTCCTTAAGAATAATTTTTTCATCAATATCATACCTTTTATAGGAAATAAATGTTTTCCATTGGATATTATGTAAAGAATAATGTTTTCCAAATGAACTATTCATTCAAAAACACAACTTGTACATCTCATTCAATATTGATGGTTCTTATATCTAGGATGTTATTTCCATTTTCTTTTTGGAACCAAAAGTTTATGAATATGTTATTATGATAGGAAACAAATTAATTTACATGGTTTATTTATGTTCATGATTGTTTTATGTTCTATGTGTATGAATTTTACTGAAAATGTTATGATTTGATGGGTGCACAAAGAATTACATAGTGTAATATGAATGTTTGAATGTGATGGGTGCACCCAGAATCATAAAATGCTCCAATGCATTGGGTAATGTGATCAATATAATGATTTAATGTTTAATTTTGTGTGAACATGATGGTCGCATTGTTCACAACTATGTATGGTAGTTGACCACTAAGACATGATGTTTCATTTTTATGCGTTGCCACAATCAATGCCATTACCAAATGACCCCTATCATGATTTCAATGATGATGATGTTATTATCACCGCATGTAATATTATTTCATGTTCTAATCTATCCTCTTACTGGGATTTTATCTCACCCCTATTTAATTTATATCTTCAGGGGACTAATTTTACAAAGGTTATGTCAGGAGATAATAAGAAGGTTGAGAAGAAGAAATTAAATAAATGTTTATGATTTAGGTATTAAATGTTATGTATGGTACTATTTATCCAAAGAATCTAAAAATTTGGTTCACCATTATGTAATTTTTTAGGTTTTGTTTTCATTAAAATTGAGTAAAATTAATTTATGAAAGCCATGGTCATTATATTTTGCATCAGAAGATAGTTTTTGTTAATTTGGGAATTATGATTAGTGAACCCCAAAGAAAACCACCTGTATGAGAATAAGTACAAATATAAACAATAAAAACGTTGATAAAAATAATGATCCCAAAAGTTATTCTTTTAGATTAAATTTTATAAATGACTAGGTTATTAATTTATGAATAGTTGACTTATGTATTGTTCTCACTTTCTCATGTTTATAAAATGGTGGGAACCAGGAGAAACCTAGCAAAAAACCCATGCGAGGGTGAATGAAATGATTTCTAGAATGAAATACCCAATGATTTGGGAGGTGCAGTTCAAAACATCATGGGGATTCCTACCCATCTATCTCAAGTTCTGAACAATAACCTGAACAATGTGATGTGTCCTCCTTCGCCTGTGAAAGAGAAACTGGATATCAAGTGTTTTATGCAGAAAAAACCACCGATGTTCAATTGATTATCTGATACACTAATTGAATAACTGTGGATAAAATCCATGGAGAATATCTTTTCTATGTTTTACTATACTTAGACATAGAAGGTGATTATGTACATTTATTTTCTATATGGAGCGGCCAATCTGTAACACCCCGACCCCAGTTACCCAGAGTCGGTGCATTATTACATAACATTGGCATGATCACAAAAGATCATGTCTCTTAAGACTGATTAGTTTAGTGGCCTAGGAATCACTAGATATATTCATAAAGTTTACATTACATCATAAAATGGAAAACTAAAACAACATGTTGTCTCCAAAGACCACACTCATATCCCCTCATACTATCTATCCAGATCATACATAAAATACTTCTTCACATCCTGTGAAAAATAAAACATAGAAAGGGGTGAGCTCAGATTCTCAGTAAGGATCACAATATAGTAGAAACATTTATAAATAAGCATAAACATTTATGTCAATTTATAACTAAAACAAAAGCCTTTTAAACTTTAACTTCAGCATAATATGGAAGAAATAAAATGAAATAATTCCATTTACTATTCACATAGATATTATACTAATCGAATAATCACATGAAATATCAATAACCACATTCATAATGATGGAATGCATAATGCCAAACTATAATAACCACATTTTCAAGGCCTTTTGCCAAGACAACAAATAATATTTTGTCAAAGCCTTGTGCCAAGAGACTAGTTTGTCTCATGAGACCTACCGATGCATCGAGGAACTATAGCGGGCTCCACCCATCACTTATTAAGTCCAATGCATTCCTCATATGAACTGGTTTAAACGTAATATAAACATTCCTATTAAAACTAGCATTATAAATGTCAATACATTCTCCAAGGATCACATCGCAGTTGACGGTGCTTCAATCGAAGGTCTGTGGCCCATGTTATGGGCGTTCTAACAGAAACAATCCGAAATGGGGGGGGGGGGTCTGGGCCCGGCCCGGCCCTTACCTCACCGTTGATTGATGCTGGATGCAGTTTGCATCGCCGCCGTTCCACCGGGATCCCGCACGGTCGTGGGATCCCCCATGGCGCACCGCCGCGGCATGCCACAGCGGTTTGTTTCCCCCGGCGGCGCACTAGGGCACCGCCGCCTCCTGGCGGCCGGACGGCCCCAGCTCCCGCCCCCGGTCGCTGGTGGTGCCGTGCCGGCAACCTGCACCTCTAGGATTTCCACGGGCCACCGGAGTTGCTCCGCTGGTCTATTTGTAAATCCATCTGTGCCGATGTTCATCTCGAGTATCAAAATTTACTGCGGAATCATCAAACCGCCTCTGGGGCTCGTTCCGTCATCGCCCGACGATCCGCCATCAATTAAACGATCTACAGAGCCTTAGAATTATTGCAACGGTGCCTCGCGACAGCGCCGCGCTTCTTCAACTGTTCCTCAATTGTTTCAGCTCGGTGTCATTGTACCATGCCACATTTAATCGTGCCATAACATGAACAACAATCAAAGGGGGAGGAGGGTCGGCAGTGTTCGTGCGGTCTGACCTCCTCCCGTTATTTTGATAACATGCGGCTCAAACAACTATCAAAAATTAAATCAAGGTCGAGGATATAACACACATAGATTTAATTGATCCAAAACCCCCTACCTCGTGATGTGATCCCTCCATGGATCTGCGGAGAGGTAGCATCGTTCGTTGACGTTGGAAGGTGACATCGTCATTTGCGATTTTCCCACGGCGATGTCTCCTCCTTTGATGGAGATCAGGAAGCATTCTTGGTCGAAGGTCTTGGAGGGCCCGACGTCACCCAAGTGTACTCAAAGATGTGACATATCCCCTCTTGTCACAGAGAAGGAAAGAAGGGGTACGTCGCCTCTCTTTGGTGTCGGCGTTCTTCATTGGAGAGTTGCGTTCTTTGCGTTCATCAAGAAGTAAGAAGTTCTTCAAAGCTTAGAGCTTTCTCTTCAAATCCTCCTCACACAACAACCAACTATCTCAAATAAAATAGGACTTATCATATTTTATTACATCAAGCCATGCATTTTAAATTTTAAAAATCAAACACTTAACTCACTTAATTAATTAAGTGAGTTGGCATGATTAAAGAAGAGATAGGGGGAGGTGAGTGGTCTCACATTAAAGGGGGGGGGGGGTTAAACATGTTAAGAAGAGTTACCTATTGATGAGAGGAGAAGTTTAAGGGAGATTAAGGAATATGAAAGGGGTGGGTTTTGTGTGGTCCCCACCTCACCTTTAATCTTGTCATGGGTAATTAGGGGCATGTAAGTCCCACCATAACTACCCCATGTTGGATATAACCATTAGGATAAAGAATTAATAAAAAATTGTTCCACAATTTTTAATTCAATTCATTATTAATTCCACAAATTTTTAACAACTCCTCCCGAGAAAACGTAACTCTATAAAAGGTGTTCCTAAGCATTTACCTGCGCTGCGGTTTAATCGGTGGACTCATATTTCGATTCTAAGAACCAGTTTAAATGTTAGAAAACCCCGCTTGTTCATTCACTAAACGTAACTGAGCTAAACTTCGGAACATGATTTCGGGTACATCGGGCCTCGGAATCAGGTGCTGTCAGAAACTGCGTTCTTGTAAAATTACAAATAAATTATAACAAAAAATTTACCTTGAAATTTCTGAATCTTTACATCTATTGA
The DNA here is from genome assembly GCA_963277665.1 of Viscum album. Taxonomy (NCBI): domain Eukaryota; kingdom Viridiplantae; phylum Streptophyta; class Magnoliopsida; order Santalales; family Viscaceae; genus Viscum; species Viscum album. The sequence goes on from OY728156.1 coordinate 1,032,073,182, forward strand.
AAAGGATAAAAAGGACCTTGTTTGGAGAATGACAAAAAGATTCCTTTATAAACATCTTATAAAAATTCAAACAAGGGTATAAATGACTTTAACCCATAGTCTGTAAAATAGTAAGAATGATTTGAAATACATTTATAAGAAACATATATGTGGATGATAAAGAGGTCTCAATAGATAATTATGTATAAAAAACCTCTGATAATGAAGAGATTGTGAAATAAACCCTTACCATGTTCATGTCCTTGGTCGAGGGTAGGTTAACCTCATTTATAATGGTAAAATAATTTTTATTAAATTATACAATAATCATATACATTAATATTATATCATATATGATCTTTCAATATTGATTTGTTAATAATATCTTAGTGTTATCATCGTTTTGGGTGTTAAAGGATTCATTTTCCTTTATGTTATTTGTCATGTGAGTCATATTTTTTATGGATGGGATGTATCTTATTCATATCCAGAATGATATCAAGTATTTAAACGTTATTTTTAATCATCTAATAAATATTGGTCTTGAATAGATAATATGGAGAATGCATATCATTGTGTTTGTGGAGACGGTAATCTGTACGTACGCACGAGCGATAATATCATTATTTTGATATTTAAATAATATATAATTGGACGGTATGTCATATATATAGAAGAATTATCATGTTATATTTTTTATTTACATGAATTACACATCATTATTATACCCATAAAAATAATAATGTATTGAATAACAATTACACCACGACGTGGAGACGGTGAGCCATACGTACGCACGTATGGTAACATGTCATTCAAAGGATGGATAGAATAATGAATATGGTTGTACCATATTTATAATAACATCACATTATATATAATATACTGGAGTTATTATTTTATAATCGAAACAAAAAAAAGGAAGTGGAAGAAGAAAGGAACTTGAAAGAGGCTGGTGAGATTATTATCTCTTCTTCGAGTTATTCCTATTGATTTGATCAAAATTTCTTATTAGGATGGAATTATGACTAAATAAAGGCCTATAGGATGAATGGAGGACAGTTGAAAGGGTATTTGTGTAGAGTTTGTCTGAGCCAAAAGGTTTTTAAGGTATGAATTTGAGAGAAGGGGGAGTACACTTTTTTAAGAGGGGTGAGGGGTACCTTAGGAAAAACATAAAATATTATTTTATAATAAATTAATATTCGGTTTATAATGGCTCAAAACTGACATATTTTGAGGATAAAGTGGTTATGGGTCGAAATCTACTCAACCAATAGGTTTTAGATAGGTTTGGGTCACTATATTAACCCTATCTTGTAGATTTAACTCTTAGTTAATTATTTGACATTTACCATGTCTATTTGTATTTTTATATTATTTGGTCAATAAACATACTATAAGATGCCAAGAGAACCTCAAGTGGTTCATTAATGACATACATATCATTATATAAGTCCTTTGGCCGAACCATATATTTTAAGAATATTATATCAATTTATAATATAAAATTTGTTTAAAAAACCAATTTATGTCAATTTTGACACTATTTAATAATTGATTTTTTAAGGCATAAAAAATTTATTAATTCTAAAAAAATCATTTAATCAATCCTAGCATGTCATATTAACCAATAAAGTTCGTTTATGGAATAAAAAAATTCAAATTACATTTATTTTAACATTTATAATACCAATTATTTGATTCTTTCATTAACAAAGAAAAATATTGTGTCATCATTGTGTCATAAATAAATTTAATTATTAAATGTCTAAAAATTATAAATAAAAAACCATAATTTAGGAAATATTTTTATCTTTTTAATTAATATTTATAGTCAAATATTTAACTTGTATAACCCTATAAAAAATTTGTTTTACTAAAAGATATATGCTTATGTCATTTTTGTTTTTACTTTAACTTAATTAATATAAAGTGTCATTATCACTTACAAGTAGATCCATGGCGTCCCAAAATCCACCCAAATACGACCATGTTCAGACATGTATCGACCAATAGAGTTAGGACATGTTTTAGGATAATTTAATATTATTATAATATTATTTTTTACCCGTATTTACCGGATTTACCCTTTAACCATGGTAAATAAAATATTTACCAAAGTAATTATTCATAATGTGTAAAAAAAGATAAATATTTACACAATTTGGACCTCCTGATTATAAATATGGAATCCATTTATTTAAATTCAAAACAATGAAGTGGCAGAAATTAATCTAAAATTAATTCCCATTGTTTGAACAAAAAGTGTGTTTTTAAGAAATAACTATCAAAAGATGGACACTTGTTTATGTCTAGTTTAAATGTGAAATTACTTCAAATGACCAAAATTGGATTAAATGGTAAAAATATATTCTAAATATAATTTTAAACCACTCAAATTCATAATTTATCACTATTAATTATTTTGATTAAAAATTTTGTTTTTAATTTAAATTTAGTAATTTTCACTATTAATCAAAATATGAAATTTATCAGAAAAGTAAAAAAAATCACCCTAAGCTAATTTCGATATTCTGAATCAAAAAATGAATCCTATTTTGAAATATAAGATGTATAAAATTTCAAAAAGTGGGTATTACTATTCATAAAACCTAGTTTGATTGGTTGTGGTGTGTTAGAACTCGAAGTTGCATACAACACACACTACTGTATTATTCAAAGAGAAGCGTACTGTGGAAGTTTGGGGTGTTATATTCTCCCGTCGTTCAAATAATTTTTTCCTCGAAATTTCTAGAATGTTACTGCATAAAGAGACTTGGGTGGTTCTTCCTTATAAGTTCCTTGGGTTCCCACGTTGACTCTTCCATCTTATGGTTTCTCTACAGAAAATTTACCTGACGTGTTGTCCGATTTATCACCACCTGTTCTATGGTATAAATAATGCTGACGAGATCTTCGCAATAAGATATATCGGGTTCCAGTTCTACTTCATCATAGGTTATTACAAGTGTTGGGTCAGGCATATATTTTCTCAACAGTGATACGTGGAACAAATCATGGACTTTGGAGAGATTTGGCGGCATTGCCAAACGATAAGCCAGAGCCCCAATTCGTTCTAAAATTTCAAAAGGCCTGATATACCTTAAACTCAATTTACCTTTCTTACTGAGACATATAACTCTTTACATGGAGATAACTTCATGAAAACATGATATCCTACATGAAATTCAAAATCATTCATTCGGTTGTCAGCATAGCTCTTCTGCCTACTTTGAGCTGATTTGATATGGTTTTGGATTACCTTCCCCTTTTCCATCGTTTCCTCCATCAGATCTGGGCCTACAAGTTTTCTTTCACCAACATCATCCCAAAAGGATGGGTTTTGACATCTCTTTCTGTATAACACTTTATATGGTTCCATCTGAATACTTGAATAGAAGCTATTGTTATAAGAAAATTCTACCAAAGGTAAATATTGATCCCACATACCCTGAAAGTCAAGTGAGATGGATCTCAACATGTCTTCCAAGGTTTGAATGGTTTGTTCTGATTGTCCTTCATTTTGGTGGTAGTAAGCAGTGGTCAAATGAAGCTCAGTATCTAGGGCTTTCTAAAGACTTTACCAGAATCTTGAAGTAAAACATGGATCACGATCAGAAACAATCGATAGGGGTACTCAATAAAGTCTTAAAACTTCATTAATATACAGTCCTTCTAGACGTTCAAGTGGTAAATCTTCTCTTATAGCAAGAAAATGTGCTGACTTAGTAAGATGATCAACAATGACCCATATTGAATCGTTCCTTCTAGGAGTATTTGGTAGTCCCATGACAATGCCCATCGTAATATTATCCCATTTTCACTCTGGTAGGGGAAGAGGTTGCATGACTCCTCTAGGACGTTGCCTTCTAGCTTTCACTTGTTGACGAACCATACATATGGACACAAAATCAGAAATCCCTCTCTTCATGTTGTCCCACAAAAAATGTTCCTTCAAATATCTACACATCTTGGTGCTCCCAGGGTGTATAGAGAAATTGGAACTATGAGCATCATACAACAATTCACTTTTTAAATCAGGTATATCGGGAACACAAAGTCACTTCCCAAATTTCAAAATTCCATCTTCATACACAAAGTCACTCAATCTCCCATCATTCATAGCTTTAATCTTCTTTTGAAACTCTTCATCACCGGTCTGAGAAATCTTAATCCTTTCTAGTAAAGATGGTTTGGCAACCATTTGAAAAAGCATTGATGTTTCACCTTCTATGGTGATTCCCAAATCAATCATTACTTGATCCATGAAAATATGATCCCTTTCTACTCTCATCTTGTTCAAAACTACATGATCCTTTCTACTAAAATCATCATCCACCTTATTTTCTTTCCCCGGGTGGTAGTGTATCATGTAATCATAATCCTTGAGTTGTTCAAGCCATCACCTTTGCCTCATGTTGAGTTTTTTCTGTGAGAAAATAAACTTCAAACTCGTGTGATCAGTGTAAATCTCACATTTTTCACCATAGAGATAGTGCCTCCAAATCTTCAATGCAATGATTACAACTTCTTACTCAAGATCAAGAGTAGGATAGTTTTTCTGATGAATTTTTAGCTATCGTGACACATAAGAAATAAAACTTCAATTCTGCATAAGTACATAACCAAGTCCTTTCTTTGAGGCATCACTATAAATTACAAATCCATCATTCCCCGATGGTAAAGTCAATATAAAAGTATTGAATAATCTTCTCTTCAATTCTTCTAAACATTCATCACACTCTATTTTCCAAAAAAATATAACCCCTTTACGTGTGAGCTTTGTTAATGGGTTAGCCAATTTGGAAAAATTCTAGACGAAATGATGATAATAACCTACTAAACCAATAAAACTGCGTACCTCAGTTATACTCGTCGGTGCTGGCCATTCTTGGATTTCCATTGTCTTAGAAGGATCAACGAAAATTCCATCATTAGAGACAATATGGCCAAGAAAACAAATCTCTTGAAGCCAGAATTTACATTTTCTAAACATCCCATATAATTCATGTCTTCTAAGAGTCTTCAGGATAATGCGCAAGTGATTTTCATGATCTTCGTAGCCTTTGGAGAATACCAAGATATCATCAATAAATACCACTAAAAAATCGTCAATATATTCCTTGAAAACTCTATTCACTAGATCCATGATTACAGAGGGTGAATTAGTCAATCCAAAAGGCATTACTGTAAACTCATAATGCTCGTACTTGGTTCGAAATTATGTCTTCGTAATGTCTTCCTTATTCACAAACAACTGATGGTATCCATATCAAAGGTTAATCTTTGAAATTTATTGATATCCATGCAGTTGGTCAAATAAATCATCAATGTGAGGTAGGGGATACTTGTTCTTTATTGTTATAGTAATGATTTCCCTGTAGTCGATACATAACCTCATAGATCCATCTTTCTTCTTATAAAATGATAGGGGATCCCCATGGTTAAACACTAGGGTGAATAAATCCCTTATTACTCAATTCCTCTAGTTGTTTCCTTAGTTCAAATAATTCCACAGTGTCCATTCTATAAGGGGACTTCGATATTGGCCTTGAACTAGGAATTAAATCAATGGAAAACTCAATTTCTCATTCTAGAGGATGTCCATGTAAATCTAATTGAAACACATCTATACATTATTTCACAATAGGTACATCCTCTATTTGAACATTCCTTTCCTCACCCATAGTTATTTCATTCTCTTCCTCCCTGATAATTGAATTTAGTTGAGTGACTGGGGGTGGATCTAGATAAGAATCAGGGGGTGATGATTCTGCTCTAAAGATAAGTTGTTATTTATCATCATCATCAAAAATTGTAACATATTTATTCTTATAATAAATCTTCACATGATGGTCTGAAAGACAATCCATACTGAGGATTTTATCAAATTCAATCATGGGTATGATGGTGAGATCTGCAGATAAAGAGCATTTATATCCTCTAATGGGAACACATATGCAAAACTTTGTTGTGATGTTACTTCCCTTAGGAGTATTAACAAAAAACTCCCTAGTTAAATGAAATTGGAAATATGTAATTTTCTTAGAAAACTGGGAAGATATGAAACAATGCATTGATTCAAAATCAAATAGTGCATTTCCTAAACTTGAGGAAACCATTAAATTACATGCCACCACCTCTTTCGGAGCTTCTACCTCAGCAGTAGTGATAGCATAAGCATGACCTTGATCCCTTGGCCTTTTCTGAGGTAAGTTCCCCTGACGCCTAGGACATTCATTTTCATAAGATCCCATCTCTCCACAGTTGAATCATTGAACATCGGTAGCTTCTTTATTCCCCTTGCAATCATGAGTTTTGTGGCCTTTTTCACCACAATTGTAACAGACTCCCATTCTTTTCAAGAAAGTACCGGGGTTTTTCTTCCCACATTTACTGTAGGATGGATAATCAAATATTCCATTCTTTCGCTTATTTCCATTTCTAGAGTGATCACAATATCTCTTCTTATCTTGCTTTGCTTTAAATTCATAAGACTTAGAGAAGTCATATTTTGACTTGATAGCACATGAGAAAATATCTTCGTACAACAGGATTGATTGTGAGACTAATGATCGACAGAGAAATGGGTTTAACCCATCAAATAAACGATCAATATTAATCCTTGGGTTACGTATATAATCTTCTACAAACCTCGTATCCTTGTAATGTTAGCCTCATACTTTGCGACATTCTCATCCTGCTTTTGTCTTGGACTCAGAAATCACCTTTCCATATCTTATCAATGGTCACGAGGAAAGAATTTTTCTATGAGAAGATCTTTGAAATCCCTACATTCAATATTTGATACTTCATCATCCTCCTTTGTGTTTTGAATCAATGACCACCATTGGTCAGCAAACCTAGTGAGGTGGTAAACTGCCATGATAACTTTTTTCCTTTCACTACTCCCCAAGGCATTGAATATTTTCTCTTAGAAATTTATCCATTTCTCATCTACTAATGTATTTGTAATACCATTGAATGCTGGTGGTTTTTTCCTTATGAAGCTATCTAACATTGATCCTCCACGCTGCGGATCAGGGTGCTCCATACGGGTAAGGTTATTATTCATAACCAGTGTGAGTTGTCCCAGTATGGTGATAAGCTGATCAGCACCAGTTGTATCACTTGCTCCACTATAATTATCTTGAGCAAGAGGGAAATCCATATGTGGAGTGTGTTCATTGTTATGGTTTCCATTCCATCCACTAGGTTCCATTTCTATACAATGGCATACACTAGATTAGTTTATGAATCGAAATACATAAATCCAAACTTGTAAAACACTAAACCTAAATTGAACAGTTTATGGATATACTCCATAATCATAAAAATATTTTCTTTGAGGAAGTATATACTCATAAACCCATCATAATGGTTTGTAATGAAATTGAGAATTATCCTATGCATATCCCTCAGGAGTGTCGTAACCAATAGTGCAGCAAGGCCCGTTGTTGTACACCAATTCCCGTTTGAGTCTAGCTCAAAGTGAGGTTTTCATGTTTTACCCCTAGGTACATCTAGGCCAGAGCTACCTCTACCTGCTCATATCCATACATGGATGTATTGCTCAGAAAACTCACAAAATGTCTACAATACCAAAATTCTAGGAAGTTCTTCTATACTAATCCTCAAAGTCCAACTTAGGGGTATGTGCTCTAATCAGATTTTATCAAAATCTAGTTTCCATGGATTGCACTAAACATCACCTGATACCAACTATAATGCTCCGACCCTAGTTACCCAGAGTCGGTGCATTATTACATAACATTGGCATGATAACAAAAGATCAAGTCTCGAAAGACCGATTTGTTTAGTGGCCTTGGAATCACTGGATACATTCATAAAGTTTACATTACATCATAAAATGGAAAAATACAACAACATCTTGTATCTTAGACCACACTCATATCCCCTCATAATATCCCTACACGTCCTTCATAAAATACTTCTTTACATCTTGGTAAAAGTAAAAAATAGAAAGTGGTGAGCTCAGATACCCAGTAAGGATAACAATATAGAGGAAAATTTCATAAATAAGAATAAACATTTAAGGCACTATATAACTAAAAAAAGACTTTTAAACTTAAACATCAGCAGAATATGGAAGAAATAAAATGAAATAATTCCATTTACTTATTCACATGGGTATTATACTAATAGAATGATCACATCCAATATCAATAACCACTTTCATAATGATGGAATGCATAATGCCAGACTATCATAACCACATAGTCAAGGCCTTGTGCCAAGACTACAAATAAGATTTTGTCAAGGCCTTGTGCTAGGATACGAGTTTGTCTCATGAGACCTACCGATTCATCGAGGAGCTATAGTGGGCTCCACCCGTCACTTATAATGTCCAATGCATTCCTCATATGAACAGGTTTAAACATAATATAAACATTCATATTAAAACTAGCATACCAAATGTTAATACCTTCTCCATAAACCATGAATGGTATACAAATAAAAAATCTACAGTCAAACATATCACAAAAAAATTTCAATACAATATGGAATTTTTGTATCATAATAAATAAACTTCAAATAAACTTAACATCCATCAAAGGATGTTGAGATAGATGAAATCGAAACTTTTTGAGAGAAATATATATATTTTTTAAATCATTTAAAAGAAAAATAATTATAAAATAAAACATTTACTTTGAAAATATTCCTAAAATATAGTAAGGGAAGCTTCAACGATTTTATAATGGCGGAAAATAGCTTCAGCCGCCATATAAGTTAAAAAGGAATTCTTACCTTAATTCTGTCGAAAATGTTAAAAAGGACCTTGTTTGGAAAACAATGGAAATATTACTTTATAAAAATCTTATAAAAAGTCAAAAAAGAGTATAAATGACTTTAACCCATAGTTTTTAATATAGAAATAATGATTTAAAATACATTTTTAAGAAACATTGATGTGTATGATAAAAAGGTCCCAGTAGATAATTACGTATAAAAACCTGTATAATGAAAGGATCGTGAAATAAACCCTAACCCTGTACTTGTACTTGGTCAAGGGTAGGTTAAAATCATTTATAATGGTGAAATAATTGTTATAAATTTATACAATAATAATATACATTAATATGATATCACATATGTTCTTTCAACATTTCATTGTTAATAATATCTTAGTGTTATCGTCGTTTTGGGTGTTAATGGATTCATTTTCCTTTATCTTATTTGTTATGTGAGTAATACTTGTTATGGATGGGATATATATTATTCATATCCAGAATTATATCAAGTCTTTTATCATTATTTTTAATCATCTAATGAAAATTAGTCTTTAATGGATAGGATGGGGAACAAATCTCATCGCGTTCGTGGAGACGGTAATCCGTACGTATGCACGAGTGACAATATCATTATTTTGATATTAAAATAATATATAATTGTATGTTATATAATATATACAAAAAAATTATCATGTTATATTTTTTATTTACATGAATTAATCTTCATTGTTATACCCATACAAATAATAATGTATTGAATAACAATTACACCACGACGTGGAGACGGTAAGTTGTACGTACGCACATAAGGTGACATGTCATTCAATGGGTGGATAAAATAAGGAATATGGTTGTAAAATATTTATAATAACATAAAATTATATAGAAGATACTGGATTTATTAATTCAGAATGGAAACAACAATGAAAAAGGAAGTGGAAGAAGAAAGGAACTTGAAAGAGGGTGGTGAGATTATTACCTCTTCTTTGGGTTCTTTATTTTTGATATGATAAAAAGGGCTCTATAGGATGGGTTTATGACAAAATAAATACCTCTAGAAAGAATGGAGGATAGTTGAGAGGGTATTTGGGCAAAGGTTGGCAGATCCAAAAGGCATTGAAGGTATGAATTTTAGAGAAGGGGGAGTTCCCTTTTATAAGAGGGGTGAGGGGTACCTTAGGAAAACATAAAATATTGGTTTATAATAAATTAATATTAGGTTTATAATGGATCCAAACTGATTTATTTTGATGATATGGTGGGTATGGGTAGAAATACACTCAACCAATTGGTTTTAGACTGGTTTGGTTCACTATATTAACCTATCTTTCATATTTAACTCTTAGTTAATTAGTTTGACATTTGTTATGTCTCTTTTTATTTTTATATTATGTGGTTAATAAAATTACTATAATCTACCAAGTGAACCCCAAGTGGTTTATTAATGACATACCTATCATCATATATGTCCTTTTACAGAACCATAGATTTTTAGGAATATTATATCCATTAATAATATAATATTTTTTTTAAAAACTCCTTTATGTCAATTTTGGAACTATATAATATTTTATTTTTTTAAAGTCTTAAAAACTTTATTAATTCGAAAAAATTCATTTAATCAATACTAACATTTTATATTAACCAATAAAATTCGTGTATAGCATCAAAACATTCAAATTACATTTATTTTAACATTTATAATACCAATTATTCGATTCTTTCATTAATAAGGAAAATACTTTATTATCATTTTGTAATAAGTAAATTTAATTATTTAATGTCTAAAAATTATAAATAAAATACCATTATGTAGGAAATAATTTTAGGTTTTAAATTAATATTTATTTTCAAGGAGATAACATGTATAACCTTATGTAAAAATTGTTTTACTAAAAGATATATGCTTATGTCATTTTTGTATTTACTTTAACTTAATTAATATAAAGTGTCATTATCACTCACATGTGGCTACATGGGGTCCCAAAATTGACCCAAAGATTTCCATTTTCGGAAATGTATCATCCAATAGGGTTAGGATACTTTTTAGGGAAATTTAATATTATTATAATATTATTTTTTTTACCCTTATTTACTGGATTTACCCTTTAACCATGTTAAATAAAATATTTACCAAAATAATTATTCAAAATTTCTAAAAATAAAAGTTACATATTTACACAATCTAGACCTCCTTATTCTAAATATGGAATCCATTATCTAAATTCAAAACACAGAAGTGCAGAAATTAATTTAAAATTAATTCTTGTTGTCAAAACAAAAAGTGTGTTTTTAAGAAATAACTATCAAAAGATTGACACTTGTTTATGTCTAGTTTAAATGTGAAATTACGTCCAATGACCAACAATGGATTAAATGGTAAAAATATATTCCAAATATAATTTTAAACCACTTAAATTCATATTTTATAACTATTAATTATTTCAATTACAAATGTTGTTTTTAATTAAAATTTAGTAATTTTTACTATTCATTAAAATATGAAAGTTATCAGAAAAGTACCAAATATTCACCCTAAGCTAATTTCGATATTCCGAATTCAAAAATGAAGTCAATTTTGAAATATAAGATGTATAAAATTTCAAAAAGTGGGTATTACTATTCATAACAGCTAGTTTGGTTTGTTGTGGTGTGTTATAACTCAATGTTGCGTACAACACACACTATTGTATTATTCAAAGATAAGCGTACCATGGACGCTTGGGGTGTTACACGATCAATGGTCAACTTTTATTAAGAACACTATGATGGCTGATAAAATCGAAGGGTTGTAATGTGAATACATTAAGATCATGTTTCTTAACAAGTATTTCCCAAGAAGTATTCATAAAAATAGGGAGATATAATTCATAGATCTCAAGAAAATTGATTGATATATTTTCTGGACATACGCAAAACATTTCACAAAGCTTTCAAGTTACTCTTTGGTTTTTTTTTTCAACAATGACAAAAAAATTTATACATTCTTTAGTGAGTTAACATCACATATTCCAAAGGCTCTTGAAATTCTATACATTAAGAGTTATTAAGAATTTATTCTATATAATCTCAAAGTAGAGATGAAGTCTGGAGAATAGTCCCATGGCTATGGTGATAAGAAATTAAAGGTCAAGATTCAAGGAAGAGTATCTAATGATATGAGGGAAGAAAACTCAACCACCCACATGCCAAAAATGCAGGATGAAGCATCATGGAAATTTCATCAAGGGATGAAGAAATGTTTCAGCTGTGGTAGACAATTCCACCATGCTCTAGAATGTCAAAAAGACACGAGAAGACAAGAGAATGTGGTGGAAGAATGGAACGCACAACCCATGGTCTAATTCTACAACTTTAAGGAGTTGGGGCACTATGAAATCCACTGCATTAATCCTCAAGACCTCGAGGGTATTCAGCAGCAGTAGCCATTAAATCCCAAAGAACAAGGGAAGGATTTTGGCATCACTACTGCAAATGTTGAGCAAGAAAATGAAGTCATACAAGGTACACTTCCTATTCACTCAATAATAGAAAATATCTCAATTGGTTCTAGTTATATGCATTCCTTTAATTGATGAAAGTTTTCAAGAACTATAGATCCAATTCCCTAAAACATTGAAGTAAAGATATCTATAAAACCCCAAGTGGTGTAATCATTATAACCCAAGTGTTGGAATCTTCTCATATTGGCGTATGTGGGAATATTATTTCCTGAATCTCATAATACCCCATTGGTGGAGTTCGACACTATAATGGTAAGGGGTTAGATTTCATTATATAGAGAACATATCAATTTTCTGGAAAAGGACATATCTTTCATATTCTAAACCATCCCATGATCCCTTAAAAATGAACATAAGATAATGAATCTCCTTTAAAACATACTTCAATGGTGTGGGTGTTGATTCCCTATGAAGAGGCCAACCTCACTCAAATGGTAGAGTTAAATTAAAGTTTCAACGTAGTGGAAATTCCCATCCTAAGGGAATAAGGTGATGTATTTCCTAAAAAGTTACTTGGAATTCACCTAGATCCTGAAGTAGATTTCTCAATAGTACTCATACCTGGAGCTACTCCTATCGCATAGTGTCCCTATAGGATGGATCCTATATAACTAGTGGAGTTAAAAAAGTTGCTACAAGCGCATTTGACAAAGGGTTCAAACACCCTTGTAAACCACCTTGGAGTGTGCTGGATCTCTTTATAAAGAAAAAGGATGGATCAATGCAGATCTATATCAATTATCAGGAACTCAACAAGATCACCATAATGAAAATGTATCTTATTCAAAGGATAGATGACTAATTCAATAGAATATTAATGATCCACAAAGGGATGATCTAGAGTTACAAAATATGGTGAATGATGTAAAGAAGAGAAGCTATAAGAGTTACAAAATAATGATGATGGTGTTATTCGGTTTGTAAAATGGATTTGTGTGACTTCATCACCCAATATAAGGAAGGAGATATTGGAAAATGGACATAGAGAAAAATTCTCTATCCATCCTGGTAGCACCATGATGTACTGAGACCTCTATAAATGCTTCTAGTGGGATAACATGAAGAAAGAGATTGTGGAATATATCTCATGAATCATGGTTTGTTATCAAGTTAATGTAGAGTAAAAAATTTCAAAGGGATGATGAAAACATTTCTTATAACCATGTGGAAATGAGAGAATGTCAGTATGGACTTTGTCATGGGTCTCCCAAACACATTAAAGTGGAATTATCTGATATGGGTTGTGGTTGACAGACTCACCAAGACTTACCACTTTAGAATTATTCTGGAAGATCTCTTGCATGAACAACTTGAAAGGATATATGTAAAGGTTGTGGTGAGACTGAATGGTGTTCAAATAAATATTGTGTTTTATCGTGATTTAGGGTTCACATATAAATTCTAGAGGAGTGTCCAACATACATTGTGTACTGAATTAAATATCAGTACAACCTATCATCCCTAAACTGATGGCCAATCTAAAATGAAAATTCAGATTCTCAAATAGATTATATGAGCTTGATCTTTAGAATTAAAATTTCTATGTGATCAACATCTCCCATTATTTATGTTCTCATACACCAATATATTCTACTAGAGTATTTACATAGATCTATATGAAGTTCTATATGGAAAACGATGTAGAACTCCAACCTATTCAAATGAAGTTGGATAAGGAAATCAACTTATACTAGATCTTTTGAAAGAAATGATAGAGAAGGTTCAAGTCAAATAGAAACATATCAATGCTTCTTAGAGCCAAAAAAAGAGCTATACTGACAATAGTATAAGGGACTTTGATTTCGATGTTGGAAATAAAGTCTTCCTTCAAATATCACTATAGATGAAATTCATGTCATTTGGATAGAAAAGGAAGCTATGCCCAAGGTACATCGGCCCCTTTGAGATCCTTGACTTCATAGGATCCATGGCATATCGTCTTGAAATTACATCCAATATGGATCAAGTTCATGATGTGTTTCACAAATCACTCCTAAGGAATTACATACTAGATCCCTCACATGTACAGATCTCAGAAGTCGTACAGCTAGAAGTTGATCTCTCTTATAAGGAGAAAAAAGTAATTATTTTGGACTAGAGAGATAAGGTTCTATGTAAAAAGAAAACCCAACTTGTCAAAGTTTTGGGGAATAACCATAAGTATGAATAAGAAAAAATGGAACAAGAAGACGCGATAAAGGGGATGTATCCTCACCTGTTTATGTAAAACAAAATTTTGAGGGAGAAATTTCAAAAGTGGGGAAGATTGTAATGACCCAGGCTTTTATCAGTTCAATTTATCCCTTCTTTTTGCAATTTCATACTAATATAAACTCACATATCGAAACACATTTCCACATCAGGAATAAATGAACTACTCTATTACCATTAAACCTATAAAATTTTACTTCTGTGCTTCGAACATCAAAAATCTAACGTAAACAATTGCGATTAGTAAGATGTTTGTAGTCTGATAAGAAAAACATAATTTTTGGTGAATAATATCCTACCCATATGAATAGTAACCAACCTTAAAAATAGTAATATGACCCTTATAAATGTTAAATCAGCCAAAAGGTTAGTAACCTCTCCCATGAATGTATAAATATAATTTAGGGATTTTATAAGTGACAATATGACCATAGTTAAAGTGTTTTAATTTTTATAAGTCATAAATATTTAATTACAATTTTATCATTAATTTAATAATTTAAAATAAAATGTATTTTTATAAACTGTGTTCAGAAATTAATTTTTTTTATTTTTTATGAATATAATATTATTATATTAGATCTTTATTAATTTTTTAAAATATATAAAAAACTGTTTTAAATTTAAATTTTTTATTTTTCAGGTAAATTTTTAATTTAATTAAAAATTAAATTAATTATGTTTAGAAAAATATTTTTGAAAAATGGAGTTCATTTTTGGATTATACACATCAAAAAATGGTTTGGGTGAATGTGTGGGTTTTTTATATAATACATGAATTTTTGACGAATAGTGAAATTCTATAATTTACAAAATAAGCTAAATATATTAATTACTAAGTCAGGGATGATGTCTTACTGATGTAAGCCCAATTTTTTGAACTAACATGCTCAAGTTACTATATTAATTCATGTAATCATCACTACTTCTTATCTTATGGATAAATAATAAATTAATGTATATAGTATTGTGAAAACCTCTCTCCCCTCCACTATAAATACCACCCAACACAGCATCATTTCTTCACACCTCCCAATATAAAATCCATGCTGAAATTCTACCCAAAGATCTTCCATATCCCCTAACCCATGACCATCAGCCTTTGGTTTGGTAAAAAGACTAAAATGTCTTCTCTAAAGAGGCTCTCAAAGAAGATATATTCAAGAGGTAATTTCATTATATTTTCTTTCAATTTCTTTTCTAATTTATTTTATTTTATTCTTTTATACCCAACCTCTCTTTTCCAAATTTCAGGATAAATCAAGTATGATTGATATAATTGTATGATTTCATTTTAATGTAATATTATTCATTAATATCTCCCGTCTAATTTTTTATAAAAATTTCATCGTTGCCCATGATGTGTTAATTTAGCTTTATCGTGGGAGATGCACTACCATTATCCTTAAACTCCATCAAGGATATCAATGAAACCATTAAATGGTTGAAAAAGTTTTTATTATTTATTTTTAAAAACTTTTATTTTTTGGAAACAACTTTTATTCAAAATATTTACTGATAAAACAAATCATGATTGTTGGGATAAAAAACCACCCAAATTAACCTAAAACGATCATCATTTTTTAACTAATGATTCATCCACATGGTATATAAAATAATTCACTAAATGATTATTTAACTTCTTGTAAGATAATTAATAACTTGTGATATATTTCATGTATTTTTATCCACATTTTACATGAACTTCCATTCATGTGTACAAGTGAACCGTTCATGAGAACCAAGAAAAAGATCACTCCTGAACAACGGATTTGAACTCTATATCTAATACAAAGGCCCACATAATAACATAATGAAACCATAATAAACCATATATATATATATAAGGTTATTTAATTTCAAATTAATGAATATAATGTCATTATACATGACATTAATGTGAAGAAAGTGTTTGCATACACGACAAGGGTAAATTCTCGAATCCAACTTTCATTAGTAAGGTTCTCCCTCTTTCACTCCATTTTCGGTATAAGAACTCATTAAAAATAATTTTTTCATAACTATATTAATTTTTATGGGATATAAATGATATCCACTTGATTTTATGTCTACCATATGTTTTCCAAAATAACTTTTCTTTCAAAAACACACATTTTACTTCTCACTCAAGGATGATGGTTCTTGTATCAAGAATGCTATTATTTCATTATTTTGGGAACACAAAGTTTATGAATCTGTTATGATGTGAAGAAACCCATTCCTTTTAATGGGTTATTCAGGTTCATAATTAATATATGTTCTATGTGGAATTATTGATAATGAAAATGTTATGATTTGATGGGTGCACCCTGAATTATATAGCGCAATTTGAATGTTTGAATGTGACATGTTCACCATGAATTATACAGTGCTCCAATGTATTGGGTAAAGTGATAATTTTCATGAGTTAATGTGAAATTATGTGTGAACATGATTTTAGATTTGTTCAATGCTATGTGTGATATTTTTCCATGAAGACAAGATGTTTTATTTTTATTCATTTCCACAATCCATTCATTTACCCAATGATCCCTCTCGTGATTTATATGATGATGATGTAATGATCACCTAAGGATATATTATTTCATGTTCTTATATATCCTCTTATTAGGATTTTAGGCCACCCCTTTTTGATGTATATCCTCAGGTGACTAATTGTTGTAAAGAGAAGTCCTTATCTAATAAGAATCTTGAGAAGAACGAATTAAATAAATGTCCATGATTTATGTTTAAAATAATTTGTGTTGTCATATTTTTTCCAAGACACTAAACCTTTTGATCCCCATTGATTAATGTTTTAATGTTGTTTGTCATTATAATAATGCAAAAATAATGTAATAAAAGTAGGGTCACTATAAATGACATAAACAAAATAATTAATTTAGATTATAATCCATATCAGTATAAATTATATTTCATTATTACCTATATATTTCTTTAACTCTAAATCATCAAAAATACATTAATTTTAGAGTTTTTTAATTAATTTACCTTGATTTTCCCACTATTTTACAAGAATTGTGTGTTCTTTGTATAAGAGTTTAAGGTAAATATAAAATCAATATAAATTAAAAATAAAAACCATCATAAATATAATTTAATAATACTCAAAATAAAAATTAATATTCATTAACCAATTATGTTTATCCTTATGTGAACATATAATTTATATTTGAGCAAAAGGGAGTAATGATTTATCTTTTCCTTATTTAAATTACTATATAGGCCACTTAAGAGAAAAGGTTCCCCATAAATATTTTAATAATGAGGATAAGGTTGTAAATTATGATATAAATTCATTAAATAATATTTTATATTTAAAGTGGTGTCCTGGTCATTTTTTTTAAACTAGGTTAACCTGATTTACCCTTTTACCCTGGTGACATGTTTCTACTATTTTTTCTATTCATTTAGGCAAAAAAACAGTTTGGAAATATTTCATATAATTATTTATTGTGATTAAATATATAGAATATATATTATAAAATTCTAATTCATTTTTTTTTGAATTTAATTTTACAATGAACTAAAAATTTTCTGAAAAAATTATTTTTAAAGAAATTTATTTTTCAAGAATTAGATGATGTTACATTAACTCTATGAATTTTAAAAATAATAATATAAAGATAAATAAATAAATAAATAAATATATACATATATAATAAATATATTTAATTTTAATCATTCTTCATTAGGGTTTATTTTTATTAATTAAAATGGATAACCATTATTCACTAAAAATATATTTGCATAAAATTGCATTTGTAAGCATAAAAGTAAACTTAAAAAAATCCTGAATATTTCTAATTAAATTGAAATTAATGATATGAATTTTAATGAATTGGTTTATGTTTAAATTTAATACCACAAATATAATATAATGGGTCTTTTGAATTACATGATTTAATGGAAAGAAATGACTATATTTGAATAATTAGTAATTTTCTCTATTAATAAAAAAATCATTTTAAAAGAATATAATAATTTAAAAATTAGTTAATTGTTATATAAATATTTAAATAAATATTATTATTTAATGAAAAAACTATTCTAATTAGTCCAATTTTTTTTAATACTTTCTCACAATTTATTTGAAGAAAACATATTTTTTGAAATAATAAAATATCTTCCCTATAAATTGAGTGCATATTTTCTTTGAATTTATCATAAAATTTATAATTAGTAGTATATTTATATTTATTAAATAAATTATGTAATCCAATTAATAATTTTAAATTAAACCTCTTAGTTATAATAGTCATATTTATATAATTTTTTTTCATGTTTTGTTTAGGGTTGGTGTTGCACATCATACACACTATCAGGCAATGTTTTTTTCCCAAATATTAGTCTGTTACATTCTTAGATCACTATAAACCAAAAAATAATCTATTTACATTATGGTATAATTTTTTTCTAGTATAAAATTATTCTCTACTACATCATCAATGTGAATTGGAATCCAACAATGTCCAGATTTTCACCCTATCATCTTCTTTTAAATAGACATGAATCGATTGGGGTATGATATCTATTCATAATGGTGTAGTATTAAGTATATCACTCCATAAAAAAATTCATGCCCACATATAATGAAAATTATTATTCGGATCCACGAATGTTTATCCACAACACCATAAACATCAAACAATGTTATATTTGTTTCTTTATATTAACTTTTATAATGATTGATAATTAATAAAACAATTGTAAACAATGGTTTTTAAATATTATATTTTATTCTAAAATTATCACATCATTTTTATCTTAGGTTTAAATAAACATTAACTGGTGGATTTCCCTGTAGCACACCTAACTTTGGAGTAAATACTTATAGACACAATGATCCCTAATGTATAGTTTTTCGTTGTCAATGAAGCCTATAAAACCTGAGAGATGTTCATTGATTTTGAATTAAAATTTTTATCTTAGAAAAAAATATATGGTCCATATCTCAATATGAATATAATGGGAGACATGTTTTTCTCTACCATGAAGGAACTCATTCCATAATTATAACTTATTTCAAAAGGATTCACCAATAATGAGTTTGAATATTAATTCCTCCTTATAATTAAATAATGTTATCTAAAAATAATTATCTATCTATTTAATATCTTATGAAACTCATAAATTGTGATTTAGTAGATAGTTGTGGATATACTATCAAGAAGGATGAGTTAATACCCCTTCTTGACTTTACATGAGAGATTAATGCATAATTTCTCATTGTGATGAATATGTCCTACAAACCATGAATATAAAATGACTGTAGCAGTCTGGAATTACTTTTAGTGGAATATAATTGATACCAATCAGGGCACTCCATGGGCGGCTACACCCCCTGGGCGGGACACACCACCATCCCCAGTAAATACTTATGAATAAACAATCTTGGATAAAAAGAAGATTGGAAAAGTTATCTCGTACCTTAAATATGATATGCTTCGTACGTATCCAAAACTACTTTATAATTATTTAAATAATGTCATTGACTTATTAAAAAAATCATATTTATTTTTATGATATCATATATGGTTCACTTATGACTTTATATTACTCGATCTTTTGTAAATTCCGTGTTAGAGAAACATTTTGGGTAAAATCATTTTATTTATCGTATGTGTTTGGACTTGTTGTTCTTGATATTAATATTACTTATATCATAATTTAATTACTTCCAGAATGTAAAAAATGATTTATATATCATATATATTCAGTATATTTATATATATAATAGATAGATAAATTAAATGAATCACATCGTTCATGGAGACGGTAGGTCGTACGTACGCATGAACGCTGTTTTCCTTTCCTTATTGACTTGAATGGAAGTAAGTAGATGAAATATATATATAAATAAATTACTTAGCTTTATCATGTCATATATTTCATTATTATTCATTATATATACTTTATAATTATTCTTTAATGGTTAACATTGAAAATGAATCTCATCGCGTCGTGGAGACGGTAATCTGTACGTACGCACCAGCGATGATATCATTCAAATAATTATTGAATGGAATTGGAGTGTATGATATAATATTTCATAATCATTATTATTTTATAATAACCATATATAGTTATTGTTTACACCAATACACCCATCCAAGTAAGGTGGTGGTGGAAAACAAATTACACCACGACGTGGAGACGGTACTCCGTACGTATGCACGCGTGGTGATTTCGTTTTCTGTAGGATGCATAAAAGATGAATTAGTGTTGTTTCATATTTATAATAACATATCAGTATATTAGTGATATGTATGTTATTAATTAATTATGAAACAAATAAATAAGAATAAGTAGAAGAAGAAATAAATTAGAATGAATCGGAAAAGGATATTACCTCTTCTTTGATGCGCCTCTTCTTAACCTTCTCTTAAGGCACTAAAGATGATATTTTGAGGATACCATAACCTCTATAATGTTTCTATGGAAGTTGATAAGTTAAATGGGTAGGGGTTGGCCGAGCTTGCAGTCTCAAAATTGTGTAAAGAGAAGAGGGAGGAGGTTCCCTTTTATAAGGGAGGAGAGTGGCACCTTAGGAAAAACATAAAATATTATTTTATAATAAAGTCATATTCGGTTTATAATAGCTCCAAATTGATTAATTTCAAAGATAAAGTGGGAATGGGTCGCATTAAGCTCAACCAATAGGTTTTAGACAAGTTTAGGGTACTATTTTAACCTTATCATTTAGATTTAACTCTAAGTTAAATAATTTAACTTTTACTGTGTCTTCTTGTTTTCTTACACTATATGGTTAATAAACATACTATAACAAGCCAAACAGACCCCAAGTGGTTTATTATTAATATATATAACCTTATCTAATTCATTTGGCTGATCTTTCTATTTTTAGGAAAATAATATCAATTAATAATATAATATTATTTTAAAAAACTATTTTATGTTAATTGTGACACTATTTGGTAATTGATTTTTTTAAAAATTACAACAGCATGATTAGTTCCAAAAATGATAATTTAAACAAGACTAACAAGTCATATTAACATAAAAATTTGATTAATTTATTAAAAGTCTAAAGTTACATTTATTTGGGTATTGATAACATCAATTATGTTAATATTTCATTAACAAGGTAATTGATGCATCATCATTATGTCATAAATAAATTAAATTATTTAATGTCCAAAAATTATAAATAAAATACCATTATGTAGGAAATCATTTTATATTTCTAATGATTATTTATAGTCGAATTTGTCTTATGTACAACCCTATATTAAATTTTTTTTATGTTATTAAACATTGATTTTAACTATTTTAACTAATCTTTAAATAAAATAATAATAAATGTCATTATCTAATCCAAGTAGACCTAAAGGGTAATATTTTATTCATAAGGTTGTTTTTGGTCCAATTACAATTATCCAATATAATTAGGGCATGTGTTAGGGTAATAATAATATCATTTTTACCCTTAATTACCCTATTTACTTTTAATCGTTGTAAATAAAAGCCAAAAGTTATTATTCATCAAAAATTATTTTTATCTTATTGAGCCACATTTTACTCCATGATATTAACTGTGTCTCATGAATTTCTTAAATTCCACTCACAGAAGAGGTAAAATTATGTTTTATGTAAATTTTCAAATTCTCCTAGGAGGTGGGTAAAAGACGGTGGAAAGTTCAATAAAATTTTTATATATCTAAAATTATTATAAAATGACTCCAATGAATTAAATCTAACTTATATAGGCATTATGTATCAATTTTTACCTAAAATATATTTAATGAAAATAAATAATTATTTAAATAAAAAGTCGGTTTTTAAATAGTAACCTAGTGTTTTCACTATTCATCAAAAATTGAATGTTTTTAGAAAACTACCAAAAATTTACCCTAGGATAATTTCGATATTCTGAATCCAAAAATGAAGTCCATTTTGAATGATAAAATTTATAAATGTTCAAAAAGTGGGTATTACTATTCATAACGGCTCGTTCATAATAATATTATAATAATATCTCGTTTAGTGAAACATGGTATTACATACTACACACGCTATCGAGGAATGTCTTGATTACGTGTAATATAAGCCAAGTAAGGGCTACGTGTAGTGAAGTCTCTGTTTAGTGTTGCGTATAACATAATCAAAACTTATTTCATTTATACATCAAACAAAATCTATGCTTAATGTTGCATAGAATAATTTCCACAAAAAGAACTTGAAATTGTGTGTAACATGAGCCAAGAATAGTGTTACGTATACTGCAAGCTAATACGGTGTTGCGTATAGTACAAGATAATTTTGGCATAGCGTACAACATAAGATAAGAAATAAATTAAAAATAATATATCTCATAAAATCTTGGGGTGTTACATTCTACCCCCCTTAAAATGAATTTCGCCCTCGAAATTTGTCGGGGTTATAAATGGTTTACTACTTGAAAGTTTATTTCAAAGAAAACCACATCGTAAAAAGAAATACTAAAACTTAATTTTAAAAGGTAAAGTATGAAACAAAATTGTTACCCAAATTAACTCATCACTGGGTTTCCACATAGGAGAACATAGGTGAAAATATGGATATGGAAGAGAAACCTAACCATCATGTTCGGATGAAGAGTTGTAGAGAGCATGGCTATAAAAAAGCCAAAAATCACAAAGCCATAAATTTATGATGATTTAAGGTACCATCTGCTTCATTATATATGAGGACACTAGGACAACATTTTTGGTTTTCAAGATCATTTCCCTAAAGATGAAGAATTTTAATTAGAAGAAATACTTTCTTGATTTTGGTACAATCTCACTATTGTATGTGCTTTGAACAACTTCCACATCATCTCCTAAAGGAATGAAGTTGAATTTGTCTTCCGTGAAGTGTTAGCAGATCATGCAATAGAATGATGGGTCATTCCATCTGTCTCAAACAAAAGGTTAGAAAAAGTTATCAAATATAAATAAGTCTATATATGGTGAGGTTATTCGTATATGATTCAAAAAATGGACTTTTCTATCATACCTCTTAATATAATAAAACTAGTTTCTACTAACAAGGGAATTCTTGTAGGCCAGTGGTAGGCGATAAAGGCATGTCGCACTTCGGTTATGGGTTTGATTCCCACAACCTAGTGCGACGCGACGGGTTGTCGCTCATCCTGAAGTTTTTCCTTTTTCCAAAACTACATTATTATAACATTCCATCAATAATATCGAAAAAAGTTATAGCATTAAACATTACTTAGTTTTTTCCAACATAATCCATTCCAATCTTTAGGATTATCCAAAATAATGTTGTCCAAGATCATAGTATAAAGAAAACAATTACTCGAAATGTCATCTACTGAGCTTGTTTTATCCCACATATATCATACAATATATCTTTTTGGTCACATTACAAACATGTGAATACATTAATCACGTATTCTCTTGAAACACCCATTGAACCTTATTGAAAACATGAATGCTATCAAAATTTAACACTTTCCACATACCAAAATCCCAAAATTTCTATATACTCAAACCATGATATAACTTTGTCCTTATATCTTTCATGATCTCATTTCATTTTTTAATCATCCCTTTATTGTGCACGTATGATCTTCTTTCTAAATATATCTCAATCACTTTTCATGGTTACCGGTACCATACAATTATTGAAAACCACAATACACCAATACATAAATATTTCAATATTCCATGATACTATATTCAACATTATTTTGGAATCCCATTACATAAACACTTAATCATTCCACCACATCGTTTTCATATTCAAAATTGACAATAGTGATCGCATGTGACTTCCATTTGTCATTTTTTTAAGTGGCTTCTCATCTTGATCATCATTAACCCTTGGATTAGGGCATTTATTACCATAATGCCACATTTCCTTTCACTTGAAGCATTGAAGATTTGGTGGAGCGTTCTATGTAATCTTTTCTCTATTCACATCATTAGCTATCTTTTTCACATTACATCGACACTCAACTTCTCGATGACCTTCTTTTCCACACTTAAAAAATTTCATAGTACTTTTTAGGCAATCTCCACCATTCTTCTGTCCACACTTTGAGAATAAAGAAACATTCATCTTCTTTTCACCATTATTCTGACATTTCTCCATGAACTCCATCTTTCATTTCTTGTCAAAACCATGAGATGGATATGTAACACCAACTTCCATTTCTACCATGATAGCACAATGCACAATTTTTTCATAGCTACTAAAGTCTATTATAAATAATTCCCTTCAAAGACTTGGTTTTAAGCCACTGAATAATCAATCAACTTTACTTTCAGGTTGGATGATAAAGTCAGATGCATACATTTCAAGCCTTGTGAAATTCACTTTGTATATACCAACTGATTCATTATCATTTTTCTTAAGCTCAAGGAAATACATTTCTATCTTTGTTCAAATAATACGAGGGAAGTAATTATTGAAAAATAAATTCTTGAACTCATCTCATTCTATGGATTCAATTTCATCTCAGGGTCGCGTATTCTTAATTAGAGTCCACCATTGATCTGGTTCGCCTTCTAAACAGTAAATAGCCAGAATGAATTTTTCATGTTCTGAACAGCGAAGTATGGAAAATATATTTTCAATGGTACTGATCCATTTTTCAACAACAAGTGGATCAGAAAACACACTGATATAAGGTGGATGTTGCCTCATGAAGGACTCAATAGAATATTGTTCCCTTATCTACTCATTTGGAAGTCCAGAATGATTAATAGCTTGTGGAAGTATAACAATAAGATTTTTAACTCCATCTCCCATATCATGGGTTTGTTCCAGAATACAATAATTGCATTGTCCATTACATTGATCAATATGGTTCCTTCGGGTTCCAGCCATCATCTAAACCCCAAAAAGAATAGTGTGAGAGGCAAAAATCATGCTAGGGAAAACAACATAATAAAGGGGGAGTACCTCCAATATATAACATCTTAGGGTTAATTCTAAGATTTTTTCTAAATTTTAGGACTATAACCTATACTTATACTTAACCTTAGGGACATCCCTAGACATAACTTAGAAATATCTTTAGGGACCTCACTAATGTTTTTGCATCATAGTTTCCAAAGGTTAAATAAACCATTCCAATGATACCAACTGTAGCCGTCTGGAATTACTTATAGTGGAATATAATTGATACCTATCAAGTCAATCCATGGGAGGCTACACGCCCTGGGTGGGACACACCACCATCCCAAGTGGCATCCATTTCCTCATGAAGCCCTTGGGCGGAGAGTTATGCTTCGTCTAACTCTCTCATGTGAGAGTTCCCAAGGATCTGATTCATTCCAACCTACTTTGCATATGATACCAACTATAGCTATACAGAATTATTTCCAGTGGACTATAATTGATACCTATCAGGGAAATCCATGGGGGAATACACCCCCTGGGTGGGACACACCACCATCCGCAGTAAATACTTATGAATAAACAATATCGGATAAAAATGAGATTGGAAAAGTTATCCCTTACCTTAGGTCCGATATGCTTCATACGTATCCGAACCTCCTGTATAATTATTTAAATAATATCATAGACTTATTATAGAATCATATTTATTGTTATGATATCATATATGGTTCACTTATGATTTTATATTACCCGTTCTTTTGTAAATTCCATGTTGAAGCACTGTTTTTGGTAAACTTGTTTTATTTATCGTACATGTTTGGACATATTGTTCTTGATATTATTATTAACTATATCATGATTTAATTAATTACAGAATGAAAAACATGATTCATATATATTCAGTATATATATACATAATAGATAGATAAATGAAATGAAACACACCGTTCATGGAGAAGGCAGACCGTACGTACTCATGCACGCTATTTTCCTTTTCTTATTGACTTGAATGGAAGTAAGTAGATGAGAGATATATATATATATATATATATATAAATCCAATAGATTTATCAAGTCATATATTTCATTATTATTCATTATATATACTTGATAATTATTCTTGAATGGTTAACATGGAGAATGAATCTCATCGCGTCATGGAGACGGTAATACGTACGTATGCACGACCGATGATATCGTTCCCATAATTATTGAATGGAATAGGAGTGTATGATATAATATTTCAGAATTATTATGATGTTATAATAACAATATATAGTTATTATTTACCCCATTATACCCATCCAAGTAAGGTGGTGGTGGAAAACAGATTACACCACGGCGTGGAGATGGTATTCCGTACGTATGCACGCGCAATGATTTTGTTTCTGTAGGATGGATAGAAGATGAAATAAGGTTGTTTTATATTGTTAATAACATATCAGTATATGAGTGATACTGATGTTATTAATTTATGATGATAAAAATAAATAAGAAGTATAAGAAGAAATAAATTGGAAAGAATCGGTAAGGATATTATCTTTTCTTTGACGTGCCTCTTCTTATCCTTGGCTTAAGGCACTAGAGTTGGTCTTTTGAGGAGACTAGAACCTCTATAATGTTTCCAGGGAAGTTGATAAGGTAAATGGGCAGGGGTTGGCCGAGCTTGAAAGCTCAAAATTGTGTAAATAGAAGAGGGAGGAGGTGACCTTTTATAAGGGAGGAGAGGGGCACCTTTAGAAAAAACGTAAAATATTATTTTATAATAATGTCATATTCGGTTTATAATATCTCCAAATTGATTTATTTAGAAGCTAAAGTGGGGATGGGTCTAAATAATCTCAAAAAATAGGTTTTAGAAAATTTTAGGTTACTATTTTAACCTTATTATTTAGGTTTAACTCTAAGTTAAATAATTTAACCTTTACCGTGTCTTCTTGTTTTCATACACTATATGGTTAATAAAATTAATATAACAAGCAAAAAGGACCCCAAGGGGTTAATTATTAATATATATAACCTTATCTAAGTCATTTTTCCTATCCTTATATTTTTAGGAATAGAATAGCAATTAATAATATAATATTTGTTTTAAAAACTATTTTATGTCAATTTTGACACTATTTGGTAAATGATTTTTTTTGAAACTCATAACAACATGATTAGTTCGAAAAAAGTTAATTTAATCAATACCAACATGTCATATTAACCTAAAAAATTAGTGTAAATTTTGAATAGTATAAAATTACATTTATTTGGGTATTTATAACATCAATTATGTTAATATTTCATTAATAATGTAATTACTCCATCATCATTGTGTCATAAATAAATTAAGTTATTTAATGTATAAAAAATGTAAATAAAATACGATTATTTAGGAAATAATTTTATATTTTAATTAATTTTTATAGTCAAAATTATCTTATGTATAACCATATATTAAATTTTTTTTATTTTTTAAACTTTGATTTTAACTATTTTAACTAATCGTAAAAAAAAATAATAAATATCCTAATCTATTCCAAGTGGACCTAAATGGTAATATTTTACTCCTAAGGTAGTTTTTTGTCGAATTAAACTTATCCAATAGAATTTGGACATGTTTTAGGGTAATAATAATATAATTTTACCCTTAATTACCCTATTCACTTTTAACCGTGGTAAATAAAAGTAAAAAGTTACTATTCACCAAAAATTATTTTTATCTTATTCAACCAAATTTTACTCCTTGATATTAAATGTGTCTCTTAGAGTTTTGAAATTCCACTCATAGAAGTGGTAAAATTAGGTTTTCTGTAAATTTTCAAATTGTCCTACGAGGTTGGTAAAAGACGGTGAAAAGTTCAATAACATTTTTATATATCATTTTTTTTAAATGACCCCAATGAATTACATTGAAGTTATATAGGTATTATTTATCAATTTTTACCTAAAATAAATAAAAATAAAATAAATAATTATTTAAATAAAAAATTGGTTTTTAAATAGTAACCCAGTGTTTTCACTATTCATCAAAAATTGAAGGTTTTCAGAAAAATTCCAAAAATTCACCCTAGGATAATTTTAATATTCTGAATTAAAAAATGATGTCCATTTTGAAAGTTAAAATTTATAAAATTTCAAAAAGTGGGTATTACTATTCATAACGGCTAGTTCATAATAATATTATAATAATATCTCATTTAGTGACACTCGGTATTACGTACAACACACGCTATCGAGGAAGGTCTTGATTACGTTTAATGTAAGCCAAGTAAGGGATGCGTGTAGTGAAAGCTCTGTTTGGTGTTGCGTATAACAAAATCAAAACTTATTTCATTTATACATTAAACATAATCTATACTAAATGTTGCGTAGAATAATTTACACAAAACGAACTTGAAATTGTGTGTAACATGAGCCAAGAATAGTGTTACATATACCGAAAGCTAATACAGTGTTGCTTATAGTACAAGATAATCTTGGCATAGTGTAAAACATAAGATATGAAAGAAATTAAAAAGAATATATCTCATAAAATCTTGGGGTGTTACAATGACCATGAATATACACTAGAAAACCTAGAATCTACTATTGAAAACCTGCATCTAGGTGAAATGATCACTCACGTTACAAATCAATGAGTTATAATCCTTTTCAGAAATAAGGAGTTAGAATAGGTTGGTGATATTGAGACTAAATTGGATAATGATGATTTCTTATCCACACATGTTGAAAAAACTACCAAAAAATTCCTCTAATAGTCTAATAACACTAAAATAGAGTTTTTATCCAATATTAGTAAGAAATAGAATATTTTTAATAATGGGAAACATAAATTACTATTAAAACCCAAGAATATTTAATAAAAAATAAATTTTATGTTTTTTATATTAATGTTAATTATTCATATTATTATTAATATGTATTATTATGATAACATATGAAACAATTTTATTATGTTAGGGAATAAGTACATGGTTTTTCATTTAAATTTTTTATTTTAAATTATCTATTTTTCTATGTAATATACAGTTTTATTAAAATGTTTAATTAATACATTTTAATAATTAAATTTCATAAAGATCAATAATATTCTAGTGTTAGAAAGTCATAATTATCTTATGGATAATTTTTGGTGTTTTAAAAAGTGTGTGCGAAACCAACAAAATCACCCACATTGGATAATGAAAATAAATAATAAATAACTATGAAATTTATAAAAAAAATTTACCATAAAAGTGTGTAAAAGGTAAGAAACATGAATAATGCTTTGAAATAAGTCCTTAATATGGGTAAAATCATTTTAAATGAGATTAAATCGCATTCATGGATGTACGGTATAATAGTAATGGATTTATTGTGCTCAATTTATTTTCTTTTAGTTATATGATTTATTTATGAACTCTATTTGTAAAAGTTTCTTATATTACACCATTAATTTATTCCATAAAATAATTTTTATTTCTCTCTATGTAATCTATAGGTTCTTATCAAAATTGTGTTCTTTAATTTAATTTATTACTTTAATAAATATATCTTGTTAAAAAAATTCTCATCCTCTCCAATAATATCTTTCCATTCTATATATACATTTTTGTTTCCATTATTTATTACATTAATATTTTAGAACTCAAATATTTATTTTTACATGTATAGTTTATATTATTCCTTTCATCTTTTAAAAAGGATATATTATTTTGCCTTTTTTTTATGTGGATTCCTATAAATTTATTTTTAAATATTGAAAATGTTTTTCCATTCATATTCATATATTTTATCTTCCCCTCCAACTTTATTTAATTATATCATATTTATTTTCAAGGTTCTATTAATTTTATTTATTTACAAAAATTGTTTAAGAATTCCCTCATTTAAAATTATTAAAATTTACTTTTGAAAGAAACTCGTAACATTATTTCATTAAAAAAATGTTAATAAATATTTTAAAAAACTCTTTTTAGGGGTTCACATTGATTTTCTTATTTATCTCAAATGCATATAGGTCATAGGATGTTATGTTTTATGAATCGCCCTGTAAAATCATTTTTGAAATAATTGTACTAGGTTATTTATTTTAGGGTATCAATTGATCTAATTCTTGACATCATTTTGTGTCATACTATTTGAAAATTACATGAAACCCATTTTTTCCATGAGTTATTTATGATTTGATGAATGATTTATTTCATGTGGAACACAAATGTGTATAATATTATTATTTGATAGGTGGAGTCTTTTTACACTGTCCAATTAATTGGTCATTATTTTATTTCTTATGAGATAATGTGGGGATTCATGAGATTTTTTCTTCTTTTTACAACCTAAGTTGTGGGAAATTTTCTTTTTTCACTACCTAAGGTGTAGAAATTTTGATTTCATTAGAGATCGAGTAATTGAAATTTTATATTTTTCACAACTTAATGTGAGATTTTTTTATTCACATCATAATAAATCAAAATAATTTGGGTTTTTTATATTTTTATAATTTTCTTTTCTTATTGTTTTGACAAATTTCAATATTTAAGACACATTTATATGTCATTCCATATGACTATGTTATCCTCCATGGATCATGATTATTATCTCTAGTTTAATCACTCTTACAACATGATATATGTTTAATCATTTTGAGATTATTTATTCTTTTATCATTCCATATAGAAAACACTTTTTATTTCATTTTCATTAGAATAATATATTCCCCCTTGTCTATGTTTTGAATAAATTATATGATATAACTCCTTCATGGATCATTGATAATTTTTCCCTAATTGTGAATTTGAGATCACCCCTAATTATGTTTTTTATTCCCATATTTTTAGTTATTTTTATATCTCTTGAGATATCTATAATGGATTCTACTATGGTAAAATTATATTGAAATGTACATAATTACATTAAATAATATTTTAATTTTGCTAATATCTAAAGTCACTAAACCTATGGATTATAGGCATATTGGATTGATGGGATATATAGCGTTTAAATTATATGAAATTTATTGATGTTTATGTTGTTCCATATCACTTGTTATCAAATATTGTTGGTAAAAAAGGTTTTTAGCACTAATACTAGAAGTCTATGTTCATGCGTGTCAAAATGGAATTATTCCACATGAGATCCATTTCCGTCTGGGAAGCTTCTATGTGGGGCCCAATTATATTAAACACCCTTTGTCCTATTCTATTCTTTATACGATCATTCAAAGTGTTATGAATTTATACCAATCTACTATTATTATTGAAAGCCTCACATTTTCCACTATGTCATTTATATGCTTTTAATTTTGGGCATCGTTGGTTTAAGGAACATCTTATTCCCAATAGTCTCTACCTCCCACAAATTTAGCTGTAGTGGGGAATACTATGACATAATTTCTAACAAATGACCCTCCTTTATACCCATATGTTATTGGAATTAATGCATTCATGTTATGACTAATATTATTTAGAAAACAATATTTTTGCGGGATGTATGAACATAAACTACATGACATTAGCCTTAGTTTCATAAACTAAAACTATATACAAAATCTTCTTTATTGAATGAACATTATAGGATTAGAATAATGGTTTTTCAAACATGAAATGAAATTATATGGAATTGTACTCATTACATTAACCTAAACTATATAGTGTATTATCTTTTCCTCACAATATAAATTTCATGGTATAACATATTTTTTATTTTTAAAATGTAACTCTCACATTCAAGAAAGAGTCTGACACTATGATTTTATGAATTTTATATATGTTTTTGGTCACAATTATTATCGTAATATTTTATTTGTTTTTTATCATGGATGATTTGAATTCTAATTCAAATTTATTTAATATTTGAACCTCAAATATATGGAATTTGACTCCTCTTAAAGGGGACATGTAAGAATAATTCATTAGGTTTAATCCTAACACCATTATAAGACCCTTATCGTTATACATTCCATGATATATTTAAACTCGAGAGTGACTTCATAAAAATGATTGAAATATATCTTAACCAAACTTATTCATGTAATAATCCTACGTTTCATTATGTTTCAATAAAATAGAGATTTAAATAAATATGGATTTATCTTGAATGCATCAATTTCTGTTAGTAATTTATATAAAGTCAAATTTTATTTTTGCTAAGAAGGATTTCAAAAATATTCTTAAATATATAATTTTTTTTCAAAATATTTAACAAGATAATTTATTATATGTGTCAACCAACCATCCTATTCATTTTTTAGACATATCCCAACATTCTAGTTACCTCCCTTACCAAAATGAGTGTATGTAAATGTATAAAACCACAACATGAAACTAATCCAAATAGAAATCAATTTACATGTCAAAAAATTTGACCAGCCATGTATTTCTTAAACCTTACTCAATCAAGTTACTATATTTCACTCCTTTATAAAATGAGTCGTAATATCATATCGGTTAAAAAATAATTTTCCTGACAAAAAATATACCCAATCACTCTAATATTAGATTAATATTTTATAATAGTTTAATAAAGAATCAATGTATGAGTGTTCAAATTTAGGGAACCCTATTAACCTTAGGTATTAGATATTTTAATAAATTATAAATCTAAAGTACATAAAAATATATATGTATGAAATTTCATTTAATATACCCTAATTGGATCAATTTAGATGACTTAACACACCTGTGTCTCATGAGTGAACTTTATATCTCTATATGGTCCCTAAATTAATCTAATCTCACCACAAAATCACAAATGAGTTTTTGTGATAACTATTAATTAAGGGTAATTCAAACGATTAATTCTAAGGGTCTATTAATCATTAAACTCTGATTTATTATATGCAACATACTTGATTGAATGATAATTTATGAAATTTATATTAACTAAAAAACCTTTACACGTTATACATTTCCATGATTAAAATATTATAATCTAGTATTTAGACTCATATATAGTCAAAACTATATAAATTAATCCTAGTTACCCATATATCAATGAAAAAATTATCTTGAACAACTCACATTCATTTTTAGTGCTAGTGGGTTTGAAAGGATCCACTGTATATCTATGTAAAAAATACTTACAACACCCTTATAAATTATCTCTCTAATGAGGTTTTACATTCTATGATTTTGTTTAGTAATTCTTGGAGTTGAAGGTTTCATTTATTTCATGTCAGATCTGTTGTTTCCATAATTATGCTCTATCTAAACATCTTTAACTTCAGATTAACAATGATCATTTTAACTAAAAAATTGTATAATCATATTTAATGATTCAATACACTGTTCTTATGTTGTATGATTATTTTTTAAATTTTTTTATAACTCTTCCAAGTAATTAATACATAATTAATGAAAAACTAATACTAATATATAGTATTATAATTGTTAGTTTAGAAACTAGATTTAGTGACACCCCTTATAACCCTCTCAAACTCATATCTAAAGACAAATAATATTTCCTTTATTTCACTAAATTACTTACATATTTTTTTAATATCAATAAAATTATTTTCAACTAGATTTATTTTATATAAACTATTTATGACATGGAAAAACAAATTTTGAACCCATAGAATTTGGAAAATTGGCCATGTGTGCCCCCCTAAAATGAAATTCAATTGGGTAGGCGATAAAAACTAGTAATATGAATTCAAATATTCAGGCGATGCCTTTGACTATAACATACTTGCAAAAACATATGTAATCCTGAAATACTAATAAAACCATAAACTACCCATATGATATAAAATAGATAAACAAAAGAGGTGTATATGAATATAAATATAAATATAACTAACTTATAAATTTTGATACAAGAGAAATATTTCAAAAATTAAGGGAAACTGAGAACATAAAAAATCCTTGGATTTGATAGCTATTACAAAATGGAGAAAACACTTCATCTGTATCATGCCTCTTATCATGAACATTTAAAATATCCCTCAATACTATGTACAAATATATAATAGATCCTATAATTTCACACCCTATAATATCAACTACAAACCATATATGTTCTATATAAAATAAATACATGTGGGTTATAACGCCTACACATGGGTTTGTATTACATTTCTTAAAGATTACCTATAAAAATAAAATGAAAAAACTGAATAAAAAGTTATATCAAAACTATGGGTTATCCGGAATAAGAACCAAACTGATGTTATATTGGTGAACAAATAAATCAAGAGGATATGAGATTTATTTTTGGATTTATCTTCTAATATAAATCCACCACACCCACACAATGTAAAAATAGATGAAAATAATCATCTACATGGATGAACATAATAACAAATCAAGAAATATTCCCACAACATTAATTAGACAACTAAACCTACATATTCACTACTTATATTGAAATGTAATAAAATAATAAAACCACATGATTTTGTTGTTGATCTGAATATAAAAAAGCTCTACTAAGGGTAACCAACACTTTAGAAAACATACATATAAGATGATTTTTTTGAAAAATACATTATCCCCAATAACAACATATGTTTATAGATAATGGGGTCTATAAGCAGGACTTAACCAATATATAATTATTCCCAGAACAATGTATCATTACAAAATAACCCATGATTACACCTCAACCAAAACATATTTTGTTCAATAATTGATTCTAGTGGAGGATCCACACCATAGAAAGGGTATATATATCAGTCAATATAATATTTACCCTATATATTGGGGACTCAATAGAAATCTTACCAGGGGGGATTAATCCCTTCATAAAAAATAAATAACATTAATATTTGATATTTATATTACCATTGATGTCTCTAAAATACATTTTAATATTTAATGACCCACAATCTAATCCTTCAGAGAGTTTCAACTATAGAAATAAAATGAAAACCCATAACCCCTCAAGGATGAATGGATTAAAAGGTACCAAACTTCATGTTCACTTAACTCAGTATACCATGGTCATAAAATCCTAATAATATGTTAGAAGTGTAAAATTGATAATACTTTGAGATCTAAACCTAATATACAACAAAAACACACACCCAAGTGCATGATAATGAATGAAATAACTCACCTTCATGTATTATGCCGATGTGTAGGACTGTAGTTTATATAAATCCAATGATCTACATACTCCTTCTCATATCAACACACATAAATCCCACCCATGGGTTTTAGCGGGAGGAATGAAATAATGAAATCTTACCTTCGATCAATGATTAACCTCGAAATAACTTATTCTAATTGAGTAAACATGGGTAAATGTAGCCGATTCTATGGAAGAAAATATAGAAACATCCTTGTGTCCATGACTATATACCAAACTCTAAAATCTATACAATCTTTCTAACCACTATCATCGATACATATCCATGGGAGTACTAAAGAAATTTTCAATATCTTACATTTAACCTATACATAATCTATATAAATATAAACACTAAAAAAGATTCCACAACATCAGTAATGGATACTAATGGTTAAGTGATTTTTACTATCAAAATATATATGAAAAATTATTAGAATGAAAAATTTATTTGTATGATTTTTATAATCACATGAAAAGATGAAAAATCAACCAAGAGGAAGGTGCATATAGTTTGAACAGTAGATGAGATTTTATGTGTTCTCTTAGGGTTATATGTTTTAGAAATCCCATTACTATGTTGTGTATTTTAGTTGATACATTATATTTTTATAAGTTACACACTATGTGTATAATATGGTTTTACTAGGAATGTATATCTATGAACTAGTCAAATCACATAGAAAACATGGCGTGCTATTACTAGATACACACTTTATTTATATGAGAGATACAACCAAGTTTTTTTATTGTGCCTATATTCATTATTATCATAATCTTAGTGTATGTTCTTATAGGTTACTGATCACATCTTGATTCAGAATTATTTCCATCAATTTTAATAATTTTTTTGGAAATTTTTTATCTAAATTATTCCACATATGAATCAATAACACATGATATTTAGATCATGATACTCAAGAGTAATACTATTAAAATTGTAAATTTCACTTCTTTTGTTTATTATGTTATAGGTGGAGGATATTTTAATATCCTAATATGAAATTAAAGAAAAATTGTTCAAACTACATTGAAGACATAAAACAAACATCCACTAATTATCATATTACAAACATTATTACCATACACATGAGATGAAATTTAGTAATTGCGTCTATAAATATATTGGATACTACTCTTTTGAATAACTCTAATCCCATTTCATCCATTTAGTTAAGCAAAAAAATTTATCTATTCATGAAAAAACCCTCATAATTAAGTGTAAAAATTAGTATTTTGATAATATCTCCCATTATAAAAATCCAATGAATAATAAATTATACATAGATATATTTAATAGGCTATAAAATAACACAATAGTTTTTTAAATGTTCAATGATACCATTTACATAGCCTAAAGAACTAAAATAGTGGAATTGGGATATCTATTTAAAAAAAACACTACCTTTCTTGGCCTATAAATACTAACCTTTGGGGTATCAATTTCAATCTCAACAAAAAAGGGTGAGGTTTTTTAATTTTAGATTGAGTTAGATATCTTCTAATCAATTTGTAGGTTTTCGAGTTCCCAATCATTATAGAGAGATATAAAATGATGATGGAAAATAACTCAAGCCTCCTCCTCGTCTTGATGGTGACCTAAATAGTGTGAAATGATTTCGATGGAGATATATGAATATAAATGGAGTTTGGACACAACAATTAGCTACTATTTGTGTAATTTTTTTTGAATTTTTATATGTAGTTGTATCAATTTTTATAGATTTTGATTCATTTTTTTGTGTGAAATAATTAAATGATATTTTATTCGTAATTAATAGGTCTGATATTCTGAGTTTCTAACATTTGTTATTCTAAGTTGAGAAACAAAAAATATTTTTCTTTCCAAAATTTTAAGGGAATAATAGTGATTGGGAATATCTTATTACACGAATGGGGACAAAACCTGACTGTATTATTTTTATGTCTTGGTTTAGAAATATGTGCCTCAGGTAAGGTCTTGGAGTATAATCTAGAATGTGGATAATCCTCAACTAAATAATATGTCTCACATTAAAACAAATTATCCAAAATTAACACGACATGTTTTGTAGGGATATTAAAATTATCACAATCTCATACATCATTGATAACCAACTTCATTTCATAGAATATATAATATATATTATTTCTTTATTTTACTTCAAACCATTATAACCCCTCATTTTTTGTTTGGTTTTTAATTTTTTTAATAAAATATAATCCCAAAAACCTCTAATTATTTTTGAATTATTAATTATTCTATTCCTAAGTCTATATTTATAACTTTAATCATATTTAATTTTTCATTTCATGATAGGTAGATCATATTTTGGTTTTATTTTATGATGTTGGAATAGTTTAGATAAGGTAGTATTGGAATGTTTTTTGATATTTTTTTAAATATGTCACTTCTTCCTTTTAGTAATATAATTTTTTAAATAATGTTTTATTATAAAATTTATTTTCTTTAGTTTTGATGTGTTCAAAATTGAAGTAATTCACCTTGATAATAATTATTTCCTTCCCTTATTATTTCATTTAATTCCCTTATTTATTTTTTAATTATTTAATAAATATTTTAATCAATAAAAATGACTATTTTTTCTTCAATGGGTTAAAAAAAATTCTTTCATGTTTATTAATCAACAATTTAATAAATTATGAGGATATTTTTACAATCGATGTCTATTATTGTGTTGGTAAAAATGATTTCTTATTCGAGGAAGATTTCCTTGAGTAGATGGTTGAGTTCATAGTCCTCTATTTTTATTTTATTATTCATTTAATGACAAATATAATCGTTTGGATATAAATAATTTTTATCAATTTTCATTTACTTGAAAATATTTACAAGATTATTCAGTATTACATGACCTTATATTTGAGTTTGAACAACTATTGAGATGATAAATTACCTTCACTCTCAATATTATTTTATCTTCACATAGATCACTATTTTTATTAATTATCATGGCCAAACCAGAGAGGGTAGAACCCCCACTTCATAAAATTCCGCAATTAAATTTTAGTATGATGATAATTTTATAATTAAATAACAATGTAATGTGTAATAATATTTCATGAAATTATATAATAAAATATATTCATTTCTATATATAATATATAATATATATATTAAAATAATGGGAGATAATCACAAAAAAATATTTATATAATTACCGAAAAAAGTATGAATATATATATATAATAAACAAAAAAAATACAACAAATCCCATGCCAATGGATCAGTGGAATTATGGGAAGTGACCCTTTACGTGTTCAAATCCATTCTTGATCATTGATTTATGATTCAATATTTTTAATTTTTTTCACTATTCCTATATAACTTTTCATTACATTTGTAATATTATATAAAATATATTAATTTATCAATCCAAACAAATATGTAATAACATGATAGGGGAATGAATGTGGCTCTTCTAGTTGTATATAAACAATGTAATTGAACTGAGTGCAGTTTTGGATCCCACACAAACCATGGGAATCACAAAAAATTCCCTTATTTTATTTTAAATTATTAAAGTGATTTATATTATTTCATGTCATTTATTATGAGATTAATTTTCTTAATATATATAACATATTAAAAAGATAGAAAAAATTTCATGAAAGAAACATTACTCTAATGGTTACAAGTGATTAGTGGGACTGAACAAGTCATAGGTCTAATCCTGCCCTAATCCCGATTGAAATGATTCTTCCTAGTTTTTTAATTTAATTAACTACATTCTATATATATATATACTAACACCATGTTTTTTATTGTTCTTAATATTGATTTAATATTTTCATTTTCATATAATTAAAAAAGTGTGTAAAAAATTACATGAATAAAAAGTTTACACATTTTCAATATGTTATTATAATTTTTATTGTTTATTCAAATATTAATAATTAATATAAATAAGTAAATAAAATCATTTATACCTTTATCAACTTCATGAAATTTATTTAAAATATATTTTCAATTTTACTATTTCATGTTGTTTTTTAATTTAAAGATATTTTTACTCATGGAATGCAGTTCAGAGAATTTATATATCTTCGATGAACAACTGGATAAAAATTGGATGTTTTTCATTGATATAAATGATTGAGTCATTTTTAAACCTTTAATATGACGATAACATATATTTATGTTGTTTATAGGTTAATTATATCATTTAATTTATCCATACATAAATATAAAGAACCATAAAATGTGAATTTCTCTAACCAAATTGAGTGTGTTTATATATTTAGTTAATTTCAATAAAGTTAAAAAAATATATACACTTTTTTATTATCCAATGGATTTCATTATTGTACTAGATTGAAATACAGTTGTTACGTAATATTTTTATTGATAAAACAATATTAAATGAAAAAAATACGACACCAGATATATGATGGAACCAAAAGCTTGAATTATGTGAATTCTTATGTTATTAATTTTTGAAACTCAATGACAAAGTTCATAAAAAAGGATTTGTGGAAAATAACAAAGTAAACCATTTTTTCTAAATTACTAATATTTTTTAAATATAAATTCTAATGATAAGCATGAAATGGTTGTCACACAAACATGTATAGGTATAGTTTCATGGTTGACTCAAAGATACCCTTCATAGGGTTAATATCACGAATCTAATTCAATTTTTTCTAATATAATTTTTGATTAATTAATTTAAATAATTACTGGGATTAAATCAATAGTGTGTTTCATATTTTTCATACATTTAAACAATAAATTAAATTTACATAGGATTTTAAATATTTTGAGGATAGAAAATTTCTTCATGTATTTATGTTTAATTATAATTGGACAAATGTGACTTTTTATATGAGTGAAAAGGTTTATGTGTGGGGGTGTGATCAAATCATGATTCATAATCCATTACTCACCCTTTTAAAAATGTTTATAACTATTTTGGGTCCTAATTACCCAATATATGAATGAATTTACATCACCATTTTATTCATTTCCATCATGGTTAATATAATCTAAATTTTATATTTAACTTTTAATGATGTTTATATAATATTTGGATGTTATTAAAAGATCCCAAGATGATGTTGAAGTCAAATGGTCTAAATTTGATGAATGACAAAGAACACATGTGAACTAATTTTGAAATTCAAAAAAAAATATCCTATAAAATTTGTATGAAATTGCTGGTTGTATGTCTAAATTTTTGGGATAAAATTTTATGTAATAATTCAATTCCTATTTTATCCATTTATCATCCCAAAAGAAGTGATCTATTTAGAGAAATAATATTTCGTGATGTTAATGGTATAACATATATTTTTACAGTATCTAATATTATAAAACTCCACTGATTTTAAAATTTTATAGGGATCTATAAAAAGTAATTTTAATATGTCTATTGTATTATAAATGTTGACATATGGGTATTTATTAGATCTAAATAAGGATATAAGTGATATTAGATAATCAATTTGTATGGACCACTATCTCTCTTATAATATAAATAGATACCTTAGTTATTTAATGTTTTTATTCCTCTATGGGTGATTTAATAACATTTTAAATATATTTAAGGATTTTATAATCACATTAACGGTTTTTGATCACCCTTTAATCAAAGAGAGAGTTAAATAAAAGAATAAGATTCACCCAATCCACCTCTTACTCTCTATGGTGTGTTAAATAATGGGATATCAATATAATGGAGATATGAAATTGTAAAGAGTGTTTCGAAAAAATGAAATAGCTATTGGTTTGGTGTAATTTGGTCTTGAAAATATTTTATTTAACTTTAAATTACATTGATTTAGACCTGGACGATTTGTTTTAGTGTGATGGAATAAAATATCCTTTAGTTTCTAAACATTTATCATCAGAATTTGAGTGTGTTATTTTAATTTATCCAAATTGTAATATATTAATACAATTCCTTCCAACCCTTTTTTAGTTATTAATGTTATTATATAATGAATTTTTCTATATATTTGGGTTCGATATTCACTACATGATTATTGTTTCAAGATTTATTTTTACATTAATTGGCTAAAATTCATAGAGGATAATAAAAACCATGTTGAATCCTTATCCAAATAATTTTATAAAACCTAAAAAACATTTAATTATAATTAACTTAAAATGTTTTATAGTGACTTTAAATGAACTTACTTTTCAAAAATTAACTTTATTTCATTGAATACATAATTTATTTTCAATCATTGTTCTACGTCAATCCTTTTTAAAACCCTCATAATATTAGGTACATTAATTATTTTCTAAAATAGTAACTCATAAAACCCCAATTCTCATGTATATTTTAACTTGGGTCTATCCTAGAATACATTTAATAATTTTAATACTAATTAATTTGATGCACCATGACTGTAAGTTAAACTACACATCATGAATTATATTGAGGCATTCAGGTGTGTAGTAATATAAATAATCTATAAAATTCAACTAAAAAACATGCTCTTCCAAGATCTACACCATGCATCAAAACAACCAACCACTTGTAAATATATTGACTAGGAATAAAATTTAATTGTTTTGAATCCCCAGAAAACCTTGATTCCAATATCTAACAAACCACCACTCAATGTCTTTATGTCATTCACCTAACACATTATATATCATGATCCACCTTCACCAAAAGGAGGGAAAGGTCAGCAGATTGCCAAGACATTTCTTCTTTTTGTTGAAGGAGAGATAATGACCCCTAAAACCCGCCTTCAATAGGTCCCGGAGTGGTGACCAGTACCAAGGGTATACAATCACACAATAATGGAAGGCATTACCCTTTTTCTTTTGATAGTATTGGGAGATAAGATAGTAAATCCCACAACACCAAAACTAAAAGTGCAAATACGACTGAAAAAAACCATTCCCACATGCTTGTCAAAGGTAAAGATACAAGTCACAAAACCCCAAAGGTAAAAAGATACCATGAAAAAGAGAAAGAACAACAGAAAATGCCCCAAAAGTCCAAGCTAGTATGGCCCCGTGCGATCCCTGAAGTCCTCCTAGAAACCTGAAATTAGTTTTATATACGTAGGGTGAGCATACAAGTATACTCAATAGGGAAAAAACTAAAGCTGTCGTGCACAAGTGGGGTGGCATACTAATGCCCTGTGAGAAAAGAGATAACCAAGCACCTAACAAGGAAAATAACCACCCAAGCCTCACCAAGGCACACTCCCAAATAATGCAAGTAAATTAATGTATATTAATAGCACATCGATTTTTGGGTACCCCAGC
Organism: Viscum album; assembly: GCA_963277665.1. NCBI lineage: Eukaryota > Viridiplantae > Streptophyta > Magnoliopsida > Santalales > Viscaceae > Viscum > Viscum album. Next base: position 1,032,115,757 of record OY728156.1, read on the forward strand.
CACTTTCCCACTTGTTATTGAAGTAATCCTATGCATCGAACCAATCCTGCCATTTTCAGCGCAGTCCCACTACCACACCCGCCCGCACACACCTAAACCAAAACCACACATCCTACCCGCAACCACCTGGGCCACAACCACTAACCCACCCGTAGAAACCTGGGCAAAAAATGTCACACATAACTACGCCCGAAAACACCTAGGCCAGAACAACTACTACCATGCCTGAAGAAACCTGCACTAGAAGAACTACTGCCACACCTGAAGACACCTGGGCCTCATCTCGAAGATTATTGGGAAATCACCTTCCCGCACACACCTGTTCCAACCACCACACTACCCTACCCGAAGATTCTTGGGCTAATAATGGACTTTAGGCCATCACAGCCTACCCGAAGAGTCTTGGGCTATTCGGGAAAGGGAGAAGAAAAAGAGCTAATAACCAGCCACTCATAGGAGTGTTAGAAAAAAACACCCTCCCCCATAAAGTGGGGGTGTTCAGCACTAAGTGATCAACTCGGGTGGGGTGCGAATAAGAAACACAAAAACTAAAAGTATATGCATAGATAACAAGCACTCACCCAAATATAGGTTTTTCTTCAACCAGCCTGAAGAACACAATCAACACCCATGACCAAGTCACAACTCACTCCAAACCAAAACCCATTTGTACCATCCTTGTTTCATGTTCAGTAATAATGTTTAAATAAATTTCTGCACCTACTTAGGAAACTAGAAAGCATAAGCACAAGCCAAGGAAAGAGTACTATCAAAAATCACCTTAAACATTCACACCTGATTTTCTTGTAAAGTCACAACAACAAAGGGATAAGTGAGATCCCTCAAAGTATTGGAACCAAGGAATAACACAAGATACTACCCCATGTTCCCAAAATCCAGGAGCCCATAGCTTCTCAACAACAGAGGGTGCCACCCCAATTCGTGATATAACCAAAGTAACCACACAGCCATAAATTCACAACCAGCGAAACCATAACAACAGGGGATCCCATCTCCACCCACATCACCCATCAATCATCCCGTGAACGAAAAAAAACAAAAACAACACATGGCAGAACATGTATTTTTAGATTTAAAAGATTTAACACACTCCATGATTTCAATTCCACTGGGCTTAAATTGGGGTTATCATAGAAAAAGAGTTGATCCTGGTGCTTCCAATTTATTTAGTCGAATATAAGTAGTTAACCAATTTAATTTACACAACAAAGGTTACACAACCAAATTACAAGCCATTTGAAAATCACAAGGGGTAAGGGTTTATTAGTGCATAGATAAAGACCACCAACAACCATGATTTTCAGCAGACGCAAGCCCTCACAATCCAGAAACCATTAATCATGGAAGGAGAAAAACAGATCATCATCATCAACCACACCCATCCCCTTCATTATTTAGAATATGTTTATTATCTTAATTAAAGTTTGGTTTATCCAATTATATAGATAAATTAGTGTACCCACCCTGCAAGATACACTGAAAAGAGAAACTAAGGTGAAACCCATACCTGGCGATCAAGGATCGACGTTAAGTCCTCGCATGGAAACTGGAAAATAGGAGTGGAGGGAACACCACGAAACGCGAAGGTAAAACCTCATAACAGGTGTAAAGAACTTTAGGAGGAAGGGTACTATGAGAAGGATGATTGAGAATGATAAAACATAGGGATAATACTTTAGGTTATAAAGGTCAATAAGGGTTGTGATACAGCACTCCCAGACGGTTAAGATACATAGAGAAACCGTGTAAGGAGCGGGGTCGTGGGTTGACCACACAGATGGGACACCCCACACGACTAGATTAATTGTTATTTAGTAGAAAGGTTTATATTATTTTTCATTGATATTAATTATGGGCTTAAAAACGACATTGAAACACTTCAAAAAGTTAAAAATTGCCTAAAAGTGGGATTACGGAGGAGGCTGCAGAAGAAAAACCCGCCAAGGCTAGGTGACACATATCGGTCTCGCCGATCGGTCGCACCGATCGGTCGCCCCAATAATTGGAAAATGAAGGGGTCATGAGGGTCTGGGTCATTACATTATATCTATGAATATTTGTGTTGTCTTATTGATCCTTCCTATCTATATCACTCTAGACACCACCACACTATCTTCCATTTCCCCCTTCTCTACTGAAGTTACTATATCCCCAAACATGAATGCATCATTTCCTAAGACTTCCCAGCCACATCACTATTTAATCTTTTACCATTTCAACCATTATATTTTTAAAAGTTAATAGGGTCATGAATGGACCTTTAATTATGTGGAATAGTATAAGGAGATTATTGGATAAATATATAGAGAGAAGGAGATAAAGAGAGAGAGGGATAAAGGGAGAGATTGAGAGAGGGATGCAGAAAGAGAGAGTGAGAGAGGTAGAGAGGGATAGATTGGGATAGATGGAGAGTGAGTGAGTGAGAGATTATGTATGATGGGGATCACAAGAGGCTTAGGTAGCCGATTTTCTTGACCATACTCAAGTATAGATCAACAACCACACCATCATTTTTTAAAGGTTAGACCCAAAGCCTCATTTTATTATTAAAGCAAATCAAAGACCTCTTTTAACTGGGTAGATGGAGACCCATTACATAGCTCGAAGGCCCAGTGGGATTGTATCCCATTACATAGCCAGTAGGTCCAATTTTTTGGCCCATTTTTCATTATGTGAATTGTAACTCAGCTGCTACAGTACCTGCATAGTACTGCCACTGATATAGTGCCTTGCTGCCGCTACAGTACCCGCCGATCTACAGTACTACCACTGCTACAGTACATCTACAGTACCATTTCCCAATGGGTTATGAAGCCCCATTTTTATGTAGAATTATAGGGTGCTTACCACTAATCCAAACCCCATGTACAACAACCACACCATCATGTTCACACTTCTAGTATGATGCGTGACTACGAGAAGGGGAAGAGGGGTAGTGGCTATAAAGGGTCTCACCTCCAATTATTATTCTTCTTCCACATTATTCATCATTATATGAGCTCAAGGATTAAAACTATGTTACAAAATAATTATTTTAAGAAATTTTTTTCACATCAGATTCCACAATAAAATTAAAAGTAAATTTCAAATAACTTAATAATAAATATAGAAGTATTTATAAAATAAATACCTACCTTCGTGGAGGTTTAATCCTTATTTATTACGGGACTTATCAAGTAATTCTGTTAGTCCAATATTTATGAACACGATATCCAAGATACTTTATTTTTTTTGGAAACAATGTATAATACATCAATTAGTTGAATTTGTGAGGTTTTAATGGACCTAAAATTATCTCAATGTTTCGAAGACTCAAAACAAGCCCATATGAGGGATGAAAACCTAAATGAAAATTATAACTATTCTTTTGGAAACCCCCATCTCGTGCAAAAATACATTGATGAATTATTTATTTGGGGATTCATTTTAAAGTTATCAATGATTCATCTAGTATTTTGAACACTGTATAATCATTAAATAAATAAATAATAAATCTCCACAAAACCTATCTTCCCTATAATATTACATAATTTCCTCTAAAGAGTAAAAATCATGTTAGTAGATTGATAAAAATTTTTAAAACATTTTCATAGTCCTTCAATAGACTAAATTAACCATACTTCCCTCTCAGGATTAAAAGATATGAAACAAAAGAATTTCACTATGAATTCTCTTCAAGATCAACCATGTCAAATTAACTACTAATATTTGAAAAGATAAACCCAAAAGTCCCAATTAAAAATTAAATGTCTTATAATAATACAAAACAAATTTAAATGGGACAATAACCCTAAAATGAGGAATTTTATTTTCAATAAAAATCATGGTCCTTATTGTCTATAACAACAATAAAACATTCATCCTTCAAAAGAATCAACCAAGGATGATAGATGAACACAATCTTAAAGCATTCCCATGGAAAAGATGGAATTCCTCTACCATTGCTTATTTTTACCATATGAGCACATAATATAATTGGTATTTGATTAAAAATAAATATGGAAACCCCAAACATTTTCTATGACATTCACATGGACTTCAATTTATAGGGACCTTTTTTAAACTGCTAATAATATGATTATGTTCACTTCAATGAATGGCCAAAAAATATAAGTAATCTACTATTTTATAGACATTATTACACACCCTACAACCAAATATATTTATATTCATATGTTGGTGACAATAAAAAATCGAAATATAAATAAATATATACAATAATTTAAAAGGTTCATTAATAAAGGTGTTTTTTACAATAGATCTATGTTCTACAAAATAATTGATTGACTAGAATGACTGAATGATGTAAATTATTGAATCATAATGAACCCTACGAATATTAACATAAATTGAAACACTATAAATTTCTAATTAGATCTTAGAGGTAGCACAATAATTGATATTTTTCATTTATGTATGTCTACTATTGAAAGAATGAACATATAAATACTGAAATCTCTATATATGAGGAAACCACTAATCTTGACATTTATAATATTCAATAATATTTAAAAGTATATTACATTATTATTTTCAACCATGGTAAGCTTATTATCTACTGATGTAGGTGAATCACTTAGGATTTTGTCTCCTCCATTATTATATCTATTGAATATAACATTAAGGAACATCTCAAGTTCCTAAAACTACCTTGAATTTGGATCATAGGTCATCGATATACCATATTTCATTAATCCAAATAAAATGATCTTCACCCATTTAGATATCTCTAATATTTCAGATCTAGACCATATGATAAGAAGTTCCATAGATTGAGTGACTAAAACCCCAATACATGGAAGAACATACATAGTTCATTGACCATCTATCAAATATATGCCTCAAGGCTTGTCATATTAGAAATCTAGATAATAATATTCATGACTCTTGATAATAGTAAATTTATAATAAAACATTAGTGATGACATATTTTACAACCTTATTGGAAGGACTCAATATAAAACTATAGATAATATACATAGAAAACAAGTGAATACTCAATTGAACACATACTAGGGTAGTCTTTTATTCCGATGAGATAACCTTAGATTAAACTGACTTTTGGGATAACATAATATTAATCAAAAGAGAATATCACTATCCAAAATTCCTCATCTAGTATAGAATATTGATGTAAATAAACCTTAATACATCAGTGATCTACCAACTACACATCATATTAATCATTCCATATCACATTCATGGCTTCCCAAAAAAATCATGTGAAGAAAGATGAAGGAAATTATAATAAGGGAAATAAAGATATAACTTGGAGAATTTAATTAACCATGAAACTTATATAGAAATTTAATGGGAGTAAATAATATATTTTTCATGAACTCAACAATCAAAACCTTATCCTAAACAATCATTAAGGGTTATAATCATTTTAATAATACCAGAATAGGAAATAAAGTAAATCATAATAAATAGATGAATACATCTATAAAAGTTTTGATTCAATTTCATTCAATTGAATTTTGGGAAAAATTATCAGGAGAGGATATCTCATGTATAACTAGAGTAATACATCTAATCAGTCCCATACAGTATAGGATTCTTAGTGTAGAATGATTTTTACAAAAAAACATCTCTAATGATCCAAACTAATATGATACATTAATTTGAATAATAAAATTACTAGAATAGTTCTTTAACCATGAAAAAATTAGTAATTATTTTATATTGGATAAACCTCATGAACTCATTGAACTATTTTGAAGGAATCATTCCTTACCAATGAAATGATATTGGTTGATGGATTTCCTAACCCAATTTGAGGAGGACCCACACAATAATCATTAGTGGAGTACTGACTCAGCCAGTGGTGTACTGAAACTCATATAGATGTGGGAGTTCTTACTCCATTGAAATATGTTATACACCCCAATAATATGTGGAGTACATAATTCACTTATAGATTACCCTCACCCCAATCATCAAGGGATTAGCTTTCCCATCCATTATACATGGGACCCATTATGTATCCTGAATACATTATTAGATAGAGTACCTGACCTAGTAATTCATATGATGCCCAAAAACATATCAGTGATATATAGATAAGGGAGTTACCAACACAATGAATATATAAAGAACATATGGAATTCGGATTCCTACCCCCATACCAGTATAATTATGATAGAATTTTCTAGGATACATTTTACTAGAATATTAAGAGAATAACAAGAAGGAAAACTAAAACTATAATGAGTAGTTTCAATGTTCATATCTTAGATATAAAGTGAAAAATGTACCTATAATGAGTAAATCATAACCTGAAGATATATATCCTCATCACACAGTTATATCACTACTGATAAGATTCCACACTATCAAAGTGAATGTTCCCTGATTACTACATGATGTATGAACCAAAAAAACTACACTCTCTAGAATATTATGTAAATAATGAAGTTATTTAATAGATTATAAGATCCATTTTATATTAATGTGATAGCCATAACATACAATACCTGGTTTCTCTCTTATGAAAAAATAGACTCAAATACCTCAACCACTATTTCCAAAATTCTCCAAAACAAAAATCTCATAAATCTATAATATTTGAACTCTAATACTAGGACTAATAACCTAATGCTATACCACTCTATCATGACATGACCCATCGTGGGCCCCACTCAAGAAAACAAATTGGCTTAGTGTGACACCTTATGCCAACCTCTAATATTCCTAGGGAAAATGACTAGTTCTAAGAAGAAATATGTTAATGGGTTTTACATTTAAATATTATACCTAAAACAACATACACAATATCCAAATGACTATAAAATATCCAAACTACCAACATTAAAAGAATAAAGAAACAAAATAGAGGTATATGCATATAAACATAAATATCTATAACCAACCATTTTTTATACTGGAATAATCTCTCAAAACCAATGAGAATAGGTAACATGAAAATCCCATAGATTTAAGTACCACCACTTTATAAATATTACAACCCCTCATTATTGATATTCCAAATATGACCTCAAATAGTAGTAGTCATTTTGAATAACCAAAATGTAATAGATCCACTAAATTCAAAACCTCCAAGATCTTAATAAAGTATATAACATATTCATAGACACAACATGGATGGAAAGGAATAACTATACATAGGTGAGTAGAAAATATCCTTTAGGATTATCTAAAAATAAAAGAAAAAAATAAACATCAAGTCATAATGAAATAATGGGAAAGGTCAAATAGACACCGAAATCAATCCATGTTGGTCAAAAGATAAGGAAATAAGAAGTGATATTAAGTTATGCATTTATCATTTAATAACTGTTTACCCCACATTCTTAATGGAGAAGAAATTTTTTTATATAGTCCACCTTCGCAAAAAAATTAATAACCCTAGAACTGGATCCAAGACATTATTTGGATAAATATACATCCATGATCACCATTCATAATGTAATGAAATAAAATATCTCAACCACATGATAGTTCCATTACTAAAAATATAATAATCTCATTTTGGGGTAACCAATAATTTAGAAACTACACACATAACCAATTAAATCTATAAACCATGACCACATCACTAGGATTAACTTTTACCCAATAATGGGGTTTATAATCCAGACATACCAATGTATCATTATTCTCAGAATAATGTCTTATTCCAAAAGAACCCATTAAAATAATTCTACCTAATAATATCTTATACAATTATTTATTATAGAAGAGAAATCACTCATTATTGAGGTGGTATATTTTTTAAAGGGAGTTCCAGCCCCATATATGGGGGAACCAAAAAATTTCTTTTTGGGGAGTTACTTACACCACCATAGATGAAGGAACAACATCTCTTGATGATATGGTGATGGCCAAAGAAGTATCTTAGACACATGGTTAATGTATATGACTTGTCTGATGATCCTCAGGGAATTGATCACTCATCAAATATATAGAGAACCCGATACTAATTCATATATGAATAATAACCCATAAAATGGAATATTAGTACATCCTGTATTGATTTTCAAGATGAAAAGTGAAAAACACATGAGAGCATAGTGTACATGATCTGCGCACTAGATGGCATAATATGTATTCTCTAAGGGTTAGATGATTATGAGATATCAAAGCCAACTCATGAATTTTAATGGAACTTATGTTCTCTTATCAACTATATTTTATGTGTACTATATGTGGTAAAATGAAAATCACTTATGAGGCCCGATATTGTCTATTAAATGGAATGATGCATGATTATCAGCTACACATCGTGTTCAACTAAGAGTTGCAGAAGAATTCACTTCAGTGGAATAGTTTAATCCTTTTCATACTCATAAATCATGAAAATTGGATAAATTTAATGTGAAATAAAGAGTAATAATGTCCTTTTCCCCTATATATAAGCCACGTCAATAAAAAAACAATGTTTTCATCAAAGATAAATCGAATGAATTGATTCCAACCAACTGTATACAATATAATGGTTAGGAATAAATCATATTTTTTTCTCCTCCATTGGAATACATAGTAACGAACAAACATAGATCCACCAAATATTTTTCCACCATAAATAACTATAGTTCCATTTGAATTTCATTGGGCCACCTTACTTTGTTTCACTATTTACTTAAGACACACATTCCATTCCAAGCCCAAATAGGTAACACTATCCCGTGATGGACATATTTTCCACATGAGGCACATTGTACCACATCACTATTTCCTCAATACCTACTCCAACTTTTTCATAGAACCATGCCTAATAATTACCATTATTATGGATGATGTGGTATCAACTGTCCCTTTAATCATGAGGGAGTGAGGAGAGAAAAAAGAGGGAGATATCGATAGATGAATAGTGGGATATAGATATCATAGGTTAGGGGGATCGATGATAATAGTTTTTTCCAATATACTCTGTCACATTTTCATTTCATGATGTTCCATCTATCATCCATACACCCCTAGAGAGTTAAATTACTAGGGTGTGAGGGTAGAGAGGGCTTGTGGCCAATGATGTTCCAACCAACATTTCTTCTTCATTTATGATCTTATCATCAAATTTATACCACTACAATAACATATTTATAACATCAAAATCTTAGGAAATTGTTTTGAAAATATGAATACTAATAAAAATTATGAATAATAATTCCAAAGGATTTGATGATGAATGGATAAAGATTTAAAAAGTAAATTTGTACTATATCATGGATTTGTTGTTGCTGTAAGATTCATCCTCAATTGGGTTTTTTTCATACCCTATTCAATGAACCAAAGAACCTATATATTTTTTGTTTTATTATAATGGTATAAAATCCATAAAATATAGGTATCAATTTGTTATTTATAGATTAAGGGTTAGATTGATATTTTAATGTCCTGAAATTAGCCTGTTTTTAGAGTTAAACTCAAAAAAAAAGTATATAGATCTGAGATAAATCCATATTGTCCCAATTGAATATTCGATTATGGATTCAATATCCGAGTAAATGTTTTGAAGATATCTATTATTCATCATGTTCAATTTCATAGGGTATATTTTGATAAATAAATAAATAATAACACTCTTTAAAATTCAAAGGCCAATTTTTTTACTAAATTCACTCCAAAGTGTAGGTAATATAATTTAATATTAGTGGAACCATAATAAATTTTTTTTATGGTTGTTCACGAGGGATAATTTAAAATTTTAACCTATAGGTAATAAAGACTTAAAAATAGAGGATAATCATTGATACCTATCTTGAAGATTAACCAATATGAACTAATGGTAATTATATCAAAAGAAGAGTGTGATGGTCTTAATGGAATTAGATGATTCATCCAAAAATCCAAAATAGAATTAAATGAGACTCATAAACTGAGATTGTTCTATGTTATTGTCAAAGAATAATTTCGATCTATATAAGTTATTATATTTGTATAAATGATATTAGGTTGATTATAAAACATGAGTTAGAAAAAAAAATAAAACCACTAAAGAATAATGTATCATATTAAGGAGTAATATTACTAAATTAGTAAAAGGTAACTCAAACACTGTTAGACTCAAACCCTGAAACATTTGATTCCAAAATTAATTCTGATTCATGGATTTTTATTATTTTAAAAATTAGGAATGAAATGGTTCCGTTATAAAAAATAATCATTCAGAGAAGTTTGAATATTCATGAAAGTATAATGAAGATAATCAGGTTTAGGAAAACATAATCAAATATACAATTTATTTAGAATAACATAGATATACATAAAATAACATTATTGAAATAAATAATGAAAAAACTCCTTGAAATTATACTTCATATAGAAAAAAAAATGATTACATGTAAGGTTTTTTAGATAAAGGAGTCTGAGGATAAGAATTAAAAGAGGAGTTGATTAAACTATTTAAATATACAGAAGTTTAAAAAAATTCAAAGAGAGTTTTCCAGAATGTGAAGTTATAATTACACTCAATATCATGATACAATGAAGGTGATTAGATCATTTTGATAGATCTCAATAAATGGTTATAGTATAAAAAACAAATTTTATTTTAAAATATTCTTTTTGTGTTTGAGAATAGCATTATCAGTAAAACCTTTTATGTTTTTCATGTTCAAATAAAAGAGTAGTGTTATATTATCTGATTCAATTTTATAGAGATATCTACAATGAAAAATACTATAATATGAAAATGGAAGTGATTATAAAGGATTTAAATAAGTAATTTTTAGGATAAATGTTTTAAGCGATTCTATGGATATCAAGAATGATATTTTTATAAATGATTTTCTATAATGAAACACAATATGTTTGAATGTGAAGTACCATTATTTGATTCAATATTCAAAAATATTTTTTATTTACTACATTATTAATATATAAAAATTTATTTTACATAATGGGTTTCTTCTAATCAGATTTTAAATATGAATTTAAAGGTAATTTGGCTACTATTAAATAACAAACGATATAGATGAAATATTTGGGATTCAAGATAAATGATTTATATCTCCCTAGATAAGAGAAATAGATATGATAAAATAAGATATGGATAATAGATAATGTGGAATATATAAATAAATAGAAGAGTAAGGTCTAGTAGATACTATCATAAAGGGGAAATTATGTTTCAATCCATTACAAAGGAGGATTTACCCATTCACGAAAGACAAAAGAATATGAAGATCATTATTGAACCTATATTTATTTTATTAATCCAATTTTTTTTTAAAAGTTATTTATTGCGGATATAATACATTTTCATATATTAATTAGCTAGATTTTTCAGAGTTACATTCACTATAATACTATTAGGAAATTTTACGGTCCAAAAGAAAAAATCATTATTTCTATCCCAAATGAGTTTTCATGAATTAAATGGTTTTATTTAAAATAATTATTTCAAAATTATATAATTTTAATTTTATAAAATAAATTTCATTTTTAATTCATTTTGTAAAAATTATATTAGGATGATTTTTTCAAATTTTTTGGAAAAGATTTATTTTTCAATTAATAGTTAAAAATAACTATTTTACAAAACATCCATTTATTTTGAAAAAATAAATTAATTTATGGTTTTAATTGGTTATTAATGTAACGTAAGAATTATTTAGTATTATTTAATTTCATTAATTAAATTTGAATAATATTTTTACCATACATTGTTATTAGTACATTTTGGGGATAAAAAATGTATTTTTGCAAAAATAGTTTTTCATTTCATTTTGTGGGAATAATTTTAAATTTAATTAATCCATTTTTAGGTTTTTAATTTTTAAAAACTTATTCCATATTTTTAATTATAGGGTAAAATTATGGAAAACATTTCACTTTTATTTTTTCACGTTATGAATTTTAAATTTAATAACTTTTGTTACGACAGTAAAGGGTAAATCCACATATTATTTTAAAAAATATGACAAGGAATAAAAAATGACCATAAAAATCATATATATTTTTAATGAATATATATCATTTATAACCATCCCAAAGTATAATATATGGCCTTTTTTCCATTTTGGACATGATTTTGATAGTTATAACATCTATGTGAATATTAATCAAAAAATGTCACAGTCATCATTTTAAAAACTATAATATTTTTAATATAGGGAAGAAATTAAATATTTTTGGTTAGAAACACTATGGTTTTAAATTTAATTTTTTACATGGAATATTATTATTAGTTTTTAGTGAATAAATAATCACTTTAAAATATGACACATCACTGATGTTGTAATTATTCAATTAATTGAAAAATAAAATTAATGATATTAAAAATGATAAAAATTGTATAATATGAAACAATATATATATTCCATGATTTTTTAGATTAAAATGACATATTATAGAGTATCTCATTCATTTTATAAGAATTAATTTGTTTTATTGATGTTAGTAATGTCAATGTAAATGGATATTTTAAAAATTGACATTAATGATATATTATAATAAATAATATTTTTTTAAATGATTTCAAATTCATAAAAATATTTTATTTGGCCAAATTAAATGTTTATAATTTATTATATCAACCATGGTATATTTATTGGTCTTTATTAATTTCATAGTAACTTTATTAACCCATAAATGGAAGGAAACATTAATAATAGGGTAATTGTGAAAAGGGTTAATGAAGTGTTAAAACAAAAAGGAAACGAAAAACATGTATTCCATATGGGTAAAACATTTATTTGATGATTTTATTTAACCTAAAAATCATTTTATCAATGAATATTATCAATTGTTATTTATTTTTTAAATCAAAATTAATTTATATTAATTTATCATTTTAGAAATCCCAACAGTATCCATCCCCTCTCTTATAAAAGGGAACATATTCTCCTCATTTATTCACTCATAAGAAGTATTTTAGATTATATAATACCTACAAAAATATATTCACATAATTTTTACCCTCATTATACGAGTCTTTTTAAAGTATAATACCAACATTATAGGGATCAAGGTTTTCATAAAACTAGATTTTCCATAAAATATGTGTCTTTTATAGTCACAAGTTTTAGCTTTATTTCTTCCCAGAACTCCATTAAATATAATAAAACCATGCTAAAATATTAAAAATTGGTATCCTATATATATTTTTATTTAATTATATTATTGGGATAACCTATATCTATCTTTTACCTCAATTCAATGGGAGATTAATTCAGGGTTCCTGTCTACATAGGACTACCACCTCATGAACTGAAGTATGCAATATTCTATCACCGAAATTAACAAATGGTTATAATTAATTATTTAAAATTTATATATTATATTAATGACATATTAATCATTATTAATGGGTAAAATATCAAACACTTTCTTATCTCTCCAGTCCTTGAAAAATGATAACATCGTTTCTTCGTATGTGTGGACGACAACCTCAATAGAGAATTGTGACTCGTTTTCCATCACTTTAAAAAATTATTGATATATATAATTATAATTAAATATATGAAATAACATCTATATTTGTTATGATAAATTTTGAAACATTAAATTATTTTTTACTTATTTCTAGAATGATAATTGAATTATTAGAGTGTTACTAATGCGTACAAACAACCTACCATCTCCATGATTGTAATGTAGTTCATTTTTTATAATCATCATTCATGATTGGTTTGAAAATAAAATTTTTTTATAAAAATAAAAATTATGTATTGAAAATTATAATTTATAGGATTGAATAATGATGACTTTTAGCATATTCCACTTACTAAACCAGTTTTGGAATTCTTAAAAAAATGTCCTCAAAATATCAGTTATGAAATTAATTAATTAAATAATTAAATATACCATAGATATAGAAAAAATATAATGAATAACAAAATTAAAAAGGGTTATTAACTAAGTAAATATTTAATCTAATTTTATTATTCAACATGATAATGAATATATGTGATGAGTCAGACTCAAGGTAAGGGATGTTTTATATAAAAATCTTATTAAAAAGTTTCCTTTCCAAAAAAATTTAATCCAGGTCCATATTATTTTAAAATTAATTTATAAATATATATATATATAAAATTTACTTATAAAGGGAAATTTATGTCTCTTTCAATTTTTTTCAAATGGAATATTTTTAATTTTTTTTGAATTTATTTTCATAATTCAAAATTTATGTCCTATTTTATTGTATATGAGGATATTGAATTTTCCTATTATCATAACCATTATTTGATTTTTGTATTCATCAATAATATTTTAATTATTTATACAAATAAAAATACACTTTTTCTATTTTATGGTTATTTTAGTTTTGAAAATGGATTGTAACAGAATGAGATATATCAATATCTAAAAATGTTTTATTATGGGTTTGGAGAATTTTTTTTATTCATGATTTTATATATTCTATTATGGTTATGGGGAATTATTTATGATGATGGGTGGTTACATTATAAACCATGAATGGGTGATCCTATCTTATCTCACAAATAAATTTGGTTATGTTTTTAGTAAACAAAACAGTTTTCTCAAGATTGATTATGGGAATATATTTTACTGGTTATTTTAATTGTAAATTTGATGGTTAGTTTATTTTTAAATGTGATGGTTAGTATACTTTTATCTTTTAAGTTTAGATAATTTGTATTAGTTTTATCCAAATGATTCACTAATTTACCTACTCGATTTATCTATGTTTTCTATGGATTTTTATGGAAATATTATGATTCCAAACTATAATGGAATGCATATTATATATCATAAGCTTCAATGTATAACTTTGTGAGAAATTTATTATGAGTTATTCATTAATCTAAAAAATTATGAGTTCTATTTTTTGAATAAAATTAATTATTAAATGTTTTATGAAAATATTTGGGCATGAAAAGAACATGTTAATTTCTAGCCAAAAGTTTATTTGAAAATGGGAAATATCTACAAGTATTCATGGACTGAAATATCCCATGCTGAAAATTTTATGCTCATACCACATATTAAAATTAATTTCGTAGGATGAGTAGGAATCTAGCTGAGGTCGAGAAATAAATTACACTGATGATTCTTAAAAATAAATCATTTTTCCTTTTAAATATTTTTATTACGATAGAAATATATACCGAATAGATGTGACCAATTTTTAATTTAAAAATTTTATATGTAAGATTTATATCATAAAAATAAAAAAAAATAACTTAAATTATCTTTTATAATTTACAATATAGAAATATAGTTCAATGTCATTTGAATATGTAATATACAAGGCTGAGTCTTTACATTTGGCATCAAAATAACTTTTCAATAACTTTAAGGGTTATTTTTTTTTGTAGAATACAGTTAAAATATTTTACATTACAATTATTTTTAAATGATATTGAATTTTAATATTACCCTATTGATTCATGTAAACTTTTCTTAATAGAAAAAAATTTCTATAAAGGAAATATAGAAGCTGAAGTAGGAAGACACCAAGGTAATGATACCAATTTGAAAAAAAACCTAGAATGGTTGAAATTGGAAATGGGAAGTTTGTTACAATGAAAACAGTAAACACTTTTATGAGACCATAGCCTCTATATTTTAGTGTATCTTCTAACATAATGGTAGATTTATGGTGGATTAGATCTATATAAAAGATATTAAATTTCATGGGACGTTCAAATCATTGAATGGTATGTATTTATATTAAATATTTTTATGGTTAAACCAACTAGAGATGGTCAAAAGTCACGAATAACAATGAAAGAGAAGTGATTAATTCTTTGAAATGGGATGGGATTACAAAATTATTCCATGAGAAATATATTCTTAAAGATATTAGATATATAATAGAAAAAAAACTTGTAAATTAGGAAAAGGGAAGAATATTTGTTGGTATCATGTAATGAAAACTTCTCATGACTAGCATGGTATGTACCACATTTTATTTGAATGTTTAACTTAAAAATTAATTAGATTTACACTAATGGAAATATGACCTTTCCCAACGCTTCTATACCAACGGTTCGTAAAAACCGTTGGTATAGGTTCCCTTTCCAACGGTTTGGCTAAACCATTGGGAAATCCCACATTGAGGCCACCTTTCCCAACGGTTTGGCCAAACCGTTGGGAAAGGGTATGTATTTCCCAACAGTTTGGCCAAACCATTGGGAAAGCCCACATTTTGGCCGAATTTCCCAACGGTTTGGCCAAACCGTTGGGAAAAGTCCACTTTGTGGACATCTTTCCCAACAGTTTTTCCAAAACCGTTGGGAAAGGTCCCCCACAAATCAACATTCCACCAAACTCAAAATCCAGATTCAAAATATATACCAAAGGTTATCAAAACTCTTAGTATAGTCCTATACCAATGGTTTTGACAACCGTTGGTATATATCCTTTGATTTTTTATCATTTATTCTTACCCAGAACATTATATAAATGAAAATTAAAAATCATTAGTAGAATACATATATATATTTATGTAATTATATTCACAGACGTCTTGTTAGGTTAGTGGTTAAGTCGTTGAATAATAAACTAGGGGTCCTGGGATCAAATCCCAGCGATTTTTTTTTAAATACATATACCAACGGTTCCATAACCGTTGGTATAAGTTTTAATAATAATTATTCCAACGGTTTCTAAAACCGTTGGGATAGGTCTATACCAACGGTTTTGGGAATACTGTTGGTATAGAGCTATCCCAACGGCTTACTTGGAAACGGTTCTCCAAACCGTTGGTATAGGCTATACCAACGGTTTGGAGGCCTATACCAACGGTTCCAAACCGTTGGTATATGTTAGTTTTCCAGTAGTGTTAATCAAGAATGATGCCAAGATATTCATGGGTATTAGATTCCCATGAATTTAAAAGCAATAAGAAAATTGTGTGATGTGCCTAGAAGTGATAAATGGTGCTTGATAATGATCATGTATACTTTGAAAACAAATATAAAAAGAGGCCTAGGAGGTAGGATATCAAAATGAATAGATCAAATAAATATGATTGTAAAAAAATATGTTTTTAGTCTGTGATATTTTAAGTAAAAATCACATTGGGAAATGCATTTGGTTGTATATCTAGTGCTTCCGATGTGGTATGTTTGGGAATATGGCTAATAATTTCTAGGAAGAACAACATGGTATGTAACAACACAAAAATTCATTAATGAAAATTACTCTTGGTCTATTTAAATATCTTCATATAGTTATGTAAAATGTATGTACTTATTTGGTTATATGATTTGGATTTAAGAATACCATTATGAATTGTGGCCATTGCTAATGTAGTCATTGAACAATGATCACTTGATTAATATAAATATAGGGATTTAAAAAATATAATTTATTCAGACAAAGGAAGTGATGACCACATCCAGTAGACATTCCCCATTTGAAGACCATTTGTCAGTGATAAGAAAGTATGTGGTGTCATTGGGCTTTGCTCTTGACCAAGACCAAGATAAACTGAATAGGATATGCTCGAGCAGAACCACCTATGAGAGAAGTGAAATTTGATAGAGATTACCACTCAAGAAATGTTATCTAAGCCACCCCAAGAGTTTATCACCATGAAACACCTTACCTATGAAAATTGGGCTCTGCCCAAAAATTTCCCTGCAGACATGTGGTCCCCACCCTGGGGCCCACCCACATGCTTGAACGGGTCTTCTAACTAATGAATGTCCCCACATGCCTACACATGTCCTTTCTAGTGTGATTTTTCCCCACTCACACACACCCTGGAAAATATCCTATATGGTCACCCATCTTAATCAGTACTCCAAGACATGCACACTTAACTATGGAGTTCTAACCAGGTAGGCTCCCAAAAAGAAGGTTCACCTTGTTAACATGAGTTGTATCATTTAGACATTTAAACCATTATCATTTATGGGTGTTACAATCACCCCACTTTAGAGCACAATGCCCTAGTTTTGGGCCTTAAAACTCAACCTTGGCAGTGCATTGCACTTAAGGCTGGGTACCACCTATGATACCATATGTAAGAACTGGGTCCTTGTGACAGCACATACACCCTGCCTCAACATGGCCATTGTATCCTGGCCACCAGGTACCACCACATTCCCCGCACAAACATGGTCGCTACCAAGGGGTCAGTCAACAAGCCTGAACGGGTCATATGACTAATGATAGTCCCCATAGGTCAACACATGTCCATTCCAGTGTACTTTGTCCTCACTCACACACACATAGGGGAACCTTCCAGAAAGTCACCCATCTTGATCACTACTTCAGGCCAAGCATGATCAACTTTGTAATTTTTAATCAGTTATGCTCTTGAAAAGGTAGGCGTAAGTTGTTGACATGAGTTATAACATTTAGTCATTTAACCCATTATCATTCTGGGGTGTTATATTCACCCCCCATTTAGATCACAACGTCCTCATTGTGGCCCCTACATCTCATCCCAGGAAGTGCAATGCATTTAAGGCGGGTACAACCTATGATACCAAAAGTGACAATGAGTCATATCATTTAGTCATTTAACCCAGTATCATTTTGGGTTTTTACATTCACCCACATTTTTGAGCACAACATCTTCATTGTGCGCCCTACTTCTCAACCATGGTAGTACACCACACTTAAGGATGGGTACCACCTATGATGCCAAAAGTGACAACAGGGACCCACCCCCCAGTTTCCCCACAGACACATGGTCCCCACACTAGGGCCCACCCACCTTCCCGAACGGGTCATCTATCTAATGAAATTACCCACAATCCAACACATGTCCTTTATAGTGTGCTTTGTCCTCACTAACTCACAACATGAGAAACATCCATGAATGTCACCCATCGTAATCACTATTCCAGACCATGAATGCTTAAATTTGGATTTATAACTAGGTAGGCTCTCGAAAAGGAAGGTTAAACTTATTAACATGTGTCGTCTCATTTAGTCATTTAACCCATTATCATTCGAGGGTGTTACAATCACCACCCCTTGAGAGCACAACATCCTTGTTGTGTGCCCTATATCTCAACCCTGGAAGTGAACCACACATAAGGCTGGGTACCACCGCGGATTCAAAAACTGACAATAGGGCATCACCCACTAGTTTCCCTGATGACATGTGGTCCCCACCTTTGGGCCCTCCCACATGGCTGAAAGGGTCATCTGACTAATGAAAGTCCCCACAGGCCAACACATGTCCTTTCTATTGTGCTTTTTCCTCACTCACACAAACCCTAGGAAACTTCCCATAAGGTTACCCATCCTGATCACTACCCCAGGCCAAGCACACATTACTATAGAGTGCTAACCAGGTAGGATCTTGAAAAGGAAGGTTCACCTTGTTGACAGGAGTTGTATCATTTAGTCATTTAACCCTTTATCATTCTGGGGTGTTACAATCACCCTAATTTAGAGCCCAATGTCCTCGTTGTGGGCCCTAAATATCAACCATGGCAATGCACTTCACATAAGGTTGGGTACCACCTCTGATACAATAAATAACAACTAGGTCCAGGTGACAACAAAGACACCTCGCCTTATCATGGTAGTCGGGTCCAAGCCTGCCAGGTACTCCCACTTGCCATGCAGACTTGTGGTCCTCACCCAAGGGTCCGACCACATTTCTGAACATGTCATCATACTAATGACAATCCCCATATTCCAAAACATGTCCTTTCCACTTTACTTTGTCCTCACTCACACACCCACAGGGAAACTTTCAAGAAGGTCACCCAACCTAATCACTACTTCATTACAAGAACGCTTAATTGTGCTGTTTTTAATTAAGTAGGGTTTAGAAAAAAAGGAGCACCTTATTGACATGAGTCATATCATTTAGTCCTTTAACACATTAACATTCTGAGGTGTTACATTCACCCCCATTTTAGAGCACAACGTCCCCATTGTGAGCCCTATAACTAAACCCAGGTAGAGCACCACACTTATGGATGGTTACCACCTGTGATTCCAAAAGTGACAATGAGTCATCTAATTTGGTCATTTAACCCATTATCATTCAGGGGTGTTACATTCACCCCCTTTTAGAGCACAATATCCTTGTTGTGGGTCCTACATCTCAACCCAGGCAGTGCACCACACTTATAGATGGGAACCACCTCTGATACCAAAAATGACAACTGGGCTCTTCACAGCAGTTTCCTTATAGACACGTGGTCCCCACCATGGGACCCACCCACGTTCCCGAAAGGGTCATCTGAGAAATAAAAGTCCCCACATTATAACATAGGTACTTTCTATTGTGCTTTGTCCTCACTCACACACCCCCTGATAAACTTCCAGGAAAGTCACCCATCCTGATCACCACTCTCGGCCAAGAACGCTTAACTATGGAGTTCTAACCAGGTAGGCTCCCAAAAAGGAAGGTTCACTTTGTTGAAATGAGTTGTATCATTTAGCCATTTAAACCTTTATCATTCTGGGGTGTTACAATGACCACCCCTATAGAGTACAATGTCTTCATTGTGTGACCTAGATCTCAACTCTGGCAGTGAACCACACCTAAGTCACGGTACCACCTCTAATACCAAAAGTAACAAGAGGGTTCCACCCACCAGTTGCCTCACAGACACATGGTCCCCACCCTTGGGCCCTCCCACATTCCCGAATAGTTCATCTGACTAATGAATCTCCCTAGAGGCCAACACATGTCCATTATAATGTGCTTTGTCGTCACATACACATTCCGTAGGAAACATCCCAGAAGGTCACCCATCCTAATCACTATTCCGGGCCAAAGATGAATAATTGTGGAGTTCTAACCAGGTAGCATCTCAAAATGTTAGTTGCACCTTGTTAACATGATTCGTATCATTTAGTAATTTAACCCTTTATCATTCTGGGGTGTTATAATCACACCCAATTTAGAGGACAACGTCCTCGTTGTGGGATCTACATCTCAACCCAGGCAGTGCGCTACACTTAAGGATGGGTACCACTTTTGATATTAAATGTTACAACCGGGTCTTGGTGACAGTAGAAACATCATGCTTTAACATGGCTGTTGGGTCCTAGCCCACCATGTACCACCAATTTCCCCACAAAAACATGTTTTCCACCCATGGATGCACCCACATGCTAGAACATGCCATTTTACTAATAACAGTCCCCACAAGACAACACTTATCCTTTCTAGTGGGCATTTTCTGTACTCACGCACACCCTTGGAAAATTACTTGATGGATACCCCTCCTGGTCACTTCTGTAGGCCAAGCACGCTTAAAATTGGAGTTTTTAATCATGTAGGCTCCCAAAAAAGAAGATGCACCTTGTTGACATGATTCATATCATTTAGTAATTTAACACTTTATCATTCTTGGGTGCTACATTACCCTATGGTATTATGCGGGTGTGTTAAGAGGTTATGTAACAAGACCATAGTACAATGATTATATATATTATTCTTGTATAGAGAATATACATTTCTTTTATTGTTGTTCCTTTGTAAATAGTTTTTAAAGCACATATAATATTTTTAGTTAATATTCAACTAAGAAATCAATTTTGACGAATTAATGTATTTTTTAATTAAATAATTTTTTAATAAAATATTATTATTATTATTTAAATATTTTTTATTAAATATAAATTTTTTTATAATTTAATGCATGCAATTGTAATTTTTATTAAGGTTTGATTGCTGTTTTTGTCAAAACCCATGAAATTTTTATAGTTGTCAGATTTTATTTAAAACAAAACTTTACATATTTATAAAATTATTTAGATAAAATGAATATTATTTTTGGGATCAGGATGTCGAAATTATCCAACGGTGAATTTTTCATAATTTTCTAAGACAGCCGAATTTTTGGGTAAAAATTAAATTCCATTTAAATATATAATGCTTTTTATGACATCATAATGACCCAATAGTGATGTAAAAAAATAATATTAAACTAATTTTCGTCCAATATATGTTTTACAATTAAAATAATATGATTTTTGGGGTTTTTTGATTTATTTTACAACACTTTAGTGTTACCTTCGTGATATATAAAACATTTTGTCTTTTTTAATTGTTTTCCTTGATATTGTGACTCATCTCCACATAGGAAACCCTGTTATTTTAAGAAGTTAGTCCATTTTACAAATAAAATATTCTTTTTCAATCCCCTTTGTCAAAAACCATGGGCAAAAACCATGGGTTGGTTTGTGGTTTTGATTAGTTTAATGTGTGGTGTTTCAAACCAAAATAATAAAAAAATACATTAACTTTCCTATATAAACCCACCACGATCCCACATCCTCTTCACTCAAAGCCCTTTTATTTCGTCCAAACCCTACCCTCCCCTCTCTAGAATCCTCCCATGGCACCCCAAGCTCTAATTAAGCCTCTCTCAAGCCTCTCCTAAGCCTTTGGGACCACACATCCATGTAAGGGATTCCTTCATTTTGTCATTTTAGCCATGTTTTTTTAATATTTTTATATCATTTTATTTTCAATTATAAATGTTGTAGTATGATTTATCTCCTCCCCCAATATTCCCTCTTTATGTTTGAATTATGGGAGACCCCTTTTTCTCTCATTAATGCCTTCCATATAAACCCGTTACTATGCCAAAATTCCGTATGAAATTTCCCTCTTCTCACATACATTCATGAAATTCTTTTGTATTAGGAATCTAAATTCCATTACCTATGTTGTTACATGTATCAATATTACAACTTTACTTTCCATTTCGTTTAAATATGATGAGACACCCCTTTCTCTCTCATCTACCAATTTTATGAATTCTTACATCACGTCGTTACACTTCCGAAATTGCACCGATTTTCCAAGCCAATGTCATTGTGTATTGAATACCATGACCATTTATCTATAAATGGTATTCAACTTTATGAACATTTACATATATATTATAAAGATTCATGTTTTTATTCCATATCCCATTACTATGGAATAAATTATGATGATTTATTCCATGTTGTATGATTTATGTGGTACACATATGAATGAAAGGAAATGCTTATGAAGGGTGTGCCATGATAACACTCTGATATATTGGGTAAAGTATAGTATAATGATATGTCATGTGAAATGAGTTTTTACTCATGATAATTCAAGTGCAATGAGGGTTTACTCGTGGTTCATGTGCAATGAGAGTTTACTCATGCTCCATGTGCAATGATCCTTGGCTCATTCCAATTCCCTGTTTAAGTGTTGTTGCCACTTTTCCATGTTATGGTTATCATTTTTTAACATGAAATTATGTTCATGTATCTCTTATGCTCCATTGATATGCCTATTTTCTATCATGTATTGTATTCCTCATGTTATTCCATGTTTATTCCCTTACTAGGCTTTATATCTCACCCTTTTCATATTCATATCCTCAGGTTATCCAATGCAATGCCGTGTATGATGGATTGTAGTGGTCATGTAAAGGATGTTTTCAACAAGATGTTGTGTTCTATTATTTAAGTTGTTATGTAATGTTTCTAATCCTCAAAGACACTATACCTCTCAATCATCTATATTGTATAGTGTGAAGGTTTTATGTAATAAACCATGTTTAAGTATATAATAAAAAGTGATGTTGTCATAGTAGTTATCAGAGGATAGGTTTAGTTATTTTTGGGATTAGGATTAGGAAACCCTAGTGAAGACTTAGAGGCAATACTATGTATAATAAAAACATCCCTAAGTTATGGTTGGTATTGAGTATGTTATCAAGCAAATAAACCAATGTTTCGATACGAGCAGGTAGAAGGCTCTAGCATAGATGTAACTAGGGGTGAAAACCCCGACAAGGAGTTTTGAGCTCGGACCGGGGTATCATGGTACATGACAATCAGACTTGTTGCCATGTAGGTTATAAATCTGTCGGGGGATATTCATAGGTAAATTAACGAGCTTAGTATGAACCATTATTAAGGGAATTAAAAAAAATTCCGCTAAGAATATATGTTAGAAAGTATACCATGGAAAACATATAATGAAGCCTATAGATTCATGAGTTATAGAAATAAAAGAAATTTGTAAGTCATCTATTTTTTCCATGGATTACCCTTTATGAGTTTCCCCTAACTTTCCTTTTATTTTAGCCAATGGATGGTAACTGGAGGACTCGGGCTAACAGCCGATGTGAAGATCAATGTGATGACTGTGCTAATGAGATGCCCAATCCAATGGGAGCAGGAATCGTGATATTTGTCTCGATTATTTCATAGGTAACTCAATATTTTAATAGAAACAAGGTTCAAGAGGAGTGTTCACACCCCCTATGAAAGAACAAGTCACTATCAAAAGCTTCATGATACAATTACCTCATACTTTAAATGGATGATTTTATCCCTCAATCAATGAACAATGGATCAACTCCATTGAAAAGATCTTCTACCTCCTTCAATGTTTTGAACCAGGGAAGTTAATCCTAGCAGCTCATCTTATGGAGGGTGATGTTGACCAATGGTATAAATTGATCAAAAATACAAAGCATGAGGAGGGGATCAAGGCATTGGAATGGAAGGATTTCCAAAAGATGTTTTTTGAAATTTATTTTTTGTGAACCCTATGGCATAAGATGGAATGTGTCTTCATTTCCCTCAAGAAAAAAGATGAAAAATCCATCAGAGTGTAGGAGTAAAACTTCACAAGGATTTCACCATACACCTCCATCTTTTCCATTAACCCCAAATGCAAGGTTGACTGCTACGTTGGTGGGCTGAACCCTATCCTGTGGAAAGCCCTTGTGATCCATGACTTCGACAGCTATGAGAAAATTGTCTGTTGTGCCCTCAAGGTCGAAATAGAGATCGACGAATCTCGAAGGTATCATGAGGATACGAAGCATAAGGTGGAATTCAATATTGGAGGTCCGATGGATAAATCCAATGGTGCTTTGAAGATCTAGCACCTACTTTCCAAAAGTGCAGAAATAAGCACCCTAGAAATTGCTTAAAGGGGACAAGGAAATGCTTTAGATGGGGAAGATAAGGACACCTAGATATTAACTAATGAAAAGAAAAACTCCCAACTACAAAAGAGGAGAGAAATTATCCATTAAAATCTCAACACGTTGTTCATTTTTTAAATTGAAAAGAACTGGGGCATCTTGCAAATCAGCTCCCTAAGCCAAGGGTTTTCAGAGGCAACCAATAACCTTCAAGGAATCATCTGTGATCTTTTTCCAACAATACTTCCAAAGTGAACCCATAAAATGAAGTGGAGATAGTCACTCTATTTATTCATTCAATAATTGTGAACATACTTATTGATTGAGGTTCTATGCATTCTTTTCTATCCCGAATGTTTAGTGGAACAATCCCAACACCACCACAAATCATGGTTGTAAAGATGTCGGTGAGTACGACAAATGGGGCAATCATTGCATCCCATGAATATAATTCATCACCTATCCTAAATGGATGATTTAAATTCCCAGTGGATGTCATCAAACTCCCTATGGTTGAATTCTATGCAATTCATGGCATGGATTGTCTTTCCCTATATAGAAACCAGATAAATTGCCGTCAGAGGAAAATCACTATCTATGTGGAGAATTGACCCCCGATTCTATACAAGTGCATAGAGTAAGATGAATCTTCTTTAGCTCCATTATATCAAGATTGGATATTAATGACCTATAATAATGCATATCTAGATCAGATTCTTGAGTCTATAGAGGCAACCATCCATGAAGACATGCCTATTGTGAGATAATTCGTTGAAGTGTTTCCTGATGAATTGTCTGGTCTACCTCAAAGAAGAGATGTTGAATTCTCAATTGATCTTATACTTGAGGAATTTACAATATCCAAGAATAATTATAGAATTATTGTTGTGGATATTGAGGATATGATGAAACAACTACAATAGAATCAAGAAAAAGGGTTTATACGCCCAAGTGCTTCACCATTGGGTGCACCAGTCCTCTTTGTAAAGAGGAAGGATGGGTTATTGCGCATTTGAATTGATTATCGTGAGATTAAAAAAAATCACGATAATGAAAAAGTATCTTCTCCCACGAATTGATGAAATATTTGATTAACTGGGTGGAGCACAATACATATCCTTGGTAGATTTGCAGTCAGGATATTATCATGTAAGGGTGAAGAAGGATTATATCCCCAAGACTGCTTTTCGTACAAGATATGATCACTATGAATTCATTGTAATTCCTTTCGGACACACCAATGCTCTAGAAATCATTATGGACCTAATGAATATAGTCATTAGATATTACCTCGACAAATTAGTTGTATTCTTTATAAATTATATTCTAATATATTCTAAAACTAAGGAGGATCATGAGGAGTATCTATAAACTATACTAGAGACCCTGTGATAGGATAATTTATACTAAAAGTTTAGAAAGTGTGAGTTTTGGTTGAAGTAGGTCTTATTCCTAATCCATATCATCACTTCCAATGGGCTATCTATAGATCCCTCCAAGAAAAGTACAATAGAGGGATTTTTGAGGCCAACATCGGTAACATGTATTCGTATATTATTGTGGATAGCTCGATATTTTCAACGGTTTGTGAGAAATTTCTCACAATTTTCCAACCCTCTTACCAAGTTAACTTGAATGGGAGTAAAGTTTTCTTATAGTGATGAATACGAACAAAATATTCAAGGGGATAAAAAAGAGGCTTATCACTGTACCTGTGCTCACTTTACCAACAAGTGATGAAATTTTGGTGGTATTTAGTGAATCTTCGAAGAAGGGACCAGGATGTGTGTTGATGCAAAATGAAAAAGTCATTGCCTATGATTCAAGGAAATTGAATGTTAATGATCAAAATTATCCAAAACCTAATCTGGTGTTGGATACAGTGATCTTCGCTTTAAAATTTTGGTGATATTATCTCTTTGGGGAGAAATATGAAATATATACAAACCAAAAAAGCCTCAAGTATATATTCACAGAGATAGAGTTGAACATGTCCCAATGAAGATGGTTAGAGCTGATGAAAGTCTATGACTACTCAATCCATTACCACCCTGGGAAGGAGAACAAGGTGGCAAATGCTCTAAGTATAAAGGACCAATAAATTATATCATTTCTGGGAATTTAGAAGGATGTAATCTTATTAGATTTGATGAAGATGGAAATGAAAATTATAAAGAAGGGAATATCATCAACCCTTTCACAAATGATTTCTTAACCGTCTCTTTTGGAAAAGTAAAAGGATGCTCAAAAGGATGATTTGGGAATTAAGAAGAAAGAGGAAGCTCTCCGAAAGGGGAATTCCTCAGAGTTCAATGTTAATGAAGAAGGAAATGTGAGATTAGGCAAAAGACTATGTTTTCCATCAAGTCTGAAGCTGAAGTAGAATCTTTTGGATGACGCACAAAGTTCAAATTTCTCAATTCCCTAAAGAAACACAATGATGTACCGAGAAATCTGAGAGAATTATTGGTTAGATAAAATGAGATGGGATATTTCTGAAAATATACATCAAAGTTCCTGGTGTGTTAGCAAGTGTAGGTAGATAGGTAGAAGTCTAAGGGGATGAGGTAATTATTACCCATACCAGAATGGAAATGGGAGAACATCAACATGGACTTTGTTACAAGACTTATGAGGACATCCAACGTCAAAAATGAAATCTAGTTTATTGTGGATCTTCCTACAGAGTCTGTACATTTAATTTCAATTTGGGAGGATTTCTCATTAGATCAACTAGAATAGATATATATATCAGGGAAGTGGTAAGGCTGCCTGAAGTACCACTATAAATTGTATCCAATCAAGATCCAAGAATGAACTCTATGTTTGAAAAGATTCTTCAATATGATATGGATATTGAACTGATCTTCAGTATGGTTATTACATCAAAATGATGGCCTATCTGAGAAAAAAAATTTAGACACTAGAAGATATGTTAAGATCATGTTCAATGGAATTTTTAAGAGGATGTGATAAACATATTCTCTTTGTTGAATTCTCCTATAATAATAGTTTCCACTCGAGCATCCGAATGGAACCTTATGAAGCACAGTTTGGGAAGTGGTGAAGAACACCGAAATATTAGGATGAATTTGGTGAGTGTAAGATTCTAGAACATGAAATGGTTAAGGAAATGGTGGAGAACATGAAAACCATTCAACAACATATCATGTCATCCCAAAGATGACATCATAGTTATACAGATAACCGTTGAAGAGATTTTGAGTTCAAATTTGGAGACATGGTATTTATACACATATCTCCATGGAAGAAGATCATGAGTTTTTGAAAGAATGGGAAGTTAAGTCCTAGGTACATCGACCCTTTATAGATTATTGACAGTGTCGGGGCTATGACCGATCAACTAGAACTTCCACCTACTATGGACAAAGTACACGATGTTTTTCATGTAACCCTTTTAAATAAGTTCATACTAGAACCATCACATGTACTCTCCTCATAGGTAGTACATTTATAGGATGATTTTTTTATGAGAGGAAACCAGTGAAGATCTTAGATCATAGAGAAAAAGTTCTATGAAATAAGATTATTGCCCTTGTCAAGGTGGTGTGGAAAAACCACAAATTTGAAGAAGCAATGTGGGAATTAGAGGAAGTGATGAAGCAAAGTTACCCACATCTGTTTTAGAGTTGGAAAAAAGAAATTTCAAGGGAAAAATTTCTTAAGAGGAGAAGACTATAATGAGCCAAAAATTCATTAATGAAAATTACCCTTGGTCTATTTAAATGACTTATTATGGTTGTGCAAAATGTATGCACTTATTTGGTTCTATGTTTCCTATTTTAAAATACCATTAAGAATTGTGACTATTTTTAATATAGCCATTAAATAGTGATAACATTATTATTATAAAAAAAGGGCTTTAAAAAATCCAATTTACCTAGAAAAAGGAATAAATGGCCTCATCTAGCAGACATTCCCCATATAAAGCCCATTTGTTGGATCTCAAAAAGGAGGTGGCTTCATTGGGCTTCACTCTCAACCAATCTCAAGACAAGCATGAATACATTATTATCGGGAAAAATTATCTATGAGAGAAGTGGAAGTTGATATAGATTATCACTCGAGAAATCTTATCTGAGCCACCTATAGAGTCTATCACCATCGCACACCATAACCTAAGGTCTTATGAGGGTGTTTTAAGGGGTTTTGTAACAAGACTCTAGTACTACGATTATGTATATTATTCTTCTATAGAGAATATACATTTTTTTATTGTTACTTTTTAAGTAGTTTTTAAAGCATTAATAGTATTTCAAGTTAATATTCAACTTAGAAATTTATTTTGATAAATTAATGGATTTTTGAAATAAATAATATTTTAATATAATATTATTATTAAATTACTTTTTATTAAATATAAATTATCATATAATTTTAATAATGCAATTGAAATTTTTATTATGGTTTGAAATATGTTTTTGTGAAAAACTTTGAATTTTTTATAAATGTCACCTTTTAATTTAAAAGAGAAAATTCACATATTTAGAAAATTATTATGTTAAAAAGAATATTGTATTTGGAATCAGGATGTCAAAATTATCCAACGATTAATTGTTCATAATTTTATGAGATAGACGAATCTTAGGGTAAAAATTATATATCATTTAAATATATAATGTGTTTGATGACATCATAATGACCCAAAAGTGAAATAATAAAATAATATAAAAATTATGTTCAGAAGATATTTTTTTTACATTAGGATAATTTAATTTTTGGGTTTGTTTGATTTATTTTACAATTCATTAGTGGACCCTTCATGGCTTATAAAATATTTTTTCTTTTTTAAATTGTTTTTCTTTGAGAGTGTCACTCACCTCCACATAAGCAACCATATTATTTTAAGAAGATGAGAAATTTTCCTAATAAAATATTGTTTTTCAATCCCCTTTAAAAAACCAATGGGAAAAACCATGGGTTGGTTGGTGGTTTTGATTATTTTAATGTGCGGTGTCCCAAACCTTAATAATAAAGAATTCCCTCACCTTTCATATATAATCCCACCCGGGCTCCCACTTCCTATTCACTCAAAGCCTTTGGAGTTCATCAAACCTTTTCCGTATTCTCTATATAATCCTCCCAAGGCACCTCAACTCTCATGAAGCCTCTCATGGACAACTCGCAAGGCTTTTGGATCACCCTTCCATGTAAGGGATTCCTTCCTTTCTCATTTTATCCATGTTTTTAATATTGTTATATCATTTTATTTTCAATTATCAATGTTGGGGTATGATTTTGAACCTCCCCCACACTGCCCTGTTTATGTTTGTGTGATGGGAGACCCCTTTCCCTCTCATTAATGCCTTCCATGCACACCCGTTACTATGCCGAAATTCCTTAAACAATTTTCCTCTCTTCATATAAATTCAAGCAATTATTTTGTATTATGAATCTAAATTCTATTAGATATGTTGGGACATATATCTATACGACCTCACTTACTATCCATTTTGTGTAAATATGATTATACACCCCTTTTTCTATCATCAACCATTTTTATGAATTATTATGTCACGCCATTACGCTGCCTAAATTGCACCAGTTTTCCAGACAATGTCATTGTGTAGTGAATACCATACCCATTTATCTATCAAAGGTATTCAACTTTATGAACATATAATTATTGATTATAAAGCTGAATTTACGTATTCTACATCCCATTACAGTGGAATAAATTACAATGACTGATTCCATGTTATATGATCCATGTGGCACACTTATGCATGAAATGAATTGTTTAAGAATGGTGCGCCAAGATATCTCTCCAATGCATTGGGTAAAGTATAGTTTCATGAAACGTCATGTGTGATGAGTTTTGACTCATTATAATTCAAGTTAAATGAGGGTTTACTCGTGCTTCATGTGCAATAATGGTTTACTCATACACCATGCGCAATAAGCCTTGGCTCATGCTAATTTCATGTTAAGTGATGTTGCCACATTTCTATGTTATGATTATCATGCTTTATCATGCCTTTATGTTCATTTTTCTCTTGTGCTCCATTAATAAGTGTATTTTCTAACATGTATTGTATTCCAAATGTTATTACATGTTTATTCCCTTACTGGGATTTATAGCTCACTCTATTCTTATACATGTCCTCATGTTATCATATGAAATGCTATGTATGAGGGAATATAGTGGTCATGTAAATGATGTTTTCAATAAGATGATGCATTCTATTCCTTAAGTTGTTATGTAATGTACCTAATCCTTAAAGTCACTAGACCTCTCAATCATCTATTTGATATCAAGTGATGGTTTTATATAATAAAACATTTTCAGGTATGTAATAAAATGTAGGGTTGTTATATGGTAGTTATAATAAGAGTTATTATAAAAAGGTAGTAAGGTGTTTTAAATCCAATGAGATGTTCTCTTTTCCACATGAATATCTATATTAGGACCTCAATAATTGGAATAAGTATGACTATAAGTAGAAATGTGTAGTGAAATCATATTTTACAACATAAACATATATTGGGGATTCAAATAAATTTTTATAAGGTACATTACTTATTTAGTCATATTATACGAATGTATTGTTTGATATGGAGGCTACACATCTGTTTATTTTTGTGAAATTTTTTGTTAAATTGGAAAATCCACCATAATAATATAATCATGAACTCATGGTAAAACACATTGGGAAAGTATTAAGGGTAAATTATATTATTAGATTACTCCTATATTTTTCTATTTAAAATATTTACATAAAATAATGGTCGTATTTCCCCTATAAGAGTTTTACATTATTCTATCTATGAATTGGATCTATATTTACCATACTATGATATATTCTATGGATAATGATTCATCATTCCGAAAGTGTTACAGTTTGAATAAAAAATAAACCCATATATATGATACCCTATCAATAATCTTAGAAAATAATAAAATATGGAAATGAAATTAATACTTCACATATTTTTTGAAAATAAATGAATTGATTAGGATAATGATTAATTGGTAATAAATTTATACCTCTATTTTTTTCATGATGAGTTTCTTAGTTTGATAAATTATTAAGATGTTTATTTTACAACAAAATTAATTAATGATGTAAATCTAATTTCAGATCCTGATTATTAAATGTCCTAGGTATAACATGTATAATTGAAAAATAAGTTTTGTGGGTTAATTTATAAAGGATTCATTTGAACAAAAACATCACAATGGGGTTATACTCTTTTGTTTGTTCAAAATAATGAGAGTTTCAAGGGGTTTTGAATTGATTATAATGTTTTGAATTAAATTTATATTATGAATATGTATCTATGGACTTATATGGATTATTTTTTGATCATATTTATGGCGATTAGTATTTTTTAATGTTTACCTAAGGTATAGTAACTATTAGATGAAGGTGAAGGAGGTTGTAGTTATGAAAACTGAATTACAGAATAGATACATGAATTATGATTCTGTGGTTATTCCCTTTGTGCAGAAAAATTACTAGGATGTATTTATGGAACTTATGAAATGTGTATTACATGAATATTTAGATAAGTTTGGGTTTATTTTATTGGTGATTTCATGATTTATAGATAAATTTATTAGAATCAAAAAAAATATCTAAGACTTACAATACAAACTTGGGAAAGAAAATTAGTGATCTAGAAAATTAAGAAAATCATATTTTTTTGAAAAATAGATTTCATTAAAAGGGAAAATCATAAATTATTATAGTAAAATAGTTAATTGTACAAAAACAAAAGTATTTTATGAATGACAATGAAATAAAAATATTACTAAGATTTATTTTTTTGGATTAATAGGATATTAATGGCGGTGTTTGGAAAATATTTTCATGGTTATGTAGTCCATTTGGTAAGTTAACTAAAAAAGGAGTTAAATTCAACTAGAAGAAATTTTGCAATTACTATTTATAAGAACTGATAATAGGATTGATTAATGCTCTAGTTTTGGATCTAATCACCAAAAATAGTAACATATTTATCTATAGAAATGCTTCATTAAAAAGGCATGGATGTGTCCAAATGTAGAATTAATAGATAATTGATTTGGCTTCACAGTAATTAAAACGAAATGAGGTAACATTTCCTATGCATGAACATGAATTGGAAGATAAATTATTTTATTTAAAATTTTAGGGAAATCATTTATATGAATCCATGATTGAAATATATATTGGTCATAAAATATTAATGTATATACTAACTCAAAATGTGTTGTACATGGGGTATAGAAAATCATTAGAATAATTAATTATTATGAATGTACAATTCATTATCATCTTAGAAAATTAAAAAAATTATATGATGGTTTGAGAAAAAATCTAATGATATACTAACCATGAAACATTTGGAATATGACCCTTTAATTAATTATTTGATTGATTTTTTCCTCTATGTTTTTCATGCAGAATATTACACTATTTGTTTTGCTGTCAATATAATCATTTTTTGTCAGAAAGAATTAGGAAAGTTCAAATTAAAGATCATGATTCATGGGAAAAGTTTGAATTTGTTAAGCAATGAAATAATCATAAATTTATTATTGATATTTTTTTGAGATTTGGAAAGCGATTATGTATGCCCTATAAATATTAGTTGAATAGAGTATTGTTGAGTGAAGATCAGTGTTCACTGTTTTTCATTCACCCTATCCATGAAAAGATATTAAAATACCTTTAAAAGTACTACCAGTGAAATTGAATGAAAAGTGTTATTGAGTATTTTACCACGAAATATTTTACTTTTCAAAAAGCTAATGTAGAAAAAAATTAACCCAAGGGTTTCTTGAGCCTTTTCCAATACTAGAGTGGAAATAAAAACACATTTCGATGGATTTAATAGTGGTTCCACCAAAGAAATCAGGAATTAATAATTTTATTGGGGTTATGTTAGTTGATTAGTAAAATATACACATTTTATTTCCATCCATAATACTCTATATATAAATCACGATTTTAAACTATATATTTAGGAGATAATAAAGGTACATGGATATCCTATCTCGATTGTATTTGAATGTGATCTGAAGTTAACATAAAATTTTAAAATGGAATTAAAAATTCATTGGGAACTGAATTAAATTTTAGTACAACTTTTCATCCTCAATTATATAGAAATTCAAATAGAATGATTCAGATCTTAAAATAAATGATTTCATTTTTTTAATAGAATATCGTGGAAGTTGGTATATTAAAATTTCTTTAGTTTAGTTATCTTATAATAATAGTTTTAATTCAAGTATAATGATGTAATTTTATTTTATCAGTTATATGGAAAGAGGTGTATGATGCCATATTTTTGTGATGGAGTAGGTGAAAGAATATTTATGACACCAAAATTGGTAGAGGTAATGGTGGAAAAATTGAATGTAATTTATCAACATATGATGACGGCTTGGAGAGGGTATAAATTTTATGAGAAAAAATCGAGGAAATATCATTAATTTAAGATAAGTTATCTAATTTTTATTAATGTTTCCCATTAGAAAATTGTAATGAATATTGGATAAAAGTGGACGTTAAGTCCACTTTTTGATAGACTATATGAATGTATTTTGGGAAAAAAATTCACTTGTTTATGTTTTTCAATAGAAAAATTATGGTTGGAGAAGATACATGGGAATCATAAAATTAATTGAGATAAAGATGTCCCCATTTGTTAAATATGCAAAAAAAATTACATGGATGAAATTTAAAAAAGGTGTAAGGATTAAAAAACTCATGTTCTATTAATATAAAACATTTTCATATATAAATTAGGTATATTTTATTATTTTTCATTAATAATAAAAATATTATATTTTTTGAAAATAAGAATAATATTTATTTATAACAAATATATGTTTTCATGAATTATATGATTTTTTATAATAGACTAATGTTAAAATTATAGAATTGTAATATGACACAAATAATTTCTTTTGAATTAATCTTGTTAATATTATCATAGGATGAATTTTTTATGTTTTTAAAAAATGATTGATTTTTAATGAATAGTAAAAATTATAGATTTTATAAAACACTCTTTTGATTTCATTAAATAAAGTTATTTGTAATAGAAATTTTATCTAAAAGTAAAATAATTTGTATTTATTTTTATATAATCCAATTACTTATATTTTTATAAACATTATACCATATTTGGGTTTAAATACATTTCTGGGATTAAAACCCCATTTTCCAGAATCTGGTTTACTTTATTTTTTAGGGTTTAATTTTAAATTTAATTTATCAAATTATTTATTTTAAATTTTGGAAAAATGATTTTATAGTTGGAATAATGGTGTTAAAATTGGTATATATGTTCTTTTAATTATTGTACATTATGAATGTTAACTGTAGTAATTTGTTTACCTAGGAAAAATTTAAATCAAACAATTAAAGTAAAAAATGATAAGAACTAAAGTAATTATTCAAGAATATTCTTATATACTTTCCAATATTACATCTAATACATAATATTTAATATTTATAATTCATGGGATATTTGTTCAATTTTTAAATGATTTTAACCTTTATAATGTTTAATTGAATATAAAGAAAAAATGTCCGAGTCTTGCTTTTAAAAATTACAACATTTTTAACATAGGGATAAATAAAGGATATGTACAACCACAACTATTCATTATAAATTTTAATAAATTTTTATCATGAAAATTTATTTTTAATTTTTAGTGAAGAAATTATTACCATTAATGATTAAGAAAAACTGATGCAATATATATTCAATGAATGGGGAAAATAAAATAGATAATTTATAAAATAGTAAAATCAATATTATTTGAACAAATAATTATGTTAAAAATTTATTAGAAATTCATGAGATATTTTAAATGTGTGGATTAATTTTATTTTAATTCCATTGTGGTATAGATGTTATTAAAATTAATGTAAATGAATAGTACTAAAATAAAAATCATCGAGTTTTTATGATAAATAATATTTTATTAAATGTATTAAATTCCTAAAAATATTATATTAATAAAGTTATATCTATATAGTTATATAAATAAACCATATTCCGTTTATGATTGGTTTTTTATTTTATTTTTTACATTATTAAACATTAAAGGGTATAGAACTTTAATATTATGGTAATTGTTAAAAAGGTTTATAAATGTCAAAAAAATGATAAGGATAAAAATTTGATCCAAAAATGTAAATATATTTTAGTATAAGATAATTTAGATTTAAAATAATTTTATATTCCATTATTATCAATTTGGGGAATTTTGGGCTTTAAAATAAATTTATATTAATTTAATATTTTATGAAATTCAAAGAGTGTACCTCCCCTCTTATAAATGGGAACCTATTATTCTCATTTATTCACACATAAATATCTACTCTATTCTAATAAAAAAAATCTAAATACCTTCCTGGAATACATCCCCTAATTATATATGTCTTGGTTTAGTAACAATACCAACCTAATAGGGAATAAGGTATTGAGAAAAAAATATTTCATAAAGAAGATGTATAAATTTTAAATGCATGTTTTAGATTAATTTATTTTTTCACATCATTAAAATATTCCTCAAAACCAATAAAATAATGACACAAGTATCTTTCATATACATATGTGTCTCTTTTTTAATTTAATACACTATATTGATCTCCAACTTCCATAAACTGGTAGTGTAATTGATTATGTTTGTTTATAGTGAAATGCCACCTAGTGAATTTATGTAATTAATTTTCCATTTATGCCTCTCATGGATGGTTATAATGATGAATTTAATTTTTATATATTATATTCATGAAATATATAATATTATTAAATAATAAAATATTATATAATTTATTACATATTAATTCATTAAAAAATTATAACCTCTTTCCTGTATACGTCTGAACCACCCCCTTGATGAAGAAATATTATTTGTTGTTAAACACCACCTAAAAAGCATGATATATATATGTACTATTAATGAAATATTATTATATTTGTGATATTATTATCATTATATAAAAATAAAATTATGTTACCTTTTTTTCACAATGATCATTGAAAAATGGCAATATTTCACATGTGTATGTATGTCCTTCCATCTCCATTATTGTAATGAAGTTAATTTTTCATAATCATATTTTTTGATTGGTTTAGATTGTATAATTAATCTAAAAAATTATTTTTTTCCAGTATTATTACTTTGGGAAATATGGAATAATGGTATATTTTACCACTTCGAATTTACCAAATCCATTTTATAATTTGAATGAAATATAATTAAAATATCCAATGTAAATTTAATTGATTATATAATTAAATATAGCATAGTAAGAGATAAAATAAATTTAATAATATAACATTAAA
Organism: Viscum album; assembly: GCA_963277665.1. Classification (NCBI taxonomy): domain Eukaryota; kingdom Viridiplantae; phylum Streptophyta; class Magnoliopsida; order Santalales; family Viscaceae; genus Viscum; species Viscum album. The sequence continues at coordinate 1,032,152,887 of OY728156.1, forward strand.
ATGTCCTTACTAAATATAATAATTAAAATAATGTTATTATTTATGAATATAATGAATGTATGTGATGAGAATGACCCAAAGTAAAGCACTAACATTAAAAACATCCTCTATCAAAGTTCCGTTCTCAACTATTTTTCTTTCATATAAATATTTTTATGTTTATTTTATGGATGAATTTATATAGAGTTAAATTAATTATTATTTTTATTTATATATCTTTCAATTTCATTTTAAGAGGAATATTTTTAGTTTTTTGAATTTATTTTCAAATGATAGAGACAATGTTCTATTATAACATATAAGAGCACAAATAAATTTACCACAATCATAACCATTATTTGATGTTTGGATTAAATTAGCAGATTCCATGTTTTATTTAATCAGAATATATCGTTCTCTATGTTTTTGTAATGTTAGTTTTGTAAAATTTGTTTTAATGGAAAGTGATACATCAATATCCAAAAATATTCTACTAGGAATGCAATTATTTTTTATGATATTGAAATTTATTTAATATTTTTTGTTCATGAGAATTTATTATGGATATGGATGGTTCCATTAAAAACTGGGGATGTTAGTGCCTTTTATAACAGTCCAATTCATTGGGAAAAGGGACTATGTTAACTTATTAGGTTTCTCTTAAGAGATTATGGTAATATAATATGATTGTAATTTTGGTTGTAACTATGACGGTCATTTTCCCTTTAACCACAATGATTTTCCTATGTGTAACCATAATTGTTACCCCATTTGTAGTAGTTCTATAAAACATATTCTCCTTGTTAACTGAATTATTTATCAATGCTTTATATGAGGATTTGTGGACATCTTATGATTTTTTAGGGTCCAATAATGTATATACTAATTCATAAGGATGAAAATTATAACGTTTGGAAAAATTTATTAAGAGTTTTTAATGAATTATAATAATACATTTGGAATTTTATCATTTAATAATTCTTATTAAATGGGTTTTGAAAATATTTTTGAATTAAAGATGATTTCTTGGGAAATAAACTTTTTAATTTGAACCCAAGTTTTATTTTTAAAAAGTTTAATTTCTATAATTATTCTTAGGCCAGAAAAATATATCATTATTTTTATATGCCTTACTGAGTTTTTTGTTCTTATCCCACATTTATTATTTTTTCCAAAGGATGATTAGGGATAAGGATAAGGTTATGATGAAAATTATGAAAAATGACAAGAAACAAAAACCTAATTCATTTTAAATATGTTGTCTTATGGGAAAAGGGATATTGAATAGAGGTATCCACTTTTTAAGATATGGGGTTTTTATGTAAGATTTTTGGCCTAAATTTCTCAACCTATAAACCAAAAATGTCATTTGGAATATAAGAATGTAAATTATAGTATAGATTCACTAGAATTTTGAATATGTGTGGATATATCCTTATAATTTTCACTATAATATTAATTGAGTGATAAATTGTGATAAGTATTACCATAGTGAAGAAGGTGATACTAGGGAGATAATAATTGTATGAAAAATATTTTGTAATTAAGTGCAGATTATTGTTATTTGGGTATGATAAAAACTTTTCCTTCATTCTCCTTGGTCATGATTTCAATATAGGGTGTGAAGCAAGTAAATATAAGTACACATTAATTTATTTATTATATTTTATTAAAATGGAATAAAATCCTATATGACATATATTTATATTTTCTCTAAAAAAAAGAATAATATATAAAAATAAAAGAATAATTTTACATATCATAAATCACCTATACCTAGGGTATTTCCACATGAACTGGATAAATATCAATGGATCTTTAGATCTTTGTGATAGATGAATTTTCTCTGAAAGATAATATCATGAAGCCACTTGTTAATTATATTGTAATTTGAGAATTTGATGGAAAAAGCGTCCAACCATGGAGGAAAAATAAATAAATACTACCTTTAGTAATTTTTATGGTAGTTTAGTAGTATTTTATGAGATCAATGTCATAGGTATCCTGTTATAAAAAGATTGAATATAATTGGACACATATGCAGAAAGGATTAATAAATTATTAGGTTCACTATCCAACACAGTGTATATAAACATTATGTCATGAAAATCTTCCAGTTAATGTGAATGAAATTATTTAACATATATAAAGTTTATTTAATGTTTAAATAAGATTAATTTATTGTTATTTAGGAATAAATTTATATTCATAAATATACTACCCATATAATAAATTGGTAAATTAATAAATTGGGTACTGATGTTGTTAGAAAAAAGAGTAATCCAAGAGAGGTTATTGATGTAATATACCAAACCATTATGTTCCACACTTCGGTAGATAGTGGCATTGTTAAGAAATATTTTCAATATATCCTTCAATAGGTTAAGGGTAGGTGACTTGTCTCAATAGTTCTAAACGAAAAAATTTTAGGTATTAGCTCAATGAATCCTATAACAATTAACCTTATATATCTACTAAAAAGAAACATGTATAATGGACATCCACATGTAGACTAATTTTTTTTGAAAATATACATAAGTGATATATGTTTCATGAAATTAACCATAGAACATAATAAATGATATGAAAAAATATATATAATGAAATAGAATAAAGATACTAAATACTTGAAAATAATAATAATAATAAACCCCAAGATAAACGACTATATATTCTCCCACCAAGACACATCTGTTGGTTATCCCCTTGTACACTTATATACACAAACTCCACCAGATAATAAACCATAATGAAATTTATAAAAATTTAAATAACTTCATATCCAAAAATACATCACTATAGATTCTCCTATGCAGTAGTGAATACAATGACCTTGTTGAAATCTCCTTTTACATTGAAACACTAAAAATAACTCTTTCATTTATAATAATGAACACATATGAACTCATAATCAGTAGTAATGAAATCATAACTCAGAACCAAGGAAGGAAATATTGTTCCAAACATAATTATAAATTTAAATCATGCACAAGGACTCTCGAGATATCTTTTTTATGGAATTCTAAGACAACTTCAACTGGTAAACGTCATCCAAAATACCAATAATCCATGATGTATAATTTAATATAGTCAGGTAATCTAGTTTCTAATATTTCACCATATTTATTTATATATAATAATATATAACCCAGACCATAGTAATAAATTTAATATAATATTCCTTTTGTATTCTGTCATATTAGTGTACACTAACACTCAAGAACATAACACATGCCTCTACCTGATACACTACTATCAGAGGAGGGGTAACAAGTAGTTAAAACATATCCATTATTTTAAATATCACAACATATATGACATAATTAAATATTATAAATCAATTAACAACATAAGTTTATGTTAGTAGTTTCAAAATAGGATGTGTCTATACTAGTTTACCTACAAATACCCACAAAGAGACTCATCTCCATGATTTTACACATATAATAAAAAACTATATATTATATTCCACATCCCATGTTTAACAGATTTTAGAAATGAAATTCATAATAATTAACTAGTCTCATATTAAAGAAACACATGTATGACTCATTTACCAAGAACCATGAGTATTTTGTGAGAGAGATGATAATTAACATAGATCATATATCATCCATAGATCTATATTACCCAAAACAATTCCCATAAGTTTTAAATATCTATATATTTTAATTCACCAATGAATAATTCCACCAACATCATAAATAACCTAGATTATTGGAAATACCTAGTTATATCCTTAAGTCCATTAGATGATCAATGATATGTAAAAAAATATTAATTTTCAGGTTAGTTATCCCATCATGGTTTCATTGTTTACCATAAAAAAACTCCGACCTATCATGTCTCCTCACTCTATAAAATATACTAGCATATTTTAAATAATGATAGAGAAAATACAGTCATTATAATGTCAATTATAACATCAAATCATTTTTCCTAATCAAAAGTCCATTGCACTAATTTATCAGTTTATAAAACATTCTAAATATTCATATATTATATAAACCATTAATGATTCATAACCATTGACCATTGTGAAATGAATAATTTAAAATTTTCATTGTGTAAAAAATTCATTATCAATGGATAATTATAATCTTTTATAATATTTTTTCTATCATCCAAAATTAATCGTTCCTCTTCATCATTATCACTATTTATGGACATTCTATCACACTAGTTCTTATACATGAACTTATTTTATAAAGAATGAATTATCTTTAGAGCTGCAAATCATCAAATAGGGAGAAATATAAATTTCAATTTAGTGAGTGTGATTGTAGATATTTATGGGTAGATTAAATTTTGGAATAAAAGTATTATAAGATATCAGAATTGATGGGATTTATGAATTTTTTAGTTTAAATTAATTGTATTGAGTATTCCCATAGTTATTTTCTTACACATGTTCCTACTCATTACATTGGAAAACATTATGGTGTATTATTTATCACCCATGTAAACACACATGTGTGGTCTCACCCATGTATTCATGAAGATCAATTTGTATTGTTATAATGATTTAGTGGACAATGATAGAGTAGTTGGATCGTTATTGGTAGTTGATTTGAGGAATTCATTGTGGGGGCTATATTTGGTATAAATAATTTAAAAAATAACTCTCATCCCTATAGTTTTTGGTGGGACATTTACATTTAGTGTTTTATTGATTTTTTATACCATCTTAAACCATAATGATGTGTGACATTCAGGAATGGTTCACATTTCATGATTATTGGATATATTTATTACTTATATCATGTGTGACATTATGTTATTTGTAGGTGATAGGTTTTATTCATAGTAAATACCTCCCATCATGTATGTAGATACCTCTGCAGTAGTATCTAGCCCCTATTCTATTAGAGGAATTCATTGTGAGATCATTTAACAATCCCATAGACTCACTATAGTTGGTATCCTAATAGGATAGTATTTGATAGTTAAATGTATGATATAAAATTAAAGGATCCTATAATTACAACCAATAGACTTATTAACCTGATTCTTTATATAATGAGATCTCAAAATAATATCACTTGATAATATCCAAAAATTAGTCATGACATATGAAACAAGGATAAATGAAATATTTCCTTTAGTAGAAATTAAGGTGAATGATATTATATTTAAGGTGGTTAAATATATCACTATTGGAGATGAATTAAAATATGATGAAGTTGATAATTCAATGTCATTTATCACCTCTAAAATCAAAAGAGAGAAATTAAAATGTTAAGTTTCACTCATATATTTTTGATATTAGAAATATTACTACATCACTCATAACCCCCCAATTATGCTTGAATAAGAAAAAGTCGATAAAGAGACACCAAAGAAGAATTTTAAGGGATAATAGATTGGAAGAAACTTTTGAAAATTAAAATTTAAAAGTATAATTGTTATCACTCATAATGATTAAAATTTTAACATGTAAAAAGATAATGATAATATGTATTATAAAAATGAATTTATAATATATATTATTAAAAATATCTAGACTAGAAGAAAAATTCAGAAAATGATAATAAATATGGATTATCCAACCAATATATAATTGTTAAAGAAACATCATAAATGTCTTTTAATAATAGAAAATGTATAATGAAGGATAATTAAGATTTTTTAATTTGAAAAACCTTTATAAAAGTAAAAAATTAATGGATCGATGGATTGAGAAAAGTGATGAATTCACTAGATTTTGATAAGTCAAAAAATATATAGAAAATATATGTGTTAAATATACATTTTTATAAACAATATAGAGTTATAAAACACATAACCTCTATTATAAGTGAAATTTAAAAAATACATTGAGAAACTAACAATTGTGGTTTTGTATTTTAGAACATATGTTAATGGTTATTTGATATTTTTAACATTACATATGAATTCATAAATTTTTTTGAAATTTGGAATCATCTATGATGAAATGAAAAATTACAATCTGGGTGGATATTTAAATTTTTTATCAAATTTATCATATTAAAATTATCTCATATAAAAGATAATGATGTGTTGGGATATAGGAATACCTAATAATAAATAAATAAATCCCCATGTAAATAATAAATCTATGTCACCTAAAAATAAATTTTATTTGGGAGAACCTAAAATATAATAACCTTGTAAAAAATAGATATACTCAAAGATGAAGAGTTTATTCATTTCGCAAATAAGAAATTTAGTCATTTTTGACTTCCTCGAAATGAAGATGAAAGATATGATCAATTCTCAAAGAAAACAACGAATGATTTTTAGAAATATTTCATATTAATGAAATTTTTTCCTCTTTAAAAAATAATGTCCATATTAGAAGGGTTTCATGGTATTATAGTTAAATGTATTATGGTTTCAATATTGTTGTGTTTTAGAATTAAAATTTACCATCCCTTTGGTGTAGAAATAAAATATAGAAAAAATAAACTGAATAAATAAATAAAATAAATAAATTACACTAGGCAAAACATGCAATACCCACTATATGATGTTTGGTAAAAACCCATAGAAAAATTGATTGATGAGATGAAAATATTGTTTCAAAATCCATAAAAACTATATGAAAAATACTATTGTAACATATATATTGAATATTTTGAAAAAAAAACAAAACACAATAAAAATATAATTTGCATAACTGATAATTAATGGGATGATGAAACAACTAGGGAAAATATACATTTGTAGGTTTCCAAACATCCACTAATCCACATTAAATAAATCAATTTAGGTGGGTTGGGGAATCAATATTTTCCAACCTCTACCATCCCCATTAAAAATGAAATAGAAGTATTCTAGTATTTATAAAATTTAAATTTCAAATATTAAAACAATTAGGTGGTATACTACCAAATTATCTAATAAATAGATATTTTATTTCAAACTAATCATACATATAGACATAATTTCTATATTTAAAATCATTATACTCATATTTCTATACGTTTTCTCCTATATTTAAACAATATAAACTTATTTTATTAAATAAACATTTTTAATAAATCATTCAAACTTTATATAATGTTAATTTTACACAGGTACACACCTAATCCCTCCACCACATATTAAAAAATATTACATAATGTTATAATGTGATTTATCAATGAATTAATGGATGGTTTCCTTACATATTACAACGCAGTTTGACTATCTCAAAAAAAAGTAATATACTCATGACCATTCAACGTCACCTCCATTAGTTATATCATAAAAATTGAATTTTCTATGATCCTATATTTCTCCAATTTATTTCACATCTACCATGAATATAGTAAAAATTGACTATAACTTTGAAATATATCTCAAATATCATCCTATAAGTGTAAACACATAATACACAATGATGTTCCTCTTATCAAAATCACCTAAACAATGTAAATCAACACATCTTTTGATAGTGAAGTTTGACCCCCATAATATTATGAAATATCTAAGATATCCCGGATTTATTATAGTATCCTCATTATTGTTTTACAATTCTAACACCGTGTATGTTCCATATACCGATTGAATACTCCCACTGTAGGTAGAATTTCATGTTACAAACCACAATAAACAACGAACTCCGCACTTTTTCTTCTTGGGGTAATCAATAAATATCCATTATCACTAATTTGCTACTTGGAATCCTAGTATAGGCTAACATGAATTTTTTTTGAAAAGGGATAGTTGATATTTTATAACATTTCATATTGATGTATTTTAAGAAAATAATCAAATAAATTTTCTATGATACGCATACATTACAATTTTTTATGTCCTTATATATTTTCATCCCAAAAATCTTGTTTGATAATAAGAATCCCTTTATATCAAAGTACCGAAAAAACAATTATTTTGAGGTTTAGATCTAATTATTATCATTAATTTTAAGAAACATTTAATCATAATATAACATGTAAATTATTAAATTAATACCTTATAAAACCTTGGAATATATATAAGGAATTTAATGAATATTTTCATATTCATGTATCATGATATTTGAATCAAATATTTTGTACAAATATCTTGGAACATGGTAGAGTCCATTGTTAATTTTTTAAACCAATAATCTGAGTACCCTTTTAACTTTTCTAAAAACACCTATGACAATTTCATATTGATTTCTTCACTAGGTTTAGTAAATTATTTTTTTCATTACATCTATCTACTCTAAATGTAAATAATATGTAGGACATATTTCCAGAAACACACAATTAGTCAATATTTAATCAAAATGTTTAAATATTTAATGTAAATCAATACCATTCTTGTGCTCATATTCATTAACAACCAGTGTCACATTATATCTTTCCACTTTATCCTTTATATTCCTCTTGATCTTAACTACACAATTTTTCCATCGTGATTCCTGTTGTGAGGTAATGAAACATGACCCAATATCCTATTCTTCTATATAGTCCCATGTTTCTCTCATATGGCCAATAACCTTTATGATTTTCTATATTTAAGGTCCCGTATACAAAATAATATCACTATCCACCCTCTATGAGAAATATGTATGTAATATTTCTAATAGTAACAAAATTTTATTTCCACAATAGTTATCTTTTGTTAGAGTTTACCATTGTGGTCTAGAATTAATATTATTTGGTAATATTATAGAGGAAACTAGTTATTCATTTGATTCATCCTGAAATCTATTAATTTTATTTTCTATATTATATTCTTATAAATACCTATAAATAATTATCGATACCTTATCTTATATAAAACTTACATCTATACCGATGATAGTTTTGTTGGTAGTGAGGTACCATATACTATACCCCTTCAAACAATTAACATATCCCAAGAAGATACATTTTCTAGATATAGAATCCAACTTTAAATTTTTTTTGAACATTATAATGTTCATATTCAGGATTTCTAAATCAATGTAACTTGGGATAGTTAGTGGGTTCATAAGTCCACATATCCACTGAAATCATCTAATCAATTACTAATTTAGGAGATAAATGGATCACATAACATCTGGTCATTGATTCTTATATTAATAATATCTTGGAAAACTCAGACAATATTTATAATTTCCCTTATTTTACATAACATGGTTTTGGTCATCAACTCTTCCACTCTATTCTACCAATGAGTGTACTCCATACTAAAATTTTTCTGGATGATTTTATATTGAAAATGTTTATTTATATATCCTATTATATATTCTATACTATTTTTAGTCCTTATACTCAAGATATTTTATCGTCATTAAACATCCTTACACAATTAAAATGTTTTTAAGACTTCAAAAAAATACATGGTTTTCTTGATTGGGCTCCCCCAATATACATTCAAAGAATCATAATTAAATGAATCATTGCCAATTTCTCCCCTAGTTTTAAAACCGATTCATTCCAAATATCATTGTGGATCAAATCTATGATATAATTTGTCCTCAACATTTTTGATTTTCACTTAAACCATAGTTTCATCTTCAAAACAAATATCATGATTTAGAAACGAAATATATTTAACTATAGATATAAAATTATTATTAGAAAGAATCCTTAATCCTTATTCCAAAAATTGTTAAGATTTAGATTCCAAGAAATTGTCAATGCTTGTATAGTAGTTAGTGATGCATCAAACATATCATCCTATTTGTATATTTGACTAGTAATCATTTATATGTTATCTGATATATTCTTCATACTCAAAATTATATATGATCACATCCCAATCACCACCATTCCTTTTAGAGTGAAATCATTACAACATATTTCAAAAACATTTGTCAATGAATATATGTTATTCATCGTGAAATTCTCATGGAATACTCCTATGATGGTTTATAATATTCTATAATTCTCTTTTAGTTTGATGGTATCAACTCTAATGATATTTTTTGTGTGACCCATCCTCTTATACACATGTCCTCCTATGATTAGTTCAATCCAATCAAAACATTCCCTCCAAGACATCATGTTCCACATTTCCCTTGAGTCCTTTATCATTTTATTTTTGAGATTCTATATACCTCCCAAGTGTTTTCTACACATCACTGTCTTATATTTATCCATTGTTAAATGTTACCACTATATTTCCTCAATGGTTTTTTACAACACTCTTATTATTTAAGAACTCCTTCTTGATGTTCTATTATTTTCTAAAATTATACCCTATGATGTCCATTTTTTCCTTGATTTATACCTAACATGATATTGGATCCCACTAAAATAATGATTTTATAATCCTTACCCTCTCCAATGACAAAGCCTTGAATTACTGTGAAGTTGTTTGTTTATCATCCCCTATTTTTTCCCAACATCTACTTTAGGAACCAATGCTAAAATTTCAATCATGGTCAATATATATATATGAATTTTATTAGAGAAGATAATGATGATATGATTATAAAAATATGATTTTTTGAATAATATATATCTATGTTTTGTATTTCCTATTACCCCATTCCATAATATGATAAAATAGTGTATTCACTATATTTTTTTTTGTTCAATAATTAATGATGTATTTTTTTATTGAAAAGTTAATAATATTATTTTCAAGGTAATTTTCTTGGGTAGTTTCTTTACATCATACATGTTTTTCATACTATCCCAAATTTATTTCCCTTTCTTCTTCCTTGAAATTCCTAATATGACCCCAGTATCTAAAATCAAATGGACAATTGGAATTAAATTCTCATATATGTCATCTCATATTTCTCATCCACAATAATAGGTGTTTCACTAAATGATTATAGAAAAATATACATCCCCGGAACTATATGTATATTCATCTTCCACAAGGTATATTTATTCCTATTCATTTTTTGATAACTAATTATTCCCCAATTTAGAAAAACTATTGCTATTAACCATATAATCTTTAAAAATAAAGTATTTAATAATATTAATAAGATTTTTTCTTATATAAAAGATCAATTAGAGTTATAATAATAGAGAATATTTAATTTATGAGAACTATTAATACAATAAAAATGAACAAATATAACATAAAACCTTATTTAAATACCACTTGTTGGGTCTGAAAATAATTGGCCATATCATTTTTGAATAATATTGAGAGAGAATAATGTAAAATAACAAAAATATATGACATGATATGTATTATTATAAAAATCCAAAAATAGTTTGGTGTAGTAAAAAATGGGAAACATAAAATGATAACTTTTAGAAAGTGGACACAAACTCTATCAAAAATAGTGTGAACTTACCCTTGAGATTTATCTCTTGAATATGTGGGAAAATATATTTGACATCTGTTTTTGTGGGGAGGATTCCATAAACATTAAAATTCTACAAAAACTTGGAAAAAAGGAATAATAAATTTAAAGAGTAGAACTTCAACACACAATGTCTCAAAAACCAATGTGGGAAAAAGAATAGGGAGGCCCTTATATAGGCGGTGATGTGATAGTTCAAATTTCCAAAATGATCCAATGGTTAAAATAAGGAATATATGATTGATAGTTGATATGAACTACAATGAAAGATTTGGTATATTTTGATCTTTTGTTGTTTTAAGTAAAAATTATATTTAAGGAAATTAAATCTAATAATGTTTTTGTATAAAATGATAAAATTACCAAAAAGAAAAAAATTCAATTAAAATATTTTATTTAAGTAAATATAACTTTTAAATTTCCTAATAGATTTCAGTATAGATTGGATTTTTCTTGAACAACTTAGATTATAGAAAATTTTATTAAGTAAAGGAAAATTTATGTTCCAGTAATTTTGGGTTTCGAAAAAAAATATTTTCTTATGAAAATTCTGATTAAGAAAAAAGAATTCATTCAAAAAATTTGAAAAAGGAAATTTTTGTTGGATAGAAACAATTTGATAAAAATAATTTGTTATGAAAATTTTGATTAAGAAAAAAAAATTTATGAATAATTTGATTAAAAAATTTTAGTTACGAAAAATATGATTTAGAAAAAAAATTTGGTTACAAAAATTTGTATTAAGAAAAAAAATTTGGTTACGAAAAATTTAATTATGATTTGTTTTGAAAATATGTAAATGTTCCCCCTTATAAAATGGTGTTTTTAATGTAAGAATATATATTTATGAAAAAATTTAATATGAAATATTACATTATGGTTATCATTCATAACTTTTGTTTAATGTATTCAAACGTTTCAGAGGGTATAGAATTTTTTAAAATATAAGCGCATTGATCTTGAATTTCAATAAATTAAAGAATGATATCTCATTTTAGTGTGTGATCTCGAAGAAAGTGAAGCCTAATATATCTAATTTTTGCCTAATATTTATGTTCATGGATTTTTATTAGGTAAATGGACCATGTATTATCACAAAATATTTTTGTTTTGGTAAAACTCATGCCTCATTCTATGAGTGTGTTTTTCTTCCACAACACCTGATCACAACAACTTCCAACTACTACATATTTAGTTTCAATAGTGGAAAGTGATATTGAGTATCAATTCATTTATGACCAAGATTCTTATTAATCACCTAAGAAAAGGCAGTTTTCTGAGGTAAGGTATCTATCCATTCTAGATCCACCAAAATCTGCATCCGAAAAACATTTTTAAATAGAATCATTTTCAAGGGTATTGAAAAGACCAAAATCCATGGTTCCCTTTAAATATAAATATTTATTTTCAATTCTTTTAAATGGGATTCCATTAGATTAGATTGATATATTTCACATATACATACAGAAAACATTATGTCTGGATGACTAGATGTTATGTATAATAAATTTCCACTAATACCTCTAAAAGATGTTTGATCTTCTAGTTTCCATGGTTCATCAAGATCCAAATAATTTGAGGTACCTATTGGGGTAATTATACCTTAAGTATTGTTATATCCATACTTTTTAATAATATACTTAATTTACTTATGTGGAGATATATATATGTTCCTTCTTGGTTTGAGATATTTTAATACCTAAGAAATATGTTAACTTACCCATGAAACACATTTCAAACTCATACTATTTGAGATTCACAATTGAAGAAATTAAATATTGTTGAATTGATCCTAATATAAGGTCATCAACATATATTTGAACAATCAAAACATTTTTCTTATAACTTCTTATAAAAAGAGTTGGATCATCAATTCCCTTTACGTAATTATTTTGTAAAAACAATCCTATATGTATATCATACCAGGCTCTAGGAGCTTGTATATGTCCATATATAGCTTTGGTATGTTTGAAAAAAAAAATTTGGGTGTTTTCTGTCTTCAAATATAGTTGGTTGTTCAACAAAAACATCATCTTGAACATATCCGTTTAGGAAAGCACACATCACATCCAATTGAAAATGTTTGAAATTAAATTAAGTTGCAATGGAATGTAAAATACTAATAAGTTAAAATCTATATTCTAGAGCATTTGTATATTCTTAGCTTATTCCTACTTGTTGATTATAGCATTTAGGAAATAATCTAGCTATATTTCTTACTATGATTCCATTTTCATCACATTTATTTCTAACGACCCATTTTACTCCAATTACAGAATTTTCCTTAGGTCATTCAACTATGGTCCAGACTTTGTTTCTTTAAAATTCATTTATCTCATCTTTCATGTATTTAATCCAATAATCATCACCTAAATCTTCCTAATTATTTTTTTAATACTTGGGAAAGGAATTATAAATGTTCTACTTCATTTATTAAGTATCATTTAGTCATTATAGGTTGATTTACAGAAATAATGATACTATCACTAGGATTATTCTTAAGAAACAACTGATTTGGGTTTTTAAAACTTATTCATCAACATATTGCAGAAACTATTTTGGAGTAAATACTTCAGAAACATTTTCTTGAGTATTTTCCTTATTAAAACAATCTTAAATCGTAGGCAGATAATTAGTTTTTTAATATACTTAAGATAATGTATATTGGGGTTCTTGAAAAACAAATGGACCAGTTTCATCATATTTAATGAGCACTAGTTCTTCAACAGTACAATTATTTTTATTAATAACTCTATAATCCTTTAGAGTAGTGATATAGCCTAAGAAAATTCCTTCATCGGCTTTGGGTTCAAATTTAGTTAAATTATCATTAGTATTCAAAATTAATACATTACATCCAAAAAAATTGATGTAAGAATGTCTGGGATTTCAACTATTCTGTAATTCATTAGGTGTTTTTTTAAGAAATGGTCTAATTAAAACTCGATTTCTAGTATAAAAATCAATAGAAATAGATTCATCCTAAACGTGTTTAGTAATATAATATTCACTCAACATGGTTCTAGTTATATCATGAATAATTCAATTTCTTTTTTCAACAACACCGTTCTGTTGAGGAGTTCTTGGAGTTGAGAAGTTATGAGTTATTCCTTTCTTACTAAAAAATGTTTCAAAATCATAATTTTCAAATTATTCTCCATGATCTCTAAGAATAGTTATCAATGAAAGGTTTTTATAATTCTATACATGGGCTCCAAAAGTATGTAAATAAGAAAAAACTTCTTATTTCATTGTTAGAAAATAGGCCCATATAAATCTGTTGTAATAATCAAGTAAAAGAAATACATAATATTTTCATACAATACAGCTTGTTTGTGTTGGGACAAAAGGATCCAAATTCACCAATTTAAATTTATCAGATGTTGGGACTTTACTAATTGATTTAAAACTTGATTTATGTTTCCTTCCATATTGACAAGGATCACAATTTTTTTAAGAATCAAATCTAAGATCAGGTAGATCATTAACTAGTCTTTTCATTGTGATTTCCCATATGTTATTAGGGTTAAAATGTCTTAGTCTTCTATTCCATAACCAATATTGATCTTCCATTTCACTAAAGAAAGGTAGGTCTTCAGTCCAATGGGCCTCTATATTTATTGTATGAAAATTTCCATGCTTATGGGAAGAAAGAATAAACTATTCCATGGAATTTTTTACTAAGAATATATTATTTCTAAAATTCACTATGCAACCTTCATCACATAATTCGATTAGGCTAATGAGGTTTTTATTATATTAATTAAGAAATAAAAAATTTGAAATAAAATCTTCTCCAAGAAGAACAATGTTACCTATAACAAAAATTTCTCCCAGAGCATTATGTCTGAAAGATACATTTCCACCTTTCATCTTGATAATATTTTCAATGATTTTTTTATTACCAGTCTTATGTGGGGAACATACACTATCCATGTACCATGTATTGTTGTAGATAATCTCTTTATTTTCTTGAAAATAAAATAGTTAAATATTCAGAGTCCAAAATTTATTTGATTTGGAAATTTCAGAATGTAAAATATTAGGATTCCACATTTTCATAGAAAACTAAGCCATTTGAAAACCTATATATTGGGTTTTATTTAAATAACAATTTCCTCCCAATTTCCACCACATTGCCATTTAGTAAAAATGGGAGCACTTTTGGGAAAAAATAATTATTACTAAAAACTGGTTTCAAGTTAGTATTACCAAATCATGAACTATTACTAAGATGAAAAAGTTGACAATACATTTTATCAAATTCATTCCTTCCTAAAAAAAATTTGATAAAAGTTTTTTTAAGGAAAAAATTTATGATTTTAGTATAATGACTACATTCTTATCCTCAAAGTCCTTAGTTTTAGAATTTGTGTCATTCTCTAAAATATTTTTCATGGTAATAATATTCCAAATATTCATAGAAACATTATTCGTCTCATATTTAATTTATTTAAGGTTTTCATAAAATATTTGAAAATCCAAAGTTTTCTGATCAAGATCATTAGAAAGATCTGATACTTCTTTAGTTAAAACAAAAATTATAGAATTTTATTTCTCTATCTTGTTTTTTCTTACAATTTTCATTGTTATGTAGTTTAGAAAATATAGTAACTTATTCAAAGGTAGGTAAGGTATTTTCTTCTGATGGGGATGATTCGTCATCGGAATATTATAAATATTATTAGTTAGAGAAATTATTAGTTAATGAAATATTGGATAAAGATTCAACATTGTGTACCTTATCCAAGAGACAATGATTTTCAATTGGTACTTTGGCTATACGACCAATGGTTATCTGATTAGAAGATTAATAATCTAATGATTCATCTGAAGAGTCACCCCCACAGGCACTACAAGTTTAATTTGATATCAAGACTTCTTTAGACTTATATTTTTAATACACCTTTATCTTTCTCTCAGAATTCATTTTCATCAAATCTTTTATCTTAATCACAAGACAATTAGGTCTGATATGTCCAACCCTTTTATATTCATAATAGGTTACTTTAGAATCATTCTTTTCATTTCTATCTTTCTTTTCATATCTATACTGAAAATCATTCATTCCCAGAAAACGTGTTCATCCTTAGAGGATGATTGGATAATTCATTCTCTGAATGATCATTGTCACTTCATTTATATATAACAACCACTTTCTTATATTTAGATCTAGGTACCCATTCCAGAGTCTTGGAATTAGATGTAGAAGTGAAATCTACACTTCCATTACAATTATTTTTTTATTGAAATCATAATCTCTCTTCATTCTGTTTTTATTATAAATAAGAGTTCCAAATAACTCATCAAGCTAAATGATAGATTCTTTTATACTCTCATAAAGAAATGTCCTTTTTTATGCCCACTCATTGGGCAAGTTGTAGATTGTTTTATCTAGAATAACTTCACCATCATGAACTTTCTGTCGCATATATTTAAGACTATTTACAGTGGTCATAAATAATTGTTTTACATAGAAAATAGGTACTCCATATGGAAATAATAATACATGATATTCAGCTCTTAACATATATCCTCTAGTTTCTTACTTTAGAAGTTCCAAAATGTGTAACATTATGTTTTTTCCAAATGCTATTGGAATCTTAACCGAATGTTATTTGACTACATATATTCATGGTCGTAGAACACAAAAAATAATTGAATACCTTGCAATTTAGTTGATATTATTAGTTTTCTTGGTTGATGAAAGTTCTGACTTCCTTTTCTAGAATTTTGTAATCGCCAGTGAGCATTAAAAACATTTATACTCTTGTTTTAATGACATGAGTTTTCATTCTATATCTCTAGAACTCATAATAGTTAGCATAAAAAATTGGAGGTTTGGTAGGGTTTTATTTTTCAATGGAAGTAAAATTTTTACCTTCCATTCTATAAGAAAATATATTTTCCACAAAACTTGTCAATGGTAAAAATTTTACAAGAAAGGATAAAAATATTTAAGAAAAACTTGAATAAGAAATTTTAAGAAAGAATATTTAGAATAAGGAAAGATTGTCCTAGAATACTTATATGTAAGTACAAGTATTTCAGAAACCTCCTGTAATACCAATTATATAATCAGAATAGTATATATAGATTCTGAATTACAAGTGGGGATGAATTGTACCTTTAAAAACATTCATTTTTAACATTAAATAAAACTAAGTTTAATAATTTTAAACAAGGTAGATACACAAACCATATTTTAGTTATTAACTATGGTACAAACATGCATAGGGTCCAGAAATAGGAATCTAGAAAATAAACATAAGAAAATATTACTTGTAGAAAGATTCTACCATAAATCATGTAGAATCAAATTTATCAGAGTATACAAGTAAAAAATTATATGAAAAAAATACTTTCTTTATTTGAAAAAATTTTATGGGAAATAAAACTTGTAGAAAAAAAAAGTAACAAGTAGGAAATATTTTATCCCAATGAGTATGGTATCCAACAACCATGGATAAATGTCCCTTGATTTATAATTTCAAGAAACTCTATCTTATCCACACTAGGCTAAGAACTCTATGGGAATATTAGAATCAGTCATGCTATCCCTGCAATCCATCGAATGTTAACGTAGTCATCACCATTATCTTCCTATCTCCATAAACACTCAATTGTACGCAACAATAATTAGGGTACCATGAAGCAATATGAACAAGACATTCAGAGCTGAACAAGATGTTCACGAAACAGAAAAGGCACGAGAGTCTCTCTATATAAATCACTTCACATCATCACAACATGTAATCTCCAGATCGATGATGAGATCATTAAAATGAGATCCTATTTATAAGAAACAATTCAATAGCCATCTCCCTCCTCCAATGGTCATATTTTTCATTGAATTTCTGAGGGACCTGTACATGTGTCACTCAACCAATAGTTAGTTAGACAATAATTTTACCACATCGTTTTATACATACAAAAACATGTGTAAGGAAAATGAATTAGCTTAAGAAAATATGAATATTTGGAACCAAAGAGAAAATAGAATTGAGAGAATAATAAAATAATCAATTGGATTATTAGGACATGGATATTTGGATTCTATTTTATAATGAATTAAAAATCTGAATTCTATAGTTTTTTTAGTATGAATTCTAATGAATTCAGAGTCTAAATTTTGATGACTGTGGAGACTTAATATTGAGGAATTTAGAGTCACAAGTCTTAGGAATTCAGTGTCTGAATTTTGAAGAATTTTTAGTCTAAATTCCAAGAAATTCAGAGTCTAAATTTTATAGATTTTGGATTATTAATTTCATAGTATTCAGAGTCTGAATTTCAAAGTATTCAGAGTTCAAATTTCAATGAATTTAATGTTTGAATTTCAGAGAATTAGGATTCTGAATTTTAGAGAATTCAGAGTCTAAATTTCATAGAATTAGGAGTATTAAAATAAAAGACATGATATTTATGAAATTATAATATTTTAAGGTTTTGGATAAGGATCAAAATATTCGAATTTGTAATTAAATAACCATGGTTTTGAGAGTACATAAAATGAGATAATTAAAACTAGTGTATGGATAAAAATATTACATAGATAAATAAAATTTTCTATACGAAAATAATCCATACAGATAGATAATTTTCATTAAAATAATATGTTTCTACTTTTCAAAATAAAGAGTAATGGAAAATTCACAAGGAATCCTTATTGACTCAACACAAACACCTTTTTGAGGGTTTAGTTTTCACAGATTTATCACCACTCCTTCTCCACTATAAAAACTTGTCAACAAAATAGTGTTAGAGAAAGGCCAACTATGAACCTCCCATAAATGTATAAGAATCCACAAAATGAGTTTATCTGTCAGCAATTATTATGCTTTGAGGCGATCAATACCAATTAAATAATTCATAGATGTGTTCTTGTATGACCATATTTGAAAAAACCTTTTATGAAAATTATAAAAAAAATTCAGAAAGTATTCAATAAAAAGTTTTTAATTGTAAATTATTTAACCATAATATTAAGGATAATTTGGGAATGTTTGAACATAAATCTAACGTAGGTATCCTTATTAGGCACTAAAATTATTACTAATCCTTATGATTCATCTATAATATAGCCTACACCATAAAAAAGTAAATTCACGTCTTATTTGAGGAGAATCCTACATTATTAAATTATTTATTTGATGATTAAATTGATAATGCTATTATAACCTTAGATAAATCATAATATTATAAATTAAATTAATATGTACAATAAACACTTATAATCCTTTACTCGGGGAATTTTTTAATCTAAATGTGATCCTCATGAGAATGATATCGATGAATTATTATTTGGAAATAATACTTTAAAATCAGTCTTAATGATGTCAAACTTCAATCCTTCATCTCTCACATTGAACCTCATTCCATTTATGAATATACACATGATGATAATCATATAATTTCCATGGTAGAGGAGTTTCATAAATTTGAAAGGGACAATATTTTAACTCTCATGGAACTTTGTGAATGTAATCATATTATTAGTTTGTAGTGATTTTTTTAAAACAATCATTGTGAGAAAGGAATTATAATTTCTAATAAGGCACAAAATATTACTAAATTCTATAATATAGAAATATTTATTGATTATGGTTAAAATGTTTCACCCATTTAATGGATCAAATATACTAGATTAATATTAGCAATCACTACACTTTTAAATTTTAGACATTTTGAAATTCATTTAAAAAATTCAACTCTTAATGTTTTTATGCCCAT
Source organism: Viscum album (assembly GCA_963277665.1). Taxonomy (NCBI): domain Eukaryota; kingdom Viridiplantae; phylum Streptophyta; class Magnoliopsida; order Santalales; family Viscaceae; genus Viscum; species Viscum album. The sequence continues at coordinate 1,032,172,793 of OY728156.1, forward strand.
TTGTTTTCTAGATCAATCACATGTTATTAAAAATTGGAAATTTAGAAATTCTTTTCCATGATTTCCAAATTTATTTAGGGTCTATAGAAAACTCCGCAGGATTTCTATGAGAGGTTAAATAATTATATTTTATCATATATTTTTAAAATTGAAAAAACTGATTTCATACTCTATTAAAAAACCATTACAATGTTTTATTAACAATTAAAATTAATTTTGATGATTTTATTTAATATAAATGATTTAAAATCTTTGTAATAAAATGTTCAGTATAATTAATACTAAGATGAAATGGGTTTTATGGGTTTACAAAAATTATTCAATGGTTTCCTTATTTCCATAAATTCTGATTTAATGGTTTAAGACCCTAGTAAATATACTAATAAATTTATAAATAATATTAGAATGGTTCATATAATGGAAATTATAATATTCATGATAACAACATACAAGCCAACATTGGTTGAATGAATTCAATCAGTGGTCCAATATTGGTATAAAAGTATGATTAGAATCCTAAATTAACTTATAAGATATTTATTGGCCATAAATAAATATTCATGTATACCTTTTTGTCCATTTTCAATGAAATAAAAATGAACCTCATCTAAAATCCATCAAAATATGTTTTTTTATATTTTAATGGAAGTGAAAATCTTGGACTATTTTATTCAATGGAAACTTCTTTTGAACTTAAAAATTCTTCCAGGTATTACTTTGGAGGATTCTAACTGTATATGATAAGATATAGTCAGACATGTCACATAGTTTAAAAATCTATTTTCTATTGGATAAGTAAAAATAAAAAATATCATTATATTTCGTAATCCGAAGTGAAATACGTAGCCACTGGGTGTTATTATGATCAAATCATATGGATGCAACATACTCTCTTAAATGTTGGTCATACATATAATTATGTTTCTATCAAGTGTAACATAACTAGTGAAATTAGTATCTCTTAAAATCCTATCCAATTCACTTTTACAAATCTCATTGTTTTAAGACAGTGTTTTATTTGAGATCACTTTAAAAAGGAGATATCATTACTTACCTTGTTTTCACCTACCAAAAACTTTATGATATCTTAACTAAAACCCTTAATGTTGATTTATTTGACATTATTAAAGGTGAGTTAGATATTATTATTTTTTTCTAATTATCTCTTTATCTTTAGAATCATGAGATATTCATTTATAATATTTTTTAAAATATTTTTTCTTTAAAGAAAATGATATTGAATATTTCATATTTGTGGATAATTAATGTTTGTGTTATACCCCATGAAAATAATTCATGTCAGGATAAATACAAGTAGATGTAGTTATATCACAGATTCATCTAGGTATTTAAAACTGAATGGTGTTTATTGTGTTCAACACTTTCTTGATTCTGGATATGAGTAGTATGACTTAACATGACACCTAGTTTGAATGAAGCAATAAATTTTCTTTAGTTTATTAAAATTACCATTTTATAATCCTTAATCAAGGAATTAATTTTAAAATATTTTAAAATATTGAATTAATTTAATAAAATTTTTTATTGGATATGGTCCCATTATGACACCTATTTTTAGGGGTATATAATATTTTTATTACTAAAATGATATTATAAGTTTTACCCCTATTTTATAAATTTTATATTCTATCTTTTATTCAAACTCATTATTTATTTGATTTCTTTAAAAGTTATTTTTAATCTCTTTATTATTTCTTAAATTGGAAATTGATTGTTGTCCTTCGTTTAGAGAATTATTGAAAATAATTATTCTATAATCTATATATATATTTTTCAAAATTTAAAATCATTAACCATGTTTCTCTTTAATTAGAAACAATTATGATTTAAATAATTTTAAATTATTCTACTTTTTTATTACAACCCCATCGATGTCTCATTTTTTATAATCTCAATAATGGTAAAGTTTTATGTTAAAAAGTGGGAAATTTTATGATAAAAGGGGAGATGTTTTGTATTGATTTACAAAGGCAGATAAATGAAAATATTTTTTATAGTGGAATCTTTGGTAAAATTTTATTTTATATTTTTTCCTTTTTTGGGGAATAAATCTTGTTGATTTAAATATCATAGAAAAATAATAAATTCCTTTTAATTTTAAAATTCTTATATTTAAATTTATGTTATATTATTTTTTTATTCACTTATTATTTATGTTATTGGGATCCTAAAAAGTGGGAGAGTTTTTTGATTGTCACAATTTTTAGGACTAATGATTACAAAAATTATTTAAAGTGTTATATGATTTCATTTATGTGATTGTTAGGTAGACATGATGATATCAGGTAAGATCCTTATAAAGAACCATAATGGATATAAGAAGAGTATTATTAGATGTATTAAAGCCTTTGATGGGAGCTTCGAGATCCTTAAGTGGTCATTAAATAAATGAGAAGATCCAATTGATGAAACTCAAGGATGTACGAAACAATGTCCAACTAGTTCTATGTCCAATTGCTTCCTAATGTAGCTGATATCCACTAGTTACCCAATATAAGAGAACCGATTAATTAATTTTGACAGATAGTATCACCTCATGTAGTATTTTAACATTGACCATAAGATTGGTTCACGAGGGTTTTGGACAGAAATAGTTAGTACATGGGATACTGGTGGGATTGATAAATCATATTCAAGTCTGTATTAAATGATATAAAAACCCTTATTTTGATTCATCAAGGAATTAATTATCCATATTGAATTTTTGAAGGTTCTTGAATCGTTTTCAGGTTATAAATAAATCTATTGATATTCTTGTTAACTAATTATCTCATCAATTTTCCAACACTAACACACAAGAACTGTCAATTTTATCTCAATGTTATTGAATTTTCTATATTCTATATTTTCTAATATAGTGTGTTGTCTTATTATAATATCATATCACTCCCATATTTTTATTATTATATATTAGTTTTTCATAATATTATTTATACATATTGAAGACATTGCTAAAATAAAATTTATACCAAAAAACCCTATCTTCTTCCTCCAACTATTATTGGTGATGAATGCCTCTAAAGTGACCAATTTAGTTTTTCTTTCTACCTACACCCTTTAAAAAACTAGTTTCGTTTGTAATTGTGGTACATATCAATTACATATAATGAAAGGTATTATTTGTATCATAGATAAAATTAAATCCATGTAAATAATTCATAAAATAATTGGGAAATTGAGGTGGTAGATATAGGGTATATAGTTGAACTATTTCCAGACATCTTTACAAAATTATATTCCTTTTTTTCTTTATGTCTTTTTTAAAAATCACCTTCATTAATTCAGTTAATAAACTTTTAATCCATCAATATTCTTAATAGATTAATTTTAAAATCACTATTTATTTTAATTTTACACTTTATAAAGTATTTTTATTTATATATTTTCACTTTCAACCTTTTTTATTTTTTTAATTTATAATTTATCAAATAAAATTGGTATTATCCTTTAATAAATTGGTTTTTTATCTTTTTTGGAACCAAAATTAATCCCCTATTTCAATTTTATCCTACTCAATCCAATATTTCACTACCATTTTTATACAGTTTTTTAATTTCATCACATTTTAAAATCATTTCATTATTATATACAACCATCAACTATTATCGTTTAATTTTTATTGGTTTTTCTTCATTGAGTTCTTCTTATTTTCTTCTATGAAACACATTTTAAAATCCCAATGGGTATGTAATTTCTTACCATATATAAGGGTTTATAGAAAAATAAATAAATATTATTACTCAACCGATGAATAGTTTTTAATTTGGTTCTTTTACTAGAGAAGGCTTCATGAAGCCAAGATAAAAAATGAAAAAATAACACATAGAAAGGAATTTTTTTTTTAAAAAAATACATTCATTTTTTGTTTATATTTAAGTAAAAATATTTAAATAAAAAAAATAAAAATAACATAAACAATAGGGAATTTTTTTATAATATAATTATTAATATTCTTCATGAAATTAAACAAATTTATAGTGCCTTAAGAATAAAAAATAATATTAAAATAAAGAAATTATAGAATAAGAGAGTTGTGGATAGCCAATGATCTTTTACATGAGTGGTAGAGGCTCCAGCTTGGGATCCAAGAGACCTAGGTTCAAATACTAGTGGGGATTAATATTTAAGTAACTACTATAGTACTATATTAGGTACTGTTTGTTACTGAAGCAGCTGACACTATTCGTCTGATTTGTGCATTCAGGCCATTAGTTTGGGCCTATGAGTAACAAGGCCTTCAGGACACAAGGCATTCGAGCTATAGGTCTTTCATTCAACAAATTCCATTCAGTATATAGTGATTTTATACAATAGAAAAATTCATGAATCCAGGTAGAACACACAAGGATTAGGCCCAAATGATGATTTAAAGAAAAATATAGAAGTAGAACTTACCAGATTGGAAGAATGATAGGGTATGGAAACTGCCATCGAGATTTGGAACCATGCATCTCTTCATGGGGAAATGCTAGCCGATCAGCCATTCAATATGGAGAGCTTGGTGCCTTCAAGATACAAATACTTGGGAGGGGTTGTTTAATATATGTCATGTCTTGGGGCTTTAAGGTCATGTATTGGGTTATGTATGGGTCATGTGACTTGGGACTATGAGTCATGTAAGGGTTCCAATTAAACCCTTAAAATGGGGATTATCCAAAAATTCAAAAAAAGATTCCCTTTGGGCCATTCAGTGTTAGAGATTCTTGTGGATGAAAATTAAAACATCCATCCTCTTATACATAGAGACCAAGTAGCTGAGATACTAAAACTCAGAAAGTTTCAGATACCTATTTTGTCGATAAATCATATTTATATTAGTCTAAATACTATGTATACGAATTATAATAAAAAAATTCATATTTTTCAATGTTACTTGGTAAAGGGATCCAATAATAAAGACTATCTATAATTAGTAATTTATTTTTTTATTGTGGTGCTACAACAGTGACTTTATGGAATAAGTGAGGAAGATATCTATTTGAGACTATGTTCATTTTACCATAAGGGTAATGATATGGGAAAATGTAAATGTGGTTAGATAGTACGTTGATGGTTTTTATGGGAAAATGGAGAGATGTACCTTGAAACAAGGGACAAATTTAACGTTCTTATTTTTCATTTTATAAACAAAAATAAATATGATTCCACAACTGATAAATTTTACAATGTTATTAACCTTTACTATCATATAATTGTAAATATATTCTCTATATGTGATTTATTATATAAAATAATTTATGAGTTAAAGGAAATTTTCAGTAAAATTGAGAAAAAGATGAAGAAAAATTCTATAGAAGAATAACCTATCATCTATAGGGAAAAATACTATTCAATATGGTGAATATCAGGTTATAGTAATTTTTTTGGATAACTTTTATCACTAACATAGAGAGAAATTAAATCATTGTAAAATATTTAGTCACTCTAGGTTTTACTAATCGATCATTAATATTCCTTACATACCATTTTTAAATTAAAAATATTATAGGAATATTTCTAGAATAGAAGTATATTGTAACCCCTTATCAAATAATTACAATTAATGATATAGGAATCATTATAACATTTCCTAGAAGGAATATAGAGTATTTAGACCAACTACCTCTCCTAGATTGACACAATAATCAAGATCATAATTTCAAAATAAATATAATGTATAGTTATATAATTGTTAAATATAATTAAGGGGTATTATTTGGATGTTATTTTAAAATTTGGATAAAAAAATGCTTAATATGATTTTGATAAAGATAAGGAATATGTTTGGATTCAAAATATGAAGTTACCAATTATAAAACTATTAATATATATAACTTTAAGAAATATGATCAATCATTCAAGAACAACATAACTAAATAATAAGGAAATAAATATGGTTGTTATCACAAGGAGTGGTTCGAAATCAAAAGGGAATAAAAGTGAAGCCCCCTGTGATATTCAAACTTTAATTCTATAAAAACCAAGAAAACAATATTTAGAGAACACTGAATCTATATTTCTAGAATAAAACCATAAAATGAAGTAAATATTAATGTAAAAATTCTAAATAAGAATGAAAATAACATGAAAATGAGTTAGGGAAATGGGAAGGATAAAGTAGAATAATAACTAGAGATCATAACCACTATTTGTAAAATTTTCCCCACACATCAATTTCCCTCAAAGTGTTAATAAAAAAATTATGCACACAATATTCTCATTTTCTATAAGCTATATAGGGGGCTACACATTAACATCTCAATCATAATTTTTTTTCTTCAAATTCCATGATCCTTGAATTTTTTGAGATATATTTCCTCAAATATGTTATCCATGGAGAAATTTTCCACTTAAATGCACACTAAAGAGTATTGTGTTGTTTTATAAAGAAAATACCTCCTAAAATCATCATACCATGATTCTGATTCATCCAGTAAACTTTTTAAAATTGTGACTAAAAAAATGATTAAGTGAAAATATTTTTTAAATTAAGCTGATATCTTTCTCACCATTTCAATATTTGTGATTTGTATAACTTCAACCCACTACCATTTTCCTTTTGTTGGAGGAATGATGTACCACACTTTCAATTAGAAGAGTAAATGTATTTCTAGTTGGATTATGAAATATATTTTTACATGTGTATTTTCTATTATTGGATGTAGAATGTGACATGAAAGTACCTATCATATTAGAACGCCCCTTGTAACTACTGATGAAGTCGTGCTTGTTTTTTTCTAAGGGGAATGTGATTTCCAACATTTTTGAATAAAGAAAATATTTTTATATTTTTAAGAATGATGAAGAGTCCCCATAAAAATTAAAACCATTAAATAGTAATGTTATAGGACCTTGATGAGCCCTTAGAGGATCATGATTAATAATATATTGGAGTCAAGGAATAAATTAAAATAAGATTCACTTTTGAAGAATATCTTGATGAAATAAATTTTGGTAAAGAGGGAAAACCACTGGATGAGTATGAGGTATAGTTTTTATAACTCATAGTTATTTTTTGAGGTTTATATTAATAGGATTAAGCAGAGATTTGGGTTTAGAGTGTTATCCACTATGGACAGTGGGGAATAAAATGTTCTTTCCTTCTTTCACACTCACTTTAAGCTTTATATAGAAGAATATATACCTCATACAACCCATTCATTTATTTATAGTTAGAAATTACCCCAAATATAAATCAAAACACATTTATATAACTTGAAAAAAAAATTATTAAGACTTCTAAAATTCCTACTATAATATTAACTGATCTAGAGTGAAATAAAGAGAAAACATAGTCAACTGTCTTGAAAAGGATCAAAATTACAATAGGATAAAACATTTATGTCAGTAAATGGACAATTTTATAATTTTAAATGAATAAGATATCTATGTATCATGGACCAAAAAATATATTTATGGGTAAAGGATACATAATACTAATGATGATAAGTCTTCTAGGAATTACATTATAAAATTGGTAGACAAATGAATTATTTAACTCTTCTCATACTGCCCATGGGTATGCCCGGTTTTGGTTGTATTAAATAAAGGAAAAGTCCCTATCATACCTAATGGAAATGATGAATAAATTTATACTAGTAAGGTATCTATGTGGATAGTTTTTATTGAATATAGAATGAAAAAATTTACTAGTTTGAAATACCACTTCTCTATGACATTATCAGAATAAATGATTGAATGGTTTGTTAAAAACGAATTTTTTTTCCTTTTTAATGGCAATTTCAGTTACAAGTCGACAGTTATAGCCCTTAAAGATCAATTTAATACACTATCAAATAATAATTTGACCATTTTATCAATGTATAATTCTTTTTGTATTTTATGTTTTTTTACCACATTTCCAAGATGCATGATTTCTATTTTTTCACACATGATATAGAGTAATATAGAAATATTCTGGATAGTTTTTCCATTATAAGTTTCATATTTTTGTGTTTTCTAGAAGACATAGAATTAATGTTGAAAATATACCATGAAAATAATTTTTTTTAATTAGGGGAAATTATTATTGTATTATCATAGAGTGGATTGTTCAAGGTAAAAAGAAATCAAGGAGTGCAATAAAATTCCATAATGATAACAGTATTTTCATTGAAATTCAGTCCATGCAAGAAAAAGTAATTGTTTTTAGAAGCTTCATGGATAATTATTATTTTAATTATAGATACATTATATATTTTTCAAAGATCCAAAGGCCATTATTCTTACTATTAGTTAAGGACACACCTTTTTTGTTTGATGATATTATCTTAGAACTATCTAGTCTCCTAAAAAAAGTTTCCTTCTCACCAACAATCACTACCCTTGATTTAATTTTATCCTTTGACAAAATGATTGATTCTAATGACAATGTTTTAGGGGTGATTTTTGGTATAATTAATGATAATATATTTCATAAGGGTTTTTATGATATTTGATTTATATACAATGTCCAAATGAATTAATCTACAACTAAGATAGAATTTGTCTTTGTTTATTTTCTCTTGATATGTTTTGAAAAAAAAATTTAGATAAAATCCATAGTCTTCACTGATCCTGAAACCTTAATTAATATTTTATAAAACAAATTCTAAATCACGACTCATTATGTGGATACTAATAATAAATGTTTATGATTTTGAAATTTGGGACACAAAGGGTTATAAAGAAATATTTAATAACCACTTGTCTAGGATTTTGAGAACCTATAATGATTAACCAATGTTGATTAACTATAATACCTATAGATTTTTTAATGAACATTATTTTCCCAATTGTACATGACATGCATCACTAATATTTAACAACCTCGTAATGTTGTCATCTAAATAAGAAAAATATAATATAATTGTTTAATTAAAGGGTATGAATAATAGTAACTACATTCTGAAATATATTATTAATTTTTCTACTCAATAAAAAGATCTTGAAAAAACTCTTAGTAAATAAAAACTTATTTTTTTAGTAAAGTCATTTTAGGCATTAAATATGAATTTTCATAAAAAAATGGGTTTCATATTTTTTGAGAAAATATTATATTTAATTTATTATAGTTTTTTAAATTCTGTTTTAAATATTGAGATAATTTTTTAAATCATTATATAAGTATTATAATAGGAATTTTTTATTGATTTTTCTAAATTCATTTATTTTTTAATGAATAGTGAAAGATAATTGGTATTGTAAATATTTCATTTCATTTCATTAAATAAATTGTCTTAAATGTACAATTATGTTTTTAATTTGATATAAAGAAACATAATACACTTTTAATTAAAAAATATTATGATTATGTAAAAAATAATACACATTATATATGATTTTGGTAGTACCTCATTTTTTGGAATAAAAATGCATTTTTTAATTCTTTTTTATTGTGTTTTTCACATTTACATAAGATTTTATTTCTACCACTTATAGAAATATATTATTGAAAATATTATTCAATTTTTAGAATCAATTTGTTAAAATTCATTAAATATTCCACTTTTACTTTGGTCATAATGAATAGATACTGTATCAAATATTTGTCACCTCAATAAGGGTAAACCATGTAAAACAATGTTAAATCTATAAGTTAAGGACAAAATTATCTCTATAGAATTTATTTATTTCATTTGATATTTATTCTGAAAATATAAAAATAAAACATTAAAAAATATTTAAATTTCCTTCCACTATCATTTGATAATGTTCTTAAAATCATTTTACATAATGAATAAAAAAATTCACTTTTTTTAAAAAAATCTCTAATATTTTTTCATTTGGATAAAAAAGGTTATGTTCAAATAGAATTTTTTTTGTAATAGATGAATGATTTTTTTTATATCATGGATATTTATTTTTTAAATTTATTTATTAAATAATTTCCTTAAATTCATACACAATGTCGACACGTTATTGGTTATTGTAAAAGAAAAATCAAGTAAAAGATTATAAAAACATCAAAAGATCACAATTTTGGATGAATTATTGTGACAATTGTTTTTATATAAATATATCCTACAATTGACGTTTTTAATGTTTATATTTTAATTAAATTTCTATCTTGTTGTCATTAATTTTAATGTATGTGAATAGTGTGGAAAATGAATATAATGGAATTTTATGTTAAATCTATTTCATTAAAATTTATAAAAATATTATTCTAGGAAAATGTAATGGGATAGAGTCTATAATATTGACTATATTATAATTATCTGACACTAATCCTTGTATAGTACCTTTTTTAACCCCTATAGAGTTAAAAACATTGATATCATGATAATCGCCAAAAGGGTTAATAGAGGAGGTGTTAAAACAAAGAGATAACTGTTAAAAAATGACCTAAACCTATCTAAGTTTTATTTTATTATATGATTTATACTTATCTATATCCTATAATAAAAGTATATAAAATTTATTACATTTAAAAAAAATTAATTTATATTATTTTATTACTAAAGGTAATTCCAAGGATACCCCTTCAACTCTCATATAAATGGATACTAACCCAACTATTTTACAAACGGTTTTTAAGTATATTATTTCTAAAAAAACTAGATTAAACTGTTTCATACTTCATTATATACATTATATAGAAGCTAGTCTTCATAAAATACCACCCCTTTGGTCCTTAATAAGTTATACAAATGAGGTTCTTCAAGGAGGATGCAATCATCTTATATGAAAGTTCTCATGTTACATATTCTTCTACCTCCTTAAATTTTATCCTATCCATTTTAAAATAATATATATATATATAATGATATTTTAAATATTTATTAAATAATATTATTGAACTTATTTTCTTTCAAATGGGTAACAAAACCCTCATTCATGAATTCATGAGGACTACCACCTCGTGGACAAATGTACATCATTTATGATAATCTCTTTTTGTGGATAGTTTTTATGATCAATTTAATATTTATATATATTATATTAATTAAAATAATTATTCTATAAATAAAATACATCATCTATTTTTATACAACTCCAATCATTAAAAAAATATATTCATCAACTTTTCATATGTACAAATTACTATTTCCACATAGCGATGTAAATTATTTTTCAATTAATACTCTTATTTATAGTCATGTATATGGATTTAATTATGGTAATTTATGTTTATAATTTTATAACTATTCTATAAATATAATATTTTTATTTATTTTCTATCCAGTGAAATAGGAAAAAATCTGTCATGTGTACACGTAGACCACCACCTCGCAAGTCTATGCGTTTTGTTTTTCCAGACAACTTTTATGTGGTTGGGATCAAAATTTTATTTGATATATAAAATTTATAATTATTTAATATGGTTTATTATAAAAACATGACCCCTTTTGTAATGGTCAATATACTAAGGTATTTTTGAAATTATGACCCAAACTCCCAAAAAAATCGACTTAGACTTAACTAATTATGAAATTAAATTTCATTGAAATAAAGGGAATAAATTTTTAATTATAAGGAATTCTAAAAGGAAAAGGTTCATAAAAAATTAAAATTTTAATATAACTTTATTACGTAGTAGATAAAGTACATACATAGAATGTCTGAGCTCTTGTTAATTTGTTGCATAAATCAATTTCCCTTAACTTGATTATTCTTTTACTTCATTGAATACATTGTGACAACATTACATTTTAAAGGGATAATAAATGTTTTATATTATATATATTTTCATTTTATAATTAACATACATAATCATTTAATTAATTAATTCTAACTTCAATGTTATGATCATTATAAGGATAATTTTTCTAAATACTATTTCTTTGAAAAATTTCTTGTAATATAAACCCAGTTTTTTTATATGGTTTATATAAATACAATTAAGATATTATATACTGAAATTACTCTTTTATAATGATATCTAAATTTCATTAGATGATATATATTTCAATAAATAGTGATTTAGATTTTATAAAAGTGATAATGGATTTCAAGACATAATTTTATTTGATGAGACATATGGTATATTCACAACATGTTTTATTTTGATTCATCAATAAAGTGATTTGAGGATTAATTTATTTTCATTTTTAAAAAATTTAATGTCTATAAAAAACCAATATTTTTTCATTCAATAAATGATTGGTTTAAAATTTTACAATTCGTATGTGATTTTTTGTTTAAATATTATTTTAGATTTTTTAATGTTTTTAATAAAATTTTATTCTATACCAATATTTATTTAAATTATTCATGGATGATATTTTTAAAATTTAAATTACTAAAAAATGTTTTTTTCAAATACCATTGACATTATTTACAATGTTTGAAAAGAAATATTCTTTTCATTTTTTGAACAGGGTACTTTTATTGAAGGTGGGAAAGGAGACATCATTTTAAATTTTATGACCTGAACCATATTTACCTACAACATCAACTATAATTTATGTGAATCATAAGATAGAATTTTCCATGGTAAGCTTAACATAAATTTTTTTTTTCTGATGTATTTTTTGGAAATTTTCATTTAATTTTTTTTTCAATGGAAAATGATATTTCTCTTTGTTTTTATGTTAAAATGGGAATATCATTTCTTATAAAATATAATGATTTTTTGAGATATATTTCATGAAAAGTTGAAATATTAAAAATTAAATTTTCATGTTATGGTGCATGAAAAGAACATATTTTTATTGGTGATATTTACATATATATTATGATGGGTGATGCTGATACAGTTTGCTAATTTAATAGGTAATGTTAATTGTGTTTAAAGGAATGAAGGAGTGAGTTAAATAAGAAGGTTTTTTATAAGAATATGACTAGAATACAATTAATTATAACATGAGTTCACAAATGTGATTTAGATAATGTAATAAGATGACATCACATTTTTTATGTACTTGACATGAGAGTTAATGGTTACATTGATCAATCATGACAACACATCAATCACGATTATTAATTCATATGAATCTTCTCTTTAAAAAATAATTATTACATGTCACATGTTCAATTATTGATGTTTTACTAGCTATGAATTATCACATGTAATGAAAATGTACCTTGAATATTTTCTCATAAACTTATTCTCATATTATTATCAATAATGATATACAATTTTGAATTCGTATGTTTACCCTTGCTGAGTGTTTGAGTGCATCATTCATATGTTTTCCCTAGGATATAATCAATTATTTTATGTATGTTATCTCTAGAAGGATTTATTATGTTTAATGATTAAAACATAAGGAGGAATAATAAAATATGGATATAGTGTAAAAATGATCACTTAAAGACATGAAAATTATTATGTATATTTTTCTTAATTCTATAAAACTCTAAACTTAAATGGTAATTAGTTATATTCTTGATTTTATTTTTGTTCAAAATTTCTGATTTGGATGGCTGGAATTTGGTTACAATTATAGGTATCTTGTCCAGAAATGTAAAGATTATTCTTTTTTGCACTGAATCTAGGAGTTTGGGTTTGACGTTGTTGTAGTTGGTAAAAGAACATGGTTTATATAAATTGCAGAATAATATGTTTTCATGTGAGGAATACATAATAGTAATGAAAACCAGTAGGGGTTTACAATTTTATGGTTAATCATAAGTTCAGAGGAATATACACCCATTTTTATCTTTTAAGTGATAGTATTTTAATGTGAATAATGATATTTTGGATTTTATTTTATTTGGTTATAGTATATATAACGATTTAGTTTAACTTGTGGGGCTTTTCAGAAAAATGATATTACATTTTTGGGAATGTAATCTGAAATAAATATGATAGGATTTGAGGTTAAATTTCATATCCATAAAATTTATCCTTCCTATTAAATTAATTGGAGAAGGGAGATAATGAATCTTGAATCACACCTCCAATAATATATAGGTTGGCGAAATTCACCCAAGGTATATCATATATATGAATGCGAGGCACTACCCTTAAGAGAAAATTAATAATGAGAGATATGATAGAACATAAAATAATTCTCCTCACAATATGAGTAAAAGAGAACCCGTGTACATCAATGAAAAATTATACAAAATATGTTAAATTGCAAAGGAAAATAAAATAAACAAAATATAAACATGAGAAGAACCAAAAATAACATCCAATTCTAAAAAAACTCAATATTTTAATATTAAGATCAGTCTCCAACCTAGTCCATATAACTAAAAATATATACATATATATATATTGAGTGAGAATGACATGTATTATGATAATGATCCTCCCAAGATAATCTCATGATAACGTAATGAAAATCGTGCAAAATCCCAGTAAAAAAAAGAAAATCCGACTCACCACCTAAACAAATATACCAGTTTCCCAACCTCACCAAGTCCATCTCTCATGAAGTAATGTATACAAGAGATCATAATATAGTAAAAAAACATTTTTACCCCAATACCACTTTCTCACTAGTTTACCCATCTCCATAATTTCATATTTCTTGAGGTGTCTCTCTCCAAAAGAAGCTACCCCAAAGACACATGGGATAATTTATTATAAAATAAAACTCATGTATCACATCATCTCATTATCCAATTCAACATCTTCAGATAGTTACCAATTAGTTTCTAGGAGACACCACAACTCATATTTCTTTCATTACACATTGAGAACAATTCCTCAATTAGTCAAAACCACTGTGTAAATAATTTTACCTGAAGACATCACATGACATAAACATCATAACTATAATGGTCCTCAAAAAAATATATTTGGGGATACATGTGTGTCAAATAACAACATGAAACTACAACCCTTTACAGACATATATGGGTAATGATAACCACTATGAATACTGATATATATTAAAACCAATATAAGAGAGTGAGTCCATAGGGGTTAGTCATCCATGAGTTCCTCACCATCCTAGTTGTTTTGGAATACTTCCCCCAATATTAAACTTGTTTTCAGTCTCTCTACTAACATCGGTGGGGTAACATATGAAATTATAATACATGAATGATATATTATAGCCCATATCCTCACTGTGGGAATTATCCTTTTCCTAGGCTCACTATTCCGATCATCTCTTGGAAACCTAACTACCACCACTTAGAACTCGATATCATAAAAACACACATGTTTTTAGGAATACATTCATTAATTTCAATAATTAAATGTTTCACTATACATTAATTAGTTAATTAAAAATTTATAAAAATAATTTTATTTATATTTAATTATCATAAATGTATATTGCATTCCCTCTAGGAATAATCCAATTGAGTACTTTGTTACTCATGATTTATATCTTTTTAACATCATAATAAAAACCAACCACAAGGGTTAAATCATTTATTAAGAAATATTAGTTCATAAATGTTGGATGTAAGGTAAAAATACTAAGAAAACATAGAAGATATACATAAATAATAAGAATCACCCTCTTCAAGTAGTGGGGTAAGGAAAGTACATAAAAAGGGATCTTGACCATCGATACATTAAGATTCACATTAACAAGAATGATTCCACGATTTCTGAACAAAAAAAAGATATCATAGCCACAAATTGTTCCATCAAAATTAGTGCTATCACCAACACCATTATGGACATCACCACAAATCTCTCTATCACATGAGTAAACTTCTTTCACAAACTCCATATCTTAGTAAACATATCTAATCGGTCCATAACCACCCCAGGATCACATCACATCACATTTAAATAATATATATAAATATAGGAGGATGCAATAAAGAAGTAACTTCTATATATAACCTGACCCTGAAAATAAGGCATTTTTAATTTTTATGAAAATATGTTTTCATATCTGTAAACATTTATCTTTATCAAATTTTTTTTTACACCATCTAGATTTAATTGATTTATTCATTATAGCATAAAAACATAATAAACCTAATGCATCAACTAATACATGATATCAATTAATTAACCATTTTCTTCACAATATATTTCAGTTCACTTAAAACTATGAGACTGATAAAATAACATTTAATATTCCTTTTTGTTAAATTAAAATTTTTTTTTATCAATTTATATGAATAATTGGATACATTAAACACGCATATTTTAATTTTTTATCCATACTATAATTACTGAATTAATTTTCTTTATGATTTTTTTTAAGATCTTCATGATAAAACCAAGTATATAAAATTTTCTATCACACATAAAAATAAAAGGAATATCATCTAGAAAAACAATATGTAAACCATTATCCTAGATGAAAAGATCCAATATTTTGAAGCACAAACTAGTTTATCAACAAATTTGAATATTATTTATTATGGTTCATTCCACTAACACCCAAAGGGATAAATCATGATTAATTTACAATTTAACAAAATATAAAAAAGGAATAGAAAAAACTCCTATAAACCAATGATTTAAAAATTATTCAATGGGAACAAATCAATAATATATATCTGTGATAGCTTCTCCCTTAAGTGTAATAATACCCTATAAAAATGTCATCCTATAAAACTTTTAAAAAAACACATCAAATAATCCATATAAACATGGGAGAGAAACTTGCATAGCATGGAATGAATAACTGAGATGAAATAACATCGATAAATGATGAACCAAAAGAGAAATAGGAAAAAATAACCTCATATCACATCAAATTCATCACTAGGAGGTGGGGGTAAAATCAAATTAAAAAGTTGGATCAAATACTTTAAAAAATATTCCCTAGGTTCTCCTATGGTTCATTAAGGGAGGTTGAAAAACAATATAGGTTCAAAGGGGTTCCAAGTATTTATAGGAGAACTAGAAATTACAAGACCACAATATATCCCCTTTTGCAATGGTGAAGAGATGATGAAATATTTTAGAACTATAATGCAATGATAGGGATGATTTTAGCACATTCATGGTCAAATTCGTGTTTGAAAAACATGACACATTCCCTGATATAGATCATATAATATTGACAAGATAACATGGTGCACGGTATAATACCTAGAAAAAATAATTCTTTTCTAAAAAGGAATCTACTTTTTAGCTCATCTCAATAGTATAACAACCTAAAAAGGGAAGAAATAGTTGAACTAATCTCACAAGATTCTATGATATAGGCTACTATTAATGTCATAGGGGTACCAAATTTGGTTAAATAACACAAAATCACTTCTCAACCCTCTATGTTGAATATCTTAACCAACACCACAACCTTATAGAATGTATGGAATAGTTAAATACTTCACACCACATTCCTTCTATATATTTTTTATCCATCACAAATCCCCTCCTCCCTTGAGCCTTCTCCGAAAACATCCAACACAGAGATTCAAAATGTATTGGGATACAAGTATATGATCTCTTACATTATATATATCTCAAAAAATTCTCATGCTCTATAACTTAAATACAATCCTGGAGAGAAATAAAGAATGTGGTTCATAAAAACATTCAATTCATGAGATACCTCTCAATAATCTTTCCATAACAGGTGCTCAAACTCATCACTGGAAGGAAAAATGTGAAAAACCATGAAACAAAAACTACCAACTGAAATCAATGTCATAGGAAGAAACCTCTTAAAAAATACTACAACGACAAATAATGATAATAAGTAGGGGGAAATCCCATAATCCAGATTATGTTCAATATCTATAAATGAGAATATCAAAAGGAGAAGTACTAAAAATTAAAATTATTATCATAATGGGTGTGAATTTGTGACTCACACTCCCATATACTCTCTAACATGACATCATGTCACCACTATTCATGAGCTAATGGAATATATTTTCACTAAAACATATTATCTTCATCGTATTAGATATCAATTGGTTTCCCCTTAAAGGTCACATTATCATAAACATTAATCTCACCCCATTCAATGACATTGGAGTCATCGTGGAGTTAATATAGAAGCTACAACAAATGGAGTACACCTGTTATTGTGATCATATATGGGAAAGTGCAATATGATATGCCATGGATCCAAAACAAGTAATCCCATTTAGGGGATAATCACAAAATGGATTTATAGTACATCCATTTCTAGACAATTTCATCCCACAATAAGGAGTCACATATAGAATCATATCATCTATAATGCCTAACTACATTGGCCTGCTCCTATGATCTACATGGGAATTTGGGATATCTTTAATATCCCTCATCATGTCATGAATTACCTGAGCCAACTTTTTCATATTCAACACTAGTTATTAACTCAGAATTAATGCCTCTTTGAACCCGGTCCGTCGAAAAGCAGCACAAAAAGGTTTATAATACAATGATCTAATCGGTTTTGTAGCAATAGTGGAGTAAAAAATATTACTGCTTGAAAAAATAACCAATGAAAGATTCCCCGTCCATGAACATCCAAAATACATTAAATAATAATGTATAATGTTCTAAATAATTTTCATTTTACACTATATTTGAACATTCATTTTTATGTGAAATTCACATCTAAGATATAATTGAGATATGAAATCATGTTGGAGACCTCTCCACACCCTAAAGGTAATGTGAGAATCATGATCATTGATGTTCATCCTCAGGACCTCATGGTGTTTCAACACCTCATCTAGGTATTTACTTGACAAAATCTCTACTGATCTTGACTTATTTATCTATATACAGTGGGATTATTTCATAAAATGATCCACTATCATCGATATACCATTAAATAAACCCTAATATTGAGGTAATATTGTAAGAGAGTCCATCAATATGTCCTACCAATTTATTTGAGTAACATTCAATGGATAGATAAAACCACTGGGAATATAGTTGCAAAAAATCATATTCTTCTAGACCAAACATGAATACATTGATAGTGAAACTGAACACTTCGACACAGCTTTCCAAAACCACATTCTTAGAGATCATTATATCTTCATTATGAGAGGATGTACTACAATGAAGGCGTAGGCCTAGGAATAATTTCCCATTCCTCCAAATTTATTGAAGAAAAAAGATTACAATGTACTAAAGTAAAAAACATGAAAAGAGGCCCATCATGAAATATAAAATGGGTTTATAATATTCAGCAGTTCCAACATATGAGGCCACATCTGAATCAGCAGACATCCACTCAGACTGAGAATTATATAAATTGAGTATTTTGATGTATTACTCACATATACATAGTTGCACTGAAGTCAATGGTCCCAAGACAAAATCTTTTTATCCTTCCCCCATTTCTGATCCATATCTTCCCATTTTTAGTCCATCAAATTGGGTCTAGTAGACACCTTATACGACATGTTAGAGTGGTCCTTTCTTGGATTCCACATTGGTGGAGTAGTGAAAGCCCCCACATTATCATTTTATTTCTTCCACCCATTCGTGAGTATATCAGTATAAGATGACTTGAAATGGATATTAGTAGAGTGACTGTCATTTTCCATATTCTCATTAGATACATCCCACCACTTAAATGTTATATCAAAGGATCCATTATCTTTTCTATGATCCTCAACCACTAAACCATTTCCCATCCATGAAGATTGAATATTGTTTTCTACTAATTCCATGAATTGACTGTGATACCCATTTACCTTCCCCTCATCAAGATATACATTCCCATAATAATCATTTTCTGCTCGAGAAATGAAATTCTACTTCAATCATTGCTGCTCAGGGGGGAAGTCCTCATGCCCTGTGGTTTCCAATCCATCTAAAGCCATCTCCCTAGATACTTCCTTTTATAGAGAAGTATATTCATTCATTAGAAATTCTATATAGTTACCTACATCAATACCTGAAACCTCCTTTCGAATTACCACAAAAAACCAATAATCCATTCACATTCCTCCACTACAACCATCTATATAGATGACTTGAGGAATCACAACATCTCCATTTTCAATTCGTAGTTTTAGGATTCCCACTACTACCTCTTTCCCCACAACAAACACCGCACCCAGATCACAATGCATCCTTATGATAGGGTGTAATACCATGTTTTAACAGTAAACATATGGATAACTATATAACATATCACCATAGGGAAAAACCCCACCCCTTGAACAAAACTAGTGCTTATTTATCATCATACCAACCATCATGGGAATCACTAATGAAAACTCATTTTCTCTAAACCTCCACCTCATAATCCACTAGATGAGACTCATTAAACTACTACATTTATTAATAATTCACTATCATATAAAAAATAAAAATAATACTCCAAAAATGTCCCATTTCAAGTTCAATCAATGAGAGATTTTACATAAATCTCTAGGAATCTCTAGATTCAGACATTACATTTCTGCATGACTTCTTACCTAGTGGATCAGCAAAAATTTACCCTTTATCAATGTGTATGGAATCTAACATTTTTAATCCTCTATGAATATCTCAATCGTAACTTTTATATGTTAATGTCATGTGGTGATAATTAATACCTTAGAATATTATAGTATATGAAAACCAAAAAACACTCACGGATGATGTAATGTTAGTAAAACATCTAGGAAAACATAATTTCTACTGATTCAAGACCTTGGGTGACCTAATTATTATCACGGGGATGTAAATACCAAGATACATAATAGAAAAATCACATATAATTAATTAAAAAAAATCATGACATGAAGAACCATAGAAAACCTAAAAAACAGACTTGGTTCGAAAACTTTTTACTGTAGAGCTGAACAACTTCTCCTTTAGGTACGTGAATGAACTTTCACGATAACTAGTCAACAAGAAAATGTGATCCTATTTATTTAATGATGTTATAGAATATTTATCTCAAAATAAATCATCCATGAAACTCTTATAATAGCCTACATGACCATAAAAACCGTGTACCCCTAAAATTGTCGTAGTGGATTACCAAGAAACTTCTACCTCAATATTTAAAGGATCCAAAATCACACATTGTTGGGACATGAAATTCCCCAATAAATGAACTAAATAACCACATAACTCGTTATTTTAAATCTTCTCAAATATCTACTGATGATGATGAAATCCCATAATGGTATGCATATGTTCAACATAATCTTCCTCATCAAAGGATTACAGAAGTATGTCATCGATGAATACCACCATTAATTGATCCATAAATTATCGAAACACTACATTCATTGAACCCTTGAACATGAACCAAATATTGTTCACAATGAACAACATCATAATGAATTCATAATTCCTTTTATGACCACAAAAAACGACCATTGTAATATCTTTATCATTTACTCATATTTGAAGTCTTACTCACAAAAGATAAGTCTTTGAGAACCAACAAGATCATTTCAACTAATTGAATAAATCATTAATCAATTTATGAGGATAAAAGTTAATAATTTTCAATTGTTTTATTTATTGATAAAGAATATAAAAAACACAAACTAGAATCATCCATATTCATGACAAAAATTGGTATATTCAATGGAGACACAATCAGCTGAGCAATGACTCACTACAATAGATCATCGAGCTATAATTACAACTCTATAAACTCAAAATGGTAAATCCAATATGGTGACATTGAGGTCAGATAAATTAATGACTATAGATATATCCAACACTTAATCTCCCATTTAGGGGGGAACTCTAAAAGCTACTCAGTAAATATATCAGGGTACTCTTTCACAACCCTAAGAAACACTATCAGATGGACCTCCGATGAACTTATTATCAGATTGGTTGTCAAGGAATATGAGAGGAAAACATTCCAATGACCCATCCAAGGGACTCACTCACTAAAAAAATTACAGACTCAATGTTTGTGTGATCTAACAAAATATGTCTACTAAAGAAATCAAAAGATTTATGAAATGATTACAACTAGTCCATATTTACGTGTCATTCTATATTTGAAACCATAGGATTTCTCTCAAATAGCAGTGAAACCACATCACTAGCTTACAATATCTAAAATATTAGATTATATGAGGTCAAACGAAAACAATAATAGTCAAATATAAGAGAATTATAGGCCTCTCCCCCTAATGTCCCAAATCATGTACATGGGCATGTGATATGATTGAGTGTATCTCCCCTGAATTAATCAAGTCATACACCAAAGTAAAAACATGAAAAGAGTACGTTGAATTATCTTTGGATATCCCTACCCTGGTTACTATAGTGAATGATTCTATCAATAATCTAGTCCCTAAAATCTATAACCCGTACAATTACCACATACACATATATGATCATCTCTTCAATGAAGAATGGAATATTAGGGATATCCCATGACCACATCATTTCATCTCTACTAAATCCAGGATAGAACATACAATTACATTTTTCTCGGATGAAACTTCCTCAATGGGGGTTGTTGAAGTGGAAAACCTGCTTGACACTTCATTCATAAGAGGTTCGTGCACTCTTTCCACTAATGAGAATGACTTATACTTTAAAAACATACATATGATCTCTTTTATAGGTCCAAAGTGCCACCGTCCTAGGGGAAATGAGATTACGAGGGATAAAAAATACCCCAAACTATCCAAAAGATGTTGTTTCTAGGAAATCAGGATCCTCCATTCATAGATCTTCATCATGAGATTAATTTAGAGTCCCCTATCAAGATGAACCAATTATAGACAATATATTTCCAATAACAACTACTCTCTCCAACACCTCAAGATATATTGACAACATTATTAGAGAGACCATTCACTAGAAATTTGGAAAGAAGGCCTCCTAGAAACGTCTAACCCTATCCGCATCATCTATTAATATGATGGATTCATAATTTTGAAGGTTTATAAAATGTATCTTTTACTCTGACATAATGGAAATCCCCTTTCAATGGTTAATAATCTACTACGATCTAGTCATCGTGATGGTCGAATAAAGAAAATTTACCTAAAACTCATCTCGTAACTTATACCATGATACTTATAAAACCCAATCATCCCCATGGAACATAATCCACCACTTCCTAACAGATCAACACAACATGATCACTGCCAATGATACCCATTTCTCATGCAAAGTACATATTAAACCGAAAGTTATCTCTATCTCATTAAACAAATATTATAACACTACAACAAAAACAATGTTCCCATACTTATATTGAATTAATCACCGAAACTCTCAATGTTTTTTCCACCATGAATCGACATCATTGACCTCTACAATGCATTTATTTAATTTCACATGATACTACAAATCGTTAGGCAAAACATAATGAGTATGTTGACCTAGAGCCACACATAAAAAATAAAAACTATTTGGGACCTCCAATTCCGATAATATGTAATATTAGCATCAATTAATTAATTTATTATATTGTTTATAAAATAATACAAAGGTCTACCTATTTCAAATATAGGCCCAATGACGAATGATTCATGACACTTTCCTAGGTCTCTATCCTATAACCAATATCTATTTACATAATAGGCTCAATAAACTCAGTGTTCAATAAATCAGGAAAAGAAATCCCAAAAGACCTTTATCTTATCTAATATCCCTTGATTTACATTCCAAATAGACTCTTCTATCAGTATTTCCTTACCATCAAGTGAAATCATCACCAATGTAGGGATCTAAAACTGATCATATGCCTCATCTTGAACCCTTAATAAATCTCTTTCACAACCTCTTTACCTACAAAGGATCCCCTTTTAGACTGGAAATGAGAGGAGGAAGGTATTGATGCCCAAATTACACTTCCAATAAGACATGGGTTGTTGAAAATCATTTGGTGTATACCAAATATACATATAATAGGAATTTATCACTATTAGAACATGAATAATGAGAGATTTGATAGTAAAACAAAAAAATCCTTCTCAAGGTAAGAGTTAATGAAAAACTAATTTAATGCATAAAACAACATAGAAAATGAGTATAACTGAAATGAAAACCAAAATTGCTGAAATATAAATGTGAAAGTGACCAAAAAGCCTAAACATATCTGGAACAATGACATGTTACTAATATCAAGCTCAATATCCATCATACTCCATAAGACAAAAAAATTGTTTATATATATATAGGTTGAGAATAACTGGTATAGTCAGTAGGATCCTCCATAGATCCAATCATGAAAATGATAATTAAATCATACTAAATCCTAGTGAACAACATCTGAAACCAACTCATAGGATAAATAGGTATAAACATTTCTTAGCCTCACCATGGATATCTATAAGGCCCCAGCCTTAAACCTTACTTAATCTTGAGTTATTACAAGATTACACATTGAGGATCTTTTCAGGTTTAGAGTTTTAGAGAATTAGATCATGAAACTTGCATTACATTCCACATTTAAACAAAGTGGTTACATAAAAGTCAGCATTCATTCTTCCCATCAACGGGAACATATTTAAAATATAACACGGATTCTTTCTTGACACATCCTTGACACTATCATCACATCATGTACCTTTCCCTTGACCTGTGAAAAACATTTCAAAAACTTGGGATGAGCATAAAAAGCTCAGTAAGAGTTATAAAAATATGGAAAGGAAACATGAGTTCATATATACATAAGAATGAAATCATACTTTACCCATAAAACAAAGGCACTTTAACATACCTCATCAAACCATGAATAAATCATAGAAATCATAAGACATAAAGGTAACTTGAGGCATTCATAACATTCTTATGTAGGGAGTAACCCTCTTGGTTACGTTTGGAATACCCATCACAGTATATTCCCTAAATCTCTTCGGAGAAACCTTAACGTTTCACTCCTTCGCGTTACCCAATGCATTGGAGAGCTATATCGGGCTCACCCGCCCTTAGTTTATCACGGAACCACCCGTTCTTCATAACAATGCCCAAGAACCATAACATAATCGTATCACATAAACATGAATAAAGGAAACATAACATTTCCACATTTCAATCACAATATAACATATTAGGATATTGAAATAATGAATCCATTCAAAAAGAAACCATTTCCAAAACCATTTAAAACATTTAATAAAGAGATTTTTGAATCAAAGTGTCCCATACCACCTTGAAGCTTTTAACCTTTTAAACCATTAATATCCATATAAATAAATCCTTAAAACCATTTTGAAAACATGGATATTAATAAGAACAAATAACTAAAACATTTAAAACGATATTTTGGTTAAAGGGGTTTTACCAAAATTAGAGACACTTGAATACAATAATCAAGGAATAACATTTAGTCAGAACTTTATAATATCATGAGAATAAAAGGATTCATGATATAATACTCCAAAGGACAGTACATACACCATATAAGAGTGAATTGGTGCATAACAACAATGAACCCTCAATAGAAATGTCAAATGTGATGAAATACCTTATAAAGTAGGTATCCTTAAATTAAGGACAAATAAATCTCAAAAAATATGTGTGACAAATATATAGACACCCAATATAAGTGGATATTAAGTGTAAAAAAATAAAAGGTCATTCACACATATTCAATGGATGACATATTTAATGACTACAAGTTGAACCCAAAGAAATCGAAATTGGGTTAAGAAGTTCCCTTGACAGCCTAACGGCGTCACATCAAAATGAGTTGATGAGAGATAAAAAGAGTATCTCATCACTTGGACACAAAATTTACATCATTAAGGATATATGAGAACATATCCCAACATAACAATATGTAAATTAAAAGACCCAATAAAAGAAGTCTTTTAAAAAGAGGAAGGGTGAAAGGTTCCCTTACCGAATTGGGTATCTTTCAAAACATACACCCCATGAAAGAAGGGCAATAAATCATTGATGTAAATACTCATAAACGAAAGTATATTACACAAAGAGTAGAATAATGGGCAGTACATACACCACTCAAAGGAAATTGTGGCAAATGTAGCATAAATCTCACGGGGATAAAAGTGAGATGAAAAATCCCTTACGAAAACTCGGCAGCCTAACGGCGCCACATAAAACTTCCAAAAGGATTGATGAGAGAGAATAGGGTCTCTCATCACATGAACATAAAAATTACAGTAGGAGTAATATAAAATAACATCTTAATCATAATAAAGATGAGCTTAAAAGAAATTACATAAAAGAATGTACTTAAAAAGAAAGAGAGTTGTAGGATCCCTTACCTCGGGTCCGACTTGACTCGATCATTCTTTAATCTCCTGAATAATAAACTTGAGTTAATTTATAATTCCTTAAGAACCCTTTTCAAGTTCATTATTACTTTTATACCACTTATTACCTTGTCATAAACATTATGTAATCATTTAAGTTAATAATATTTGTTTTGCCGATATTTGGTTCTTAAGTCGAAAGTGGTCTTCTTACAATTACATGTTGTTCGTGTGGCCAAATGTTTATTATATCCAGAATTGTATTCATTATGTAGATATCATATATTTCATATATATCCAGTACATGCATGCATTTATAACATTACATAATCATTTAGAGGTAAGAAATGAAATGCACCGTTCATGGAGACGGTAAGCCGTACGTACGCATGAACGCTACTTTCATTTCTATTTCGTATTTTATAGAATGGAATAATAATGATATAAAGGTATATTATAATTCCAGTATAATATCATATATAATATCATATTTCCATCCTTTATACATCCCACATATGGTATTTAACGAATCAAATCACTTTGAGGGGGCGGTAGTCCGCACTTCCTTAAATGAAGATATCGTGTATACCCATAATGGAAGCCACAAAGGTAAGACAAAAATGAAAAATACAGAAGCATAAATAAAACATAAACATATTATATATCATATATAAAAATAGTGACATCATAATGGCCACCTTTGAAGGTGTTAAATGAGTATTGAACAATCATCGTTTCGGGAGGCAGAATTTCACCGTCCACGGAAACCGTATGTTCTTTAACCATTTGATGTAGTTGTGTGAGAGTGTAGCTAAAATAAATCTTGTAACAACATCCTAGTATATTGAAGATACTGGTGTTGTTACAAAAGAAGTAAATAAAAAGAGATTATAGGTTTGGAGAAGCAAAATAAAACAAATGAACAAGAGAGAATGAGTTACCTTTAAAAGTGTAATCTCCTTTTGATTTGAGCCTAAAGGCTTCCTTTGAGAGGATTCTGCCCAAAGGGGATCCTCTAGGATGAGGAGAGGGATGTTGAGAGAGTAAATGGGCAGGGTTTGGCCGAGCCAAAGGCTTGAGGGGTGTGGGAAAAGAGGTAGAGGTGGGGGCCTTTTATAAGAGGAGAGGAGGGGCACTTTTGGAAAGCAATGAAATATTACATTATTTGAAAATGCTTTTCGGTTCTAAAGGGTCCCACATTGATAGAATTCGTGGATAAGGTGATAAGGCATCGAAATCCACTCATCCAATTGGTTTTGTCCATGTGTATATTGTAGATTTTTCATTATCTTTCCATTTTAATTAAATTGTCAAATAATGATGTCATCGCTGCATCATTATTATGTCATAAATAATTTAATTTCTTTAATGTCTAAAAATTATAAAAAAAATACTATGATATATGAAATCTTTTTATCTTTCCAATTACTATTTATAATCAAAATTTGGACTTGTATAACCCCACTTAAAAAATGTTTTAGTAAAACATACTATGTTAGTGTCATTTCCACTTTAACATTAAATAAAAAGTATTTTATGTTATTTCCCAACAAAAGTGGATCCATGGGGTCCCCAAGTTAGGCCATGGCTTGTCTTGGTCGGCCATGACACAACCAATAGGGTTGTGACATGTGTCTAGGTCATTTCATTTTTTTAAAGTATTATTTATACCTTAAACTACACTAATTATCACTAATCGCGATTAAAAACTTAATAAGTTACTATTCACCAAAAAATTATTATAATCTCATTGAACCACATTTTACTTCTTAATGACAACCATGTATGTCGGATTTTCAAAATTCAATACACATTAGTGGTAAACTTTCATTTAACTGAAAAATCAGTTTGCTTGATTATCACTTAGTGGTTTCACTATTCATCAAAAATTGAAGTTTTTCAGAAAATTACCAAAAATTCACCCTAAGCTATATTTGATATTCTGAATTCAAAAATGAAGTCCGTTTTACAAAATTCAAAACATATTATTCACATTAATTAATTTAATAATTAATTCCCGCTGTCAGAGCAAATAGCGTGTTTTTATAAAACAATAAGTATCAAAAGATTGACACCAGTTTAAGTCCGATTTCAAAGTGAAATTAATTCCAACCACCACTATTGGATTAAATGGTAAAAATATTTCCTAATTTCACTTTAAAACCAATTCAAAAGATAATCTAATCATATAAATAAATTAGATTAAAAAGTGGTTTTGAATTAAAATACAACATTTTACACTATTCCTTAAAAAAATGAACTTTATCGGAAAGATACCAAAAATTTACACAAAGTAAATTTTGATGTCCCGATTCTTAATAAGAGTTTTATTTGGTCCAAAAGAATGTTTAAGAGTGAAAAAAACTATATTTAATGATGGTTCAACATCAAAAGGTGATAAGTGAACCTTTAGTGAAAACTAGGGCATATACGCCTAAAATTGAATTCTTTCCGTATTTTAAGCCTCTATTCTTTATTGGATAAATGTAAAAACAATTAAAAACATATGAAATCATATTTTAGTTATTTCTATCCATTCCCGCCAATACAACGGCTACATGTTAACTATCATTTAAAATAATATTATTTTATTATTAGAGTGCAACGTAAGATTCCCAAGAAACTCGTTGTTGCGTGTTGGGTACGCCATCGAGCATAGCGTCCCTTTTAAAGTCATATTAATATTTTATTCACAAATATGGATAAATACAAAAATGTCGTATTCTTTATTTACCTGGGGTGTTACATCCTTCCCCCCTTTTGGGAATTGCGTCCGCGCAATTTTAAAATTGGACTTGGAAACATCCTTGGAAGTCCCACATCGGAACAAGAGTTGGTAAAACAATCACTTTAAAATAAAGAAAGATAAGTACAAAGGTCACCCGAGTTAACCCATACTAGGACTCCAAGTATGAAAATATGGACATGGAGGAAAAAACAAAGGGTCACGTTCTTATGGAGAGTGATAGAAAACATGTTTAGGAGAAAGTTAACAATGAGAAAATCACAAACTTGTGATGGGTTAAACGGTATTCGATTCCCCAGTAGGAAAAGTTAATATACAACATTTTTGTTTTAAGTTACTTTTTATTGAGGAATTTATTCATAAGGAAACATAATCACTTATCATATTGACTTTCAACTTTTATTATATTCCTTTCACAAACTCATATTTTCTCCAAAAGACGAGTATTTAGGAAGACTTGTTCACATTAAGAGTACTATAATCAACTTCTAGAGGATCACCTAATCCACAAAAGAGAACTATGTACATCCTATGTCTTTAGGCTTAAACCAGAACCAAAACCAAAAAGGCTATTACAAGATCAGATAATTTAGAAAAGGATAACCCCTTATAAAAAGAAAATCTATTCTTAATCTCCAAAATTTGTCCAACAAAACCCAAAGTTCAAAGAGGACCATC
This sequence comes from Viscum album, assembly GCA_963277665.1. Taxonomy (NCBI): domain Eukaryota; kingdom Viridiplantae; phylum Streptophyta; class Magnoliopsida; order Santalales; family Viscaceae; genus Viscum; species Viscum album. The sequence goes on from OY728156.1 coordinate 1,032,202,113, forward strand.
CGATAAACAATTTGTCCATAAAATTCTTCAAAGTAAACCAATATAAGATTGAAACCCAAATATTTGAAGGATTTAGTCACATAGTCTTCCAAGTTAAATCGTAACATTTATCTCCAAACAACATCAGTTGCTCCTAAAGTCTCACATTGAAAAGTAATTATCCTAATCACATATCCTCCATGATAGGTTAATCATTTTTATAAATAACCCAAAATCAACTCACTCTTAATTCATAAAATCATATAACCAAAAATAATCAGTCAAACTAACCAGGGACTTCACGTAGTCCAGTGGTAGGCGATAAATACCAGTCGCACTTTGGTTGTGGGTTCGATTCCCGCAGCTTTGTCCGACGCGACGGGATGTCACACGGTCTGCGTGTTGTCCTTTTTCCAAAACTATATAATTCTCAAAACATTCCCCAAAATGAGATAAAATCTTCAAAAATATTCATAACATATTTTAACCTCAAGTTTATCTCATTCCTTTCCTTTTCCATCATATCATAGAGTAACCCATAATTACCTAAAAAGTAAGGATCATATAAACCCTAATGGTTACCTTAATAATTATTACCTGAATTTCCACATCGAGTTGGCCATCTCGTAAATGATGCATTAGAGAACTCACGAAGGTTGAAGTGATTGATCATGGATCCTTGATAGTTGGTTTAGAACAACTATGAGATTCCTCATTGAATCCCCTATCTCATCTAGTATCATAATCAGAGAACCACCACAGTTTCCTTCAAACCCATTGTCACTTTGGTGCCTGCTAGATCCATCCATTCACTAAAAACATAAATGTCAGTGTGAGTATATCAACAAAAACATCATGTACTAATGAGGAAGGTAGACTCTAAGATATACTTACTCATTCACATTATCTAAAATTAGGACTCTTTCTGAAATTCTAACCATTATGGTAATGTCACTTATGCTTAAGGAATACCCTAACCTCTAAAGTTATCTAAACCGACCTTTGATACCAACTATAAGGCCCCAGCCTTAAACCTTACTTAATCTTGAGTTATTACAAGATTACACATTGAGGATCTTTTCAGGTTTAGAGTTTTAGAGAATTAGATCATGAAACTTGCATTACATTCCACATTTAAACAAAGTGGTTACATAAAAGTCAGCATTCATTCTTCCCATCAACGGGAACATATTTAAAATATAACACGGATTCTTTCTTGACACATCCTTGACACTATCATCACATCATGTACCTTTCCCTTGACCTGTGAAAAACATTTCAAAAACTTGGGATGAGCATAAAAAGCTCAGTAAGAGTTATAAAAATATGGAAAGGAAACATGAGTTCATATATACATAAGAATGAAATCATACTTTACCCATAAAACAAAGGCACTTTAACATACCTCATCAAACCATGAATAAATCATAGAAATCATAAGACATAAAGGTAACTTGAGGCATTCATAACATTCTTATGTAGGGAGTAACCCTCTTGGTTACGTTTGGAATACCCATCACAGTATATTCCCTAAATCTCTTCGGAGAAACCTTAACGTTTCACTCCTTCGCGTTACCCAATGCATTGGAGAGCTATATCGGGCTCACCCGCCCTTAGTTTATCACGGAACCACCCGTTCTTCATAACAATGCCCAAGAACCATAACATAATCGTATCACATAAACATGAATAAAGGAAACATAACATTTCCACATTTCAATCACAATATAACATATTAGGATATTGAAATAATGAATCCATTCAAAAAGAAACCATTTCCAAAACCATTTAAAACATTTAATAAAGAGATTTTTGAATCAAAGTGTCCCATACCACCTTGAAGCTTTTAACCTTTTAAACCATTAATATCCATATAAATAAATCCTTAAAACCATTTTGAAAACATGGATATTAATAAGAACAAATAACTAAAACATTTAAAACGATATTTTGGTTAAAGGGGTTTTACCAAAATTAGAGACACTTGAATACAATAATCAAGGAATAACATTTAGTCAGAACTTTATAATATCATGAGAATAAAAGGATTCATGATATAATACTCCAAAGGACAGTACATACACCATATAAGAGTGAATTGGTGCATAACAACAATGAACCCTCAATAGAAATGTCAAATGTGATGAAATACCTTATAAAGTAGGTATCCTTAAATTAAGGACAAATAAATCTCAAAAAATATGTGTGACAAATATATAGACACCCAATATAAGTGGATATTAAGTGTAAAACAATAAAAGGTCATTCACACATATTCAATGGATGACATATTTAATGACTACAAGTTGAACCCAAAGAAATCGAAATTGGGTTAAGAAGTTCCCTTGACAGCCTAACGGCGTCACATCAAAATGAGTTGATGAGAGATAAAAAGAGTATCTCATCACTTGGACACAAAATTTACATCATTAAGGATATATGAGAACATATCCCAACATAACAATATGTAAATTAAAAGACCCAATAAAAGAAGTCTTTTAAAAAGAGGAAGGGTGAAAGGTTCCCTTACCGAATTGGGTATCTTTCAAAACATACACCCCATGAAAGAAGGGCAATAAATCATTGATGTAAATACTCATAAACGAAAGTATATTACACAAAGAGTAGAATAATGGGCAGTACATACACCACTCAAAGGAAATTGTGGCAAATGTAGCATAAATCTCACGGGGATAAAAGTGAGATGAAAAATCCCTTACGAAAACTCGGCAGCCTAACGGCGCCACATAAAACTTCCAAAAGGATTGATGAGAGAGAATAGGGTCTCTCATCACATGAACATAAAAATTACAGTAGGAGTAATATAAAATAACATCTTAATCATAATAAATATGAGCTTAAAAGAAATTACATAAAAGAATGTACTTAAAAAGAAAGAGAGTTGTAGGATCCCTTACCTCGGGTCCGACTTGACTCGATCATTCTTTAATCTCCTGAATAATAAACTTGAGTTAATTTATAATTCCTTAAGAACCCTTTTCAAGTTCATTATTACTTTTATACCACTTATTACCTTGTCATAAACATTATGTAATCATTTAAGTTAATAATATTTGTTTTGCCGATATTTGGTTCTTAAGTCGAAAGTGGTCTTCTTACAATTACATGTTGTTCGTGTGGCCAAATGTTTATTATATCCAGAATTGTATTCATTATGTAGATATCATATATTTCATATATATCCAGTACATGCATGCATTTATAACATTACATAATCATTTAGAGGTAAGAAATGAAATGCACCGTTCATGGAGACGGTAAGCCGTACGTACGCATGAACGCTACTTTCATTTCTATTTCGTATTTTATAGAATGGAATAATAATGATATAAAGGTATATTATAATTCCAGTATAATATCATATATAATATCATATTTCCATCCTTTATACATCCCACATATGGTATTTAACGAATCAAATCACTTTGAGGGGGCGGTAGTCCGCACTTCCTTAAATGAAGATATCGCGTATACCCATAATGGAAGCCACAAAGGTAAGACAAAAATGAAAAATACAGAAGCATAAATAAAACATAAACATATTATATATCATATATAAAAATAGTGACATCATAATGGCCACCTTTGAAGGTGTTAAATGAGTATTGAACAATCATCGTTTCGGGAGGCAGAATTTCACCGTCCACGGAAACCGTATGTTCTTTAACCATTTGATGTAGTTGTGTGAGAGTGTAGCTAAAATAAATCTTGTAACAACATCCTAGTATATTGAAGATACTGGTGTTGTTACAAAAGAAGTAAATAAAAAGAGATTATAGGTTTGGAGAAGCAAAATAAAACAAATGAACAAGAGAGAATGAGTTACCTTTAAAAGTGTAATCTCCTTTTGATTTGAGCCTAAAGGCTTCCTTTGAGAGGATTCTGCCCAAAGGGGATCCTCTAGGATGAGGAGAGGGATTTTGAGAGAGTAAATGGGCAGGGGTTGGCCGAGCCAAAGGCTTGAGGGGTGTGGGAAAAGAGGTAGAGGTGGGGGCCTTTTATAAGAGGAGAGGAGGGGCACTTTTGGAAAGCAATGAAATATTACATTATTTGAAAATGCTTTTCGGTTCTAAAGGATCCCACATTGATAGAATTCGTGGATAAGGTGATAAGGCATCGAAATCCACTCATCCAATTGGTTTTGTCCATGTGTATATTGTAGATTTTTCATTATCTTTCCATTTTAATTAAATTGTCAAATAATGATGTCATCGCTGCATCATTATTATGTCATAAATAATTTAATTTCTTTAATGTCTAAAAATTATAAAAAAAATACTATGATATAGGAAATCTTTTTATCTTTCCAATGACTATTTATAATCAAAATTTGGACTTGTATAACCCCACTTAAAAAATGTTTTAGTAAAACATACTATGTTAGTGTCATTTTCACTTTAACATTAAATAAAAAGTATTTTATGTTATTTCCCAACAAAAGTGGATCCATGGGGTCCCCAAGTTAGGCCATGGCTTGTCTTGGTCGGCCATGACACAACCAATAGGGTTGTGACATGTGTCTAGGTCATTTCATTTTTTTAAAGTATTATTTATACCTTAAACTACACTAATTATCACTAATCGCGATTAAAAACTTAATAAGTTACTATTCACCAAAAAATTATTATAATCTCATTGAACCACATTTTACTTCTTAATGACAACCATGTATGTCGGATTTTCAAAATTCAATACACATTAGTGGTAAACTTTCATTTAACTGAAAAATCAGTTTGCTTGATTATCACTTAGTGGTTTCACTATTCATCAAAAATTGAAGTTTTTCAGAAAATTACCAAAAATTCACCCTAAGCTATATTTGATATTCTGAATTCAAAAATGAAGTCCGTTTTACAAAATTCAAAACATATTATTCACATTAATTAATTTAATAATTAATTCCCGCTGTCAGAGCAAATAGCGTGTTTTTATAAAACAATAAGTATCAAAAGATTGACACCAGTTTAAGTCCGATTTCAAAGTGAAATTAATTCCAACCACCACTATTGGATTAAATGGTAAAAATATTTCCTAATTTCACTTTAAAACCAATTCAAAAGATAATCTAATCATATAAATAAATTAGATTAAAAAGTGGTTTTGAATTAAAATACAACATTTTACACTATTCCTTAAAAAAATGAACTTTATCGGAAAGATACCAAAAATTTACACAAAGTAAATTTTGATGTCCCGATTCTTAATAAGAGTTTTATTTGGTCCAAAAGAATGTTTAAGAGTGAACAAAACTATATTTAATTATGGTTCAACATCAAAAGGTGATAAGTGAACCTTTAGTGAAAACTAGGGCATATACGCCTAAAATTGAATTCTTTCCGTATTTTAAGCCTCTATTCTTTATTGGATAAATGTAAAAACAATTAAAAACATATGAAATCATATTTTAGTTATTTCTATCCATTCCCGCCAATACAACGGCTACATGTTAACTATCATTTAAAATAATATTATTTTATTATTAGAGTGCAACGTAAGATTCCCAAGAAACTCGTTGTTGCGTGTTGGGTACGCCAACGAGCATAGCGTCCCCTTTAAAGTCATATTAATATTTTATTCACAAATATGGATAAATACAAAAATGTCGTATTCTTTATTTACCTGGGGTGTTACAATATCTATCCCCAACTGAAACATAAAAGAGATTATAATATAGTAATATAAACCTGGGTACCCTTCTATTTATTCATCACTAGTTTTCTACTCCACCCCAATGATGTTTATCCAGAGCCATCTCTCCCTAAAATAAATGTAACAGCCCAAGATTTTATAAAAAAATATTCTCTTTAATTTTATTAATGTCTTGTGTTGTACGCTACACCAAAAGGAGCTCGCACAACACACATCCTTGACTTGACTTTCATTACACGCAATCGCGACCTTCCTCGATAGCGTGTGTAGTACGCAATACCGAGTTTCACTAAACAACGATATGCTATAAAAATATTATTAAAACTAGCCGTTATTAATAGTAATAACCACTTTTTGAAATCCAGTAAATCTTATTTTTCAAAATGAACTTTATTTTTGGATTCGGAGTATCGAATTTAGCCTAAGGTGAAATTTTGGTACTTTTCGGATAACTTTCATATTCTGATGAATAGTGAAAATTACTAAATTATAATTAAAAACAACTTTTTTAATCAAAATAATTAATAGTGATAAATCATTAATTTGAGTGGTTTTAAAGTATATTTAGAATATATTTTTACAATTTAATACAATGTTGGTCATTGGTTGTAATTTCACATTTAAACCAGACATAATCAAGTGTCAATCTTTTGATAGAAATTGTTTCTTAAAAACACGCTATTTGTCTTAACAGCGGGATTTAATTATAAAATTAATTAATTAAACTTCTATGTTATGAATTTGGTAAAATAGACTTCATTTTTGAATTCGGAATATGAAATATAGCTTAGGATGAAATTTTGGTATTTTTCTGAAAACTTTCAATTTTTGATGAATAGTGAAACCACTAAGTGGTAGGTTAAAAACTGAATTTTGCATAAAACTTAATTTTACTGCTTCTGTGAATGGAATTTCAAAAATCCGACAGACACGGTTGATATCAGTAAGTAAAATGTGGTTCAATGAGATAAAAATAATTTTTAGGTGAATAGTAACTTTTTACGATTTTTACCGCGGTTAATAGTAAATAGGGTAACTAAGGGTAAATATAATATTAATATTACCCTAACACATGTCCTAATTCTATTGGACAAGTGTAATTCGACCAAAAACAAACTTAGGAGTAAAATATGACCATTTAGGCCCACTTGGATTAGATTAGGACATTTATTTTAATTTATTTAAAGAAGGGTTAAAATAGTTAAAATCAAAGTTTAATAAGTAAATCATTTTTAATATGGGGTTATACATAAGATAAATTCGACTATAAATATTCACTAGAAAGCTAAAAAGATTTCCCACATAATGGTATTTTATTTGTAATTTTTAGACATCAAATAATTTAATTAATATATGACACAAAGATGATGCAGTAATTATCTTATTTATGAAATATTGACATAATTGATGTTATAAACACCAAAATAAATGTAATTTGAGAATTTTTATGAATTCCACTAATTTTCTAGGTTACTATGATATATTAGTGTTGATGTAATAAACTTGTTTCGAACATATAATTCTGATATGACTTTCACAAAAATCAGATATCAAATAGTGTCAAAATTGACACAAAATAGTTTTTAAATCAAATATTATATTATTAATTGTTATTTTATTCCTAAAAATCTAAGGTTCGGCCAAATGACTTATATAAGGATATATATATTAATAATAAACAATTTAGGGTTCGTTTGGCATGTTATAGTAAGTGTATTAACCATATAGTGAAAGAAAACAAAAAGACACGGTAAAAGTTAAATTAATTAACTTAGAGTTAAATCTAATTGATAAGGTTAAAATAATACCCTAAACATGTCTAAATCTTATTGGTTGATAGGATTTCGACCCATCCCCACCTTATCTTCGAAATAAGACCCTTTGGAACCATTATAAACCGATTTTGACTTTAATATAAAATAATATTTTGAGATATTCCTAAGGTGCCCCTCTCCTCCCTTATAAAAGGGCACCTCCTCCCCCTCCTCCTCACACCAATTTGAGAACTCAAGCTCGGACAACCCCTGCCATTTTCTCCTCTCCACTTCCCTAGAATAATCCTAGATGTCCTGGTCTTCTCCAAAGACCAATATTAGTTCCTTAAGTGGAGGATTCAAAGAGGCGTTTCAAAGAAGAGGTAATATCCATTACCGATCTTTTCAATTTATTTCTTCTTCAACTTCTTCTTCTTTAGCTGTTTCATGATAAAGTAATAACATCAGTATTACTTACATACTGATATGTTATTATAAATATGAAACAACCCTAATTCACCTTCTATCCATCCTACGGAAAAATGAAATCACCGCGCGTGCGTACGTACGAAATACCGTCTCCACGCCGTGGTGTAATCTATTTTCCACCATCACCTTACAAGGATGGGTATAATGGTGTAATGAGTAACTATATATGATTATTATGAAGTAATATTGATACTGAAATAATATATATATACTCCAATACAATTCCACGATCATAGGAACGATATCATCACTCGTGCGTACGTACGGAATACCGTCTCCACGATGTGATGCGACTCGTTCTACATGATCTTCATTTCATAATGATTATATAAATTAATTGAATGAATGAATATGGTATATACTACAATAATACCATTTTGGAGATTAATTATCTATAACCTAAAGATAATAATAAGAATTTATTCGACAAAACACGCATAAGAACAAAAAGTTATAAAGACCCGAGTAACAAGTAACAATGAAATATTACTAACAAGAAGCTAATAATATGACAATATATGATCTCATATCAATATGTATGATTCTGGAATAAGTCAATAACATTATTTAAACCATTATACAGGAGCTTCGGACACGTACAAAGCAAATCAGACCTAAGGTAAGGGAAATATCACAATCTCATTTTTATCCGAGATTATTTATTCGTAAGTATTTACTGGGGTGTATTTTATCATCCACATCCATGTTTCATCAAAATGTAATATTATTTCCATCCACCTACAATTGTTTAAATCCATTTTTACCCTTTGGTGAGTTTTTAGTAATATGTATGAAAGGAATCTTTTGTCGTACGAGGTACTTTTTGACTTTTCCGACAAAAGTACGAAGAATGTTTTTTTTAACTTATACGGCATGAATAGATTTTTAAAACATTATTTCCAAGAAGCTTCCTTTACAAGTTCTCAAGTTTATTTTTAATCAACTTCTTTTATTTTAAAGTTATATGACATGTTATGAAAGGAAAAATGTTTTTGAAGAAGAAAGGATATTTTCCTCAAGAATGGAGTTCAAGTGTTTTATCAAAATTATTTTCCATCTAAGATAATAAAGGGTTCTGTTTTTATCCCTATTATTACATTGATTTGATCATGTTGTGATGGAATTATTTTTATGAATTCCTTTATCTTATATGAATTGATTTATGATGTCATGATGTTTCAAGAATCCCATTTTTGTTACATGTGTTATGCGATGATGTATGTTTTATGATTATGTGGCACACATAAGAAAGGATTCATTATAAGATGGGTGGGACCTATATCTCCCTCCAATGCATTGGGTAAAGATTTTATATCTCATGAGATAGACATGGCTGGAACGGAAGGTTATTTTGGTTCAGTGATACAGGACTGAAACGAGGAGTGAACTCAGTTCAGAAAGGGACTTTGTCCACTAAGATAGTCTTGGCAATGAGTCATGACTAACAAGAAATGATTTCCATGATTATGTGTGCATTCCACAAAGTTTCAAGTTTTATGTTATGATTATGGGGATCTCATTTTCACTTCTATGAATTATTCCATGATAAGATATTATGATCTCTTTTGCAGGTTTTGATTTTCAAAAAGATATGATATGATTTTTATTTCCTTTATTTGCCCTTGCTGAGCATTTGAGCTCACCCTTTTATGTTTTCCTTTCCCCAGGATATAAAGAAAGGTTTTAGGTAAAAAAAGGGAAGATCTTTATGGGAGATATTGAAGATCTTTCACCACGATTAGAAGATTACGTTCCGAGTTTCCAAAGACACTAAACTATTACGATCCTTGTGTGTGTGTTTTTGTTATGTACTAAGTATTCCGCAAAAGTAATGTAATGTCCATGTATGATAAGCTTCGGGTCTCTACAGTTGGTATCAGAGGAAAGGTTTAGTCAACCTTTGGAAACTAGGATGCGAAAACGTTAGTGAGATCCCTAGAGATATTTCTGAGGTATGTATAGGGATGTCTCTAAGGTTAAGTATACGTATAAGTTATAGTACTAGAATTGCGCTAACGATATTAGAATTTAACCTAAGATGTTAGATATTGAGGGTACTCCCCCTTTACTATGGTGTTTTCTCTAGCATGATTTTTGCCTCTCACAGAATTCTTTTTGTGTTTTAGTTAATAGAGGGAACCAGACGGAATTTGGTTAACATTGAATCCAATGGACAAATTGGTGACTATGAGAAACAAAATTATGTAATGCCTAGAGAGAAAGATATTGTGATTATGCCAAATCAGTCATCGCGATATATGATTAACAAGGTGAAATTTAGTGGTATACTGAATTCATCAAAGAAGAGGAAGATAGATTATTATGCATGTTCGCATGTTGAGGGGCATAAAGAAAGGAAGAATGAGATTTCTAAAGAAGGGAAGAAGAACCTTGAGGAATACCTCAAATTGAGGGACCGATGTTATTTGTGTGGAGAAAAGGGTCATAGAGTGACAGGCTATTATGGAGTTCAATGTATTATTTGTGGAGAACATGGGCATTACCCAACTCAATGCCCTGACCTAAAAAGTTACTTCTAATTCAAGGAAGGACTTATTCCAGGAAAATAATTGAAGAGGATGGATTGAACTGTTTATGTATTGGTATTCAAGAATAATGTTGTTGAGGTACTTTTATTGTGTATTAGAATATTTTTTGTATTATTGTGGTTTTCAATAATTTTAAGGTACCGGTAACCATGAAAAGTGATTCAAATATTTTGGAAAGCAGATGATATGTACATAATGAAGGGATAAGGAGAAAATGAAATGTTTGACTGTATTCATGAGCTCATGATTGATATAAGGACTAAGTGATATCATGGTTTGAGTATATAGAATTTTGAGGATTTTGGTATGTGGAAAGAGTTCACTTTTGACAGCACTCATGTTTTCACTGAGATTCAATGGGTATTCATTTTATGGTATTCACATGACTGGAATGTAACGAACAAGATATATGAGGGATAAATGATGGCATTCACATGATCATTTTCTTTATACTATGATCTTGGACCGAAGTATTTTAGATAAGCCTAAAGATTGGAATGGATTATGTTGGACATAAGTTAGTATTGTTTAAGGATAGTAGTTTTTTTCGATATTATTTATGGGATGTTATAGTAATATAGTTTTAGAAAAAGGACAACCTGCAGGACGGGCGACAGCCCATCGCTTCGGACAAGGCTGTGGAAATCGAACCCACAACCGAAGTGCGACTTGCCTTTATCGCCTACCACTGGCCTACAGGAAGTCCCTGTTTAGTAGAAACTAGTTTCATTATATTAAGCAGTATGATATATGAAGTATAAGTCCATTTTAGGAACTATATATGATTAATCTCACTATAGAATGACTTATGTATATTTAATAACTTTTGCTTACCTTTTGTTTGAGACAGATGGAATGACCCGTCATTCTATCACATGATCTGATAACACTTCACGAATAACAAATTCAACTTCATTTATTTAAGAGATGAAGTGGAAATTGTTCAAGGCACGAACAACAGTGATATTGTATCAAAATAAAGTAAGTATTTATTCTAATTCAAATTTTCAACTTTAGGGAAATGATCTTGAAAACCAAAAATGTTGTCCTAGTGATCTTATACCTGATGAATCAGATGGTACCTTAGATCGTCACAAATTTATGGATTTGTGATTACTGGATTTTCCATAGCCATGTTCTCTACCACTTTCCATCAGAACATGATGGTTAGATTTCTCTTCCATATCCATATTTTCACCTATGTGGAAACCCAGTGATTAGTTTATTTGGGTAATTGTTACATTTCATACTTTAGTTTTTAAAGCCAAGTTTTGGTATTCCCTTTTACGATGTGGGTTTCTATTAAAGAAACTTTCAAATAGTAAACCATTTATAACCCCGACGAATTTCGAGGGCGAAATTCATTTTAAGGGGGGTAGAATGTAACAGCCCAAGATTTTATAAAAAAATATTCTTTTTAATTTTATTAATGTCTTGTGTTGTACGCTACACCAAAAGGAGCTTGCACAACACACATCCTTGACTTGACTTTCATTACACGCAATCACGACCTTCCTCGATAGCGTGTGTAGTACGCAATACCGAGTTTCACTAAACAACGATATGCTATAAAAATATTATTAAAACTAGCCGTTATGAATAGTAATAACCACTTTTTGAAATCCAGTAAATCTTATTTTTCAAAATGAACTTTATTTTTGGATTCGGAGTATCGAATTTAGCCTAAGGTGAAATTTTGGTACTTTTCGGATAACTTTCATATTCTGATGAATAGTGAAAATTACTAAATTATAATTAAAAACAACTTTTTAATCAAAATAATTAATAGTGATAAATCATTAATTTGAGTGGTTTTAAAGTATATTTACAATATATTTTTACAATTTAATACAATGTTGGTCATTGGTTGTAATTTCACATTTAAACCAGACATAATCAAGTGTCAATCTTTTGATAGAAATTGTTTCTTAAAAACACGCTATTTGTCTTAACAGCGGGATTTAATTATAAAATTAATTAATTCAACTTATATGTTATGAATTTGGTAAAATAGACTTCATTTTTGAATTCGGAATATGAAATATAGCTTAGGATGAAATTTTGGTATTTTTCTGAAAACTTTCAATTTTTGATGAATAGTGAAACCACTAAGTGGTAGGTTAAAAACTGAATTTTGCATAAAACTTAATTTTACCGCTTCTGTGAATGGAATTTCAAAAATCCGACAGACACGGTTGATATCAGTAAGTAAAATGTGGTTCAATGAGATAAAAATAATTTTTTGGTGAATAGTAACTTTTTACGATTTTTACCGCGGTTAATAGTAAATAGGGTAACTAAGGGTAAATATGATATTAATATTACCCTAACACATGTCCTAATTCTATTGGAAAAGTGTAATTAGACCAAAAACAAACTTAGGAATAAAATATGACCATTTAGGCCCACTTGGATTAGATTAGGACATTTATTTTAATTTATTTAAAGAAGGGTTAAAATAGTTAAAATCAAAGTTTAATAAGTAAATCATTTTTAATATGGGGTTATACATACGATAAATTAGACTATAAATATTCAATAGAAAGCTAAAAAGATTTCCTACATAATGGTATTTTATTTGTAATTTTTAGACATCAAATAATTTAATTAATATATGACACAAAGATGATGCAGTAATTATCTTATTTATGAAATATTGACATAATTGATGTTATAAACACCAAAATAAATGTAATTTGAGAATTTTTATGAATGACACTACTTTTCTAGGTTACTATGATATATTATTGTTGATTTAATCAACTTGGTTCGAACATATAATTCTGATATGACTTTCACAAAAATCATATATCAAATAGTGTCAAAATTGACACAAAATAGTTTTTAAATCAAATATTATATTATTAATTGTTATTTTATTCCTAAAAATCTAAGGTTCGGCCAAATGACTTAGATAAGGATATATATATTAATAATAAACAATTTGGGGTTCGTTTGGCATGTTATAGTAAGTTTATTAACCATATAGTGAAAGAAAACAAAAAGACACGGTAAAAGTTAAATTAATTAACTTAGAGTTAAATCTAATTGATAAGGTTAAAATAATACCCTAAACTTGTCTAAATCTTATTTGTTGATAGTATTTCGACCCATCCCCACCTTATCTTCGAAATAAGACCCTTTGGAACCATTATAAACCGATTTTTACTTTAATATAAAATAATATTTTGAGATATTCCTAAGGTGCCCCTCTCCTCCCTTATAAAAGGGAACCTCCTCCCCCTCCTCCTCACACCAATTTGAGCACTCAAGCTCGGCCAACCCCTGCCATTTTCTCCTCTCCACTTCCCTAAAATAATCCTAGAGGTCCTGGTCTTCTCCAAAGACCAATATTAGTTCCTTAAGTGGAGGATTCAAAGAGGCGTTCCAAAGAAGAGGTAATATCCATTACCGATCTTTTCAATTTATTTCTTCTTCAACTTCTTCTTCTTTATTTGTTTCATGATAAAGTAATAACATAAGTATTACTTACATACTGATATGTTATTAAAAATATGAAACAACCCTAATTCACCTTCTATCCAACCTACGGAAAAATGAAATCACCGCGCGTGCGTACGTACGGAATACCGTCTCCACGCCGTGGTGTAATCTATTTTCCACCATCACCTTACAAGGATCGGTATAATGGTGTAATGAGTAACTATATATGATTATTATGAAGTAATATTGATACTGAAATAATATATATATACTCCAATACAATTCCACGATCATAGGAACGATATCATCACTCGTGCGTACGTACGGAATACCGTCTCCACGATGTGATGCGACTCGTTCTACATGATCTTCATTTCATAATGATTATATAAATGAATTTAATGAATGAATATGGTATATACTACACTAATACCATTCTGGAAATGAATTATCTATAACCTAAAGATAAGAATAAGAATTTATTCGACAAAACACGCATAAGAACAAAAAGTTATAAAGACCCGAGTAACAAGTAACAATGAAATATTACTAACAAGAAGCTAATAATATGACCATATATGATCTCATATCAATATGTATGATTCTGGAATAAGTCAATAACATTATTTAAACCATTATACAGGAGCTTCGGACACGTACAAAGCAAATCGGACCTAAGGTAAGGGAAATATCACAATCTCATTTTTATCCGAGATTGTTTATTCGTAAGTATTTACTGGGGTGTATTTTATCATCCACATCCATGTTTCATCAAAATGTAATATTATTTCCATCCACCTACAATTTTTTAAATCCATTTTTACCCTTTGGTGAGTTTTTAGTAATATGTATGAAAGGAATCTTTTGTCGTACGAGGTACTTTTTGAGTTTTCCGACAAAAGTACGAAGAATGTTTTTTTTAACTTATACGGCATGAATAGATTTTTAAAACATTATTTCCAAGAAGCTTCCTTTACAAGTTCTCAATTTTATTTTTAATCAACTTCTTTTATTTTAAAGTTATATGACATGTTATGAAAGGAAAAATGTTTTTGAAGAAGAAAGGATATATTCCTCAAGAATGGAGTTCAAGTGTTTTATCAAAATTATTTTCCATCTAAGATAATAAAGGGTTCTGTTTTTATCCCTATTATCAAATTGATTTGATCATGTTGTGATGGAATTATTTTTATGAATTCCTTTATCTAATATGAATTGATTTATGATGTCATGATGTTTCAAGAATCCCATTTTTGTTACATGTGTTATGCGATGATGTATGTTTTATGATTATGTGGCACACATAAGAAAGGATTCATTATAAGATGGGTGGGACCTATATCTCCCTCCAATGCATTGGGTAAAGATTTTATATCTCATGAGATAGACATGGCTGGAACGGAAGGTTATTTCGGTTCAGTGATACAGGACTGAAACGAGGAGTGAACTCGGTTCAGAAAGGGACTTTGTCCACTAAGATAGTCTTGGCAATGAGTCATGACTAACAAGAAATGATTTCCATGATTATGTGTGCATGCCACAAAGTTTCAAGTTTTATGTTATGATTATGGGGATCTCATTTTCACTTCTATGAATTATTCCATGATAAGAAATTATGATCTCTTTTGCAGGTTTTGATTTTCAAAAAGATATGATATGATTTTTATTTCCTTTATTTTCCCTTGCTGAGCATTTGAGCTCACCCTTTTATGTTTTCCTTTCCCCAGGATATAAAGAAAGGTTTTAGGTAAAAAAAAGGGAAGATCTTTATGGGAGATATTGAAGATCTTTCACCACGATTAGAAGATTACGTTCCGAGTTTCCAAAGACACTAAACTATTACGATCCTTGTGTGTGTGTTTTTGTTATGTACTAATTATTCCGCAAAAGTAATGTAATGTCCATGTATGATAAGCTTAGGGTCTCTACAATAAACCTATCTTTATACACTTGGGATAAATTTTTAAAACATTTATCCCATGAAACACATAATATCATCACACCATCCCATATCTATAGAAAGTAAATGAGTTGCTTCTAGGAGACACCATAGCTTGTTTATCATTAATTACTCATCATGTATTATTCCTCAAGTCATAAGAGCCCATATTTCATCTAATGTACCTCAATCCATCACAACACATGTAAGAAATACAAAAAATATCTCTTTGGGTAATATATCTGGAGTCAAATTTTCATTAAATAACCAAAATCCATTACCAATATCTACAAACAAATATGTTTAATGAAATCCATAATGAATTCTAATACATCGTACTAATAATTGAAGAAGGTGGTGATAGATTTGGTAGTTCCCATCTGTTCCATGCCAACTAAGATGTTGAGGAAGGCACCCTCCAAGTGACTACTAGGTTTCGGTAATCCTACAAAAAGGGTGGGGATGCATATGAAACCACAAATCATACAATATGTAGTATCACTCACAACCAAAATATGAAAATTATAATAATATTAGGATCATTTTACTTATAATCTCTCAGACAATTGGAAGTCATTCAGATGAAATATATGTCATATTAGCATACAAGAATTTAATAATACATTAATCAATTTCATCCATTTAACATATAATTTTTCATTAATCAATTAAATAAACACTTATTTGAACCAATACATTAAAATTTCATTAACCTCATAATAAAGTATAATCCCTCCAGGAATAATCAGACCGAGTCTACAATGACTCAAGATTAACATATTTTTAGTATCCCAACAAACACCAAACCCAAGGGTTAAATTATTAATTAATATTTATAATTCCATAACAGGAAGTAATAATTAATACATCATAAGCTAAAATATAAGTTATGTATAAAGAATCAAAATTGACTACATCATGGAGTGGAGAAATGAATACATGTGAATAACAAAATCATTCTTCTGACCCTTAATCAGAACATTAACATGAATGCATTATAACATTAAGAATAACAATATGAAATTACAACTAAAAATGGTTCCATTAAACCAGATTCCATCAATGTCACCATCATGCACGTCACCATGCATCTCGCTATCACTAGTTTCAACTACTTCTATAGACTTCATACATCCTCAAATATACCTCATTAATCAAAAACTATCCCATGGTGAAATTTCATAACATTAAAAGAATGATGTTTAGAGAAAACATATAAGGGAAAAAAGAAATATATTCAATTAGTGCTTTATTCTATAAATCAAGGAATCCTACATTTTTAAGAAAATGATCTCTCTCAAATACCAACAATTATATTTTTCGAACAACCGATTTTATTGTATTATGAATTAATATATTATTTCAGAACAAGTTATAATCACGGGTAACGTATGGAATCCTCTAATATAATCTACTAATTAATTAAACATTAACTCAAACATATATTATATTTTCATAAAAAATATGAGAAATAAAAAATTTCATTTAAAACGGATTTTAATTGAAATTAAAATTACTTGATATCTATCAAATTATATAAATTAACAAATTCATTAATCATTCTTATTTAAATTCTACAGGAAACCAAAAATTACTAATTTTATGTTCATTAATCATCTCCATTAGAACAAAACACTAAAACCTTGCATTATAAAAATACTAATAAGAATAAGCATAGATTGAACACAATCTAGAAAAACATAGAGAAAAAAATTACCATAGTTTAAAACATACAATCACTACAACCATAAACCATTTATTTCATTAATATTTTTATTCTTTATAATGGTTAACTACACACTATCCTAATGAGTAATTAATAATTTTTTTAAATTTTATGTAATATAAAGAAGATATGCAACAAATACCCTGCCTCAAGGATTTCAACTTTAATCACTGAGAGTGGACCCATAACACAAATCCTTGATTCCAATTCCCATAATAATACTTCAACGTTTCAAAAATTACACACCAAAACCGCACTAATAAACATAAAAAAGTCCATGATAATAGGGGAGATAAATGTCCATATCATAATACAAAGAAATTAGAGTAATTAAGACCAAAAAATTTATACCCACAAGAGAAAGAGGTAAAACACACTTCACATCACCACAAATTGATCAATAGGAGGGGTTGTGGGTTGAATTTGATTAAAAGGGAATTCAAAGGCCTTAAAAATCTATCATAAAACCGAATTATAGAGAGTGGATATTGATATAATTATTGTATCCAAGGGGATATGAGTATTTTTAAGAAAATTAGAAATTAGAATACCATTACATAGCCCTATATAACTTGAAGGAGAGATGTCGCTGTAAGAAAACACAACGGTATAAGGAAAGAGGCAATTCCATAGCCTTCTTGGCCAATGTCGCATCTGAGAAACCTGACAAAAACACATTATTGATCATATAATTTTCTAACATTAAAATTATGTAGGGTAAAACAATATGCTATAATTTTAAATTTTAAAAATTTAGGCTATGCTATAACTCAAATTCATGGTATAAAGACACTAAAAAACTATGAACCACTAAAATTCACCTAAATGGATTTTAAGCCAAAACCTTCCCTCGATGTCCTAGAAGAAATAATTTTATTAAAACAACATAATATCTCTTATCAAAACTCTATGTTTCTTCTCTTAACCCATGAAACAGCCTCATAGACCCCATGCTATAGAAAAAGACTCCACACAAACATCCTACTCTATAGATGAAATTCACCTCAAATCCTCTCTTTATCCCTCAAGTATTATCTAGACACTTCCAACACCTCAACTCATAACGGAAAATTATACAATAATATAGGACCTTAAATTAAAAAATTATTTTATTTTGATGTTATTATGGTTAATTGGGATATATGGTTATTTTTTATGTATTTTTAAAGTTGAATATTTAGTGTCATTGTTGAAATATTGAAGTTTATTTTACAATTTATTATTATTCATGTTTACCCCTTTTGGATATTATCTATAATTTTTATAACCATTTTTAATTTAGTAAATACAATAGAATTGTATATTTATCCTTTTATATATCATACAATATATTAAAAGTTTATAATTTAGGAATAAGAGTGATTCCTCATGGATAGTCATCACTTGGAATATGGGATGAGATAGATGTGGAAGCTTGTTAAAACATGAACCTAAATAGATGAATTAGTGTTTATGGATTTTAATAAAATAAATTATGTAAATTTTCTCATCCTCTATATATTAATGGTAAAATTATCTCTCACCATTAGATAACAGATCTTGAAATTATAATGACTTATAATTAACTTTATTATGATTAATTTATGGCCTTGTTAATATTTTATTGATTTATTAATTTTTGTTCATTGAAATTCTCATGATAATTCAAAATACATTGATCGATGTTCTCTATCAATATATATCAATATTTGGACATTAATATTTTTAATCTTTTCAATATTTTTAATTCCAACCATTTTTCCAATTTATAAATACAATTATATATTATTTAAGACGAACTTTATATTATTATTTCCCTCTATTGAAAATGACATTTTATTAACCCTTTTTACAATGTGAGTTTTAAACAAAGGTATTTTCAAATGTAAAACACTTTATTATAAAATTAAGAATAAAATTGTGAAAAAAATAGTTATTAATGTGGGGGATAATTTAATACCCTGATATTTTAAAGGATCTCTATGTTCGATAGAGTAATTGACACACACCACCAAGATTTAATGACAACAAAATATCATAATTTCAATATTATCATTATAATAAAACCATTGAGTTTTTGGGTATGAATATGACTACAAATAATATATATATATATATATATATATAATGTTCATACTCAATTAAAATGTTTTGAGAAATTATTTGTTAATAATAACTCATTTTTAAGTAACGTCATGTTGTTGTTAGAAAAAATGTTTTATTCAAAACCGTTTTTATTAACTTTTTTGAGGAAATACTATAATTAATTTCTATATATTTTATAAATTATATTTATAAAAATTTCCAAAAAATTTAATATATAATATAAAAATAATATTTGGATGATTTTTTTATTTTACTAAAAAGATTGATTTTTTTGAAAATACGTGAATATAACTTATTTTGTAAAATAATAATTTATTTTTAAACTAAATAAAGTAACACAAAATACTATTATGTTTTTTATTTTATATTAAACTAACCTAATACCTCGTTATATATAAATAATTTTGTTAATTATATAAAAAACAAGATTAATCATGGATTTTTTATAGGTTCATTTCTGGGCTTAAAAAGGATTTTTTCTAGAAATTCGTTTTCATTTTGATTTAAATTTTACATTAAAATTGATTTTTGAAACATATAGATATTGAATCATTAAAAATGTAATACATATTTATAATCAAGCGGTTTAAATATTTTATATAGATCCCTCTTATAATTACTCGTCATGAAAGTAACCGTAGTAAATATTTTACACCTCAGTAAGGTTAAAATGAGAAAAAATAAGATGAAAAATATTATATAATTTCTACAAATATATATGAAAAATAATGTATTTTATTTTATAAGTTTTGTTAAACCATATATATCCATGTTTTGAAAATGTGGCTACTTATTACAACATTCCTTTGATAATAACCTTAATATGAATTTTAGTGAAGAATTAGGAAATCACTATATTTATATTATTATATATAATATTTTATCATAGGATTGAATTTGATTTTTATTGATATTTATAAACATATTAAAAATATTAATTTATTTTCCATGATAATTTATTTCTAATTTTTAGAAATGAAATAATTACATTATGTTCTTATGCAACACCCACACAATTATTGTGAATATAGTAGAAAAATAATGTAAATGATTTTAAAAAGAGTAGTACTAATAAAATATCAAATAATTATTTTCTTGAACAAATATAAAAGATAAATATATCAAATTATTGATTTTTATATGTTTTATTCTAATTCAATAACTATATCGATGTCATTTAATTCAATCTATGTGAATTGTCTTGAAAATTTATTTAATGGTTTTTTTGTAAAATAATATTTCATATAATGATTTGAAATTAAAAAAAATATTTTACATGGACAGGTGAATGGTATATGGTGTATAATATCAACATTTTACCTTTATGGGTTATTTATCCTCATATAGTATCTTATTTACAACTAAATAAGGAAAACTATGAATTGGTGGTAATCATAAATAGGGTCAACATTGGGTTAAAACTAATATATAAGTGTTAAAATATCAAATAAACTTCTATAAATGTGATTTTATGATATGATTTGGAATTATATTCATTCTATAATCAAAATATATCAATTTTATGTAATGTTTCGATGAAACATAATTTGTATTAAATTTATACTTTTGTAATTGTAAGGATTCCCCTCCTCTCACATATAAAAAGATATTACCCTTACAATATTTCTTACAATTACTAGGAAACATATATCATCAAATGTCAGATCCATGACATAATTTTTAGGTTTCTATTCAGTTTAATTTTTTTCCTTGTTTCTCCTTGAGTTTGACCTGATTTGTTTTGGAAAAAATGTTGGATTTGAGGATTAAACATGATGGAAATGGCTGGTTTGTGAATTGTCAAACTGTATCTCCATACCCAAGAAAACCTGCATCCATTTTAAATTTTTGTACAAAAGGAATGAAAACTATTTTAACATGTTAGTTAATAGTGTGGTGTAATTGTGTGCCATGTTCCTCATGGTAAGCGATGGGTATACAGTGGCAAAACAGATGGGATAATTGTGCTAGAATATGATGAAAATTTTATAGGTCATTAAAAAGTATAAATTTCCCTTTTGTTGCCTCTCAAATTATGACCCCAAATCCTCCCCTGTACACCCTATTCAATATTTCCCACACTTGGTTCCCCTTATCCTCTAGTCGGATCCCTTAGAATCCCTCCTTTAGGTAGATTTGGTGTGGATTCTTCTACGATTCATCTGTTAAGTGGTTTCTCTATTATTTTATCACTCTTTGTAGGGTTTTATTTTCCCATTCATGGGTTTTTATTTTACAACGAGTGTTTGGACTAAAAGTGGATTCCATATTATGATTCTGGGGATGATATCGATGGTTACTAGTTCATATTTTCTTTATAGGGTCTTTTTGTGGTGCAATTGTGGTTTTGAACCTCTTTCCAAAATATTCCAAGTGCGAGGTAGGTGGTTTCATAAACAGACATTTTTATATGATTTTGATATGCTTGTTTTGGTCTATGAATGTGTTCTATTATTTTCTTCTTTGGGATGAAGTATATTTTGGAAAAATTTTGATATGAATACGTTCAGAAAATATCATTTTCAAGAAAAAATTATTATGTTTTCATGTGTTTCTTGTTGTGGTACTTCTTGGAATATTATTATGATTTTTTAAGAAAGGTGAGAAATTTATTTTTAATGAACTTGAGTTGTGAATTTATTAAATGTGGGGTTTTCAAAAGAAATATATTATTTGGATTGTGGGAATTTGGGGTGCACATTTAAATGTGGATTGTGAATTGTTTATATGAAGTGAAGCATTTGTGAAATTATATTGGATTGTGTGTGGATGTGAAAGGGGATTTTGGAAAAGGAGTAGATTCTAGTCCTTCCCAGGATTGGGAAGCTGAACCAGGTCCCAGAGAGGAATGAGATTATGTGTTCCTCAAGAGAAATCATCCCTCATTCTTTGTAAATATAGAACCTTATAAAGTGGAGGAGTGTCTTGAGAAGATATAGAGAATGTTTGAATTTATTGATACTTCAAATGAAATTATAGTGATATAATTTTTTCTATTGGAATGTCCCAGACAAAAGTGATAAGACATAGTAGTGTAAGCTAGAAAGCATGAGAAAATGTGTTGTAGATATTTCATGTTCATCGTAAAAGAGATGTATTTTTCTTGAGGTTTTGTTCTATATAAGGTACCATGAATTCATAGACCTTCCCCAAGGAGATAGAAAAATGATGTAGTATTCCAACTACTTCATTGAGTTGGAATGGTACACACCCAAGATTATTTTTAGTGAACATACGAAATATCATTGGTACAAGAGTGGGTCTCGGACTAAAATTTATTCTCAAGTATTTTGATATAATCTTAAATCATATGCCAAGTTGAATGAACATAATTTTAATTTAGATATTTATCAAAATATAGTTTATATTTTCTTTGGGTTTATGTCATTAATTGTTAGTGATATTTCATCTGAGAAGAAGAGGAATCAGTAGGAGTATGAGAATAGGGGTGGTGGTTCAGGCTATCCTTCTGGGATATCATAATTTGTGTATCTAGGTGTATGGTCAGCAATGTTCCATTTTTTTCAGTAATGCGGGACAAAAATATAGCAGCACGTTCATTACCACCTATACCTTTCCATCTCTGTATAGATTTGGGGAATTTTCAGCTGTTTTGGATGGTGTCAACCCCATATTAGTGTGGTGTTGGAAATGTGGATTCAAGGGTGACGTCAGATCCAACAAAACCATCCAAGAAAGTGGGATCTTAGTTGGGTGGTCATGGAGGTAAGGTTAGATCTTATTTTGTAATGATTCAGTACAATTTAGAGACACATGTTAGTGATTGTTCTTTGGCATGGGTTGAGACAAGGCATCTTCATATGGTTGATAGAGAACCAGTGGAATGAGATGCATGTCCTATGACATTTCTTGGTACTGTTATTATTGCATCATCTTATGCTATTGTTAAATTAGATACCGGTGAATATGATTATTTTATTTCCTCTAATTAATTATGATGTATTTTTTTCCATCTATGAATATGGAGTGTGTGATGGAGTTGGAAATTCTGGTTAGTAAGAAGTGATAGAAGGGTCTCAGGTGTCTATTTTCGGCACTCACATTTACAAGGGTCAATCTGAAGTGGGATTTCAAGTTTTATAAATTTATTTATTTGATGTAATTCTTGTTAAGGACTGGTTGGTTCATTTTTAGGTGCACATCGATTGCTATCTGTAGAAAGTTTTTTTTGGCACCTGATGGGAATACACAGGTTGTTCTTGGGGAATGGGATCATCGATCTGGTCATGTGGGACATCCTCTTCTGGGGTAGTGCAATATTTTTTCCATATATTATGACTCATGTTCTAGATTATGTTAGGGTCTATGATGGTATATTGCCTAATATATTGGACGAGTTCCTAAGGAAATATCTAAGTGAATTTTCTGTTATTCCTCTAGAGCATGATATAGGGTTCTTAATAGATTTTGTGCGGTGAACACATGCTATATATCTTCCCTAATACCATATGTCCCCCATTATGTTGAGGGAATTAATGGTATAACCAGAGAATTAGGAATCCAAAGGATTCATTTACTTTAGAATCTCTTCTTTGGCCACCCTAGTCCCATTTTGGAAAAAGACCGATGGATCCCTCTGTTTGTGCATTGATTACCAAAAGTCAATTAAGGTAAGAATTAAGAATAAGTATCATTTTACCATCATTGATTACTTTTCTGATCCGAAAAGGGTTAAAGGTGGTTCTTTATTTTGAATTTTTATTTTAGTTGTCATCAAATCAGAGTTTTGGAGGCAGATGTTTCAGAAACATCCTTCTGAAGAAGGTATGGGCATTTAGAGTACTTGGTCTTGCGTTTTAGTTTGATAAAATATCTAAAATTATTTATGGTCCTTTATAATATGGTATTACTTAATTTCCTTGGATCCCTTTTCATGGTATTACTGGATTACATCATAATTTAGTCTAGATGTGAGGAGGAGCATGATCGAAATTTGAGGATTGTTTTAGGAACTCTTTCGGGCTGTCGCCTCTATGGTATTTTCTCAAAATGAACATTCTGAATCCGGGATGTAAAATTAATGGTTCATCTGATCTTAGAGCCAAGGGTTTTAATTGTCCCTGAGAATATTATTGTTCTGATGTCCTAAGAGCAGCCAAATATTTTCTTTTAGATGAGGATTTTTTGTTGGCTAGTGGTGTTATTACAGATTTTTCATTAGGGATTTCTCTCAGATGGATTTTTCTATGTAGACACATACTCGTAATGGGATACATTTCCAATTTAGTTCTAAATGCGAAGAATTCTTTTAGTTTCTTATGTGGAGGATTACTACCAATCCAATTTAAATCATTCTAGAGTATGGAAATTATTATGTGGTTTACTGAAATGCCTTAGTGATGGGTCTAGGTTTTGTGTTGATTCTAGATGATCATGTGGTGGCATATGGATCTCGTGAACTCTATCAACTTGAAAAGAAAAATCTAACCCATGACCAAGACATAGGATCTATGATGCATTCTTTAAAGACAAGGTGTCATTATCTTTTTGGGGAGAATTTTGTGGTTCATTCTCTTCATAAGAGTTTGGTTTATATTTTATCCCAAAAACATTTGAACGTGAGGAAACATTGTTGGGTTGCGTTACCTTAGGGGTCTGAAATTGATATAGTTTGTACCATGAGGAAATCTAATGTGGTGGAAGATTTCATCATCAGAAAACAATCATTACAGGAGCTGAATAAGTCCAATGATTTGTGGACTTTTGTGGGGCTATTTTCCCAGATGCACATGGAGACCATAGATCATAGTGGAGGTGTGTTCTTTTGCACAGTGTAGTTGAAACCTTATCTCATAGAATTGATTCAGTTGAAGCATCCTAATGATGAATTTTTCCATCGTTATATGCTATTTCTCCTTGGTGGGGATGAGCCCAATTAGTGGACTTTATCTCCTAAGGATATATTGTGTTTTAGAGGTGTACTTTTTATGCCATTATAGCAATGGAATGTGGGGATATATGATAGTCATGAGTCTTAGTGGAATATTCATCTTGGTTCCACCAAGAAATTTTTTGATGGGAACAGGTTGTTTTGGTGGCCAGGTATGAGACATGATATCAATGACTTTGTATTTTGGTTTCATACTAATCAATAGGTTAAAGTAGAGCATCACATACCTTCCAATTTTCTTTATAATCTACCTATGCCTACGTGTAAGTTGGATGAGATTTCAATGGATTCCATTATGGGAATTCCTCATACACTCTAGAGAAGGAATTCAATTTGGGTTGTGATTGAATGCCTAACCAAGTCATATCCCTTTATTCCAATCTGATACTCAATAAAGGTGGGTGATATTGGATGATTTTATGTTCTAGAGGTAGTGTGACTTCATGGATTCCCATTAGATATCATTACTGACAAAGACCACCATTTAACCTCTTGTTTTTAAAAAGGATTTTAGAAGGAAATAGGGTTATATGAAAAATAGAGAACTACATACCATCTTTTAACATATTTTCAGAGGGAGTGGGTGAACCAAATTCTGGAAGACATGCTCAGGGAATGTGTTTTAGATTTATTTGGTTCTTTGGAAAACCATTTTGGAATGTCTTATTTTTCTTATAATAATAATTACCAATTTTCAATTCTAAATGATCTATTTATAGCACATTATAACCAGCCACTTTAGTCCCCTTTGTGTTGGGTTGAGGTGGGTGAGACATCATTATTAGGTTTGAGCCTTGTGCAAGAAACATCTATGAAAGTGAAGTTGATCAGACATTGGTTTTGATGGAATAGAGTTTCTATAAATCATTATTCGATCCGAGAATCATGATTTAAAATTTTCTATGGGTGATTGAGTGTTCATAATGGTGGAACCTTGCATGGGTCATCTCCAGTTGGAAAATTTGAGGAATATTTCACAATGGCATGTTGGGCCTTCGAGATTACAGAGGGAGTTAGTAAAGTGTAATATCAGTTTTATTTTTCTTTATATTTGACATCAATTCATGAGAATTTCTATATATTAATGTGGAAAAATTATCACTCAGATCTATCCCATGTGTAGAGATTAGAGGTGTTAGAGTTGGACACCAATTATTCTGTGTTTGTCTGACAAGTTTTTATTATAGATTCCCAAGAGATGGTGCTTCATGTGATGTCTATTCTATTGGTCCAATTCATGTTGTAACATGTTTATGATATTCCAGAGACTTTGGAGTGGAGGTCTTAGGTGAAAAAGAAGTATACATGCATATATTCATATGAGACCTCAAAATGAATTATCTATGGTGGAATGTTTTTATGTTTGAGATAACTGTCACATATGTGTATTAATTTTCTAGTATTTATTCGGTTTAATTTTGATTTCACATTTTTCATTTAGTTTCTAAGAACTTTTTGAGAAAAATGGTGGTTTTAGGGTACAAAATGAGGTGCATGGTTTTTCAATCAATGGGTCTTTACGTAGAAAACCGTGAAACCATTTTAAATTATTGGATAGAGGGAAATTGGGAAATTACTTCACTGTTTGTTAACAATGAAGGATAATTGTGTAGAAAGTTTCCTCTTAGATAGTAAGGGGTTCCCAGTTTCCGAAAAGTTTGGAAAAATGTACAGGAAAACCATGGGACTTCAATAAGTCATTAAAAAGTATAAAACTACCTTGGTATGCTCTCAAATTTTAACCAAAAATCCCCCCTTTTCTCCTTATTCAAATATCATCTTCCATATGAACCACCATATAATACTATTGACCCTTTTAGACTCCATCCATTTTATGGATTTTGTGTGGATTCTTCAAGGATTCATCAATTAAGTGGTTTCTCATTTTTTATTCCATATTCCTTGGGTTTTCCTTCCATTTTAAGGGGGTATTGCTTTTTAGAAAATGTTTGACAAAAAAAGAGGTTAAATATTGTGATTTTTGTGATTATTTTGATTGTTTTTCGTTGATCTTTCCTTTATAGGGACTTTTGGTGGTGCAGTTATGGTTTTAACCATTTTTCAGAAGCTTCCAAGTATGATGTAGGTGGTTCCAAAATCTAACATTTTAGATTATTTAGATAAGATTATTTTTCTCAATGAATGTGTTCTATGATTTTCTTGTGTCATTTGAAATTTTTTTGGATATATTATTACATGAATATGTCGTGAAAATGGGGTTTGCATCGAAAAATGATTATGTTTTCATGTGTTCTTTATTTCGGTACTTAATGGAATAGTTTTATGATTTGTTTAAAAGGCGTGAAATGTGTTTTTGTATTCATGAATGGTGTGAATGTATTGAAAGTTGGGTTTTTCAAAACAAATAGATTATTGTGGTAGGTTGGATTTTGTTGAGAACCATTAAATTTCATTTATGATTTGTGAAAATTATGTGAAGCATATTGTTAAATTATCATTGCTTGTGTGTAGATGTGAAAGGGGATTATATGATGAAAATGGTTGGATTAACTGTGTATTTTTATTATGATGTTTACAAATGGGTTAAATGAAATTTTCAAGTGGGGGAATGTATATTTAGAAATCATTTTGGTGTGTGTAAAATGGGTAGTGGGTTTTTAAATGGGAAATGGGGATTTACATGATTTTTTGTAAAAGTGGGTGTTTCCTTTTGTCAATATGTGGCATGGAATGTGTTGGTGAACGTAATGGTTATGTGATAAAAAAATGTGAGCCAAAATTTAATATCAGGTATTTGGGAGGTAAAACAAGAACAAGTATACTAGTGACTTGGATGTGGAAATATTAGATTCTTTTAGAAGATTGAAACTAGTAGACTTTGAACTGTCAAGGCCGAGATTCAAGTAGAATTATTTATAATTGAAACAATATCTAAACATATTATATGATCAAAGGCCACTAGACCATTGGGATGGTCCCTCCAAGAGACTCAATCAAGATAACTTGTTGGAATTTTCTTATTATTAGCAGAGAACTGGGAAAGGGGGATGGATGCCTCCTATTGGATCGTGCATAGGAAATCTATTGGTAGTTATGTTGGAGGTTGTTGATCAATGTGACATGAGGTTTCTAGTGACTCACTTGTTCTATCCATAGGGATTTAGCCACAGTGCACTCTTGTGATACTATATACATGAAGTGGTCCTAATCGTCGATATATAGTGGAAATTGTGTGATTTGTTTTCATTGGGGACGTTTTCTTTTAAAAAATAGTATATGTTGAGTGAATTCTCATTTCAAAAAGTGTTTACATGAAATATACTTTTAAATGGTTTACTGGTGATTTTAAATAAAATTTTGAATTTGATTTATCTTCTAATTTTGTATCATATAATATCTTTTTGGGGTGGCATCCCACCAGGATTTGGTTCATACCATACACACACCTTTGGGTGTGTGTTCACATTGTTATGTTTGAAATTGGTAAAGGTGGGATTTTTCATGGGGATTACGGATCTGGTTACTTGAGTAACAATACAAGTAGGTTTTGGTTTTTGTTTCTTGAGGGTGATTTACCTCATGTTTCACATGTAATTTTGGGATGTTTATTTTTTCCATTTATATTGTTTTACTTTTTCATATGGTTTGAGTTATGAAACATTGATTCTAAAAATTATTTTCCATCATTTGGTTATGGTTATCGATTTTATATTGATTTATTATTGGGGGTTTTTATTATAATAATGGTTGAAATCATTCTCAAGGTATATTGTTAATACCTAGAAACTAATTTCTAGCCCATGGGGATTGGGAATGCTATTTAGACCTTGTAATGGACTGATTCAGGTATCGTTTGGATGGTATCCAAGATTGATTAGTGACAGGAAAACTATAAACTCTATTATTTACTTATTTATATACATTTCCGAAGATAATATGTTCTTAAAATACTACCTCTTGGATATTTAATGAGATATCTAAATGAGATTCTTCAAATAGGAGGTAATCATCTTAACTAAAAATTTCCTTTTTTACATTTCTTCTACATCCTTCAATTATATTATAAATATTATAATATAAATAATAATTATCTCCCATACACTATGATATTATTATATAAATATAGTAATATCATTCAAATCATATATCATGATATGGGAAAGGAAACCACCACTTGTTCATGAGTGTAGGCTACTGCCTTAAGAACTAATGTATTTTGTTACTCATAATATTTTTTCAAAACCATTATTATGATGAATTTAATAAATATATGTATGATGTTCATGGAATAATGAGTATTATTTTAATATAATATATCCATTATCTTCAAACAAGACCAATCCTTAAAAATAGAATCGTGGCAATTACATATGTATGGGCTATCATCTCCATGAAGGATTGCATATTTTTTTAATAAAATAAATCATTTATAGTAATAGGTATGAATTTAATAATGATATTTTGTGCCTAAATCTTTTTATTGTTTATTGAAAGATAATATTTTATTTTAGTTATTTATTTTCAATCAAATAAAAAGTATAAACAACCTATATGTGTGCATGCTGCCTATTGTCTCAGAAGAAGACATAATTATTTCCATGACTGATATTAATGGATAACTCTAAAATTTTATTATATAAATAATTATGATAATTATTTCATATTAGTGATGTTGTAATCATGATTCTTGAACAATATTCAACTTACCCAATTTGTTTTGAAATTCATAATTGAACACCATCAAAACACATGAAATGGACTAAACTGATTATGTAACAAAATACATAATTGAAATAAATAAAATATAAAAATAATGATAAGGGAATTAACATGTAACTTTTTATTAAAAAATAAATAATTAATGAAAATTGATTATATTTTATTGAAGGGGAAAAAATAAAAATTTCATAATAGAATCAATCATTTTCTTAACTCAACTTCCATTTATTAGATTGTACTCATACTTCATAGACAATTCTATGAAAGGATTAAATATAAAGTAAAATTTTATTATATTATGTTATATATCCATTTTTTATTTTTTAAATGTTATTAAACATTACAGTTCATTTAATAATTCCACCTTCAATGATTCAGTCTTTGTACTGTTTATCAATCCTAGTATAATTTTGTTGAGGCACATCTTATAATTGTCGCATACTTCATTTTATATGTTTCATATTCTTCCTATTGAGAATTAATATCATCAAATGTAAAATTAAACTTTATATTTAACATTTTATTTAAGAAACCTCCTGCATGAGATATTCATTAAAATTTTATAAAAGTCTCAATGTATTTTTCGTCTCAATTTCCATTATTTGATACTTAACCTATTTTCACAATATGATTTCTATTTTGATTGTATAAAATAACTTCTGGTGGAATTTTATCATCCTTCTCTAGAAATTAATGTTTTTAAAAACCCATTCAAATTTATGTTGTTCAATGATTAATTTGTTAAAATGTATTAAGTCATAATAAATTCTCCATTAAAATCGTATTTTATATTTTTTATACATTTTATTCTATTTCCCCCAATATCATTACACATTTTAATTACTTAAAAATGTTTTATTTTAACATAATATAAAATGAAACGTAGTTTTTAACTATCATTTAATTTAATTATGTTGATTAAATTGGAATATTATTGTTATTCTATGAATGAGAAACTTTTATAGAAGGTGTGAATAGAATCATTGTTTTATCATTTTTGCTATAAAAATAATTTCCCATCATCATGATTTTTTGTAATTTTAATATTCATTAAAAAGTTTCCATTGTTATATTAAAATGTAACCCTTTAAAAAATCTTTATAAAATCCTTCATATTAAATAATTTAAAAAATAAAATTACATTTATACCTATTTTAATGTAAAAATGGAATGTCATTTACTTTTGGGTAAAAAAAAGTTCTTCCAAGGATTTATGTTGAAAAGGATAAAGTAAAAAAACTATTCCTGATATGATGCTTGATCATTTTAGATATTAAGGTTTGTTCCTATTTAATCATATAAAATGGGATATACCAATAAATCTTATACAATGGGTGATCTCAATATAGCTCTTTAGTGAATAAGGATATTTTCCTTATCCTTAATGGTAAGTATGAGAGTGTTAAGTAGGGTGGATTTTAATGTGGATTTAACTGGGATTCAATTATTTATGACAAGAGGTAACACGAGTGATGAATATTATATTCAAAGATAACAGCACATTATCACTATGATTTCATTGAAATTTTATTGGTTTATTTTATAAATATGGACCTCACATGGATGGTGATTATTAATTAATATAAATAATTCTTTTATTAAATATTTTTTACATGATACTTTTTAAATTATTTTAGATTTGATGTGTATGAATTCCCTTTTGTAATTATAAATCAAATTAAATACTTTCTTATAACCTTATGGTAAAATTATTCTCACCAATGATATTCAATTGTTAATTACAATGTTTAACCATACTAATAATTAGATCTTATCGTTGTTATATTTCTTTTCCCTTGGTTATAAATAAATATATGGAGAAAAATATTTCTAGAATTATTTCACTTGGGGGAACAAGAAGACTTATTTTTAAATAATAAATATGGATTATAGTGAAAAGTGATAACCTAAGGACATGAGTGTTGTTATGATAGATTATTTTCTAATTATCTAAAATTAAAAACCAAAAATGTCATTATGTATATATGTGACACAATATTTTTGTTTGATGTTTAATGTTTTGTATGAATCAATCTATGTCATGTTAATTATTATAACATCCATAATTATAAATATTATGTTTTTTTGAAATAGATCACTGAATGTGAATTTAGGGGTATTTGGTTAACTCTTTCATCCATAATGAAAACATTATCATATTTTCAATATATATGACTCCATGGTATTCATATGTGTTGAATTTCAGGGTTTCATGGGTGATGATAAAATATTATACACATAATCAAATAAAAAATTAACCACTAAATTGAAATTATATTTTTCTAATGTTTTTATAATATTTATAATATGTCTTAGTTATATATTTAGAAAGTGTGTCCCAAAAGAAGATATGCTTCCAATATTAGATATTGTTTCACTATTCACAATGGTGAAGGAACCATGCGGGATATAGAATGACCCAAAAAGTGTTACAAGTTATTTTCTACCATCCTAGTCTCTAGAAACATGAAATAGGTTTCGTAGTAGGCAATCATAAGTTCTAAATGATTTATAATGAATATAGAAGGGAAGAACTTCCACAAATGGATTATTTTGGATAAATGTTTTGATGTTTGGTGTTGGAAATTTATGAGACCATTTCTATCTTATAATGATAATGAATAAATTTGTATTGATATATATTTTTTTCTCCATGTGGGAAGAGGTAGAGGTAATTAACAACAAAAAACACTAATAATACTCTTAAATCCATTGGAAAAATAATATTTTCATTATTTTTCTTTCCTAGGTATTTAATTATAGATAATATAATCGATTTGAAGAAATTTAAATTCAAAACCATATTCTGAAAATAATTTTTTTATTTATAAAAATGGAACAACATATCATCCATATTTTTTAGGAAGGATGAAATCTATAACAAATATATTAAATAGATATAAGGGAAAAATTATTATAGATCTAGGAATGATCAGTATCTAAAATTATATAATGATATTTTGGATTATAAGATTTATTTTTTAAATACCATAGATACGTCTCCTCATATAATTCTATTTTTCACGTAATTTCACTTTTCCATTAATATCAATGAAATTATTTTTGGGATATTATATGTTCAAAGTATTATTTTAAAATAGAGAGTGTTAGAAGATAGGTAAAGTTGACATAGATCATTGAGATTAGAATATAATTTTGTGAAAATGTGAGAATTTATGAAAATATAATCATGGATTTTCAATAATCTATAATCCAAAATAGAGATATTATGGTTTTTTAAAAGGTATTATTTTTTAAATACAATCAAATATTGTTATATAGAATAATAAAATTCAAACTATTTAAACCCTTAACCACCCTCAATGAATTAGTCAATAGAGTTGTTCAGTTGAGTAAAGGGAAAAATAGACTATATTTTTTAAATTCTAGAAAAATATAAATTATTTTTAAGAACATATAAAGGTATTGGTTTCTTTATATATGCATGAATATTTATCATTTACTACATCAATTTGAAGAAAAATAATTTATTGATTCATGGAAGTAAACTCGTAGTCTTTCAATATTATTTTTATTTTCACTTGAGTTTTAAATAGAAATAAAATAATTTTGTGTTAAACCTTTAGTTCAAAACTATTTTAATTGAAAAGTACCTTTTACACTAACTACAATGACTGAAATTATTTTACAAAACATATGAATGGGACGGAACTTATAGACATTTCTCCCCAATATTTTTATATGATATAAAATTACTATAAAATCAATTTGATAGAAGAATTTTTGAATAGATTGAGTAGAACTCATTTTTTTCATCTATTAGAGGAAGAGGGGGAGAGAGAAATTAAAATATCAAGGGGTGACCTCATTTTTCAGTGATTAAGAATATTCAATTATTTATTTTATAACTAAATGTATTATATGGCGAGAAGGGACATACCCATAGAGAAGGTAAATATTTTTTTAATAATAAAACATGAAAACAATATTTCAAATAAAAGAAACAAAATATTGATGGAAGAGGTTGATGATACTAGATGATGATAAGAGGAATATAAAATTTGATGAAATTAGAAACTTTTATAAAATTATTATGTAAAACTCTTTCCATATTAGAGAAGTACAAATAGTATCCATATTAAGAGAATATAAATAAACCAAGGGAAAATTCAATACATTGATATTTAAATGATTTCCATTATTCTGATTTAAAATGAATTCAATATGGTATATATATTTATTTAGTATTGTTTCTTGGGCGTTCTTACAGTGAATTTTATGTATGATCTTCTCCTTTCTTATATGTAATTTTTGTCCTTTCTAGAATTCATTTTTTGTGAACAATCTAGGATTTAATTTAAGATTCCCATAAAGCATGATGGAAGTATTCATGATATGATGGTGATTTTTCTCAACATGTATTATGGGAATCCCATGATAAAAAATATATGGTGTATATCGATGTTTCGTTAAATGTAAATTACCTAAATAATTTATTTAGAATTTTAATAAAATTGTATTATATTGGTTACTAACCATGTGTCGAATGTTAGGTATTTTATCTAGGATAGTGTCAAATGGTTTAT
Organism: Viscum album; assembly: GCA_963277665.1. Taxonomy (NCBI): domain Eukaryota; kingdom Viridiplantae; phylum Streptophyta; class Magnoliopsida; order Santalales; family Viscaceae; genus Viscum; species Viscum album. The sequence goes on from OY728156.1 coordinate 1,032,236,886, forward strand.
GTATAAATTCTTGAGATAGTTGGTTATATTTTTAGTCTGATAAGATGGGTTGTTTAGGTTGTAGGTAATTATATAAATTTTAATTGAACTATTAAATTTATTATAAATTTCTATAATTATATGAATTTGATATTGTAGCTTGATATAGGATCCTAGGAGGTGGAATGAGTCTTGAGTGAGATTGGGATAGAGTTGTTGGAAATGTTTTAGGGAAAATAAAATTAAATTATTTTAGAGTTATTAAAACCAAATCATTAGTTCAATGTATTATTAATCTAGATTTATTTTTTCACACACTAAAAGAATCATTAAGATAAGTTTGATATATTACAAATTTATTATTATTTAAATTCGACTATTATAACCTAACATTAAATTAGAATGTAAAAATATGAGAAAATGCATTGTAATATATATTAATAATGATCTCTCTTAATACAAATAAATGTCTTAATTCTTTAGAAATAAGAACTCATTTTGTAATAGTAATTTTATGCTTAAAAAATAAATTTTCTTAAAAAATGATTTTTATTTAAATTTGTGTAAGTAAATTGTAACTAATTTAGTCTAATTTTATATATTTTATTCGATATAATTATAATAATTTATAAATTCATCACATAAAAATTAACATAGGGTATTTCTTTGGGGTTATTATAAAATTATTAGTTTTTTAGTGAATGGTTGAAAATAGCGATTTTGAAATACATTCATTTTTGTTTATTAATCAAGTATTTTAACTGCTATATTTTATTTATTATTTATAAATTATGATATATATGATCCATTTTATTTAGAATAATCTAATAAATTTCATTTGACTCATTAGTATTCATGATTATAATATAAGTTAATTTTTATTCTTAGAACTTATTTTTCTAAAAAACATTTTCACAACATTATATACAGTTATATAAAAATTTATTTCTACCACATTTATAGACTAAATACTAAAAAATTGAAACCACATTTGGAATTACGGGGTAGTAATTTGGTATATTGGTCCCTTTTATTCTTTTTCGTTATAAATAGTATTCATTATTAATATTTTTCACCCTGGTATGGTTTATATGAGTAAAATATGATAATTTTTTGGGATAAGTCATTATAATTGGTCTAAAACATTATTTTATTATATTATATGACATTATTTGAATATTTTACATCATATTATGGATTATATTTTCACATTTTTTACCTTTTCCATTGATTACGACATTAATATTATTTTGAAGAAAATAATAAATAGAAAATTTCGCTTTATTTACTTTAATATACCCAAATCTCACACATAAGGATTAGAAGAAGAAAATTTTGTTATTAAATGTTTGTTTTAAATATTAATTAATTATTTATTTCAACTTAATTTAATTTTTATAATTTTTTATTGAATAAATATCTAAAATGCTTATGCCGTGTTAACAAATTATTTATTTAGGTAATCGAATAAAAAAATAAATGAGTTTTATAATATTATAATTAATAAACACATGATCGAACTATTGTGTTACATAAATTTTATAGATTAAGATAAAATATTATGCATTTTCAAAAGGTTTATATTTGAATTCTATATTTTTCTTGATATCTATAAAGTCTAATTAAATGAATGGTGTAAAAAATGAAAATAATGATATTTTATGAGCAAAATATTTTATTAAATTAGTCAAATTCATAAAAATAGTATCATAAACCAATTTAATGTCAAATAATTTAATATATAATCCATTTTATCATTATGGGTCACTTGATGTTTTATGGAAAAATTCATATCCCTTAAAGTTTAAAAAAACGTTGATACAAGGGTATTGGTTTAAATGGTTAATGACAGGTTAAAATTAAGAGATAATGGTTAAGAAACCAACTAAACATGGCCATATATTAATATATTAGAGTATTTAAACTTATTATAATTATATAATAACAGTTTTTCAATTTTGTTTTCACTCTATATTAAAAAATAATTTATATTATTTTAATACATTTGGTAATTCCATGAGTGACCCTACTCAAACTGAAAAAGGGAACCTCTTTCCTCTCATCCCCACTCTCGTTGAGCCATATGGAATAAAAAACTCAATACATTTTTACTTTAATCTTCCATATAACAGAATTATGAGTTCTATTATCCTTAAAATACCATTCCAAGGGTTCTTAAGAACGTATCAAATGGAGGCCAACTGAAGAAGTGGTAATCATCTTACCCAAACTCTTTCATATTATTACTTATTCTACCTCCAATAAATATTTATGTCATTTATCTGTAAAAAATACATTAGAACCATAAACGTACTAAATTGTATAATAATTAGGTAACCACCAATATAAACCTTATAATCCACAAAATGATATGTGAATGTATCACTCATGCGCACATGTGGACTACCGGCTCCACACAACGATACATTTCATTTTATGTCACTATCATTCATGGATTTTCATTATTATAGGATCAATTTTTAAATATGATATAATTATTCTTCTATAATTATAATATAACATCTTCAATTTTACATTCACACACATTAGAAAATGATTTTCGTCACTCTTGCATACGTAATGGATAACAGGTCCACAAAGAAATGTGTTTTTTTTCATTTACACATTAAATGGACAGGAATTGGGATATAAATTTTGAATATAAATGATAAATATGATATAATAATTTTTATTGAAATGTAAATTATTATTTAAAATTATTTTGGGCATTATGTCTATAAGATAAAATACCGTTCATAAGTACGTATGACCTACTATCTCTTTAAATGATGAAATTATTTTTATTTCATTACCTTTTATGGATGAAACAAAATATCATTATAATGAATATAAATTATTTTCATTTAATTATTACTTTTTTATATGATTAAACCATGTTCAATTTATAAACACCTAGATCTCCTATTAGATCTGTGAATGAAAAAAAAAGATAACACCTGGAAATATATTTTTTTATTAAAAATTGTAAGAAAATAATTAATAAAATTTTATAATAAAATATTATATGATATTATAGATAAAATTAGAATTTTATAATATATTTATAATAAATATATACTTATAATATATGATGATCAAACATTTATATGGTAATACATGACTAGAGGTATAGTGTTTACATTTTAATCTAATTTCAATCGAGATTAATTAGGCTTAAATTTTTTTGATGATATAATATGTTACCTATAAAATAAATCACTTTATGTTTCTTCTCCCCAAGTTTATCATTTTACATTAATGTATTATAACTTTTTTCCAATAATTGGGACTTAAAATGTCTATGATTCTTTTAATGATAAACACACTTTATTTCCTCTTTGGATAGGAATAATTTTCTTCCATGTAAATGTTTTAATTAATTTTTTTTCATAAATGTTATAATATTATAATATTATTTCTTAAATACTTTTTACCCACATTCTAATTTTTATAATGTTTTTTCAAAGGAATATTTTAATTATTTTCCTAATAAGGTACTTATGAATTTTAACTAAAATTTTAAAAGGAATCATTATTTTAACATTCACAACATGAATAAAATTTCCTACTGTCAAGGTTGTCCATTATTTTATGATAAATTTAAAATTAACAATGTTTATTTTTAAGAAAAGGTTTTTTATAATATCTTTTAATTATTTATATTTTAAACATGTGTTTTCAATACGATGATGGTAAATTCCTCATGAAATATTCCTATGATCTTTTAAATAAAATATTCATCTATGATAACATCCTTTAATGTTTTTTATGATTTATTATGTATAAGATCCAATTATACTAACCATATTATTTCTTTAGTTGGTTTATGAATATAATGATGCTATGTTTATGAAATTGTTTCATTTCCCACATGTTGTGCAATGATAATGTGATGAAATGTATTTAAAAACTTTTTATTATTAATATGTTATGATTTGATGAAATAATGAACGTCTAATGAATTTTTTTTCAATCTAATATATAATATTTTGTATGTGATAGATGAGTACATGACTATATACCCCTCTAATTATTTATGAAACAATGGATATCACATGAGATAATTTAGTTATACCTAATCCTGACATCAATGTCACAAATTTTAACTTGTCCAAGTTTTCATATACATATGTTTTTTCATGTACATATATTTCATATGATTATGTATATACATGTACATATATTTTATGTCTATAAGATTATGCTTGTAATTAGTTTCAGTACCAAATATTAATGTAAGTACCTGATGCTAGGTATGTAACCTGATAAGTGATCCTATTTCTATTTAAACATGTTCTCAAGGTTATAATCATTCGATTTCAACACATTTAAATGAGTATGATAGGATCTTATTGATCCTGATATTTTTTTTTATCATATCACACTCTTGGATATATTTCATTTCATTATGATAATTTTTTACCCTACAAATAATGATTATGATCTATTATATATTTTGTATTAATGGAGTATGTTATGAACATGATTTCACACCATAATTCATATCTTACTATTTCATACAATCATTAATTGATATCTAGTATTTTTACCCATACTAGGAATCTAAGGTAACAAATTCTTATTATTTACTTCCATTGGATAATAAAAAATGTTTAATGTTAGGTATTCTTATGAAGTGGTATGTGACGGATAAATTTAAGATAATTCATCAAATAAGTGTTTTTTATCTAGTATGTAAAGAAAATAAAAATATTATTGTTTTGGTATATATCATAATTCTAAGTAACTAATATTCATTTAATAAGATGAAAATTTTATATATGAAAGATATCACTCAATATAGTTAGTATCAAATAATTATTTAGTCATTATGTAGAGAGTTGGGTTGTCAAACATTAGTGAAAACACTATGTTTATGGCTATGTATACGATAATATCTAAATTCTTTTATAAAGAAGAGATTAATTGTTTTTTTTAAAATAATTCCCTATTAAGATACTATCATGTAGATTGGGTTATGGAACATAGGTACATATGGGTAAAAACATTAAAAGTTGATGATTTATATTAACATGATCATCACCACTGAATGACAAGTGAAACAAAAAATTCATAACTAGCATGACACTACTCGAGGATATTCTTGGATTAATTTATATTTTATTTCTGAAAAATTATCACATATTTCAATACCTAATTACCATGAATTTATAATGTTTAATTAATTTGGGAATATCAGAATGATATTCAGGAATAAATGATAGTTCAATTTAATTTTTATAGCTTGATGTTGACACCATGTTTTTAGTTTTAATTAATGGACATAACCAGAAGGAATCATTTGATAAAAGAATGTAATAAACAACGAATTAACCAAGAATATGAGAAAATTGATATATTATGGTATTAAATAAAATATCATAATTCAATACTCAGTTAAATATCTCAATATTTGAGAGGTAAGATGAAACATGTTCAACTTACGAATGCACCAAATAGAGAGAAACAATAAATTGATTCTTTTATTTATCAATTTCCATTATCAGTCTACGAGTCTTCTAATCCACAATTTTCTACGAAATGAACCAATTTCATGGAAAAATATATTTTTTTTGTTAGTGCATGGGAAATATTCATCAGTAGTTTATCGATTTAAAGGTGAAAATGATCATTAGTGTAATTCTACCTAAAATATTAGAAAATAAAAAAAATCCATCAAATCAGTGGAGTTTAGGATTTTATTTTTAAGTATGTAATTTATATAAAATCTTTGAAAAAAATGGAGAAGAGATTTATAAAACTGAAATAGAAGGATGTTAAATCCATTTTGTACCTATGATAGAAATTTTACAAGAATAATGAAGTATTCTTTGGGTTTTACCATTGAACCAAAAATAAATAGTGATTCATTCATAATTTGACTGAAACCAAGTATTTAGATTGAATTATGAATATGTAACTTTGGATTCATTGAAGAAATTGGTCGATGTGCACTCAAAGAGAAAATATAATATTTAAATACTCATGGTCCTAGGAATAACAAAATGAAGATGAAGTTTTAGGGATGCTCCAGCGGCATGTCACAAGGAGGGAATTTTTTTCATCTTCATACTTTCCAAAATTATGGGAAGGATTAATCATGGGAAATTTTAAAAGAAATAAGAATATTATTCCAGTGTGGGATTCATAGAAATAAAAAAAATCAATGTGATCTAAGGAGGCCAATTATGAAATTAATGGAGGGGGAGTTAAATATAATAAACCCTCTTTACTTCAGTGCTAAAGATGCATGAGTTTTTTTAATTATTAAAATAAATGACCTAATCTAAGGTCAAATGAGGATAGTAACCACAATAACCTCAAAAGAAATAGGACAGAGTGAAGGATTATGTTTTCACAATAGCTCAAGTGATTATTTATAGTTATGAAACACTTATCTTCAACACTAGAGTTAGGGATTCCATTCTAGTGTTTGATTGAGGGCACCATAACAATATTATTGTTCATACTATAGTGAAATTTCATGAGATTATGAAAATTGGTTATCTATATCTACATAGATTCTAAATATATTTCAGGAATGCGGTAACCACATTTTATATTTTGATTCAATCTATAACTATCAATCACTACAAGGGTGTACCCAAACATCCAATTGAAATATTATCGACTAAAATATAATATTATAAAATTAATAATATGTGAATTATATTTTGGATTAATATATATTTTTTAATTTGTTTTGTGAAATGATTATGGTATATATATTTTTGTATTAGTCTTTATAAGTAATTAAAATAATTTTAAGATAATTTTTATGTTAATCCGGGAAGGAAATCAGATTAAATAATTATAATAATTTGTTTTCAATTTCTTAGTCCAATTTTTGAGTATCCATAAGGGTATATATTTATGGAATGTATTGAGATGAAATTTGGGTGTTATCATTCATGTTTTGTAAATTAATGCATTATATTTATCTGTACTAGTAAAATAGTGCTATCAATTTTGGTTTTGGTAAATAATTAGAGGTAGAAGTAATGAATTATGGATTTTATGATTTGATAAAGGTCAGTTTTAGTGAATTAGGAAAGAAATATTCATCTTGAATATATATTTATTGTAGTAAGAGGTTATATAGAAGTGCGATTTATCGAATCACAACTAACGAGTGGAAATGTTCTTATAAAAAGAAAAAAGAAAAAATGTAAGTATAATTTATAAAGTACATTTTCATGATTGTAAAAATAATTCCTCAACATTAGGAAATGTATCGTCAAATAAAATCATTATCCATTAACATTATTTTCTGATCAATCAATTTTTTTCACCCCTCCAAAATTCATGGTTTTTTAGTCTATAATGTTCCCGTGATCTGTTCTATATCACCCTCTATATGAGCCAAAATTATTTTTTTGTCATCCATATCCATATTATATAATCCCAAAAATGTTATACATATATTGGAACCTGATTATGTATTATTTTTTATAAACATTATGTTTTCAACATAACTTTTTATAAAGGATGTTTTATTATTATTTTGTAGAACGTTGGTTTCAACAATGGTATTTTCAAATATTTAAACTTTGATGACCAAGACATAATTTTGAGGGTGAAATTAATTTGGGGGGGGGGGTGGAATTTTAAAACACATAAATTTAATTTAAAATACAACTAATCTCAAAAGAATACATATGAAAGAACACTGTTAATTAAGTAGATTTCTATATATGATTAAAGTAATGTTATTTATTTGTGACTATTATAACATAACCATTGAGTTTGATGTTTTGAATATGAGAAACCAAATTATAAAATATAATCATAATGTTCCAAACCAATAAATAATTTTTTAGATATTCCTATAAAAGAATCAATCATTTTTTATAATGGTCATTTTATGCTTCAAATATTCATTTTCTTTAAATATGATTTTATTACATTTGGTTTCTGAAAATTATAATCAATTTCTAAAAAAAATTCAAATGTATTATATTAATTAAATACAACATTTATTTTTTAAAAAATATCATAATTATCCTATTGTAAAATTTTGCTATTTTTCTAAAATGATTGATTTTTCATTGAATAGTGATAAAATTGATTTTTCAAATACTCTAATTTCTTTTCATTAAATATAGTAATCTAAAAGTAAAAATATTTTTTTTATTTGATCATAATTTAAAATTCGATCCATTATATTTGAAATAATACAATCAATTCTACTTTAATCACTAATATTCATGATTTTGATATGATCTAAATTTTATTCTTAAAAACAATATTTTTTAAAAAAATGTAATTTATTATGTTTTATTCATTTTTATTAAAATATATTTCTTAAATTATATATATATTTTCCTGAAAATATAATAATAGATTTGGAATAATATTCTTCATATTTTCAAAATAGAAAACTTTTATATTTGGTCATTATAAATATTAATTGTGTTAAATATTTGTCAACTCAGTAAGGAAAAAAAGGTTGAAATAGATTTCATATTTTGGGAAAAATAAATAAAATTACTTTGAAAACGACTTCATCCTATTATATGGTTTAATTTCAACCATTTAAAACATAATATCTAATATATTACCACTTTTTTCAATTTTTATTTAATTATAACATTTATATTATTATTAAGGAAAAAATAAACACCAAATGTCACTCCCATGGAATTAAAATATTTAATAATTTTAGATACAGATAAAAACATGATAAGTTTGGTTATAAAGGATTATTTTAAATATGAATTAATTTTTTTATCTTGTTAATTTATTTATAATTTTCACTCATTGAATAATTACATTAAAATCACATGAAACACTAACACATTAGTTAATCAAATAATAAAAACAAAAAATAAATTGTATTAAAATATTAATGTTAATAGAAAGTTGATGAATTATTAAGTTCCATAAATTTTATAAATAAATATAACTTATTATGGATGTTTTAATGGTTAATATTTTAATTTCATCATTTTCTAAATGTCTTTTAATTAAAATTAAAATTAACAATTTCAAAATTGATATTAAAGGGATTTTCTGAAAATTATATTTTATCAAATTAATTTAAATTAATAAAAATACTATATTTTTACAAGTTAATGTTATGTTGTTTTACTAGTAACCCATTTTCTATTATGGGTCACTTTTACTTTTATGGTAACATTACTGACCCTTAAATAAAACAATTGATACTTTGATCTTGGTTCAAAGGGTTAAAGGGGGTTGAAACTAAGATATAAGGGTTTAAAAATCACCTAAACATGTAAATATTTGTTTTATAACAGTATTTTTACTTATTATAATCCTATATTAAATTCAAATTTTGATCCACTTGGTTATGAAAAATTAATTTATAATGATTTAATACATTATGTTATTACAATAGTACCACTTCCCACACATATAATGTTGAAATACTTATCTTATATTCTTAACACTCTATTAAGACATATATATCAAGAAACCCTAAAAAATTATATTAAAAAATTATCTATTGACCTATAATACGTTTTGGTATCCTTGAATGACCATTCAATGCGATCTTAAGAAATGATATAAAGGATGACTTACCTAAGAAGAGGTAATTGTCTTACCTATCCTCCTTAAATTTATTTATTATTCTTAATATTATAAATATATGGTATTAATTGTGAAATAATATATTAAGTATCTTAAATATTATGTTTTTTATAATTATGTATCCACATGTATCCACCCTACATTCCATCAAATGGGAAGTGAAAGTATCATTTGTGTGTACGTGTGGAATACCACCACTATATAGTGATAGAATTTATTTCCTATAAACATAATTTATGGATGGTTATTATAATCTATTTAATGATTATATATGATATCTATGAATTAATTTTACCTCTATAATTATAATATCATATCTTCCTTCATACTTTCCAATCCTTTGAAAAATAACAACATCTCCCATGCGTACATATACACGACCACCTCCATGAAGCGATGCAATTTGTTTTTATTACCTATTTATGGTAATAGAAATAAGGATATAATTAATGAATATATATGATATATATTATATAATAGTTGTTATAAAAAGTTGAATTATTATTTACTTTTCTTTCACTCTATATGTCAGAACGTTAAAACACGGTTCATGCATACGTTTGATCCAATATCTTTATAAATAGTGTAATTATTTTTATATCAATATCTTTTATGGATGAATATAGATGCAAATATAATTAATATATATGATATATATATATATATATATATCATTATTATTATTATTTTTATTATTTTTATTATCGAACCTTGATAAAAGTTTATATACAAGGACCTATTAAGAGAAACAATTATGAAACACGAAGTAGTTATCACCAGGAACAAGTTATTTTAATAAATAATTGTTTATACATGGATTTTAAAATGTTATGGGTAAATAATTTGTGGTATTATATATATATAAATATATATATATATTTCTATAATATATTTATAATTAATCTATTTTTATTTTATGGGATGTTCAAATGAGTACTATGAAAGACCAGACTTGACGTAAAGGATTTAAGATCCTATATCATTTTAACCAGGATTGTTTATGATTTAATTTCATTTTACAAAATTATATATTAATTATAGGATAAAACCATTGACTTTTTTTCTATAAATAATCATGGTATTATTAAGTAATATTACATATTTTCACTATTGGATACTAAAAATGATAAGAAAAATGATTTTAATAAAAAAAGACTTTATTTCTTATTTGGTTAAGAAGGATTCTTTTCCATGCCCATGTTTTCTATAATAAATTTTCAAGAATGGAAAATTATTATCCTATTATTATTTATAGTAATTTTTTTCTTTGATTAATTTTTTTAAAAAAGCAACAAAGGAATATTCTTATCATTTTTTGAATGATGTAATTTTAACTTTTTACCAGTAGTTATAATGGAATATATGTTTTTACTTACTAATCATAAATAAATTTTCCCACCATGATTACTAATAAATTACATAAAGATAACTTTTAAATTTTATATGGTTATATTAAAAAAAATTATCTATATTTTTTTAAAAATTTTTATTTTTTTAAAATGTGATTTCAAAATATAAATATTTTTTCCTCATGAAAAATTCTATTGAATTTTAAGGATATTTTCCATATAAGATAACTTTCTTTAATGTGTAAAATTTATTTATTAGAGATATGATACAATTATACCATCATTATTATTTATCTATTTAGTTTATGAATATTATGAAGATATATTTAAAAAATCCCGTTCATTTCCAACAGGTTCTGCTATGATCAAATAAGAAAATGTTTATGATACCCATTTCTTTTAAATGGGTTTTTATTTGATGAAATTATTGAAGATATATGATCTTATGGAACACATATATATGGTTACCATTATGTTATAGGTGGGCCCATAATTATAGATTCGTCCAATACACTGGGTAATTATGGATAACTCATGAGATAATTATGTTATACATGAATCTAATTTCATTTTAACAATTTTATACTTGGTCTCATATTTAATGTCTATTTGTCTATTCATGAATCTAGTTTTAATGTACATATGTTTAATAATGAACCTTGATTTCTTGCTTATAATATCATGCATGAACCAGTTTCTTTTCAAGATGTTTATATGAGGGCCTTATGACATGTCAATATCATTATAAGTGAAATGTTTTCTATTAGTAAATATTAACATGTTTATAATATTATTATTTTTAATATTCCTATGATTATTTTATGATCTCATGGATCATTGTTGATTATTGATCATTCGATAATTCTATGAATATTTTCAATTGTTACAATAAATTTTCCCCCCATGAATCATGTTTTTGATCTATAAATGATTTAATAAGAGTATTTTAGTGTATGATAATGAATAGAAACCATTACCGTTATTTTATATATGTATAAGAACATCAATTGATATATCTTAGTTTTTTTCTTACTCAGGATTTCATCTCACCCATTCCTATGTTTTTATTCCCAAGGATAAGAATAATTATATTAGTTTTGGCATGCCTAATATGATTTTTGCATTAGTGAAATTGAAGATGTTTCATGAAATAAGAGGATTGTGTTTCTAGATTCATAGTCACAAAAAATTAATAGTTCGTTTGTGGGTCATAATTTTATATAATAAATATTCATATGATAATATGTAAAATTTATGAATGAAATGTGTTGAAATCCATAAAGAGGTCCCTTGAAATTCATCTAAAAATAGTCATTTTGGTTATGTGTTTTTGGTATTATAACATAATTTGGGTGGTCAAACAAAAATATAAGAATAATTGGTATAGTAATTTCCTATAAAATGAATATAATATCCTATGACATGATAAACCCTTGAACAATTGTGTGACTACATAGCCTATGATGGTTAAGGGATTGATTAAAAATGAATTCCATGTGATATATAAACTCTAGTAGCGTTTAAATGAAGTGAAATGTTAATGTGTACCTTGGTATAGGTTCCCTCCGATCCCTTCTAATTTAGGAGTGTGTAGATTGGAATGATTTTCTAGAGTTTTTTTTAATGGACCCTCGAGATACCTCAGGCCTCTTGGATATTTTATCAGAGGGTGGAGATTATGTTCCTTCCCCTGAGAATGTAAGTTCTCTGGTGTGTGTACCCTATGTATATTTATGATTGGTTCAGTGAGTTGACCAACCTATTATAACATGGATACTGATATGGGAATGATTCTATATCTATAGAGTTATTCCTGTGTAATTTAATATAGAGACACCATGGTTCTGATGTGAACATTTATATTTTGAGTGTTTTAATTCAATTTTGTTAAAAGGATTTGGACCTACCAATGATAATGTCTTTGATGAGACCATGTTTCTTTTTTGGACAATATTGCGACCATAGGGAACCCATTGGATATCCAATTTTAAAATGGCCCTTTAGAGGGTTATGGTAGAGGAGTAGGTATTGTTAACTTCATGTGCTAAATAAGAACCTAATAATAAATTGTTATATTCCATTATATATCATGTGAGTTATATTGGTTTCACACATTAGAGTCCAACCAAGGAGATTTGTGATTAGTTATGGCATGTGGATGACACATGTTAGAGTGATGACATTTAATATTACAGTGTGTATGATAGATCCCCATTTATTAATGTTATTTGATATTTATAAAATATATTCTTGGATACATTGACAAAACCTAGAGAAATATGTTACACACAATATTTTTTTTCGATCTACTGATTACACCAGATAAGGTATCATATTCTTATAATGTTTCCTAGTATCTGAAAATGGAACCATATACTTTATGAGATGTATTTGATATTTAATAAGATTAGGTTACTACACAGGATAATATATGATATAACGAAGATATTCCCAAATATATGGAGATTATAACTAAAAATATATAAATTAAATAAAATTAGATGAGTGGGAGGAACAAACATCCCCTCTATTATATATTAGGTGGTGGTAGGGGTGTACATCCACAAATATTAAATGAATTCAGTAAAATGGGATGGATGGGTGTGATTAAATTTCCCGGGTTCTATATTATATTGATTAGATGGACATGTGAACCTATGAGGATATATATATATTGGTTTGTGTCTATGATGATCTTGGTGGGATAATCTACCCCTCTAAGTGATATTATATAAATATGATGATATTATGGGTATGTATTTACATGACCATTATCATGATTATTCTATTTTCTTATACATACTCCAACATTGCATGAAGTATGGATGGTTGATCTTAGGTTTCATAGTTGAACCCAATGATCAATAGTGATATATGCTATTTTTAGTTTTGTTGCTTTATTTATTCACATGAGAATATAACATTTCCATACACTATATTTACTAGTAGAGTTGGGGTGATGTTGGGGGTTCTATATTATGTATTTCCTACTCATTTCATGATCATCATTGAAATTGGAAACTGAGATAAACTAATTGTTCATAGGTTTAGATAGGTATGAGGCCCAATGTTTTAGGATCTAGGGGTATCTTCGATGGAGTTTAGAAACTATGATGAGATGAGTATTTGGGATTTTAATAAGGTCTCCATGAAATTTATTATTATGATTATCTGTATATGTCATTATATTAATGGGTGATCCTTCATCATGTATAATTGTAAGATACCACATTATATTTTTTATATAATGATTATTATTAATTGATTATTCATACTCTGGTTATTAATGTGGATACTGTTTAATTATTTTTCAAAATTTATTAATCTGATATGGAGGTATAGTCATCCCATGGTAACACCTTAGACAATTATTTCTAGTTTATAGCCAATATTGTATGGAGATTCATTCATAATATCATGTGAAACTCATAGTTTATAATATTCATTGTCTAGGGATAATGATTAATTATAAAACCTCTTTATAAACATTGTAAACATGTAATTTGGGTAATATAGGGTTGGTGATATGTTGAAACTACTAGGAACGTCTCCTTTTATAGGATAAAAAACACAACCTTCTCCTCAAATTGGTCAATTAAATTGTGGATGACCTCCCACCATTTTCTACCTCTACCATCCCATTGAAAATACTGGTATGGTCATCACTATCTAGAAAACACCATTAGCTAATCATAAAAAATACTGAAATGGTGACTGCTAATAAGGTGGTGAAATTTATTCCTTCATATTCCCATCCCTTCTATTTTTATGCCCCCAACATCCCCTAGCTTGTTTATGGTGCTGTATGATGAATTATTTTATCACCTTTAGTTTGAGGAATTGATATTAGGGATTAGTGAAATTGTGATTCATTGATCATTAATGATCAAAGGGGTTCCTATTTGATCAGAGATTTTTCTGGATATTATATTTTTCATTCAATTATATTGAAGATCAAGAATACTTCTAGGACCCTTAAATATAATTTATATAAATTACATACTCAATAAACATGTATTTTTTCCTAAATTGGGATATATTCATTTTATCACTTCTAGAGTTTCATGCCACAACTGTTCTAGAGGTGTTCTTCAGCTCACTCCCTGCTCCAAAATGTGGAGTGATGATGGTCTATAGGTGTGGCCAAGATTCCATCTTTCACTTAATAATTTTTCATTGGAACTAGAGTTGAGTAATTTTGAAATTTTGATCCAGATATTCATGGTAATTCAATGATATTTTCTTTTATTATCCCATCATTAAACATGTATTTTAGAAATAATAGTACATCATAAAAATAATCTCCAAATTAAATCACTTTCAATGACTAATATTTTTTAAAAAATGAAATTTTTACGAATTTCATAATAGTATTTGATTTCCCTACAAACAATCAATTTTTTGGTAGACAAGTTTATATTTCCATTATATCATTATATTCACTAAAATCTTTCATTGAATCAATCATAGGGTTAAATTTTGATGGTATAATGCCTAATGAAGTATGTTCATATATTTGGTAGTTTTTATGTTCTATATTATATAATGTTAGTATTATTTCAAATATATATTTCATCTTCCCCTAATATTCATCAACTATGAGATATAGAATTTTTTATGGAATCTCTAACAATTATATCAAAATCATGTATCTTCATTGGTGAATTGTCCTTTTTAACAGTGTTTTGATGATTTATCTTTATAGTGAATTTTTTTGATCTTCCTTAATTTTTAGTTCCTCCTTTGGTTCTTAATATTTTTTTGGATTTATTCTAGAAACTATATTCATCATATAATTTTATTGGGTTCATCAGAGGTCTCTTAATAGTTGAAATCATAATATCACCGATCTATGTTTTTTCTTTGTATTGGGGATCACACCTACCTAATTATACCTATTTATGGAATTTACTTAAAGGAATTAGAAAAAATTATTTTTATAATTATTATTATTTCTATACAAGGTATAAGTATTATAAAATTTATTTTTCATTAATAATTCTTGAAGATAATTTAATGATAATAATTTATCCACATATGGGATGCAAAAAATCATGATCATAATTTGAAAAATCTATCCACTTTAATGTAGTAAGATAATATGGTATCTTATGACGAAGAATATGATGTTATAAGATAATAACAAAATATTCAGATATCATAGGTGAATAGAAGAATTATTGAGATTAAAATATAATAAAATTTTATTCTAAGAAAAGTGATTGAAATTTTATATGTTTAATTGATAGTGTATTGACATACTGGGAATAGTAAAGATAATAATATTTTATTTGGTAATGAGGTATTATTAAAAATAATTTCAATTTTGAATGAGAAAATTTTAGAAAATGATATAAATAAAATAAATGTGTTATTTGTGGAATTTTATAGAAACAATATATTGATTATAAGACATATTTTTGGATATAAAGGTTAAATTCGTTTTACATTAAAGAAATTCATGATTAAGGTAAGAGTTAAAGATTTTGTAATGATGGTAAGGTAAGAAAGAAGAAATCATTATATAAATAGTGATGAAGAAAATTCTTATTCTATTTTAAATGAAGGATAAAAACTATATTGGAATGAATAACATTATCATACCAATCAAAAAAAGCATGAAAGGATATATAAAATACAATGATATAAAAGATGTTTATAGGATTTTAAGTGATTTATATCACACTTATGATTCTTTATATGGTGGTACAACTATTAGGGAAGAATATGATTATAAAAAGAATATGTCAAAAAACATGTTATTACAAATCCATGATGATGTGAAAAAAACAATAAACCTAAAATATTTTGAAGGTAACATGTATTCTATTTTGTGTTGTATAGAACATAGTAAAATATATTTGGTAACATCAATATGTCATAAATAATAGGTTTTGGATTGTAAAAAGAGTTATTAATGAATTATTATGATGTTTTATAGTAAAAATATACTCAACAAAATATTTTATAATGGAATAGAATTTTGAAATCAAATTCAGTACGAAAATATTGAAAGACCTAGGGACTTTTACTAATATTAATTTATAAGAAAAAAATCCATATTTTTGAAGAATGAGTCAAACCGTTGATATCATGGAAAAAATTATGTGAATAATAAATTATATTTTATAGAAATATTTGTAATAATATCTTTCAAAAGTTATTTACATTTCAAAAAAAAATTTATCACGAATAGTGATAAAAATCAATATCAGATTTAGTTAAAAGAAGTTCCATTCTCAACAAACTCTATCTAATTTAAGGTAAACATAATATTTTTAATAAATATGGAATATTGATAAATATTGAGAGTAAGGGTGATAATGGGATATTTTATCGATATTCGTTTTAAATAATTTCTTATTAATTAAAAAATAATTGTTCTTGAAATATATTTGAAAGAAATGATTCCATATTTTTATTAATTAGGAAATTATAAATTAATAATAATAATATTTAATAATATGGATACAATGATGAATAATGATTTTTTTCCAAAAATGCAAGTCACTAAAGGTGTTTATTATGAAGATGTCTTAAAAATGATAATATTATAGAGTTTTAGATCATAAAATTCTAGAAAAAATCAAAAGAAGTCCAATATTGATCATGGTAACATTATAAAAGGAAATAAAATACTAGTACATATAAAAATATGAATAATGTGAATTAAACACCATTTATATTTATTATTTATCCATTTAACATTAAAAATAATCTAATAAGGAGAGTTCAATTTATTTTATGAATTAAGGACATGAAATAATTAATAAAAATAAACCATGAGAGTTTGTCGAAAAAATAATTAAAATAACGTCGTCAGAATCAAATGAGTTTTTTTAAAAAGTTTGTACTTAATAAAATTTTATATAAATATAATTTTTTGAAAAATAGAAGATTGATATATTCAAGATCAATTTGATGAAGAATAAGATATAATGGATTAATTAAATAATCCACAAATTAATCTAATTAATTCTCACATATTTTATCATGATAGAAGAATTCATTGAATTTATTATTAGATTTTTATTTTAAATTCATATCCTTTTCAATAGTTGATAATAATGAGACTAGAAGGACCAGCTTATGTGTATGGTTTATTTTAATTTAATTACAACATGGGTTTTTAAAATTATTTAATGAAATTAATTTGAAAACCTATTAGTCAGCCCTCCCTATAAATTTTTTATAGGAACACATTCCCATAGTTTCTGTTATGTAAAACCTCACACTAGTTCCCTTCACTAGTTAGTGATGTAAATATATTTTATGGATATAGTTACCATAAAAATTATTTTTTTTAAATGTGGATCTAGGGAAAATCCAAATTAAGGGGATATATAAGACAATGGTGGAATACTGAAATCGTGATCCCAGACAAGATCATGGATTTTTACCTATTATAATTGTTTTATTTATTTCCCACTAAGTTAAAAAACCATTAGTTATGTATCATGATAATTCCATAATTTATTTATTTTATTCTTGTTTTATGTATGTTTTATTTTTTTAATAAATATATAAATATGAAAATATTGTATTAAATTGAAAAGGATTACTCCAAAATATTTCATTGACACATTGTTATTATTTTTTAGTAAAATGAGCCTTATATTAGGAATAAATAAAAATTAATATATTTATATATATATAAATTAATGAATAATTGAAAAAATATATATCTTTATTATTAATTTATTATGACTTCCATTATATGAGTATAGATAGACCCATTGTTAATGTCTCAGTTTTCTCCATTTAATGATAACTCTTAAATATTAAAAAATTCAAAACAAATATGGTTGTTTGACTAAACAAAAATGGGTTTGATTTAACAACATTTTTTGTTCATATAGAAAATGTGGAAGCAAGTGTTGAGATAATAAGAGTCGGTATTTTTTTTATTGGTGTGTCTACTCAACTGAAAATGAGTTACAAACCAATAAGTAGCAAGACCAAATACCTAAAAACCATATTATAATTTTCATAGACATTGTCTAGATTTTTATATGGTAAATAAGGATAATTTCCACTAGAATGTATCATTTTATTGGAAATTCTGGTTTTATTGGTGAGGGACGTTTAGACATAGAAAAATACTGGTAGAAATAATAAGATATGAAAAATTATTTCATCTCCCTTGTATTTAAATTAAGTAAATTACTAATATATGTATTTAAATTATTTAAAAAAGGAAATATAAACCATGAATACACTATTACCATTCCATAATTTCTTTCATGTCATCACAGGAACATATTTCCGGTAGTGCCGTAGATGTTTTAATGAGATTTACTATCAAATAATTTATATTATGTGTCAGAATTCCCTAAACCTGATCATCTTCCCACTAATAACATTTAAAAAAGCATGCCTCTATAATATATATGGATGGTGATTCCATTATGATATCTTATCTTCTATCTCATTGGAATATTAAATTTAGTATTAACGATAAAATAGATTATCAATAAACAATTTTAGTGTTATCTAGAAAGGGGTTGATTTTCATGTAATCCCACATTCATGTGATGATTTACATTATTTAATGTTAAGAAACTATTTATATAATATATTGTTCATTAATCTAATGTTATCATAATTACCTCTACAGTTCTCATTATTAATCAATAACCAATAGAAATCCATATATAAACACTCATAAATATATTTATTATTCTTATCCTTGGAAAATAATGTATGGTGGAAAATTATTTCCTCACTATTTATGTTTATAATAATGAAATACAATGTTAAAATGTATGTGTAACTTTAAATACAATGGTGTCTTTAAAATTTCTTTAAAAAATACAAAGGATTCATTGGGATGGAAATTAAAAAATATATTTAATGATCATATGAAATGAAATATTTATGGGAATAATTATAATAAATTAATTTATAAGTACAAATAAACTTTTTTTATATTCATCATGGATTATAATAATAGAATCTTAATATTGAGCAATAAAATATAATATGATTTACCTCTATTATAATTTTAGAATAATTTTTTTTCTAAAATATAACATGAATTAGGGTGAATTCACCCTGTGGCTATGAAAGGGTGATTCCTTTTCCAGTACTAATGATACACAACTCATAATTTCGTAGAATCAATATATATGAGTTCGTAATGGTAATTACCAAAAACATTATCTTAGAGTCCTATTTGAAAAAACTGGTCATTATTCAAAATTTATAATAAATGTGGTTATATTACTTCACACTAAACTAAAGGTTGAATAAATATTTTATCATAGATGATAATTGCAATGAATGAATAATATAATATATAAGGATCATACACAATTTTGGAAAGAAAATTCATTTTCAAATAAAATTGTATTTAATATACTTTTTTACACATAGTAATTTGTTTTATTATATACTTAACTAAGATACTAGGTATGCAAGTATATTTCTCATCATGTTTCAGATAAAAAAATTTAGAAATAAAGGTACCTAACAATCTTTTAGTTTTAGTTATACATGTATATATAGACTATTCTATATATTAAATTTAATTAATTTAGTTCATGATATTCTATTATTTTTTCTATAAATTCATAGGTATGTAAATGAGTAAAATTGGTAATGAAAGAGGATACATTGGGAAGGGTTATTGGATATCATCTTATCGATGTAAGAATTTATCATAAATATGGAGTATGTTAGAACCTAGATTTTCTTTTGAAGAATGGTTTTAGTTTTTAGGTGTTTTGAGAAATATAGGGGTTTTTGAAAATTTAAGGAGTAAATGTCGTGTAGTTTGATGTACACTCACTGTACTCGGTTTCCATGGGTAGCTGTGTACTAGTCGTGTAATGGCTAAGTACAAGGTTGTGTGGGGTGACCTAGAGATCGCCTAATGTAGAGACCGGTTAAGGCATGTACACATCATGTATATTAAATGAACACGCTTTGTACTTTTATATTTATTTGTTAAATCTGACCGAGGGTACGTCTAATTGGAAGAAACACATTCTTCTTGACTCGTCTCATCTAGGAGCGACCATAGGGAGCGATTCTTCTCCGAGCCCTCGATCAACCATCTATTCTCCAAATCAACCCCCATTGATTATATTGGAATCACAATTGTGAGTTCTTCTTTCTTCTAGAGACCTATTCCTATATATCTCTTCTTTCATGTGATATCCTTGGTTGAATATTATAGAAATATTTTTAGATTTACATCGTTCTAGGGAGATTCAAGGACCGATGCCAGAGTATATCGATCGTACAACATCGATGTAGGTGATTTGTGTCGTTCTGTAGTTTGTATTTGTATTATATTTACAGAATTACCCAATACCCTAGTTTGGGGTGTTGTGTGTTCAAGAATATTAACCATGTTGAACCTTGATCTTCGTTTTTAATGAGTTATGATTCTGGTTTGTAAATAGGGTTCTTTTTTACTTACTATTGAGGGGTTTTCCCATGTTTGACTTGGTAATGACTCAGTGGTCTATTTTTTCCTGTCAGGCAACATGATTTCCATGCCTAGTGTGGTTAGGATGGTGTGATTTATCTGATGATGTGATATCCTTTGTAGCTATTTAGCCACGTATTACTTTGAGGTTTACTTTGGCTTCTGAACATCATTTGTTCATGATTGCATTACATAGGGATGTGGGAACCTGGTGTAGTAAGACCATAGGGATAATTTACATTGAGGGACTCTCCATAGTGTCTACTATTCTTTATCACGCTGTGAGACCATAGGGTAGACTGATGTTGAGTGCTACCTCCGAGTGTCCATAGTTAACGTTATCAGACCATAGGGGGAATTAACATTGAGTTCTTTTTCAATGTGTTTGTAGTTTATTGTTAAAAGACTATTGGGGGAATTAACGGTGAGTTCATCTTCATAGAATCATTGTTTACATGATACCAAAGGGGTTAGACCATGTGAGCTTACCCAGTAGGTCGTTCTATCCTTGTCTATGTTGAACCAGAGGGGTTAAACTGGGTGAACATAGCCAGAGGGTTACTTGAAATAGTTTTGATAAACCAGAGGGGATATGCTGTGAGAACATCTAAGAGGGTTGCTTGTTTTATGGTTGATTAATTGAAAAAGGCAAATAAATTTAACTTAAACGCTAGGGCTATTTACTTTTGACTTCTGCTTTGTTCATTTCATCTTTTTCTTATTTCTTACCAAATATATTCACTAACTATTAATCACATATCATGTGTTGGTAGCCTATATGGATTCATCTCACACCCACTTTTGGTCCTAGTTTTTGGTATAAATAGATTATATTTCTGCATATATTTATAAGGAAAATCACCCTTCAACTTTGGGTACTTGATTGTTGTGGATCTGGAGAGCATGAGAACATGATTAGTCTAGAAATGCTGCAAGAGTTATTTACTTGTTTTCTTTTATCTATGGTTTAGTAATGAATTCCAGCATTGTGACTTGTTTGGCAACATTCCTAGATACTTCTTCCAAGAATCCTTATCGATAAATATAAGTAAATATATGTTGTAATTGCTTATTTACTTTTAGTCCTCCACTTTTTACTCTTGTATGGTATTATTATTGCTTCTTCTACTGTTATCTATTTCACTATGCTTCATTACTCTACCAATGAGGGAATATATTCCCCACCGTCACACCAAAGGCTTTCGCTGCTAGTTGGAAGCCTCTTGCATTTGGGGAAATGTGCTTGAGGCCATGTCACAAATCGGGTACGGGGCACCTCTGGGCGGTACCAGAAACTAGAATGTTACAAAGCGGTAACAAAGGGAATTATTTTCTTCTTGGCATACTATTTGATATCTATAGACCGAAATAAGAAGGAATAAATAGTTGGTAACAAGGTGTGCCTAAGAGTAGGTAACCCGTGTACAGGAAAAATCCAATTTACCTCGTATATAGAAATTTTTATGGTTGTGAAATTATTACATTTGATTTCATTTCACAATTTGGTGATTCACATGTTCAGTGTTGTTATCATTGATAATATTGAGGTTGTATTTCTTTTGCAACCCGATAGATGAGGGTATTCCATTTCATGCATCTTATCAGTACTTTCTAGAAATCACATGTCATGCATTCTTGTCATTTCATTAAGGTGAATTACTGAGTTCATATTGTTTTGATAGATGATGTGCTAGATATGCATGCTATTGTGATAGGTGACTTGATAGAATACCCTTTATTTGATAGGGTATTAGATTGAGTAAGGTTTCATTTGAATGAATGAAAAACTTTTGTTCTAGAGTTGTTATGAGCCCTCATGAATAGGAATTTGGTGGATCATTGCAACATTATGCTTGTATTTGACATGTATAAAATGCCAAAATTTTATTCGTTGGGGGTATAAGCACTCACAGATCGAAATTTGGCTCTTTAATGTTAATTTTAGTGTTTTATGGGTTCTAGAGTAGTTTCTGAGGCTTACTTTCTAGAAAAACCCATAATACACGATGTGTATCTCTGAATAGACACCATGTATCATTCTTTTCAGGAAAGATGTATTTTTCTTAAGTACACATTGTGTACTATATGTACATGATGAGTAGTATCGTTCAATGTCACTAGCTGTGTGGTTAGATACACGGGGTTGGGAAATCCTTCGAGGAACACACCATGTATCATACGTAAACATCATGCTGTAGGGACCGTGTGTCCACTATTGTGACTAATTCTATATATGGATGAGTCTTTGGTTATAAATTCTGATTCATGCTTTAACACACCATGTAGAGTAACATATGAATATAACTATGTGACAAACAACATAGTTCATTGAAACCCTTCTAGTATGTTCCGTGTATCGCACGAACACTCCATGTAGTGTCGTTCTAGGAGAAGTGTGTGGGTTAGTCATGTAGAAGAACAAGAACAGGGGAAAAAGGTTCATGTACATGTTGTGTCTTGGTAGAACATGTTGTGTGTATGGGGTGTTACACGACCAGGGTTGGAAAGAGAACACGCCTTTGTAAAGCCTTAATGGAACAGGTCGTGTAGGGGTTATACACACTGTGTATCCCTATTTCTAAAGAAAAACATGAATGGTTTTATTTTCCTATTCCTTTCCTACACTTATAATTTTTAGTCCTTGATAATATATACTTATGGTGTTCTCTTGACCTTGTAGAGGCATTCCACTACAACATCTTCTAGTATTACTCCAAATACAGGGCAACGATAGGACACCTGACATGGTAGATCAGGATTTCCTAGAAGACCCTCCCGTTGTGACTGTCTTGGCACCTTCCATCATTCGGGACACAGGTGTTGATTCTATAGTTCTGAGAAAGATTCACGAGGTTTATTCAGACATTCATGGGATCACTGCATCCTGCCTTATCTATGGAAGAGTTGACATGGGTCTTTCAGCAGTTGCATCATCCCACTTTCTCAGGGGATGGAGGAACTCAGGTTGCTAAGTCATAGTTAGAATCCATGCTCTCTATCTTTAAGAATCTGGAGACTCCTCTAGATATGAGGGTTAATCTCGCTACATATATGCTTCGGGATTCTTCCAAGAGATGGTGGGATGTGATTTCAAAGGTAGACCAGCAGTAGGTTATGTCTTGGGGTGAGTTCCTGCGTACCTTCTATGAATACTTATACCTAGAGACTCTGGGGGCTGACCAAGCACAAGAGTTCATGATTTTGGATCAGTGTACTCCCTCGGTCAGGGAGAATTCTTCTGGATTTACAGAGTTATATTGTTTTACACCCATCCTAGGTGTTGATGAGATATTCCATGAAAGAAAGTATAAGGATGGTCTCCATCATGCCATCTAATATCAAGTAAAAATCATCATGTTGACAACCATTTCTTCGATAGTCAATCAGGTACTGATCACAAATCACAACCTGAGGGATTTTGGAGATGTGGGCTAGGGTAGTTTATTGTCTAGTGTTGGTGCTTCTATGAATAATAGTAGGAAGATCCATAGAGAGTCTACACATGGAGATATGAGTAGCTGAGATCCACCTTTAGGTAGAGAGGTGGTATGATACCAGTTCGAGAAGGGTGGCATACGAGGCAACATTTCCCAAGTGACCCAGTGGACTGCCGATCTTGTTGAATGATGGGCCATATCCAACAATTCTATCAGTTCTTCTCAATGAAAGATGGTGAAAGGGTTTACTCCATGACTCCTCATTTAGGTGAAGCACCACCAGTTTCTCATCAGTCTGTGAACTGGAGTTTTTCTAACCGTTCAGGCCGAGTTGGAGGTTTGGGCTACAGAAGCCAGTCGACAGGTGTTCAATGACAATAGGGTGTATTAGCTCATGGTGGTTAGGAAGGGTCAGTGGGTCGATGTACATTCCTTTCTTTTGAAGTGTATGATACCTAGAAGTAGAAGGATCCCATACCCTCAACAATTTGAGGTACGATCCCAGTTGATGGTCAAGAACCAATATCCCTTGCCGAGGATAGATTATCTTTTTGATCATCATCGAGGATCCTAGGTGTTCAAGAAGATTGGCTTGAGATCTGGTTATCATCAGTTGTGTATTAGACCCTCATATATACCTCTTACAACGTTTCATAGTAGGTATGGTCTATAATAGAACATGGTTATGTCGTTTCGTCTCCCGAACATGCCTATACTTTTTATGGCAATAAAAAACCGAGTGTTCCATCCATACTTGGATTCTTTAGTGGAAGTCTTTGTGGAAGATATCTCGGTGTACACTCACACATTTCATGACCATTCCACACATATTGAGATCATTTTGAGTACACTATGGGAGAATTAGTTATGTTATATGTTCTCAAAATACAACTTTTGGATGGAAAAAAATCACTTATCAGGTCATTTTATCTCAGATACAGGAGTATCAGTAGACCCGGAGAAATTGAATGAAATATTTTTATGGGAGAAACCAAATGACATATTTTAGGTACAGAATTTTCTAGGGTTGTCTAGTTACTAAAATAATTTTATACATGTATTTTCACACTTAGCAGCACTAATGACGATTCTAATTAAGAATGGTGTTAAGTACCTGTGGACAGATTTCTACAATTCTTCCATTCAGGAGCTTAAAGGGAGGTTTAATTCATCATCGGTATTAGTCTTTCTAGAGTCAAGAAAAAGCTATAAAATTTTCTATGATTCATTAGGTGTAGAGCTGGGAACAGTGATCATGCATGAGGAAGGATTCATTGTGTATATGTCCCAACAGTTGAGGCCACAATAGATTAATTACACAACACATGATCTAGAGTGTGATGCAGTTGTTCATGCTTTACGTTGTTGGAGGAAATATCTATTGGGAGAGCATTATGTGGTTTTCACTAATAAAAAAATTCTCATGTTCATCTTCACTATGAATAATCTTAATTTGAGACATCAAAGGTGGATTCTGTAACTTCAGTTTTTTGATTTTGAGTTTTCCAACAATCTTGGGAAAGGCAATGCAATAGCTAATGCCTTGAGTAGAAGAAATCATATACAGGCAGTTCATGAGGCAGGTAGTGAGTGCCAGCTTATGGATCTATTCTCTAAGATTCATTTTATGGTGCACGACAAACAAAAGTAGACATTTCTTTCTTCTGTGGTTGTTACTTCTACTCTATTTGATCGAGCATGAATGAGGTAGCTATGAGATTCTAAATCCATTATTCTACGGTAGAGTGGGTCTGGAGAGAACACTATTCCTCTATGGACAGTATGTGAGGATGATATGTTGCATTTTCATGGGAGCATATGGGTGGCAACAGACATACATGAGGAGCTGATGTGGGATTTTCATACCTCATCTTGGGTAATTTATCCTAGCATCACCAAGATGTATCAAGATCTACACCATAGTATTGGTGGATCGATATGAAGGGAGATGTTTCTGGGGTTTTAAGGAGGTGTTTCACCTATTAGAAGGTGAAGATGGAACATCAGAAACCAGTAGGGATTTTGCATCATTTACCCATTCTTTAGTGGAAGTGGAATGATATTGTAATGGGTTTTGTGATAGGTTTACTATGGTCTCCTTAAAAGAATGATCGGATTTATGTTTTCATTGATAGAATCACGAAGGTTTCACACTTTTTACCAATCAATAAGACCTTCATTGTTGATGAGCTCGGATGGTTGTACATCTAGAATATCGTATATTAACATGGGGTTCCTCGCTACATTGTTTTAGGAAGGGTTCCCATTTTACTTCTTGGGTCCAGTATGTTCTATAGAGGGCATTGGGTATACATGTACATTTGAGTACAACATACCATCCCCAGACATATGGCCATTCTGAGCGTACAATTTAGGTGCTAGAGGAAATGCTTCAACCATGTGTTGTAGATTTTGGTGGTTCTTGGGATAATCACATACCTCATGTGGAGTTTTCCAAAAATAATAGTTTTCAAGAAATGATTGAGATAGTGCCTTACGAGGCTTCGTACGGTAGGCGATGTCGATCCACCATATGGTGTCTAGAGGCAGGAGAAGATGCAATGCTGGGACCTCATCTTGTCTTGGAGACCACATAGTAGATAGAGTCAATTTGGAAGATGATGGATACTGTACAGTCAGGATAGAATCCTTATTCTGATTGATGGAGACTACTTCTAGAGTTTGAGGTCAGAGATCTGGTTTTCCTACGTGTCACAACAAGGTTGTGACATAGGAGAATTAGGAGATAAGGCATGATTTCACCAAGATATGTTGGACCGTTTCAGGTTTATATGTGAGTCAGTAGGTTTCCCATCGGTTTTAGTTTTCTCATACGTACTGGAATATGCACGATGCCTTCCATGTTTCTAAGCTACGACATTACGTCTCAGTCCCATCTCATGTTTTTTTAACCCATGAAGGATGTGTTTGATGTGGACTCCACATTGAAGGAGCATCTTGTCTGGATTGTTGATAAAAGAATGAATGTTTTATGTAGCTAGTCTGTTCCTCCGATATGAGTGCTATGGTATCACATGAAGTACAATATGAGAGGTGGGAGAGGGAGACCGATGTGTGTTCGTAGTGGCTGGAGCTATTCAAGGATTCTTATTCTTTGAAAACTTATTGTAGAAATTAGGGGATGAATTTATTAAAGGGGAGAAATTTGTATGAAATTGAATCTTATTTTTAGGTTTTGATCCTATTTTTCACGTGTTTATAGAAAAAGAGGAGTTTATGGAAATTTAAGGAGTATACAAAATCTACTTTAAAATACACACTATATACCCAGTTTCCACGGCTAGCTGGGTAGTGGTCGTGTAATGGATGAGTACTTGGTCATGTGGGGTGACCTGGAGACCACCTAAAGTGGAGTCTGGTTAAGGCATGTACAAGGTGTGCACATAAAATTAACATGTTGTGTACTTTTCATTTTTTTTGTTAAATTGGACCGGGGTCGCGTCTAATTGGAATAAATGCCTTCTTCTAGATCGGCTTGTCTTGGAAAGACTTTTGGGAATGATTCTTCTATGAGACCTTGATCGACCTTCTGTTCTCCAAATCAACCGTTGTCAATTACGTTGGAATCACCACAGTGAGATCTTCCATCTTCAAGATCCCCATTCCCAGATTTCTCCTTTTTCATTTGATATCCTTGGTTGAACCTTTTAGATGTATTTGTAGATCTACATCACTCAAGGACGATTCAAGGGCCAACGCTGAAGTATATCGATCATACAACACTGATGTAGGTGGTTTGTGCCTCTATTTAGTTTGTCATAAATTATATGTTCAATATTACCCAACACTCTAGCTCGGGGTATTGCATGTTTAGCGATATTTGCCTCGTTTATTCCTACTATTCTTGTTGGATTGAGTCAAGATTATTATTTGTAAATATGGTTATTTTGTCATGTTATGGAGGTGTTTACCCATGTTTGATTTGATATTGACCATTTAGTCTAGTTTTTTCTATTAGGCTAGTTGCTTTCCATGGATAGTGTGGTTAGGATGGAGTGATTTATCTGATTTTTTGATATCCTTTGTTGTGGTTTCTCCACGTAGTACATGTATGATTAGCTTTGGGGATGAACATTGTTTGTGCATGATTTCATTACACAGGGATGTGGGAACCTAGTGTAGTGAGACCATTGGGGAAATTGATGTTGAGGGCCTCCACATAGTGTCTATAATTATTTATCACACTACGAGACCATGGGGGTGACGTTGAGTGCTCTCTAAGACTATATATAGTTACCATTATGAGACGACAGTGGGAATTGACATTGAGTGCTTCCGAAGAGTGTCTGTAGTTTATTTTTAAAAGATTATAGAGGGAATTAACAGTGATTTATTCCTTAGAGAGTCTTTGTTTGCATGAGGCAAAAGGGTTGAGACCATGTGAGCTTACCCAGGAGGTTGTTGTATCCTTTTATAAGGTGAAGTAGAGGGGTTAGGATGTGAGAAATTACCCAGAGGGTTACTTGAGATTGATTGGTTGAACCACATGTGATATGCTTTGAGAACTAAACATATGGTTGCTTGTTTTAATTAAGTTTATTAATTGACTAATGTAAATTATTGTCATTGAATCTGCAGGACTATTTAATTTTCAGTATTGCATTGTTCATTGCTTATTTTTCTTATTTCTTTCTATATATATTAACTGTTTGTTAGGCACATATATTTGGGGGGTTGCCTATTTGGATTCGTCTCACACCCTATTTGGGTTATGCTTTTGGGCTTACACAGATTATATTTCTACAGGTCTAGATAAGGTAAATATACCTTATACTTCAGGTACTAGATTGAAATGGAGATGTGGGGCATTGGACTAAGTTGAGTATTTTGATGAAGCTAGTTTTATTTACATGTTTTCTTTTATTACTTTGGTTTTGTAATGTATTCTAGCATTGTGACTTGTTTTCATGCTTTCCTATATACTTGTGTCATTCATCATTATTGATATATATATATATGTTGTAGTTGTTTATTTACTTCAATTCGTCCATTGTTTATTGCTGTATGGTATTATTATATCTTTCTCTACTATTATCTATTTCTTTCCACCGCATTACCCTACTAATGAGGTCATAGTTTCTCCACTATCACACACAATTCCCACACTGCTAGTTGGTAGCCTCTGGAATTTGGGGAAATGCGCTTGAGTTCATATGACCAATCAGGTATGGGGAACCTCTCGGTGGCACCCTGAACAGAGACATTAAAGAGTAATGGTGTACCCAAACTCACATTTCCTTATATATTTTCATAAATTGAAGGTAGTAAAAGGAAGACTAGTGATTAGTTTTATATATATATTAAAAATCATCCATATTTTCTACGAAGTTATTTTTTACCTGTAAAAGATAAAAAATAACCTTATTATAATTTTATTGACTAACATATATCATATCAATTATCATAAAAAAAGAATCTATTAGGACACAAACACAAGTTATTGGTGAAAACTATCTGTAAAAAGAAGGTTTTTGATATAAATGAATATCAACAAACATAATGAATCTTAGTTAATAATATCATATCCACTAATGATATTTAGATATATACATTCCCAACAATTTTTCCATAATGTATCCTTTTTTCTTAAAGGGTATTGGGATCATATTTAACTTTTATTGGTAAAGTATCTCAATTCACATGAGTTAGTATATGAATGTTGTGCTATACTAAGTTCAGTGGGAAGAGTAGTTCTAG
The DNA here is from genome assembly GCA_963277665.1 of Viscum album. NCBI lineage: Eukaryota > Viridiplantae > Streptophyta > Magnoliopsida > Santalales > Viscaceae > Viscum > Viscum album. Next base: position 1,032,267,359 of record OY728156.1, read on the forward strand.
AGACACGTACAATGATAGAAATAAAAACCAAATAGGTGTTTCATGTTCACTATAATGCGTGATGCGTCTATTATTCCTACAATAAATTAGAAAATGGAAACATTATTGGATAGAAATGTTTGTATGAATTTAAGTATTAGATTCATTTTATAAAGATTCAGTGACTCTATACATTTAATGTTTCTATGAATTGACACTATATTGGATTATTAAAGAAAAAATTGAACATATTGAATAACATGGCACAAAAAACAATGTTTTATTATTGAATGGTTTAGTCTATGAATTTCATATAAACCAATCATCATGGATAAATTTGTTTTGAACTGTAATGGTCAACGAATATTTCTAGGATCATCATATTTTGATTTTTTAAGGAAAAATAATTTAGATGAAAACATATCAGAAATATGGATATGATTTTTCCAAAAGGAGAACCTAATGTATATTTAAATATGGAATAAATGTACATGTTCACGAAAATCAATAAATTCAAATAAAATATTTAGATTACAGTTATTCATTTGTATAAAAATCATGCACTGCGATCATAGAATGTTCATTTGGAAATGAATGAGTTCCCGGTATCTCTAATAGGTTGTTGATAGTACTATAGCGTTTCAATATAGATATATTGATAACAAATGAAAAAATGTTATTCCTTACCAGTATGTTAATACAATGTAATAATGTTCTTTTTGAATGGATTAATGTATCAAAAGTGTTATAAGTAAAAAAGATATAAAAAATAATTACATGGCTTTTATGAATGTATTCATAGTACATATATTAAAAAGTTATTAAAAAATTAATGTTGAAAAAATTAAAGAGAATTTTTTGTCATATAATCATTCCATAATAACATGAATGGGTATTGTAAAATATGATTGAGTTTAAAATAATTTCAAAAGATTATGTTTTAAGAATGTATTTCACCACCAATGATATGTAATTATGTTTGATATTACTTATCCATGATGCATAGAATTTTAATTTAAAATTGACAGAACATAACAACACAATGATACAGTTAGGACTATCCAATAGTACATAACAGATTAGAACTGGATGAGTAATTAGTTTCTGTATAAGTGGAATTACTAGGGTTCAAGGGAATAAAACATTTATCATCACATATTTCAATTTTATATAGTATCACAGTCCAATAAACGTAATATTCATGAAAAAATTATTACATATATTTGAATTTATGCCAACAGTACTTGAGTATGTTGAATCTTTTGATTCATCTTAAGAAGCATCTTAGAAACATCATGTTCTTAATTAGGATACGAAAAAAGTAAAAGATTCATCACATTTATGATAATCTTGGACTGTATAATTAATAATGATTGATGGTTTTTAACAAGATAAAAAGATGTGGGTACTCATTAATATCCCAACAGGGGTATTTTTTCAATTTTTTTATGTCACATTAGGCATTGTATCCTGAAGGTCACCCTCAAAAATACCCATGATGAGGGATTATAATATCATAACAACCTATAGAACTTTCTCTCATGTGTATATATCAATTGAATTCATATTAGTGAGTTGGTGTAATGATCATTAAAGTATACGATTTTTATTAATGCATATCATGACTCACACACTTCGAAGTATTCCTATAAACCATAATGAGACAATCAAGGGGAATGTGGGTACGTTGGGTGTGTTATGAATTATTTTTGATTAATTAATTATTCAAGTAATAATTTTACCTGTACATATTTCTAGAACATAATTTCTAACGCATTGGTTGAAATTAAACCCACACATTAAATTCTATATCAATTATGTAATGATGTGTTTATTTTAGATATTCAAATAAAGATATATCCAGAATATAGGGTAATGAAATTGGTATGTAAAATTGTTGATGATATTTTTCATTAAATGGATTCTATAAAATAGTGAGAATTTTTATATAGTAGTTTTAATACATCCCCTTCTATTATGGGGGTTTTCATCTATTTCTAGACAATATTCTTGGACTTTATCCAAACCATAAAATGACACACTATAAGAGGCCTAAATGGCCGCACATAAACTGATTCCTTTGATATCAGTTAAATATTAATTATAATTTAATGTCAGATTAAATATTATTCTCCATAAAATGAATATATATTTAATCAGGTTTTATTAAATGATTTCAAAGAGTAAGTAAATATTTATTCACAAGTTAATTATTTAATTACATAAATATATAATATTTATGTATCTTATTACATTAATAAGGTAATAAATAAATATTGGTTCATTATTAAATAATCTATATAATTATTTTAATATAAAAATAAATATTTTATTCAAAATACTGTGAATATAATTTTTACTTATTTACTGTATATGTACTATGTATCTTATGCTATTTACAGGGTAATAAAATAATAAATTATTATAAATATTTTTTAAATTACATGAATATTAAAATATTTTTTTGTAATTAAATATATTTAATGAAGATATGGATATTTGGTTTTTTGGTTTGGTGATAAATATTTATATACTAGATAATAAATAAAACATATCAAAGCACAATTTAGCACACACCATAAAATAAACTCAAAATATTATTATATTACATTTCCTGGGGTTCTGTTTTGTTTTATTCTATAGATAATTCTCTCTCAATAAAGAAAATCTATATGGTTTTTTATAAAGTTGAGGTGACTCTATCTTCCTCATTGAACTCTCTCAAGCTAAAGAGATCATGATATGGTCCTTATAGACTAAATTAGTCCTTGTTTTCATCATGATACCCATTCATGATGACTAGTACTGCAACAGCAACACCCATATTACCATCAATAATGTTTTTATATAAAAGGATCATGTGTGGATTTTCGATATAGGGGATCAAATTTTGCTAATAAAGAACAAAAAATAGTAATACCGAATAGAATTTAATTAAATAAGTCCTTAATTAATGTAATAAATCAAGACCATAATATTTTTTCATGATATTAAATTTAATATAAACTAATATGAAAAATATCCTATATTGGTTCCTATGAAAATTTTATCCAATATTCATAGTAAAACATTTCATTACCTTTTTTTTTCCAGTACATTTAACATTATCCAAATGGTGTATTGGAGAGACTATAACATTTTATCAAAATCCATAGACATAAATAATAATCAGAATAAGAGATTAATAAAAAAACAGAACAACATAACTGAATAATAAAAAATTCAATATTAGATTCCATTTTAGGTATCATAGAATCATTAAATTTATATATCAAGGACCCCTAATGTGGTATATCAAACCAAAGTATAATAAAAATAAATAGAGAATAAATTGGGCAATATTAAATATATCTGAAATGTTACCTGGTACCCCATTTGAATACTAAGATCCATATCAACAGTTACCCTCTACTGGGTCTGTTCCATTCTCTAAATACCTGGTCATGTAGTCTAGACTTACACCAAGATGCCATTAAATAGTGTGATTATAACCATAGAACAAAACCAACAATATATCATTAATATAAGATCAAATTCATAAGAGGTTTATCTCATGATAATATGCAGATTCACAAGAATGAACTAATTAGACCCTAGTTGAGTTTCTCTCTTTCTAGGTCCATTATCTTCATCACCAAATGTTATAATCCCCAACCCCCAATCTATAGGCATGCCAAGAAATTATGGCACACCTATCACATGATTAAATAATAAAACCCACCAATGGATATAAAATCACACACAAAAAATGTATTAAACATATAGACAGAAACATAGAATATTAGGCATGAGTCTTAGAATCCATTCACTCACACACATGTGATAAAAAAAGGATTGCATGGGAAATAGAGTCATATACATGTGATAAAATCAAACATGGACCTGAGGGATACAAATACATGAAATCAAATCAACCAGAAAAACATATACAATGAAACATTATGGTAAAGAACATCCAACCTAATGTATGTTGTTGCTAAACATCTTGATTATAATGTTTAATTATCCAAATCACAAGTGAGAACCAACTAGATCATCCCACATACAAAGGATCCTTAAAAATAATTCAAGTTTATTAAAATTAATGTTATAGAACATGTTTTTGGAAGGATATGGTGATATAAACATGAATTGATTCTATTCCCCCAATGAAAAACATCTATCGTGGAATATCTAGATCTGATTCAAGGATGGGATTCCAATTCTCTGGATATGGTGATGATATTTCAAGAGAATTAGAATTATTACTTATATTATTATGGAATCCATAGATCTTCCTATACTAGTATTGATCTATGGACAATTCTAGATGAATAATAAGATGATTCGAGCTGGGATGGACAATTATTAATGGATGGGTAAAATAGTATCGATATGGACTTAGAGCACAGAAGAGAGGAGATAGTGGGAATCAATTTCACAAAATTATTTATCTTATTGATATTATATTAGATTTTGTGTATATCTAATGCAATATAATATTATAAAGTATCCTTGTAGTAAAATTACAGAGGCATCCTTAATTAATAAAACCTCTGACATAGTTGAAAAGAAGAGGACAACGAGGATTTTTATATCAATTTTTTTGTCAAAGGAAACTAATAATGTTTCAAAAATATTTAATGTAATCATTTAAGAATGAAAATTCATAAGAACAAGAATACACTTGATGACTAAATAGTTTCACAATAAATAGTTATTAAAACATGGTTTCATAATCAAATAAGTATTTCTATGGATTGAAACAGGCTTAGTGATATTGATATTAATTAACTATTTGATGGTTAAAGATGATTATATTTCAATATAGTGGATTTTGTCAAAATATTTATATGAATAATAAATGTAATAATCATATTGGGATTAGTTTTATGTCAATTATTTTTTATTTTTTGGATCAAAGTTATAAATCTACTATGGTTTCACTAATTTGTTGAAAAGTATTTAATCATTAGACTAGTGATTTAACATTATTATTATAGCACACAATAGTCAAAGGTTTTTTGGAATTTTATTTTTCAATAATGGTATTCAAAAGAGGTATTAAATCATTTTCACAAAGATTATAATAGGAACTTTCCAACACTATATTTTAAAAGAATAAAACTTTTAGAACATAATGTGTAAAATCAGTGAAAGTGATAGAAAATTAATAATTAATTGAATGTTTTTAGTGGATATTTGATAATATATTATATTTTTCAAATTTAAATTTGTAGGGTATTGTAGTGATACAACAAAAAACCATTATCAATAAAAAATAATATTTCTCCAAATCCGTGGTATAATTGATTTTGGTCTACATTATGATATTGAAAAGGAATATAGTTAATGGAATTTTGGTAATTGGAATGAGTTAGCTTCATAGATAATGAAAAACCTATATATATATAGGTGAATTATACATTAGAATAAATTTTATATCATGGATAAGATAGAAACAAGAGAGAAAATATTTTATCACAATGGATATTTATTACATAATAACAACAAAATATTGTATCAAATTGTATTAGAATACAAAAATTGATGGAAATTATAGAAGATATATTATTACCTATCAAAAATATTTTTGAAACATTTAGTGCTGTAAATTTTAATAAAAATTATTATAATATTCTAGAGGGAAACACATAAATATTGAGTATAAATTTATAATTTAAAATATAGAGTAAGAAAATTTATATTTGAATACTTACCAACAATGAAAAAATAAATTGTTGTAACTACAATGGATCTCTAAGTTGATATTTTTTATATACATCATATAAAAAATAGTGTATAATAATTTATTTCTACATAATAAAATGAAATAAAAGCCCATATCCTAAATGTATATTATTAGATTAATCATTTTAAAAAGGGGATGATTATTTTAAATCAATATATTCCATGGTATTAACAATACTAATAGTGTTACCTAAATAGTAAACATTATCATTTTCATGACCCGCCCTCGGGGTCCGTGCCGTGACTACCCCAAGTCCGCCTTCCAAAGGCCAGGGGCTGGCGACTAGCACCAAGGAGTAAATCCCGGTAAAAAAGGGAAGGCATTGCCTTTGTAAAGTAAACAAACACCACAGAGTAAGCAAGCGGAAAATAAACACTAAGCAAAAGCAGAGTACAACTGAAAGTGCGGAAAAGTAAATGGGCCAGTATACAAACCCAAACTGAAAGTAAAGTACAACTCGAAAGGGAAAACAGCAACTGAAAAGTAAAAGCCGCTACACCGAGCTGTCCACTGGAAATCCCACCTGAAGGGTGGGTAAAGATAGCTCCACTGCTCCACGGGTCCCACCGTCCGCTCCGAGCACGTCCCGCCCAGTGGTCCACCTCCAGGTACCGTCCTGCTCTGCCAGCCTCAGCTAAGATCAACGCTGTCCATCGTCTGCAACCAACACAACGTAGTGCGGGAAAAGCCCGTGCAGGGGTGAGTATAAGCTACTCAGTAGGGACCCCGAGACCCCTGAAGGTCTCTCAAAATCCACAAAGGATAAACCACGAAGAAAGGTACAATCATGAAGTAACAACCGACACTACTTAGGTATATTCCCTTACATATATCTAAGTCATCAATTTCAAATACGCTCCAACCTCCGAGCCCAAGTACAACTCAGTCCACACAGGAAAGTAACCTATTCCACACAGGAAAGCAAAACGTAATCCACACAGGATAGCACAACACAATCCACACAGGAAAGCAACAGGATTCATCTCACACAGGTATACTTCTTCAAAGGACGATAAAGATGATCTCTGATCCATCTAAGTCGTCGGACCCACGAAGGATCGATAGATAACTAACCCCCGCAAAAGACCCACACAGGATCGGGCCCACATAGGACCTGTAGGCGCTGGTTCACACAGGACCGCTGAGCGCAAGGACCCACACAGGATCGGACCCACACAGGATCGGGCCCACACAAGACCTGTAGCACTGATCCACGTAGGATCGCTGAGTATTGTAGTCGTCGTCGTCGAATCCACACAGGATCTCTGTACTGTCGTCGTCGCAGTCACAGTAGCAGTAGTAGCAGTAGTAGTCACAGTAACAGTCGTAGCCAGCACTAGGGTTCCCGCACACAGCAAGCTCATTCGGAGGGTCCGCTCCACGAGCCGAGAGGCTGATACATCAATTGTCACAAATTCCAGAGTTGATGCATCCAAAAGTTCCGTATTGTCAATAGGAACTCAACGCAACAGACGGCGCGTCGATCGGACGCCCGGTCTGAGAGTTATTGGCATTTTCGTCCCCGGGGCCCGGTTGGTTTTTAAGGCAAAACCAACCCGACCGTACCCCACATGCATCCAAATCTCGTGTAGAGTACGCCAAAAGATCAGTCTCACTAAGAGGAACAAAACAAAGCTGACGGCACGTCAATTGGACGGCCGTAGCTCGAGATATGAGCATTTCCGCTCTGATGGCCCGGTTGGTTTCGTGAACGAACCAACCCGGATGAATTCAAAGTGTTCCGAAACTTTGAGTGTGATATACCGAAACGATCGTCTCGATCCAAGGATCGCGTTTCCGTAGACGGTTCGTCGATCGGAGGTCTGTGGCTCAAGTTATGGCCAAAAGACCGAAACCGTCTCGAAAACGGGGGGTCCGGATCCGGGCCGACCCGACCCGACCCCCCCTGGGTCGACCCGACCCGGGTCCGACCCGGGCCGGCGCGGCGGCGCGGCCCGGCCGGCGGCGACGCGGCCTGGCGCCGCTGGGGTCACGCGCGGGGGGCTAAGCCCCCGCTTCCAGCATGGCGGCGCAGATTTTAGCCGCGCCATTTTGAAACCCCCCCCCCCCCATATTAAATGGGGGGGGGGGCTATTGAGCGCTGGCCGGGGGAATTAAATTCCCCCGGATTTTGACCATCTGGCCAGCCACCTGGCCGGCCGGTTTTTCTCCAACGGTACCGGCAAACCGGTCCCCTTTCCGGCTTCTGACGTCGGCGGCCCGGCTGCCGGTCTTCTCATCCCGCCGCGGCCCGGAACCGGCCGCGGTATTCGTCGTCTGGCGCGGTGCGACGGCACCGCGCCCCTCCACCGCGCCTTTGATTCCCTTCGACGCGGCGCGACGGCGTCGCGTTCTTGATGATCCTTCAACGGCGCGGCGCGACGGCGCCGCGCAATATAATCGTGCGAATAACCGCGTGGTGCGGCGGCACCACTCCATCTTGTTTCATCGGCAATATAAATCAACAAGAACAAAGGAGGGGGTTCGGCCGTGTTCATGCGGTCCGGCCCCCTCACGTTATATGATAATACAAATTTAAATATCCTCACGTTAGCCATGCCAGAACCACGAACAAGAACAAATAAATACACAAATAACAACAACCCCTACCTTGGGTATAGGTTCGAAGATTTGTCAACATCCCGCAGAAGACAACGTCGCGGAGGTCGGGCGTCGCGGTAATCGTTTGTCAAATCCGATGACGAAGAGGTATGTCCAAAGAGGTACGTCCTTGGAGAATCTTCGTATGCCGATGAAGGAAGTCCGAGGAGGAAGCGGCGTTCCCTTTCGTTGACACGGAAGATGAAGAAGAGAGGAGCGGCGTTCTTCGTCGGAGCTTGAGCGTTCTTTGTCAAAGTTGAAGAAGAAGGAGAAGAACCCAAAATCTCTCAAGATAGCTAAACAATTCTAACCAAATAAAATAAGCTAAGAGCTTATTTTATTCACAAACTTAACAAATTGAATTTCAAAGGTTTGAAATTCAAATAAGATAACTCCAAAATTAAATAACAATTTGTCATGTCATTTAAAGAGGGGTTAAAGGGAGTTTGAGAGAAGATGGAAGGTTTAGGTTCGTGTGGGTCCCACCACTCATAATCCTCTCAAGGGAGGTTAAGTGGGTGTGGGTCCCACCCCTAACTTCCTTTGAGAGAAGTTAACCAACAAAAGATAAAATAAAAAGTGTTCCACAATTTTATTCAACTTTTTATAATTCTCCCCAAAACTAACATTCGTCCCGCATTAAACGCAACTTCGGAAAATGTCTCCTTAAGCGAATATCGGCGTTGCGAGTTCATCGGTGTCCTCAGATTTCAATTCTGAGCACCGGATCAAAAGTTAGAAATTCCCGCTCGTTCGTTCACAGACCGTACCCGAGCCAAGCTTCGGAAATTGATTCCGGGCACTCCGGGCCTCAGAATCAGGTGCCGTCTGAAACTGCACTCTTGTAAAATTCCAAAGAAAATTAAGAAAAAAATTTCACTTGAATTTTACGGGTCTTTACATTACTCCCACCTCAGGGCTTTACGTCCCCATAAAGATACATCAAAAACTAGGGAAACAAATGAGGGTACTAAGCACGCATCTGAGCCTCCCGCTCCCATGTGCTCTCCTGGAGATTCCCGTGATGCCATCTGATGCGCACAAGAGGAATCGATCGCCCACGCAGGACCCGCTCCTGTCGATCCTCTATCTCCACCGGGACCTCCGTAAAAGTCGCCCCATCGTCAACGTCAATCTCCCCATGGTCAATGATGTGCGTCGGGTCATGCACGTATCTCCTCAACTGAGATACGTGGAAGACTTCGTGCACCCGGTGCAACTGAGGTGGCAGAGCCAGGAGATAAGCCACCTCGCCAACCCTGCTGAGGACCTGGAAGGGTCCGATGAAGCGCGGAGATAACTTGCCACCTCGGCCAAATCTCCGAATACCACGTCGAGGTGAGACCCACAAGAAGACGTGGTCGCCATCCTCGAACTCCAGTGGCCTCCGCCTCCTATCAGCATAAGACTTCTGCTGGCTCTGAGCAGTCCTCATCCGCTCCTGGATGACCTGGACCTTCTCTGTCGTGGCCTGGACCATCTCCCGTCCCACAAGTGCTGACTCCCCTGGGTCTGTCCAGCACAAAGGAGATCTACAAGGTAGGCCGTACAATGCCTTGTACGGTGCCATCCCGATGGTGGAGTGGTTGTTGTTGTTGTACGCAAACTCCACCAAGGGTAGGTGGTCCTCCCGGCTACGACCAAAGTCGAGGACACATGAGCGGAGCACGTCCTCGAGAGTCTGAATGGTTCTCTCCGTCTGACCATCCGTCTGAGGGTGAAAGGCTGTGCTCAGACGTAGCTGCATCCCGAACGCCTCCTGCAACCCCTTCCAAAGCCGGGAAGTAAAGAAAGCATCTCGATCGGAGACAATAGATGATGGCACGCCGTAGAGCCGCACAATCTCATGAAAGTAGAGACGTCCCAAGCTCTCCACTGAGCCCTTCTCTCTGATGGGTAAGAAGTGTGCCGACTTGGTGAGTCGGTCAACAATCACCCAGATAGAGTCGTGACCTCTGGAAGTACGTGGTAGTCCAGTCACGAAGTCCATAGATATGCTGTCCCACTTCCACTCCGGGACCTCCATGGGCTGTACCAGGCCTGCTGGTACCTGATGCTCTGCCATCACCTGCTGGCAGGTGAGGCATCGAGAAACGAACTCTGCTACTGCCTTCTTCATGCCTGGCCACCAGTGCTGTCGTCTGAGGTCCTGATACATCTTTGCCACTCCAGGATGTACCGCCAAAGGAGAAGTGTGAAACTCTCTCAGCACTTCCTATCGCAAAGCGACTGGTACCATGGTACATCCTGTGAAAAGGATGTTGTGCTCTGCTCCAAGGGAGAAACCATCAGATGTCTGTCCCGAGGGTATCTGTGCACGCCGTGTCTCACAGTCAGCGTCCCCACACTGTGCCTCCCTGACTCGCTGCAGTAGTGGAGGGGTGACTGTGAGAGACTGGAGGAAGGCTGCTCCATATCTATCCACGAAGGATATCTGTAAAGAGGCTATCTGCTCCGTCGCCTCCTCATGTAGCTGAATGCCCGTCCTCCTTCTAAGGGCATCGGCTACTACGTTCCCCTTCCCAGGAGTATAGACTATCTCAAAGTCATAGTCCTAGAGGAACTCGAGCCATCGCCGCTGTCTCAGGTTCAGGTCCTTCTGCGAGAAGATATACCTGAGACTCTGATGATCGGAAAAGACTGTAAAGTGCTCGCCCGTCAGATAGTGTCACCATGTCTTCAGAGCGAAGACCACTGCTGCTAACTCCAGGTCATGGGTAGCGTAGTTCTGCTCATTCGGCCTCAACTGACGTGATCCATAGGCGATCACTGCCCGCTCCTGCATCAGAACACATCCGAGTCCGGTCCCTGATGCATCGTAGTAGACTACGTACCCCACTCCCTCCTCAGGCAACCTCAAGATAGGTGCGCTAGTCAATCTCTGCCTCAGCTCCTGGAAGCTCTGCTGACATCTGTCTGACCACATGAAGGGTTTCCCCTTATTCGTCAAAGCTGTGAGTGGTGCCGCAACTCTAGAGAAGTCCGGCAGGAATCTCCGATAGTATCCAGCTAGTCCCAAGAAACTCCGAACCTCAGTCACGCTCCTAGGTGGCTCCCATGCTAACACAGCCTCAATCTTCGCTGGATCCACTGCAACTCCCGCCTCAGAGATAACGTGTCCCTAGAAGTGGACCTCACGTATCCAGAACTGGCACTTCGAGAGCTTACTATAAAGCTGGTGCTCTCGGAGTGTGTCTAGTATAACTCGCAAGTGATAGGCGTGCTCCTCCTCAGTCGTAGAGTAAATCAGAATGTCATCGATGAAGAACATGACAAATCGATCGAGGTATGGCTGAAAGATCCTGTTCATGAGAGCCATGAACAATGCTGGAGCATTGGTTACACCGAAGGCATAACCAAGAACTCATAGTGGCCATACCGACATCTGAAGGCCGTCTTCTACACATCCTCGTCTCTGACTCTGAGCTGATGATAGCCTGACCTGAGGTCTATCTTCGAGAACCACCGTGCTCCCTTGAGCTGATCAAAGAGGTCATCAATCCTCGGTAGCGGATACTTGTTCCTCACTGTCACCTGGTTCAGGTGACGATAGTCAACACAAAGTCGCAAGCTCCCGTCTGCCTTCTTGGCGAACAATATCGGGGAAGCCCAGGGTGAAACACTGGGTCAGATGGACCCCTTTCCCAGCAAGTCCTCCAACTGTACCCGTAGCTCTCGAAGCTCGGCGGGGGCCATCCGATATGATGGAGTGGATATCGGGGTTGTCCTAGGGTATAACTCAATATAAAAGTCTACCTCTCTACGAGGAGGTAGCCCTAGAACATCGTCGGAAAAAACGTCCGCAAACTGATCCACCCCTGCAGGAAAACCAGGACTCCGCACGTCAACTGGTCCAAGGATGAGGCTAGCCAACTGATGAGTGATGGGATGTCCTCTCCTCCGCGGAAGTCCATCCTGTGATGCTAAGGCTCCCTTCTCGCCGGTGAAGGTGAACCTGCTCCCGTCGGTGCATACACATCGCACCTTGCGCCTAAAACAGTCAATCGGTGCATGGACCGTAGATAACCAATCCATGCCCAAGATGACGTCGTAAGGCCTCGACACTGCTACAAGAAGATCACAGCCGAAGCTCTCGCCTCCTAGAGTAAGCTCACACTGCCGGCACCAGTGCGTAATCGTCGAGTCTGCTCCCGTAGGAGTCTCTAGCCGTAAGGATCGAGCCAACAGCTCTGACGGAATCTCCGAGCACCGAACAAGGGCAACGGCTATGAAAGAGTGACTCGCTCATGTGTCTATAAGAACTGCAGCAAGGGTGGAATAGACACAGATAGTACCTCGAATCATCTCAGGCGCGCCATGGTCATAGGCCTCTGCTGCCTGGAGCTGTGCCTGACTCTGCCCACCAACTCTCTGTGGTCAGGGTGGACCTCCTCGTGGTGGTGGTGGTAGAGCCTCAAAGCGTCGCCCACCACCTGCTGCTCGGCCAGCTCCCCTGCCTCGTCCGCCTCCTCCCTGCGGACCGCCACGGTCGACCCTCTACCTCTGCCTCGGTGGTCCCTCAACCGTTTTCTGCTCCTCGGCACGGCGGTTCGGGCAGTCACGAGCCATGTGGCCCTGCCCGCCGCACGAGTAGCACTGTCTGCCTCTCGAAAGACTGGCTCCGTGCTGTGTGCCCCGCACTGCTGAGCCAGTGTCCTGAGGTCGTCTGCAAGAGGGTCTGGTCTGCCTGGACCCCTGAGTCATCCGTCGACTACCTGCTGCTGATGACTATGCCACGTGCCGCGCTGTGGTGGGTCTCGATGCTGGTGTAGATTCAGCAAGGAAGCTCTCGATCAGAAGGGCCCGCTCAAGTACTCCTGTCTGGGTCGGTATGCTGAGGGAGATCAGCGATGCCCTGATCTCATGTCTCAAACCCTACTCGAAGGTCCGGGCCCGGATGAATGGGTCTCGTACCATGTCAGTCGAGTAGCGCGAGAGATCGGTAAATCTCGCCGAGTACTGACCGACCGTCATGTTGCCCTGCCGCAGCTGAAGATGCTCCTGGATACGCACCGCACGAAGGGTGGCTGGGACGAACTCCGAGCGGAAGAGGCTCTCAAAGTCCGTCCAAAGAAGAGATGCCTCATCGTGCACCTGGAGCATCAAGCTCCACCATCATCCGGCTACTGCGTGTAGTAGGCTCGCAGTGAGGATCACCATGAGGTCTGCTGGTGTCCTCACTAGACTAAACACACGTACCACTGCCTCCAGCCAGTCCTCGGCTGCCTGGGGATCCGTCTCCCCGTGAAACCTGGGTGGTCGCTGGCGGTAAAACTCATGCAGTGCGCTGAGGCAATGTGCATCGTTAGCGGCTGGTGCTGGAAGCATCGGGGGCTCGGCGGGTAGAGCTACCGCCGGTGCCACTACTGACAAAGGGCCCTGCACCGAGGCCTCTTCGCTCGGTGGGATGTCGTCACACTCGACTCTCGGAACCCTAGCTGGCTGCCGTCGTGGGGCCATCCTGAAAAGGAAACAGGTGCGCCACGGTCAGATCAGTATACCTGGTGAGCTGATATAAGTAATCACAAAGAAAACTCTGAAACACACACACAATCAATGTTTTCGTGCATTAAGTTGGAAATCAGAAGTCAGGGTCCTGGTGTACGGATACGTCGGCTGCCGCACTAACACTGGACTCGCTGGACTGATAACCACACTCAATACGCTAAACATTATTGCTTTACATAGAAAAGATCAGAGTTCACGGTAGAACCGAACTCCTCTGATACCAATTTGTCACGACCCACCCTCGGGGTCCGTGCCGTGACTACCCCAAGCCCGCCTTCCATAGGCCAGGGGCTGGCGACTAGCACCAAGGCGTAAATACCAGTAAAAAAGGGAAGGCATTGCCTTTGTAAAGTAAACAAACACCACAGAGTAAGCAAGCGGAATGTAAACACTAAGCAAAAGCAGAGTACAACTGAAAGTGCGGAAAAGTAAATGGGCCAGTATACAAACCCAAACTGAAAGTAAAGTACAACTCGAAAGGGAAAACAGCAACTGAAAAGTAAAAGCCGCTACACCGAGCTGTCCACTAGAAATCCCACCTGAAGGGTGGGTACAGATAGCTCCACTGCTCCACGGGTCCCGCCGTCCGCTCCGAGCATGTCCCGCCCAGTGGTCCACCTCCAGGTACCGTCCTGCTCTGCAAGCCTCAGCTAAGATCAATGATGTCTGTCGTCTGCAACCAACACAACGTAGTGCGGGAAAAGCCCGTGCAAGGGTGAGTGTAAGCTACTCAGTAGGGACCCCGATACCCCTGAAGGACTCTCAAAATCCACAAAGGATAAACCACGAAGAAAGGTACAATCACGAAGTAACAACCGACACTGCTTAGGTAAATGCCCTTACATATACCTAAGTCATCAATTTCAAATACGCTCCAACCTTCGAGCCCAAGTACAACTCAGTCCACACATGAAAGTAAACGTATTCCACACAGGAAAGCAAAACGTAATCCACACAGGGTAGCACAACACAATCCACACAGGAAAGCAACAGGATTCAGCTCACACAGGTATACTTCTTCAAAGGATGATAAAGATGATCTCTGATCCATCTAAGTCGTCGGACCCATGAAGGATCGATCGGTAACTAACCCCCGCCAAAGACCCACACAGGATCGGGCCCACATAGGACCTGTAGGTGCTGGTTCACACATGACCGCTGAGCGCAAGGACCCACACAGGATCAGACCCACACAGGATCGGGCCCACACAGGTCCTGTAGCACTGATCCACGTAGGATCGTTGAGTGCTTTATTCATCGTCGTCGAATCCACACAGGATCCCGGTACTGTCATCGTCGCAGTCATAGTAGCAATAGTAGCAGTAGTAGTCACAGTAACAGTCGCAGCCAGCACTAGGGTTCCCACACACAGCAAGCTCGTTCGGAGGGTCCGCTCCACGAGCCGAGAGGCTGATACATCAACTGTCACAAAGTCCAGAGTTGATGTATCCAAAAGTTCCGTATCGTAAACAGGAACTCAACGCAACAGACGGTGCGTCGATCAGACGCCCGGTTTGAGAGTTATTGGCATTTTCGTCCACGGGGCCCGGTTGGTTTTTAAGGCAAAACCAACCCGACCATACTCCACCTGCGTCCAAAACTCGGGCGGAGTATGCCAAAAGATCCGTCTCACTAAGGGGAACACAACAAAGCTGACGGCACGTCAATTGGACGTTCGTAGCTCGAGATATGAGCGTTTCCGCTCCGAAGGCCCGGTTGGTTTCGTGAACGAACCAACCCGGCCGAACTCAAAGTGTTCCGAAACTTTGAGTGCAATATACCGAAAGGACCGTCTCAAAGTGTCCGGCGCGGCTGTGCGGCCCGGCCGGCGGCGGCGCGGCCTGGCGCCGCTGGGGTCACGTGCGGGGGGCTAAGCCCCCGCTTCCAGCATGGCGGCGCGGCTTTTAGCCGCGCCATTTTGAAACCGCCCCCCCCCCCCCTCGTGGGGGGCCTTCTTTGAAAGGAACTAGGGGGCCGCTTGCCCCCCTCAAGGAAACCGCCCCCCAATTAAATGGGGGGAGGGCTTTTGAGCGCTGGCCGGGGAATTAAATTCCCCCGGATTTTCACCATCCGGCCGGCCACCTGGCCGGCTGGTTTTTCTCCAACGGGACCGGCAAACCGGGGGAATTAATCTTCGTATGCTGACGAAGGATGTTCGAGGAGGAAGCGGTGTTCCCTTTCGTTGACACGGAAGACGAAGAAGAGAGGAGCGGCGTTCTTCGTCGGAGCTTGAGCGTTCTTCGTCAAAGTTGAAGAAGAAGGAGAAGAACCCAAAGGCTCTCAAGATAGCTAAACAATTCTAACCAACTAAAATAACCTAAGAGCTTATTTTATTCACAAACTTAACAAATTGAATTTCAAAGGTTTGAAATTCAAATAAGATAACTCCAAAATTAAAAAACAATTTTTCATGTCATTTAAAGATGGGTTAAAGGGAGTTTGAGAGAAGATGGAAGGTTTAGGTTCGTGTGGGTTCCACCACTCTTAATCCTCTCAATGGAGGTTAAGTGGGTGTGGGTCCCACCCCTAACTTCCTTTGAGAGAAGTTAACCAACAAAAGATAAAATAAAAAGTGTTCCACAATTTTATTCAACTTTTTATAATTCTCCCAAAAACTAACTTTCGTCCCGCATTAAACGCAACTTCGGAAAAGGTCTCCTTAAGCGAATATCAGCGTTGCGAATTATCGGTGTCCTTGGATTTCAATTCCGAGCACCGGATCAAAAGTTAGAAATTCCCGCTCGTTCGTTCACTGATCTTACCCGAGCCAAACTTCGGAAATTGATTCCGGGCACTCCGGGCCTCGGAATCAGGTGCCGTCTGAAACCGCGCTCTTGTAAAATTCCAAAGAAAATTAAGAAAAAAATTTCCCTTGAATTTTAGGGGTCTTTACAATCATAATGAATTAATAAAAATAATTAAAATCAGAACATTTTTTCATATGTATAGTGGGAGAATATAGATTTAATGGGAGATTTAATTTATGGGGATTTAGAGGTATGTGATGTTTATGATTGATTATGGTGTTATATGTATTTCAATAATTATTAACATGTATATGTAAAACTAAATTTTTCTTCATCTATAATCAGTAATACATAAACAAGTTTAATTATATGAAAAACTAAATGTATGTGGTAAGAAGTTGATTTTTAAAATTAATATATGAATCAAAAAAAATTCATTATTATTTTTCATATGGATTTTATCTTATGTAAGGTTTTAATAAATGAATGTTAATTCCTTGTTAGTAATTTTTTTTAATATGTTTCTCACTGAAAATGAAATTATAATTCATGGAAAATAACCATGTAAAGAAAAAATTGTTTTCTCCACAGGTCTGATATGGGAGATTATTGATATCAAAATAAAGATAATTGTTTCTCTATTGTTTATTATAATAATAGTTAATTATATGAATTATATATTCATTTATTTTTTTCCAAAATATAATGAGTATTGTTTGAAATTAAATGATGTTTATTTAATGATGAAATTATAAATAAAAAATATTTTTGAAAATAATGTTATTATATGTGTTGTAAATTATAATTTATCATGAAAAAAAATTATTTGTGAAGATTTTTTATACAATTCACCACCCATGATATTAAATGAGGACTGCATTTATAAATCAAAAATTTAAAATTTTGTATTTGGAGAAGAAAAAATTAGAAAAAATTCTAAAGGTTCTGATATGCAGTTAGAGTTGTCAATCCCATTCAAAACAATAGATTTTAGTGGTTTTATTTGATAAATCCTAAAAACTAAATAGAAAAACTCTAACACATTTAAAGAGTGGATCGATGCACAAATATTTATAATTAATTTCAATAAATAATATTTACATTTTCTTTAATTTTTTTTTCATTGTCGAATTGTTTAACCATTATTATCATACTATTGTTTCGATGAAGGATCCAACGATATAATCACTATAGTTTATTCTAAATGTGTTTGATAAATCACGAAACATTACCATTGGATCTATAAGTGAAAGACTGGAATAACAGAAACAGTTGTGTTGTTTTCTATTGATTTAATCAAGATTTCATCCCTTTCCTAAAATATTATATATATTCCCTTATATATAGAAAGAGATGATGAGAATTTATTCTATATATACTTGATATCATTATTTTGTGTATCCATCCAGGCCCTGAGAGGATTTTCTTGATATAAATTTTTAGTGAAATAAATATCTACCCTTAAAAACATTAGAAATCACCTCATATACATAGGTTAAAAAATTATTTATTGCAATAAATAACTATATCAATATTTTAATTCCATGTAAAACATAAATAGAACAACAAAAATATTAATAATGTAAGTAATTATATGAATAAATATAATATTTCCTTTTCATGTGTTAAAATTGAATATATATGAATTTGATTTCTTTTATATATTTAAAATAGCCCATTAATCTTCTATGACATTTATCAAAACAATAATAATAGCAATTTATTTATTTAATTAAATATCAATGTGTAATTCAATAAATAAATATATATAGAATTATGATAACTTGAATAATTATTATTCCAAAAAACCAGATATTTATATTTATTCTATAAATAAATTCATATAGAATCTCACTATGGTTTGTGATATCATTAGTGTGTAACCCTCTAGAACTCATTCCCAGAGAATTTTGTTAACTAGAATAAAACCCAAAAGTATATTTTATAAACACAAGAAGTTATCATAAGAAAATATGTTAATTCAACCATAGAAATAAGAACCTATGAAAATGAACAATGTAATATAATCACATTTTCTCTGTATCTCACATATCCAGTTGCATACTTATCTAATCATTCTACATTATGGATATATATTTCATTGAATTTTAAAAAATTATACATTTGATAAACCAACCAAGTACATGGGATTAATTAGATATTTATATTCCAATCAATGAACATAAAATAACTACGTCCATTAACGTGGAAGGGACAAATCCAATCTCAACATATTCATGAATGTCACATCACTTATGATGCACCCAATGCATACTACCTCACCATGAGAATATGTTTTCAAAATTTTCATCAATGCATTGAACTACATGGTTTTTGAATATTAATTCATAATAACCTCATGTATATGGACCAATTAACACATTAAAAAAATCTAATGTCAAATATAACATGTTGAATTTTTACAAGAGGGTTTATTATCATGATCTCATATCGTGGAGATTTAAAAGTGAAAACTTCTTGATAAGAAGAATAAATATCTTATAAGACACATAAATCTAATATCCCCTACTAATAATTTCCTATGTTATATATTCTATCTATCCATATAATATAAATTTAATAATTTTTTATACAACTTCATGGTTCTCATTATATTAGTGAATTTCCATGACTATTTTATGCGATTGATTCTTTTAAAAAATTAAAAATTTATCATTACATAGAAAAATAATCATTATGTGGTAAAATATTTATTTTTATTATATTGGTTTTATATACAATAATCAAAAATAAAAATTAGTTTTTTGGTGAAAAAAATCCAATATACTCCGACTTTCCTTAGAACGATTTGTTAATGTATTTGAATTTGTAAGCTCTTACATTGTATTTATGCTTCTACTGAAATAATTACATGTTAGATGGATTCAAAAGGTATTAATTCATGAAATATCTATATAATAATACATCACATATTGGAGAAATTTCAAATAATATTTGATACATTGAAGGTATATGATTTGTTCATTTGTGTGACCACTAATCCTTAGTAATGGTCACCACTACAATATCATCACATTACATTGTGAGCATGTACTTACTAAATACATTAATCCAAACTCATAGAAAATATCATGTATTAAATTTACATATTTAGATAAAAAAGACACAATATACCAAAACTATTTAGTAGAATCAGTGAACCCTGGAATCATTGAGATCATCTACCCAAAACTCTTCCATTAAGACATAATACGTATATGGAATAT
Source organism: Viscum album (assembly GCA_963277665.1). Lineage (NCBI taxonomy): Eukaryota > Viridiplantae > Streptophyta > Magnoliopsida > Santalales > Viscaceae > Viscum > Viscum album. The sequence continues at coordinate 1,032,287,152 of OY728156.1, forward strand.
GATTTTAGATCATGATGATCTATATGAAAATTATTATATATATACCATTATAACCAACTATTCATCTTTCCCAATAACTATAAAAATATACATTATATGCATCTAATTCTATAGTATAGTATTCATTATAGTATTTTTTGGTCACTTGGTTCGACTTGATATCTTCCTTCCATGCTTAAGGTATAGGGAACATATATCTAGATACATAGCATGAAATAAATGATATAACTTATAATTGATATGTAATGTATTATAATAATCCTTTCTTTTCCCCCAATTATGTTTGAGGAAACCTTTCTACTAAAGATGTATACCATGTGGCACTCAATATAATACACTATAGAAATGTTCTATAATAAATATCATCACTATCTGTTCAAATTATATAACTTTTCATAGTCTGATTAGATTATTAAATCAATAAATAATGATCTTAATACTTATAGAGTAGACTATTTGAACAAATCATATAATGGATAATAATTTATTTATCTTTTTCATAACTAATTGTTCAAAAAATATCTCATTTAGAGTTAGTAATATGTCATTAACATATAATACTATGAATGACTGCACAACCATTATAATTCTTGTTGACACAAGGCTCACATTTATTATTTATGAAATCAAATTCATATATGGATTCATAAAATTGGTTTTCCCGTGATTTGGATGCTTAAATTAACAAATACTTTGATCCTTCCAACATACATAACATATTGGCATAACATAGGGTGAAAAATTATTATAGCTGTGTGATATTAAAATCTATAATAATGTTATCATTGGGGAAGGCTATGTTGAAATCTATTTTCAAAATATCATAATCATGGTAAAATAATGGATTTTAGATTTGAAAATAGTTATAATTTAAAAATATAGTTTTTTCAATAATGTAGATTTATCCATCTTATAACAATTAAAACACAATATGTGCTAATATTACTATCAATTTATTGTAACGTATTTAAAACATATTTATAAAAAAACAGGATTTATATTTGATAAACATTTTTGAAGAACCCATAATTGGTTCAAGTACATGAATTCTATCAGATAATTCATGGATTATTTCTGTCATGGAACATTTTTTATTCTTGCTATTTCATTATAGGATGAAGGTTCTTCATTATCAACTAATAATGATTGACTATCCATGAGGACAAAAAAAATTGTAATTGAGTCTCTTCAACAAAATATTACATAGGGTAATTTAGAATTTTTTCATGTATAAACCATTATGACAATTATTAATTTACTATGGTGAATCTTCTTTTTCCCCAATTATATCTATTGAATACACAATCCCCCTTAAAAAATATTTATTGTATTCCCACTATAATATTCTTGTAAAAGGATTCCTATAGATAATATCCATTTATTTACATAGGATATCATGTAAATATACAATTCATGCCTCATGGTTATAGTTTATTTCTAGGGATATCCCTAAATAATAAATCTAAATGACATTCATGAATATGTGACCAAACAGATTTTTTTCACACCAAAAATCATATATGGTCCCCTTTTATATTTTTATTTACACAAAATATAGTGCATAATATATAGGGTATAATTCATATTATCAAATGGATAATATTACATCTTCATGACTTTTCATTGTACTCACTATGTCTAAAATGGTGTGATTACTCCTTTCACTAAGACTATTCCACTATTTCTCATGATGGGAGTGTGTTGAGATAGAATCCCAAGACCTATGAAAATTTATATAAACTCTTAGTTAAAATATCAACCACCTTGGTAATAGTACTGTTTCATTATCTTTTTACTATTTTGGTTCTACACATCATTCATTAATTAATTTTTTTTTTAAATTAATTATATATATCCATCATTAAATTGAAATATCCATATCATCTAAAGTCTTCTATAAAATTTATGAAGCATATACACATCTAACATCAAGCAAAAAGGTCTATGAACATATATGTGACATGATTAAATAATGTATATTTACACTTTATAGTTTCCAAGAAATTGTGGTTTCTCCATTTTACATTGAGAATAAAAATAGGCCATAACATGTTTTGTAGTTTAATTGAATCTAAATATGCCTCTTTTTATAGAATTCTCATGTACATGACATTTATATTTACAAGATATTGATTTCATTACTAATTGTTAATTGATTCATATTAACTTGTTTCATTAGCATTTTCCAAAAAAATTATATTCTAGTTAACAAATACCATTATTAAGATGTGGTATACCACAGATAATGATATATATTAAAGTATCACCTTTTATTACAATAAATGAATAAAAATATATCCTTATCTATACTGGACATATATTTTTTTCAGAACTCAACATATACTAATAGTTTAGATAATATAAAATCAATTCCTTCATCAAATTAATATGGTGGTATTTTATATCTAGTGCAACCATTTTTTGATACATTGTTAGTTCAAAGATATAACTTTCCTATTGAAGCCATCCAAAATATACCTGGTTATTATATTTGAAATAATGTGATCGACACAATCTATATATAATACCTAAAAGGTAGAAACTGAAATATTACATTAAATAAAAAATCGACACGAAATATACCTATATATCCTTACTTAAGTGATCTTCTTCTTATAGTGGCCCTGTAGGTTCCAGGTGCAGCAGAAGCACGTAGGTGGGTTTTCCCAACTTTGATTTTAGCGTTAAAAAACGTTCAAACCACGATATGTCACGATATAAAATGCTGGATCTTTGGAATAGAACAAAGAATGAAAAAAAGAGGGAGTCTGAGAACCATAATGATAGGATCATCATATATAGGTTATAATTAATTTAATTAATTCACAAGAATTACTTTGGTGGAATTATTTCTTCGTTGATGTCCCCAGTTACGATCCGTTGTGATCCGTCGTTGCGTCATAGAATCCAAGTATAGGATTCCACTAGCAGTGATCCACACGTTCTCTACGTATCTCTAGATGATGCTGAAGGGATCTCTGAGTTCTAGCATGGAAGAACCTTCGCTTGCGATATCCTCCTTCGATCGCCTTGATCTGGTGGTGGTGGATCTCTCTCGGTCTTGAGAGAATTATTAGAGGAATGGGTTCTTTCGGCCTTGAAATAACTCCCCAGAATTGTTGTGAACTACGATTCTTTGTGGAAAAGCGTTGGGGTTGTTAGGATATCTATAATTGGGTTTGAGGTTATAGAGTTAAGACAGTAAATTAACACGTTACACGTTTTATTTATTTCATTAACTCTTTTTGAAAATCTCCATGTCGAATTATTAATTCCTTGACATGTGCCCACACTGATTATAATAAATATAATTTATTAAAAAAAATTATATCCTCAAAATCTCGACTAGAAAAACTACATGACGTGTAATCATTAATACACAGTGTGTACTCATTTTCCATAAAACTACACAGTGTGTATATTTAATATACATGACATGTACTTTTATTTTCTATTTTTCATTATTTCCTCCACCACATTTATTAGTCCTTGGGTAATGGATGTTTGTTTCATTAATAATTTAACTGAATTACTCAATAAAAATATATATTATTTCATCCACAATATATTCTCTAAAATAACTACTGTCAAAATAAATGTGATCATGCATCCTTAAATAATTATTAATCCACATTCAGAAATAATCTTTATCGAACTTGTTAAATTAATATTTAACCTAGATACATGGACACACTTAGTGTGTGACCCTCTTGGCCTCTTTCTTAGTGGCATTAGGCAGAGCCTGCCTAAATTCCAAGGATAGTGTCTAGAAACATGCCAAGGCACCCATAGAGAAGGAAGTTAACGCCGCAATGATGTGTCATCTCATACGAACGCCTACCGTGTAATATAATCCATTTGTATCAATATCTCTAATCCATTGGGCTTCTTGCAAGTTCCATCAACCCATTTTATCGATTATTATTTCTTTTACTTTATGAAATTGAACTTTCCCATTCCTTACCATGGACATGGATTTACTTAGGCTATATTAATTCCATCAAGGGACCTGAGATATCTACTTTCATTATAAAAGAGAAGGGACAAATCCTTTCTCGCATTATCTATTAATGAAGTATTACTCCTGACGCACCCAACATTTTTTACCTCACTATGAATAGTGTTTCTTCACAATTTTCATCAATACATCTATGTGCACGAGTTGTAATACCAACTAATAAAAACATTAATGTCCAATGACCAATACACACGTCTGTAGATAGGAACATCCAATGACACTATGAAATGTGGATTTCTTAATGGTGGGTCACATTCTCATAATATCATCCTGAATATTACCAAGGGTGCACACCATGAAGAGGTTCCTCAATGGTTTATGAGTCCTCAACCCTAATTGACGGTTTTATTTTTGTCCCTCAAATAACATCATCCATCCATAGAAGATATATTCATAAAAAGTATAACGACACTTTCGGGTTCTCATCATAGAAGAGATCCACTATGACCCATTAATGAAACAGCTGTCATTTGGACATTATCACATGAATTATCATGGAGAAGAACAATCATTATGTGATAAGGTATTTATTAATGAATAAAGTACAAACTAGTTTGTTCTAGGCCACCAAATCCAACTGACTCCTACTTGGACTAGATCCAACTGCTAACAACCTTTAACCCACTAACTCTCACCTAATATTCATGCTTCTGCTTAGATAAGCCTTTAGTCATGGGGTCTGCCATGTTCTCTTCTATGGACACTCTACTCACTGTAACTTCACCACTGTGATAGAAATCACACAATATGTGATACTTCCGGAGTATGTGCTTTGTCCGTTGATGCGACCATGGTTATTTTTTAAGATCCACCGCTATAGTATTGTCACAATACAATGTGACTAGGTCTTTACTTATAGGCACCACATCAAGCTCTTGGACAATGTTCCTAATCCAAATGGATTCCTTGGCTACATCATAAGCCTCTATATATTCGGACTCCATTGTAGAATTAGTGACAACGGGATGCTTTGAACTCTTCCAGCTCACAACTCCTCCATTGATGCATAAAACATATGTAGATTGTGACTTTAGATCATTTTGATCGGTCTGAAAACCAACATCAGCATACCCTCGAATGACAAGGTCCTCATCTCCTCTATACACCTGGAACATATCCTTAGTTCAACTCAAATACTAAAGGATAGTTTTAACTGTAGTCCAATGTTGTTCTCCTCGATCTTCATTGATATCTGCCTACCATGATCAGTGAAAAGACAACCTCAAGCATAGTATATAACATGAAATACATGATGGGTCTTATATCCTAAGCTTATGGGATCTTACTCATTATATATTTCTCCTGTTGGGTCTAGGGACACATTTTCATAGAAAGATGCATGCCATGTGACACTAGAACCAATCCCCTCTTGGATTGTTCCATACTAAATCTCTTTTGTATCTGGTCAATAAATGCACCCTAACATAGTCCAAGAAGCCTCTTGGATCTATCACGAATGATCTTGATCCCTATAATGTAGGCTGCTTCACCCATTTCCTTCATGGAGGAACACTTGTTCAACCATTCATTAACTGAATGTAAGACTGGTAAATAGTTTCCAATAAGCAATATGTCGTCAACATATACTACTAGGATAATGATCACATTCCCATTAAACAACTTATAAATGCATGTCTCACATTAATTTTAATGAAAGAAAATTTCATTATGGATTCATAAAATCGAATGTTCCATGACCTGGATGTTTTCTTTAATCCATAAATGGAATTCTGCAATTTGAAAACCCATTTGGATTCACCTGGTGTCACAAACCCTTCTGTTTGTGTCATATAGACATCTTCCTGAAGGTTCCCATTAAGTAATGTCGTTTTGACATCCATCTTTCAAATCTCATAGTCTTGGTAAGATGCTATAGAAAGTATGATTCTTATGGATTTAAACATGGAAAATGACGAGAAGGATTCATCATAGTCAATTAATTGACGCTGTCTGAATTCTTTAGCCACTAACGTTGCATTATAGGTGCTAACTTGACCTTCGACGACCATTTTCTCTTGAATACCCATTTGCATCCAATAGGATTAAAATCAACTGCCTCATTGACCAGAACCCAGACTTGGTTCTGATACATCATATTCATCTATGATATCATAGAATCTATCCATATTGCAGCTTCTAAGATTTTTAATGCTTTCTTTTAGGAGAGAGGTTCATTATTTTCCAACCATAATGATTCACCATCCTCAGTGACTATGAATCCAAATCTATCTGGTTCCCTTACCTCTCTTGAGCTCCTACGCAGTACTTGTCTTTCTGGAACCTCTTGAACCGGTACCTGTGGAACCTGTTCCTATACCAAATCCCATTTATCTTGAGCATCAACTTCACCGAAGTCAATCATTCTCCCACTAACCTTCTTCAGGATGTGCTCCCTCTCAAGAATGATGGCTTATCTGGCGACAATCACTTTATTTTCTGAAGGTTTATATAGGTAATATCATTTTTTTCCTTGTGATATCCTATAAAGATACACCTCGTGCCCAAGGGTTCCAGTTTGTTGCCTGAGAAGGCCTTAATAAACACCTCACATCCCCATACACATGTGTGTAATAATGTGGGTTTCCTTTCATTCCATAACTCAAATGGAATTCTATTTACTACCTTAATTGGTACTCATTTTAATGTGCATGCTGCAGTTTTTAATGCATATCCCCAAAAGGATAATGGAAGATCTTAATGACTCATCATCGACCTCACCATGTCCAAAAGGTGCAGTTCCTCCTTTCACAAACACCGTTCCACTGTGGTTTATAAGGAGGAGTGAGTTGATATAGAATCCCAATCTCCTGTAGAAGATCATTGAACTCTTGGTTCAGATATTCTCTACCTCGATCTGATTGATGTTTTTTAACTTCTTTCCAAGTATATTCTCAACATCATTCTTAAATTCCATAAATTTCACTAAGGATTCTGACTTTTACCTCATTAAGTAGACATATTCATATCTACTCAAATAATCAGTAAAAGTAATGAAGTAAGAATATCCACCCCTAGATTCTACCAGAAATTGTCAACATAAATCCGTGTGCGCCAACCCTAGAAGCTCTGTGGCCCTTTCACCATATCCACTGAAAGGTGGCTTGGTAATTTTACCTTGTAATCAAGTGTGACATCTATTATGTGGTTTTTGCTCAGTAGATTCTAAATAAACATCTTGGTAGAGCATTGTCAAGTGCTTCTCATTTAGATGACCGAGACGGTTGTGCCACAACTGGGTGATGTATGAGTCATGTGAGTTTGTTTCGTTATCGATTTCCAAAACTTGGTTTTTATAATTTAATACATACAAACCATTATTTAAATGTTCTATACCATAAAGTATAGTGTTTTTATAAATGAGACAACCCTTATTTCCAAACTAGAAAATAAATCCATCCATATCCAAACAAGATACAAAAATTATTTTCTTGGTAACACTAGGCACATAATAACAGTTATGTAAAACCAAAATCATCTCAGACGGCAATGAGGGGTGGTAATCGCCAAGAGCCAAAGGAGCCATCCTTGTGCCATTGGTAGCTCGAAGATCCACCTCTCCTCTAGAAATATTTATAAATCTACTTGGTTACTGCATTTGAATACAGATGTGATCCCCACAAGGTGTATCTAATACCCAAAGTGTAGAAATAGAAATATTACACTCGATAACGAACACCCCTTTAGCATCCCCATGCTTCTGGGTGCAGTTCCTCTTACAGTGGCCTTGCTTCCCACATGAAAAACATACTGCCTCCCATTCCATGCCCTACCTCTGGATCTTCCACTTCTTGGAAGGATGACGCTCGGGGTCTTCATACCATTTATAAGTCTTTGACCCCTTTTCCTTACCCTTCCTTTTCATATTCACCATAAGGATTGCGGGTTTGTCACGCCCCATGTCGTTATCTACCTAGAGAATTAATGTCAGAAGTTCTGATAGACTATTCTCATTGTTTCTCATGTTATAATTGACAATGATGCTAGATAAGGTCCTGGGTAGTGAAGATAGGATACGATCTTTACCCAACTCATCTGGGAAAGGAATCCCTAATATGTCCAAGTGATCAATATGCCCAATAATATTGACTACATGAGGTACAGCTGGCACAAACTCTCCAAGCTTAGTTGCAAACAAAGTGTTGGAGATCACATATCTCGCATGTCTCACCATCTCTTGGTAGAGATCCTTGAGGATAGACATCATGCTATACACGTCCATGTTTTCATTTTTCATCAAGATCTCATTGGGCATGGATGATAGAATGAAACACTAGACATATGTGGCATCATCCATGTGTTTTTCATAGAGAGATAATTCCTCATCACTAACCTCTTTTCTAGGTACAACTGGAATAGGCTCTTCCAGAACATGCAATTTCCTTTAGTGGTGAAGGATGACGTGTAAACGTCTCTACCACTCTTATAAATTGGTGCCAGTGAAAAGGTTTTCCTTCTCAAGTATGGTTTGCAATGATATTTTTGAAGTCATTTTCTTGCCGTTTCTACAAATTAAGATGAGAAAAGGTTTAGTACTTTATTACAAAACAAAGAAAAATAAATAAATTAATACTTATTAATCTCCCACTATTTTATCGAAATACAATATTCGTCACCATTGACATTGGTATATTTTGTTGCCTAAATATTCTAGTGGAAAGGATCCATATTTCCCTTTTTATTACCCCAACGAGGGTTGTTCATGCTACTAAAAGGGTTTTAGGTAGGCATTTTAAATGCCAACTGCATTAACTCATAGCTCCTTGATCCACTGAGTGGACTCCCCAATCCTGAAATTTTTTTATTTTGGATTTCCTCAAACATTGACTCTTGGTCACACCATGTTCTGCTGTGGCAGTCAACCCTTGATTCATACAACATCAAGTCAACCCAAAACCTTGAATTAGAATTCTCCGATAATTGAAAGCATCCCATATAGGGTTGGTCAAACACATTGAACTATGGTTCGATTCTAACCACGATTGTGGAAGGCTATACCGACTTAATATTTCTTTGAAGGATTTTATTCTTATATGTAAATTACCAATTTATTAACTTTTATTACATGATTATTAATATGATGTGGGATATACTTTACTGATTAACCATTTCTAATATAATATTTATGTATAAGACGATTTGATTATAGTTCCATCTTGCATGCTTGTTTAATTCATTAATTGTGTGACCTTGACAACACAACCACAATAAATAAACAATACAATGGACAGAAATAAAATAAATGGTATGATCATGAGATTTTTCTATTGGTTAGTTTATCTAGATGTTGATAAACAAACCCAATACCTAGGGGATAAACATCTTGAACCTTTCAGGTTCGTGTTTATAGCCTTCCACCTGTCCACCTTTGTATCTCCTTGGATTGGTTTCACCATGGCTCTTGACATGAGCCACCTCCACTAGTTTGGGAGCTCCATCGATTACATATGCATTTATCTCACATGCAGGTGATGGGAAAAATAAGTGTTTTTACCTAAATGAATCCTTGGGCATGCAGGCCCTACATTTTAATGAGGACAAGGCTCGCGGGACAACAAATTTAATTTAAATAAATAAATTAAATAAACCATTGACATAAAAAGGTCTTGAACTAGCTCACGATCATCCATACAAGCAATCATATTTACACATAAAAACTATCCTTCAATTCATTAATCGCTCTTGTTTAAGAGAAATCACGCTTGAATTAATTAATTATCTAGAATTAATCAATCCTTTTATCTTAAACCCTTTTTTGAATTTCCTTGAGATTCTAATCCATCATTATTTTAAATAGATAAATTCATTTAAAATTATATTTTCACTTAACTTGTACGTTGGAGGAAACCTGGTGAATTCTTGTTCATTACACATATGTTAAATTAATCATATATTTATAAAACACCTATCACGTGTTGTGCCACAGCTTTACGCCTGCACTATGGTACACTTCTCAAGGGTTTGTATAATATAATAATAAATTTTAATAAATCTGGGTAATTTGGGTGAGTACACGGCATGTAGTTCTGACTACAATGTGTATTCTTTTATTCCCTATCTATTCGAAGTACACACCTGGGGATATAGAATGTTAATGCACTACAGAAACTTTCGGAGTACACGACAGGTTTAGTGGGACACACGCCATGTAGTTTCTGTGTTATATGGTTTCTAGCTGGGAAAACCATGTACGGGTTACACGGTCTAACCCTAACCTGAAGGGACTACATGTCGTGTTCATTGGACCACACAGTATGTAATCCGGAAACCATGTGACACATGTTCCTGGTCAACACACAGTGTCATAAATGACATAGATAGGATCAATACATGGCCTGATTTGGAGGACCAGTCTGATGCATGAACATAGGCTACACGACGTGTACTTCTGAATGCACACCATGTATCCTCATGTTGTATGGCCAGAAATGTTTGGCTCCTACAGATGATATCATCTATTTTATTTTAATCAAAAATTAAATGAAATTGTTGTTTCTGTATGGTGAACATGAAATGATTGAAGAGGAATAGATGTCGAGATTCAGATGTAAAGAAGAATTAACTTGAATTGAAACAACTAAATTATTAAATGCATAAATCACCAACAAAAAAATAAATAATTATAATCAATGATACGACCCCTCTGATACCACTTGTAGGTTACAAGTGTAGTGGAAGCATGTTGGTGGGTTTTCCCAACTATGATTTCAGTGTTAAAAAATGTTCAAACCAAGATCCCTCAAGATATAAAACACTGGATCTTCGAAATAGAACGAAGAACAAAAAACAAAATACGGAGTCCTGAAACCATAGAGATAGGATAATCATATGTTGATTATAATTAATTTAATTAGTTCACAAGAATTACCTTCGTGGTATTATTTCTTCATTGATGTCTCTAGTTACGATCTACTATGATCCGTTGTTGATTATATAATCCGAGTGTAGGATTCCTCTAGCGGTGATCCACATATGCTCCACATATCTCTAGATGTCACCGAAGGGATCTCTGAGTGCTAGAACAAAAGAACCTTCGCTTGTGATGTCTGACTTCGATCGCCTTGATCCAGAGGTGGTGGATCTCTCTTGGTCTTGAGAGCGTTCTTGGAGGAGGGATTTCTTCTGGCCATGAGAGAACTCTCCATAATTGTTGTGCACAATGATTCTCTATGAAAAAGTGTTGGGGTCGTGAGGATATTTATAATTGGGTTTTAGGTTATAGAGTTATGAAAATAAATAAATGTGTTACGCATTTCATTTATTTCATTAACTCTTATTGAAAACCCCCAGGTCGAAATATTAATTCCTTGACATGCACCCACGCTGATTATAATAAATATCATTTAATAAAACAATATTATATCCACAAAATCCTGACTATAAAAAATACATTCCGTGTAATCATTAATATACAGAGTGTACTCGTTTTCCATAAAACTAACGGCGTGTATATTTAATATACATGGAGTGTACTTTTATTTTCCATTTATCTTTATTTCCTCCACCGCATTTAGTAATCCATGAGTAATGGCTATTTATTTCTTAAATAAATATAACTTCATTACTCGTTAATAAATATATATTATTTCATCAACAATATATTCTCGCGAATAACTAGTGTCGAAATAAATGTGATCAGGCATCCTTAAATAATTATTAAACCATAGTTGGGAATAATATTTATTTAACTTGTTAAATTAATTTTAAACTAAGATACATGGGCACACATAGTGTGTGACCCTCTTGGCCTTTTTCTCAGTGGCATTAGGCGGAGCCTTCCTAAAGTCCATGGTTAGCGTCTAGCAACACGCCAAGGCACCCATAGAGAAAGAAGTTAACGCTGTAAGGACGTGTCACGTCATACGAATGCTTACTGTGTAATATAATTCCTTTTTATCTATATCTCTAATCAAGCGGGTTGCATCCTAGTGCCATCAACAGATGTGCTCGATTATTCTTTCTTTGAATTTCCAGAATTGAACATTCCCAATCCTTACCATGGAAATGGATTTACTTAGGCTATATGGATTCCATCAAAGGGCCTAAGATATATACATCCATTGTGGAACAGAATAGACTAATCCTTTCTCTCATTATCTATTAATGCAATATTACTCGTGACACACCCAATGTATCCTACATCACTATGAACCATGTGTCATCACAGTATTCATCAATACATCTAAGTGCTCGAGTTTTAATACCCATTAATAAAAATCTTAAAGTCTAAGGACCAATACACACATCTGCAGATAGGAACATCCAATGAAACGATGAAATGTGGATTTCTTACTAGTGGGTCTCATTCACATAATATCCTCCTAAATATTACAAAGGGAAAATACCATGAGAAGGTGCCTCAATGTTTTATGAGTCGTCACACTTAATGGCGTGTATTATTTGTGTCCCTCAAATAACATCATCTGGAAATAGGATATATATTGAAGAACAATGTTATGGCACTTCAGGGTCCTCATCATACCAGGGATCCAATATGACCCATTAATGAAAAAACTGTCCTTAGGACATTATCACATGCATTGTCACGCAGAAGAACAATCAGGATGTGATAATGTACTTATTAATGAATAAAGTACAAAGTAGTTGTTTCTATGCCACCAACTCCAACATGCCCTTCCTTCCACATGATTTTTTTTTCACTTTATTCCTTATCCTAAATATAGGTCATCATACTTTTGTCCAGGTGGTGTCAATAATTCATGGAATTGGAGTTAGTATTTTTCCCCCAAAATTTAAATTCCTTTTTCACGTTAAGGAAATATATTTTTCAAGATTAATATAATTTTATTATTGAAAAAGAAGGGTCATTGGATCTAATGGATATATATAAATTTCAATCATTATATTATTCAACATGAAGCTAGAGAATATCTAATGAAGTATGGAATCTGTGAGGCTAGTGAAAAACTCACTAGGTTACATAAAATCTAAAATATAGAAGCACATATTACATACAATCATCACAAAATACATTATTTCTAGGTGGACCATCTTCTATTCTATTTTACATGATATGTTCTTCAGAGTCCTTAATCCACTCCTCTCTAGATTTCTATCGATAAAGAGCATGAATATGTGATGACATTATGAATTCAAATATGAATTAATTAATATTTTATAGATCAGTAGACATATATGACATCACAATGTATTATAAATACAATAAAGCGTCTACATGTTTCTATAAAAATATTTTTTTCACCTCACTAGCCTCCGTAGAAAGATCTTTCTCTATAATAGGGTACTATAACATATATAATTTATGACCATAGAATTATATATTGTGAAAAAATACATTACTACTAGAAATTCATACTACTGTAGATATTTTATTAATCTAATATTTATTGAAATTATATTGTCATAGTCATATCTTTTTTCACTTTTTAGAAAAAATAAATATAGTTTTCACACAATTTATTAATTATAATAATATTGAATAATGATTATTATTAATTAGACTCTAAATATTATTTAAATTCATAATATACATTACCATTATATTGAGAATATCTTATCAAATTGGTTTTCTAGTGGTTAGGATCCATATTTCTATTCTTATAATTCATAAATGGGCTTATAAATAGTTTTATGATATATTAGAGGGTGGTCCTTATGATTATATTAACTCATAGATCTTTGATATATTGAGTGAAATCCCCACTCTTGAAATCCAGGACGTAAATTTTCTAAAAACATCCCCTAGTTACAATAATTCTTTCTTATGTAGCCAACCCTTGATTTGATCTATGTTAATCAGCCCAATATATTATTTAAAAAACTCACATAATGGTAATAACCATGAATTGAGATACATATAATCTTTGAACTATGGTATCATTTTAACTCATATAATGGAAGAAATTTCTATTAAAATATTTCTATGAGGTTATTTTATCTTATATATAAAAATTCATTAATTTATACTATTACATAGATACTAATAATGTGGTGATTTTGGATATTTAATTTACCATCTCCATAAAAAATATTTTATTCACAATTCATTAATTTTATCTCATATTGAATTATCAGTACTTCATTTAATTTATGTGGAAACATTTAATAACTCATAAAAAATAGTTAACCAAGAACTAGATAGAAATAAAATTAAATATACAGAATGATCATAAACTTTAACTACTAGTTTATTTGTCAAATTAACAAAAAAACCCTTGAACCTAAGTATTAACATATTGATGTTGGCATGGTTTGAGTTGTAATATTTAAATTGTTCCCAAATCTATCTCCATAGATTCAACTTAAACTATCTCTACTCACATGGTGTATCCTTCTATTAAATATCACCAATCACACATAAGTGAGGGTAATGAGTAGTGTGGGGATATATTAAAGAAACCATTGACACACAATCTGATATATAATAAATAGGTAGTGGTATTAACATATAATAATAATAATAATAATAATAATCATCATCATGAATCCCATGAAATAATAATTTAAATAAATGAAACTCAACCAATACCTCGGATGATCAATTTCATGATCATTCACACTTGAAAAAAGTACACATTTAATACTAGATAAAATTTATTTCCATTAATTCCTTGTTATGATAAAATATCAGAATTAAAAAGTCAATTATCTGATTAATAAATTTATTTAACTTAATTTTCCCTACAAATACGTCTCATGATTCCCATTCAATATAATAGAAATTATATTAAATACTTATATTTAATTTATAAATTACTCAAACATTATGTGTAGTAAAAGATATAATAATGAAAACCCATATTATTAGTGATAAATTATTTCTGGTATTTAACACATAATGAAATAGAGAAAATATAGCATGTTCCATTATTTTCTACATAGAATGTACTTCCACTAGTATAGTATTCAACGTTTCTTAAAATGGTCATTGTCTTGTAATGTGTATTATCCCAAAATGTATCGATATGTCATTTTACAATATTACCTGACATGTAGTTTTGAGTGAAAATCCATATAATCATCTCATCATTTATGACTCTACATATACCTATAATATATAAAATATGTGCCACAAAAAATTCACATAATGTATAGAACTTGTACGAAAACCATACATGAAACGTATATATATACTTATAAGGAAAATAAGAAAATAATTATTTAAATATTACACACAACTCACCACAATACATAGTGTGTAATCTGTGTTGTAAATCATGGTCACTTGACATTTAAATCCGAATTCACAGTTCTAAGTTTGGTGGAAATTAATTATTTAATTCAAGTGTTGACCCAGCCTACCCACCTAGGGATTCATTGTGTTTTATTTGTAATTTTTTTTCATTATGTCATGTGTGTAATTTATTTTTCATTATGTCATGTGTAAATATCGCTACCTGATATTTACATAGTCTAATGTATTGTCTTATAGATGGAATTCAATAAAAGATTTAAATTTTTTATATTTCATTCCCTTTGACCACATAAATTCCACAAATCCCATAGGGTCAAACCTCGGGTGTTTCATGGAGTTTACATTAGTTTCATGCAATATAACCCTACCAATCCATTTTCTTACTAGTGGTCAATATATGACACATAATGATGAAACATAATTTTATATATCATGAAATGTTGTGATGGGATCATTTAGAATTAATAAATAGTTAATGGCTTCTTATATGGCCATATGAATGTAAAAAATTTATTATATAGTGAATATCTAATTAGATATTGAAATACATAAAATGAAAACTAGAAAAAAAATGAATAAAATAATCAGGTATTTCTAAATAAAGATAAATAAATTTGTGAATACTTAGTTATTGATAAAATATTCTAGATCATAGTATAAGCTATCGAGACTATGTTCAGTAATTATTTTTTAGTTTCCTCAGATAAATACATAGTACATGTTGAATGCAACCATATAATATTTAAAGAGTTGATATTTCACATATAATATATATTCATAAGAATTTATTTCACTGTTAATTAATTTTTCATTACTAGTTCTATAGAACATTCCTCTCATACCATCTTCACAATGAGGATCCAAGAGTATAATACC
Source organism: Viscum album (assembly GCA_963277665.1). Lineage (NCBI taxonomy): Eukaryota > Viridiplantae > Streptophyta > Magnoliopsida > Santalales > Viscaceae > Viscum > Viscum album. The sequence continues at coordinate 1,032,303,219 of OY728156.1, forward strand.
TCTTGCATAATTCACAAAAGATACATGAAACTTAGAATGTCATCATGAGAGCTTCTGGAGCGGCGTGGAAGAACAAAACCTTTTATTCAATTCAATATTGATCAAAAAGAAATTCCATTTCTGTATTAAAAGATATCATCATGTTATATCATCCATGATATGGTGTATGGGGATTGATACTCTTTATACGTGATAGAGTTCTCGAAAATATATCTCTATGTCTTGAGATATTTTTATTGAGATGAATATTTTTTGTAGAAAATGGTTAACCTTGGAAATCACATAAATCATGTGATATAATTTTCGTATTGAAATAGTTATTTCACAAATTACCTTAATGAATATTTGAATTTTATGTGAACCCAATTTCAAATAATAACTATATTTGTTTTATTTTTTTCATTGGCATATGCTAATTTTTTAGAAATTTAAATATTATCCCTTCTGGATAATATGATCATCTCATCAATCCTCCTTGAAATTTTTCAAACCATGAATGATAAATATTTACATAAATAAATAAATATAATTTTATTACTAATTCAATAAATATGTATAGGATTACTGTATTGGGAATAATTATTATTCCACAAAACTGTATAATAATATTTTTTGTTAATATTATATTCAAATAGAATTTACTGGTGGTTCATTATAAAAATTATGTGTGACCACATAATCTTATTTCATATTTAAATAAGGATAATTGGCCCAATGTTTGAGGTCAATGTTTATCAATACATAAGTCCACCTTTATAAAATGTTGTTCATGTTCCAACAAATAAAACTCCTTTAAATGATCACTATGCAACATAATATTTTTTCATGATATAACATCCTAGAAATTATATACATGTCCCCTAATATTATATTATAGACATATCTTACATTGAAATTATTAAAGTAAACTTTTTGATAAAACAATAATGGATATAAAAAATTAAATTGATTTCTTCCAATAATAATTCCTTATAAATATGACTTAATTAAATCATAGTTTTTAAATCTTCTATAGATTTTTTCAGTAATTTAATATCACATTGAACCACCCAAAATTCTATAACTCACTATGAGAATATTCCATCATGGGTTTCATAAATAAATCAATATAACGGATTCAATAAATAATTTTATAATAATAATAAGTCTATGGATTAATACCTAGGTCTGTAGAAAGAATATTTGAGGACGCATTTTACACGTGGACATACTACTGGAATTTCTTTTCTCACAACCACCTCTCTAATATATTACCTAGCATGAATTTTATGAGAATAAGACTCAATGTCACATGAGTACCCTATACCTAATATTCTTCACCATCTATTTCAAGTTATATATATTTAATCTATTTATAGAACATATGTTTATGAATGTTTTCATATTAATTAAATGTTCTCATAATATCTAGGAACTTCCAAGGACTTTCAATTTGATGGGATCTCTAATGACATTACCAAATTAATTTCATTATTAATAACACCCATCATGTGATAAAATATTCATTAATATTCATTTTTTTCATTATAATGATAATAAAATGTATAACATAATTTGTTCAAGGGAAAAACTCTAAGACTATTTATATTCCATGATTAAAATAATTCTAAATTAAGAATTTTTAAAAATGTTTGAATTACCCCCAATATATAATAATAAAATGAGTCTCAAGATTCTACTTCAAAATAGATATTTTAATTATTTAAAAAATAATGATAAATATAAAATACTATTTTATTCTTCATATTTGAAGGTAGATATTCCCATGTCTATTTATCGTATTTAATGAAAATAATCATTCTATGGTTTGGAATCCATTTTTTTGGAGACACTGATGCTAAAGAAAAATTATCATTTCTATAAAAAAAATTCACACAATGATAAATGATTTAAAATATAATATGAGGAGGAATATTGATTTTTCATAAATAATACCATGGATTGAATATTAATTTTTGAGATACAATTTTTTAAATTAATGTACATGATGATGAGGTATGCAATATTATAACTTTTTGAGAAAGAATTAAAATGTAATTTTATATCTCACCATTATATAGAAAGTATTAGTTCTTAATTTTAAATGTACACTATGATTTTGATGGATAATTTTGATGTTAGTTGGATATAATTAAATGATAATATATATTGTAGTGATCTTGGAGATTCAAGTTAAAATTTATTGATTTTTTAAATAAGATAAAACATAAAACGAATGAATATTCGCATAATAGATAATATGTGTCCTTCTATATGAATTGAATACGTTATTTATATAGATTTACTTTTAATGGAAAAATGAACTTATAAACTAGTATGAAAAATTAGTTAACAATCAATTAATTCTCGAATTATATCAATATCGTTGTCATAGATTCTCTATATATGAATTATATTTATTTTTTATTGAGATTGTTTTTCATTTTAATGATATCGAGATAATCATTTCTAAAAAGTTTTCTCATGGCAATGGAGGTGATCCATAATTGATATTTGTTCAACTCAAATCATATTGTAATGTTGTTTTTATTATAGTAACTTGGTTAAGATAATGATGTTTTATTTTTTTGGAAATAGTATATACATTTTGGGTGATCTAAATAAATTGACATGTGAATTATTTTTGTTATATTTATGTAACGCACCGACCCCAGTTACCTAGAGTCGGTGCCTTATTACATAACATTGGCATGATCACAAGAAAGATCAAATCTCAAAAGACCGATTAGTTTAGTAGCCTTGGAAACATTAGATATATTCATAAGTCTTACATTACATAATAAAAATGAAAACTACAACAACCTCTTTTCTTCATATTCCACACTCATATCCCCACATACTATCCCTGCAGGCTATTCATAAATTACTTATTCACATCTTGGGAAAAATAAAACATTGAAAGGGGTGAGCTCAAATGCCGAGTAAGGATAATAATATAGCGGAAACATTCATAAATAAGAATAAAATTTAAGGCAATGTATAACTAAAACAAAATCCTTTTAAACTTGAACTTCAACATAGTATGGAAAAAATGAAATAATTCCATTTACTTATTCAAATGGATATTATACTAATCGAATAATCACATTCAATATCAATAACCAATTTCATAATGATGGAATGCATAATGCCAGACTATCATAACCACATAGCTAAGGCCTCGTACCAAGACTACAAATAAGATTTTTCCAAGGCCTTGTGCCAAGACACTAGATTGTCTCATGAGACCTACCGATGCATCGAGGAGCTATAGCGGGTTCCACCCGTCACTTATTAAGTCCAATGCATTCCTCTTATGAATAGGTTTAAACATAACATAAACATTCGTATTAAAACTAGCATACGAAATGTCAATACTTTATCCACAAACAATGAATGGTATAAAAATAGAACATCCATAGTGAAACATACTACAAAACCTTCAATACAATACAAAAGTTTTATATCATAATAAATCAATTTCAAATAAGTGTAAAATCCATCAAAGGTTGTTGACATAGATGAAATCAAAACTCTTTTTAGAGAAATATCCCTTTCTATTTTAAAATCATTTAAGAGTCATATATTTATAAAATAAAACATTTTCTTTGAAAATATTTGTATAATATTGTAAGGGAAACTATGATGATTTTATAACGGGGGAAAATAGCCGCACCCGCCGTATAAGTTAAAAAAACATTCTTACCTTAATTCTATCGAAAAGGATAAAAAGCACCTTGTTTCGAAAATGACGGAAAGATTCCTTTATAAAAAATTCAAACAAGGGTATAAATGAATTTAACCCATATTCTAGTAAATTGTAAAAATGTTTTGAAATATATTTTTAAGAAACATGGATGTGGATGATGAAGAGATCCCAATAGATTGTTATGTATAAACAACCTCGGATAATGAAGATATTGTGAAATAAACCCTTACCTTGTACTTTTACTTGGTTGAGGGTAGGTTAACCTCCTGTATTATGGTGAAATAATTGTTATTAAATTATACAAGAATCATATACATTAATATGATATCATATATGATCTTTTAACATTGATTTGTTAATAATATCTTCGTATTATCGTTGTTTCGGGTGTTAACTTACTCATTTTATTTTATATGTTTTGTTATGTAAGCTGTGTTTGTCATGGATAGGTTGTATCTTAATCATATCCAGAATGATATCAAGTCCTTAGATACTATTATTAATCATCAAATTAGAATTATACTTGAATGGATACGATGGAGAATGAATCTCATCACATTCGTGGAGACGGTAGTCCGTACGTACGCACGAGCGAAAATATCATTCTTTTGATATTAAAATAATATATAATAGGATGGTATATCATATATAAAGAATCATTATCATGTTATATTTATTATTTACATGAATTACACATCATTATTATAACCATCCAAATAATAATTTATTGAATAACAATTACACCACGACGTGGAGACGGTAAGCCGTACGTACACATGTATGGTGACATGTTATTCAATGGATGGATAGAATAATGAATATGGTTGTACCATATTTGTAATAAAATCACTGTATATATATGATACTGGAGTTAGTATTTTAGAATGGTAATAACAAATAAGGAATAAGTGGAAGAAGAAAGGAACTTGAAAAAGGGTGGTGAAATCATTACCTCTTCTTCGGGTTCTTCCTTTTGATTTGATCAAAAGGGATCCATAGGGTGGCTTTCTGACTAAAGGAAGGCCTCTAGGATGAAGTGAAGGAAGTTGAGAGAATATTTGGTCATAGTTTGGCCGATCTAAATGGCTTTTAAGGTGTGTATTAATGAGAAGGGGGAGTGCCCTTTTATAAGAGGGGTGAGGGGCATCTTTGGAAATGCTAGAAATATTATTTTATAATAAATTAATATTCTGTTTATAATGGATCCAATGTGGATTATGTAAATTTTAATATGGGGATAGGTCTAAAACCACTAAACCAATATAATTTAGACAGGTTTGGTTCATTATATTAACCTTATCTTTTAGTTTTAACTCTTAGTTAACTAGTTTGACACTTACCATGTCACTTTGTATTTTTATATTATATAGTTAATAAACATAATATAAACATCCAAGAGACCCGCAAGTGATCCATTAATAATATAACTATCATTATATTAGTATCTTGGCCAAAATGTAGATTTTTAGGAATTTAATATCAACTAATAATATATTATGTGTTTTAAAAACTCTTTTATGTCAATTTTGACACTATTCAATAATTGATTTTTGTAAAACTCATAACAAAATGATTACTTCGGAAAAAGATAATTAAATAATTCCTAAAATGTCATATTAACCTATAAAATTAGTGTAATTCATAAAAAGTCTTAAATTATATTTATTTGGGTATCTACAATATCAATCATTTTAATTTTTCACTATTATGGTAATTACTGCATCACCATTGTATCATAAATAAATTAAATTATTTAATGTCTAAAAATTATAAAGAAAATAAAATTATTTAGGAAATATTTTTTTATTTCTAATTAATTTTTATAGTCGAAAATCCAACATATATATCCCTATGTAAAAATTGTTTTTCTTAAAGTTATATGCTTGTGTCATTTTTGTATTCATTTTAACTTAATTAAAATAAAGTGTCCCTATCACTTACAAGTGGCACCATGGAGGCCCAAAATCGACCCCAAGATGCCCATGGTCGGACATGTATCAACCAATAAGGTTAAGTCACATTTTAGGGTAATTTATTATTATTATAGTATTATTTTTTAACCCTTATTTACGGGATTTACCTTTTAACCATGGTAAATAAAATATTTACCGAAATAATTATTCAAAATGTCTAAAAATAAAAGTTACCTATTTACACAATTTGAACATCCTGATTCAAAATAAGGAATCCTTTTTTCCAAATTCAAAACACAGAAGTTCTAGAAATTAATTTAAAATTAATTCGCGTTGTCAAAACAAAAAGCGTGTTTTTAAGATATAATAACTATTATAAGATTTATACTTGTTTATGTTCGGTTTAATTGTGAAATTATGTCCAATGACCAACATTGTATTAAATGGTAAAAATATATTATAAATCTACTTTATAACCACTAAAATTCATAATTTATCACTATTAATTATTTTGATTAAAAAAGATGTTTTTTATTAAAATTTAGTAATTTTCACTATTCATCAAAAATATTAATGTTATCCAAAAAGTACCAAAATTTCACCTTAGGCTAAATTCAATAATCCGAATCCAAAAATGAAGTCCATTTTGAGAGATAAAAGCTCTAAAATTTTAAAAAGTAGGTATTACTATTCATAACAGGTAGTTTGATCGGTTGTGGTTTGTGTTAGAATCTCGAAGTTCCATACAATACACGTCATTGCATTATTCAAAGGGAAACGTACCATGGAAGCTTGGGATTTTTCGTTGTAAATTTTTGATGTCCCCATTCTAAAAAGTTAATTTATTTAGTCAAATTTTATATATAAAAGTTTAAAATATTGGATTTAAACAGGGTTGACTATTAAAAGTGTGTAAAAGTGAAATACTGAAAATGAATTTGTTCTTACATTATGTCTAAGAAACTCATAATATGGATTCTAAAATTATGAGGATTATATAAAGTTTAAAATTTAGTTAATAATATTCATAACCTCTTTTGAACGGCTTGTTTGATAAGTCATGGTTCGGTTGAACTCGGTGTTGCGTGTAGTGCAAGTTATTGAATTATTTTGAAGAAATAACACACTTTGAAATCTGGGGGTGCTACATTCTCCCCTCCTTCAATAAATTGCGTCCTCGCAATTTGAAATTGTTCATCAAAAATAAAAGTTTGAATATAAAGAAAATATCTTTGTGGGAAACCCCACATCAGAAATCGGGTTAATAAAATATAGTCTTAATAAGAGGAAAAGAGAAATGAAAGGGTCACCACCAAATTATGATCTCTATTCAGAGAACATTGGTGGAAATTAGAGACATATAATTGGAGGAAAAACGTAAATATTTATAGGTAGTGATTGAGGTCATCAATCACTAATAAGTGTAAAATTGAGGGCCTTAAATTCATCAATCTATGATGATTTAAAATACCATCGGTTCAGAAAAACATATGGTATTAGGATAACACATTTTTTGTTTTAAGATCCCTTCACTATATTATAAGAATTAATTTATTCGTTGAATAAGAGAAGAAGAAAAATATATACTTGACAAGTAGCGTCTCATCCTATAACTATGTTCTACCACAAACTCATCTTTCACTCTAAAAGATAATAGAACTTAAAAATAATATTATATTTATCCTCATCATATAGGGTTAAAAAATGAATTTATAATTCAGATTGAAGAACCATTAAAAAATGGCATTATTCAATCCAGGACATCACGTGGGTCAGTGATAGGTGATACACCCTTGTCACCCTTCGGTTGTGGGTTCAAGTCTCACGGCCTTGCCAGACGCAGCAGGTTGCCGCCCGAACTTCGGGTTGTCCTTTTATGGCAATCCAAAATAATCCAAACTAGAACTATCCGAAATACATCAGTCCAAAATTTATAAGGAAGGTAAACACAATGAAGATCCGTTTTTCCGCATAATAACATGTGAAAACCTTCATCATGTATTCTTTTAAAACACTGCAACATCCTGAATTACCATAAAACCTTATTGATTACATTCATGATCCCTTATTCCTTATAGAATAGTAGATATACTCCTTCAATAGAAAAATGTTTTAAACCCAAACAATGATAGAATATAAAAATCATTAATTAGTATCAAGGTAGTCAAGAATATCCAATATAATTTAGCCAAATCAATCATGTATTATTATAAAATCACAACCTCGGTATCAGAACCATATTATTGTTTATCTTTCTCTCAACCATATATTTTCCAAAAGTTTAACCTTCTATTAAGTCAATTTTATTTGTTCCACACAATCTCAAGTCCTTAATGAAATAGTACTGCAGTACAATCCTCATATACTCCATAATTATTATAACAAGTACATTGTTGATACAACACTCAAATGACATAATCAACATAAGCACTCTAATCATTCCTCTTCATCTGTGGTAGTATCATAACTTGATTATTATCCAATAGCATCATTTGTGGCATAGTCTGATGACTGGGAAATAGGTTCACGTAGTGTCCAAACTCCTTGCCAATTAAGCATTGTACATTTGAAACCATTTTCTTACCCTTGTAGTCACGTACTTTGTGCCCTTTTTCCTCCACAGTTATAACAAACTCTCATTCCTTTCAGGAAAGTTCCAGGGTGTTTCTTCCTACAGTTATCACATATGGTAAAATTATTCTTTTCCCTCTTGCCTTTATCCATCTTTCCCTCTTTCATCATTTTCTTCTCTTTCTTCCCTTCAAATCCATAGGACTCAGTAAACTATTTACTTATCATATCAACACATGATATTATTTCTTCATATGATGATAATACATGGGAGACTATTTGTTTTATAAATTCTTTCTTAATACCATGAAAGATATGATCATTCTTTCTCTTTGGATCATGTGCATTGCTGGAGTTCTAATTCCTTCTACTGGGCGCCATTTCTAAACAATGGCACACACTAGATAAGTTTATGAATAACAATACCTAATCCCAAACTTTTAAAACACATAACATTAATTAAATAGTTTATGGATATAATCCATATTCATAAAAATGTCTCCTTTGAGAAAGTATATACTCATAAACCCTTCATAATGGTTTGTAAAGAAAATGAGAATTATCCTAACACTATCCCCCGAGAGTTTCGTAACCAAGAGTGCAGCAAGGTCCGTTTTCGTGCACTAGTTCCCGTTGAAGTCTAGTTCAAAGCGGTGTTTTCGGTTTTACCCCTAGGTACATCTGTTCCAGAGCCGCCTCTAGCTGCTAGTATCCATATAGGGATGTATTGCTCTAAAAACTCACAAAATCTCTACAATACCAAAATTCTAGGAAGTTCTTCTATACTAATACTCAGAGTTCCTCTTAGGTCTACGTGCTCTAATCAGAGTTTATCTAAATATAGCTTCCAAGGTTTGTACTAACTTCCTCTAATACCAACTGTAATGCCTCGACCCCTGTAACCTATAGTCAGTACATTATTACATAACATTGGCATGATCACAAGAAAGATCAAATCTCGAAAGACCGATTAGTTTAGTATCCTTGGAAACACTAGATATATTCAAAATTCTTACATTACATCATAAAAAAGAAAACTACAACAACATATTTTCTTCATAGTCCACACTCATATCCCCACATACTATCCCTACAGGTCATTCATAAATTACTTCTTCACATCCTGGGAAAAATAAAACACTTAAAGGGGTGAGCTCAAATGCCCAGTAAGGATAACAATATAGCGGAAACATTCATAAATAAGAATAAACATTTAAGGCAATGTATGACTAAAACAAAATCATTTTAAACTTGAACTTCAACATATTATGGAAAAAATGAAATAATGCCATTTACTTATTCACATTGATATTCTACTAATCGAATAATCACATGCAATATCAGTAACCACTTTCATAATGATGGAATGCATAATTCCAGACTATCAAAACCACATAGCCAAGTCCTCATTCCAAGACTAAAAATATGATTTTTTCCAAGGCCTTGTGCCAAGACACTAGTTTGTCTCATGAGACCTACCAATGCATCTAGGAGCTATATCGGGCTCCACCCGTCACTTATTAAGTCAAATGCGTTCCTCATATGAAGAGGTTTAAACATAACATAAACATTCGTATTAAAACTAGCATACAAAATTTCAAAACATTATCCACTAACCATGAATGATATAAAAATAGCACATCCCTATTCAAACATATAACAAACCTTAAATACAATACAGAAGTGTTGTATCATAATAAATCAACTTCAAATAAGCGTAAAATCCATCATAGGATGTTAACATAGATGAAATCAAAACTCTTTTTAGGGAAATATCTCATTCTATTTTGAAATCATTTAAGAGTCATATATTTATAAAATAAAACATTTTCTTTGAAAATATTCTTATAATCTTGTAAGGGAAGCTTAGACAATTTTATAACAGCGGAAAATAGCAGCACCTGCCGTATAAGTTAAAAAAACATTCATACCTTAATTCTGTCGAAAAGGATAAAAAGCACCTTGTTTGGAAAATGACGGAAAGATTCCTTAAAAAAAAGTCAAACAAGGTTATAAATGAATTTAACCCATATTCTAGAAAATTGTAAAAATGTTTTGAAATATATTTTTAATAAACATGGATGTGGATGATAAAGAGATCCCAGTAGATTATTACGTATAAACAACCTCGGATAAAGAAGAGATTGTGAAATAAACCCTTAACTTGTACTTTTCCTTGGTTGAGGGTAGGTTAAACTCCATTATAATGGTGAAATAATTTTTATTAAATTATATATGAATCATATACATTAATATGATATCATATATGATCTTTTAACATTGATTTGTTAATAATATCTTAGTATTATCGTTGTTTTGGGAGTTAACATACTCATTTTTTTATATGTTTTGTTACGTAAGCTGTGTTTGTCATGGATAGGTTGTATCTTAATCATATCCAGAATTATATCAAGTCCTTAGATACTACTATTAATCATCAAATGAAAATTATACTTAAATGGATACGATGGAGAATGAATCTCATCAAGTTCGTGGAGACGGTAGTCCGTACGTACGCATGAGCGACAATATCATTTTTTGATATTAAAATAATATATAGTTGGATGGTATATCATATATAAAGAATTATTATCATGTTATATAAATTATTTACATAAATTACACATCATTATTATACCCATTTAAATAATAATTTATTGAATAACAATTACACCACAACGTGGAGACGGTAAGTCGTACGTATGCATGTATGGTGACATGTTATTCAAAGGATAGATCGAATACTGAATATGGTTGTACCATATTTATAATAATATCACAGTATATATAAGATACTGGAGTTATTATTTTATAATGGTAATAACAAAGAAAGAATAAGTGGATGAAGAAAAAAATGTGAAAAAGGGTGGTGAAATCATTACCTCTTCTTCGGGTACTACCTTTTGATTTGATCAAAAGGGCCCTTTAGGTTGGCTTTCTGACTAAAGTAAGGCCTATATGATGAAGTGAGAGAAGTTGAGAGGGTATTTGGGCAGATTTTTGCCAAGCCAAATATCTTTGAATGTGTGAATTAATGAGAAGGGGGAGTGACCTTTTATAAGAGGGGTGAGGGGCACCTTTGGAAACGCTAAAAATATAATTTTATAATAAATTAATATTCGGTTTCTAATGGAATAAAAGTGGATTATTTATATTTTAAGGTGGGTATAGGTTGAAAACCACTCAACCAATAGAATTTAGACAGGTTTGGGTCATTATATTAACCTTATCTTTTTGTTTTAACTATTAGTTAATTAGTTTGACACTTACGATGTCACTTTGTATTTTTATATTATATAGTTAATAAACTTACTATATACATCCAAGATACCCCCATGTGGTCCAATAATAATACACCTATCATTATATCAGTCTCTTGGATGATCCTCAGATTTTTATAAATTTAATATCATTTAATAATATAATATTTGTTTTAAAAACTCTTTTATGTCAATTTTGACACTATTCAATAATTGATTTTTGTAATAATCATAACAGAATGATTACTTCGAAAAAAGTTAATTAAATCATTCCTAACATGTCATATTAACCTATAAAATTAGTTTAATTCATAAAAAGTCTTAAATTATATTTATTTGTGTATCTACAATATCAATCACTTTAATTTTTCACTATTATGGTAATTACTTCATCACCATTGTGTCATAAATAAATTAAATTATTTAATTTTTAAAAATTATAAATAAAATATCATTATTTAGTAAATAGTTTTATCTTTCTAACGAATATTTATAGTCAAAAATCAAACATATATAACCCTATGTAAAAATTGGTTTTCTAAAAGATATATGCTTGTGTCATTTTTGTATTCATTTTAACTTAATTAAAATAATGTGTCCCTATCACTTTCAAGTGGCACCGTGGGGTCCCAAAATCGATCCAAAGATTCCCATGGTCGGACATGTATCAACCAATAAGGTTTGTACAAGTTTTAGGGTAATTTGTTATTATTATAGTATTATATTTTAACCCTTATTTACCGGATTTACCCTTTAACCATGGTAAATAAAATTTTTACCAAAGTAATCATTCAAAATGTCTAAAAAAAATTTACCAATTTACACAATTTTAACATCATGATTCCAAATATGGAATCCATTTTTCCAAATTCAAAACACAGAATTGGCAGAAATTAATTTAAAATTAATTCCAGCTGTCAAAACAAAAAGCGTGTTTTTAAGATATAATAACTATCAAAAGATTGATACTTGTTTATGTTCGGTTTAATTGTGAAATTATGTCCAATGACCAACATTGTATTAAATGGTAAAAATATATTCTAAATATACTTTAAAACCACTCAAATTCATAATTTATCACTATTAATTATTTTGATTAAAAAAGTTTTTTTTAATTAAAATTTAGTAATTTTCACTATTCATCAAAATATTAAAGTTATCTGAAAAGTACCAAAATTTCACCTTAAACTAAATTAGATACTCCGAATGCAAAAATGAAGTCCATTTTGAGAGATAAAATATCTAAAATTTTACAAAGTAGGTATTACTATTCATAACGGCTTGTTTGATCGGTTGGGGTGTGTTTTGGAATCTCGAAGTTGCGTACAATACACGTCATTGCATTATTCAAAGGGAAACGTACCGTGGAAGCTTGGGATGTTTCATTGTAGATTATTGATGTCCCCATTCTAAAAAGAAAATTTATTTAGTCAATTTGAATATATAAAAGTTTAAAATATTGGATTCAAACAGGGTTCACTATTAAAATTGTGTAAAATTGCAATACTAAAAATGATTTTGTTCTTACATTATGTCTAAGAAACTCATAATATGGATTCTAAAATAATGAGGATTATATAAAGTTTAAAATTTTGTTAATACTATTCATAACCTCTTTTGAACAGCTTGTTTGGTAAGTCATGGTGCGCTTGAACTCGGTGTTGCATGTAGTGCAAGGTATTGAATTATTTTGAAGAAATAACACACTATGAAATCATGGGGTGTTACAATTTACCTTTATAATTATGGAATAAATGTGAGAGATATAGATCCATATTCCTTACCTATTAGTATGTACAAGATTCAAAAAGTAAAAAATGATAAAAATTAATAATTTTCTATATCACAATTCACTATCTATTATGGGAATTGCCTTATTTTCTAATATTAACACAATTAAAAACCCAAACATTTATTTATATATGGTAAATAATTTGATCAATCTTATAATATAATTTTTTTAAACATTATAAATAACCTATTTTATATATTCTCTTTAATATTTATACCCAATGTATAAGAATCATTACTTAGTATTTTTATCAAGAAAAAAATTCTTAAATAAGTCATATATATAGTATGATTGTTCTATTTTTTATGATTAATAGATTTCGATCCCCATTATACACATGAAATAAGATTGTACACCCATTAACCCATATACATATAAATGATCCATATTCATTATTGATGAATCGAACCTCTATGATAACATCATTATTATATATATTCTTTCTTCAATACAAAAATGTTTTTTCAATGTTGTATACTGAAACATAAAATATGATATCATAAAATATTTTGGTTGTTTTATGTAAATACCATAAAAAAATTTCTATTGAAGACCATTATTTTGATATTGATATAATATATCTTATAGTAAAAAAAATTATGTTCTAAAAAACATGGATAGATTTTTTCATGGATTCTACTGAGAAGGTCTCTTCATAGTTAAATGTAAAAACTATGCTCCAAAATTGGTTCGTATGAGTGGTGTTTTTAGATTTCAATATATAATTATAGTATATATTAGGTTCATATTTATTGAATTCTATTCTATTGTCATTATCTATAAAAAATTACTATTATTTAAACATTGTGGAATTATATTATATGTCTAATATTTTAATAATACTTGAGTAATTTTAGTTTCAATAACATATTTTTGAATTTAATATATCTATATATTGGAGATATTTTCTTTTTATTGGTTTAAAATTTCAATATTATTATGTTTACTTTAATTTTTTCTTCTAGAATTACAATCCTTCTCCTGAAATATACAAATTATGAACCAAAAAAACATTATGATCATTAATGTGGTATAATTAAATCCATTCATCTATTTAGGATACCCAATATTAAATAATTTATATGATTTAAAGATAATATTTTGAGAAATAATAATCTTCACAAATGTTTTGCAGAAATCAATTTTTATAAAATATATGTTGGTATAGTTCTCAATACATGTCTCATTTGATGAATTTTTAATCAGCTTATATGGAATTCAATTATGAAAAAACTATAATTTCAAAATTATAAATCCTAAAATATCATGGTATGGGTGAATCATTATTAATGTTAACGTGTTTAAATGTAATATAAATTCCATCAAAATACACCTTTCTTATGTAATTTCTTGAAGTAGACTGTTTTAAATAATGTACAGACTCTCTTAAATGATTAGAAAAATCTTGTATTCACTATTCCCTTATATGATCAATCACTGTATCTAAATAGTTAATAAATTGATTATTTACTTAATTTTTTTAAAATGTATACCATTTTATGGTTTTTCAATATGTGTCTCATACTAAAACAATTACAATAAAAATATAATTAGTGGTTAAAAGTTATGAAGCATCAATAATCCTTAATGTCTTATATACTTATAAAAGCACAAACATAAATATATCATATATTTAATTGTTAACAAGAACTATATACAGATCTAAAAAAAATTATTTTGAAATCATTATTAATAAATAAGATTTATTTGTTTTATATGAATCATAATCATATGATTCTAACAATCCATCCTTATGGAGTCATTTTGATTAATTTTTAATTTATTTGAACAAGGTGATTACATAAATGATATGTGGTGTTAGAATCATGAACCTTGAAATTATTATTTTGTATGATTTTATTTAAATTATCCACCTATGGAATATATGAACTGTTAATCATATGTTATATGACCTAAATAAATTTACTTATTTTTATTGAATAAGCTTTTTTAATAATCATGAATTAAAATATTATACTATAAAAAAATGAATAAAAATAAAAACATTATTTGTGATTATAAAATAATTTATATTTTCTATTTATTTATTTGATCCACTTGGAATATGTATTATAGATCACCACCATCAATGTATAAGACATTTATCTATTTTCAATACCTATATATACTTCCCCCTAATGAAAAATATTTTATTTCAAAGAGCATTTAACAATTAATATTTTTTTGATTTATTAAAAATATCTAAAACCCCTAAATTAAGATTATTAATATGAATTTCGTTAATGTTGAGTTTTTATATACTCAAATTCGTTAATTAATACATGATAAAAAAGTTCTAGTCATAATACTAATATTGAATCTTATGAAATCAACTTTGGAAATATCTCTATTATAAAATATAGTTTCTATTTAATATCAGTATAATTTATGAAAAATGATATTTTTATGGTAACTATCATAATCATCATAATAATTTTATATAATATTTAATACCATTCATAAATGAAATGGATAGAAATATCAATTCAATCAAAATTAATTTAATACAAGTACATTTGGATGTACTATACACCTACAGAAAATGTGAAGTGAACACAAATTAATTTTTTTTACCAATGATCACACTATTATATGATTCCAAAAAATCCATTAATATATTTACATCCCTATAACTATTAAAGATTTCTATGTGTTGTGAAACAAGTATCCTATTAGTAGGAGAAAAATTAAAATACACACCCATGTTCAGATGATAGATTAGAGAGAATTTAATCACCAAAATCAAGTTATGTTTCTCTCTATGGAGATTTGGAGGGGAGGAGACATTCACACATATTCTATATTGCCTTTATTCTCACCCAAACTCTTTTATTTCAACTTTATCCATCAATTTATTATTTCATTTTACACATAGGATCTCTCACTCCATTTTTATATTTTTCTCAACTTCTTATATCATTGAATCTATAGTTGTAACTATTAGTGTACCTTTAGTGTAAAAAAGGTCCCATGTGGTATGGAATCTTGATATGTCTTCTAGTTGAATCCAATGATTCATATTTGGTATCAGTAGTGTCTTAGGAGGTATGGTTTTCTATTGGTCATTGTGGCATTGGATGGTTTAAAGGAATCACTCTAAAGGAAGGGGTTGATGATCTAGAGAGGGTCATGGATTACTATAGTAAATAGAAAATACTTGTTTTCATCCTTTAAGAAAACAAAATAACTCAAAGGTGATGTTTTGAAGGAATTTCTTTGAATGAAAGATTAAAAATCCTTCTAAAGTCCATAGATCACTCTGGTGAAAGTTTATTTTTTATCCTCTAAAATGATGTTAATTTGATAATGTATTGTTTTTAAATTAGAAATATTAACGAAGGGTTTAATGGTAGAAAAAATGTCATATGTCACTCCATTGAAAGAAATTACTAGTTTTCACAATCAATAATGTGGATGATGTTTATAGGGGAAGTATTAATGATGTTTTAGGTGGTATATTCTTCTTATGGTGTTTTCAAAGGATGATATCCATTTTCATGGAGTGGTATATGAGTTTTTATTGAATCCCTTCACCACTCAAATTAATACATGGAATTGAAGGTACTTCCCCTTTTTTATCATAGAACATACTGTGTTTTTACAAAGAGGTTAGATAATGTGTGGTTTTAATGTTGAAAAAAATAATTAAGTAGGAGTGTTATATGGTGATTCATAGAGCTTGGTGTTTTTCTTATGGTATATAGAAATTTTCATGGATCCTTTCTCTCCATGGGTCCAACATTAATTTTCAAATTGTCTATAGGTATGAATTCTATTTTTTTAGTTCATATTTCTTTATTTCAGATACAATATTTGGTGGTCATGTATCTGGTGTTGATTTTTTAAGCAGATATGGCTACATCAATAACGTGGTTTGTTTCGATTTTCTTGATGTTTCACATATAATGATATTGGTGGAGTTTTTTTCAACTACTAGTGGTGGTTATAGTAGTGAGTATTCCTTGACATCATAAGATTTTTGATGGTGATATAATGGGAAACACTTACTCAATCATCCAGTTGAAATAGGTATCAATGGATCAACTGAATTTACGCACCACACACTAGGTCAATTCAAATTTTGAATCCATTTTATAGTTATTGTTTTATGGGTTTTTTTTAAATGTGATGGAAGGTCATATATTTGGTTAATATTTGTTCAGTTACCATGAAACCTAATTATTTACCCTTAAAATAAAAAAAAATGTATTGGAATCAAGTAATGGTACATACCTTCATAAAAAAATAGATATTGTAGGAAATGAATCCCCCAAAGTGTCATCTTGGTATGTTTTTGGTGTGGTTGGGTATTTTGAAAAAGCCAGATGAACGAAAATGAGTATTGTTGGTGTTTTCCAAAGATATGTTTTTAAGGTGTCATGGTTTCCCAGTGTTTTCTAAATTTTTGGGCCTCAAAATCGAGAATTTGTGTGCAAAATGGGGAATGAAATCGGCAATGGAAGAAAAATGAGGAGGTCTGATCGTGGTTCACAAATGAAATCTGGGAAGAGTACCCGATCGTGTAGTAGGGAGCGAGAATGGTAAGTGGGTGCAGTTTGGGAAACCAAAAATGGTTAGTGGTGGAAGGTGGTATGATATGCAGATGTATTTTTGTTGGTAGAGAAGATTTACTATGTAGGAATAATGATAGTATGTGAACTACATAAGAAAAACAGTTTGTTGGTGGCTTGCAGTTCGTGGAAGGAGAAATATATGGAAGCGGTGAAGGTTGACTAGATGATTAGGTAAATCTTGGATTAGAAGATTTTGTGCATATCATTGCCTATTTGATAATCGCTAATCCCATAGATTCATGTGGAGATTGAACATCATTTGAGAAAATATTTTGCTCCGGGAATTTGGCAATGTCTCAAACTGGATCGTGCTGAAGAGGTTTGTGGGGATTCTTATCCCACAAAAAAAGACCAGTACACGGAGAAGGAAGTTTGGTATGCTGTAGGAGTTGTCATGGTTCATGGAGGAGGAATCTCTGGCACGCGAGATGGAGAATTCCATAAGCGGTATGTCGAGGGAGAGCTTAGGTACGCAGAATTTAAGATTGTCCACGAATAGAGAATAGTTTGTGGAAAAGAGAGGGTTTACAAAGGCAGTTTATGGAATCGGTGTGTGGTAGACGCACACAATCGCGAAGGTAGATGCAGGGTAGTTTAGAGAGGAGGTAGTAGTATATATATGAGGTGTTCTAGGTACCAAACCCAGTACTCAGTACGCGAGGTAGGAAGGTGGTTCATGATTTTGACATGGAATCTTGTGAAAGCTTCAATTCAGTTTGCGAAAGTATTTTCTGGTAAATAATAGTACCCGAAAAGGTAGAATTCATTTACAGGTGAAAAGGAACATCAATAGAGAATCTATAAATAATAAAGGATGCATGAATTCATGAAAATTAAGGGTTCGTCATGTCCATAAATTGTATTTGACCTACATGTCAATAAACTATTAGAGGACTTTTTCCAAGAGTAGTGTGAAAATGAAGTGGAAGACAATGAAATTATCCACTTGTAGTGATCCAGAGAAATAATAATAGTAAGCGACCCTTGAAAATGTAGTGAGCATACACTAAACCTTGTAACAGCAGTGAGCCTGGGTATAAAAGATATAACTTGAAACTTTTAATCATTATTAGTAGTTATCCTTAGTGAATTTGATACATCATTACATTGACATTGTATGCTTTTTTTATGTAGCTCAGTGTGGGTGAACCAAGTAAAAATCATTACTTCCTATGCATGATTTCATATATGTGAATATATTGCTAATGGAGAAAGACAGAATTGTGTTTTTCCTAACTACGAAACAAGATCTGAATAGGAGAATGTTTTAATCTTTTATACCCTAATTCACCCACCCTCTCAGGGTATTCGACCTACTGGACCTCATTGATATCCTACAATATAAAGATATATTCATCTATAAGAAGAGAATAACATTTAATAAACCACACCTAAAAGAGAAATATAACTAAATCATTCGATATTAAGACTATTTCTCTATCTATTATTGCACCATTTGTGAGAAACCATCAATTTGGTTTATGATCCCTTTGATGGAAGGCTTCAATCACATGTAACAACCTATAATCTATGGCAATAAAATGAGATATAATTATATAAAATTCAACCATATTATATGTTACAATGAATTGGGGACACGCCTTATGATATACCAAACTCAAAAAACCCTTAATTACAATATTTATTAAAAGGATATAATTTCCATTAATTCAAAAGAAATTTTAGGATTAAATATTTTGAAATTAGGAAAATTATTTCATTAGAGAATAGAAAAATTCCACACAATGTACATTTTTTCCTCCACAAAAATAGGTGATTAATTTAACAAACTACATTCATTTATTACACAAGTGACATGTAGTTACATTTTTTATGGCATTTTTTATCACTTTGTATTGTTTTCCGTTTTAATTTATTTTGTAGTCCGAGATGGAATTTGGAAGGATACTTTTAATGGTGATGTTAAATTTTTTTGTAATTTTCAGCATGAAACCTACAGTTTTCTAGTCTAGTGGGGATTTACAAGTCATGTAATGGGTATAAAAGAAGAGTAATAATCACATGAATGAATCAATAATAAAAGTACATAGTATCAAATATTACACACCATGAATAGATTTAAAACCTTACAAATATTAAAATATATGTTTTTAATAAACGGGGACATGTTTTTCAATATATATAGGACTTGAAATTTACACGGTGTGTAATTGAGATACTTGATGTGTAAAATCCTGAGTTTTAGTTAAAGAAAGAGGATCGGTTGAAATTATTATTTACATCCTCCATGTATCCTTGACCTAGATTTAGAGGTTCCACATAGTTGTTATTAGAGATTTAAAAATCATACAGGTCATTCCTTTGATAATACATCATCATGCTAGTTCTGGTGTGTCACTCTGGGAATGTGGCCTTCCTATCTCTTATGTATCACTCTTTATACCTCCTTGGATTTTGATATATCTTCTTAGTAATTATGGACACCAAATCCAAATTGTTGAATCACGGTTCTAGGATGATTTCTTTATCTTTTACTACATTTTTATTCGTCAGAAAGTCTTATTATGGTTTTTATGATTCATTAAAATGGTAGGTGTTTCTATTTAATTTTTTCTAATTTATTAAACCAATAATTTATTTTTTTATAATTTTATTTAAATTTATTTTAAAAAAACAATGTATTATTTGAATTGGGGTTTAAATTGATATAGTAATGATTTTGGGAAAACACCTAGTTCCAATGGAGTTGAAGATTTTTGTTTGTTTTTTAAATTGATGAAAATTGTGAAATGATTTGAGAATTTTCTTGAGAAAAATGGTTCAAAATAAAATACTTAAAACCTAGGATTTGTATTGATTTAAAAATATTTTAGTTTATGATTAACCCCTATGTTGGTTTTTGGAATGAAATTTTCATATTGAAACTGGATATTGAGAAATTACATTTTAAACTGATTTGAAATGATTTACCCATTATTAAATGATTTATTGAGAAAATGTGAGGATGATTAATTATGTTGTCATTTTGAAAAATCAAGATTTCATGGTGATTCCATGGAAAGAGATTTAATATTAGAACTTTAATAAAAACCATGTTAGGTATATATTATATGGGGTATGATTTTAATTATCATCTACTCAAAATGACCACAAGGGACATGTGTAAACATATTATCCAGAATCACTAATATGAGATGTGTGAGGATCCAATAACTAGAAACTATCATACCCTAGTGCAGATGACTATCATGCTTGTTATGATTGTTTTGATATATGTGAATGTGTTTGTAAAACAACGTCACTCATTTTTTATAAATATAAACTATATTATATAAATTCTATATTTTATCCATTATACTAAATGTTCACATCATTTGAAATGAGAAGAATGTTTTATTATTATTATGAAATTGTCTTACTATGACTGTTTTAACTAAAATTTAATCCATGATTTTGTTTGTTATTTATGAATATTATTATGGAACACTTGGTGACACCATAATTTTATTTATAGCTTACATCCTATTTTTCCATTGAATGTTTGTAGATTTTATGTCACCATGATCAAATAAAGTGAATGTTATTCTTAGATGTGGTATATTTTCGTGACCCTTTGGTATTGGAGTGTTGAATCCTTTGTGATATTTTATCTTATCATGAATATTTGTAGAACATTGATTTCAAACTATTTGGTTTATTGATATACATATTTTGTTTCTGGTAACGGCTCCCCTTGGATTGCTGAGCTTGCAGATATGTATATGTTCTCTTCAGTTTTGGTTTTACCAAAAAGTTTCCCACATTAATTATATATTTTTTTAGGTTATATTCTCCTAAATATAGGTATCAATAATTCCATTTGATATATTTAAGTGCTAACTTGGGTATCACAACACAATAATGTCTCGTCTAGTTCGTAACTATGTGTAATGAAATGTGAAGGTCTCTTACCTTGATTTCAATATGTTGTTTGAGATATTGTTATGTATTAGGAGGTTGTGGTGAGTGATTTAATGACTAGTATCAGTATACTGGGAAATAATTCACCATGGTTTATTTTTTAAAGAAATCATGATGATTAGTATTAATCTTTTCCCTAATTTTTATTTAGATAGGTTGAAATCCAAATCATGTTTTCTTTTTTGATGTGATTGATTTTCCTATAGCCCTTCAATTAGTAGTTGAACTGATTAATCCTATAAGGTATTCAATGTTAATTTTTGATGTCGTGTAACATAATTCCTCTAAAAAGATATGTAAATAGGATCTAGGATGACACTTTTGAAGAACCAAAATGAGAAAATCCTCCCACAAACCCAAATATGGTTGAGGATATCATGCGTACGGACCATGTGTAATGTCCTAACATATTTAAAATATAAAAACCCTATTTTTAGGTTTATATTTCTATAAATTATGCTAATAATGATCCCTCATCTAGTTAAAGATTTCTTGGGTGAATTTGGGTCTTGTTCAGAGCCTGAATCCTGGAAGTGGGAAGAAAAAACTCATCCACACGGTTAGAAGAAACAATGCAACAAAACCATTATGGTTTCCCAAACCCATGTGGTCATGATAGTGGGGACCTATTTGCTACAAAGGTTTTCTAAAACATTATGAACTAAGCCATGGATAAATTCAAACCTTATATAGTTAATATATAGTAAGGTTTTGTTGGAATTTTCATGATTAAGAAAACTATGATCTGACCAATGTGATTATCCCAGTTTATGAGGTAAGTAGCACATAGATTGTCCAAACGTGGGGCTAAACCATTCACCCCTATGTTGTGGTTAAAAATAATTTTCACCCCCATAAATTTTTTATGTTTATTTTCATTTTTTTCTCTTCTATTATTGTGGTTTCTTCTCCCGCACTGTCGCATGGAAATTCTCCCCCCTCCCAAACTAGAGGTCAATTCCTCTAATCCATTCATCATCAATTTTTCTCACCATTGTATCCAATGGACTCATAGAGGTGAGATATTTAATCCTCTCCATTCTATTTAATGTTAATCATCCAATTTGTTCTTCTATTTGGGTTCAATCTTATTTCCCAATTTTCAATGTATTTGATTGGTTAAAAGATTCTCAAATCAGTATTTGATGCGGGATGAGTAAAGCTATATGGGGCTATGGTAGGTGATCTATGTTCTTTCCCCTAGTTTCATAGAGTTTTATAAAAATAACCATTGTTCTGAGGATTAGAACTTTCTGGAATCACCTCTAGTTTTTCAGATTAATTATGTTAATATATTTACAACAACTCTAGAGACCCTATATAGTGGTTAATCGACCATTTAGGTTTACTTATTTTAATTGTGCCACCCCAATGGGTGAGATACACTGTAAAGGATTTTGAATTATTTTAAAAATGGTCGGCATCCCCTTGAGCATGTTTCCGTATAATCAATTCCTTTGGTTGTTAATTGATTTGAATTGGGGTGATGAGCCATGAATTAAGTCATTTAACCCTTATACCATAAATTAATTAGCTAGAAAAATTGAATTGGAAAAAATATTAAGAATTTCCCATTGTTCCATAAATGGTTTATTAATTGACAACTTTCCCAATATTCTAATTATTAAATAAATTCATGAAATAAAAAAATATACCCTTTTTATTAAGTTTTATATGCACTTTTTTATATTTTCAGCATAGTGTCAAGGGTGAAATAGGGGTTCTGAGTAAATGATGCCATGGATGGACTCTTGTGCCTCTATGTAATAATTCTTAATGATTTGTAAACATGTTTTGGAAAAATCAACTATTACTAGGATGGGTTTTTTCATGCATTTACCAATTTTACCTTTATATGACTGAAACTGATTCCAAGGGTTGACCCATGGAAGGGCTTGAAGGAACGATGGTTGTACCATGACCTGAGAGAGGCTCATTCCCCTAAGTGTGATACCGAGTTTAGACTTTGAGGTCCGTATATGAAATTTTCACGCCATGTATGGAGTGACCTATAAGAATTTATCCTCGTGTCACTATGTACGAACTATTTAGCATCCGTCATATGATGATTCCTCAAATGATACTTGGAATGTATCCTCATATATCTATAGATGGGATCATGGTGACTCCCTGAAATTTTTAAAAAGGTTTTAATATAAATTTAAAAAATTAATTAAATGTTTTCAAAAGAGAATTGATCCTTTAGTATTGGAAATGTAGGTATATAATGTTTGATCCAAAGAACAAGCTTAGAAAAAGTCTATAACCTGTAATCATGTTCCCCTCACTTTTCCCATGCAACATGTTTTACTTCAAACTCACTATATTAGGATGATGTAGGTAAATTGGGTAGGTATCTATGTGGATCAATGTCCTATTAATTTATTTATTTACATCCATATTGAATCGATTACATGTGCCACACTCTTCAATTTATATTACTAGGAATGGAGTGGCCTAGACACCATGTGTATTGTGATACTGAGATAGTATACCAAACCCTAATCAGGAATCCATTTGTACTTGAGTTAGAATAATGGGTTCAATTTTTCATAAAGGGAAGATGATAGCTTTGGATGTGGGATTTATTGTATTAATAAGATGGAGTTGGGAATAGAGGATAGATCTAATGCTCGAGATATTGGACATACCAGTTTTCTGTGTTTTATATATTCTGTTAGAAAGAGTTTTATTCATGTATACCCTACCCCTTTTAATAGAACTTTTTGTACATCTACATGTCCAAGCATCATCAAGACTTGTATTTAGATATTACTCGACTTTGTCTTATTACATACAGACCATTAATATTTTATTGTTATTGTTTACCATTTATCTTTTTGTTCTTATCTCCTCTATTGTTTCATATTTTATACATACATACATACATATATATATATATATTGATGTGTTCAACTCTGATCAATGATGTAATAGTCTTCCAATGGACATACCTTTGGCCCTTGTCACTAGTCATCAGCCTCTAGCATTCAGGTAGGCTCACATGAGGTCTTCTGGGCCACTGTCTCGGGGAATTGCTATGTGGGACCCAAGATGAGACATTACAGTGTAGTATTATATCTCTTTTCCTTTTTTATTTCTATTTTGGATTTATATAAGTGACTATGAGATATGAATTGTTTAATTAGCCTATTCCTTGGAGTAGCTAGCCCATGTATAGGGGAACCCCAAATTGCCTGGGATGGGAAAATGATGTTATTTCTTACCTTCCTACAATTTTAGGGATTTACCATAGGGTGAAACACGTGTTTTGAATTATAAATATATTGATTGAATATTTATGATTTAAGCTAGATGATATGAGGGAATACGAGTGTCATGTATCATACAAAGAACAGTAGGATTTAAATTCCATTCATTATGCCATGCCATATTCACTTTCTTCATGCATTGCCAATATTTCATGTGAATGCTTCTTACAAATTTTTTGTCTTGACTTCTTTGTATTGATTTTTATATATAGAAATTTGTCTATTTTTTTCATTCTGGTTTGAGAAAAAAATTTGGAAATGAATCCATGAACCATAACCTGATTGTTTTTTTCTTCTTAGGTTAACGAAAACTCTTTAATTAGAAAATTGTGGAATGTTAAGACGTGGAGCTATGGTTTCATGGGTTGGAACGTATTGTGGTCTGGATTAAATGGACACCATAATCTGACATATTTTTTTATGGGCCCTTATAAATTCAATATGAAATTAAATATAATTCAGCAACATAAATGAAATTTAATTTAATAATTAATTAAAATGAATATAACACCATAAAATAAAATGGTTACCTAATAAAACACCTTGACTCAGACCCGACCAAGTAGTGGGAAGGGTTCCGGGTCTCCAATGATTCATTATGTGATTTTTTTAGTTTACCCATACCAGAATAATGGATCAGGCTCAAGGTTCTATAATAGTTATAGATGGGATTTGTACATACCCTTATTTATTAATTTCCATATTAGTTATAAATCCCAAGTAAGGTGCGTGATTGAAACTATAGAGTTATTCCACCATTAATAAATCGTACAAAATTCTGGGAATGTGGTGATAAGCATACTCCACGGTTGGTGGCCTTAGATCCACCTATGATATCTGATGTATTTCTATTTGATGAAGCTCCGCTAGAACTCTAATTGGGTGTTGAGGCCTACTTCCAGAGTAGACTCTTCTAGTTTATGAATTCAATTCAAGGTGATCAACAAACTACCCCCTATGTGGATGTGCTGACCTATGAGTCCCCACAATAGTATCATATTACCTTATTGGGGGATGGGAGATCTTAGTTTTCTGAGTCTTGTTTAGAGGATATACTGCGATTATTTAAGAATATAGAGATTATTCTAGAGTAGATAGTCAGGATCACGACCTAAATGCTATGTGACTCCACCAAGAATTGGTGGGACAAGAATAATCATACTGTTTGACACTAGCATATGGTCTAGGTGGACTTCCAACATCCTTCCTCAATTAAAATCTTCCCTCAACCTCTATGAAAATAAAATTCTTGAGAATTCATGCACCATTAAAAATGAGACATGATAGTGATGTAATATTAATCTCTCTTTACTAAAATGAAATGTTTCACACCGACCTTGACTGGTGATGAGTGGACTACTATGAGGTGATTTGAGGACAACCATATATATGCCATCCGATCGGAGGTGAACAAATTTATAATGACCACCATTTCATACATAATGAACTAGGCCTCATCATTGAACGAGACATAAGGGAATCATGTGATGTAAATGGGGTATTTTAGATTCCATGTAGAGTAGTTTTTTATCTAGAGGAAAGAAAAAGAATTTCAATGATATACATAGGGGAATTGTTAGACATGTGTTTTGTATGGATAACTTTTTGGTTTATGACTAGTGTGGTTGGCCATACCATAAAAAACTATATTGAATATGGAACCCAATTGAGTGTCTTTCTTGTGTCAAGATGGGTCACCTATATCAGTTTTGTTGATCCTTTACCCCAATGATAATAGTATGGGGTTCTGTTTTATCATTTCCATTAGGTTAAGGTGTAGTGACACCTCATCAGGTGGGAAGTTATTCTGCTATTAGCCATTCAAGTTGTTTAGGTTTTCATGTAAGAGGTATTCAAGAATCCAAATTTCAACATCAGTAGAGTGGACCTGATCGATATACTATATCAACATCTCCAAGATATCATTTAGGCAATATTTAGGATGTTCAGCCTATTTCAATGGAGTATAATTTTCATCCATCTATTGATAGACGTACAATTTTGGTAGAATCTACATTATTATCTACCCAATTTGATATAGGTGTATCAAACTCTTTTCTATCTAATATAAATTTCTGATGTTTGGCCTTGTGATAAAGTACTAAAAAGGTATTATTACCAATGACACGTAATTATGAGTTTGAGTAGAGTGTATAAGCTAGTGTAAGGAGTTCTCCATCGAAATATGTTGGTACCATTCTTTGTGGAGTTTCATTGTCCTCGAGATGATCATCATTGATTTCATTCTAGTTATGGACTACATTGTTCTTTATCAATCACAACTATATTTATATCACTAACATATTTCCTTAAAATAATCCTTAAGAAGTATATATTATTGTAAGGATGAATGAGATCTGAAGGTGAGTCAAATTAGAATCTAGAGAACTAGGCTAAGAGGAGTAATAACCATGTTATCCAATCTCTTTATGATAAATCATGGAATGAATATTTTGGATTTCTAAAATGTTATAAATCATTTCAGGGATGTCTTGCCAATAAATGTCTCTATCCTTCCTATAGAGAGATGGATTGAGTTCATCATTGAGCTTGTTCTGGGTGCAAAAATAGTGTCTATCCCTCATTATAGGTTTTCTCCAATAGATCTCTGGGATCAAAATAATCAGTTTTAAGACATTGAGGATAATAGTTATATATAACCCATCAAATCTCCATTGGGTTAACCAGTTCTATTAACCAATAAGTCAGATGATATGATTTCATTATGAATAAATTACCACCAACTAAAGAACATTACAATAAGGAATATTTATCCAAATTCCTATATAGATATCGTCTTCAACCTGCTCCAACGTGAAACATTTTTTTATAAGATCGATCTGAGGTTGGGATACCATAAGGTTAATGTGAGTCCATAAAACATACCACATATAACAGTATTGATCATGTACCAATTGTAAATGTATCTAGTAATGCGGATTAGTTTGATGAATTCACTAGTAGTCTTCATGGATCTGATGAATTGGTTTTTCCAATGATACATTGATTATTTCATGGAAATATTCCTAGGTGACATCTTAGTATACTCATTCACTAGACACAAAAATTTCAATAATCATTATATCCCACTAATTACACTAAGTGATCACCATATAAAAGAAAATAATAATAAATTACACTTTTGGATAAGAAATATTCATTTATTGGGTCATATTATATATTAAGTGATATTATCAGTCGACCAAGAGAAGGGAAGAGCCACTGTGTGTTGAGATTAGTCCAAGAATTTGTTTGAGATAGCTAGCTTCTTTGGGATGGATGGGAATTATAGGAAATTATTCCTAGGAATCTCACTCCGAGAAGTTCCACATAAGAGGTTGATTAGGAATGGTGAGAAATTATTCTATAGTGAATAATATGATATATATTTTTTAGAGTTAAATGGTATATTCACTTCATCACTGATCCTGATTCTTCTATAGAGGGTTCGAAGCAACACTGTATATTATGATGCATTAAGAATATTCTTGGGTGTAGTTATGACTTTGGGTTATTGAGTTATAGGGTATGGCTCCCTCTATCAGAGGCATGATGAGATGAACCACCCTATTGAGGACCTCATGTTATTAGAGGAGGTTCCTACTCAACATTGCTAGTGGCTCGACTTTTTGGGTGAGTGGTAAATTTTCTAAATTGACCATAAGTCTCAAATGCTTCTAGAAACAGTGATAATTGAATCTAAGGTAGAATAAGAGGATATAATACATAGAATATTTAAAGTTTGATTTTTATTACACACATGTTAAGGGAAATTATATATCTATTACCATGATCCTAAATATTTAGATGACATTATTCTAGGAGGCAAGTAGCTAGTTGCAATTGATGGCTCCATTCTATTAGATACATCTTTTGGTTCAGGAACAATAAGGGAATTTTTTTTATCAATAATGATAGTGAAATTATCACTTATGGTACGGTTCCAGACGTGTCAGTTATCATATTTTAAGAAACTATTTGGGAGGGAGAGCATTATAGTATATATCCCACCTCCTGGTAGGGTTTTTTCAGAAAATAAAATGTTATCTTTCATGGGCGTGTTTGGGTACCTTCTAATATACAAGGACAGCAGATGAGAGAATCCCATTACCCTTTTTGGGAGGTTCACCATGGAATCACCAAGATGTACTGAGACATGTGTCTTAAATAATAGCAGAAAGGTATGAAGAGTGAGATAGAATGATTTATATCATTATGTTCACATTTCAGTAGGTAATGGAAGAACACCGAAAAAATTATAGAATCCTACATCCTCTTTGCATTCTTTCATGGAAATAGAATAGACTCAACATGGATTTTAGGATAGTCTTTCCAATATATACTTGAGGTAGTGATTCATTATGGGTGATTGTAAATAGGTTAATGATGGTCTACCACTTTCTACTAACCAAGGATGTCTTCTCTATTGATGATCTATGATGGATTTACATCTTAGAGGCAGTGAGACTTAATGGTGTTCCCTAGTATATCGTTTTGGCCTAAGATAACCTCTTTAATTCAAAATTCATTCAAATTTAGTAAAAATAATTGGGTTCACAAGTTCTCTCAAGTATAGAATATCACATAATGATCGATGAGTAGTCATAGAGGGTGATTAAGGGCCTCTATCCTAGATTTTGGATGTTCTTGGGATTAAATTAATCCTCCAGCTGAGTTTCCCTTAAATAAAATTTTACAGGAAAAAATCCATATGGTTCTGTATGAGGCCCTTTATAGTAGACTCTTCATATATCTTCTAGGATGGATTGAGGTTGGTGAGGTAGCTCTACTTGGTCCTCACCCCGTTTAGAATATTTAAGAGAAAGAACAACTTATTCAAGAGAATAGGTCTACATATCAATCATGGAATAATTCATATACCAATCATTACAAATGTCCTCTAGAGTTCGAGGTGGGGCATTGGATATTTCAACATGCCACACATAGATTGTGTCAGAGAAGAATCAATAGACAAGGTAAGTAATCAACTCAAAATGTTATGTATTTCGAGATAGTTGAGAGAGTTGGGATGGAAACCTACCAATTTCTATTACATCGGAGTTACTAATTCATTAACGATATCTTATTCTTATCTCATATTTTATGGTATAAGGATGACCTGTCTCATTCTATTAACCCCATTGACATTGAGTTGGAAGTGGATGCATCCTTTGACGAGAAACTAAAACATATCTTTGTTCAAAGAATATAGTATCAACGATAAAACTATGTTCATCTGGTCAAGGCGATATGGAAGCATGGATGTGTATAGGATCAAACCTGTGAGTGGGGATATTATGTACATGTGCAATAGAAAAAACACTTCCTAACGAT
This sequence comes from Viscum album, assembly GCA_963277665.1. Taxonomy (NCBI): domain Eukaryota; kingdom Viridiplantae; phylum Streptophyta; class Magnoliopsida; order Santalales; family Viscaceae; genus Viscum; species Viscum album. The sequence goes on from OY728156.1 coordinate 1,032,333,544, forward strand.
GTTACGCAACATTATGAAGGGAAAATTGGGGATGAGTTGTCTAAAGGAGGGTAGGTTGTAACATCCCAACTATTACCAATATTATGTACCATTTTTTATTGTAAATTACATTAATACTAAATAATAATGATTATTAATCTATTTATGGATCTTCAGGAGTGTCCGAGGATTGTTCCGAGCCTGGAGCCTAGATGAGGGATGAAAATATTGGTCTACATGTTCAGGAAAAATCATGTCACCCAACCCACATGATTCCCCTAAACAATGAGGCTGCAAATAGTAGAGACCTTGGGAATTCACAATTTTTCTACAAAAGTGTGACCTAAGGCGTACATCCATAAACCCATCTATCATTTTTGGAAAGTGGGGTTTTCACTATTACAATACGATTAAAAAACAATGCAAAAAACATTGTAAGGTTCTCCTATGAAGTTGTAACTAGTGCATGGATGGTGCATGATGTTGAAAACTATCCAAGAAAACCATGATCCCCTTTATTGACAGTTAAATTACAATTTCACCCATTTTATGTTTTATGTTTGTTCTTTCTTTTCTCTCCTCCTCCAGTAGTTTCATCTGCCCCTCCTTCACGTGGATCTTCTACTCCCTCTAAAACATGGGATCAAGCCATATCCACCATTCACAATCAATTTCATGAACTGATGGATCTATAAGAATGATATATGTGATATATTTAATCCCATATAGTATATTTAATGTTCCTCATCCAATCTATTACACTATTTGGGTGATATCTCAATATACCCATTTTTATATAATTTTACATTTTCATTGATTTCATTCTTTATAGATCGATTTAAAAGACATAAATAGACTACTGAAGATATAAATTGATAATCTAGGTGGTATGTATCATTTCCCCTAGTTTAATTGGGTTACATAAAATCTATCATTGTTATGTAGGATATAAATTTTCGTCATCACATTTAATTTTTCAAATTAATTTTGTGGAAAGCCTTGACATGCCCTGGGAAAACCTAGGTATTGGAGAGTAAACCAATTTGGTTGATTTCCTGGTCTTATGACACCAAAATGCGTGAGATACATTCTATAGTCCTTTTTTCACATTTTTTCTAAAATGGTTCACACCCCCTTGAGGTGTTTTTATAATTAATCAATTCATTGAGCTGCAAATTAATTTGAATTTTGTCTTGAGCATTTTTATTAATCAATGATAACCTCATTCCTTAAATGAATTGGATACTATATTTGAATTAGTTACATATTAAAAAATTTCCCCATGGTCAATTAATGGTATCTTAATTGAATGCTTGAACAATATGCTAATTATGACATAAATTTCAAACATAAACAAAATTCCCTTTGGTTAGACATGTTTTATATTTAATTTGAGTTTTTAATTAATTCCCCAGAGTGTCGAGGGTGAACTAAGAGGATCATAATTATGAAACCCTTTTATAAACTCTCATTCCTTTCATTTAGAATTTTTAATTATTTTGTAAACAGATAGGGGGTGACATCGACAATCCCTGGGATGTGAAATACATGCATTTATATGTTTTACCTATAGAAGTGTGACACCAGTTCCCTAGGGGGAGCCCTTGGATGTGATTGAATTCCTGATGGTTTTACAATGTCTTGAGAGAGACTCTACCCCTTATGTGAGATACTATGAAAAAACAGAGTTTAATACTTAACATTTTCACACCATGCTGGGAGTGACATTATGGACTTCATCTTCTTGTCACTATGGATAGACTCCTTAGAAATGGTTATAAACCATGACCTTGGGGGATAATTTTAATGTATTTTTATATTCACATGGATAGGATTAGAGGTCTCTCCATATATTATAAATAGGTATTATATTGAATAAAAAAATAATAATTAATTTTTATTCAAAATATAATTGATCCTTTGGAATTGGAAACATAACAAAATTTCCTCCAAGCCCTTGAAAAATCTTGGGGAATTTATATCGCTTGGCACCTTGTTCCTCTTACTTTATCCGTGAAAGATCATTTGTTTCAAATTCACTAGATAAAGGAGAAGTAGTAAAAATTTATTAGTATCAAATTAGAACCCAGTCAAATTCATTTATTTATTTACTTATATATTTCTTCTATTAATTATGGAAAACTGTTAAATTTTTATTTCATTGAATGGAACTCACTAGATGTTGTAGGTGGGATCCTACCGAGAGAGTATCTCACACATTTCTTGGTCCTCTATTGGTACTACAGTAGATTTTATGGATCCAGGTAATATCAATGAGAAGAAGATAACTCTTAGTTTTTGGTTTATAACATTAATAGGATGGAGTTGGTAGTAAAGGAACAATCATATTCTCGAGATGCTATACATAGGAATTTGTGTAATTTTTTTCCATTAGAAATTTGATTATACGTTCATCTATTGCCACAATCATAGTCTTGTTTTATCTATATGTCATAGAATCATCATTACTTGTATCCAAAAATTACTCATCTTCCATTTAATACTTATTGACCTTGAATGTTTTATTATTATTGTTTATATACTATCCATTTGTGATTATTTAATTTTTTGTTTCATATTATATACATATGTAAATATTTTTTCACTCCACTCAAATCAATTGGGGAATAGTCCCATAACTGAAACTTCATAGCCCCTCACTACTAGTTGGAAAACTCGAGTGTTCGTGGAGGTGCACTTGAGGTAATTTCCACTACCTTGGGGCAATGCTAGTTGGAACCTGGGGTGGGAAAATACATTGTTCATTGGGGAAATCACATAAACCCATTTCCATTTAGGATCCATATTGGAACAATATAGGAATGAATCTTAGACTCATGTTCTAGAGGCCCTTAAAAAAGAATCCACTAGAGTTCCAAGGATCTAATGATACTCATAAGGCTGAGGATTATTTGAGCAATATTGAGGTTATGATTGATTTCATGGATCCCTTCAAAGTTATTAATGAAATGATTTCTACGTTTACACTAGAGGAACAAAAAAAAGAGAGGTGGGAATCTATGGGGAAGAAAAATATGTAAGAGGGTTTAAGGTGGAAGGAATTTAATTTTCTTTTCAATGACCAGTTTTATATAGATTCTAGGATATTGGATAAGCCTATGGTGTTTTTCAAATTAGAACAGGCTGATTGGACAATGACCGAATATGATTTTTAATTCACTAATATTTTGTAGTTTTCACATGGGATTGTACTGAATGAGATGATAATGACTCAATAGATCGATAAGGGACATAGATTAGATATACAATACCATGTTTTCATGTTGAATAATTTTTTTATGTGATGGATATGCTATTGGTGATAAAATGTTTCGTTGTTGGTAAGTCAGGGTTGACTAGAGATCCTTTTCCAAGCAGTGGAAGTTATATGAGTTCTCATAAATGGGAAGTGAATTTGGGATGATAGTCATTGTCAATCTTGACATAAAGGGTTCTTCGTGACCTCTTTTAGATTGGGGTTGAGTCCCATTTACATTATTCTAAAATGCAAATCTATGGCCTTAAAAATGATTTTTCACTAAGGCACCCAAGATATGTGGTTCATGTGGTCACACAAGACAATTGAAAAAAAATTATTCTAAATATTTTCTACTTCACATAGTGGAACTGAATCATTAGCACCAAATAATACAATAGTTCAATTATAATATTCATAATATAAGGGGTTCTAGGAAAATAAATATTGACTAAAGATTCTCCACATAGAGGAAGATCCTCTAGAGGAAGTAGATATAGGACCAAATATTATATTAGGTACCATCACAATAAATTCATATTTAGTGATGGTTTTATTTGATACCAATTGATCTCACTCATTTAAATAAACCTGTAATTGTGAAAATGTTAAATATTACTACTTATATTTTTTATTATATGATTAAAAATTTTACAACCCTTGGAATGACGAGAGAGAAGGGCACATGAGGCTCAGCCCAGTTGGTGAGGTATCCTTAAGTGCATCCCTAAGGCCCAGGTTCAAAACCAGGTAGAGGCATATTTCCAGGGGTACTGTAGTTGTACTGTAGTAGGAACTGTAGAGGTACTGTACACTGTGTGGTTACTATATCAAACTGTACACTGTATAGGTACTGTAGCAGAGATGTACACTATGCGGTACTGTAGCAGGTACTGTAGCAGTTATTATAGTAGGTACTGTTCTGTACTGTAGAAGCAGGAACTATTCCATTGGGCCATTGGTTTGGGCTTGTAGTCCTTAAGGCATTCGGGCCACCTAGGCCTTCAGGTCAGTAGGGATTTCTAGCCACCTCAAGGCCTTCAGGCCACATGTAGTTGCCCCAAACACACTACAAAAAAAGAGAAGCCACAGAAGAGGATTCAGAGCAGGTGCACTCACCAGAGCAGAACCAAATGGATTGTGAGAATGAGAGGGTATGTTTATGCCATCGGTACCAGACTGTGCTTGCACAAGAAGCCTATCTATACGGCCATGCAAAGGTGGAGAGGTACTACCACGATGTAGATGATGTGGAGGGGCAGTTCCTTATAGATAGTTTGGTTGAATACCTAAGACCTTCGGGTCATGTAATCTCCTAAGACTACATTCCTTTTAATCTCTGAGCCTAAGGGCCTTGTAAGGGTTCCCCCTCATCCCTTGAAATGGGGGTTATCAAAAATCAATAAAAATGGAGGCCTTCAGGCCATTCAGGAAAGAGAGATAAGGGTCTATATTTCCTAGCATGGGTGTTCTCTTTATCGTATATTGATCTTGTTTGGGAATTCTTGGTTAGTAAAAAGAAACATCATAATTTCATTTTTAGGATAGATTGGATCATTTCAAATAATTCTAGAATGGATTTTCATTTTATAAGGGTCTCCATTACTATTCCAGATAGTCTTTTAATATCATTATGGGAGAGTAGGACCTGAGGTCATGTAGGCCCTGACCGCCTTAAACAATTTTAGGGAAACTAATATTATTGTTGTCTTTTGATATGGAGTGTGAAAATTTGGGTGGTTATATCCCACTAGTTATTGTTGTGTTTCATATATTTTATTTTTAATAATTTTATAGTTTTTTATTATTATAGGAGATAGAGTTTTCTATAGAATTAGTGGATGGTACTCAAGCATTATTTATTCCTTCTAATACTAAGACACTAGATGAAATAGAATAGTTGATAAATCGTTTAGATAATCTGTTAGAAAATGGATTTATACATCCATGGGTAACATCTGGGGGATACTATTCTCTTTGCTAATAATAACGATGAAACACTTTACCTATGTGTTTATTTATGAAAAATAAATTGAGTTATGACATAGAACATGAATATATTTTCCGTAATTGATGATCTATTTTAACATTTGAAATTGGAGAAGTGGTTCTCAAATATTTATCTTTGATTTGGTTTTCTGTACTTAAGAATAACATAATCTACCATTTTGAAAACTAATTTTCGAAGAAGCTATGTCCATTATGAGTACCATTTCCCCTATTTTTTCTAACAAATTCTCTTACATTCTTTATAACTTTGATGAAAAATATTTTCTAGGATTATATTAAAGAATCCATAACAGTCTTTATGGATGAAATCCTTGTTTAATCTATGTCTTTTGAGGAGCATGTTCTTCATCTGAGAGAATTTATGAAATTGATGAGAAGTCACCAAAATTATTCAATGTGATTGTAATGTAATTTATAGATTTGGTAAGGGAAGATCTTGGTACTTGTTGTATCAAAACATGTTATTTTAATTGATCATGAGAAGGTGAAAGTTGATATGACAAGGGATAAAATATGTACTTTTTTATATTTGGAGATTCTAGGGTGTATATGAATATTATCACAGGTTTTTAAAGGATTTATCTAATTTTAATTTTTTTTAATACTTATATAACTTCTAGGGGAGTGAAGGATTCTTCGGATGAGAAATAGCGGAGTCAATTTTTTTAGTTCAAACTCATTTTTACTTCTATGTCAGTTTTAAATTTTCCAGGTATTGGGAAGGACTATGTGTTATTCTATAATTTAATATGTTTAGTTTTGGGTTAAGTTAATATGAATGGTGATCAGGTAGTTGCGTATGGCTCTCGATAGCTTAAAAAAATAAGAATAATTATCCAACCAATGGCCTTGAATAGAGAGTTGTGATGAATTCACATAAGATATGGTAGCATTACTTTTTTAGATAATGTTTTACCCTGTATTATAAAAACAAGATCTTAATTTATTTCTTATCATATAATGATTTGAATATACACCATAGGAAATTGGTGGAGTACTTGAAATCCTTTGATTTTGAGATTTAATATACTGTGGGGTTACAGAATGTCATTAAAGATTCTTTGAGTAGAAAACACCCAACCTTGTCTATGAATAAATCATAAAAATATAGTAACATGATGGATCTTTTTTTCACATTTGTATATTAGATTTAGGTAAAAAGGGGTATATGATACCTTGTCCAGTGTTCGCTTGACCACCATTCCTCTCGGGATGGTTATCTACGAACAAAATCATAATAATTAATTCTAATGATTTAGATAATCTCTTTATGGTGGGGAAAAAATTGCTGAGTATGTGTTATTTATGGAGGGTATTAAATGTTTGTATAATAGGTTTATTGTTCCATTAACTATGAGAATAGTTTTTCGGGGATATAAATAATTATCCCAGAGATGTCAACTCATAAACTAGAATGATTATTTATAACATGTGTTGATGATTCTGGTGTCTTGGTATGAGTTATGAAAATTATAATTTTCTCTCTCATTATTATAATTTACAATAGGTTAATCTTGAGCATAATATACCTTATAGATTGCATCAACCATTTTAATTTCCTATATTTAAGTGGGATGTGATTTCTAAAGAAATTATGTTTACGTTGATGTGTACCCATATAACGAAGAAAGGGATATGGTCTATAATCGATAGGATGACCAATTAATCTAATTTTATACCCCTTAATGACACAAAAAATATTGAGTATCTTAAAAATAGCTATGTGAGAGTGATTATTCATTTTTCGGTGTTCCATCTAATATATTCTGTGATAGAGATCCCAATTTTCTTGTCACTTTTCCGGAGGCCTTCATGAGGAACTAGGATTCCAGGTTTATTTGATAATGACATTCCATCCACAACTAGATTGAAAAATAGAGATAACTATATAGATTCCTTGGTATATTCTTTGTGCCTGAGACCTCCTTTTAATGGAGTTTGGGATGAACAATTAAGGATATTTTAGTTTGATTATAGGAATGGTTAGAAGTACGTGATTGGAATGGATCCTTTTGAGTCTTTGTATATTTATCCATGTAAATATACATTGTGTTGGTTAGATATTAGTGAAGGTTCATTGGTTTGTCCATGTTTTATTGAAGAGACATGACTGATTATTTAGTTTATTCATCAAAGGATGTTGATAGTGCCATGTATGTATTAATCATATGGTGATCTTCAATGTAGACCATTGGTGTTTATAGTTTGTGATTATGTTTTCTTGATCGTTTCACACTATTTTGGTCAATGATGACTTGGGAGGTAAGGTAAGCTTGACCGTTGTTTTGTGGGACATATTATGGTTATTGAGTAAGTGGAGAGAGTTTATAAGTATTTTGAACTTCCAACATTGTTGTTGTCGATACATAATATGTTCTATGAATCACTACTTCCAATATATATTTCTTATCCACAACATGTTCTGAGATAGAGTGACCTTGATGTTTGAGAATGACTAATTTGTAACTTTGAATCTAGTTATGATAGTTGATTCTAAGAATAAGGCACTTGGTGAGAGGAAGATACCATTGGTCAAGGTGTTATGGAGGAACATTTTTGATTCACATGGGATGTGGTAGTGTGAGGAACTTAAGAGAGAGTTATGGAATAACCTTTTTGATATGGAATATTCTTGATTGGATTTTTTGGGATAGACTATTTTTATAGTGGTGAGTTTGTAACACCATGTTACATTTCTATCAGGTATAATTTCACCTTTTCTTTGGTTTTTCATTTTATTGGTTCATTTTGATGATATGAAATTTTTCAGAATACCAATAATGGTGAATTCATATAATTTTTTTTTTTGAAATTTTCAGCATAATACCTCAAGTTATAAAATATAGTAGGGATTTACATGCCATTAAATGGGGATAAAAAATATGTAATAATCTCATGGAGGATTCCATGAAGCAGGTACACAACATCAAATGTTACATTCCATGCATAGCTTATACACTATGTAAATATGAAAATTTTGTTTTTTAATAGAAGGTGATGGGTTTTTTCATTGTATATGGGACATGAAAATGAAAGGACATGTAATTGGAGTACAAACAGTGTTGAATCATGAGTGACAGTTTAATATAGTAAGAATAAATGAAATTCTTATTTCCTTCTAATAGGTTTCCCTCTTTTCAACCTAGAGGACCCTCCTGGGTGATTTTTTGTAACAACCAGAGATTTTATGAGAATTATTCTTTTTAATTTCTTTGATGTCTTTTGTAGTATGCTAACCCAATATTATCTTGTACTATATGCAACACTATATTATCTTGCAGTATACGCAACACTATTCTTGGCTTGTGTTACACACAATTTCAAGTCCGTTTTATGGAAATTATTCTGCGCAACATTAAGTATAGATTTTGATTAATTTATAAATGAAATAAGTTTTTATTATGTTATACGCAACACCAAACAGAGCTTTCACTACACGCTTTCATGACTTGTCTTGCATTACATGCAGTCAAGACCTTCTTCGATAGCGTGTGTATTACGCAATACTGTGTTTCACTAAACGAGATATTATTATAATATTATTATGAAAAAGCCGTTATGAATAGTAATACCCACTTTTTGAAATTTTATAAATTTTATCTTTCGAAATGGACTTAATTTTTGGATTCGGAATATCAAAATTAGTTTAGGGTAAATTTTTGGTATATTTCTGAAAACGTTCAATTTTTTATGAATAGAGAAAATACTAGGTTACTATTTAAAAACTGACATTTTATTTAAATAATTATTTATTTTATTTAAATTTATTTTATGTCAAAATTGTTACATAATACCAATATAAGTTCAATTTAATTAATTGGAGTCATTTTATAATAATTTTTGATATATAAAAATTTTATTGAACTTTTCACCGTCTTTTACCCACCTCCTAGGAGAATTTAGAAATTTACATATGACATAATTTTACCACTTCTGTGAGTGGAATTTCTAAATTCAGAGAGACATGGTTAATATCAAGGACTAAAATGCGGTTCAATGAGATGAAAATAATTTTTGGTGAATAGAAACTTTTTAGTTATATTTACCACGGTTAAAAGTAAATAGGGTAATTAAGGGTAAAAATGATATTATTATTACACTAACACAAGTAATAATTCTATTGGATAAGTATAATTCGACCAAAAACAACCTTAGGAATAAAATATGACCATTTAGGTCCACATGGATTAGATTATGACATTTATTATTAATTTATTTAAAGAAGGGTTAAAGTTGTTAAAATCAAAGTTTAATGACTAAATCATTTTTAATATAGAGTTATACATAAGATAAATTAGACTATAAATATTCATTATAAAGATAAAAATATTTCCTACATAATTGTATTTTATTTATAATTTTTATACATTAAATAATTTAATTTATTTCTAACACAATGATGATGTAGTAATTATCGTATTAATGAAATTTTTACATAATTGATGTTGTAAGTACCCAAATAAATTTAATTTGAGATTTTTTATGAATTAAACTAATTGTCTACGTTAATATGACAAGTTAGTATTTATTTAATTATCTTTTTTCGAACTAATAATGCTGTTATGATTTTCACAAAAATCAATTACCAAATAGTGTCAAAATAGATATAATATAGTTTTTAAAACAAAATATTATATTATTAAATGTTATTATATTCTTAAAAGTATATGGTTCAGCCAAATGACTTAGATAAGGATATATATATTAATATTGAACCACTTGTGGTCTTTGGTCTGGTTATAGTAAGTTTAATAAGCATATAGTGTAAGAAAACAAGAGGACACAATAAAAGGTAAATTATTTAAATTAGAGTTATATCTAAAAGATAAGGTTAAAATAGTAACCTAAAAATGTCTAAAACCTATTGTCTGAGAGTAAATAGACCCATACCCACCTTATATTCAAAATAAATCAATTTGGAGCTATTAAATACCGAATATGACTTTATTATAAAATAATATTTTAAGTTTATCCAAAGGTGCCCCTCTCCTCCCTTATAAAAAGGACACCCCTTCCCTCTTCTCTTCACACCCTTTTGATCCTTTAAGATCGGCCAAACCCTAACCATTATTTTATCCACTTCCCTAGAAACATTATATAGGTTCTGGTATTCTCAAAATACCAACTCAACTTCTTTAAGAGGAAGCTTAAAGGAGGTGCGTCGAAGAAGAGGTAATCTCTTCTTCAGATTCTCTCAAGTTTCTTTCTTCTTATACTTATTCTTCTTTAGTTGTCTCATTATAAATAAATAACATCAGTATTAATTATATAAATATATGTTATTATAAATATTAAACAACCCTATTTCACCTTTTATCCATCCTACGGAAAATGAAATCACCGCGCGTGCGTACGTACGGAATACTGTCTCCACACCGTGGTGTAATCTGTTTTCGACCACCACCATACTTGGATGGGTATAATGGTGTAAATAAATAAATATATATGATTATTGTAAAGTGATATTGATTCTGAAATTTTATACATACACTTCAATAAAATTATATGATCATGGGAATGATATCATCACTCGTTCGTACGTACGGACTACCGTCTCCACGACGCGATGAGATTCATTCTCCATGTAATCCATTCATGAATGATTATAAAGTTTATATAATGAATAATAATTAAATATATGACATAATAATTATATTTTATGTATATTTATATATATATATATATATGTCATCTACTTAATTCCATTCAATTCAATAACGAAATGAAAACAGCGTTCATGCGTACGTATGGCCTACCGTCTGCATGAATGGTGTATTTCATTCCACTTATCGATATATCATATATATTTATATCTTAATATATATTATATATATAAATCATTTTTTAAATTTTGGAATTATGTAAATATGTATATAAGTAATAATATCAAGAACAATAAGTCGAAACTCGTACGATAAATGAAACGATTTTACCCAAAATGGTGTTTTAACATGGAATTTACAAAAGAACGGGTAATATAATGTCATAAGTGAACCACATATGATATCATAACAATGAATATGATTCTGTAATAAGTCAATGAAATTATTTAAATTATTATACAGGAGTTTCGGAAACATATGAAGCATATCAGACATAAGGTAAGGGATATCTTTTCGAATCTTGTTTTTATCCGAGATTGTTTATTCGTAAGTATTTACTGGGGTTATTATTATCATCCATGCCCATGTTTTCTAAAAAAATCATATCTATTTAAATTCCTTTTTACAAATTTTTAACTTTTACTACATGGTATTTAAAGAATCATTGTTTTTTTACCATACAAGGAACTTTTTTACTTTTCTGACAAAAGTACGAGAAGAATGTTATTTTTAATCTTATACGGCGTGAACAGATTTTTATGGTTTCATAACACCTCATTTTTATGAAGCATACTCTATAATATTTTATGACTATTTTCAAAAAAATACTTTTCTTTTAAACAGTAATTTAATTTTGTGAAAAGAAAATCATTTTGAAGAAGAAAGGATATTTTCCTCAAGAATTCATTTCAAGTGTTTTATCAAAACAATTTTCCATCTAAGATGACATTATTTCATATGTGTATGTTTCAAGTATAATGTCTCTATGATTTAAATGGTTTCACTTTTCTTATTATTAAATGATATCCATTTCTTTTATATGGATTATGTGATGATGGGCTGATGTTTATGAAACGCATTTTATTCGTTGGGTTATTATGAATGATGTATGTTTTTATTGTGGAATAAGTAATAATGATTTCAATATGAGATGGGTGGGACATATATCTCCCTCCAATTCATTGGGTAAATATTTATATCTCATGAGATAGACATGGATGGAATGTTATGTTAATCCGGTTCAGTAACACAACACTAGAATGAAGAGTGAACTCGATTCAGAAAGGGACTTTGTGCACTAAGATGGTTTTGGCAGCAATGCCTTGGCTACTATGGAAATCATAACATGTGCTTAATGGTTTCCACAATTACATGGTTTATTCCCATTTTATTTTATCATGATTTATGTTCTTTTATGATATATGCCTTACGTACATCCAATATTTATGTCTTTCCTCAAGATTTTGATGTTTAGATTTAATTCTCATGTTTTTTCAATCAAATGTTTGTGGATTATTTTATGTTCTCTATGTTTACCCTTACTGAGAATTTGAGCTCACCCTTTATATGATTTCTTTTCCCCAGGATATAAATAAAGGTTTTAGGTAAGAAAAAAAAGTGGAAGAACTTTATGGGAGATGTGGAAGATCTTTCACCATGATTAGAAGATTATGTTCTGAGTTTCCAAAGACACTAAACTATTACGGTCCTTGTGTGTCTGTTTTTGTTAGGTATAAGTATTCCGCAAAAGTAATGTAATGTACATGTATGTCAAGCTTTGGGTCTCTATAGTTGGTATTAGAGGAAAGGTTTAGTTAATCCTTTGGAAACTGGGATGCGAAAACAACAGTGAAATCCCCAATGATATTTCTAAGGTATATCTAGGGATGTTCCTAAGGTTACGTATAAGTAGAGGTTATAATACTATAATTATGATAACAATAATATAATTTAACCTTTGATGTTAGATAATGAAGTTAATCCCCCTTGATTATGATTTTGTCCTCTCGCACTATTCTTTTTGGGTTTTAGAAAATGGCTGGAAATAGGAAGATTCACGATAATGGATGATATGATGGACAATGGAATGATATTCTTTATGAGCAACCAAATGAAATTGGATCTAGAAGTCCAAACATCGTTATTATTCCTAATCAGAAATCTCATAATATGATCAATAATCTCAACTTTGTTAAGTATCCTGACTCAGCTAATAAGAGAAAGATGGAATTTCATGATGATCATAGAGGAAATAAAGTTCAATTCCCCTCATGTAAATCGTGTGGGAAGTGGCATCAATGAGAATGTTTCAAAGTAATTAAAAGATGATTTGGGTGTGGAAAAGAACGACACGGATCTAGTAAGTGTAAAGGAAAAGGTTCAGTTAACACCATGGAGAAGGATAATGGTATTGCTACGACATCAACAATAATTAGATGTTTTAAATGTGTAATTTATGTTCATTATGAAAACCAATTCCCTAAGAGAAAATATCATGAAGAGAATCAGAATGGTCATATGGGTAGTATTTATGTGGATGATGATGAGGATACTACAAATGATATATGATATGAAAGTAGTTTTGAAGCTCAGTCAGTTGTTTAAGAAGGTATTGGAATGATTGTATGTTTATCAAGAGTTATGTTGTATAGTTAATGGTACTATGGAATAAAGAATCATCTAAGGATTGTTAAACTATTGTTTTTCCTAAAGTATTTGAAAGTATATATTGAATGGTACCAGTAACCATGAAAGGATATTCATATATTTTTGGAAAGAAGATAATATGAATGTAATAAGGAGAAAATAATATGTTTAATAGTATTCAGAGCTCATGATTAATATAAGGACTAAGTGATATCATGGTTTGAGTATATAGAACATTTGGGATTTTGGTATGTGGAAAGAGTTAACTTTTAACTGCATTCATGTTTTCACTACGGATGAATGTGTATTCATTTTTCAAGAGAGTGCACGATTATGGAATTCACATGTTTGGATTGTGACCAACAAGATATATTGTATGATAAACGATGGTATTCACAATCTTGTTATGTGACCATTCTAGTAATCGTTTTATTTATAATATAATATTGGACAGAAGTATTTTCGTTAAACATAATATATGGAATGGATTAAGTTGGACATAAGATAGAATTTTTTAATGCTAGAACTTTTTTCGATATTATTTATGGAATGTTATAATAATGTAGTTTTTGAAAAAGGACATCCTGCAGGACAAGTGACAACCCATTGCATCGGACATGGCTGTGGGAATCTAACCCACAACCAAAGTGTGACATGCCATTATTTCTTACCACTAGCCTACTAGAAGTCCCTGGTTAGTAGAAACTAGTTTTATTTTATTTAGTGGTATGATAGATGAAGTATAAGTGCATTGTTGGAATCATATACGATTAATCTCACCATAGATGGACTTATGTATATTTAATAACTTATGCTAAGATTTTTGTGATAAAAATAGATTGGATGACTTATAATTCAATCACATGATCTGCTAACACTTCATGAATGAAAAATTCAGCTTCATTTATTTAAATAGAGATGAAGTGGAAATTTTTCAGGGAATGAACAACAATGATATTACACTAGAATCAAGTAAGTATTTCTCTTTATATAAAAATTCATCAACGTTAGTGAAATGATAATTGAAACAAAAAATGTTGTTCTAGTACTCTCATACCTGATGAATTAGATGGTACCTTATATCATCACAAATTTAAGGCTATATTATTGTTGGATTTTTCATAGCCAAGTTTTCAACCACTCTCTATCAGAACTTGATGGTTAGTTTTCTTTTCCATATCCATATTTTCACCTATGTTCTCCTATATGGAAACCCAATGATTAGTTAATTTGGGTAATCATTACGTTTCATTCTTTTGTTTTTAAAGTTAAGTTTTGGTATACCATTTTATGATGTGGGTTTCAATTAAATAAACTTTCATGTAGAAAACCATTTATAACCCTGACGAATTTTGAGGGCAAACCTCATTTTACGGGGGTAGAATGTAACAACCCGAGATTTTATGAGAATTTTTCTTTTTAATTTCTTTGATGTATTTTTTTGTACTTACACCAAGATTATCTTGTAATATACGCAACATTGTATTATCTTTCTGTATATGCATCACTATTCTTGGCTAGTGTTACACATAATTTCAAGTTCGTTTTGTGGAAATTATTCTGCGCAACATTATGTATAGATTTTGATTAATGTATAAATGAAATAAGTTTTGATTATGTTATACGCAACACCAAACGGAGCTTTCACCACAAGCAGCCCTGACTTGGCTTGTGTTACACGTAATCAGGACCTTCTTCGATAACGTGTGTAGTACGCAATACCGAGTTTCACTAAACGAGATATTATTATAATATTATTATGAATAAGCCGTTATGAATAGTAATACCCACTTTTTGAAATTTTATAAATTTTATCATTCTAAATAGACTTAATTTTTGGATTCAGAATATCGAAATTAGCCTAGGGAGAATTTTTGGAATTTGTATGAAAAAATTGAATTTTTGATGAATAGTGAAAACACTAGGTCAATATTAAAAAACTGACTTTTTATTAAAATAATTATTTATTTTATTTAAATTTATTTTAGGTTAAAATTGATACATAATATGTATATATGTTCAATGTAATTAATTGGAGTCATTTCATAATAATTTTAGATATATAAATATTTTATTGAACTTTTCACCGTCTTTTACCCACCTTGTAGGATAATTTGGAAATTCACATAAAACATAATTATATCGCTTTTGTGAGTGGAATTTCGAAATTCTGAGAGACACGGTTAATATCAAGGACCAAAATTTGATTCAATGAGATGAACATTTTTTTGGGTGAATAGTAACTTTTTACTTTTATTTACCACGGTTAAAAGTAAATAGGGTAATTAAGGGTAAAAAAGATATTATTATTACCCTAACACTTGTTCTAATTCTATTAGATAATTGTAATTCGACCAAAAACAACCTTAGGAATAAAATATGACCATTTAGGTCCACTTGTATTAGATTAGGACATTTATTATTAATTTATTTAATGAAGGGTTGAAATAGTTAAAATCAATGTTTAATAACTATATAATTTTTAATATAGGGCTATACATAAGAAAAATTAGACTATAAATATTAATTAGAAATATTAAGAAAATTCATACATAATGGTATTTTATTTTTAATTTTTATACATTAAATAATTTTACTTATTTATGACTCAATGATGATGCAGTAATTATCTTATTAATGAAATATTAACATAATTGATGTTGTAAATACCCAAATAAATTTAATTTGAAATTTTTTATGAATTAAACTAATTTTATAGATTAATATGACATGTTAGTATTTATTTAATTAACTTTTTTCGAACTAATAATGCTGTTATGGTTTTCAGAAAAATCAATTACCAAATAGTGTCAAAATTGACATAAAATAGTTTTTAAAACAAATATTATATTATTAATTGTTATTATATTCCTAAAAATATAAGGTTCGGCCAAATGACTTAGATAAGGATATATATATTAATAATGAAGCACATGGGGTATTTTGGTTGGTTATAGTATGTTTATCAACCATATAGTGTAAGAAAACAAGAAGACACGATAAAAGGTCAATTATTTAACTTAGAGTTAAATCTAAATGATAAGGTTACAATAGTAACCTAAACATGTCTAAAACCTATTCATTGAGAGGATTTCGACCCATACCCACCTTATCTTCGAAATAAATCAATTTGGAGAAATTAAAAACCGAATTTTACTTTATTATAAAATAATATTTTAGGTTTTTCAAAAGGTGTCCCTCCCCTCCCTTATAAAAAGGGCACCCCTTCCCTCTTCTCTTCACACCATTTTGAGCTTTGATGCTCGGAAAACCCCTTCCCATTTCTCTTCTCCACTTCCCTAGAAACATTATCGGGGTTCTAGACTTCTCAAAAGACTAACTCGACTTTTTTAAGAGGAAGCTTAAAGGAGGTGCATCGAAGAAGATGTAATCTCTTCTTCTGATTCTCTCAAGTTTCATTGTTATTACACTTCTTCTTCTTTAGTTGCCTCATTATAAAGTAATAACAACAGTATTACTTATATACTAATATGTTATTACAAATATGAAACAAATCTATTTCACCTTATATCCATCCAACATAAAACGAAATCATTGCGCGTGCTTATGTACGAAATACCATCTCCACGTCGTGGTGTAATATGTTTTCGACCACCACCTTACTTGGATGGGTATAATGGTTTAAATAAATAAATACATATGATTATTGTAATGTGATATTGATTCTGAAATATTATACATACAGTTCAATAAAATTCTACGATCATGAGAATGATATCATCGCCCGTGCGTACGTACGGACTACCATCTCCACAACACGATGAGATTCATTCTCCATGTTAACCATTCATGAATGATTATAAATTATATATAATGAATAATATTGATATATATGACATAATAACGATACTGTATTTATGTATATATATGTGTATTTCATCTACTTAATTCCATTCAATTCAATAAGGAAACGAAAACAGTGTTCATGCGTACGTACGACCTTCCGTCTCCATGAACTATGTATTTCATTCCATTTATCGATATATCATATATATTTATATCTGAATATATATTGTATGTAAATATTGTTTTACAATCTGGAATTATGTAAATAAGGATATAAGTAATAATATCGTGAACAACAAGTCAAAACTCGTACGCTAAATGAATCGATTTTACCCAAAACGGTGCTTTAACATGGAATTTACAAAAGAACGAGTAATATAAAGGCATAATTGAACCATATATGATATCATAACAACGAATATGATTATGTAATAATTCAATGACATTATTTAAATTATTATAGAGGAGGTTGAGAAACATACGAAGCATATCAGACATAAGGTAAGGGATAACTTTTCCAATCTTGTTTTTATCAGAGATTGTTTATTCGTAAGTATTTACTAGGGTTATTATTATCATCCATTCCCATGTTTTCTAAAAACAATTAATGTATGTTTAATGTCCTTTTTACCGATTTTTGAATTGTACTACATTGTATGTAAGGAATATTTGTATGTTTACCATCTGAGGTACTTTTTGACTTTTCCGACAAAAGTACGAGAAGAATGTTATTTTTATACTTATACGGCAGGAACAGATTTTTACAGTATCATAACACCTCATTTTATTGATTCTTACACTACAAGATTTTATGACTATTTTCAGCAAAATACTTTTCTTTTAAAAGTTCATGGCATTTTGTGAAAAGAAAATGATTTTGAAGAAGAAAGAACTGTGTTCAAGAATTCATTTAAAGTGTTTTATCAAAACCATTTTCAATCTAAGATGACATTATTTCATATGTGTATGATTCAAGTATAATGTCTCTATGATTTACATGGTTTCACTTTTATTATTATGAAATGATATCTATTTCCTTTATATGGGTTATGTGACTATGGGATGATATTTATGAAACCCATTTTATTCGTTGGGTTATTATGAATGATGTATGTTTATTTTGTGGCACAGGTAAGAATGATTTCAATATGAGATGGGTGGGACCTATATATCCCTCCAATTAATTGGGTAAAGATTTATATCTCATGAGATAGACATGGCTGGAAAGCTAAGTTAATCCCGTTCAGTAATACAGGACTAGAATAAGGAGTGAACTTGATTCAGAAAGGGACTTTGTCCACTAAGATAGTCTTGGAAGGAATGTCTGGGCTACTATGGAAATCATAACATGTGGTTAATGGTTGCCACAATTTCATGTTTTATTCACATGCTATTTTATCATGATTGATGTTCTTTTATGATATATTTCTTACGTAATTCCATGATTTATGTCTTTGCTCAAGATTTTGATGTTTAGATTTTATGTTCAAGTTTTTGAATTCAAAATTTTATGGATTGTTTTATGTTCTCTATGTTTACCCTAACTGAGCATTTGAGCTCACCATTTATTTGTTTTCTTTTCCCCAGGATATAATGAAAGGTTTTAGGTAAGAAAACAAAAGGGGAAGATCTTTATGGGAGATGTTGAAGATCATTCACCATGATTAGAAGATTATGTTCTGTGTTTCCAAAGACACTAAACTATTATGGTCCTTGTGTGTCTGTTTTTGTTATGTATATGTATTTCACAAAAGTAATGTAATGTCCATGGACGTCAAGCTTTGGGTCTCTAAATTTTGGAGATTTACAATCCATCTTGATCATTTTTTTGATTACCAATTTTTGTGTTAGTGGAAGTGTATCTCCCCAAGTACGTGGTCATCCTATCTCTTCTATCTCACTCTCTTTCCATACATGTATTTTGATAGATCATATCAGGATAGATGGATCTAATTTTTTTCAATCAT
The DNA here is from genome assembly GCA_963277665.1 of Viscum album. Classification (NCBI taxonomy): domain Eukaryota; kingdom Viridiplantae; phylum Streptophyta; class Magnoliopsida; order Santalales; family Viscaceae; genus Viscum; species Viscum album. Next base: position 1,032,352,812 of record OY728156.1, read on the forward strand.
TGATATTGGTTGGATCTTACGTGCCATCATTCTTCAATGGTGAGTCCCATTGTAGGTGTTATGTTTCCATGAAAAAGGTAGGTAGTTCCACTCAAAAATGTCCAATTGATTAAACCTATAATATATTATTGTTTAATGTTTTTTCAATTGATTTTAGGGAAAAAAAATTCAATGTGAATTGGGAATTAAATTTATACGGTATGAATTTTTGAATGAATCACCAAGTCTAATGGAATTGGAGATTGGGTCATGTTTTAAAATTAATGGAAATGAAGATATGATTTTTTGATTGATTTTGAGGAAAATTGCCTAAATTTAAATAATAAAAATATATGATATGTTTTTGTTTTAAAATAAATAATTTGATGAAAAACCAATGGGCTAGTTTTTTTAATGAAATTAGAATATTGAAACTACATATGAGGCAATTTAATTTTAAACTAAATTGAAATGAATTTCCCTTTATTGATTGATTGATTGGGAACATGCGTGCCTAGTTAGTATGTGGATTATATTGGAGAAGCACACTTGGTTGAAAAATATATAGAAAACAAATTGATAATAAATACTCTAAAAAATACAACGTTTAGTAGATCTTAACCCCAAATGGGTTTCTAGGATGTTCTATTCGATGTGAGTATGAGGGACATTCGTACACATATTAGTTATGATTAATGATATGAGAAGTGTGAGGATCCGGTAACTATAAAATATCATACCACAAGTATGATGACCATGGTTCTTGAAGTGATTATTTTGATATATATTCCTTTGTTTTTGAAACAGATTTACTCATGCATAGTGATTTATATATTCTGTTTTTATTAAATGTTTACATAATCCATTATTTGGTATGTTTCCACCATCTGAAATGAAATAAATGTTTTTTTAAATATTCAATTGTACATCCATGGATTCTTTAACAAAAAATGTAAGCACTATTTTCATTATTATTTTGGAATCTTATTTTGGAACGCATGGTTATACACTGCCAGGATATTGAGCTCACACCCTACCTTTTCCTTTTGGAGTTTTTATATTTTCTTCTACTAGGTTTGAATAATGTTAAATTACCTCTTGGGGGAGATGGATGCTCTTTAACCATTGGGCATGGAATGTTGATACCTTTGAGATGTATATATTTATGTTGTCTATTTCTAGTACATTGATGACATACTGTTAGGGTTTTTGATATACCTATTTTTTTCATGTACCTTCTACCATTGGAGTATTTAGAATCCTTATATATATCTGTTTTATTATATTGAGGTTATGGAATATTTTTCCCCACTTTTACTTTTTTATGATTCCATGAAGAATATTTATAAATGGGATATTATCCTTGATATAATAAATTAAAATCATAAGACCATGTTAAAATCATTTGAAAACATGGTATTAGAATATAAATCTAATTAAGGGATATAAAAAATTAAAGAAACTAGTATTTTAATTGGATACATTATAACACATGATAAATATTTTTTTTGTAAAAAGACTTATAATAATAAAACATATTCTCTTCGTGAGGAATACAATATCATTAATGGTAATCATAAAAAGAGTTGAACAATGATAAAGGCATCTTGAGATATTATATTCATAACCTATATTCATTCTTAATGGACAATATTTACTTGTTAAATCAAACATCACAATTCGTGATGGAATGACATAAACTTTTAAATTAAAAATAATTTTCTCTAAACAATGAATCATTTTCCAGTAAATTAGTGGGTTATTTCCATATCTATCCCATAATTATCTATAAATTCCATTAACCATTACATTCATAAAACACATATGATTTGGGATTTCAATATCTCATGAGAAAAACTCATAAAAAATTATATTTCAACCTGAAATCACAATCACTTTGGATACCTGATAAAAATGTGATACATTCAAAAATAGATTCATCATGTACCTATTTTTGGGAAAATGAAGGAAAAACTGCTATATTATAAGACAATTTTAAGTAAAATTATATAAAAAGAATATGTAACCTTTTTTTGAAAGCATTAAAAATGGAAAATTTACAAAAAAAAATTTAATTGAAGATAGTTTAGAAAATAATGGGAAATTAATGAGGAATATTCATAATAAAAACATACATAATTTTAAAAAATGAAATTATGTAATAAATGTTATTGAAATATATTCCTACCCCATTAAAAAGTAAGTAATAAATATCCATTATAGATAATGATAAAAATTCATTTTCAAAACACTTTAAATAAATTAAAACCTAATATTAAATGACAGTAAAAATCATATAATTTATTATACAAAAACTATGTAATGAAAAAAGGCATGTAAGAGAAATGGTTGAAACAAAAAAAATTGAAACATTTAAAATAATGATTAAAAAACTCCCCTACCTTGAGTCGAGAATAGTTTCATACATTCTCTACATATCGGTGTAATAAAATAATATTTTTATATAATTTATTAATAACCATTTTTTGGTTCATTCCCTCTTACTATTCATTTTATTATATTTATTATCATATTTTATTTCTTTATTAAATATGTGTTGGTAATTTAGGAGTATTTTGGTCAATTCTTCCAAAACTACTTCACTATGACGACCATAATCAATGAGATTATTAATTAGTTTAATCATTTCTAGAATATTAGTTATATGTTTTTCATATCATTGTAGTAGTAAAAAAATTATATTTTGATAGGATTCCAAAATTGATTCAAATATATATACTAATTTTAGAAAGTTACATTTTATGATGAAAATTTATTATTAATATTATTAATAAATTTGAACAAGTGTATATATTGAATAGTAATAATGTTTCCATGACACGACCTATGGAGGACTGACCCATGACTCCCCCTAACCCACCTCTTATAGGCCAAGGGTTAGCGACCTATGTAGAGTAAGAATATCCCACATATGGGAGGCATTATCTTAATCTACCTATACACACGAACACATATCCAAGCCCACTGAATGGTGATATGTAAAACAACTGAAATAATCCTTTAATATATTTAAGATCCCACAACAAAGAATGATAGTAAAGTACTAAAAATAGGAAAGGGGTAAAAACATGCCAAACCAAAACTGTTAAGAGTCCGACCATTTTCAAGGGTGGGGACTAAGTCAGAATAATTCAACAACTAAAAATATCTGTCTTTCCAGCTCTAGTTATGGACTGATTGCTCCCTATCCTCCAAGTACATCATCAAAAGTGTTGTCATCTATAAATGACATGAAATGTGTGAGAAAATCATACATAGGTGTGAGTAAAATGATAGTAAATATGACACACTAAAAAAACAATACATGAAGAACCAAATTTATTCATATCAATAAAAGATTAAAAAAAATTATAACAAAAACCACTAGATATAATAAATAAAGGCACCACACTAGCAGACAGTCAACAAGAAATATCAACCACATTATTTTCCTCGAAGCAATTCTCATTCATAGAGAACAAAATTTGTTATCCAAGCTATCATTGGATACTCTGGAAGAAGATTTATATCTCATTAGGCCCTTCTTGAATAGAACATAGTGGTCTAAGAATACTATGATTCACATATAGGGGGTCACACCCAGAACCTGAAGGGGACACCATGAACCCAATATGGATCAACCTGCAATATAGGGTATCATATTTCAACGATTCCAAAACCCATAATGATGTGGCATTATAGATGGAGGATCAAGTATCAACTCAAGGAGGTTAAATTTATTCCACAATCTATAAATAGGTAGCTATGGGTGGCAGAGTATCACACTTTAGTCTATCTGAGGGATACCAGAACACTATTTAGCAAAATACATGTACAGGGGATCAAAATCCAGTGATGAGGATGTAATTCCATACTGCACCCTTAAGGTAAAGGTTCAAGGGAACAAAATCAACCTATTCTTGACCAAAAATAAAAAAATAAAGAGCCTCATGCAGTCTTCATGGGAGTACACGACGTGTCGTAAGGGGTACACGACACCTCAATCTATCCCAAGTTCTGCATATGTAGAACAGACTCACAGGACATGTAGTACCCATATACATGGTGTGTAGAAGGATATAATTGGTGTGTAGAGACACACAATATCCTACATATATCTCTTGTCCATGTCTATGTACTAATCCCTTTCTATATACAGAACCACATTCACCAAGGTGTGTCTCTGTGGAACTATATGGTGTGTCCATCACTATGTATTCCAACTCGAGTTTTTGTTCTCTCCGAAGTACATGTCGAGTCAAATGGGATGGTCCACATGCCGTGTGATAGGAGTCACATGCTATGTTTTTCATAACATCTTTGAAAAACCAGTGATGTAGCTGGGGGACCCACACACAATGTAATCTCAGATTACACGCCATGTTCTGCGATATTTTCTAGAAACCCATATTCTTACATAGAGATCATTCTGGAACCTATAAAATTTGATATGGTAAATGGTTTTCCCTAAAACGTAGGATACAAATTCATCCATGCCTTTCCATCATCTTAGAAAATTTATCATCCTATGATCAGCTCAGAAAATGTATCAAATCTACATTCTTCATTGTGAGCCGTATAACAGAAAAGACTAAGGAATCAGGTATCCATCACTGTATGATTTGTTGATGAAACCACCATCACACCTCCATTTCATTGTGATGATTCTTGATATATGATATTAGATTATTTGACCAAGAAACAGGTTCAGAAAAATTGATTGGGAGGGATGTGTTGAGTCACGGGCCAATTGAATAATGCCCGTGGAGAAAGATGAATCAGAGGATAAAAACACATGAATAGATGATAAGAATAAAACTCGATCTATTTTTTATTCATATTGATTTGTTTCCATAAGATAAATAAATAATAGATTCAAATTAATTATCCCAAATAAACCAAAAAATAATCCCTTCCCGCATGGAGATTGATATTCAAATCAATTCGATCGCTGATTGAATGGAGTTTATTATAAAAATTAATAATGGGGAAGATTACTCATAAAAATACTTCATAACTCGATTTCGATTGATTTTAGTTGATCAATGGAAGTGTGTCTAACATTTATGAGGTCCATAGATTCAGTTGGTGCAATGATTAGTGTTTCGATCATGATCTATCATTGTTTACCTTTGAGAATTCTCCACATATCTCTCCAACGACCCTCCATCATCTCCAGGTTTACGAGGGTAATCCTATATTTCCATTAAAACAATATATTTAATTAATGAAAGTTTTTTACAATAAATAAATGTTGAAAAATAATTTTATTATATAATGGTATTATTTTTAATGCCCATGAAAAGTTTGTTGACAAACAACCTTTGCTGAATAATGCTTTATTGTGCATATGGTAAAACCAAAATTATAAACACAATGATGCCCTCAAATTTTTTATCTGGGAACCCTTTTATATGTCTTTCAACTTTTCAGGATAAATATACATGTTTTATATTAAATATACTTATATATAATTCAATCATTTATTTGGGGCACACTGGGCCTCAAAATCACATGCCATATAAAAGCATAATCTTGAAAATAATTCATATGATAGTTAAATCAAATTAATATAATATTAGAGATGTTATATTCTTTTAAACATAGATATTTACATCCCAAAAATCCTAAATAAGTTTTTCACAATTATTTGTGGGTACTAGGCTTGAATCTAAGTGTATCACTCCCATGTGCTCTTAATGATTATCCTATACTGCCGTCGGTTACACACGAAATAATTCAATCACCATTGAAGGATCCTATCATACCAATCCTTGTTATCTACTAGGAAATTAGAAAAGGTTTCTCTATCCATGATGTTCAGATCACCCCATCAAATAAAGTACAATTGGTAATGCATGTACATCTTTAGCTGCGACACGTGGAAGACATCATGTACCCCATATACTGTGGAGGTAGATCTAATAGGTATCTCACCACACCATATATACATATTATTTGAGAATTAAAATTTTATCTCATAGATAACATGAAATTTCGACCAAATATCATCAATCCACATCCATGTGTGACCCTGAGGAACACATGGTATCCATCCTGAAAATCCAAAGGACACTATTGGATATCATAGAAATATATATGATGTCTTTTTAAAGTCTTAATCCACTTATATATGATCTTAAACTTCTTTATTATAGCACACATCAACACAATCCCAACGAGACCCAACTTTCCTAGACCAGTTCAACAAAGTGGTGACCTATAGTGTTTCCCATACGAAGCCTTAAATGGTGCCATACTGATGGATGAATAGTAGATATTATTGAATGAAAACTCCATAAGTTGTAGGTGATCCTAAAAACAACGAACAAAATATAATATGAAAGCACACATCATGTACTCCAGAACCAGAATGTTCTGCTCAGTCTAGTCTTTAATTTGGGTGGTGGAAGTTTGTAGTCAAGTGTAACTGAGTCCCAGACACCTCCTAAAATCTATTCCCCGACCAGGATGTGACACAAGAATCACAATAATAGATTATCAATTATCAAAATACATTAGGTTGAACTATTTCATACATTTAGAGGAGTCCCATGCTCTATACTGAACCCTTTCCTTGGATATCATGGAAGTTGGCTGACATGGTGAGTCTGTCAATGATAACAAAGAGATAATTATGTCTGTTGGATGTATGTTGTACGATAATAATAAATCCAATAGAAATCCCATACCACTTACACTCTACAAACTTATGTGGATAATCTAAACCAACTAGAACTTGGTATTTATCCTTCACTTTCTAATAAGTTGGTCATCGAGAGAAAAACTACTACTCCTTTTTCATCCCTAGACACCAAAAATGAACTCAGATGTCTGAGTATATATTTTAAACACGTGGATTCAGTCCCAATGGATATGTATAGAACTCATTCAGAACAACCACTCACAATTTAAATATTACCAAAATTCTTCTTCTAAAAATAATGACATTCTAACCAAATTTTAACAAATACACCTGGTTCTTGTATTCTGAGTATATGATCAGGTAGGGTCTCATAGTCGATTCCCAAATCATTGCCTCTCAGAATCACTAGTAGAGTAGATGAGTGATAACATATGATTATAGGTAAGATACTTTATCTCCTTCCACAAAGGATAACTTCCACAATGCCAAATTCTGTATCTTCTTACTCAACAAATGTGAACTAGATATTCTAAATAGATCATCAGTTACCACTTTCTCTTTCCCAAGAGTATAGAAATTGTCAAAGTCATAATCCTGGAGTAATTCTAGACCTCACCTCTATGTCATGGTATGATAATTGTAATAGAAGTTATTCTAGATGCACTTGTGGTCAAATTACTTGATAAATCACACCCCCATCAGGTAATGTCACCCTATATTCAATGAGAATGATATTACAAAAAAAATAAATTTCTTGGGCCATGTAGTTCGTCTCCTGTGGTCTCAAAGGTAATGAACAATGGGAAATAAATATATTCCATTACATCATAAAAAACCATGTCTGATCCCTAAGGCATCACAAAAAACTACCTACTTGAAACCTACCATTGGCAACCTCAAGATGGTAGCTCCAATAAATCTATATAACTACTCTTGAAATAACTAATTTCACTTTTCATTTGACACCAAATTCTATCCTTTCCTAGTCAGGGATGTCAAGAGTGATGAAACTATAGAGAATTCATGTACAATTCTAGGATAGTACCCTGCCAATCCACAGAAAATTCACACCTCGGTGACACTCTTATGGAAATCCCAAGAATGGAATACGTAAACCTTCAATATATCCACTACAAAGCCAGTATATGAGATTTTGTGTCCAAGAAAATAACCCTCTTGAATCCAAAACATAAAATTTGAGATATTCTTATAATGATGGTTCTCTCAATGTGCGTCCAAGACCATCCTTAGGTGTCTCACATGCTCCTCCTCCGATACCAAATACGGTAGGACGTTATAGACGATGACTTCCACGAACTAGTCTAGGAAAGTATAAAATATCTCATTCATGAGTAACATGAACACTAATTGGGAATTTTTCATGGAAAATAGAATCACCATGTACTCATAGTGTTTGTCACAACATCTGAATGTATTTTTTTAGTATATCCTCATCCCATACTCATTGCTGATGATAACCTACACTAATTTAAATCTCTAAGAATCACCTATACCCTATAAAAATATGGAATTGTTCATCTATTCATCGTAGTGGATACTTGTTTTTCTCGTTCATATGGTTCAATAAATATCAATCCACATGAAACCTCAATATCTCATCCACCTTCTTGGAAAACAAAAATGGGGATGCCTAGGGGGAAATGTTGGGTCCCACAAATCCCTTCACCATCAAATCACCAAACTAAATTCCTATACCTTTATTCCCTATGGGATCCATCTGATATGATGGTTTATATATCAGTGTTTTACTAGGATGGAATTCCATAAAAATATCTACCTCTCTATGCTGAGTTAAACTTGATATGTACCCAAGAAATATATCCTCATACTCTTCCATTACTACAGGAAACTGGAAACTTGCAACATCTACTAAATAAAGGGATATGCTAGATAACTACTGATTAATCGGATTCACACTCCTATAAATGAGTCATCCTAAACTACTTGGGATTCCTTTTCACCAACAAAAGAATTCCATGTTCTTTCACAGTGGACAGACTACATCCTTTTCCCAAAATAGCCAATCTGGTCACGATCTATAGATATCTATTTAACACCAATGATGATAACATAAAGTCTCATTACTATAAAAAGAGACCCAAAACATAACTCTCTCCTCCAAGAGCTAGATCTAACTATCGGAAAAGGCGTGAAATCATTGAGTCACCACCCGTCACAGTCTCCAACACAAAGGGTGGTGTCAAAAGCTCAACAAAAATATCTAATTATAAAACAAAATATGTTTCATGGATGGAATGGATAGAACATGTGTCTATCAATACTACATCTAAAGTATAAAAGGTATAAATCATAGCTTCTATCATCCCGAGTTCCTCAAGGTCATATGCCTCCATATCTTGCAGTTTGGCTTGTCCCTACCCCCATGTTCTATGAGCCTAGTGTGGAAAACTTGGGGTTGGTGTTGGTAATAGGTGGAACCTTAAACAACCTCATAATCCCTTGCCAACCCCTCTTCCAGGTCATCCACCCTACAAACCAACCTACTCATACCTTTACCTATGTATTGGTGGTTTCTTGAACGTCTCCAAATTAGTTAGATGATAAGTCATGAATCACATTCTAGATATCCCTGACTATTGTAGTGAAAATTAACATATCCTATGGAGTATTCGATCCCTATGAGAGCCCTACACTACTAACAATATGTGTCGGGATCACTTATGGAATCATATGAACCTCTTGGATCCATATAAATACCATCTTCTACCTACTGAAAAATTATCCCCAATCAATTCACATTGATATATCTCAGTACTAGTGTCTTCTCTTTTAGAAAGATTTATACCAATAGGGCTCGCACTATCACTCTAGCATAAGTGGAAATTATAAGAGGTACCACTGACACCCTGATAGCCCGACATAATCTAGGAAGAGAGGTATGATCCCCAAATATCTGATCTCATAAAATAACCATGGAATGATTTTAGAGATCAATAAACCGTAATAAATATTCCACTATATCCATACTACCCTTCTACAAATGAAAAATCTCTTATATGCATACCAATAAGAACATGGATGGATATAAATACTCTCTGAAGATATACTCAAAGAATGTATATGAGAGAGTTTTCTCATCATGTGATTGGGTCACCATGATCCACCATCTCTATGCAGATCATTGAAGAATGCATGTTTCCAGGACAATTGTTTGATCAAAAAATTTCCTCACAAGGCATAAAACACGAGTGACTGCCTCCGGCCACTCCTCATCCATCTAGGAGTCTGCCTCACCCCCGAATCTAGGAGGTATCTTCCTATAAAACCCATGAAACACACTAAGATTGTATGAAACCTCATATAGTAGTGTTGTTTCTAGCTATTGCTCAATGGGAGGTGGTATAGCTGGTAAACCACCATGAGGTGCTATCTCCGGTACAAGTAACTGTACCGACGCCTCATCATTAGGAGGATCATCCTCATGATCACATTGTTTTATCATGGTTGGATTTCTATGTGGAGGGATCTTGACAAAAAAATATACCATGAACAAAAGTGTATATCCGGGGAGATGAGTCAATAACCACATAGAAAACATAAAAAATTTTATATGAATCTTGTACCATTGTTTTCCTTACTACTAGTGTCCTCAAGTACTGATTTTTAATGTAGGTGATCAGAGTCCCAGTGTATTGATACATCGACCACATCACCAACACTGGAATACATTACCTGAAATTTAAAATAGAAACAGAAAACAATATTTCCATAAACCAATCTCACTAACTTCCTACCTAATGTATAATCGAGTTTATCTGATTCCACTTTTTCATGACCCAAACCACTAGGGTCCGACTTGTTACTACCCATATCCTGCCTCTTATAGACTAGGGGCTGATGAACCTTGCCAATTAAGACTATCTCAAAAAGGGAGTCCATCGCCTAAAATACCTATAATAAAACACAGAATCCAATCCCACAGAATTCTAAAATGTAATCCACATAAAACAATGCATTCATATATCTATGATCCCACAATAGTGTTTGCATATAATGTCCTCAAATGAAAAAATGGACAAAAACAAGCCCAACCAAAAGTTTAAATATTCCAACCAACTCCATGAGTGAGTACTAAGTCTAATGAACGATCCATGTAATTACCCAGTCTAGTCAAGCTCCATATAGTCTCCACCAGCACCCTGTCCTATAAGGATACCATTAAAAGGGTTTTCGTCTGCACACCACATGACATGTATAGGCACAATCCATTCATGTGCGAGTAAAAGAACACTTAGTAAGAAACCATGAAAACATTAGACATGAATAAAAATTTTTAGTCATCTCAATAAAATATATAACAATTATTGTATAATATAAAGAACTAGATATACTTAGTAAAGAAAGCACACCATCAGGGGGTCAAAACCAACAATCAGGAAAAAGTTTTTTCTCAAAGAAACACTCATTCTGAGTGAACTCACTACATGAAACATGATATAATCAGATACTCTCTTTGAAGAGTTATAGATTATTGAGAATCACCTAATGGGAATTCATTGGTCTAGGAAGATTATGATCCACAGATAGGGGGTCATTCCTAGAGCTAATGGGGACACTATATACAAAATACTAATCAACATTATATGAAGGGTATCATATGTCAACGATCTCACCAACACTGCAGATGTGCACTGATAGATAGAGGATCAATGCTCCACTCAGTGAGGAAACATTGATTCAGAAAACTCTAACTTGGGAACTTTGTTTGATAGAGGATCATAATCTAGTCTCATGGAGGGACACCACAACTCTATCTAAGACTCGACCTATAGACGGGGTTGAAATCCAGTGATAAGGATATAATGAAGCATTGTAACCTTTAGGAAAAGGACCAATGAAATGAACTCAAACTATAATAGTCAAAATAATGAAAATAAAGATCCTCAAGAACTCTAGATGGGAGTACACGACGTGTCCCAAGGGGTTCAAGGCTTGTCAAGCTATCCCATGTCATACCCATGTGAAAGAGGATCACATGACATGTAGCCTCCCCAAAATATTTGTATAGAAGGATATACATGGTGTGTAGTGACAAGTGGAGTCCTCACTATGTCACTTATCCTTGTTAGTGTACCAATGTTGGGTCTATGTACCGTTATGTGTTTGCTAAGCCATGTCCATATGGGAGTACATAGAGTATCTGTGACCATGTACACAAATCCTTTTCCATGTACTCTATGAAATACATTCCATGTGAACCAGGATGGTCCATAATAAGTGTGATAGGGATCACATGCCATGATCTCCTTAACATTAGACAGGCCGTATCACCACATCAAGGGGGTCCCAAATGCCATGTAATCCTAGATTACATGTCATGTTCTGTGTGATTCTACAGAATGCCAGATTCTTCCTCTGTGTTCAATACGACACCTAAGGACATAGACAAAGTGATCGTTTCTCCACAAATCACAATATACAGGTTCATACCTTACTTTCAATCATCTAAGAACCTGTCTCTTCATCAAATACTCTCCAGAGATGGATTACATTTTCATTCTACACTGTGCGCCAAAGAACGTTGATGAATGTGGAATCACGAATCCCCCATTATCTGATTCAATATCACAACCACCGTCACTCCTCCATATCACCATGTTGACCCCATATCTACAATATCACATCATTTCAACAAAAAATGGGTGCATAATTATTGATTGATGAGGATGTGTTGAGTCACATACCATGTGAATAACTTATATAAAAAACGATGAATTATGGGTAAAAATAACATGAAAAAATAATATAAATGTACCTCAGTAAATGTTTTTGTCAATATTGATTTTTTCTGTAAGATAAAAATAATGATATTCATATTAATTCTCCCAAAAAAACCCTACAAAATAATACCATCCCTTTAGGTGATCGAGGCGAAAAAAAATCTATTAATCGATTGATTTATGTTCATCATAAAAATTTAGAATGAGGAAAAATAATTATGAAAAACATCCTTCCATGAGTTGGACAGATCATCGATAAATAGAGACAATGTTTCCTTCATTGATGTGACAAAAAAATTCTATTGCCACAATGATCCATGATTTTCTCTTGACCGGTCATCATTTTCCTAAGATAATTATTCATATCTCTCTCTAACGGTCCTCCAACAACTCCAGGGTTATGTGGATAACCCTAGATTTTGAAAATAGATATATATTTAAATATGTGATTATAAATTAAATAATAAACCATATAAAAAAATTATATTCATTAATTTTATTCATTTTAACACCGACAACATTTTTTCACAAACTACATGTGCTACAACGACCCTGCAATTTATTATACATCAAATACATGATTTATTACAAAAAATTAAACATTATACACCAAGAAAGATAAATTGTTATTGTGTATTTGGTAATTATGTACCATAGATAACATCATGACCATGGGATACAGTAAAAATATTGAAAAAACCCTTGGATTGATCAAAATATTCCCAGATACTTTAAACTTCACGGGATATACTGGGGACAAGCATAAAAAAGGCGTGAGCTATAAATCCCAGTAGAGAAAATAAAAAAAATAATAAAAATAAGAACATAATACATTATAGAAAATAGAAATATCATGGGATAATAAAAGGAGCATGAATAATAGGGCATGATATATCATGATAATTATAACATGAGAAATGCAGAAGAAAATACAACATGACATAAGCATGAGTCAAGGCTCATTGGCCGTTGAAAAGAATTAGTTGAGGCTCATTTCACATAGAGGATCATGACTCATGATAAGATTAGAATACCATTACACATGATGTATATTTTTATTAAAAATTACCCAATTCATTGTAGTGCTCTTAGTGTGCACCATTCATAATCATTTCACTCTCATGCATAAGTGTTCGATATAGATCCTACAAAATTGATTTATTCAACATCATAATTTATTCAATGATCAAAGAATGTGTAATAAATACATGTATTTATCCAATTAATAATAATACATGCATAAAGGTGAATACCATTAATAGAAAAATGGGTATTCTATTCACTACACAATTGTCATGGTAAGAAAAATAGCATGGATATTTCTGCAGAATATTGATGTTACATAAAAATTCATATAATAGATTTATTAGTGAGAAAGGGGTCTATAATAATTAATACATGAAATTTAATTTATATTTTATATTTATATACATGTACTAACATATGTAAATGGATATATATGGCATAATAGAAAAATGAAACTTGAAGAAAGAAGAGATAGGAAATAAGCCTTTCAAATTTTTTGCATGAAAATGGGTGTGTATAGAGGTTCATAGGAGTAATAAATGAGAGTTAAATGGTGTATAATAATTTATAAATATAATGGAATGTAATGGGATATCGAATAAAATATCCCAACATAATAAAATGGTTATTAAAAGACATAATATTAAGAGGAATCCTTGATAAAAGTGGAGAGTGGAAGATCCCTTATTGAATTTCGGCATAGTATGAACATAGATAGTTATAAAAATGAGATATTATAAATAATATATCACTAAAATTACATAAATTGGATTGTATGGTAATCATAGTAAATTAATTACTATATAACCTATTGGAATTATAACGGCTAATTTCAAGGAAGATTCTAGAATTCATTGGAGTGGAAAGTGAGGATCCCATACTTGAATTTGTGACTACAATGGCATGGGAGGGGCTTCTTTAGAGGTTTGAGGTTCTTTGGTAGGACTCTAGGGAGTGTAGGTAATAGTTTGGACGTTCTATTAGTATTTTTAGTGAAGAAAAACATGGGCTTCAGTGGGTTTATTGATGATAAGAGGGGGATTTCTTTATTATTTTGCTTTTGGACATTACATAATAAATATATTCAAAAAGACAAACCATACAATGGTTTCTTTCCTAAAAAATTGGAGTTATTTACATTGTTGTATTTTAAAATAGGGATGAAGATAATAAAACAATTTATTATATTATGTGGAGGTGAGTCACACTCTCAAAAAAAATTTAATAATTTAAAATATTTTATATGTCTTGAAGGATTCATAATGGATTTAAAAAATAAATAAAATAGACATATTACACAATTATATTAAATATAAAAAATATATTTGGTCTTATATCCCATTTATATTACTAATTAACTCAAATTTGGATCATTATGATTTCATAAAATATAATATATATTTATAAGATATTTTATTTTTACCTAGAAACTCAACTATCTCAATGAATTATGAAAACATCACCACTGGATAATTTTTTACATCTTGATTCCAAAAAAAAATATTAATTTTATCAAAATTATTTTCTAATAATTTTAATTTTCACATTTAAAAGAAAATCCCACATTTATTGAAAATTATTGTTTTTTGACAATAACATTTTTTGAACCCTTAATAAACTAAATTTTGTTTTATAAATATTTTATGGTAATTTATATTTAATAAGTCTAATTTTATAAAAATATTTTATTAAAATATTATTTATTTTAAAAATGCATTAATTCAATAATTTAATTTTAATATAAACCAGAAATACAATTCAAGCATTGAAAATCATATACAAAGTAACAATAATAAGATTAAAATATATTAAATATCTTATTCAAATAAAGGACATATTACTATATCATGTGTCTTTATTCATATCCCTTTATTACACTAGAATACGCCCTCTATGTATTGTGTGCTACTATCGAGCATTCATTGGGTTGTTTGGTGAACATGGATTGGGCTGTGATCTTGATTATCTTGAAGTTATCATGTAATTGGTTTCTCTCTTGATTGAGTTGTTATATATTTTCTTAGCCTTATCTAAGGGAAGATACAAAAAATTCCACCTCCCTTAGAAGATCTAATAAACGGGATTCATAGGGTATGATCCCACTAGTTGATGTCATCACTTCCTTTTTCGGTGTCAATGGAATTTTTAAAAACCAATATTTATTCTAGTCATGTGATTAATGTTCAATTACTATATTATTAATACTAATGATACATAAAGTTCATTAAACACTAGTTGGGTATAAAAAAATTAAGTGCATCTATTTTCAATAACCATTTTATTTAATAAGGCATTTAATTGAATAAAAAGAGGAATTTTATTTATAACAGTTTAGGTCATTACATTCTCCCCCCTTAAGAAAATTTCCCATGAAATATTCTTTTTCCACATCAAAACAGATTACGATAACTCTACTTCATAACCTCCCCTTGTTCCCATGTAGCATCCTCAAACTTGTGTTTTCCCCACAATATTTTGACGAGGGAGACTGTCTTGCTTTGTAGAACATTTTCTCTAAGATATAATATCTTCACCGAATTACTATCTTGAGAATACTCATTTTCTAATGGTAACACCTCTGGATTTATTATCCGTGAGGGGTTTGGTATGTAATTTATTAATAGGGATATGTAGAATATATCATGTACTTGAGACAAGATTGGTGGTGGTACAAGTCAACAGGACAATACTCTGATGTAATCAGGGAGCTCAAAAGGGTTGATGTTCCTTAGAATAACCATTATCTTATTACCAAATCTCCCCACTCTCTTCAATGGAGAAAAAAAAGGAAAAACATGTATCCAACATCAAATTCTAGGTCACATCGATGATTTTTACAATAACACTTTTGTCGAATCTGAGCAGCTTTGGGGGGATGATGACTAATCTTTACCTTCTCCATCATTTCATCAACCATTTTAGTACCAAGAAGTTTTCATTCCTCAACTTCACCACAACATGCTGGTGTTCTACACCTCTTCCCATAATGTACTTCATAGGGAGCCATTTGAATTCTCATGTAGAAACTATTTTTGTAAGATAACTTGACTATAGGAAGATGTTGGTCCCATCACCCCTTGAAGTCAATTCAGAATTTACACAACATGTCGTCAAGTTTTTGGATAGTCCACTTAAATTGGACATTGATTTTAGAGTGAAAAATATTACTGATTCTAATATCAATATTTAGTCAATGCAAGAGAAATTTCCATAAAATATATGTATGTCTTGGATATTAATCACACACAATCGATAGTGGTACTCCATACAGCTTTATCAATTCACTGATGTATATCCATCCTAGTTGATCCAGTGAGAAATCCTCTGGAATCATTATGAAGTATAAAGTATTTCTAAGATGATCTACAACAACAATTATAGAATTAATTACCATTGATGTATTTTGAATCCTGGTGGTGTAGTCAATGGTGAGGTTTTTTCATTTCTATATTTGAATGGGTAATGGTTACACTATTCCCTTAGACTTATTCCTTTAATCTTTCATAAGATAAAATTCTAGGAACTTTTATGTATATTCAGTAATCTATTTCTTCATGTTATCCCAAGAACACTGATCTTTGAGATCTCAATACATCCTTTTGTTTACTGGTTTAACTGAGAATGTAAAACTATGTGAATTATCTAATTGTTCATTCTCTAACTTCGGATTTTATAGAACACATAGTCTTGATAAAAATTCCACATTTACTTATTAATTAAAAGTTAACATCGAGGATTTACCTTTTCCTATAGATTCCAATTTCTTCTGAATTCCAATATCATTTTTTGATAAACCATTAAACATTCAAGAAGAGACAGTTAATAAATAATATCTGAATGTATTTATGATTTACCTTTCATTATTATTCCCACATTTGTCCTCTTCATATTTTAGATGATAGGATCATCCTCAATTAGCATCAATGATATAACTATTGTATCTGTTCCACATAGCTCATCTACGACCATCTTTTTTTACCATGATGGTAAAGGATTGACCAATCATAAACACTGATATGATCTAACCATATTAGTTGGCTCATGATCATCTATTTAAATGTGAATATATATTTATGAATTTTGTGATCTATATATATTTCCCAACTCTCCCCAAATAGATAATAGAGCCAAATTTTCAATATGAATATTACCTTTCCCATCTTCAGATCATGTGTGGGATAATATTGCTCTTGAATCTTCAGCTACTTTGAGGCATAGTAAATGACCTTTCATTTTTCATCAACACACAACCTATTCCCTTCTTTTAGACATTGCTAAAAATTATGAAATATTCCAAAAATGTAAAAAATGTGAGCATGGGGGCAGTGATAGGACTCCATTTCAACTCAATGAAGTATTCTTCACATTCCTAATTCCTTGAAATCTTGAATACCATAAATGTTTTCTTGGTAAGTGCATTTTATAATCATGAAAATTTTTTCACAGAATGGCAATATTATCCTGATAACCCAAAAATGTTGTAGATATCTATAATATATTTTTTCTTTGAGCTTATTTCAAATGATTTGGTATTTTATGGATCCACAGATATCCATTTTTTTTATGATATTCCCCAAGAATGAAAATTTTTTCATCCAGAAGTCACACTTGTTGTACTTTACATATAGATTCTCTTTTTTCAATGTCATTAGCGCAGTTCTCAAATGGTCCTTATGGACAACCATGGTTTTATAATATATTATAATATCATATATGAGAATTAGAAATAATTTTCAATATTATCTATAAAGACCATATTCATCATGTTCATGAAGATTACAAGAGCCTTAGTGTGTCTGAAATGAATCACTATGTACTCATAGTGCTTGTAAGACATAAGAAAAGAAGCCTTAGAGATATCCTCCTTCTTCACACTATCTTGGAAATAACCTAACTGCTGATCCACCTTGGAGATGTATTTTTATCCACATTGTTGACCAAAAAAGTAATCAATCCATGGAAAATGATATGTGTTCTTTATCGTGATGTTTTTTAGATTAAAATATTAAATGAAAAGGAACACTAACCCATCCTTCTTCAATTTTAAGAAAACTGGTTAACCCCTTGGTGATGTTGATGGGTGTATAAACCCTATACCTAGATTCTCTCATTACAGTATCTTTAGGTCCCCATGTTCCATAAAATCCAACCTATATAGAGTCTTGGATATTGGAAATGCCACATGAAATTTTTTGAATGAAAATATATCCTATAATCTTGGAATAATATAATTCAATTCATCAGGAAGTAGATAAAATTATTCCTTCACAATAGGCATGTCTTTGAGGGAGATCCTTTCTATATAATCAATCATTTGAACAAGATACACATCTTAATAGTGACAAAAAAATCCATGCTTGAGGAAATGATTCTAAATTAGATTCATCCTTTTCTATTCACTTGTATATAATCAGGGGTCGATTCACCATACATAGATTGATTTCATTCCCATGGAAGTTTATGATCACCCTGTATACAGAATTTCAATCCTTTCCATTAATTGAATAAAATTACACCAAAGTGAGTATGACAAGGATCCATGATAAGTTCATCCCCCAAATTATGACAGGGTTGGAGTTATATACTTGTTATTCAATAACATACCCATTTCCATGTTCAACGACATTTTTATTTCCATTATTTTTGGGGATGATTTAATAGTAATTCTACACTTTCATTATATAATGTAATGTGTAGAACTAGGATAAAAAAGTATTTTCCCTATTCTAGAATGAATTACTAGCACACCTATCACCAAATCATGTTTAGGATTCAATTAAATGGTAGTGATGGAAAAAGATATCCCATGCTACCTTAGAGTTTGTCAGATTCCTCTAAATTCCCTTATCTTTTGGAATTGATTCAGAACGTTCCATATTTCTTTGTGGTAATATCAATGAATAATGTGTTGAGGGATGATTGGAAAATTCATTTCTAATGTCACAATAGAGGGTTTATCCTATCAATAGTTATCTCCTAGGCATCCATCCTTCCCACACCATACACATTTCCTTGTCCCATTTTTGGAAATTTATAGGGTTATTCTTCCCACACACAAGACATGTTGGATTTTGAAATTAATCATCACTGTTAGGTATCTCAATCGAAATTCCAGAATTAAACTCCACATTCCAAATCAACTCCCTATAATACCCTTGGTCTTAAATTATTTAAATTTCATATTTTATGTCACATCTGATAATATATTCATAGATATAAATTTCACATATTTCTAGGGCATTTTCAAGGCTAGGTTTTATCCCACCAGATAAGCAATAAACCTTGTATTCTGGGGTGAAAACAAAACTAGTTCAGTATCATGCAAGTCATGTGTAGCTTTCCTCATACAACCTAATATATTCTTCATATTTTTTCATGAGGGAAAGTAAATCTCAATATATTATAAGAGTTTGAGTGTGAGGAAAGTATTAATCAAAAAATATTTTCCAATATTCATTCTACTCAATTGTTTTGATCAATTCTTCCAGATTCTTATTGTTGATCAATTTACACCACTAATATGTTTGTCCCTTAATATAAAAAATATCCTGAAAACCCTTTTATTATTAAGGAAATGTATTTATGGAGAATATATTCTCAATGGAGTCAATAAATTGTTTTATCATTAACAAATTATATAATCTATTGAATGTTGGAGTCCATTTATCATTTTAATATATCAGTTGTGGGTTATTCTCTCTTAGTTGGTTTGATCACTCCTCTTGATCATAGTTTCTATTAAAAAATTGACTTAGTTAAGAGTGTATCATGAAAAACATTATTATTCTGAGTCCCATCAGGTTAGAAATATCATTTTGGTAAATTAGTTTACTTCCCTTCATATCAATTTTTACATGATTCCTTTTATTTGGGCCATTGGATAGAATAAAAGAAAAATTATGGATGAGTGTCTTAAAAATTTAAACACGTAAAGGGGGATCCAACGAAATTTAAGGTATTACTTATAAAATGAATTTATATTGTTAACACCTATGTTTATAGGTTTTAATCTATACAATGCATTATCATATATTCATAAGGAAATTTTATTCCCTTAATAACAGTTTTAATGTTCTTATGAATTTTGTAAATAATATCCCACAAGAGTGAAAACCCATTATCCCACTAAGGAAAATTTTTATGTTCCGGATATCTCCAAGATAAACCCAAAACAAATTTTCAACGTTTTTAAACCTAGGATCATCTATTCCATAACCACTTCAACTTCTAGTATCTAGAAATGGGTGTATTTTATTGATAAACAACTAACTATATACATACCAAAATTTCGGGATGTTATTATAGGTATTCTTATCCTAGAATAATTTAATAGAGTTATAAAATAGTATTCATTTATCTAGAGTTTTCAAAATAGTATCCCAAAAATAAGTAAAACTATTATATGATGCCAACAATAAATCACACACTCTTAATTACACATTAAATATTTAACATGTTACATAAATTTACACAATATACAACGTGAAATATTGATAAGTCTAGTGTGTTTTAGAATTATGTAGATAGAAAACATATTAAATATGAGATACAAAAAAATTATGGTAAAAATATTTAAAATGAACATAATAATCTAATGAAGTTAAAAATTACTGGGATATCCTGGGGAAAAGAATAATGAAGGGATGCATTATAATGAAAAGTAAGGGAAATAAATAAGCTATAACATGAGGAAGATAATACATGTCATAGAATGGGCATATAAATAAATAATAAAATGAACAAGAATAATATGGAATGATGTATAATATTAATTATAACTTGCGAAATATGGACACAACATTCAACATGACATAAGGATAAGTTTAAGCTCATTGCAAATGGAGGAGCATGAGTTAGGCCTCAATGCACATAGAGGATTATGAGTCAAGGAACCATTCCCATGTAGGATCCTGAGTCCCAGATAGATACCAAGACCATTTAACATGATTTATTAGGATAATAATCATTATCCAATGCATTGATGTGATATAATGGAACACCCTTACCAATCATTTCATTCTCATGCATAAGTGTGTCACATATATAATACAACATGGATTTCTTCAACATCTTAATGTATTTGATGATAATGGAATATGAAATAAATTAATGTATGTCGCTAATAAATAATGATATGTATATATCAGTGAATACCCATGATAAGAAATTTTTTTTGGCATTCACTAGAAATTTTTTTCTGTATGGAAAATCATAGTTAAATTTCGGCAGTAAAATCATTTTTCCAAAAAATTCATAAAATGTTTTAATAAGAGAGAAAGGGGTATGTCATAATTTATACATGTAATTGAAATTAAGGGATACATGTAAAAAATGTACTATTACATGTTATCAGATATAGATGTTGTAACATAATAATGAAATTTGAAGAAAAAGTGGAAATGAAAGAACCCTTACGAAATTTCAGCTTGGTAACAGGTGTGCATAAAGGTTAATAAGAGAGATAAATGAGTGTTTAAGCGGATATTATAATGTATACATAAAATGGAGAATATGGGAGATATGGAATTACATTCCCCAAAAATCAAATACAAATTAAAAGACATAACATTGAAATGAGTTCTTGGAAAAAGGGGCGAGTGGAGTCTCACTTACATAATTTCTGAATACTATCATCTTAGATAAATGTAAAAAAGAGAGCGGATAATAATATTTAATTAGAATAAAATTAATTGGAATATAAGAGAACAAACTAAAGTGAATTATTATATAACCAACTGAAATTGTACAAAATAATTTCAAGGAATATTCTTGAATAGAATGATGAAGAGAAAGGTGATGAAACATTCCTTGAATGTCTGACTCCACTAGATTGGGAGGGGTTATTGAGAGAATAGGGGCACCATGGTAGGATTATAGGGAGTAGAGGGTAGATTATGAATGTTATTAATGGAGTTTTAGTGAATATAATTGGGTGCATGGGTGGGTTTATCTACGAATGGAGAGGGACCTCTTTATTATTTTTGGAATTGGAAACTACATAATAAAATATCCAAAACCCCAAACCATCCATTGATTTTTGACCATGGTTCTGAAAAATTAGAGTGTATCATATTATTTTATATGGGCACAAGATAAGTATAATAAAATAATTCCCTTTCTTATGTATAGGTGATTCACACATTCAATGAAATGATTTTTAAATCCTAAAATATATTATAAGTCTTTAAGGATTCATGATGTGTTTGAAAAATAAATAAAATAAACATAATACCTCATTATTTTAAAGCGAGTACCTATATTTCATCGTGTATCCCATTTATATTACATATTACATAACTTCTGGGTCATTATGACTTCATAAATCAAAAACTATATTTATAAGAAATTTAATTTTATCCAAAAATTCAAGTTTCTTAGAATATTATGACAAATAAAAATTAGATAATTTATATTACCTAATTAGAAAAATAATATTCATTTTATCTAGTTAATTTATTTAATATTTTCATTTTTTCTTTTAAAATAAAAACCGACATTTATTAGAAAAGACACGTTTTTTCTTATTTCTTTTTTTTAACATTTATAAACAAATAAATTTTACATGATAATAATTATATGATTATTTATATTAAACAAAATTTATTTAATTATTTTTTTATCGAAAAAATTATTTATTCATCAATTCATCAATTCAATTTGAATATTAACCAAAAAATACATTTTTTTCATAAAAATTCAATCTAGAAGAAAAAAATATCATGATTAATATATATTCATTATTTTATTTGAAATAATGTTTATATTACTATTTTTAGAGTTCTGCTACATACCCCATTAATATACCATCATTCTCTATAAGTGTAAGGTGCATTATGGTGGGCCTTTCATGGGATGGATTAGTGAACATGGCTTTGTTCATGATCTCAATGAGCTTGAAATTCTCCCATAAACAGTTTTTCTCATGATTAAGTTTGGATTGATCTAGGGAAAATACCATCAATTATATCTCCATAAAAATCCATGATAATTGGGTATCATATGATACGATCCTACATTTTGAGGAAATCACTTCCTTTGTCTATGTTAAATGGTTTTATTAACACTCTATATATATACTAGTCATGTGATCACACTTCAATGACTATATAATCAATATAAATGATAATTTAGAGTAGAAAAAATACAATTGGTTATAATAAAAAAACACAATTTTCAGTTTTTTCTATAACCATATTATATAATAAGATATTCAATAAAAATAAAAGTGGTGTTTTATTTATAATAATATGGACTGTTACACATGCCAACTAAATTTATGTCCTTCCTAGGGTAAAACAAAAATTATGAACTCAACTGTGACCTCATATTTATAATACAAGAATTCTATGAAATATTATTTCATGTTTTTTGGAAGACAACATGTGCATGATATTTAATACACTTAATATATTTCAAAAAAAAATTGGCACGTCAGGACTCGAAATCGCACACCGTCTTAATGCTAGGTTTAAAAAATAATCCATATATTATTTAAAAATAACACATAGAATAAATGATATCATACAAATTTAATAAATATAACATTTATTTGATAAATTTAATTTTAAAAATTTCCATGTTAGGAGGTGACGAAAAAAGAAATACACCATTCATGGAGGTTGTAGTCTGTATCTAACATGAGTGATGTATTCATTTTCTAATGGTTGGAAGGGATACATATATTGGTTATCCCATAAATGTAATAAAATTTTATTAGAAAAATGGTACTTATGAATCCATATAGGATGGATATAATATATTTAGTGGAGGTCTAATATGTAATTCGGATGAAGTTATTGGTTATGAAAGTTACCTCTTCCTTTGATATCTTCTAGAATGTCTCTCATTAAAACATCTTAGATTTGAGTTCTAGTTGGATTGGAACTTATAGTACATGATGTATAGAGTTGGGAAATAATTATCATTGGTATCAAGTTCCCACGATGTGTAGAGTAGTGGGGAAGAGAAATTATCATTTTATATATGATAGGGTCTCATTATTTGTAAAATTAATTTCTTAATACACAAAGAGGAAGCCATTATGAAGGAATGTTGATAAAATATGGATTAAAATTGAAATAGATATGTTTCTTTCAATAATTCTTCTATCCACCCTGGTAAAAACATGTTTTTATGATGTTTTACAGCTTTACACTTGGATTTGACATTTTTACCTTATTTTATTCTTTATCATAGTAAATAACAATCTTTTTGGAAACTTAATTTTTTGAATAAAAAAATTGGATTATTCAATAATATATAAATACTAATTAAATATTTTAATACAACTTTACAAAAATAATTTTCTATATGAATTTAAAATTAATTTTAATAACATTACCCTTATCACAATTAAAATATTTTGTTTTTAAAATTCCGTTTTAAATATATAAGCGATTCTACTCAAAATTAATGTATATTAGTGATTAACATGATATTTAATTGTTCATGGTTGATAAAAGAATAACTTTTTTTACTTTATAATAAGTAAAATATTCAATGTATCATTTCTTATATTTTTTTAGATTAGAACGAAAAATATTATTTTTTATTAGAAAAAATATAACATAACCTCAAAAAAGTAATAAATAGATTTTTATTTTAAATATATTAAATATAAATGAATTTTCATAATTTATAAACTCATTTGTGGTAAATAAAATGGTTTATTATAGTTTTATGTAATTATTATATCATAATTATGGTATAATAGTTATGGTACTTGTAAAAGCTCTATTTTTCACAATTCACCCAAAAATAATTATTTTTTTAAATATCCCAAAAATTCAGCAGCATATAATTTTTATATAATAAAAAAAATGGTGTTATTTTATCCAAATTAAATTCTAACGTTCAAAAAATTAATTTTTAATCAAAATCATATAACAGATGGGAAAAAAATTTGATAGTACAATTTTTTCCTTCCCCAAATGTATAATCATATTCTAGTTCCATAACATAAAATGGGTTTTTAAGGATATATTAGTAACTATTAATATGAATATATATAAATAATATGAATAAAATAAATAATATATTCATTTTTATTAATACATGGGTCGTCACATGAATTTTTGATGTTTTCATTAGCTCTATAATGATTTTCTTTTCCTTGAAAGCGTGAGAGGAAAACAACCATCATAACTTTTTAAGATATTTATTTATGATAATAACATTTAAAATACAATATATATTATTCCATCATGTGGTTAATTCTCCCTTTTAGGAAGGATTCGTGAACATTATAAAACTAAAAGGATAAGTGTCTATTAAAATTTAAAAAATGGAACTATAAATCCTTGGGAATTATAATGTTATTCCATAACTCACCGGACCATAAACTATGGAAAAGAGGGTGATAATAAGATACCAAAAAACAATATATTAAATATATAATATTGATTTATATAGAAACCCTAATTCGTAATTTACAAATTTATGGGGAGGGATTCATTATGAATGGACCATTACAATAAACTACATTTGGTTAGAATGCATTAACGCTAGATGAGAAACCCCAACCATACCAAAACAATCCATATAAAATTATATTATTAAACTGAACCACTTGAAATTAAACATCATTTAATTCTAAAAAAAATATCATTCTTATCCCTTGATAATAATATTTATTTTAATGTATAAAATTTATTGTTTTTAAAATACCGATTTGAGAAGAGACTCTAGAAAAATAGGATTTATTGGAAAAAATTGGTTATTAGATGAAAAATAAGAAAAATAAATACCATCCCTGTTTTGCATAGTGAATATGAGTTAGAGTTTCCTATATTCTATTCATATTACTACATTATATGTAGATTAAAACCCACATTTTTTTTTATAATTTGGAAAATAGGCTTCCCGGATTCTGTTCCCAATTATCCAAAGGATATCCATATATAGAGTGCTCGAATCTCAACCGATTGGATAAGATCTTGATAAGATACCATTCCACATTGTTATAAAGTACATTCATGGATTCAGTACTTATTTATCATTGTCTTATATATCCAGATATAACAAACCAAATAATATTATTGATCCAAAAATTAAATTGAAAATAAATTCAGTTTAAATTTTCACCGATATTTTAAGATTAGTATTCTAGAACCCAAACTATTGAGATGTTGTGGATATTTATGGATGAGGATATATTTTATATCAATGTCATATTCCACTCAATAATATATTTTTTTTAGTTTTTGAAATTTATAAGATGAATATAACCACCAATTTATCAATGTAATGAATATCAATATTTCCAGAATGCATAACGACACATATTATTTACATAGGGGGACCTTTATAAATCCAATTTATTTTTAAATTATATTCCCCATATATAAATTTATAGTGATTATTGGATAGTCATTTGACAAATATTTTCCTATTTGGCATTATAAGATCCATAAGAATCCAGAATTCCTATGAATCCTTTCACATAGTATTTCATACCATTGTGGAAGGCAAGAATATCATTAGAAAATATTAAATTGGGGATATCATGGCATCCCTATATCCTTTTAATATGATCCACCCATTTCCTTCTATGATCTTGTTGAGTTTTTGGTTGAACTTATCTTGGGAAATTCTTAAAATACTTGTTTATAGTATGTCCCCATGTTATAGTCTAGTAAATAATATAATGAAACGAAATTATAGTCCTATTATTTATATAGTGAATCATGATAATAGAAAGACATTCAATAAAGGATAATAATATTCTACTATTTCTCATTAAACTTTATGAATAAATCAATATCATTTTTTTCATATAATTTTTTCATATCCACTTTTACCATGACATTACCCCTAATAACATTCCTATCTAAATACTATATCATCTCTGGATCTAAGATAATTTTCATATAGAGTTTTCTAAATTGAAAAAAGTTATACTTTACATATGATATAATGTCTAGTATTAGAGATTCAAATGATAATATTTAGATTTGTTAAAGAATATCATATAGTAAATTTTGTATTCCAATGGGGAGATAATGTTGGAAGGAATATAGATGATTTATTTTCAAAATGTGAAAATAGGTGGTTAGATAATAAAATCGTAGGAGGAATCCCCTTCTGAATAAGTATCACAAATTAGTAACAATTTTTGACTTGATGAGATACGATGTAGTGATATAGAAAATCCCCAAAATATATTTACTATGATATAACTTTCCAAAATAAGTCTCTATCTTTCTATTAGAATTTTTTTTTCCATAGAATTGAACCATAAATATTATTTTGGATTATTGAAATAACAGACGAAATATCAAAAAAAATATCTGTGAGTGAATCTATTTAACATGGAACATGAAACCATGGAGTCAGGTACCTCCTATAAGAGTAATTATGATATGTATCACACTATTAGAGTACTGGTATAAATAATATTGGATGATAACAAGAAACCCTCAAATTTATACATTTATTTTATTTGAAAAATCACCTCTCATTGATTTAATCATTAATATAAGATCTAAAATAACACTTTTATAAATCCATAGATCCC
Organism: Viscum album; assembly: GCA_963277665.1. Lineage (NCBI taxonomy): Eukaryota > Viridiplantae > Streptophyta > Magnoliopsida > Santalales > Viscaceae > Viscum > Viscum album. The sequence continues at coordinate 1,032,380,740 of OY728156.1, forward strand.
AAAATATCTACAAGTAAATATTCTCATCCATATAATGTACTTCTATTAGTTGATTTTGTTTTATTAGTAGCTGGTGGAATGAACTATCACCCCATTATTTTTTCACAGGGCCATACATATCCCAAATTTAATTATCATCACCTAAACATTCTAGTGTATATTATTCCTCAAATGATTATACTTAATAAATTTTTTTTGAAACATTTAATCTTGGTCATTAACGTTACCAATAATTGACCTAATTTTTGTTCCATACATGACACTACCACATTTGTAGGAAACCCCACTCACACAACTGTTATTAAGGTATTCAAACATAATAACTCTAACCATGTCTTACATGAAAAATTATTAAATGTAGATAATAATTAGATATATTATTTGGGATGTTATTAGATGATATTGGAGTTAATGTAATTAGGCCCTGGAGGATCCCCAAAAAATTATTTATATTAACCTAGGTACATTTTCAACATATTTTTTTACTTCAGAATGTAGAATTATCTCGTAAAAACCCCAGGTTTATGAAATGGTAAGACTCTATTAAATTTTTAATTTATTCCATTGATTTAATAGAAAATAAATTACTTAAATTTTTCTTATATTATTTACATAAAGTTTGGAAATATCCTCCATGAACCATGTATAATGTCTTTGTTAAAATTATGACACAACCATCCTTAAATATTTCTCAAGTGAAACATAATGTTATATAAATATAAGTAAGGAAAACACTATGATGTTTATTGTAAAATTTATTTTGATTTTTTGTAAAAATGGATTGATAAGGGTAACCTAAAGTTTATCCCACAATAAAAACTAGATTTCTGTGTTACTCGAGGAAGTGTTCAAAAATAACCTAATGTATATTTTGAATTCTATTATGCTTATAGAATCATATTTCATATTAGGTTATATATGAGTAACTAAATCAATATTATCCTCTACATCTATCTATAATTGTAAAATACAATTCATAAATGATCCCATTGTATTATTATATTAAAAAAGTAAAAATATTTAGAAAAAGTGTAATTTTAAATGGTGAATGCTTTCATGATATACTAAAGTTATATGTTTCCATTTTTGTGGTAATTAATATATGTAATGTGGGTAAGATTCTTTTTAAATCCATAAAATGACCACTTATCCAAGGTGAGGCCTAATAATATATTAATTATTTATTCATGAGTCTATATGGATGTTTATACATTATAGGTGACAAAATTTTGGCTATATGAAGAAACTAAAAATTTATCCTAAAGTGTTGGAATGTTAGTCCAATGAGTAGGGAGTGCACACATCATTTGTATTGGAAATTAAGAGACCTTATAAAGAAAATACATATTTATTTATAATATGTTGGTGGGATTGAAAAAAGATTGATACCGTAGGACAAAAAAATAATTCTGATAACATCATATAAGGAATTACTAGAATATGTGACCCCATCAAAATTGGATAGATTCTGGAGTTATACTAATATGAATATTAAACCTATCATAAGAGACATACACGAATTTTCCCTTAATGAACCACACATATATCCATCCCCGGAACCCAATAGATTAATAGAATTAGGTTTATTTAGATCAATGTTTATTGGATCTTGTATGAATGTAATAGTTGGCCTAATAAATTCCTTCGTTGAATTGAATATCATTTAATAAAAACATGTCATGATTCATTATTAAGGGAATGAAACCTTTAGGAAATTATTATAGACTATCAATACTAGTACATTACAAATATATGAAAATTTTCTAGAAGGAGTTCCCACTAGATAAATTAGAGGGATGTGGCGGTAAGATGGGAACCAGATTCTGACCAAATCCTTTATATAACCCATTTTATAGTTGGCTTAATTGTCAACGTGAATTTACAGTGACTGAAAAATATGATTCCACTCAAATATATTGTCATTTTCAATTAATTATCATTATACCTAGTCTAACGGTGGATCAAATTAGAAAATTATTTGGAGTGACCTATTTTAAAGAGATCCTAATAAACATGGTGATCATCAAGAAAATAGTGATTTCATCCACTAAAAGGAAGCAATAAGGAGATACAATGATACACCTAATCACTATTATGATATAGAAATGGATAGAGTCACCAGTTTGGTAGATCTACATAATGGTTACCAATAAATGATTATACAAATAAAAAATTCCCTGGATTATTTTATAATCTTTCCAAACTCACTTTTTTTATATGAAAAAATCATGTATTTGTCTTTTTGAATGGTTAATGTTCATGAAATTATTTTTTATATACACTTAATTTATATTTTCTCATTGAAATATTTTTTATACATTACAATAATAAATAACTTATTCTCTATATAATTTTTTTTATAATTTTTATATTTCATTAGTATTGTTCAACTATACATAAGACACAATTATATTTATATTACTTCATGAAATATGTTTAAGAAATAATTTACCCAATACAATGAGGTGTTATATCAATTAATTTATAATACCACAGGAATCAAGTGTTGTAATAAATGCATTCATAATTCTCAATATTGGGTATATTTTAATTATAAAAGTAGATTCTCTAAAAAAATAAATGAGAAATCAAACTCAATAAAAATAATATTAATATATGTATTTATAAACAAAAAATCTCATCTAATTGATTTAATGCCCACATGAATCCTAAGGAATTAATTATATTTTTATTAGTTAATTCAACCTAATTATTTTCATAGATAATAATTATTTACATCTGGAAGGATATGCATATTGATTTTCACCATTCATATTAATATTAAGAATAATTTAATAAATCTATAAAGATTATTCAATAATTAGTTGAGTTATTGAAACATTTGAGAGATAAAGGTTCCAAATATGAGATGAAATAAAAATAATAAAAGAGAAGAGGAAAATAAAAGGAATAAGCGAATAATAATATTGGAAGAAAATTGTTAATATAACGGGTGGTCCATATAGCATGTGATAGAGAAGATTTTAATAATACAGGGTGAAAATTAACTCTCTAATGTTATTCCATCTAAATTTTTCTTATTGGTTTATTTTATTTTATTATACATATATACATTAGTAATGGGGATAAATCCATGGGGTCTAATCGATATTAGATTCAAATGCCATCTCAATTTCCTTATTCAAATTTATTTTCTAATTTTCCTTGATAGAAAGATATGAGTGTATAAAAAATCAGTATTTCATCACTATGAATCCCTTACTTACCAAAATAATGATATTTTTTGAAAATGTTTTATTTTTTTTATTTTTCATATATTTATTAGTTATTGAATATCTAATTGCAGATTTAAAATAAATATTTATTTAATTATTTTATTTAATTTTTCTCAAAAATGAACTTATAAATTTCAAATTTTTATGATTTCATGATTTTTTAAAATTTTTCTGTAAATTATTTATACCATTACATTTAAAATCAATAATTGATATTTTTATATTTAAATATTAAAATGAATATTTCAACTTATAAATTAAAATAAGGGATTTTAGTTGAATTATTATTGATCTAGAAACAATATAATTATACCTAATAATAGAAAAAACATACATTGTGGTGTAATAACATTTTTTCATTTACATTTAGGGATTTTAAATAATTTTAAAAAAGGCATTCATACACTTTTTTGGGGATATAGTTTTTTGAAAATAATTTGGTGGTGAATCTATGTTACAACTTGATTCTTTTTAGGAAATATATTTTTTAAATAAATAATTTCTTTGATATAATACATTTCATGTTACACTATATTAATTTTGCACAATATGAAACACCGACTTTGTTTTCATTACACAAAATAATGAGTTTATACAAAACCTCATTTTATTATTGTAATTATTTGAAAAATACAATTATAACACATCCATTAGAATAGATGATATAAACAAAGTTATTTTAAATATAAAATTATTCTTAGAAAATGTATATATTATTTTTTTACCATCTAATTATAAATGTATGTAAAAACATTTGTAAAAATGAATGATTTTTTTGAAAAAAAAAGTTTAAATATTTTCATGTTTGTTTTATAAGAATAAAAAAACAAAAAATACATTTTGTATTATATTAATGATATATATAGAATTTTAAATACATTCTTTAACATTTTTCCTATGTTTTTTCTAGACATGATACAAGAAGTAATTAATTTTTACACATAAAAGATATATTTTTATAAACATATAGTTTTACATACTTTTTAATGGAAAACATGTTTAAAATTTAGATTTTAAAAAATTAAAAGACTTTTTTTTGATAAAATAAAAATCATCACTGGAATCAGGATATAAATATTAACTTTGTCTAAACTTTTCATATTTTTCAAAGAAGTATCATGTTTTGATGATTAGTAAAGATATTTTTTAATTAAAAAATATATTTTTAGGTCTTTATATGGTAAACATATGTTATGGATTAGTATTATATTTTAATTCATTTATTTGGATTTAATATAATTAAATTATTAATTTTAAAAGGACTTTATACACAAAATAAAAAAAAACAGTTGATGTTCAAATTGGGTGTTTTTCTAAAAAACATTTTTTCATGGTAGGTTACTAGTTTAATATCAAAATAAACCCCAGATCATATGTATTTTGAATTTTTAATAAATTATTATATATTTAAATTTAGAACATACACATTTAGGGAATATGACTCTTTTTTGAACAATATGACTAGTAAGCATTGAAAATTTTGTTTCCACAGTAATGGGTAATTTGGTTAATTTAAGTAAAATTAAAAAGATAATGACTATAAAATTTCTTTAACAAATTAAAAGATATTATTCAATGAATATTAGTGTTCCATAATCATAAAAGGATATAAATTAATTTATTTAACGTAATACTATCCATGAAAATGGCTTATATAATATTTATATAAACAAGACACGAAATTTCATTTTTTTGTCTTAAATAACTATTATTTGTCCGCATTTGGAAAATATTTTGTTATGAATGAATATAAAGGATTATATTAGGAATTATTTATTTATTTTTATGATATTAATTTATGTTAAAATTTTATATGTGAAATAAGTACCTTTAATGCTTATGAAACATTGATACAGTGCTTGTGAAAGAAGATGAATTATCAATAAAATGATTTTAATGGAAATTATAAGAACTATTAAAAGATGAAAAACATGCCTAAATCTTTTTGAACGAGTATATATCGACCATAACCATCCAAAGGGGTAATTAATGACTATTTGGTGTGACATTTAATTTATTATTACATTTATAATCTCTTACAAAAGGTACAGTCAATGTTGTCACATTCTTGATTTTAATAACATTAAAATTATTATTATAATTTTTCCCAGAATATGTATTCAATTATAAATATTATTTGGAAATATAAATTATTTTTATTCTTCATTGAAATTTATTTATATATTTTTTGAAAAATTATTAACATAAATTATTACACAATTCTGATAAAATAATTATTGAACAAATGAAAAAAACAATGAAATGATATTTAAAATAATTAATAATAAGTAATTACATATAATTATTATGATCCAAAAATTTAAGAGTTAAAAAGACATATAATGTTCTATTAAATTTTTATTTTAATTTTATTATATTTGTTTATATATTTTTAATATCAATGTAATGAATAATGTTAAAATTGACAGTAATGATATTTTATGAATATTATATTTTATTAAATTATTTAAGAATAATAAAAGTGTTTGAAAAATAAAAATTGATTATTATAGGTTAAAAAATGTATGATATTAACTATTTATGGAAATTTAACTCCAAAAAAGTAATAATTTTTTTCTAATATTAATTAACTTGTTAACATGATGAAAAGTAATATGGGTTAACATATTATAAATTAAAAGTATGAGGTTTACAATAATACCAGAGCATGTAAAAAATCTATTTTTTGATGATATTACAACCTCAAATAATATTATATTAGAATATAATTCATTTTTTTGGTATTTGGATTGATATTAAATTTATTCTAAATTAATATATTTGAAAATTTCAAAAGTGTCACTCTCTGCAATTATAAAATGGAATCTCTACCACTCTTAATCACATCACTTTTTTCCACATTTCTCAACAAGGCATTGAAAACTTATATTACATACAACCCTATCAACATTAAATAGGTTATTCAATTATCAAAAGTCTATCTATAGAGTCATTTAGAGGAGATATAAAGGATCCCTTTCAAAGAATTGGTAATCCCTCTAACCAATAACTCGCTGTTTCTACTCTTTTATAAATACTCTAAATCGATGATATATATAGTATAAAATAATAAATTAATCACATTAAATATTTTTCAATGTTATTATTATTATTAACATACAACTATACATCCCTATTCCCCTAAAACAAGAATTGAATGCACTACTCTTGCATACGTACGACTTACCATCTCCACGTAGTGCTACGATTCATTTTCCATCACCATATTTTATAAGGGTGGATTATGGTGGTTTTATTGTTTATATATGATATTTATGAATTAATTGTTCATCTAGAATTATAATATTATATCTACCTCTTACCATCTAATATTTCGGGGAATGGTAACCTCGGTCATGTGTAGGTATGATCCACTATGTCCATAATGTGATGTGATTTGTTTTTGATCAATATATTACATAGATGATAATGAGGATAAATTTTATGAATATTTATTATAAATATAAAATAAAAAATGGATATTTAATGATCATATATCATATAGGATTCTTTCATTTAATATAACAAAAACGAAAATAATGTTTATGCGTACGTACGGCCTACCGTCTCTAGGGATTACATATTTCATTTCTATGTTTTTTAGATTAGTATAAAAAACAATTTATTAAATATATATGTAACACCCCAGGTAAATAAAGAATATGAAATTTTCATATTAATCCATATTTTTGAATAAAATATTAAATTATTCATATTAAATTTTATTCAACCATTATTTGTATTTAAGAGTCTCTCATTTTGTTAAAAACCCTTTAACAAAAATATCCTTTTAAATGTTTTATTGATTCATTATTCTAAATCGTTATCTTTAATGTCCATGTTTTCAAAATGGTTTTCAGTATTTATTTATATGAACATTAATGTTTTAAAAATTTTAATTCCATTAAAATATTCAAAGTGGTATGGGACACTTTGATTCAGATAAATTTTTTAAATGTTTTTTGAAAATGGATTGATTAATTATATATCTTGGAATTACTTATTGTGATTGAAAAAGAAATTTTGTTATTGAAATTTTTATATTTTCAATATTTTATATGTAATGATGGTACTTGGACATTTTATGGGTGGTTATTTGATCAACCATATGATGGGTGGTGTCGTGAATACCAGGACGGGTAGTTACGTTATAACCTCCAATGCATTAGGTATGGAAGTCGGACGTATGGCTATTCTATTAAGTGATATGTGTGGAAGTCGACCGTATGGTTATTCTATTTAGGTATGTTTATGTCCCAAGTTACCTTTATATGTTATGTGATCTTTATATGGGTTTTTATGATAATATTTTGGTTACATAAGCAGTATGTAATGATATTTTATTATGTGAAGAGTTTTTACTACTTCATAAAGGCGAAAAGTATTACTCTGATAAAGTATTCTTGGTTTACTTGTTGTTTTGAAAAAAATAATTGTTTTCCTTCTTTGTGTATCCTTTACTGGAATTTTTATGCTCATACCATGTTTTTGAAATGTTTTCCACAGGACTTAAAGATGAATAGGGTCAAGGATGGGATCGTGGAAATACATGTTATCCAAAACATGGAACTAGACATGTTTCTTTTTAAGAGTTTTTATTTTATGTAAACTTAGTAGAAGTGTATACTTTTTAATATTTTGAGATGTAATAGTTATGTCCTAATTCTCTAAAACTCTAAACCTGATAAGATATTCAATGTGAATTATTCATTTAATTCAATATTAAGTAAGGATTAAGGCTGGGGCCTTATATTTGGTATCAGAGGTCGGTTTAGATAACTTTAGAGGTTAGGGTATTCTATAAGCATAAGTGAAATTAAAATAATGGATAGGATTTCAGAAAGAGTCATAGTTTTTAGATAAAGTTAATGAATAAGTATATCTTAGTGTTTATCTTACTCATTAGTACATGATGATTTTGTTGATATACGCACACTGACATTTCTATTTTTAGTAAATTGATGGATCTAGCAGGCACCAAAGTGACAATGGGTTTGATGGAAACTATGGTGGTTCTCTGATTAAGAGACTGGATGAAATGGGGGATTCAATGAGGAATCTCATTTTTGTGATAAAACAACTATCAAGGGGTCATGATCAACCACATGAACCTTGGGGAGTTCTCTAATGCATCATTTACGAGATGACCAAATTGATGTGGATGTTCATGTAATAATTATAAAGTTAACCATTATGGTTTATATGATCCTTACTTTTGAGGTAATTATGGGATACTATATGTTAGGATGGAAAATGAAAGGCATGAGATAATCCTGAGGTTAAATTATGTTATGGTTATTTTTGAAGATTTTATCTCTTATTCGGGAATGTTTTAAGAATTATATAGTTTTGGTAAAAGGACAACACACAGACCGTGTGACAACCCGTCGCATTGGACAAAGCTGCGGGAATCGAACCCACAACCAAAGTGCGACTGGTATTTATCACCTACCATTGGACTACGTGAAGTCACTAGTTAGTTTGACTAATTCTTTTTAGTTAGATGGTCTTTTAAATCTAGAATAAGTTGATTTTCGGTTATCTTTTGAAATTATTAACCTATCATGGAGGATATGTGATTAGGTAAATTACTTTTCTGTATGAGACGTTAATAGTAACTTATGTTATTTGGAGATAAATGTTAAGGTTTATCTTAGAAGTATATATGATTAAATCCTTCAGATATTGTGGTTTTAGTCTTAGTTTTGATTACTTTGAAAAATTTTATGGATAGAAGTTTATTGAATGGTCTTTGTTGAACTTTGGGTATTATTTAACCAATATTGGAGATTAAGAATAGATTTTTTTTATAAAGGATTATCCTTTTTGGGTATTATCTGATCTCATACTAACCTTTTTGGTTTTAGTTTTGGTTAAGGTCTGAAGACATGGGAAGTATATAGTTCTCTTTTGTGGATTAGGTGATTCTCTTGAAGTTGATTATAGTACTCTTAATGTGAATAAGTCTTCCTAAATACTCATCATTTGGGGAAAGTATGAGTTTGTGTAAGAAATCTAGTAAAAGTTGAAAGTCAACATGACAAGTAAGTATGTTTCCTTGAGATCAAAAATAAATTTTTCAATGAATAGTAACTTAAAAAAATGTTGTCTATTATCTTTTCCTACTGGGGAATCGAATACCGTTTAACCCATCACAATTTTGTGATTTTCATGCGGTTAACTTTCTCCTAAACATGTTTACTATCACTTTCCATCAAAACATGACCCTTTGTTTTTCCCTACATATCCCTATTTTCATAATTGGAATCCTAGTATCAGTTAACTCGGGTGACATTTGTACTTCTCTCCCATTCTTTTAAAGTGATAGTTTTACAGACTCTTGTTCCGATGTGGGATTTTCAATGAAGATTCCAAGCCAAATTTTAAAATTGCGAGGATGCAATTCCCAAAAGGGGGGAAGGATGTAACACCCCAATTAAATAAAGAATATGACATTTTCATATTTATCCATATTTTTGAATAAAATATTAATATTACTTTAAAGGTAACGCTATGCTCGATGGCGTACCCAATACGCAACCACGTGTTTCTTTGAAATCTTACGTCGCACTATAATAATAAAATAATATTATTTTTAAATGGTAGTTAACGTCTAGCCGTTTTAATGGAGGGAATGAATGGAACTAACTACAAAATGATTATATATGTTTGTCAAATATTTTTACTTTTATCCAATAAATGTTAGAGGCTTAAAATGAAAATGAAACCAATTTTAATCAAAAATCTTCTAATATACTTTAAAAGGTCGATTAACCACCTTTTGATGGAGAAGCCTTTTCCGATAAAGATCATTTTTATTGAAAATGTTGCATTTTAATTCAAAACCTCTTTTTAATCTAAATTATTTATATGGATAGATTATATTTTTTATTTAAATTAAATTGTATTTAGAATATATTTTTACCATTTAATATAATGGGGTTCATTGAAATTAATTTCAATTTGAAATTGGACTTAAACTAGTGTCAATATTTTAATATATATTGTTTCTTAAAAACATTCTATTTCTTTTGACAGAGGGAACTAATTATTAAATTAATTAATGAAAATTATATATTTTTAATTTTTTAAAATAGACATCATTTTTTAATTTGGAATATCAAATATATCTTACAGTGAATTTTTGGTATTTTTCTGGAAAACATCAATTTTTGATGAATAGTGAAACCACTAAGTGGTAGTTAAAGAAACTGATTTTTTGTTTAAATGAAACTTTGCCACTTCTGTGATTTGATTTAAAAAAATCTGACATACATGGTTTTCATTAAGAAGAAAAATTTGGTTCAATGAGATTGAAATAATTTTTGGTGAATATTAACTTTTATGTTTTATTAATCGCGATTAAGGGTAATTAGTGTAATTTAAGGTAAAAATAATGTTTTAATAATATGAAATGACCTAGATACATCTCCTACCCTCATTCAATATGTCATGTCCGACCAAGAAAATCCATGGGTAAACTTGGGGATCACATGGAGCCACATTGGTAGGAAAATGACATATATAACTTTTTTTTAATGTTAAAATAAAAATGTCATAAACATGAGTTGTTTTACTAAAAAACATTTAAATGGGGTTATACAAGTCATATTTTTGACTATAAATATTCATTATAAATCTAAACAGATTTAATAAATCATGAATTTTTTTTTATAATTTTTAGACATTAAATAAATTAAATTATTTATGACACTATGATGATGCAGCGATTACCTCATTATTTAACAATTTAAATAAAATGAAAGAATAATGTAAAATATAAGACCTGCACATGTCAAAAACCAATTGGATGAGTGGATTTAGAACTATTATCACCTTATCCTCAAAATATATAAATTTGGGACATTTAAAATCCGAAAAACATTTTATAATAAAGTAACCTTTTATAACTTTCCAAGAGTGCTCCTCCTCTATTCTTATAAAATCCCCCACCCTCTACCACCTTACACACACCTCTCAAGCCTTTGGCTCGGCCAAACCCTGCCCATTTTGTCTCTCCACATCCCTCTCTTACTCTTAGAATCCTCACTTTAGGCAGAAGACTTCTCAAGGAAGCCTTTGAGCTCAAATAAAATAGAGTTACCCGTTTTAATGGTAATGTCTTCCCTTGTGTTCTTTTGTTTTATTTTGCTTCTACATCCCCCTAAACTCTTTTTATTTATTTATTTTGTAACAACACCAGTATCTTCGATATACTAGGATTTTGTTATGATTATGATTTGAGCTACACTAACACACAATTCTGTCTAATGGTTAATGAACATATTATTTCTGTGGATGGTGAATTACTGCCTCACAAAACGATGATTGTTATATCTTCTCATACCACCTCTCATGGTGGCCATTATTATGGAACTATATTTATTTATGATATATATAATATTTTTTTTCCTTTATATGCCTCTGTATTTTATATTTAATACATACCATTATGCTTTGAATTTTGTGAAAATGCGATAATTTCATTTGAGGAAGTGTGGACTACCGCCCCCTCAAGTGATGTGACTCGTTCATGCAATACATGGAATGTATAAAGAATGAAATTGATGATCTTATGTTATATATATGACATATATATTATTATTTAATTATAATATATATATATATATATCATCTAGTTTTAATTCCATTAATGTTCCAATGAAATTAAAGAAACGTTCATGCGTATGTACGACTTACCGTCTCCATGAACGGTACATTTTATTTCTTATCTCAAAATGTTATGTACTATTATAAGTACATATATATAATGTTTATACATGTCATATATTACATATAAATGATGGATATCATTCTGGAATTGTAATATATATATCTTTCTTTTAACTTTAATTCCAATAATATGACAAAAAATGAAAGTAGTGTTCATGCATATGTACGGCCTACCGTCTCCATGAACGGTGCTTTTAATTTTTTATCTCCAAATTTTATAGAATAGTAAAAAATGAATATATACTGGATATATATGATATTTAAAACATTAATACTATTCTAGAGATTATGTACCTATAACTACATGTAAAATTCTTTTCCAACAAGTTCAATGTTTACTAATGTACCGAACATCGACAAAAACGTCTGATATGAACTCACTTTATTAACCAATTATTTTAATATTATAATATGTGATATTAACTGAATAATAATATTTAATGGAGTTCCATAAGAAATTATAAATTGACCAAATTTTATTATTCAGGAGATTAATTAACGATCGAGTCATTTCGGACACGAGGTAAGGGATCCTACCTCTCTCTTTCTTTATAAGCACTCTCTTTTATGTCATTTCTTTTATCATCATCTTTATTATGTTTGGGGATGTTATTTTATATTCATATCACTGTAATTTTTATGTTCATATGATGAGAGACCCTATTTTATCTCATCAAACCATTTTTGGATGTTTTATGTGGCGCCATTAGGCTGCCGAGTTTTCGTAAGGGATTTTTCATCACCTTTTTATTCTTATGACATTTATACTACATTTGCCACCATTTCCTTTGAGTGGTGTATGTACTGCACATTATTATACTCTTTGTGTGGTATAATTTAAATTATGGGTATTTACATCTTCATTATATGACCCATCTTCCTTGGGGTGTATGTTTCGAAAGGTACTTAAGTCAGTAAGGGAACCTTTCACCCTCCTCTTTTTAAAAGACTTCTTTTTTTATGTCTTTTAATTCACATACTATTATGTTGGGATATGTTCTTATATATCCTTATTGACATAAATTTTATGTACAAGTGATGATGTAACACCCTGAGATTTTATGAAAAATATTATTTTAATTTCATTAATGTCTTTTGTTGTATTCTACACCAAGATTACCTTGCGCTATACGCAACACTGTATTAGCTTGTAGTATACGCAACACTATTCTTGGACCGTGTTACACACAATTTTGATAATAGTTATTCTACGCAACATTGAGTATATATATATATATTTTAAATGTATAAATGAAATATGGTTGGATTCTGTTATACGAAACAACGAAGGATTCTTTCACAACACACAACCCTGACTTGGCTTGCATTACACGCAATCACGACCTTCCTCGATAGCGTGTGTTGTACGCAATATCGGGTTTTAATAAACAATGTTATATTATTATAATATTGTCATGAACTAGCTGTTATGAATAGTATTAACTAAATTTTGAATTTTATAACATTATTATTCATCTTACACATTTCTAGAACATTGTATAAGAACAAAATAAATTTTTCGGTTAAATAAGTATTTTTCAAAAAATGCAGTTTTGCCGCCTTTGGATGGCGCACCCACTTTAAATCTGGTTTTTGACATGTTTATAAGTTCAATTTTACAAAATAAAATTCTTCTTTGCAATCAAGAAATAACAATTTACTTTGGATAAAATTTTCATATTATTCTGGTAACTTTCACATTTTAATGAATAGTAAAAGCACGCTATATTTTAATTAAAAACAACTTTTTTCATCGTAATATATTATGTGGTTAAATTATAATATTAAATGGTTTTAAAGTATAAATAGAATATATTTTTACCATTTAATATAATTTATGTCATTAGCATTGATTTTACCTTGAATTCGTAAGTTAAATCAATTCAATCTTTTGCAATGTTTTAAACAAAAACCCGTTTTTATTCGACAACGAGATTAATTTTAATTTAATTTCTGCAACTTCTGTCTTTTGAATTTTAAAAAATGGATTCCATATTTTTAATCATTGGGTCCAAAATATGTTAATAGGATACTTTTTATTTTTGGGAATTATGAATAGTAACTACGGTAAATTTTATTTACCATAGTTAAAGGTAAATCGGGCAATTAAGGGTAAATATAATATTTTAAAATTACCCTAACAAATGTCAAAATTCTATTGGATGACTAAAAAACGACCCATATCACCTAATGGTCAGATTAGATTAATTTAATTAAATTTTTTCAATGAAAATAATTTAATTATTATTAAAACCAAAGAATGTGACAACATGTCACTTTCTTAAATCTTATAAGTATAATAATTTTAATCTAGTGATAAACTTCATGAAACTTCGAACATGAATAGTCTCCAGAAAGCTAATACAATTATCTACATCATAGGAATTTATTTATAATTTTTAGGGATTAAATAATAATCATTTATTTTGACAGAAAGATGATCCAGTAATTGTCTTATTAATGAAATATTGACAGAATTGATGTTATAAATGCCCAAATAAATGTAATTTGAGACTTTTTATGACTTACACTAATTTTATAGGTTACTATGATATATTAGTGTTGATTTAATCATCATTTTTAGAACATATAATTCTGTTATGACTTTCACAAAAATCATATATCAAATAGTGTCAAAATTGACACAAAATAGTTTTTAAATCAAATATTATATTATTAATTGTAATTTTATTCCTAAAAATCTAAGGTTCGTCCAAATGACTTAGATAAAGATATATATATTAATAATAAACAATTTGGGGTTATTTTTGCATGTTATAGTATGTGTATTAACCATATAGTGAAAGAAAACAAAAAGACACGGTAAAAGTTAAATTATTTAACTTAGAGTTAAATCTAATTGATAAGGTTAACATAATACCCTAAACTTATCTAAATACTATTGGTTGATAGGGTTTCGACCCATCCCCACTTTAGATTCTAAATAAGACCCTTTGGAACCATTATAAACCGATTTTGACATTAATATAAAATAATATTTTGAGGTATTCCTAAGGTGCCCCTCTCCTCCCTTATAAAAGGACACCTCCTCCCCCTCCTCCTCACACAAATTTGAGCACTCAAGCTCGGCCAAACCCTGCCATTTTCTCCTCTCAACTTCCCTAGAATAATCCTAGAGGTCCTGGTTTTCTTCAAAGACCAATCTTAGTTCCCTAAGTGGATGATTCAAAGAGGCGTTCCAAAGAAGAGGTAATATCCGTTACTGATCTTTTCAATTTATTTCTTCTTCAACATCTTCTTCTTTAGTTGTTTCATGATAAATTAATAACATCAATATTACATACATACTGATATGTTATTATAAATATGAAACAACCCTAATTCACCTTCTATCCATCCTACGGAAAAATGAAATCACCGCGCGTGCGTACGTACGGAATACCGTCTCCACGCCGTGGTGTAATCTATTTTCCACCACCACCTTACAAGGATGGTTATAATGGTGTAATGAGTAACTATTTATGATTATTATAAAGTAATATTGATACTGAAATAATATATATGTACTCCAATACAATATCACGATCATAGGAACGATATCATCACTCGTGCGTACGTACGGAATACTGTCTCCACGATGTGATGCGACTCGTTCTACATGATCATCATTACATAGTAATTATATAAATGAATTGAATGAATAAATATGATATATGTTACACTAATAAAATTCTGGATATAAGGTATCTATAACCTTAAAAGAAGAATAAGAATTTATTCGGCAAAACACGCATAAGAAAAAAAGGCAATAAAGACCCGAGTAAAAAGTAACAATGAAATATTACTAACAAGAAGCTAAGAATATGACCATATATGATATCATATCAATATTTATGATTATGGAATAAGTCAATAACATTATTTAAACCATTATACAGGAGCTTCAGAAACGTAAAAAGCAAATCGGACCTAAGGTAAGGGAAATATCACAATCTCATTTTTATCCGAGATTGTTTATACTATGGTAATTACTGGGGTGTATTTTATCATCCACATCCATGTTTCCTCAATATGTAATATTATTTCCATCAACTTACAATAGTTTAAATCCAATTTTACCCTTCGGTGAGTTTTTAGTAAAGAATAAGAAATGAATCTTTTGTCGTTTTTCGTACGAGGTACTTTTTGACTTTTCCGACAAAAGTACGAAGAATGTTTTTTTAACTTATACGGCATGAATGGATTTTTAAAATATTATTTCCAAGAATATTTCTTTAAAAGTTTTCAAGTTTATTTTTAATCAACTTCTTTTAGTTTATAATTTTATGACATGTTAAGAAAAGAAAAGTGTTTTTGAAGAAGAAAGGATATTTTCCTCAAGAATGGAGTTCAAATGTTTTATCAAAATTATTTTCCATCTAAGATAATAAAGGGTTCTGTTTTTATCCCTATTATTACATTGATTTGATTATGTTGTGAGGGAATTATTTTTATGAAGTCATTTACCTTATATGATTTGTTTTATGATGTCATGATGTTTCAAGAATCCCATTTTTGTTACACGTGTTATGCAATGATGTATGTTTTAAGATTTTGTGGCACAAATAATAATGGTATCATTATGAGATGGGTGGGACCTATATCTCCCTCCAATGCATTGGGTAAAGAATTTATATCTCATGAGATAGACAGGGCTGGAACGGTAGGTTATACCGGTTCAGTGAAACAGGACTGAAACGAGGGTTACTCGATTCAGAAAGGGACTTTGTCCACTAAGATAGTCTTGGAAATGAGTCTTGACTAACAAGAAATGATTCTATATGATTATGTGTGAATGCCACAAAGTTTCATGTTTTATGTTATGATTATTGTGATTACATTTCACTGCCATGATTTATCCCATGTTATGAAATTATGATCTCTTTTGTAGGTTAAGATTTCCAAAAGTTATGTGCTTATGTATATGATGTGATTGATATTTCTTTTGTTTACCCTTATTGAGGATTTGAGCTCACCCTTTTATGTTTTCTTTTCCCCAGGATATAAAAAAAGGTTTTAGGTAAAAAAAAAGAAGATCTTTATGGGATATTTTGAAGATCTTTCACCACGATTAGAATATTATATTCCGAGTTTCCAAAGACACTAAACTATTACGATCCTTGTGTGTGTGTTTTTTGTTATGTACTAAGTATTCCGCAAATGTAATGTAATGTCCATGTACGTTAAGCTTCGGGCCTCTACAGTTGGTATCAGAGGAAAGGTTTAGTCAACCTTTGGAAACTAGGATGCGAGAACTTTAGTGAGATCCCTAGAGATATTTCTAAGGTATGTCTAGGGATGTCCCTAAGGATAAGTATACGTATAGGTTATAGTACTAGAATTACGCTAACGATCATAGAATTAAACCTAAGATGTTAGATATTGAAGGTACTCCCCCTTTATTATGTTGTTTTCCCTAGCATGATTTTTGCTTCTCACACTATTCTTTTTGGGTTTTAGAAGATGGATGGAACCCGAAAGAACTGTGTTGACCAATGCAATGGACAATGCAATGATTGTCCTCCTGAACAAACAAATGTTATGGGAGATGGAGTGCAAAATCTTATTTATATACTTACACAAGCTATGAATCATTCTGGACTTCCAAATGAGCAGAGAAGGGAACAATATTCTATTGAGTCCTTCATGAGGCAACGTCCACCTTCTTTCAGTGGGTCTTCTGATCCACTTGTTGCTGAACAATGGATCAGTACCACTGAAAAGATATTTTCAGTTCTTCAATGTTCTGAACATGACAAAGTCATCTTAGCAGTGTATCGTTTGGAAGGTGATGCTGATCAATGGTGGAATCTTATTAAGAATACGAGGCAAAGGGATGAAATTGAGTCCATGGAATGGGACGAGTTAAAGAACTTATTTTTCAGTAAGTACTTCCCCCGTATTCTTCGAACAAAGATGGAGAAGGAGTTTCTTGAACTAAAGCAAAAGGATGATGAATCTGTTGGTATATACGAAGCGAATTTTACAAGACTTGCAAGGTATGCATCTGGGATTATCATCCAACCTGAAAGTAAAGTTGATCGATTTTTCAGTGGCTTAAAACCAAGTCTTCGAAGGGAATTAGCTATAAGAGACTTCAGTAGCTATGAAGAAAATGTGCGTTGTGCTATCAAGGTAGAAATGGAAGTTGGTGTTACATAGCCATCTCATGGTTTTGACGAGAAACGAAAGATGGAGTTCAAGGAGAAATCTCAGAATAATGGTGAAAAGAAGATGAATGTTTCCTTATGCACAAAGTGTGGAAAGAATCATGGTGGAGATTGTCTTAAAGGGACTAGAAAATGTTTTAAGTGTGGATAAGAAGGTCATCGAGCAGCTGAGTGTCTAAGTAATGGAAAAATGGTTTCTAATGATGTGAATAAAGCAAAAACTGCAGAGAACGCACCACAAACACTTCAATGCTTCAAGTGCAAGGAAATGGGGCATTATGCTAATAAATGCCCTAATCCAAGGGTTAGTGATGATCAACATGAGCAACCACTGAAGGAAAAGGACAAAGGGAAGTCACATGCGATCACTATTGGCAATGTTGAATATGACAACGATGTGGTGGAATGATTAAGTGTTTATGTAATGGGATTCCAAAATAATGTTGTATCATTGAGTATTGCAATATTTATTGATGTGGTATTCAAAGTGATTGAGATATTTTTTGGAAATAAGATGATATGCGCATAATGAAGGGAAAAAGAGAAAATGAAATGTTTAATAGTATTCATGAGCTCATGATTGATATAAGGACTAAGTGATATCATGGTTTGAGTATATAGAATTTTGAGGATTTTGGTATGTGGAAAGTGTTAACTTTAAACTGCATTCATGTTTTCACTAAGGTATTCAAGAGAATACATGATTAAGGACTTTGAATGTTTGGAATGTGACCAACAAAACATATCTTATGATATATGGGGATCAACGATGGTATTAAATCTCTGGTAATCGTTTTCACTATGTTATGAGTGTGGACTGCAGTATTATGGATAAGCCTAAAGATTGAAATGGATTATGTTGGACATAAGTGAGTATTGTATAAGGATAGAAGTTTTTTTATTCGATATTATTGATGGGATGTTATAGTAATGTAGTTTTAGAAAAAGGATAACCTGCAGGACGGGCGATAGCCCATCGCGTCGGACAAGGCTGTAGGAATCGAACCCACAACCGAAGTGCGACTGGACTTTATCACCTACCACTGGCCTACAAGAAGTCCCTGTTTAGTAGAAACTAGTTTTATTATATTAAGAAGTATGATATATGAAGTATAAGTCCATTTTAGGAACAATACATGATTAATCTCACTATAGATCGACTTATGTATATAAGTTTTGCTAACCTTTTGTTTGAGACAGATGGAATGACCCGTCATTCTATCACATGATCTGCTAACACTTCATGAATAACAAATTCAACTTCATTTATTTAAGAGATGAAGTGGAAAATGTTCAAGGCACGAACAACAGTGAGATTGTACCAAAATAAAGTAAGTATTTATTCTAATTCAAATTTTCAACTTTAGGGAAATGATCTTGAAAACCAAAAATGTTTTCCTAGTGCCCTTATTTCCGATGAATCAGATGGTACCCTAGATCATCACAAATTTATGGCTTTGTGATTGCTAGTTTTTCCATAGCCATGATCCCTACCACTCTCCATCAGAACATGATGGTTAGATTTCTCATCCATATCCATATTTTCACCTATGTGGAAACCCAGTGATTAGTTTATTTGGGTAACCATTACGTTTCATACTTTTGTTTTTAAAGATAAGTTTTGGTATTCCATTTTACGATGTGGGTTTCTATCAAAGAAACTTTCAAATAGTAAACCATTTATAACCCCGATGAATTTCGAGGGCGAAATTCATTTTAAGGGGGGTAGAATGTAACACCCCGAGATTTTATGAAAAATATTATTTTAATTTCATTAATGTCTTTTGTTGTATTCTACACCAAGATTACCTTGCGCTATATGCAACACCGTATTAGCTTGCAGTATACGCAACACTATTCATGGACCGTGTTACATACAATTTTGATAATAGTTATTCTACGCAACATTGAGTATATATATATATATATATTAAATGTTTAAATGAAATATGGTTGGATTCTGTTATACGGAACAATGAAGGATTCTTTCACAACACGCAACCCTGACTTGGCTTGCATTACACGCAATCGCGACCTTCCTCGATAGCGTGTGTTGTACGCAATACTGGGTTTTAATAAACAATGTTATATTATTATAATATTGTCATCAACTAGCCATTATGAATAGTATAAACTAAATTTTGAATTTTATAACATTATTATTCATCTTAAACATTTCTAGAACATGGTATAAGAACAAAATAAATTTTTCGGGTAAAATAAGTATTTTTCAAAAAATGCAGTTTTGCCGCCTTTGGATGGCGCACCCACTTTAAAACTGGTTTTGAAATGTTTATAAGTTCAATTTGACAACATAAAATTCTTCTTTGGAATCAAGAAATAACAATTTACATTGGATAAAATTTTCATATTATTCTGGTAACTTTCACATTTTAATGAATAGTAAAAACACGCTTTATTTTAATTAAAAACAACTTTTTTCATCGTAATATCATATGTGGTTAAATTATAATATTGAATGGTTTTAAAGTATAAATAGAATATATTTTTACCATTTAATATAATTTATTTCATTAGCATTGATTTTACCTTGAATTCGTAAGTTAAATCAATTCAATCTTTTGCAATGTTTTAAATAAAAACCCGTTTTTATTCGACAACGGGATTAATTTTAATTTAATTTCTGAAACTTATGTGTTTTGAATTTTAAAAAATGGATTCCATATTTGGAATCAGTAGGTCCAAATTATGTTAATAGGATACTTTTTATTTTTGGGAATTATGAATAGTAACTACGGTAAATTTTATTTACCTTAGTTAAAGGTAAATCGGGCAATTAAGGGTAAATATAATATTTTAAAATTACCCTAACAAATGTCAAAATTCTATTGGATGACTAAAAAACGACCCATATCACCTAATGGTCAGATTAGATTAATTTAATTAAATTTTGTCAATGAAAATAATTTAATTATTATTAAAACCAAAGAATGTGACAACATGTCACTTTCTTAAATCTTATAAGTATAATAATTTTAATCTAGTGATAAACTTCATGAAACTTCTAACATGAATAGTCTCCAGAAAGCTAATACAATTATCTACATCATAAGAATTTATTTAGAATTTTTAGGGATTAAATAATTATCATTTATTATGACAGAAAGATGATGTAGTAATTGTCTTATTAATGAAATATTGACAGAATTGATGTTATAAATGCCCAAAAAAATGTAATTTGAGACTTTTTATGACTTACACTAATTTTATAGGTTACTATGATATATTTTTGTTGATTTAATCAGCTTGTTTCGAACATATAATTCTGTTATGACTTTCACAAAAATCATATATCAATTAGTGTCAAAATTGACACAAAATAGTTTTTAAATCAAATATTATATTATTAATTGTAATTTTATTCCTACAAATCTATGGTTCGGCCAAATGACTTATATAAGGATATATATATTAATAATAAACAATTTGGGGTTCTTTTG
Source organism: Viscum album (assembly GCA_963277665.1). NCBI lineage: Eukaryota > Viridiplantae > Streptophyta > Magnoliopsida > Santalales > Viscaceae > Viscum > Viscum album. The sequence goes on from OY728156.1 coordinate 1,032,402,340, forward strand.
GCATGTTATAGTAAGTGTATTAACCATATAGTGAAAGAAAACAAAAAGACACGGTAAAAGTTAAATTATTTAACTTTGAGTTAAATCTAATTGATAAGGTTAAAATAATACCTTAAACTTCTCTAAATCCAATTGGTTGATAGGATTTCGACCCATCCCCACTTTAGCTTCGAAATAAGACCCTTTGGAACCATTATAAACCGATTTTGACATTAATATAAAATAATATTTTGAGGTATTCATAAGGTTCCCCTCTCCTCCCTTATAAAAGGACACCTCCTCCCCCTCCTCCTCACACAAATTTGAGCACTCAAGCTCGGCAAACCCCTTTCATTTTCTCCTCTCCACTTCCCTAGAATAATCCTAGAGGTCCTGGTCTTCTTCAAAGACCATGCTTAGTTCCCTAAGTGGAGGATTCAAAGAGGCGTTCCAAAGAAGAGGTAATATCCGTTACCGATCTTTTCAATTTCTTTCTTATTCAACTTCTTCTTCTTTAGTTGTTTCATGATAAAGTAATAACATCAGTATTACATACATACTGATATGTTATTATAAATATGAAACAACCTTAATTCACCTTCTAACCATCCTACGGAAAAATGAAATCACCGAGCGTGCGTACGTACGGAATACCGTCTCCACGCCGTGGTGTAATCTATTTTCCACCACCACCTTACAAGGATGGGTATAATGGTGTAATGAGTAACTATTTATGATTATTATAAAGTAATATTGATACTGAAATAATATATATGTACTCTAATACAATTCCACGATCATAGGAACGATATCATCACTCGTGCGTACGTACGGAATACCGTCTCCACGATGTGATGCGACTCGTTCTACATGATCATCATTACATAGTAATTATATAAATGAATTGAATGAATAAATATGATATATGTTACACTAATACCATTCTGGATATAAGGTATCTATAACCTTAAAAGAAGAATAAGAATTTATTCGGAAAAACACGCTTAAGAACAAAAGGCAATAAAGACCCGAGTAACAAGTAACAATGAAATATTACTAACAAGAAGCTAAGAATATGACCATATATGATATAATATCAATATTTATGATTCTGGAATAAGTAAATTACATTATTTATACAATTATACAGGAGCTTTGGACACGTACAAAGCAAATCGGACCTAAGGTAATGGAAATATCACAATCTCATTTTTATCCATGATTTTTTATACTGTGGTAATTACTGGGGTGTCTTTTATCATCCACATCCAGGTTTCCTCAATATGTAATATTATTTCCATCCACTTACAATAGTTTAAATCCAATTTTACCCTTTGGTGAGTTTTTAGTAAAGAATAAGAAAGGAATCTTTTGTCGTTTTTCGTACGAGGTACTTTTTGACTTTTCCGACAAAAGTACGAAGAATGATTTTTTTAACTTATACGGCATGAATGGATTTTTAAAACATTATTTCCATGAATATTCCTTTATAAGTTTTCAAGTTTATTTTTAATCAACTTCTTTTAGTTTATAATTGTATGACATGTTAACAAAAGAAAAGTGTTTTTGAAGAAGAAAGGATATTTTCCTCAAGAATGGAGTTCAAGTGTTTTATCAAAATTATTTTCCATCTAAGATAATAACGGGTTATGTTTTTATCCCTATTATTACATTGATTTGATTATGTTGTGAGGGAATGATTTTTATGAAGTCATTTACCTTATATGATTTGTTTTATGATGTCATGATGTTTCAAGAATCCCATTTTTGTTACATGTGTTATGCAATGATGTATGTTTTAAGATTTTGTGGCACACATAAGAATGGTGTCATTATGAGACGGGTGGGACCTATATCTCCCTCCAATGCATTGGGTAAAGATTTTATATCTCATGAGATAGACAGGGCTGGAACGGTAGGTTATACCGGTTCAGTGAAACAGGACTGAAACGAGGGTTACTCGATTCAGAAAGGGACTTTGTCCACTAAGATAGTCTTGGCAATGAGTCTTGACTAAAAAGAAACGATTCTCTATGATTATGTGTGAATGCCACAATGTTTCATGTTTTAAGTTATGATTATTGTGATTACATTTCACTGCCATGATTTACCCCATGTTATGAAATTATGATCTCTTTTGCAGGTTAAGATTTCCAAAAGTTATGTGCTTATGTATATGATGTGATTTATATTTCTTTTATTTACCCTTACTGAGCATTTGAGCTTAGCCTTTTATGTTTTCTTTTCCCCGGGATATAAAGAAAGGTTTTAGGTAAAAAAATAAGATCTTTATGGGAGATTTTTAAGATCTTTCACCACGATTAGAAGATTATATTCTGAGTTTCCAAAGACACTAAACTATTACTATCCTTGTGTGTGTGTTTTTTGTTATGTACTAAGTATTCCGCAAATGTAATGTAATGTCCATGTACGTTAAGCTTCAGGCCTCTACAGATGAGATACCATTTTCTCTCTCATCAACTCATTTATGGAATTTTAAAGTGACGTCGTTAGGCTGTCGGATTTCTGTAAGGGAACTTCTTAAACCACTTTCAATTCTTTGGGATAAACCTCTACTTCGTGATTTTATTATGATAGGATTATGTGTGTAATATCTATGTTGTAATTTCCACAAACCTTTTTGTGGATATACTATTTCTAAACATAATATTCTCATTGATAAATTCTTAGGAACTTGAATGGGAAATCATAACTCAATCTCATTTCATTGAGTTAAATATCGATGTCATTGGTTTTGTTTTTCCATGATTATGTGTGAATGACCTTTGATTGTTTCACACTTAATATCCACTTATATTGGGTGTATTTATATTTCTCACACATAATTATGTGATATATTTATCCTTAATTTAAGGATACCGTCTTTATAATGGATTTCATCTCAAATTACATTTCCATTGAGTCTTCATTGTTGTTATGCACCAATTCACTCTTATATGGTGTGTATAATTTCCTTTGACATATTATATCATGAATCCCTTTATTCTCATGATATTATAAAGTTCATATTAAATTTTATTCAACCATTATTTGTATTTAAGAGTCTCTCATTTTGTTAAAATCTCTTTAAAAAATTATCATTTTAAATGTTTTAACGATTCATTATTCTAAATCTTTATCTTTAATGTCCATGTTTTCAAAATGGTTTTCAGTATTTATTTATATGGACATTAATGTTTTAAAAATTATAATTCCATTAAAATCTTCAAAGTTGTATGGGACACTTTGATTCAAAAATCTCTTTTAAATTATTTTTGAAAATGGATTGATTAAATTAATATCTTGGAATTACTTATTGTGATTGAAAATGAAATGTTGTTATTGAAATGATTATATTTTCAATATTTTATATGTAATGATGGTACTTGGACATTTTACTGGTGGTTACGTGATAAACCATATGACGGGTGGTGCCGTGAATACTAGGACGGGTGGTTACGTTATAACCTCCAATGTATTGGGTATGGAAGTCGGCCGTATGGCTATTCCATTAAGTGATATGAGTGGAAGTCGATCGTATGGTTATTACATTTAATTATTTTTATGTCCCACGTTACCTTTATATGTTATGTATTCTTTATATGGGTTTTTATGGTAATCTTTTTGTTACAAAAGCGGTAAGTAATTATCTTTTATTCAGTAAAGAGTTTTTACTACTTCATAAAGGTGAAAAGTATTACTTTGATAAAGTATTCTTGGTTTACTTGTTGTTTTGAAAAACTAATTGTTTTCCTTCTTTGTGTATCCTTTAATTGGATTTTATGCTCATCCCAAATTTTTGAAATGTTTTCCACTGGACTTAATGATGAATGGGGTCAAGGATTGGATCAAGGAAAGACATGCTATCCAAAACATGGAACTAGAGATGTTTCATTTTAAGAGTTTTAATTTATTGGAAACATAGTATAAGTGTATACTTTTTGATCTTTTGAGATGTGATAGTTATGTCCTAATTCTCTAAAACACTAAACCTGAAAAGATCTTCACTGTGAATTATTCATTTAATTCAATATTAAGTAAGGTTTAAGGCCAGGGCCTTCTAATATATTTTTTATATCTCTGTTATAATTATTTATATTATTAAATAATGATATTATTAATAAGGGAAAAATATAATAAATCACAACACATGAATAAAACAAAGTGGTTATTATCTGAAACGTAACTTTAACATGAAAATTATTAAGAAATGGGTAATAGTGGGCCATATGTAATGAATAAATGGTGTGAAATAATTTAATAAGCTTATGTAATAGATTTATAATAATCTTATATTTACTATATTTCAAATTATCATTTGTATGAAGAGATTTAAAACATAAGGTAAGGTATTTTTATCGCACTTTTATTTCTGTGGGACACATGCCTTCTATGATATTTGTTTCTTTTGTGTGATGTATATATTATACATGAATATATTTTATGAGTATTATTATGAATATTATTTTATTTAATTTTAGATATAATTTTATTTCTTTCATCGTAAATATTATTCAACTAATTAAAAAGTGTGAAGTGATTATTTCACAATGTCATCAATAATCAAGACTATTTCATTTTAAATCACAATTATGGAATCATCGTCTTCTACAAAAATGTTTTCTAAAAAAAATTAATGTTTTTTATATTATTCTATTAAATTTTTTATATAAAATTAATTACTTTTTAAAAATCTATTTGATTATATTAACTTTCATTTTCAGAACAAAGAACATTGAGACCTTACATAAAAAATATTCAGAAGGAATATTTTTTGAACTTATATTTCTTGAACATAATTTTTATCTACCATGAAGAGTTAATAACATTAATATTACCTTAAAATATCTATTTTATTTTCAAATAAAATGATTTGTTTTAAAATTGGGTTATATTTCATGAAAATAAATCATTTTCAAATAATAACAAATATATTTCTCAAGAATTATTTTCAAGTGATCTCCCAAAATTGTCTTCCATCTATGATAACAATATTTGATGTTATGTAATATTTATTGAGGATTTTATTCATGTATTATATCTCTATTATTATTATGGTTGTTATATATTATGTATTGAGTGATATTTATGAAATCAATTTCTTTTCCTTGATTTTTTTTTATGTTGGAATGATGATTATAAAACACATTTCTTTTTTATAGTTTCTAAAATGATGAATTTTTAGGTTCATATAGCACAAATATATATGGTTTTAATTATCTGATGGTTGATACCTATATGTAATTATAATTAATTTGGTAAATATTTATATCTCATGAGATATATAGGACTGAAATTTGGAATGAAACCTGGTTTAGTAATGTATGGATAAAACATGAGTAAACATGGTTCAGTAATACAAGGTTATAATGGGTGTAAACTTGATTTAGTAATACATGAATGGAATGAGGAGTGAATCCTATGTAGTTATGTACTTTGTACAATATGATGGTCTAGGAAATGTTACATGGATAATATTGAAATTCCTTTTTATGCTTTTGTGCATGTTTTAATTTCATGTATTTTATTAGTACTCTTATTGAATATGTTCATTGATTTTTTTAAGTGTTAAATGTTTCGAAATGCACTAAACTATTATAGTCCTTGTTCATGTGTTTGTGTAATGTAATTAATATTCCCCTAAAATGATTTAATATCCGTATACAACATGGATAGTTCATTGTAGTTTCTAGCAGAGAGAAGGTTTAGTGATCCTTTGGAAACTATTATTGGTAAAAGATAGTGATATCCCCAGAGATATTTCAAATGATACATCTAGGGATGAATATAATAGGAATTTTAAGAATATGTTACAATCGTAATGTAATAATAATAATAACTAATAACCTAGGAATAAAAATAAGATATTATAAATTGAAACAATTTTTAATTGATTATATGGTTTCCCCAGTATGATTAGTTCTTCTGACACTATTCTTTTTTGTTTTATTAAATGGAGGGAACCAAAAGGAATTAGATTAACATTGAATGTGATGGAAAATATTAGGATGATTATTAAACAAGAATGATGACTTGAGTAATATTTTTTTGACTATGAATAATCAACAATCTCATAATATAATCAATAATCTTAGCTCCAGTGAGATTCATGACCCATCAAATATTAGAAATTTAGAGTTTTATACAGACCAAAAAGGAATAAAATAAAAAATTCCCTATTGTAAATAACATAGAAAGAGGCATTATGGATAATGATTAAAAATAACAAGAAGATGCTTTGGGGCACAAAGTAAGGATATAAAGAAAGTTATATCAAAGGAAATGGTCTAGTTTAAAAAATTGGCAAGGATAATCGTATTTCTATGGCATCAATGAAAGTTATTTATTTTGAATGTATAATGTACATGTATTAGGAAAATAAAATCCCTAGGAAAAATTTCATCATGTTATTATGAGAAATGGTTATATTAATAAGGATGACAATCAGAATATGAATGTAATTTGAGATGGAATAAGTATCATGGAACAATATGATTATTATTTGGTAATATTTTAAAAAGGTAGTAGAATGATTACATGTTTATGTATTACAATTCATGAAAATTTTCATATAAGAAATTTAATTATACTATTGAATAATTAAATATCTAATTATTGGTCCACTATAGTTTTTACACAAGTATTTGAAATCATATATTGAATTTTACTCATTAACAAGAAATGTGATTAAGGTGGTAAGGTGATTTTTTCAGAAAATACTTGTTTAAGGGAAGGATAAACATTAATATTTTCATGATGTGGGGATAATGAGATAATGATATGTTATATTATAAATGGAAATGTTTAGATAAGCTTGAGTATGAAAATATAACAAGGTGGTATGCGATTCCATAGATGTTGTTTTTAGAATTTTTGGATATATGAAATGAGGAGATAGTTACTTTTTTAAATCATGCATGTTTTTACACAATATTTTTGGAAATTCAGGTTGTTAAAATTTTTCAAGAGAATAAATGATAATGATCTTCACGTGTTTGTCTATAAAAATTAAGAGTTATGTCATGTTTTTTGAGGAATTAATGATAATTTTATTTTTAAAATTTAGCAAAATTAATTTGAAAGTATTATATTTTAATATTTTGGAAGGAAGAAAAGGTATGATTTTATTTAATTTATTAAGTTAAATATTGGATGAAATTTTAGAGATTAATTTACTTTCTCTCCATATGATGATTTATTAATATTAGATATCCTATGACATCATTTTTTTAATGATAGATGTAATAACCTGTAATTTTATGGATCTCATGATATGATAATTCTTCAATAATTAAATAATCATATTCATTTAATGGAATATGATATGTTTCTGAATTTGAATATGGAATTATGAAAGGACATGATAATGATTATGAAATCAAGAAAGTACTTATTCCCATGAAAATTTTTCAACTCTAGGGAAATAATGTTAGAACCAAAAATTTTTTCCGATTAACTTAACTTATTATGAATCAATAAATACCTTATATAATAATTGATATATAGATTTATGATTTTTAACTTCATATTAACTATGTTCTATAACACTCTTTACCAGAACATGATAGTTTGATTTCACTTTCATGTCCATGATTTCACTTTATACATATGTTCTCCTATATCAAATCCTAATTATGAGTAAATTTAAGAAATCATTATATTTACTACATTCTATTTTTAAAATGATTATATATTATTCATTTTTATGATGTGGGATTTTATGAAAGAAAACATCATTTTTAAACATTTGATAACAAAGATGATTTTGAAGGGCAGAATTCATTTTAAGTGCACGTAGACTGTAACACCATGAGTTTTTTATGAAATAAATTTTATAAAATTTATTTCATTGATATCATATATTTCACACTAAACCGTATTAATCATGAGATACAAACAACACTATCTTAGATTGTGTTGCATGCAACACTGAGATCTATAAAACAACATTTTCTTATAGTATTATTTAAAATAGACAATTATATCACAGTGATTATAATGGTGGATAAAACAAGGTTAGAAAAATTATAAAATTATTTTTTAAACATTTTTATATAATTAATTTGGAAAATTAATTATAAATAAATTTTAAAACATTTTTTATAAGAAAATATTTATTGAAAAACTGTTTAAATAAGTACAATGGTGTTTTAAACCAAAAATTAAAAAATAAATCTATTTATATTACATTAATAAAATATATAAAATATATTAAATCAAAATTTTAACATTCTACCAATTTTCATTCATGAAATTATATATGAATAAAATCCAATCTTACTTATAAAAGATATATTTTTATTTAATGACAGTTTTACAGCCTTTTGAAGGTACAATTGCTTGAAATCACGTTTTTTTAAATTTTTTATATTATATTTGAAAAAAATTATTATCTAATTTGGAATCCAGATATCCAAATTTAGTTTGGGATAACTTTTGGTATTTGTTGGGGGTGTTTCATGTTTTAATGAATAGGTAAAATACTGATTTTAATTAAAATCTATATTTTCTTTAAAAGACTTTACAAGGAAGAATTATTTATTTGATTAATTTTAAATTTTAATTCGTTTATTTTAATATAAAATAATAAAAATATGGGTTTCCAAAATTATTTTATACACGAATATATTATAATAACATTTTATGATTTAATTGTGAATTTTCCAAAAAAAACTTTTTTTCAGGGTAGTTACTAGTTTTATTAAAAAATAAATTCTACGATGTTTTAGTTTTTAATTTTGAAAACATTATTCACTATATATATTCATAGGGCTCCAAATTTAGTGATTTTATTCCTTTTATTTTCGAAAAATATGAATTGTAACCATAGTAAATTTTGTTACAATACTAGATGGTAAATTAGGTAATTTATGTTAATCATAAAATGATAGTCTATAAAATGACATTAAGACATGAAAAAATATTATTAGATGATGATCAATAGATCCTTAAGACATATGTATCTATTTTTTATTTTTTTAATTGATGTTTTACATGAAAATGACTAATATAATATTTAAATCAAAGAATCATTTAAATGTCACTTTATTTTTCTTCAATATCTCTTACATGTCCACATAATGAAAAAACAGATTACGAACGAATATACATGATTTAAATTCAGTATTATATATTTATTCTTAATATGTTAATTTATTTTTAATTATTTATGTGAAACTATATAATTTAATGTGTATGGAACACTGATACTGTGCATGTGATAACTGATGAAAAATCAATAAAACAATTATAATTAAATTCATTTGAACAATTAAATGATGAAAAAACATTAATAAGTCTTATTATTTTGATTATATATCTCATATAGTCAACTAGGGGTTTAATTGAGGCATATTTTTTTAATAAAGGAAATGATTATTACATTTACAATATTTAATTTAATTTATTCTCAATGATTTCATCTTCAGGTTTAAATTAAATATAATATTTTCAAGGTAGTGAATTCTCGAATATATATTTGATTATTAATATTACTTTAAAATATAAATGAATTATATTAATAATAGTAATCTAATTTAAATTTTTCTCCTTAAATAATTAACATAAATAATTACATAATTATGATATAGTAATTTTTCAACCCATAGAAAAACCAAATATATGATATTCGATATATTAAATTAAATGAAATGTTATTTAGTTAAAATGATACACAAATTTGAATGTTAAATATGACATATAAGTGGTGTAATAATGGTTTTTTAGATGTTATATTTCTATTTATATTTTCCTGAATTCATTATAAAGAATAGTGAAAAAATTGAAACAAATGATATTTTATGAAAATAATATTTTATTACATAATTTAAAAATCCTAAAAATAATTAGAAAAAAAAATTGATTATGAAAAGTTATAAAATTTAATTAATTTAATGTTTATGGAAAATATACATCATAAAAGTAATAATTATTATTTTTTAATATTAATGAATTTTTTACAGTGATTAAAAGTAAAATGTGTTAACAAAACGTTAATTGAAACGATAATGTTTTCAATAATAAATAAGATGTCAAAAAATCATTGTTTGATTAAATTAACACCTTATATAATATTATATTATAATACATGTAATTTTGGATGCCTTTGGGTTGATATTGAATTTATTATAAATTAATATTTTTAAAACATCCAATAGTGCCCCTCACCCCAATTATAAAAGTGCACCTCCGCCCTCACTTATTAACCTCACCTGAAGACACATATTACAACCAGAATCTTATATATATTTTTTAGTCATCCCAAGACACATTATATAGGTTCTGGTATTCTCAATAGCCCCTCTTTTGGGTTCTTTAGAGGGGATTTGAAGGATCTGTTTTGAAGAAGAGGTAATTGATCTAACCAATCACTCTCTTTTTATAATATTTTATAACTCTTATAAAACTATGATATATATCATAAAATAATAACTTCATAATAATCAATATTATTAAATATTATTATTATTATTAACACACCACTATAAAACCCATTTCCAATTGAACATTAAATGAAACCATCTCTTCTGTGTAAGTACGACATAACATCTCCACGTAGCGATACAAATAATTTTCAATCACCATATTTTATGAGTGATAATTTTTATGGTTTTAATTTTTATATATGATATTTATGAAATAATTAAACATATGTAATTATAATATCATATCTACCTTTTTTCAAATTTATAATTTCTGAAATGATAATGTCGCTCAAGCGTAAGTATGTCCTACATTTTGTACGATACAATATGATTAATTTTTAATCTATATTTCACATAGATGGTATCAAGGATGATTTTTTAGTATATATGATATATATAAAATAAAATGTTTTCTTTAATGATAATATATCATATAATTTTCTTTTATTTAATATGATAAGAAAATAAAAACATCGTTCATGAGTATATATGGACTACCGTCTCCATGAATGGGGTATTTTTTATATCCTTCATAGATTATTATAAATACATATATTATGAATGTATATAATATTCATATCATGGTTATAATTAAGGATATGATTAAATCATGATATCATTAAAAATACAAAAAAGTTAACTAATCAAAACACATACGAGAAACAGAGCGGTTATTACGAGAAACATAACTTTAACATGAAAATTGTTAATATATAGGAATAGAAAAAAATAATGCATATATGTTATGATATATATAATTAATGTTCTCAAAATTATGTATAATAAACATATATTTATTATTTAAGTGATTTTAATTAGTTCAATGTTAGTCAAGACATAAGGTAAGTGAATTTTTGTCACTTTAATTTCCCTGGGAGTAATGCCTTATACCCTCTTTGTGTCATTTATGTGGTGTAAATAGCAACCATTAATGAATTTTATGAGCTTTATTTGGAATATTATATATTTTCATATGCATATAATTTATTTTCATTCATCAGAAATATGATTCTACTATTTATAAAGTGATAAGTGTTTATTTCAAAATCTCATCGGTTATGTAGATTGTTTCATTTTAAATCGCCGTTGTTGAATATTTAACATCCATGTCCATGTTTGCTAAAAATGTTATCAATTTTTAATAACTTCATACTATTAATAATTAATTTTAATTCTTACCCCTATTTAAATTTTATGAAATGGACGTAAAAGGGTATTTTTTCATTTTCTAATAAAATATCTCTTTGACTTTAACGAATAGATATAAAGAAGGAATGTTTTTTTAACATTTAAATCATTAATGGAATTTTCCTCCAACCTAATAAAATAATTAATTGAATATTACCTCATAATCATAAATAGTGAGTTTGTAATGAAATTATTTTTTTCTGAAAATTTAATGACATTTTAATAATAGAAAATGTTTTCAATGTAGAAAGAATATTTTCCTCAAGAATTATATTCAACTATTCCTCACAAATTATTTTCCATCAATGTAAACATTATTTTTTGTTTATTTATTTTTTAATTGTTATATTTATCATAGATAAAATACCTATTATTTTTATTGATTTTTTCATGTTTATGAAGCAATTATATTTGTGAAACCCATTTTTTCCCATGGGTGAATTTATGATGAAATGATTTTTATGAAACCAATTTTTTAATGGGTTACTATATGATTAATTATTCATGTTCTCATGGTAAACATACATATTATTTTCATTATGTAATGGGAGGGACCTATATCTCCCTCCAATTCATTGGGTAAAGATTTATATCTCACGAGATATATAGGACTAGAACAAGGATTAAACTCGGTTCTATAATACATGGATGAAATATGAGTAAACTCAGATTAGTAATACATGGGTTGAATTAGATTAAAAATAGTTCTGGAATAATTAGTTGGAACAAGTAATGTACCTGGTTTAGTTAGTAAAATTTTCCACTAGGATGGTCTTGGAAATAAGCCTTGGCTATTAAAGAAATTTTTTATATGCTTATTTGTATGATAATATTTAATGTATTTTATAATGATCTTGTTGAATAAGCTCATCGATTATTAATGAAATTCTATCATTTATTCTATAAAATGATATCATGATATTGGCTATTCATGATATAATTTTTCATAATTTATTTCCATGTTATTTTCCACATATGCTTATGTTATATCCCTTGATTTCACTTACTGACCATCTGAGCACACTCTTTCCTTATGTTTAATTTCTCATTGTTATAAATAATGATTTTATGTATGACCATTAAAGGGGAAAAAATTTATACGAAATTTTAAATATTTTTCTCTAAATGAAAAGAATAATTTCCAATATTATAAAAACACTAAAAGGTTATGGTATTGAAGAATGTTTTTGTGTAATGTAATAAATATTCATTAAAATATATAATATTTATTTAAATTATGATAGGATCATTATAATATATGGGGAGATGTATAAGATTAATTTTATTCCAAGATATCTATTGAAAATTATTTCATTGATATGGTGGATTATATCACTCACGAATCTCTTAATGAATAGATTTTACAATCTACTCTTGGCCACAATAGTATCTATCATCACCTTCATATATAATATATTTAATGTGATTTTTTATTTTAATTAATATTCTTATACTCATGAAGATTACATTGTGATTCCTAAAGATGTCCATGTGACATAAATATTCAAACACGTATAATAAGAAATTATATTATAGATTTAAAAAATAACATATTCTTGGTTCCCTAGGAATCAAATAGGAGGCATTCTTCATGAATTATATTCAATGGATTCCAATGATGCCAAGAAATATTAAGGTTATTGTTAACGGTGTATTCTCAGTTAAAATAGTACATTTATGCTATGGTGGTGTTTTTCGGACTCATTGGGGATCTGTTAAAGGATGAATCTAAAAGTATATTGTTAATCGATCAATATATGAGATGGGCCCCGGATCAGTGATTCTTTCAATTAAATGTCCAGTTCACTTTGGTTAGAATTTTTTATAGATTCAAGCTGAATAAACAATTATGGTGGAGGCCATTCAACCTAGAATATGTAATTTTCAATGAATAATTATTCATGTATGGACATATTATCATAAAATTTTCTATGGATTTCAATATCATGTCTCACATGATTTCACTAACACAAATCAAGTAACAAGTGTGTTATCAAAGAATGATATTATAGGGTTTGACTCATTGTGATATATTTTAAGAAATTCTATGTATTTATCATTTGTGTAATTGGATACTATATTTAAATTACACACCCAACTTTACAGAACATCACTGTAACACAATATAATTAAAAAATTAATATATCATTAGTTCCATGTACACGTTATTCCTGATGTTTTCTATATAATTAAATATATTTTTCTTTTACAAGGATTATTGGTATGAGAAAAAATATCATATAGACCACAAATACATTATTTTATATATTTATAATATAAATTTATAAGAAAAATACAAACAATATTATTGATAAAAATATAATGGAATGTTACAATTGAAAACATATTATTCTAAGTTATAAATATAGAGGCTTAATCTATTTTACAGAAACTATACTTGTGAGGACCATTGTACTATAGAAATAAAATACTCTAGATGCGATGGAAATATTTTAGAAGGCCTACAAACATTGAGTTGAAATTATTTCAATTAAGTATGTGATATTTAAAGAGAATATATAAGAATATAAGAAGAAATTTTCAATTTTTATTTATACATATAAACATTATGAATATGACAATTATAATAGCAAGCTGGATGTTAAAATAAAAATGTGACTATTAGGTTTGGATGTTAGGAGTACCTTTTGGGATATTAATAAAAATTAATGTATAATATATATATATATATATTATTAAATGATATTAGTATCAAAATATAATTATTTATTATAAAAAAATAATGAAAATAAAATTTTAATTCCAGAAACACAACAAAAATTTAATGGTAATTTTTTTTATCATAGTATATTTTATTTTATTTACTAAATATTTTGTAAGGAATTATTTAAATTATTAATATTAACATAAAAAATTTATTTCTATATAATTAATATATAAATTTGAATTAAAAAATTAAAATTGTGTAAATTTTAATTTGTTGATATTTTTTGAATTAATTTAAATTTTATCTTAATAAAAAAATTTCTTATAGTATTACAATATAAAATATAAGTGTAATATGATGGAAAAAGGTAATAATTAGTATTATAAATTATTAATATTAAAATGTATTTTAATTTAAAAGAAATTTATTTCCCAGACAAATACTCAAATTCTCAACCATATATTAATTTATAGAAACAAAAATTATTTTCTATTCAATTAACAAATTTTTATGATAAATTTTATTTTATTAGTTGTTCCAAATACTATTTATATTATCCAAATGGTTTAAGGAAAATAAAACATGTTATTTTACTCAAATAAAATTCTAGTATAATTATTTATTACTATTGTAATCTTTAGTGAAGAAAATATTATATTCAATATCTTCTAAAAAATACCCTTTTTATTCACGTTAAAATAATCCTTTCCCCACTGATCATATATCACTTCCAAATATCAGTAATTTTCAAAATATAGTCCAAATAGACATTTTTCTAATATATTATAACTTTTAGGAAGGTTCAAATCTCTAAATAACATATGATTTAATTGAAATAGTTAATTATTGATTTAATTTACTCAATGGAGTGCTATAAACATATATTAAATCATGTTAATTTTTATTTTATTTTCAACATTAAAAAATTTATTTATCTATTGATTTTTTTTCACAAAACAGCTTTAAATTATTTAACTCTGGTTCATTTTGATCTTATCAAAAAATAACGGAACATTTATATAATTCATGCATACTAACCAATACTTTTACAAAGAAGAGGTACTTTCTCTGTCCTCAAAATTATAGTCCACTCTCATATTTCTACTCTATGAGGGATGTATTAATCTCACATTAATTTTGAAAGCCCTTCAATACATGGGATTCATTACTTTCATTATTGTATTAATTGATCCAAACCATATTTTATTTGACATTAATGTGGAAGTCAAATACGATACATTATTGATATAATAATTATTTTCATTCAATGGTTTCCATATGAAGGTCCTTGAATAGTTATAAAAATTTAAATTTACTTTTTTGTTCTAGATTTTTCAAATAAAAAATTATTGAAATAAACACAATATTTATCTAATAAAGTAATAAATTCATGTGATGATATAAATAACCCTTAGGAAAGTTATTTAAACATATGTAACTACTATTTCATGTTTAAATCCATATGTTGCATGAATCCATATTACATTTAACGTATCCAACCCCGGTGATAATAATAATTCCAACCTTAAATATTTTGAAAACATTAATCATCGATATATTCTAGTGAATTATTATTTATTATATATTATTATTTTATATATTATAATATAAACAGTGTTTGACAATTGGATATTAAAAAATTATTTTCTAATTGGACATTTCCAAGTTTATGCTAAATAAAATCCACCACTACTTATTGGGGGTAAAATTTTGATATATCGGACATGTGAAGGAGTAGTCTACTCATATAATCATTTGTGAGAGTAAAGATAAATCTATAAATCATAGATTTTACTCATTAATTTATAAAGGTGGGAAATTGATGTAATATGAAATGGGATACATGAAAATTACGAAGAAAAAACACATCAACATAAAGAATACTTTTCAATCAGAAATATGGATTTGAAAAGGTCTATTAGGATGTCTTATTGCTCATTAACTATCATTATTCACAGTGATAATGATCAATATATATTTAAGGGGTTTTGGATTTTCATTATAGCATAAATGAAATGGATTTTTCATGTTTAAAGAATGCTGTTATATCATATCATCAAATGTTTTCATAATTTATGATCGTTTTGGATTAATTTGGTAAAATTACAGAAGGGGAATATTGTTATGATTATAATATTTTTATTCGTTATAATCAATATGAAACAAATTAAATGGTTCTAAAAATGAATTAGATATTTATTACTAATTTTAAGAATGGTATCAGCACAAATTCTAAAATATTTTTTTTTCAAAAAATACTATAGAAAAATTCTGATTTAATGGATATTCGATGTTCATGGATTACATTATTTCTTTTTTAAATGAAAATATTATATATAGTTTGAGTTCTATATCAAATAACTGAATTAGAAATAGTAGGTTGATTAATTATTGGATATGGATGTTTTATGTTTAATATTATATGTACCAAGGTTTACATTTTGGATTTAAAAATGTTTTTCAAAATATCCTAAAAAAGAAAAATAAAATATAATTAATAAATAATTGGACATGATACAATATTTTTGTGGATTAATTATTATTTTTAAATTAAAATTCACATATTGATTCATCTTTTAATCATTAAATATTTTATTATTTACCATCCGATGTTTGGTTTATACAACAAACATGGATGATGTTATTTCACATTTCTCACTACCTTTATGGATGATTCTAATTATAATATTTATGGATTATAGTAAAATGTATGATAAATTTATTTAAGGGTTATGATTATGATGTGTTATAATTTATATATAAATATACATTTTTATTTAACATTATATGGTTAAAAAACTTTTTAAAATGATCATACCATGTGACTTATATTTTTAAAAATAATACTATTTAGATAATTTTAATAGAATGTGAAATATGAACTTATGAAATCATATAGACATGTTTCATTTAAGATTATTGCATTTACATACACTTTTATATGAAAAAAATCAACACCATCATAGTGAAACAACATTAGAATAGTTGGAATATATATATTTTGACCACAAATATAAATTAAATGAATCTCATTAGTAAATTATAAATAAAAATTTAATTGTATTAATATGTTAAATAAACATGAATTAATTTTTTTAATAAATATATAATTAAATAACACTTATTATAAAATAAATTAATTGTTCATAATAATTACATCCTGGCATGAGGTAAGGTGAACTCTATTTAATATATTTTTAATAAAATATTCACATATATATATATATATGTTTGTTATTTTACAAATAATTTACCTCATTTTTTAAATAGATACAACAATATATCACCTAGTTTTTGGGATCTTAGATATCTCTTTTCATTTTTTCAAGGATTTATTCTTTGTTTATACCCTTGGAAAGGAGTTCATTCAAAAGAACATTGTGATTATTTCCTTATGGTCTTTTTTTACATTTTCATCTATCTTATTGTTCTATATTATTATTTTATATTCTTATACCATACTTAGAGAACAATGTTTTATTTAATCTACTAGTATATTTATAACCCACATGATTATGAATTGATCTATAATATAATGTTGTTTTATAATATTTTTTTAGAAACCCAAATATTTTTCATTGACTATCATGTTATAAATTATACATTGATTTATAATAAACTTATTAACAAAAATTATTTGTAATACATATATTATGGTACCAATTATGATGTAATGAATGACCTTGGAATTATAGACCCATATAATGTAAATAATTACTATATCTAATAATGTTCTATTTATATTTCCTAAGTGTTAATCCCATAACAAAATGTTAGGATATATTTTAAGTGATCCTTGAAATATTATTTTATTGAAATATATTATATTTTTAATAGGTTCCCATAATTAATTCTTATATATAGGTTATGTATATATTATTTTTTTATATCATGATTTATATATGATACCATCATATCTCATACTGACTATGGTCTTCATTTTTCCTTTTGAGTAACTCTATACTATGTTTTGAACTCTACATTTACCTTCAACATATATTCCAAGTATTTTATATGTATGGTGAGAAAATTATATATATTTTTTTATAAATACTATTGTGAATTTATAAGTAATTTATATTTTTTATATTATGTGCTCTGTATTTTGTGTATGATCTCTAAAAAACTAGTCTGTTTGGTGTGGCTTGAAATTTACTGTATAATTAATTTTTATTTTTTATAAAACGGCAGGAAATTATGCTTATGATATATTAGTTGTTTTATTAGGTGTTATAGAAAGTATTAATTATTATTTTTAACTATTATTTTGAGTATAATAATAAATACACTTACAAATATATTTTGAATGAAAGGGGTGATAAGTTATGTTATAATGATAATTTTAGAGTAAATAATTTGATTTTAAGCTTCCCATTTTAAAATCCCGCTAAATTAAATTAATTATGTTATTATTGTTAATAATATTTACTGTTTCATTAAATGGATTGATATATAACATCTTATGTAATAAAATGATGTGATACACAATGGTTGAATTGTATAAATGATTTTCCTAACATAATATGTGTTGGACACTAAAATATCATGGTGGTGTTAAATAAACTTATTAAATCTATAAAAAATGACATTAATTTGTTAGAGTGAAATAATTTTATGAAAAAGTAATAACACATGTTTTAATCCCTTATATATTAATTATTCTAATCCTTTAGAATATATTTTGATCTATTAATTATGGAACAATGTATTAACTCAATAGAAAATATATTTTTTGTGTAAAAATATTACATGAATGATTTGGTTATCCTCACCATATGTTAATTATAAAATAAATAGGATACGTTATGTAATGTAATATATTTAAAAAAATAAAAAAATAGTGTTTTTGGTGAAAATACTAAGTTTGGTAATTAATAGATATCAACAAATATTTTTAAAAATATTGATTCATCAAATATATTTATTCTTTTTTGAAATTTGATGTTATATTGGTAAGGTGAAACTATTATATGACTAATTATTAAATATTACTTTTGGGGTTTATTTTAGTTATTCCAGTGGATTAAAATGATTATGGCTATTGTAGGTGGTTTTAAGGAGTTGCAGGCCAAACTTGTAGTATGACACACTTCAACTGAACGATACCATGTCATAACTGCTATACTTGGGTCCCTTGAGTATTCATGTTTAGGGTTATCCATGATACCGACTTGGGGATATATTGTGAATGTTTTTTGGTGAAGCAATCGACAATATAACATGAAGGGTTATTCTAAAGGGTGTGTGTGTGTCATTGCTAGGTTGCATAATTAGGGAGGCCCTTATAACGTAATATCTAAGGGATCTTGAGAACCTCAATGCTACCATCTTGGGATACTCCATGACATATCCCTAAGGGCCATGCTATAGAAATTACTAAATAAGATTCCATCAAATAAATTATAAGGTTTAACCATGGTGGGAATCTTGATAGGAGAACAATGCTATGACCAGCAAGCAACACCTCATTTTTTTATTTACTAATTTTGGAAAATAAAAATAAATTATTCCTTTATATCCAATTTATTTATACTAATTTTTCCCTTATTACCCCCCAATTTTCCAAGACAATTATTATCAATAGATATAGGATTTTCCAAAATCCTTACTCCTCCAATTTTATGCATTTTTCAGTTCAGAACCTTGGTGATTTACCAATGTGAACCCATGATTTCATAGTACTATATTTTCACCAATATTCTATCATCCATCTCCCCTCAGTTTTTCCTTCATCTAAAAATTATAACCACTGTTCTTGAGAATTTATGGTCTTATATTGGTTAAAACCTTGTATTTTTTTAGCATATGGTATGTTGAAGATGGTTCCTCCTTATTTATATGTTCGTTACGGAATGAGACAGATGAAGACTCTATTTATTTTTTGGTAGATGTTTCTATGTTATTAATTTTTTTCTTAGTGAATTAAGTACTTGATAGTTATAAATTCATTTATCATGAATACATATCCATTTATAACCATTATGATTGATTTATAAGTTTGTTTTATGAATTTATATTCAAAATACCCCAACCCCTTATCCATGATCCAATTCCATACATAACTACATTAGTACCATGGAAAAGAATTCATATTCCAATGTACTAAATATTTTATTAGAATTGGAAAACATGATAGAAACATTATTGTTACATTAAAACAATGAAATAGAGAAAACCTATTAAATCTATTCGAAACACCCATAAAATCTAAGAATATCCCTGTTAGACATTAATAGCAATCAACTTTTCATCCTAAAGGTATTTTAAACATAATTAATGGGTGATATCAGATGATCAATAAGGGTATGAATTAAAAATTATGCTAAAAATAATAATACATGATTAATAACTTAAAACACATTCCAATAACACATAAACATGAGCATAATATGGAAAAAATAAAAGTTTATTGAATAATTTTATAAATAATCACATGGGAAGAAAATTAACCATAGATATTATATTAATCAAGAAACCACATAGAATATATTTTAATAGTATCATAATTAGGGAATTCATAATGATATATATTTGAAAGATAATGAAAAATCCTCTACCTAGACATATCAAAATAAATGGTTAAGACCTCAACAAAATTAAGATATGTAAATAAATGGGAAAAGACCTTGCCATTTCTAAATCTATTTTGTCTCATGATAACATCCAATGCAACAAGAGGATAGAACGGGCCCATTAAATCACTTAATATGTCCAATAAATTCCTCAAATTAAAATTTGGAAACCAAAACATTATAATCAATAATAATGACAAACTAGCATAAAAAATGTGAGTAATTTATCCAAAAACCATGAATGGTATCAAAATATTACATATGATTTCAAATTAATCGTAAAACATTCCCAAAAATATTTTAGATAGTATCATAAGTGATAAGTCTGAATAAAATACATGATTATAAAAAATAAGACATTGAAATAAATGAAGATACTTATAAATAATACAAAAAAAATTACTGGGGAAAATAATCTTTAATCAAATCCAACATTTCCCTTACCACCATGAAACATTCAGATCATAGTACCTATGATGGAAAAAAATTAAATGAATTTGATAAAATCATAAGAACAGGAAGACTCGTGATATTATATATCCATGGAAATACACACACCACACAAAAAATATAAGTAGTGAACATGACATATATCTCAAGGAAGTAAAAATGAGACAAGAAAAACACATTTAACATTAGAAAGAAGAGTTATTTTGGAAATTAATGTGTAATTGTCATAAAATATGAATTAAAACATGTATATATTGAAATAGAATATTAGTTACAATTATTTTTTGGCATAAATGATTTCTTAATGTTTTAATTACTTCTTAAAGTGTATTTAAAATCCACAGAAATGTTCCATTTCACTGTAGTTTAAGAGAAAATATAAAAGTGTATAAAATTGAAAAGGATAGAATTGTATGTATAAAAATAGAAATGATAATTATAGTTTTTTCATGAAAAAATGTATCTTTGAAAAATAATTTTGTCTTAAAATAGATTATGAATAGTACGTGAAAGTGGATACTAAATTTGGTTGTTTCCCTTAACCGGGCTTTCTTAATGACTACAAATTATAAAGGAATCCAATAAAAAATGAATTCCCTCATAAAAAGGATGAATATATTTAGATACATAATTTGGGAACATATATAATGAACATGGAAAAATTATATGAGATTCAATAAAATTAAATTGGTATAAAGAGAGAGAAAGAGAATCATGACTACAAAATGATGATTTGAGGAGAATCCTTACCAATTAGTATTCAATAGAATCATATTCCAAATAAAAATAAAAATAATAAAATGAAATAGTTAATAAAATAAAGATAATGGGATTAATGATATGATAAAATATAGGGAAGTATACATATATCAGACCTAATAAATATTGGTGAATAAGGCATATGTCATAGAAATAGTAGTGAGATTATAAAACCGTTACATTATTTTTGAAATTGGTCTCCACATGCAATTAATTTCATAAATAATGATATTATATAAATTAATAATATAAATTTGAAAAACATTCATAATGAATTTGTTTTATTATAATTTTATGATGTTTATTTATGGAATTTTAATGAGTTATGAGATTAAATTTCATCATTTCGGATAGTTTGTTTTCTGGGTTTTCATGACTTATTCACTCGTATACATGTAAAAAAGATCTAATGAAGTGGGAATAATTATCTAGATGTGAAATTATATGTTATTAATAAAAATATATAATTTTATATGATTATATAAGTCATTTGGTTATTTCATATGAGGATAAATCATTAGATAAGACGTTAGTGATAATCGTTTAGATTATTTTTGTGGCATTTTTAATAACTACAAAAAAATTATCATTAATTAATATTATGTATATATAATGTTTATAGTACATTAAAAAATATATAATACATGTATTATAATCTGTTTTGGAGATAAATATTATTTTTTGAAAATCTTTTATAGTTTAATTGAAAAAATCATGTCAACCATAAAGGAGGTAAATCGACACCTCATGAATGATGTTTTCATTTTATGAATAAAAGTAAGAGGAGAAGAGAGATGACCATGAATTTTACATAAAAACATAAATTAATTCATATAAAATATATTGGGGTTATTATTAAAGTTTTGATAATTGAGTTGTGGAGATTATAAGAAGATATCTTAATGTTAAAGGAAAATAAACAATGGGAAAGATGATTTTACCATATGAATTCTTCTCATCCAGAACCATCATATATAAATTAGTTTTCATTATTTGTTGAAACCATAACCTCATGCATGTTGGTAAGAGGCAGAGAACTTGGATTTCACAAAAATGTACAATCATTTAGGATTAAAGGGTTTTAAGAGAAGATGTGGTGAGGGGTGGTATTTGGAGTGGAGGAGAGGTGAGTTTTTTGATTATTTTAATCATTAGTTTATTGTTTTGTTTGACGATAATAAATAGTTATAATTATATGAATAAATAAATTTAAGAGAGAAGTATAGTTATAGATTATTATTCTTACATCAGAGATGACTCAAGGAAGGGTTTATTTACCTTATAGTGTATACATACCATACATTACCATATTTTACTATTCACAAAAAAATCAACTATTTTACAAAAATCCCAAAAAAATATCCTTAACCATTTTTTTGATGCCTTGAATTCATAACTGTACTAAATTTTATGAAAATAATTTTATAAATATATTTACATTAATTTTTATTTAAAATAATCATTTCTTTAGAAATAACACCGATTTTAAAATTATATTTTATTTTATGACACATTGAGAAATTAATTACGGTCCCATAATTTTATAATATAATATTAATTGAACAATTACAAATTCATGAATTAATTTCATTAAAATAAATTTTATTTCAAATAATTATATTAAATTTTAAATTGTAAGTAAACATTAATGTTCCAAAAAAATATTAACTCATTGCTTATTATTTTTAAAACATTTTTTTACTTATTCAATGATTTAAATATATCATATTATCATTCCTAATATAGCTATATTTTATTTACAATTTAATATTTTATATTACTATTCATGTAATGAATATACTATTTATTTAAGAAAATTGAAAGTTTTAAAAGAATCGTGATTTTCCATTATTCACTAGAAAATAAATATTTTCAAAAAATTATGAAAATTTTATCCTATGTTAATTTTGACATTCCTATTTAAAAAATGACCTTTATTTTTTTCAATATAATCTATAAAGGAGTCAAAATTTTGTTTTTAATCAACTGTTCTATTAAAAGTTGTTAAAATTTTCTTTAGAAAAATATAGCCTTTTAATACATAAAATTGTGTTTATTCTTTTTGTATTGCCTTTGAAATAATTTGGAAGAATGTAAAACAAATTATTAAATATATAATATATAAATTTTAAAAAAAATTAATACTATTCATTCCCACCCATTAAATGGCTAGGTTATAAATTTCATTAAAAATAATGAAATTTAATTGTATTCCAATGATAGTTTATGTTTGGTGCTGTGTGAAACCTACTCTATCAAAGAACACACAAAAAAATATTTATTTGTTATATTCTCCCATCCTAGAATAAATTTTATCTTCATAATTTTAATTAGTACATAAAAAATAAAAGGATGATAATTCAAAATTCCATTATGGGAAACTCAAATTAGAAAATGGGTAAGTAATATATCATTTAAATAATAGGGAAACAGAAAAGGGAAGGTCACCACAAACCTAGGATTTCAGGTAGGAAATAATTAGTGGAATGTGATAACATGGAAATGAGAGGGAAATATATGTATCCTATTTATATTGAGAGTGATAATTAATATTTTCATTATAAATTTAACCATAAAAAACTATAAATCATGTTATTGGTTAAATAACCATTAATTTCACAATATGAAAAGTGAACTCATAATGTTTTTGTTACACTTTTTTATATAATGTTTTGGTATTATTTTGATATTTAGATATGTACTTGAAAAAATAAACTTAATTTATTATTTTTCATGTCATAATTATGATCTCATCCATTGGATGTGTTTTAAACTATTTTCATTTCATACCTCACACATTGAAATGAATGTTCAGAACTAATTTGCCATAGTAAAAGAAAATTTATCAACTATAAGATCCACCAGTCAGTTTGTCAAACATTATTTATTTATTTCAGCCAAAAAAATTTAGGAAAAATGTTTAATAAATTATATTTTAACATCAAAAAATAATATTCAATGTTAAACATAATCAATTCCAACCATAAGACTCATCCAAAATATGTATTTCTAAATTCACAATCCAAAATGGCCTCTAAATTTCCAGGACATTCTATTCATAACAATAAAGAACGATATTCCCCATAAGTCCATAATAAAATTATATTTTTCTCTAAAATACAATTCGACGTTTAGTAATTAAAATATTTAGAATATTTCATGATAAAAAAATTCACTTAACCTCAAAATCGTTTTCCAATCACAAGGTAATCTATTTGATAAAAACAATTCCCGTAAAATCAATATAACTTTTTCCCATAAGACATGAAAAATGAATAATAATTAGGACTTCATATAGGATAGTGGTTGTTTTTGTACACATGTATCCCTTCAGTTGTGGGTTCATGTCTCACAACCTTATTAAACACAATAGGTTTTCACTCATCACGCATCATGTACTTTTTCTAATTCTATAATAATATAACATATAAAATAAACATGATATACATTCATGATATAATTTTAATCACTAATGTCAGGAATAAAACCCCAAAACTTATATACTTCCTCAATTTATTTCCACACCGGTGATTCATTATTTTATATTTTATCTAATAGAAGATGCAATTGACTCGATTAATGACTAGATTCCCCAAATTAAAGTCAATGATATACGAATGGATTCATAGGATGTGTTTTATTTCATTTCTTTATACTATTCATTTTTCCTTGATTTTTTTTATTTATGTACTTCATCCAAGATGTAATCCATTTAACAATTCCATTGAGACACGTTCCTTGGTGTATCCTTGCAAATTTCTTACATTATATAAATAGAGCATTCATTTCTCTATTGAATCCCCCACTAGATCTATTAGAGAACTCAATCCATTTATTTTTTGGTCAGTTTAGGAGTATGATAAGGTATATGATGTTAATAATATTTTTTGGAAACATAATTATGTGTGAAAATGATATCTTTTATCACATTTCGATTCACATATTCTCCACCTTGTCTATCTTGTTCCATGTTTTATTGAATCATTTGGGTTCCTTCCATTGACTACAACAGAAATAATAGCATGAGTAAGAATATTCATAGAGATAAAATAATATAACCATTTATATAATATCATGAAACCATATTTTCAACCTAAAACACTGTACAATTAACCTAGGTTATTCAAATTAATTATATATTAAAATCCATCAAAATTTTTATAATGAAAACATAAATTATCTTAAGCATATCACTTGGTAGTGTCAAAACAAGTGTGTTGTAAGGCACATTTCCATGTAATATGTTATACCGAGTTAGGCGCGACACACCTTGTAAAAGTTATTACCCCTAGGTATATATATTCTAGAACTGCATCCACTTGTAATATGTTGAAACATATGTATTGTTAGAAAGACCCATGTAATTTCTAGTGTACCAATGTTCTAGGATATTGTTCTATACTTAACCTAAAATCCTATCTTAGGGTTACATTCCCCAATATATGGTCACTAAATCATGTTATTATAGTTTCTACTAACCTTCCATGGATTCCAACTGTAAAGACGCCAACCCTAGTAGCTCGGAGTTAGAAACTTATATAATTACAGTGGTACAAAAACTAGAATTAATATACCAAAGGCCTATATATTTTATTATACATGGAAAAATTTATTCAAACATAATTTTTCAAATAAAACAATGAAAGTAAAAATAATATGGAAACCCCTTTGGAAACACGCTTATACACTAATATTATCCCTATAATTCATTCATAATGTGCATCCTCTCATCCTCGAGAAAGGTAAAACATAATGAACTGGTGAGATTAGATTCATAGAAAGGGTAAGTAATATATAGCAAGATGTGAACATTAATTAGTGGGGAATAATTAAACACCATGATAATAAAACATACAGTTCTTCATAATATTAAAAGTATAAAATATTATTAAATAATTTCGTAAATAATCACATTAGAAAGAAACATAATCATTTATATTATTCTAGTTGAACAATCACATGTACTATCAATTTTTAGTATCTTAGTGAGGGGATGAATAATGTTGCAGATCTGAAACATACAATCATGTCCTCACACAATACATCTAAAAATAAATGGTTAAGGCCTTATTCAAATCCATATCTTAGAATAAATAGGAAATTCCTTTCCCAAGTACATATCTGTTTTGTCTCATGAGATCATCGGTGCATCGAGGGGATACAACGGGCCCCACCAATCACTTAGTTTTTTTATTCATTCTATGCATAAAAATTGAAAAAATAAGTACAATTAACATTCTTATTGAAAAAATAGCATCCGAAATAGGAGTACATTATGAAAAATCATTAAATGGTATATATATTTCACATTCATTGACAAATTGATCAGAAATCCTTTAACAATGTATAATGGATGGAATCATAACAGATAAAACTCAATGAAGTAAAAGATTAAATATACTATGTTGACATAGATTAATTTACATTTCAATGATACCAATGAATAATTATTGAGAAAAATAATCTTTTAATTGTCTAAAGAATCCCATTACACCTTGAAACATTTAAATGATAATCCCTATGAAGGGTAAAATTAAAATAATGTTATAATATCATGATAATAAAAAAAGTCACGATATTATATATTTATTGACGTACATAAAATAAACATAATAAATATGTGGTGAATAAGGAACATATCTCATAGAAGTTAACGTGAGGTGAGAAATCCTTTTTTTATTTTGATAGAGGTGTTTTCTTGGAAAATAATTTGTACCTTTCATAAAATCAGATTATAAACATGTATATCATATATAGAAAATGTATGGAAAAATAAATTATTTTTTAGGCATAAATTATGTCCCAATTAACTGAAACATTTAAAAAGTGTCTTAAAAACATTAGAAATGGGCAACTTCTGTGCGGTTTCGGAGAAAATATAAAAGTTGTTTTAAAAAATAAAAATTAATAATTGTTCATATAAAAAAATAAATTTACAATGTTAGTTTTTTCCTGTATAATGTGTGATTTTAGAAAAATAATGTTGACTTAAAAATGAGTATAGTTGTTACTTGTAAATGGGTATGAAATTTGGATGTTCCCATTAATCGAGCTTTTATAATTGAATGAAATTAAAAGATAACTTTATAAAACATGTATTTTCACATTAAAGAAGGATTAATGGATATAGATACATAATTGTGGAACTTATAAATAGAATATGTAAGAATTTATAATGATGAATGAAAAATTACATCAGGGTAAGTAGATGGAATGTTCAACCTGAATGACAAATAGTTTTTCATGGAGAATCCCATACTAAATTTAATCAATCAAATTGTATGACCAATAAAATTGACTATAATATAATGAAAATATGAATAAAAAGAAGATAAATGGTTAAATGATATGTTAAACTATAGTTATATATACATACATCACAAAAAAAATAAATGGTTCTGAATAAGGAATATCTCACGGAGATAAATGTGTGACGACAAAACCCTTACATTATGTCCAATTGTTTTTATCACATTCACATAATGTCACAAATAATGAAATTATATTTCTTAATAATTTTATTAATTATAAATTAAACATTTATTCTATTTTGAAAAAAATTATTATGTTTATTTTAGGAATTTTTGTTTAGTTATGAGATTTACTTTCTTCGTCATAGATTGTTTATTTACATGTGTATCATGATTGGTTCAATTCTATAGGTGTAATAAAGATAATGTGAAGTGGTAATAGTATTCTAGAATTTAAATTATATGTAATTAAGGAAAATAATAAATAATAAATAGTAATATAATTCATTAGGGAATTTTTGGATAGGATGAATCATTAAATAACTCGTTAGTGATACCCGTTTAGAATATTTTGGATGTTTTTTTATAATCCAAAAATTGGGTTTCCTTATTAAATAATATTATGTATATATACTGGTTCTAGAACATTTAATGATCTATAATAAATATATTATATTGTATTTTGACCACATAAATTGTTTTTTATGATAATCCTGAAGGTGGAACTGAAAAATGAAAACACAACATCTATGAAGGTGGTAAATCGGTACCTAAGACACGATGTTTTAATTTTGAGAATAAAAGGAAGATGAGAAAATCCTAGATTGTGGATTTTCCATTTAAAAAATAAAATTACACTATATATATGTTACTGGATATATCATACATGTTTGTACATAGTAGTTAAGTATAGTTTATAAAAACAATAGAAAGTGAAAGGTATTAATAATGTGATACTTCCTAAATTCTTTTACATTAGAACCACCATATGGAAATTGGTTTTGGTTTTTCTAGAATAAAACATCATTAAAGTAGGAAATATTATTGTTAATATGATTTTATTTAAATTTGAAATGTTTTAGGGATTAAGTGGTGTTAGGAGAAGAGGTGGTGAGTGGTGTTATTTACAGTGGAAGAGATAAGTGTTTTTTTATTATTTTATTCATTAGTTTATTATTTTGTATCAAGAGAAGAAATACTGTTGATTCCATGAAGAAATATAAAAAATATAGGATTATTGTCATATATTATGGTTCATACAATACCAATTATGCATGGAATAATGTTTTTAAATTATATGGTATATATATAGTAAATTCCCATTTATCACTATTATCCAAAAATTGAACTGTTTAAAAAAATCCCAATAATAGTACCAAACCATTTTTTATATGTAGAATTAATAAATAGAATTAATATTATGAAAATTATTTTTTAAATATTATAAATTTAATTTTTATTGAAAATAATTATTTATTCGATAAATATTGTTACTAAAATTATTTCTCATTTTATTAAACATTGTAAAATAAATTAAATATTCATGAATTTTTATTATAGTATTAATAAAAAAAATATTAATTAATTAATATATATTACTCAAATAAATTTTGTTTTTAAAAAATTATATTAATTATTAAATTGTAAATATAGATTTATGTTTTACAAAAATATGAACAATTAATTAATCGATTTTGAAAAATTTATTTACATATACAAAGATATAAATATATTATATTTTCATTCAAAAGATTATTAAATTATAATTATTGTTTAATAGGCGATGTTGCTATTCAGACTATAAATATATTATTAATATAATAAAAATGAATGATTTATAAAAATCTGGATTTCTCACTATTCACTAGAAAATAAATATTTTCATAAATATAGAAAAATTTCACACTAAGCTAATGTTTACATTACAATTTGAAAAATAATGTTTATATTGTTCGATATGATTATTAAAAGATTCAAAAATAGTTTTAAAATGATTGCGTAATTAAAATGCTTGAAAACCACATTTAGAAAAATAAAGCCTTTTAATGCAAAAAAATTAGTTAATTCTTATCTTGTGCATATAAATCATAAGGATGAGGGTTAAAAAATTTGATTAAATATATAATATATAATCTTTACAAATTTTTTAATACTAATAATTCCCTCCAATTTAATGTCAATGTTATAATGGTCATTTAATAATAATTATATTTAATATTATATTATTGTTAGTTTATGTATGGTGTTGTTTGAAACCGATGGTGTTTATGAACAAATACCATAAATTCATTTGGTGTTACATTAATATAGGAAAATCGAATTTTATTTTTTAAATTCATTTGACACTTTTAAATTAATTTTTTTTTCATTCATAATATTTAGTGATATTTCTATTACTGTATTTAAAATGGTTTTGATAAAAATTTTAGTTATTAATCCTGATTTAATATTTTATAGAAACAACCCTTGTTTTAAATGATGTTTTATTAATTAAATATAGTGACAGTGTCGTATTTAAAAATATTATTTTACTTATATTTATAAATGGAATTTATAAAAAGTGAAAAGGGATCTAATTCTCGAGTTTAATATTTTAAAGGCATGTTTGGAACGTTGTAAAATGAATGGTCAGATGCCGAAAAAACCCTCCTTGGTTCCGTATATTTTAATATATAAATATATATATATATATATTACATTCTGGTATGTAGAAATTTATGGGCTGGCTATATGATTTGAGATTGGAATTTTTCATGTGAGGGATTTGGAGGTGAGGTGAGAATTACTATTTATGCTCTGTTTCGTGAGGTGATTTTTGACGAATTTTTTCTCATTTTAACATTTTTTAAGTCACGTGAACTCCAGTGGAAAAGTCGGTTCTCTTCATTTTTCATATAATAGGTGGTACACGCAAGGCGTGTGTCCCCTAGTTGTGCATTATGATAGGGGTATGGGGGATGTTCCATTAAAATGGTGTAAGTATAGGCAGGTTGGGTGAATTTTATATTTGTTTGAGATGTATTGTTTTTTAGTAAATGATCATGTGGTTATAGTTCTGTGAGTAACATCTCTGTTTAGTTCACATTGAGCTTCCCATTACACTAATTCCATGAGAGGTAGGTAAATATTGAAGATTTAAATATAAATATATATATATATATATCCACTTATAATTATTTGGCCCGAGCCAATCCCTAATTTTTTATTTTCTATTTGGATAATCCTCCTTCATATAGTGGTGAATTTTATTTTAATGATTTTATTTCCTACGATATGATTGTTTTCTAAATTTATTTTATTTATGTTAATATATTTTTTAAATAAACCAGAAATGTTCAATTTATGGATTGACTTTTGTGAATGGATTCATATAGGGGAAATGGATTCATTTGTTTGGTTTTCCATAAAAAAAATTTATTTTAGGTTACGAATATGTTTAATACTATGTCTATACTCTATTCAGATTTTTTGAAAAGGTATTTTTCATTCATAAAAAGTTTATGTTTGGGGTCGGTTTTTATTTCCAGTTCGGAGAAATATAATAAGATTATTTTTTAATATATATTAGACTATAATAATTGAATTGAATCATTTAATAAATTACATTCACTCTTTGTGGACATTACTATTTTAATTTTAGATCACACACATCATACACACTCAGGTATATTTATGAAACCCTTATGTTTTATTTGAGTTCTATGTTCCATTGTTGTTTTGAAATCACTTTCTTTTTCCATCGATGGGGGAGCTGGGTTTCAATTGGAACCATTGCATTCAATAGAGGTGATTTCTCTAGTGGTTTGATGTTTTTTAAATTTTTATGCATATCATCATCCAAGAAAAACTATATTTTTTCCTATATAGTTCATATTTATTTTTCATTGTTATGTGTTTGTTTGTGTATGATGTATGAATTTTGATAAATGAGTTGATTCACATTTATTTTTTACTATTCCTTAATATCAATCATTTATTTTTTGTTATATCATAATGGTCCTGGTAAAATAGATACATCACCTAGAATACTCTACCACAAGGCTCGGAACACATTCCCAATCACCGTGGAATGATAAAAATAACCAAAGGCAACAAAACATAACCATTTGGGAATGATTTCAACATTTATAACAATAATCCATAAAAATATTTCATATTATAGTACAACAATATGTATTCAAATGACGAATAATCATCATAAACCAAATATTGAATTTTCAACTATAATTTAACAAAAAATTCATAAAATGATAAAATGAACTACCAAAAAATAACAATGATTTATAAATTCATCTATGAAAATTAAATTAATAAAATGAATTTTCCAAAAACAAGATGGTTGAATTGACTAATACCCAAAAAAAATTAACATAATAGAAGACTTGAAACATATTGAATAATCACTCTTTATGTCACTCAATATCACCGTCAAGAACTCTCATCCACAAAAATTCTAATGGAAATGTGGAATAAACCAAAATTTAATGTCATGACTGACTCACCTACATAAGAATAAGGGACTATATATCCAATATTGTGGGTATGATGGGTGAGAGATAATTCCCAGTATGATACACTCATCAGTACATATAATTATTTTTATAAATTTTACCAGATTTCAAATTTGATAATAAATAGTAGAAAATAGCTGTTAGATCATTTACAAAATATGAAAAAAATAAAACACATCAATGTTTACATTGGAAATCCAATAATGGAAATTGTATTTATATTAATAAATTAATTAGGTAAAAAATAACATTAAAATTTGAATAAAACATGTTTTAATGATTTTTTCACCCAAAATACCATTTTGAAAAAAACCACCAACAATACTATTAAAATTAGTTTCAAAAATTCTAAAATATAAATAATAAATAGTGTAAACAAAAAATGAAAAATTATATGAGGAATAATAAAATTTAATTCAAATATTTACTAAAATAAACCCTCTTACATGAAGGATAAATTGAATAAGAATCAATACATCAAAAGTATTCTCAATCCATGATGGACAAAACTAAAAATACAAATAAAAAATAACAAAACCATAACAAATGATATATATGATTGATCCTAATTTTATGGAATAATTGGATGAAACTAATATGTTCCTAGGTTGAATCCACCAGTAAATAATTTTAAGATCCTAAATCTTGTCACCCAAATTGCACTTAATTAGCATCATTAGGGACACCAACAGTAGATAGGTAAAACCCCAATAATATGAGACTAATTAATTAATAGTATAAATTAAAACCACTCATACACTTTGACTTCCTATATAGTGACCTTATATTTTTTCATGAACAAGATAACTTAGGAAAACCAAATTATCATCCCATACTCACTAGACAACTGTAAATCACAATTCGATGTACCAAAAAAAATTCATCCCACCACCAACACTAATTAATAGTAAATCACTTCTATATATAATATCATGAACCATAATAAAGAAATATAATAATAAAAAGGATCATTAATATTTTATAATTTACATTATCACAATCTGTATCTAAAACCAATGAAATCATTATACTTAAATTGAAAACAATATTTTTATTATATACTAGTAAATACATAATGTAAATTCAATTTTCTAATTATCTTTGAAATCATTAAAATTTTATAGAACAAATAAATACTTTCAAACACAATAATAAATTAATGAAATATCCTATGAATTCTCATAAACCAAACACAACCTTTACCAATATTGAAAACTCATTAAAATATGAAATACCCAATGTTATAAAACAAACATGGCATAAAAAATAGAGTGTAAATAATTTTTTATAGATGAAACCATGATTGATATTTTTTAAAACATATATATATCCTAAGACACCATTAAGAGAGATAAATACATTTTATATAGTTACCCACCCATAATCCCAAAATAAAAAAAGTGATTGTGATAAACATTGAAAAATGAAATCTTGATATCATATACTACAACTAACTAAGTCAAAATAATATTTAAAATATGAAAAATACAAGTAATCCGAAAATAAAATAAATGAAATATAAACACCTACCATATTTGATGAGTTCATGTCAAATTAAATAAATAAAAATTTATTTGGTCACAATATATACTACAAAACCCATAGAAACCCAAAAACCCAATTATAGAGAACCCTATAACTATGGTTTGATCACCATGGTTTCTAGGGTTTTGGGGGGATAAAGAACCGAGGTGAAAGCATTGAAAAAGTGATGTGAATAATACAAATGACCCTCTAAACTAATGATTTGATGCGTAAAGAACTATAATATCACCATGTTATGTGAAAGGAGAATGAAAATATTATGGGAAGATCCCCTCACATTTATGGTTCAATGTGGATGAGAATAGATGAATCTTAAAATTCATATGAACTAAAGAAATACAACATTTCAAGATGTTCTCATGGTTTATTCACATATTTTACAAAACAATGTGATAATTGTAATAACAACACTATATAAAATTACACTAGGACATATGTATAGTAGATATGACTTTCCGATCCTTGAAGCCTGGATAATTTTTAAATATTTTAAACAAAACATTAAAAAACTAAAACTCAGAAGACTAAAAAATAATATATATATATATATGTATATATAAGTGATTCTTATGTATTTTCCTTTATCATTAAATGTATTCTTATGCATCACCATTTTTAGGAAAATAACATCTACTTATCACCCAATATTTTTGAAAATTAATCTTATATATAACTATTTATCATGAAAACACACCAATGTATTAGAATATTTGACATTATATAAGTATGGAGACCTCCTAAAATATAATAATTTATTTTATAAATCACAACTTGTTACCCATACATATAGACACTGGTGAACATAGAATATTATTATTGGTAACCTTTACGTAACACTGCATCATTTCCATTACATTCCCATTTCTCAACGTCTATGGCCTCATTACTATTATATATTGGTTTGGGTTATCATTACAGAAACATGCTACTTATATGAATTTATAAATTTATCATAAATGAAGATATTAACAAGAAGTATCAACCATGATTACTCTTATCTATTCATGAAAGATTTTCAATTTTTCAATTTTTCCATAATGCTTCAAATCTAAAAAACTATACGTATTCAAAGTGGTATTTTGTATTTTCAAATCACATATCTTTCAAGAAATTATTATATATATATATATATATATTAATTCCACACCTATTAATTTTTTATAGGAAACCAATAATATATCTCAAAAGGTCATAAATTGTTGTTAGACATTTATTTCATGAGCATTCATAACTCTACTTTTGGATAAATTTTAGACCACCACTGACTTCCCTTCTGGACTACAACAATAATTTATTGAACATATCTTCTTGACTAAATTTTTGATCATTTTGAAGGCATATTTTGAACATACTTCCAAAATTACCGATTAATCTATTATTCTTCCAAAACTCCTACGCCCTCTATGTTACATGTCTCTTGTGACTTTTTCTACCACTTTGGATGTTCATTCACATGTCTCATATTTAAAAAAAATAAAAAAATTCATCAATTGTATTTTTTATAATATATAGAGAATATATATATATATTTATATATAATAAAGCTCGAAATTTTTTGTCGTATTAACATACAATTGTTGGTCATTTAAATATTTATAGTTATATCACCCAATTCCAAGAATAAATAATAAATAAATTCAATACGAATAAAATATTACATTATAGGTAAATATATCATAATTATTTTATTATTTTTCTAATCCATATATGATTAAGTAAAAATTATGAAAACATTCGCATTTAAGGACTAATATATTTACGATAAACACGTATTAACATACATGAAAAAACCTGAAGCATATAAATATATATTTTAATTTAAAAAGATTGTGTCGAACACTTAACCCCATGTATTATTCGTTTTTATACCAAATATATAGTAAAAAAAATTAATAATTTCATCCAACTACTAATAGATAGTCATGTTTCCATGGAATTGATATATGATTCACCTATACCTTCAGGCCTCAATTAAGATAATCCTCTATTTTCCCCAAAAACCCACAAAAAATTTATAATTAGGATTCATAAAGATGAGGTAATGAAAAAAAGGGATAATATTAGAGACACCAAAACATAAATAATAGTTTAAGATAATAAACAAAATGAGGATAAACTAAGGAAAATATGTTGAAATCCACAAAAAATCAATCTCAATGAATATTTATATATATTTAGTAATTTTTGAAAATAAATTAGGAATATGAATCATTTAATTAAACTAAAACCATAACTGAACATTCTTCATGATTTATATTCATGTTTTACTTACAATCCATATTAATAGTGCACACACACTACTACAGAATTTGGACCCAACATGAGTTTATACCATATATTTAAAGGTTTGTAAAAATTTTCACAAAATTAATATATGGTCAATAAACCAAAAAATTATCCTTTTTCAAAAATAGAAAAAATAATCTTCAATAACATATACTAAGGGAAAGGATTTTATAATAATTCCAACAAGTAAACGTTTAAATCGTATAAAGTCACCCATCATCTAATTCAAAAACGTAATCTGTTCATTTCTCAGGCAACACAAAATATCTCTCCCATGTTTTTATTTGATTTTTATGTACATTAATATTATATAATCTAATGGAATACTATTCTACAACAATATTTGTTTTCTATGAGTACAAAATATTGTTGATTTACAACATAAATGTTTGAACATGTTCTAAATCAATATGTTCTTATATAAGGATATAATATAAATTCAATTAATATTTAATAAATTTAGAAATTTGAAAAAAAATTAAGAATCATAATATATTAACGAGTAAAAGTTGTGAGTTATGATACTATACAAATATTCTCAACAATTCTAAATGGATCATAATGTCACGACCTGTCCTCGGGGCCCGTGCGGTGACTACCCCTAGCCCGCCTTCCATAGCCCAGGGGCTAGCGACTAGCACCAAAGGCGTAAATCCTGATAACTGGGAAGGCATTGCCTTTATAAAAGTAAACAAAACACCACAGAGTACAAGCGGAAGTAAAACACTAAGTACAAAAGAAAGTGCTGAAAAGTAAATGGGCCAGAATACAAACCCAACTGAAAGTACAGCTACTACTGAACGAAAGTACAACAGGAAAAGACAAACAGCTGAATGAACAGAAGCGGCTCCTGGGACGTCCTCCTCGGATCCTACCTGAAGGGTAGGTACAAATGGCGTAGCTCCTGGATCGTCCACCACGGATCCTACCTGATGGGTAGGTACAGATAGCCTCCACAACGCTCTCGCCCGTCAACCTCCTCCAAAAGTCGTCTCACCGTGAAGTCCAACTCCAGATACTGACTTGTCATGTAGTCCACCTCTGGGTACCGTCCAGTCCTCGATCACTCGGCCTCCGTCAGTACTGCCCGTCATCTGCATCCAACACAACGAGGTGCGGGCATAGCCTGTGCAGGGGTGAGTATAACGATACTCAGTAGGGACCCCGAGACCCTCAAGGTCTCACAAAAACCAACAAGGATATCCACAAAGAAGATCTCAATAGATAACCTCTATTTAGGTATATGCTCATGCATAAACCTATGTTATCAAGTAACCCATCTCAAACATGAGGAAAACACAAAGATCATGAAATCAACAGATAACCACTACCCAGGTATATGCCCATACATATACCTAAGTTATCAAGTGATCCATCTCAATCATGAGGTAAACAAAAAGGTAATAGACTCATCTCAAACTAGGATTTTCATTATCGAAACCGTAACTGCTGTAGAGCTCCATCTCTGAAGTGTACAGTGGTCCTGTCATGACTCCAAGGTACTACTCACTAACCTAAGACTACTGAGGTACTCCTCCTGTCGAGTACCACTGGTCTGCGGCCAACTACTGGGCGCTCCGTCCGCTGAGGGTCTGTCGCCAAATACCGGGCGCTCCCCCTAATAGCCTATAGAGGTACTCCTCCTGTCGAGTACTGCGGGTCTGCGGCCAACTACCGGGCGCTCCGTCTGCCGTGGGTCTGTCGCCAAATTCCAGGCGCTCCATCCACTGGGCTAGTCGACTCACTCCAAGTCGAGTCGGTCAAGCAGTCATCAGGTCTCAGCCGGCTACACGGTCTCCGTACTCCATACGCTCGTCTCTGGGAGGGTCCGCTCCACGAGCTACAGGTCGATACAACAAGTATCAAAAAGTCCCACGAAGAAGTATCTCAAAGGACCGCCTCGTCATAGGTTTCTCAAAACAATAGACGGCGCGTCAATCGGACGCCCAGTCTGCGAGTTATAAGCCTTTCCGTCCCAGGGGCCCGGTTGGTTTCATGAGCGAACCAACCCGGCCGTAACTCAACTGTACCCTGAACTCTCATATGGTATACTCATAGGGACTATTTCTCAATGTGATCACCAACGCCGCTGACGATTCGTCAAACGGACGTCTGGTCTGAAAGATAACAACTTTTCCATTCCAAGGGCCCGGTTGGATTTCGGGCACAATCCAACATGGACACTATCCAACAGCAACCAAAACTCGGGCGAAGTATGCCAAAAGTTCTGTCTCATCAAGAGGAATCCAACGAGACAGACGGCGCGTCAATCGGACGCTCGGTCTGTGAGTTATTGGCTTTTTCGTTCCAGGGGCCCGGTTGGTTTCGTGAGCGAACCAACCCGACTGCACTCCGAAGGCATCCAAACCTTGAGCGGAGTAAGCCAAAATATTCATCTCACTTAGAGGAATCGAACAAAGTCGACGACACGTCAATCGGACGTCCGGAACTCAAGATATAAGTGTTTCTGCTCCGATGGCCCGGTTGGTTTCGTATCCGAACCATCCCGGCCGAACACAAAGTATTCCGTAACCTTGAGTGCGATATATTGAAACGACCGTCTCGTTCCAAGGATTGCTACGAAACTGACGGTGCGTCGATCGGAGGTCTGTATCCCATGATATGGGTAAAAGACCAAAGAGGGTCCGAAAACGGGGGGTCTGGTCCCGGACCGACCCGGCCTGGCCCCCCCTGGGTCAGCCCGAACCGGGTCGACCCGTCCCGGACGGGGTCCGACCATGCTGGGCCCGGCCTGGCCCGGCCGGCGCGGCCCTGCCCGGCCGGCTCGGTCTGGCTCGACCAGCTAGTAGCGGCTCGGCCAGCGCGGCCGAGCGGAAGCCGCGGGCGAGGGTGCGCGGATCCCCCCCCCCCTCAACGCTGATTGAAACTGGCGGCAAACTGCCGCCGCCGGTCATCGGCACCGCCACGCCGGTGTGGCGCGCTTCCACCGCCTTCCGCGGACCACCGGACTCGCTCCGGTGGTCCGTTTCTCCTACCATCTTCACCAACATTCTTCCCGGGACCCAACCTTCACTGCGAAGGGATTCAAAGGCCATAGCGGCCTGCTTCGTCGTCATCCATTGATCCGCACATCGATAAACAAGCTGCGGAGGGTTGTCGGGCCGTGTTTGTTCGGCCCGCGTCCTCCACGTTAGGTGTTATCAATTGGAAAACAATAACACATGATTTGAATCATTGACGTGGGTATAATTTATCCAAAATAAATTATATGAACACCTTGAAATCAAAATACCCACGCACGAGGGTTTAAAATTTTTGAATGTGCGGCGTGACGATGTCGCACATCCTTGTCGTTCTTTCCCATGCGGTGCGATGGCACCACGTCACATTCTTTCGAACCACAACGAAAAGAAATAATAAAGAGAGAGGAGGATCGGCCATGTTCGTGCAGTCTGGCCTCCTCCCATTAAACGATAACAAGGGGTTCTCATTACTCTTAGAACGTCAAAGATAGAATCAAGAACAAACCGAAACGAACCCCTACATTTGATTCGTCGATTGATGTTCGTCGTTCGTTGAGGGTGTTGCAGAACGAAGACGATGAAGTTCGTCTTTCTCCGCGTCCGTCACACACTCCCAATCCTGAGCTATGTCGGCTGTGGAAGATACTACACGTCGGTAGGATCCGAGGGAGGAAGTCGAAAAGGTTGTTGACGTTCGTCACTTCCGTCGTTGTAGAAGTGCACCCAAAGAAGAATCAGTGTCTCCTATCTTGTCACATGAAGAAAAGGATAATGGGTCTATCGTCATCCTTTGTTGAGGAGGCGTCGTTCTTCGTTGAAGATGAAGTTCTTCAAAAGAGGGAAGAGCTCTCCTCCAAAATCTCTCACACAACCAAACTCCCAAAATAAAATAAGGCCTCTCCTTATTTTTTTTATTTTTCCATGCATTCAAACTTAAAAAAATTCAAATCCTAATTCACTTAATCAATTAAACAATGAGTTGTCTATTAATTAAGTGATAGATTAGCATGAATTTAAGAGGGGGAGAGGGGAGAGGAAGAGTTACACAACTTAAGTTGGGGGGGGGGGGGTTTAGAGGAGTTAGGGAGTTATGGGGAATTTGAAATGGTGCGGGCTCGTGTGGGCCCCACCACACGTTATGCTCTCATTTATCCTCGCATGGGTAGTTAAGTGCCACCCCAACTTCCCCATGTAGGATAAAACTACCTTAGACATAAGAAATAAAATTGTCTCACAATTTTATTCATTCCTCAATTAAGCCACAAATTTTAACCACTCCTCCTGTGAAAATGCAACTCCAAAACAGGTGTTCCTAAGCAATTACCGGCGCTTTGGTTCCATCGGTGCCCTCAGAATTGTATTTTGAGCACCGGTTCAAATGATAGGAATTCTCGCTCATTCTTTCACTAAATGTACCCGAGCTAAACAATGTGTTTTATTTTTTATTTTTTTGAATCTACATTGTAGTTTCATGAAATAGAATTAAAAAATATATAAAATTTTCAAATCATTATCTATTATAAAGGCTAATGATAATAGACATACATATAAATTTTCAAATGGTGTGATATGAATACAATATTGATAATTGTTACTATAATAGATCTCAATACGTTGTAAGTGGTGTGCTAAATATCACATAAAATTCAAACCACAGAATCTATGTATATCATCCTAAACCATTATAGTAATTTATTTTTAGTGATTTATCATTAGATGATAAGTTGTGATAATTTCTATCTAGGCTCACAAAGTAATTTTCAATCCATTATATAACCTAGAAGTAATAATTATGACCCAATAAATAATTTTAGTTATGAGAATTTATTTATGATTTATAATTTTTTATACATTAATATTCCTTATATATAACATAGAATAATATTCACAAATATAAATGAAGTGTTTTTAATTTATTAATAAAAAAAATATGGTTACATGGTCATAAGATATTTTTTCTAATACAATGAGATAAATCATTTTAATACATTTTCATTTTTATGTTAAAATTATTATATATTTAAATATAACCAATTTTTCTTTTTTTAACCACTAACAATAAATATATTATATAATATTAGTCTAAACCATCTAAATATATTTTAATTTGTAGTGAATCCCCATGATAATTTAAAATGTGTTTTTATTTAAATAAATACTATGATGAATAGATTGCATTTTACACCACACTGAACAAAAATGTACTATTATATAATTTATAATGAAATATGTACATTAATATTTCATGAGAAGAAATTTTAAATATCATTATGAAAATTAAAATGATATTAAAAAATCATTTTAAAAAATAGTAAAAATGATTTATTTTAATACCCAAAAAA
Source organism: Viscum album (assembly GCA_963277665.1). Classification (NCBI taxonomy): domain Eukaryota; kingdom Viridiplantae; phylum Streptophyta; class Magnoliopsida; order Santalales; family Viscaceae; genus Viscum; species Viscum album. The sequence continues at coordinate 1,032,444,299 of OY728156.1, forward strand.
TAATTATTATTTTTAAAGAATAATTTTTTTGCTATTATAAAAAAAATTTGGATAAATTCAATTAATTATATTTTTCAATATATTATTTATTTTTACCTTAATAAATTAAATTTAACACATTTAAATGATAATTCTAATTAAATGTTTTCAAGTGTAAACTATTAAATCAACAATATTTAATTATTAATTGTTGTTAAATAATATAAGGAAAAAATAATGATTAAACACAATTTTTCATTAATAAATATATTCTTTATTTATATTAAATATTTTCATTTAAAACTCATACTCATAAATTATAGAATTTTATTTTTAAAAAAGTTATATTTTTTGGAATCATCATTTAAAATTTTGTTTAGGATAGATTTTTGTGATTTTACCGTGGAAGATTATTTTTTAGTGAAGAGTAATATTTTTCAAAATACCACAAACTTTATGACATCATAATGATATATTCATAAATTAAAAAATTTAGGAAACCTTTTTCTATAAAAAATACGAATTTAAGGATTAACATCTATTATCATTTATTTTACGAAATCCCTTCCCATCTATTTGTAAATGCATAATATCTACCCATTTTTCCTATCCTAAGACTCTTAGTACACATAATGATATAATGTATTTTCTTAACCAATGTCTTCATAGATTTAGTGAAATATTAAATTTTCAAAATAAGTAACCTTGATACACATTATTTATTCATTCTCTCTAGTTATTTTAAATCTCCTAGTCAATTTAAATTTTTCTACCTTTCAAAAATTAATGATATATAATTATATAACATATTAAATTTATTATGATTTCGAAATAAATATTATAAGTTTTCTATAACATATACTCACTCTCCCTACTCTTTTTTAGAACCTCTTGATAATGGCTAGTTATATCCACCTATGATGACATTCCTAATAAATTAGTTATCACCCCAAAAAAATGTGGTTAATGAACATAATGTTATATAAATGCATTTTAATTTTTCCAAATCATCTTTAAATAATTTTAATAGATTATAATTCATAAATAATAAAAATAATCCAATTTACTTAGAACGGGTTATTTTAAATGAAAACATGTCATCAAAGAATTCTATCTTTTGAAGAAACATTAAGTCTTAATTTACAAAAAAAATTCTTTAATAAATAATTAAAAAAGGAATCTGACTCACATATATATTCATTTTTTAATTAAAAAAATTATTATATAATATGTGCATACATGAAGATATAAAATGAGGCCTATGGTAAGAGTTCACTGTCCCAACTTTAATTTCATGTGAAATATTTAAAATTATAAAACAATTTTTTTTGAAATTAAAGAATACTTTTCTATAGAATTTTTTTATTAATATTATTGAAAAAAAGTTTGAATAATATATTTCAATGTGATTTTTATTAGTTGAAAAAATTATAAGGGGATTCATAACTCAATGTCCTTTCATTGAGTTATATCATTCCTTCATTAATTATGTTATTATAATAGTATATAAATTATAATAGTTTATTATTTATTATATTATTTTTACTTTTTTGTGGATTTAATTTTATTTCACATAATATTTTCATTGATATAGTATTAAATCAGTTGTTAAACTCTTAGATATAGTTTCATTTCAATGTCTCCACACTTTACAGGTAAAATTATTTTGTTCCATATATTATATTATATGACTGATAATCAATTAAATTATATATTACCATACTATTTAACATTTTATTCTAATTAATTGGTAGCATTTAATCTTCCCTTATGAATATGTAGTTCATACCTAAATTTTTTATATGGTTTTTGTTTCCAAAATAATTTTGAATCAATGTTGGACTATATTTGAATTATTTTTTGGAATTTTACATAATTTCTCTATAAAATCCAATGAATTTTATTTTACATTGTATATTAATGATTTTTACATGTCTTCCTAACATTTCTCCTCCCATTAGTTTTCAAATTAACCTAACAATATCATATATAGGGACCCAACCTAATCCCTTCTTTATCGTCAAGAATTTATTTTCCTCATTGTCTATATTGTGCATAATGTTAAAGAATGTTCATATATATACTTCGATGCTTAGTTATGTCCATTTTTAGTTATCTTTGACATTAATTAATACTATTTTAAAAAATATTTTAAACATTATCTTCAGGGTTCATTTTTTCTTTATATACCATTATGTATAAAGAATTTAATTTTTAACATTACTGTATGAGTTGATTTTCCATGTTTTATGACCATTTAAATTAATAAAGATCAGTATTTATGTTTTCATTGGATTAAAATGTAATTTATATTTATATTTATTGAATTATTAAATTCAAAAATAATTATAATTATTTTTGTAAAAAACATAATGGAATTTCATTCCTATTATGTGTATTTTTATCGTCCCAATAAAATTTATTATCTTCAACATTATTTATTTTCAAGGTTACAATATTTGGGATTCTTCATAATTAAAAATATCAATTTATTACTTTGAACCCTTTGAAATGGAATTCTCAAGTGACATATAAATTGGTTTCTTAACCATATTATTAATGATTTATAAAAATACATTTAATATGTTCACTTCTATATTCCTCTCAAACAATAAAATATATATCTCAAGTTGAGTTTTGTTTCATGTAATACCCATTAAATTCACTTATGAATTTATTGTTCATTTACAATCTTATTTATGATGATTATGTTATCAATAAATTTTCTTCTCCCTATTGATTTTTTCCTTATAACCATATAAATAAATTTCATGGGTATATTCTATATCAATTTGAATTTTTTATATTAATTTTTCTAGTATTGAATTTACTATATACCACTTAAAATAAACCATGAATATTTTAAGGGTTTTTATAATGAATGATATTCCATATATTTAAAGGTGAAATCTAAATACTATATATAAATTTTATTTCAATACATATGATTATTGATTGTTTTGAAATACTAGTTATGTATTTTTTCAATTATTTATAGTGAAAAATTTGGTTCCAATGGGGTGGGGGTGGATTAGTGGTATACTATTTTTATGAATTTTTTTAGTTATACCTTTGATGAATTTTAAAATTTAAATACTATCTCAATTGTGAAACTCAACCTTAGCAAATTGTATTTGAAAATAAAAATCACACAGGCACATGAATTTTCAAGGTAAAACTGAAAAGGGAAAATTATTTAATTATTTATTATACACCCCAATATGTATTCTACACTATCTATAATATTTTACACAACAATGATTGGTTATACATAACATTCATAACATATCTCATAAAATTTGTGACATAACCTAATTATACTTCTCAACATGATATATTGGTTCTAAAATTTTAATCACCATGTTATGCCTAAAACTGGTCATACACCCTGGTTATATATTCTCTCATATTATGATATGCATAAATATTGACCTCCTAAATACTTTAGGTTTGATCAAAACATCCATAAAATATCTTAATATATGATAATATAGATTAAAAAATATTCATGTGTTCTCCTTTCAATAAATTTGACAATATTATTGAAATCAAAACATTTCACCACAAAAGGAATTTTCTAGGTTATTTTATTTCTTATATTTTAATCATACCTACGATATATCATCTCCCAAAATTCTCTGAAAGTATTTTGAGAGTTCTCTCACATATACTTCGAAAGGCATCATCTTCCCCATCTTTTTCATTTAATATTCAAAAATATAAATATCATGAATATAATTTCGTAACTATTAATGAATATTATTTCATTTAATATTCATGAAATATCATAATTTTCTCATTATTCTCATCTAGTTATCAAATCCCATGATTATTATTTTATTAAATCACATGAATACATGTATAATTTTTTGATGTGGTATTTGAATATTTATGACCTTATTAATATATACCTTGATAATAACATTCATTTAAATTATTATTAGTTTATCTATTTATAAATTAAATGATATTTATAAATAAGATCACATAATATTTGAATTATCTATGAAATATTCTTCCTCATAATCAGCTGAAATTTCTACACGCATGGAATAATGCATCATTATGATGGGGAACTTTTTGGTTTCGGGGTGGAACAAACATAAATAATCCCAAAATAGTTAATGGATAATAATACAAGAACATGATTTATAAAACATGGTGTATAAATCATACATATCTTCTTATTAAATTCATTAGAATACCAAAATTCTGGAAACTATTCTTTTCACCTAGATAGTTCACTTTATAATTTTCTAAATAATTGATCTACCTTGAACCACATAGACAAAGAGGCATGTGACCACATGAATCCACTATGATCTCTAGATCAACCATGTAGATCAACTATAGGATAAACGCATTACAATTAGTGTTTCATCAATAAGCATGAAACCATATAAATGGTCAGTGGATCAGCCATAAGAATAAATTCATATTTACTATTAACAGATCAAAATGAATAAAAAACAACGATAAATAAAATCATTGTATTGAAAAAAAAAATAACATAAATATAAGATAAGTGGATATATCATGGTTATGTAATCATTAATATAGTCAGTGGATATACCATGTAATGAATTTGGTACCTGATCAACCGTACTAATAGATATCAACATAAATTTTACATTACTAAAACAAAACACATCTTTACATTAACACATCATCAGAACTCTATACCTTTACAAATATTTCCAATTTATTATCTATTTTTTAGGGATATATGAAATGTAGTGATTCATTTAAGAAATAATGGTATACAATAATCTCTTCCTCCCATGCCACCTTAATGTATCTATAGTTTCTTAGTGTTTCCTTTACAAAATATTCATAATCATATAGATACTATTAGGAATGCACCTAATTAAATAATAAACCATTTCAAGCCTTTTATCTTCTAAAAAATGTTGTTGATTGTGTCTCTAAAAACAGCAACATATGTCCATTATTTCCTTGATGGTCAATACATAATTCATTTAATCTTGACATTACCACAATATATTGAACCAATTTAATTTAGTTCATTAAGATTTTGTCTCAAAAAAATTTCCCATTATTAAAAAAATATCAGTATTACTTTCTGGGATTGATTGATGTTTTAAAAAATACATCTAATGTAAAATCATTAATCCACAAGAATATTGTAATCATAAAGCCTATTTTCTTAAACAAGAACATATTTACTAATAAAAACAAACAACATTATTACCAGTGTAGTATAATGTTATTTATTAATTCCTTCATACGATTAATGAATTATGGTCAATTAGTGATGGGTGGGGACAATAATTATATTTACCTTGATGAATTCGTTAGTATAATGAGTCAAATTATATGGGTTATTTTGTGTAATCATTACACATTTATTTATGATATATGTTAATGAGGCAATGCGTAATTTTTTTATATCCAAAATTTGTATCCCATCACTATAAAATAAGTTACTAATGTCCTTGTGACGAATTATATTTCAATTTTATGAATGGATATATTATATTATCATTATATTAATATATATAATTCATTTATTAATATTTTTTTCATGTTATATTATTCATTTCATGTTTAATCCATATTACATATGTTGTGTGCTGGTATTTATAATGAATTTAATACCATTATTCATATGTTTTCTTTTCCCCATGATATAATGAAGTGTATTAATAATTATTTATATAATAGGGAATATTGTGTGAAAATTTTTTGTGGGATATTTTAAAAGCTTATTACATTATAATGTATTATATTTTATATGAAAAAATTTCTATTTAAAGGAAAAATTCAGGTTATATTAATTAGAGGTATTTTTCAAAAAACTCTAAAATTAAAAGTTATAAGTATTATAACTACCATACTATTTTGTATTGATATTATAATTATGGTTGGAGGTTTTCATATCACATTAGTTGTCAATAGAACAAAATTTTAATGTATATTTTTTCAACCAAGATTCAGGAGTGAAGGTATATGACATCGTATACTTAGTATTTGACACTGTATGAAATATGGTATCCCCTATGTGATCTAAATTATTTAAATAATGAATTTATTTTTTATCTTAGTCTAATAAATAAATCATTACCATTATTTAGATTTAAAAATAAAATTATTAGTATATCAACTTAGTTAATCAATTTAATATATCCCCATAATTTATGAATTGCATAATAATATTAAATGAATGGTCTGAATATTATTGTTTTATCGGTTAGTTTGATAGATAAGAGGTGACATCCACTCCTGAAAATACCATTTCGATATTTCATTTATTCATACTGAAATATAATTCATCGAACACCATCATGAGTTACTAATATTTTTTTTTCTAGAACCTCTTATATAAAAAACATTTTTGTCATGGAATATTATATTTTATTTTTATTTTAATGATTATAGGATATACAAAAATAAATAATTTGTAAATAATTAATAAAAATTGATGTTACAAATTTTATATCCTACCATGATAAATTATCTAAAAACTATTAATATCAATTTATTAAATAAATTTATCAATAAAAAAATTTGCATCTAATATTTTTATTCATGAGTCAAATATGATGATTCTATGTACTCATTCACATATATTTTTTTAAATGATGAAGTAAATGTAAAACATAATATGATGAAACATGGTCACCATTTAAGAGAATATATCACAAACCAACTCTAGTGTCACAACATGACTACTCCATTACATAAACCAATCCATTCGATCACATGTGCCTCTAATAGTGACATATTTTACTCTATTTGAAATTAAATGCTATTACCTTTTAGGGTCATCTATCAGATTAGTTAATATATTAATAGTGTAGCACATACTTTCATAGTGTTCTTTTTCCTCACTCACATATACCTTGGTATGAATCTATGGTAGCCACTCATTACACTTTAGGGTATGTATTTCCATTAATACCATTTTTAATGAACCATTATACATAAATCCTAATGAATACAATAAGAAACCATAGGAAACATATAATAATGTATTGTAATTACTACAATACAATTTATTATTAACTTGTAAGGAAATTTATTAGGTTAATTACTATCCCAATAGTATAACATGTCCTCTATATTAAATGTTTCCTTACCTACTCACATTTGGAATCTTTCTTGGAGGTCATCCATCTTGATATCACTCGAAGTCAACCAAACTCCAATATTTTGTTCTTATCTAACATGATAAAAGAATAATGATATATATTTTTCAAATTGGTAGTACAATTATTATTTTATGTATTAAATTTTATATGTGTTATATCCCAAGTAATACAAATTCACAATGAGTCGACCTTATGGATTGAAGAAAATAAAGATAAGTGAATATGTAAATATTCATTCAAATTACTTATATGATCTCTATAATTTTGAATTATTATCAATCCTCTCACAATTCTAGGTAAAAACCATCATTAAAACTAAAAACCACAATAAAGTTATAAAAATAATTTGAAAAAACTATCAAATAGAAGGAATCCCCATATTTTAAAAAACATATTTTCCCTGTTTTCTATGAAATTACGACATTGATAATTTTAAAGTTTACTAATAGAAATTTTATAAAAATCAAAGGGAAAAATATTCACTTCTGGGATCAAATAATGGAATTTGGTAAATTTATGTTATAATTTTTTTTATCAAAATAGTTATCATCTATAATTATAAATATTTCAAATCATTTAACCTGTATATTGAATATATAAGGATTTCATTTTAAATAACATGAAAATTTATTACATAGACTAACAAAAAATATAGATAATTAATTATATGAATAATATTAGAGGATTAATTTGTTTGAAATGATTCAATTTTGAAATAATTCGACGCATATTTAACCTAAACCTGTGATGTATTTATAAAAACATCAACCACTTTATTAATGATCTACATAGGTTATAAACAAGTGGTGAGGGATGAAATGACACCACATGGGACCTATTTTCTTCCAATACCACAAATATATAAATTAATCTCTTAAGGAGGATTAGATTAAATAATTTAAAAATATATTTATATGATAATATCAAATTTAAAAATTGAATAAAATATACAGTTAATGTAAAATATTACAACATAATGAGGAAAAAATGGAACTCATATAATATATGGCTAGAGAAATCTCATTTCCCGAATCTATATATAATTATATATCATATTGAAACACTTTCCCATCAATAACTGAAATCATAAATTAATCCAATGATCTACCTCAAATCAATAATTTAATGACATGTCTACATATCTATAAAAATTTAAATAAATGGTGTGATTTAATGCATACCTATTAATAATTTCTCAAAAGGGTTCAATAAAATTACATATAATGATTAACTGAAAACTATTGATTAAAATAAATATAATGATATAATATTTTATATCTTTAATGAAAAAAGTAGTAAGTGGATTAAAAAAACATGTATGTGTTAAAAAATGGAATCCATTTCATAATAATATTAGTGACATGGTATCAAAGAAACAAATCTATGGGGCCAAAATAGGGAATCATAGGATCAAAATACTATGTGTAATCTATATTTATATCCTTAATTGATTTCCACACAGGTCAATATAAATGTCTGATTCCAAAACAGGTGAATATTTCCAAAATGAATCTTACTTGTGCAGAATAAAAAACTACTCTAGATTAGCCGATGTAAAATACTACGCTAGACTAGGTAAAACAGGGTAGATCATAATCACTCTTCAAGAATGTTCTTTTCTAAGATGCCTTGCTATTTACCCATGGTTTTCCATTATAATATTATATAATCTTGGGTTCAAGTAATTTTAAATGAAATAAAAAATAAAACCCTATTTAAAATCAATCCATTACCTAAAAAATCATTATAAAGAATACTTTCACAACCAAATGGAGGAGAATAAAACGAAATAAGGTGACCCATATGATAAAAATATTAAACCCCGACAAACACTACTTATCCCATAGAAAAATTTTCCTGAGAAAATTTACTATAATTCCCTATAAATCATTATGGATCATTACATTAAAATATTATCATTTATAAAATTTTAATTTAATCATTATAATTTTGATAAAATCTATGTATGAATCATTATTTGAAATAGATTTTGTGATTTAACATGATTGAGTTTACGAAGGAGAGTTTATAGAGAAGTTAATAGATTATGGAGTTACCAGGATTACAACATTGGTATAAATATTACTTTTCATTTTCCATAAAATTGAATTTAATTCATCTAATAAAAAATGTTCAACACTTTTTAGAAGAGGTATACTACCCTTGCCTATTGATATTGGTTAAAATAATGAAATACCAAATTATAACTTCATATAATAAATAGAATAAACTATATAATTCATAAATAAGTGTAATTATAAATTTTACCTGAAATAAATAAGTTTTATCAATATTGAAGTATTACAACGATCACCAGGTAATTATGTGAAACCAAAACCAAAGGTGATAGAATAAATGTGAAACCTAGAGTAATTATATAGTCATATAACACAAAATCCTAAATTATATTAAAATAAAAAACAATTGAAAAATTATCTGGTCAATGAAATTGTGAGGGGATCTTACTAGTTAGGGATTTGATATAAAAACCACAACTAATGATATAAAATATTTTTTAGAATACTACTGTATATTTATCGAGTGAAATCTCCATAAAAATCATGGCTTTCCCCAACCCATAGAGATACCCAATCATGGAATGGATAACTCATTAAATCATATGTTTTGTGGAAAAGAGGATAAGACTAGGAAAATGAAAAGAACAAGTGAAAAGATAACCATTCATCAAATTACGGCCACTCATATATGCATAGAGGGCGATAAGAAGTGGGAGATGGGGATGATCTCATATATATATTACATTATAGTATCTCATTTGAAAAAAAGTTCTTTTACTATTTTAAATATAAACCATATTAAAAAAATAATCCTAACAGTTATATCCAAGAGTTAAAGTAACCATGTCTTCTATTATTGAAGAAAGAAAATATATATGTATATAAAAGGATATGGTAAAAATAAAAAAAGAGAATCATTCAATTGGGACACAAAAATAAAAAATATTTTAATTAAAAAAATATCTATAACAATTATAACATAATAACCCATTAAAATAATTAAATTCATTAACTAAATCAATATTTTATAAATATTTCTTGTTAGTCCATTTTAAAAAAATTAACTACATTTATGTATTATCATTCCATCTCCCATACTTCATTAGTGGTACTTTTTAGATACCTTATTCATCAAGAAATTATATTTTACCTTTTTATTGATAAATGCTATATAAATTTTCCCTTTGATATGACTTAACTTCCTCTATGAATAAAAAAATCCTTCAATCTATTGCAATATCATTTTTATATTGATATACTACTATTTTTTTGAATGATAGGAGATTTAAACATATGATTTATTTATATCCAATAATTCATCCAAGAAACCATGCCACTACCCCCCCCCCCCCATAGGGTTGATAACCCACTAAATTCTTAGATGACCTTTTAATCTCAAATCCCAGAGTACCAACCAATTTTTAAATTTGTTGATCTATTACCCAAACCTATCCATGGCATTAATGTCACCTCTATGTGACTAGTTCTATCTATTCCCATCCACATCACCAATTTCAATTCCCTCCACCAAGGTTTTCTACAACCCTTTCTCCCTATCGTAATTATTTTCTACTCTATGTTGATATATATGATTGGAAAATTTATCATCATCCAGGAAAGTTAAAAGTTTTTCCATTAATATATTCTATAATTCCTACATTTTAAGTGAATATATTCTTTCTTGATTACTTATAGTCTATTGGTTTCATGCGCTAGATGGTCATCTATTGTATAGTCACCTTATACTCAACATTAATGTTACCTCTCACCAAATTTATTATGGTTTTTATTATCATTCTATTAAAAATTTATTTAGTTGTATCTTTTTATGGAACCAAATATTCCAGAAAAATCATTGAAATTATTTTCCAATAAATGTTTCATATTTTTAAACGCAACACAAAAAAAAATTCATATTATATTCAACCTGTTAATAATATAATATATTAAATTTAAATGGGAATACTAATTAATTAGTTTATATATTATATTATCCCATATAATTATTTTGGGGGATTAATTTAACAAACAAAAATACATAAACCTATACCTGTAAGTACGAATTATGCTGGTATAAAAAAACATCAAAAAATGCATAGTAATGACCATGTATCCAATTGACTCTTGTAATTGTAATCGATGTATGAACTCTAATATTCTTTTGACGAATCAAACTGAAATAAAAATGTCAATAATAAATAGTATGTATACATTTATTTAGGGAAATGGGTTTAAGAACCCAATATTAATGAAAAATTTATTTATACGGGAACAAGAAAATATAAGTATCCTTCAAAAAATCATGGGAATTTAAAATATGTGAATCCAGAAACTAATAACAATAAATTAATCAGTAATTATCCCCCTCTTGATATTCCACCAATATAACAATATTTCTAGTATATAATTGGGTATTTTAAAATTATAAATATTTCATTGATTATATCTTGAATCCCAATAACAAGAGTAGTAGAACCCTTTTGAATGATAAATTCATAGGGAATAACCTTTAACAAAGAAAAATGTATTTAGTTCACATCCTTCCAAGTGGTGAACCTCTAATGAGTACTCCTAATATTTTCAATCACCTTTATCTAGTTATAAGATCAATACCAATATCATGATGGAAGGCCTTAATATTAGTTTAACACTATTCACCATAACCATTTCAATATAGAAGCTCCTAATAACCCCATTATCTTATGTATGTATAATATATTAAAATAATAATAATAAAAATGTTAATAAAATATATATATATATATATATATATAATTATTTGTTATATAAAGAACAAAATCATCACACACACAAACACCCACACATGACATAGTTAGAATCATAATAATAATATTGATGATGGTGACAATAATATATAAAAAAACTTTATCACAATTAAAATAACTTTATTATAATATAACTATATTATTTACACACAAAAATACATATAATATATTTCCTAGGGAAGCACACAAGAAATCAATTTTTTTCTCTAAATAATTCTAACATCCATTTTATGAATTTAAAAATAATATCTAATTTTACTAAATACAATTAATTCGATGAATAAAAATTATTAAAATTCACATTATAAATAAATATAACTCCTCAGGGATTTTGAAATAAAATGTAACCATGATACATTTTCATTAATATTACTAATAAAAAATTTCAGATAATTTAGATGTATTTTGGGTAATAAAGAGATACTAATAGTAATTAAAACTAAAATTTAAAATGGGTTTTGAAATGAAATATTTCCATGGATGATATTAATATTATGTAGAACATAGTTAAATCACAGAGAACCACCATTTCATTTTAACATATCAAAAAAATATTCAATCTAGGGTATATATATATTTATATTATTTTCACCTATAAAATATTTTGATATTAATTATATACACACAATATTCTAACAGATTACATGTTAAATAGGACTATAAATCATTAAGAGATACACTCAGCCTAACAGAAACTGTATAAAATAAATATTCCAAGTTAAGTATACATTTTATCAATTATATTGGATCAATATTATATGATGTATAAGAAATTTTTATTTTATTTAAAATTATAAAAAAAGAAAAAACGTTTCTTTTAGAATTTAGTTTTAAAAATATAAATGAAATATATCAGATTAATGATCTAGTACTAGTGGATATCATTTTTTTGGGCTCTTTCATTCCAAACATCGCAAGAATATCTAATATTCATGAGATTAAAGCCACACCATTTATCATGGGTCCTAATTATCTAATTCAAATATCACGATATCCTTACAAAAAATAAGTATTCTGATTTATTGAAATAAAATAAACTTCTTGGTTATCAATGTTAGTGTGGGATTAATTTTATATTAACTCAAATATTCAAATAATTTTACTGAATACTATATTTGAAACTTATGTTATAAATGGAGATATTTAATCTAATGGTGGACTAATTTGGGTCATATTTTATTAAAAATTTTCTATAAATTACCACATTTTTAAATGAGATGTTCCCTCATTATATAAAATACGATTTAAAATTTCATAGTTCCAAAACTAACCATAGAAATTGTATAAATAATCATGAACAATAACAAACTGATTTATATGGTTTACCTTCAACTTTGAATAGGTGATATTTGAGGTGCATGATTAGATCACTTATGACAACTAAAAATAAATAAACCTACTTATAAAGACCCGTAATTTTCATGTAATTTTTTTTCATAAATACATGGGAATGTTACGAGTCCGTGAAATCTAAAGGTGTGTGATTCTGAGGCCCGGTGTGCCTGGAATAAATTTTTGAAGTTTTTTTTGGGTATGTTCAGTAAACGTACGAGCATGTTTTTATAACTTTTGAACCGGTACTCGGAATTGAAATCTGAGAGCACCGTTGAATTTGCAGTTCCAGTATTCGCTTAAGAAGACTATCACCTCGACGGTAGTGGGTCGAGATTAAAATATAGTTTTTGGTTTTTTAGAGAATGTTTTAAATATAAATTAAGTGTGTGGATTAATTTTTATTTCTTGGTTAAAACCTCAACTTGGAAGTTCGAGGTGGGACCCCACACTTTAACCTCCCATGAGAGGTTATGGTGGTGGGTCCCACCCAAACCTAACCTATCGCTAGAAGTTATGACGTGGGGACCACATGGGACTAAACTCCCCTATTAATGGCGGGAGAGGAAATCCTCTAAACTCCCCTCATTAATGAGGGAGAGTCTCTCCACACTTACCCTCCTTTATTGGTTCCAATTCCCCTAATTAAATTGTTCCAATCCTCCTCATTAAATTAATTTTTGCCAAAAATAATGAATCAATTAAGGGGGGGTCTAGGTTAATTAATTCACCATTTTGAATTATGTGCCCATGAAATAATAGATAACTCAATCTATTATTATTTTGGATGGCATTTCTCATTTGGTTGAATATTGGGGAGAGGAGATCTTGGGAGGATTAGAATTCTCCAAAGAAGAACCACATCTCCCAACGAAGAATGAAGAACGTGTTCTTCCAAAGAAGAACGATGGAAATGATCCTCTTCTAACATCTTCCCCGGACACCTGCCGATGTGGAGCATCTTCCACAGACGATGCTACTTGGGATTGGAAGTGTGTGGCGGACGCGACGAATGACTATCTTCTTCGTCTACTTTCCGCAACATTATAGTCAAACAACGATCAAAGGTATGGGGTTTATTACATGTTGATGATTTCCTTGATCTTTTATTCTTCTTTGGTTGGAAAGGAATCATTGTGGGTGAGTTTTTGTTCATCATTCTTACCTCATGGTGAGCCAAATGATACCACCCTATACGTACAGCCTGCGGGCGAAACCAACATGGCACAACCCCTCCATCATTCTTGTTATTCATAATATTCGGCATGGAGATAAGGCAACGAAATTAAAAAGGGGGAACGACAAAGGCCACACTACCCTCGGCCTCCATAAACCGCATTGCCTCTGTAGGGCTCCGGTGTTCCGAGCCGCACCACGGTCCTCCGACCGAGCCACCCTGGTCACGCTGTCTGCTGGCAGAACTGGCCGCGCCACCCCGGCCACACTCCAGCTGGCCCACGCCCCCGGCTCTGGGCCACCGCCATGTGGCCTGACCCAACCAAGCCAGCCCACGCAAGCCCGAGCCGCGCCCCGCCGCCCTGCCCGTCCCCCTCCCGACCGCCCGCCGGCTAGGGTGGTGCTGTTCCTAGCCGCCTCTCATGCGCCTGGCCGAACCACACTGGCCCGCGTGCCTTGCCCACCCCGTGCTGCCAGTGCCCCCCCACACGGGGTCCTGGATGAATCGGCCTGACCGCGCCCTCTGGGCCGAGCCGCACTGGGCCGCGCCCTTGTGATGCTCTGGGCCGAACCGGCCCTGAGCCCAGGCCAAACCACCCACGTAGCCTACTGGGCTAGTCCCAGCTAGCTGGGCCGAACCTAATAGGATGGCCCTCCCAATGGGTCTGGCCAGACCCAACAGGTCTGACCGGGTCGGTCCGACCGGGTCGAACTAGACCCATTCCCACTACCGACCCTTTAATTTCTTTGGCCATATCTTTGGCACCAAATGACTATTTGACCAACTGTCGGCGGCGCTGGTAATCTGGGAGTATGACAGTCCATTTGAGTATACCTCACTAGAGTTGAGGGTAGGTTGAGAGATGGTCTGGTTGGATCGTACACGAATCCAACAAGGCCCAAGAGAATAAAATGCTAATAATTCACAGATATAGTGTCTGATTGATGTGCAATATATTGTGTTGAGTGCCTTATGACATAGAGGACCTTTGAGATATTTATTAGTGGGGCTTCATGATAGTTGGAGTATCAACCAGTAACTCATGGAGCAGAACCTTCTAATGACGAGAGATCAGAGTGCGGAGACCTAGTAGTTGGCTGAGACCTGATGAATGCTGACCATTTTGACTCGGAGTGACTTTACAAGCCAAGCGAGGAGCGCCATGGTATCTTGATAGACCCACAGTGAGGAGTGCCTTGGTGTCACAGTAGACCCACGGTACTCGATAGGAGGAGTACATCATGAGTTTATTAGGGGGGGTGCCTTGGTGATGTGGAAGACCCATGGTGAGGAGAACCTTGGTTATGTAGTAGACCCATGGTACTCAACAAGAGGAGTACCTCAACAGTCCGAGGTTAGTGGGAAGTGCCTTGGTGTCACGATAGACCCATTGTACTCGATTGAGCATGAGTTCTCCAATATCCAAGGTTTCAATAACAGAAATCCTGGTTGATCTGAGTCAGTAATGTTTGTGTTTTCCTCATGATGGAGATGGATTACATTATAACAAAGGTATATGTATGGGCATATACCTAATTGGGGTTATCTGTTGATTTCATACTTTGTGGTTTATCCTTGTTGGATCTTGTGAGACCTTCAGTGTATCGGGGTCCCCTTTAATTATCGTTATACTCACCCCCTACATGGGATAAGCCCACACATTGTTGTGTTGGTTGTAGACAACAGATCGTGCTAACTAAGACTGAGAGTACCAGGACCGGACGGTACTCGAAGATGAACCATATGACGTGTCGGTGCATAGAGGAGACCGAAAGACGTTAAGTACTAATGATGCTATCTGTACCTACCCTTTAGGTAGGATCTGTGGTGGATGATCAAGGAGCTTCATTTCACCTTTCAGTTATTTTGTCCTTTTCATTTGTACTTTTTTTAGTTGTACTTGTAATTTCCTATTGGTCTTGTATTCTGGCCCTCTATATTCAACACTCTTTTGTATACAATTTTACTTAGTCTTTTTCTTACAGCTCATACTCTATTTTGTGAGTTTTCGTGTCTTAAAGAAATGCCTTCCCAGTTTAGGGATTTAAGCCTTTGGTGCTAGTCTCCAGCCCCTGGCCTATATAAGGTGGGCTTCGGGTAGTCACGGCACGGGCCCCGAGGGGGACGGGTCGTGAAAAATTGGTATCATAGGAGTCGGTTTTACCACAGAACAGAGGACTCTAATATTTCTTTTTGTGAAGAAATAGTGTTAAGGGTACTGAGTGTTGTTTTCAATTCACAGAGTCCATTGTAGGTGCGGAGACCGACATATCCATACACCACCACCCTGACTTCTGATTTCTAACTGAGTGCACAAAAACACGGAGTGCTTGTGTGTTTTCAAAAGTTTTCTTTGAGTCTGATCAACTGGGTCAGCTCACCAGGTATAACCTTTTGACAGTGTCGCATCTATTTCTTTCAGTACGCCTCCCCGAGGATTACCAGCTAGAGCACCGAGAGTTGTACATGGTATTAGCCCACTGAGTGACTAGGCCTCGGTGTAGGGCCCTCTCACAGTTGAGGCACCAGTGGTACCATTATCCATTGGGCCACTAATTCCACCAGCCCGTGCAGTACAGATTGCACACCGCTTGATCACATTGCATGAGTTCCACCACCATAGGCCTCCCAGTTTTAGGGGAGAGACGAACCCGAAGATACCTGAGGATTGGATGGAGGCTATGGTGAGAGTCTTTACACTGGTAGGGACATCATCCAACCTTACGGTGATCCTTGTTGCGAGTTTCCTTCATGTAGAAGCAGGTAGATGGTCAATCCAGATGCTCCCGGTGCATGACGAGGTGATACTACTTTGGGAAGACTTCAAGAGACTGTTCTAGGAAGATTTTTTCAAAGAGATCCTCCGCACAGTTCGCATTCAGTATCCACATCGTCTACAGTAGGGTTGCATGATTGTAACTCAGTACTCAGTGAGGTTCAGAGACCTCCCATGTTACTCCACTGATATGGTTCGTGCCCCATTCTTGAAGGCCCATGACATATATTAGGGACTCACGAGAGATATTAGGGTTTTGATAATCTCCCTCAACAGCCTGATGTAGGCATGGGTGTTGGAGTGAGCCCTCTTAGTGGAGAGTTTCCATACTGAGCAATTTTTAGCCGCGAGACCCTCCACTAGTCAGCCTGTAGCAGAGTCATTTGTATTTGGTATTAGACAGATGTTTCAGAGGTCCAATAGGTCTAGAACTATAGGTGGATGACCGCATGACTCAAGATAAGTTATGTGGGGCACCTAGAGAATAAAATTACATGCCAGGAGTGGGCAGTGTTTCACATTCAGCGGGTAGGGTCACATGGCATGTGAGTTTCCAACCTGTCATTTGGATGATAAGCAGATAGTTGAATGACTGCCCTTACAGAGGCATAATTCCGATTGAGGCGGTCCGAAAGGAGTAGGCGGACGTGGAGGAGGATCTGGCCTTGTAGCTGGCGGTGGATGACGTTTTGAGGTACTACCGCCACCATCGCCAAGAGGTCCACCCCGACCGCAGGGAGTAGGTGGATAGCGGAGAGCTCAGCTCTAGGTAGTTGAGGCCTATAATCACGACACTCCGGAGATGATACGAGGTACAATATGTGTCCAATACACCATTGTTGTTGTACTTATAGACATAGGTGTCAATCACTCATTCATTTCCACTTTCATCATTCGATACTCGAAGATTCTGACGTAGCCGTTGGCAAGATCCTTACAGCTAGAGTCTCTTATAAGACCAGACACAATGATTATGCATTGGTTACGGCAGAGTGAGATTACTCTAGAAGGCGAGAGCTTTGGCTGTGATATCCCAGTAGTAGCATCGAGGCCTTACGATTCCATCTTGGGTATGGACTGGTTATCTACATTCCATTCTTAGATCAACTATATTAGACGCAAAGTACAGTGTTTCCACACGGATGGGACCAGGTTTACCCTCACCGATGAGAATGGAGCATCTGCAGCATAGGACAAACTTGGTTAGAGTATGGTGTAGCTGATCACTAATTAGTTGGCCTGAATTACCCTCAGAGCAGTTGATGTGGTGAGTCCGAGATATCCTGTAGTGGTGGACCAGTAGGCAGATGTTTTCCCTGAAGATGTTCCAGGACTAGCTCCCCGTAGAAAGTTGGACTTCTACATTGACATGTACCTCGGGACGACATCGATATCTACACCAAGGTATCGGATGGCTCCTGCTGAGCTTTGAGAGTTGAGATTATAGCTAGAGGACATTCAGGAGAAGGGATACATCTAGCCCAGTGTTTCTCCCTGGGCAGCCTCAATTCTATTCACCAAGAAGGAAAAATGGAGCTTGGTATTTGTGTCGACTACAGTCTCCTAAACCAGGTGACCGTGAAGAACAAGTAACCAAATTCGAGGATTTACGAACTCTTTGATCAGTTGAAGGGAGAACGGTGGTTCTCGAAGATAGACCTCATATCAGGCTATCATCAGCTTAGTGTTCGAGATGAGGATGTGCAGAAGACGACCTTCAGATGTTGGTACGACCACTACAAGTTCTTGGTTATGCCTTTTGGAATAACCAATGCTCCAACAGTGTTCATGGGACTCATGAATAGTATCTTTCAGCTGTACCTCGATCGCTTTGTCATATTCTTCATCGAAGACATTCTGATCGACTCGACTACTGAGGAGGAGTATGCATACCATTTACAGGTAGTACTAGCCACAATCTGAGAGCACTAGCCTTATGGTAAGATCTTGAAGTTTCAGTTTTGGATCCGAGAAGTTCACTTCTTGGGACACATTATCTCAGAGGTTGGAGTTGTAGTAGATCCAGTGAATATTGGGGCAGTACTTTCTATGGAGCCACCTAGGAGATTGATGGAGGTACAAAGTTTACTGGGTTTGGCTGGTTACTAATGGAGGTTCGTTCCAGAATTCTCCAGATATGTAGCACCACAATCAACCTTGAAGAATAAGGGGAAACCCTTCGTGTGGTCATAGAGATTCCAGTAGAGATTTCAGGAGATGAGGCTGGGGCTGACTAGTGCCCCCATCTTGAGGATTACATGGGAAGGCATAGGGTACGTAGTCTACTATTTTTCATTAGGGACTGGACTCAGGTGTGTCTTAATGTAGGAGCGAGCAATGATCATATATGATTTTCAGTAGCTGAGACAGCACGAGAAGAACAACATAACCCATGACCTGGATTTAGCAGCAGTGGTCTTCTCCTTGAATATTTGGAGGCAATATCTGATGGGTGAATGATTTATCGTGTACTCTGATCACAAGAGTCTCATGTATATCTTCTCTCAAAAGTACCTGAACATGAGACAATGGTAAATGCCTAAGTTCCTCCAGGACTATGACTTCGAGAGAGTCTATACTCCTGGGAAGGGGAACGTTCTTGCAGATGTAATCAATAGGAGGTCTGGTATAAAACTGTTAGGAGAAGCGACATAGCATATGGTTGCTTTGTAGATATCCTTTTTGGATAGAGATGGAGTAGCTTTCCTTTAGTCTTTTACAGTCACTCCTCTACTTCTTCATCAATTCAGGGGAGCACAACATGAGGACGCTGACTTCAAGACATGACGTGCTCATTTATCAACAGGGTAGGCACCTGATGTGTTTTCTGAAGTTGGGGATCACATCATCTTCTTCAGAGGACGTACTATGGTGCCAGTGTCACTTCACAAGGATGTGTTGAGGGAGTTCCACACATCCCCTTTAGAGGTATATCCAGGAGTGGAAAAGATGTAGAAGGATCTCTAACATTAGCACTGTTGGCTAGGTATGAAGAATGTAGTAGTGGAGTATGTCTCTCAATGCCTCACATGTCAGCAAGTGAAGGTGGAGCACCTGGTACCAACAGGCTTGGTTCAGCCTTTAGAGGTCCTGGAGTGGAAGTGGAATGGGATATCCATGGACTTCATGATAAGAATTCTATGTTTATCCTGGGTTCATGACTCGATTTGGGTGATCTTTGACCAACTCACCAAGTTTTCCAACTTCCTACTGATCAAGGAGAAGGGTTCAGTAGATAGCAACAGACGACTCTACGTGAAAGTGATTATGCGGATACATGGAGTACCGTCTTCTATAGTCTGCTATCATGACACATAGTTTACTTATCGAATATAGAAGGGGTTGTAGGATGCTTTCGGGACACAGATTCATCTGAGCACCACCTTCCATCCACAGATAGATAACAGGACTGAGAGGACCATTCAGACTCTCGAGGACATGCTCCGTCCATGCATCCTCGACTTCGGTCGTAGATGGGAGTACCAATTACCATTGGTGGTGTTTCATACAACAACACCTATCACTCCACTATAGGGATGGAGCCTTTTGAGGTATTATAAGGGCAACCTTGTAGATCACCCTTCTGTTGGACTATCCCTGGGGAGTCAACTCTCATGGGACTATAGTTGGTGTGAGCTACCATGGAGAAGGTGCAGATCATCTAGGTGTGGATGAAGACTGAACAGAGCAGACTAAAGTCCTATACTGACAAGAGATGGAGACCTCTAGAATTTGATGATAGCGACCACGCCTTTCTGCGGGTCTCACATCGACGAGGTTTATGAAGATTTGGTCGTGGTTGAAAGATTTATCCAGGGTTCATCGGACCATACCAGGTCCTTAGCAGAGTAGGAGAGGAGGCTTACTGCCTGGATCTGCCACCTCAGTTGCACCGGGTGCACGACGTCTTCTAGGTATCTCAGCTGAAGGGATACGTGTATGTCCCTTATCACATTATCGATCATGGAGAGCTAGAAGTCGATGTTGGGAAAAATTTCACAGAGGTTCTAGTAGAGATTGATGATCGATATGAGTGTATCCTATGTGGACGGTCGATACCTCTGGTGCGCGTTCACTGGCAGCACAAGAATCTCCAATAGATCACATGGGAGCGGGAGGCTCAGATGTGTGCTCAGAACCCTCATTTGTTTCCTTAGTTTAGGTTAGAGCTTATGGGGACATAAATCCATGAGGTGGGGAGAATGTAAAGTCCCAGAATTTTTTTCGATTTTTTTTATAAATACATTGGAATTTTACGGGTCTGCGAAAATTGACGACGCGTGATTCAGAGGCCTAGTGTGCCTATAATCAAATTATGAAGTTTTTTCCAGGTACATTTTGTTAACGTACGAGTGGGTTTTTATAACTTTTTAACTAGTGCTAGAAATTGAAATTACAGGGCACCATTGAACTCACAACGCCGGTATTAACGTAAGAAGACTATCACCTTGACGATAGTGGGTCGATCTTAAAAGATAGTTTTTGGGTTTTTAGAGAATGTTTTAAATAAAAATTAAGTGTGTGGATAAATTTTTATTTGTCGGTTAAAACCTCATATTGGAAGTTGGAGGTGGGACCCCACACCTTAACCTCCCATGAGAGGTTATAGTGGTGGTGCCCACCTGAACCTAGCCTCCCGCGAGAGGTTATGACATGGGGACCCCACTAGACTAAACTCCCTTATTAATGGCGGGAGAGGAAAACCTCTTAACTCCCCTTATTAATGAGGGAGAGTCTCTCCACAATTACCCTCCTTTATTGTTTCCAACTCCCCTAATGAAATTGTGCCAATCCTCCTCATTAAATTAAATTGTCCCAATAATCATGAATTAATTAATGGGGGATCCAAGTTAATTAATTCACCATTTTTAATTATGTGCCAATGAAATAATAGATTACTCAATCTATTATTATTTTGGTTGGAATTTCTCATTTTGTGGAATATTGGGGAGAGTGGATATTTGAAGGATTTAAAATCTATAATGAAGAACCCCATCTCCCAATGAAGAATGAAGAACCAAGAACCAAGAATGCGTTCTTCCAAATAAGAACACCGGAAAATATCCTCTTCAGACTTCTTCCCCAGACACCTATCGACATGCAGCGTCTTCCAAAGCTGACACAACGTGGGATTGGAAGTGTGTGGTAGATGCGACGAACGACGATCATCTTTGTCTACTTTCTGTGACTTCATCGTCAAACAACAATCAAAGGTAGGGTGTTCATGATGTCTTGATGCTTTCCTAGATTTTTTTTTCATTGGTTGGAAAGGAATCATTGCGGGTGAGTTGTTGTTCATCTTTCTTACCTCTTGATGAGCCTTATGATACCGCCATAAACGTAGAGGGTGCGGGCTAAACCAACATTTCCCGATCCCTCCACCAATCTTGTTTGTGATAATTTTTGGCATGATGATGAGGTGACATTACAACGAAGGCGGCAACGACAAAGGCCATGCTGCCCACGACCTCCATAAACCGCAGCACCGATATGGCACTCTGGTGTTCTGGGTCAAACTCCGGCTCTCCGACCATGCCATCTGCCGGCCGAGCCATGCCGGATGCACCTCCGTCGGCCTGCGCCATCAGGCTACCAGCCCCCGCCGGCCTACCATGCGCCACGACCGAACCCCTCCAGCCTAGGCTACGCACCTCCAAACTACTTGACCACCAACCAGTCGCCCGATGTCCCACCCAGTGCCCTGAACAGCCGCCCACCAGCCCACCTTCCGGTCTGGCCACGCACTACCCCGCTGCCCGTCGGCCCACCGGCCGGCCTGCCCGGCTCTCTCTTGGACTGCCCAGACTGCACGACATCCTCACATGCACCCGACTGAATCGTGTCGGCCCGCACGCCTTGTTCCACCCCCCCCCCTCGTGGCACCCTTGGTCGAATCAACCCATCTGCACCCTCCGGGCCGAGCTTCACCCTCACGACGCTCCAGGCCGAACTAGCCCCGATCATGGGCCCACCACCCACACGGCCAGCTGGGCTGGGCCCAACGGGCCGGGCGGAACCAAATAGGTTGGACCACACAATGGGCCATTCGTGGCCCAACAAGTCTGACTGAGTCGACCCAGATCGGGTCGGTCCAACTAGTTCTGACCAGAACCGGGCTTACTTCCAACCATTTACTTTATTTGGCCATATAATTGGCACCAGATGATCGTTTAACAAACCTTTATTGGAGATGATAATCATGGAGCATGACGGTCCCTTTGAGTATACCCCACTGGATTTTGGGGTATAGTTTAGATACAGTCAGGTTCAATTATACATGAATCCAAATGGGCCCCCCCCGGGACTAAAAGACTAATAACTCACATACCGGGTGTCCGATTGATGCATTGTCTATTGTGTTGAGACCCCTATGACATGAAAGACCATTGAGATAAATATTGTTCGGAATTCAAGATAGTTGTAGTATCAACAAATAGATCATGGAGTGGATCTTTCCGGTGATGAGCGAGCAGAGTGCGGAGATCTAGTAGCTGGCTGAGACCTGACGACTGCTGACCATTTTGACTCGGAGTGACTCCACTAGCCCAGCAGGAAGTGCCATGGTGTCGCGGAAGACCCACAGTGGAGAGAGCCTTAGTTTCGTGGCAGACCCACAGTACTTGACAGGATGACTACCTCAGTAGGATACGAGTGGGAGTGCATTGGTGAATCGGCAAGCCACGGTGGGGAGCGCTTTGGTGATGTAGCAGACCCACGGTACTCAACATGAGGAGTACCTCAGCAGTGCAAGGTTAGTGGGAAGCATCTTGGTGTCGCGGTAGGCCCACTGTACTTGATTGAACAAGAGTTCTCCAGCAGCTGAGGTTTCGATAACAAAAATCATTGTTGAGCTGAGTTAGTAAATTTTGTGTTTTCCTCCTGATTGAGATTATTACTTGATAACTTAGGTATATGTATGGGAATATACCTATTTGGGGTTATCAATTGATTTCATACGTTCTGGTTTATCCTTGTTGAATTTTGTGAGACTTTGAGGGTTTCGGTGTCCTTAATGAGTATTGTTATACTCACCCCTGCACGGGCTACGCCCGCACCTTGTTCTGTTGGTTGCAGATGAAGGACAACGCTAACTGAGTTCGAGGGTACTAGGACTAGACGGTACCCAAAGGTGGACCATAATACATTTCCATGCAGAGAGGATACCAACATGCATGGAGTGCTGAGGAGGATATCTGTACCTACCCTTCAGGTAGGATCTGTGGTGGACGATCCAGGTGATAAATTTCACCTTTCAGCTATTTTTTCATTTTCAGTTGTACTTATTTTTTAGTTGTACTTGTACTTTTTTGGGTCATATTTTCTAGCCCCTCCATATTCTACACTCTATTTTATACAGTTTTACATAGTGTTTTGTTTCCATCTCTTACTCTGTTGTGTTCGTTTTCATGTTTTAAAGGCAATTCCTTCCCAGTTTAGGGATTTATGCCTTTGGTGATAGTCACCAGCCCCTGGCCTATGGAAGGCGAACTTGGGGTAGTCACAGCATGGGCCCCGGGGGGACGGGTCATGACACTACTATATTCATGATTAAGTGAATTATATGAGAGAAAACCTCATAATGTATCACAATATTTATATGGTTTAGGGATGCCTCTCTACACCCCAAGAGTGTATTACTATTCCTAAATATCTATTGACCGCTTCAAGGAAGTGATAAATATTTTTTCTAAAATTGTAGGCCTCTAATATATTTTACAGTAATATGGACATTTAAAATCATTTAAAAAGATTAATGTGATATAATGCCACAATAGAATGGTAAATTAATGTTATTTATTTCCTCAAAAACATCTTATTCACATTACTACTTGTAACTACTTAACTATTTAGTTTATATTCCCGCTCATCTCAGGATGATCAACGTATTCACTATAGTCTTATTATTATTCAAAAAATATATCTTCTATCAAATCTATCTTACTAATTAACCATTATTTGGTATATATGAAAAATCCTATTACTTTTTTATGGGTTTGGACCCATTGATTTGAAAATACAAATATTGGATCTCTTTGTGGGTTGTTTATGGAGTTTTATACATCTTTTTGAGGTTTTTTGGCTGATTAGTGGATTGTGTATAGTTAAGAAAAATGTGAATCCTCGAAAGAATGGGTTTCATGGTTTGGACAATGGTAAAAAAAAATTTCAACCTCGAAAGAAGGGTTTGCACGATTTGTAAATTATCAAACATGTTGTGAAAGAAGGGACGATGGGGTTGCATGTGTTGATCATGGTTATTACTAAATGTGAGACCTATCCTATAAAACCATGTGTATGATAATTGATGTTATGATAATTTTAATTTCAAATAATTAAATACCCTTAGTAAACCAATACTCCCTCCACTCAAACATAATCTAATACATAGGTTCTTGGGAGCCATTTGGAGGAATTTTATCTCCCCATACCACACGTCTTGGAAGATTGAAGTGCTGATCAAAGTGGAGGTCATCATTTTGGTCTGTTAATTTCTTCTCAATATTGTATCTACCTTATTATATAGAATACTTTGTGCAAATGGTTGTGATGACCTTGAATTATGTTTTATTAGGGAATATTTTTGTGTTATATTGAATTAAGGATATCTTCTCTTTTCTTTCAAGATATTTCTTCATATATTTAGTGATCACCATCGAAGGAAACATATCTTTGATTTATTATGGTTGGATTTCTTATATTCAATGTTTGTTTCTTTAATATTTTCATTCAATTTTTTTATACATTGTTTCTGGATAATTCATAGACATATGTTTCTTAATTTCTAACACAAGTTCTATGAAGTTAAAAATTATATTCCTTATAAATGATTCTTTGACCCTATTCTATTTTAATTTAACATGGAATTAATTGAATGGATTTAATACTGATAGTTCTAACATTTTTATGAATTTTTCAATTTTCAAGTATGTTTTTATTTATTTGTAAATAATCTTTAGGGGGAATTTTGGTGAAATTTAGTGCATTTGTCGGAGATTTAATATATCAAATGAATTTACTAGATTTGAATTAAATGAATTTAACTATTTTATATTTTTTAATAAATTATTTTAAATGGATTAATTGATTAGATAAAAAATTACCCCCTATGAATGAATTTACCATAGATTTAAAATTGTATTTCATCAGTTATTTGAAATTAATGATTTATCCATATGTAAATAGAGTGTAAAACCTTGATTCTAACTTTATTCAATCATTTAATACATTAATAATTCCTTTTAATACATTATATTTTAATAGGGATATTTTTTTAAATGCCCTGTTTGATTTTTATGATGAATTGTGAAATAAAGAGAATATGATTACATCTTAAAAAAAGGAATTTATTAAAATGATTTGAACTGAATTGATGATTCTTGATGGTAGAGTTGGAATTTTATGGTTATACTATATTTTAATAACCCCAAAATGTAAATTTTTTCATATACATCAAATCATTGGGTGTTGAAAAAGGCCTATTTATTTTGATGGTGTTTTGGGGTGAGATATAGATATAATATAAATTCCATATACAATGATTGATATATATCTAAATATGATACTGATAACTTGATTACGTCACTCATATATTTTTAATAGTAACGGGAACCTAGATAGTTATATGGGATTACATCGATATATGCTTCACTATAATAATTACACACTTCTAGTTGATATATAGGTAACCTTAGTTTTTCGAGTTATGGACATGTATATAGGAATGCAGGTTTGCGTGGAACTAGTTTTCTTGAGTCCCATGAGAAAAGACGTAAACCCAATAGTTAGTCATGTTGTATTTTAATCATCATTTCAGATGTGGACTAAGTATCATAACTATGTTTCACCAATGAAATCCATATACTATATACTCAATACATGAATGAATACCTTATTATTATTTGGCATTGAAGATGCCTTTCTTGATTAATTTTTGGTTATTATTAACCTTGAGTCAATTTAATGAATCGTGTTCATATTTCTAAAACAGATGAATGTTATCATCTTTTCATGATTATCAAATGTTATCTTGTATGGTTATCAAATATTTTCAAGAAATTGTTTTTGAAAGGATAAATGGCATGTTTTATAGGATTAGTAAAGTAAATGATTATAAATATTGAATGCACTATTTTTAAACCAGTACTCATAATATATTTTTTTAACTCATCATTTAGAATATTTTATTTTCCTTATCCAGTAACTACATGAAATATTTTGCGGAATCCTACTAGTATCACTAACTCACACCGCACTTGTATATTTTGGTGTTGCATTCCTTTATGATCTTATAGTAGTGTTTAATGATTACATATTTCATTGTGGGTTCCCATTTGGGTGACCGAGGTTGGCATACTTGGTGCATGGTTGGTGGTTTTAGACCATCATGTGGTGAGTTATTGTTGTTATGTTCCACTTTCAGATTTAATATTATCCCTTTGTACATAAATTTGTATGTACTGATATATATATATATATGTTCATGTTTCTATATTTTACTATGTTGTTATAATAGTTATTGGGGAAATCAATCCCAATCATTATTTATTGCGCACCAGGTTCTTGTTATTGGCCTGTTCAGATCTGAAACAGTCATCGAATTTGTGGAAATTTGGATTAGATATCAGTTCAGATGGAATAATGGTTTGGTTCATCACAAATGGTACAAGATAATGTATTTACATAAAAAGAAGTTTTAGAATCATAAATACTTAGGTAGTTCGGGGTGGGTCATTGTTTAAAGGAGATTAGTAATGTGTTGAGACTTAAGAGGTCATCCGCGAGTCAATTCCTAATCACCAACATTACATGATGAAACTTGACATAATAGGTATTTGTGGACATGAGTCTATCTTTTGAGTTATGGGTCTTCTGATTATAAATTTTATATAGATTACCATAGAGACTATCATTGATTTGGGGATCCTATTATGAGTTTTCAAACTATAATAGGAGAATGCACATAGTGGCATCATATTCCACAGTTTAGTAAACTATGAGTAATTAATAAAAATGTTCGGGAAATCCCAAAATGAATATTTTTGAGGTTTGTGTATGGTTTAACAGCCCACAAAACTAGGCCTTTTTTAGTTCTACTTTCTTCTAATCCTTAATCCTTGTACTTCTTATTACAAGTGAGATCACTTATGTTAGGTTTTTTATGTGGGTGGTGGATGTGGGTTGTTTCCTGGACTTGTTTATTTTTTTTAAACATAATACCTTGTTAATATTTCAAAATCCCTAGTCAAAACTAATTTTTTTACCACATGTTTTCTTAAGTTCCTTGAGAAATGATTTCAATGGAAAAAGTGAATTTTATGAAGTGTTTAGTTTAGAAAGCTAATTTTTAAATACTCAAATGTTATGTGATACAACTATATTTTAGGAAATAATTTTGGATTTAAATGGATTTAAAACAATAATGGTTTTGATAATTGGAAAATGGGGTTAATACTTTTTAAACCATGATAAAACTTATTTGTGTTGTTATAGGGTTTTTGAAACTATGATTGATTTATAAAAAGATTTATCATTTTGATAAAATAGAGTAATGTTTTATAAATGGTTAAATCTTTTACGTTATGAAATAAATGATTTTTTGATAAATGTGGTTGTGACATTGTGTAAAATATTTTGTGATATTTTGAATATCTATTTGATTCTTGATTTGATATTTTTTTGTTTTGTGAAATTTATAAAAGTCTCCTAGAAAGTCCAACAGAAAGATAGAAAGGTGGTCCAACAATATGGTCCTCAAGGTAGTTCCTTATTTTTTATAGAAGTTGAATCCCTTGTCAACAACTCTACCTAGACACTATATCTAGTGGATGAGCTAGATAATTTTATGTCATTGAACCCCATATTTGAATTCTATGATTTGCAACCAACATTTTATAGATGTGGAAAAGGTTCTCTTCAGGCGGTGAATTGGTTTGATGATGTTGATGGGATCTTAGATTCTCTTAAGTCTCCTTAATCTATAAAGTTCATGTCTATCTACATCATATATGAGGGACCTAGAAAAATTTGGTGGGATGTTCTGAATTATTATTATCTATATGAGTTATAGTTTTGGAATTCTTCAAGTCAATATTCATTTGGATCATGTATCCGGAAGGAGTGATGAAGGACAATGTATATAAGTTCTTGTGTTTTAGTTATGATGATCTACCAATTATAGAGTATGGAACTCCATTCTTACATTTGGTATGTTTATTAATAGGGCTTTTTCATGTCTATTTTAGTATGGATATCTTTTTTATAAAATTTATTCACCCATAACTCTTAATGATCACTCATGTGGATAATGTGATCTGTTATTTGGGGATTCTTAATAAGGATTTATCAACAGAAGTGGAGGTGGAAAGTCAATCTGAATTGATAAAGTCTGCATAAATGGTTCAGATAGAAAAACTGTATCATGGATAGACATCCCACATGTTTTCAGTGTGGAGATAATAGTCTCTTTAGAGTTTGTTATTGAATCATGTAAAGGTTTTTGTAAGGTGTGGCAATTTAGGTCACATTATTAGGGTTTTTTATGTTAGGAAAAATTGAAAGAGAAACATCAGTAATGAAAATTACTTCATGATTGGGGGGAATAAAACGATTTGTGAAAATAGGTATCGATACATAGGCCTTGGAGATAATGTTTTCAAATATAGTAGGTTTTTATGGTTTTCAAGGGTGGTCTACTAGATGTGGTTGATATTTATCTTGATTATATTTCTATCATCAGAGTGGAAAATGTTTGAGTTTTCCTTCTTATGCATTGTTTTTTGGAAACCTATTGATTTAAAATATTTTTGGATTATATCTTGTGGACTATTTTGTGGTATATTATTTAATATGAAATGTAATTATGGATTTCATTTCTTGAGATTTGTAATGTAGTTCCTTTGTTCCCCTTATTCTTAAATTATGGTTAGAGATCAATTATGATGTGTTGAATTTTCTCCCTTGTGAGGGTGTAGGGACATATTGTGAACATACCTATTTTTTGTGATATCCTTCATGTTGGGATTAGATATCTCTTTGGAATTTAGGTGTGTAACATAAATGATATTGATTTTTTATAGACTAGGTATTCGGTGCTGTTGGAATTTGTTTTGATGATCTCAATAATGTGTGATCCTCAATTAAAAAAATACTAGGTTACACTCATGTATTTAAATAAGGTTGAAATTATATATATTTTGTTACCTTTATTTTCGATGATATATCATTGATTTTTCTACATAGATAATATCTGAAGCATATCTTATTTGGGTCTAAGAGATTTTTTTAGGTTACACCATTTTGGTGAATATTTAAATGATGGAGGGAAAAATTCTATTTATTCGATATTTCCCTAGTTTGTAGAAATTTGATGATATTAGTGTTTTGATCATAGATATCTGTGTGTTTTTAGAAATTTTTTGAGTCTCACTTCAGGATTGCAGACTATTTACCCCACATGATTGTTGAGGGAGTTCTTCTTGTTCCAATTTGTTCAAACATTTTAATTGGAATATTTCCTAGAAAAAAAGTGCTTTGGTGGGAAGGTAGTAACATCACATTACTTTTAATATGTTTTTTGACCCATTTTTGGAATATAAAATGATTGGATATCATTGTGGGGGTTTTACAAGTGTTTTTTCAGATCCATTTTGATGTTTTATGGGCATTTTAATTGTGTGTGCATGGTTAGAAAGAGTACGAAACTTGGTTAGATGGGGTGGAATAGTTTGTGCATGGATTTCTAATTATTAAAAAGGTTTGAATTTATGGAAAAAGGCGTTTCACATTTTTCACATGGATTTCACATTGTTGAACAATGTGTGTAACCTGGGAAGAAGGGGGTTCACTGTTTGGGCATGGTTAGTACTAACCATGTGACCTGAACTAGGAAACCATGGGAATGGTAATTAATTTCTTTTAAATAGTAATTAGAATCCTTAAATCATCCCAATTAATTATAAACACTTCCAACTTGGAAATAATTTGATCCTTATTCTTTTAGGATCCCTCCATAGGAATATTTTCTCCTCAAACCACATATTTTTAGGGATTTATGTTCCAATGAATGTAGTGATCTTCTCCTTTGATGAGTTATTTTCTTTTCAATCTTGGATCTACCTTATTCTCTTGATTCCTTCTTCATAAAGTTTATGATGACCACTAATATTTTCGATTCATTGTATATTATTATAGGATATTGGATCTAGGATATCTGCTCTCTACACTAAAGATCTATCGTCTTTGATTCAGTGATTTACATTAATTTCAACACATCTCGTATTCATTGTGGAATAATTCCTTATATTCCTTGTATATGCTTATATTTTTCTCTTACATTTTGGATTTATATTTTATTGATAATTTATACAAAATAATATCCTAATTTCTAACACACATTATGAGAAATTGTCCTTTAAATTATTATAAAACATCCATTAACCATATACTATATGAATTTAACATGAAATTAATTTACTAGATTTAATCCAGATATCTATCCTGATTTTATTAAAATTTTAAATTCCATTGTTTTATTTATTTTCAAGGAAAATTTAAAAGGTGATTTGTGAAATTGAAGGATTTGGATCATGTTTTGATTTAATAAATGAACATCCATGTGTGGAATTAATAGAATTCACCTCTTTATCGTTTTTTAAATAGTTTAAATTTTTTGAAATATTAAATCTCCAAGAAATCCATTTGAATAAATTTATCCTTGTATTGAAATTTTTATTCCAGGGTTATTTGAAATATGTTATTTATCCATATGGAACGATGGTGTAAAATAATTTTGTGATTTTTTAAATCCTTTTAAAATTTTAATACTTTCATTGAATACATTTGGTTTTCATTGATATAAATGAATTTTAAAGGTCTGATTAGCATTTTTTGTGATGAATTGTGAAAGGAAGTGGGTATGATAACCCTTTTTTGACCATTAAATCATTTAAATAGATTTTAATTGAATTGGAGATTCTTGATCTGCCGTTTTGAACATTATAATGATTGTAACATACCATAAAATATTATGTAATTAATAAATAAAGAATAATTTAAATAAATAATGTTATATTTTCATAATATTATCTTATTTAGATTAATAAAAATGAAATTTGGTACATTAATTTATATTATTTTTCATCATGTCACTATATATAGAAATAAAGAAATTAATTATACATTTATATACATTTTAACATTGTATAATAAATAAAACATAACAAAAAAATATAATTAAAGGTAATAATAATGGAAATATATTATTATAATGTTTTAAATTAAAATAACCTACATTATATTTATAAAAAATAATTATTTGAAATAAAGGTAAAAATAGATTTAAAAATAATTATTTAAAGAAAGACATTTAGATCATAAACAAACTTAATATTCGGTAATTATTAATTTATTTTATGATGATTGTAATTTTATTTAACTAAAAAAATATATTTTTTAAAATGTAAATTAATAAAAGATTTAGTAATGATTAATATAAATTTACTTTATATTTATGAATTAGAAGTGATATATATAAGTGAAATAATATAATAGTAAGTAAATTATAAACGATTTAAATAAATAAAGAATAAATGAAATTTTTATATTTTATATATTGATATATATATATTATAGTTAATTATATTTAATCGAACAATTTAAAGGATTATATATATATATAACAGTGAAACAAATTTATGAGTATGAAAATAATAAAAAATATGAAATGACAATAAAATATAAGATGAAATTTGAATCAGGTTAGGGTTCTTTTCAAGCAGAGAAGCCATCCACAATATATTCAATAGAAAGAAATCATTCGAGATCAAGCGAGAGAAGAAAGATACCTCAGTAGTTGTATTTAGAGTACAAGGGAGACGTCGGGATAAGCGAGGAGTGATGTTGAGCATATTTCACAGTCGAATCTGAGTGAAAGCATGGTTCGATGACATCTATGTTGGATTCTTAAAATTTCAACCACTGAATGTCATGATCGAGTTCAGTAATACGGTTTGAGGAAGAGTTCCGAGTGATATCGTAGGAAAATCAACGTGAAAATAAGGTTTTGATTTCAGTTGAGAGCGACATGATGGGTTGAGATCTGGTCATGTCTTCCATGTATCTTGAAGTAAGTGTGGTTTTATTTGCTGTGAAGTCTAACTCCTTATGAAATATCATCTATTCAACAAATTTATTTTTTAATTGACATTTATCATATATCTTGGAGGGTTTCAATTTTTACGGCATTGCCGATTTCCCCATCCTTCTACATCTTATATAGTTGCAATCCATATCACGAATCTAATAGTACCAATTTTCCAATTTGATATCCATTTGTAAACAGTAGTTTGTTAATGTTATATATCTGCAAAATTGAATTGGAGAATCTCTATCAATTTAATATATACAACTTGGAGGACACACTTGTCGTTTTCTTTATTCGGACCATCTAGTCGTATAAAATATTTATATCTCTCTGTTTATATTTAACATTAGATTGCTTTCACTGCAAGATCATTAGAAAGTGTAAATAAAACAATCAAATAGTTTAGACTCTCCAAATTCTTAAATAGTAGCATGCGGGAGGAAGTGTGTGATATTTTATCATTGTGTTGTGTTGTGTTCTTTCAGTCTAGTGAGTGTGAGATATGAGTATAAGATTGAAGGATTAATGTTATTGCATCTTTATTCCAAAATTATTAAGGGATAAATATTTTTTCAAAACATTTATTTAATTATGATTATAATTTTTAGGGAACATTTATTTTACTTAAAATTTAAAATTTCTTCTGAAAATTTATACATTTATTAAGATTCATAGTATTACATAATAAATAAATATTTATTACCAAGTCATTGTTTAATTGAACTCATATATTTACATCATAACATTTTATTATAAAGACTTCTGTTTTATAACATGATATCAAATATTTTAGTTTTGAATCTAGTTTTTAATTATTCTCGAGTTTGAATTTAATTTTTGTATAAGGTATGCTTGTTTTTTTATTTATGTCTAATTAAAATATCTATTTTTTTGTGAATGTAATTTCATTTATTTAAATTATGGTTTTAAGGGTTTGTTTTTATCATGAAAATTCAATTTTGAAAAGATACACATATATGTGTGTATATATATGTATTTATCAAAATCAATCATTATAAGTAGTTTGAAAATATTGATAAATTTTTACTAAGTCATCACTCTGACTCTATTAGATAGTCCATTTAATTATGTTAAAATGTTGATTTATATTTTTATGATTAAACTTATTTTTTATGAATAATATTATATAATTACATGTATTTTTTAATTTTATATCATTTATCAATGATTTATTTAAACATGAATTTTTATTTGTATATACTTGAATAATTAAAAGGCATAAAACCATTTTAAATAAATTATTATCAATAAATTGTTAACTATGAATAAGTTCATAATTTTATATATTTAGTAGGTCATATTCATGTAATGTGAAAATGATGTTTATGGCCAAATATTGATGATTTTGCATTGCACTTCATACATGTATCTGTAGATATAAGTATACTCATACCCGTGAGCACTGAATAAAAATTACATGAAATAATTTTATGGGATTAGGAAATGACGTTTTAAATATGTTATTTCTAAATAATCTTCTTTAAGCACAGTTTTTGTAGAATGTGATTTGGTCATACCTAGTTGAACATATGATTTCCCATAATGATTAAAAATTATATATTTATATATTTATAAATAAAACTGAACATGTTTGTTCCAAGAATGATTATAATTATATTTTCAAAACTAAAAAACCAGTGAAGACTATATTTATATAAGGATAACTAAGGAAAAAATTTATTATAAAAACAGATACTCGAACATTGTAAATAGGAAATTGAATTGGATGTTAAAGTCATCCCCGAAGTGGGTAGGACCAAGATAAACTTCAATTTTTTCAACTGAAATTTTTTTTAAGAGATTGAAAAATATTTTCAACCAAATCATAGGATTAGTTTGAAACCATTTTTTAAGTATAATTATTTTTCATAGAAATATATTATTTCATAAAAGATGTTTTACAACTGAAATTGAATTTCTTGAATGTTTTATCAAGGTTATATTTTTATTGGGATTTATTGTCACGACCCGCCTTCACCAAGAAGGGTGATGGGACAGCAGATTGTCAGGCCCTTCCTTCTTAAAGTTGAAGGATAGAGAATGACCCCCCAAGACCCGCCTTCAATAGGCCCCAGAGTGGCGACTAACACCAAGGGTACAGAATCACTTACAAGATGGATGTCATTTCACTTTTTATTTATTAGGATCAGGATATAAGATAGTAAATCCCAACAACACCAAAATTGGTGGGTGGGGGGGTAAGAGTAAAGCCAAATAAAACCATTCCCATATGCATGTTACAAAAGTAAATACCACAAAGTACAAGGAGACTACAAAGTTAAAGTACCAAATAAAAGAAAAACAGCAACTGCAATTGTCCCAACGTCTGAGCTAGTAAGGCCCTTCATGATCCCTAAAGTCCTCCTGGAAACCCAAAGGTAGTTTTATATACGTAGGGTGAGAATACAAGTATACTCAGTAGGGAAAACCAAAGACTCTCGTGCATAAGTGGGGAGGAATTCTAATGCCCTGTGAGGAAAGATATAACCAAGAACCTACCAAGGAAAACTATCCACCCAAGCCTCACCATGGCAGATTCCCCAAATAACTCAAGTCAGGTAATGTATAGTAATAGATCATTGATATTTGGGTACCACGTGCCACCTTCCCACTTGTTGTTGAAGACATCCTACGCATCGAACCTCTCCTACCATTCTCACCACAGCGCCACTTCCACACCCTGCCCGCACACACCTTGTCCGGAACCACACATCTCGCCCGAAAACACCTGGTCCACAACACCACGTGTAACCACGCCTGCAAACACCTGGGCCAGAACAACTACTGCCATACCCGAAGACACCTGGGCTTCATCCTAAAGACTCTAGGGAAACAACCTGCCCGCACACACCTGGGCCAACCACCGAAACTACCCCGCCTGAGGAATAATTGGCTATAATGGACCTCAAGCCATCAAATCCTGCCCTAAGAGTCTTGGTAAATTCAAGAAAGGGAGCAGAAAAGGAGCTAATAACTGTCCACTCATAGGAGTGTTGGGAAAAACACCCTCCCCGTGAAATGGGGGTTTTCAGAACGAAGTGCCCAACATGGGTGGGTCACGAATAAAAAACATAATAACTACAATTATATGTATTGGTAACAAGAAATCAGTCCAACCTAGGTTTCGCAAAGCCAACCAAAGAAAAAACACCATAGTTACTATTCATTCCTAAGAAACACCGAACCCACGACCATGTCACCACTCATCCTAGAAAACAATTCCCCATTGAGCCTATTCTTGTTTTCATGCTAAAGAGATCGCATTTAAGTTAATTATGAACTATTGTGAAATATAACAGGCACAACCACAAGCCAAAGAAAGAGAAACTCCCAAACGACAATCTAATCATTCACACCCAGTTCTCTTGTGATGTCACAACCACAAAAGGATCAGCGAAATCCCTCGAAGTACTTGAACAAAACCAATCCTCGAGATACAATCCCACAACGCTTCATATTAACAACCAAAAAACATGCCACAATAGTAGATCCCATCCTTATCCACATCACCCCATAATCATCGAGAAGAACAAACAGACATGCCACCAAGACAGGGCAAGGATGTTTCCAAACTCAAGTACATCATTCAATGAGTTTTCTTCATTTTGATTGATTAACTGGGGTGAGCACACAATGATTGTTGTATACTGAACATTAA
Source organism: Viscum album (assembly GCA_963277665.1). NCBI lineage: Eukaryota > Viridiplantae > Streptophyta > Magnoliopsida > Santalales > Viscaceae > Viscum > Viscum album. The sequence continues at coordinate 1,032,481,299 of OY728156.1, forward strand.
TTTAATCATTCGAGTTTACGTGATTAACCAAATTCCCATGTTTGATCCATGCAATCATTAGATATGATGGAGGTTCATTAATGTACAATGAAAGACCCCCAACGACCCTGATTTTTAGTGGGCATAGGCCCGCACAATTCACAACATAAATAATCAAGGGTAAGGTAAATAGAACAGAAACATCGATCACACCCCCTTCAATTTTTATAAGTCTGTTTATTATCTTCATTAACATTTGGTTTCATCCATCTCACATGAGAAATAGCATACCCTCCCCGCATGATACACAATAGAGAGAGACGAAGGAAAACCCTACTTGGATGATCAAAGATTGATGTTTCTCTCAACGCGCCAAGAACTAGTGATGCGAAACTTGCAGGGGAGGAGCGTCCGGCACTACAAGGATGAGTAGAAACACTCCCGCACAGGAGAACCAGTAGCCTCCAGAAGGGGAACTCCAAACGAACAAGGAAAAAAAGAAGACTATCCAAGATAAAGAAAAAGAAGGAATTCTCGTGCAATATGAGGGTGAGATCTCGTTGTTATGGGATATGGAAATTTGAATGTCTTTAAATTTGGATGGTGATTTCACCATGCGGTTCAATGGTCACACATGACTAAATTAATTTTTATTTAACAACTCTCATCAGGAGAATATGGTAACAGCTATGAATTTAAATGATTTTATATAAATAGGGGGAACGTTACACGGACACACAGCTGGGTCCGTTGAGGGTATCCCCACTCTTAGGAATTTAAACATTGATTATGGGGATAAAATGGACTTGAACCACTTCCAACAGGTTTAAAAGTCTTAAAAGTGGCGTTACAGGAAAAACTGTAGAAGAAAAACTCAACAAGGTTGTCTGACACTGATTGGTCGCACCGAATAGAGACACACCGATCGACGACACACCGAGCGGTTGTACCGATCAGTGTCATGCTGATTGTGTCACGCTGATCACGTCACACTGATCGGTGACACACTAATCATGCCACGCCAATCATGTCACACAGATTGGTGACACACTGATCGTATCATGCCGATCGATCACACCGATTGGTGGCACATCGATCGGTCTCACAGTTCGGCCGCACCGATCGGTGACTCACCGATCATGTCCCACCGGTCATTCGCACACTGAAATGACACCCTACCCCCGAGACGCCACCCTTAGGATCTGTAAATTTGGCAAAAGGATGGGTCATGAGGGTCTTGGCCATTACATTAGATACCTCTCATACTATTCTCGTCCTTGAGAATCAAAACTAGACTCGAAGAAAAGAGGGGGGGGGGGTCCGAAGAACCTCCTCGAAATATACCTCTCATGAGTGAACCTCATAGAAATATAGGAACACCTCTCCATTAAGAGACCACGCAACATTCAAGGGTCAATATTTCCAGTCATATGGGTTATGTATTTTCTTCCTCTCTGTTAAGATATTATCCGCTTTGGGCAGCACTGACTCTCCCGCACGGGTTTATTCGCATCCACCTTAATGCGTCTTGATTAGGGATCGGGTCCTCCCCTCCACATAGTCAGGACTCATCACACAAATCTAGAGAATAAAGAATTCCATACATTCCATAGTTAACAAGGTAAAGTGTTCCATCACAAACTAGTACTAAAAAAACAGAACAAAACTCAAAACAACTTCAGGTACTTGGCACGCATCTATGCCTCCCATTCCCAGGTACACTCTTCGAGACCACCATGCCTCCACAAAACACGGACTAAAGGAATGGTCCATCAACATAGAACCTTCTCCTCACGATCCTTGATCCTCACTGGTCTTTCCACAAAAGTCACATCGGCCTCGATGTCCAGTTTTCCCCAGTCGAGGACATGTGAATTGTCATGTAGATACCGTCGGGGTTGTGACACGTCGAAGACGTCATGCATTATTAGTGTCGACGGTGGTTGCACTTTCTGATAATACACTTCTCCAACCCACCGTAGCACTTAGAATGGTCTGATTAACCTTGGAGAAAGCTGACTCCCCCTACCGAACCTCAGTTTTCCATGCTAAGGGGAGACCTCCAAGAATACGTGATCCCGGACCCCAAACTCCAAGGGTCTCCTCCTATTATCGGCATATTAATTATGCTGGTCCTGAGCCGCCTTCATCCTCTCCGGTATAAGCTGAACCTTCTCCGTTGTTCCCTGTACCACTTCTGGGGCAGGAAGACTTGTTTCCCCAACCTCGGTCCAGCCCACGGGTGAGGAACATGGCCTTCCATACAAACGTTCGAATGGAACCATGCCAATGGTAGAGTGATAGCTATTATTGTAGGAAAACTCTACCAGAGGAAAGTGTCACACCTACGATCTCCCAAAGTTCATGATACATTCCCGTAGCATATCTTCCATTGTCTGGATGGTGCACTCTGTCTTTCCATCTGTCTAGGGGTGGAAATTAGTGCTAAGACGTTTCTGGATGCCAAAAGCATGTTGCAATCCTCTCCAGACTTGTGAGGTAAACCGTGCATCCCTATATGAGACTATAGACCTCATAATTCCTTGAAAACACACCACCTCATCCACGTACCTCCTCACTAAGGAATCCACTACACCTACCTCCTTGATATCTATAATGTTACCCAGTTTCCTCAACTGGTACACCACTACCGAGATAGCATCACAACCTCTTTGAAACTTGGGTTGTACTGTGACAAAATCCATCGAGATGTCATCCCACATCCATACAAAGATATTTAAAGGTTGTAACAGACCGCCTAGAACATGGTGTTCATCTTTAACCTACTGACACACTAGGCACGTTGCCACAAACTCTACCACCACACGCTTTACCCCAGGCCACCAAAACTGACTTCGCAGACCCTGGTATATCTTGGAAACTGTTGGGTGCACCACTAGGGGTGATTTTTGGAACTCACCAAGAACCCTCTCACGCATCGCCACTGGATCAAACATCTTCCCTTATAAAAGCATCTGATTTTGACCATCCTCCGTCCATCCTTCCAGAGCATTGCCTTGGTTAGCCCGATCGCGCATCACTCCACTCTCTATGTCTCCCCATTGAGAAACCTCTACCTACCGTAATAGAGAAGATTGTACTTTCATCTGATACAAGAAACCTATACCACCATCCATCCTTGCATCCAGTTGCGAGGCATCCAACTCCTCCATCGCCATACGAGAATCTACTGACTCTCGAACCACATCCTTCTGCGACATGCTGCTCAAGGGATTGGCCAGCAGATTCCCTTTTCCTGAGGTGTAGGAAATCTCGAAGTCATAGTCCTGAAGGAACTCCATCCACCTTCTCTGTTGTAAGTTCAGGTCCCTCTGGGAGAAGATATAATTCTAACTTTTTTGATCTGTGAAGACTAATAAGCGCTCCCCGATGAGGTAATGCCGCCACAACATTAGTCCAAACATGACTGCCGCAAGATCCAGATCGTGGGTTTCATAAATACGCTCAGGGGGGTGTAACTGTCTAGACCCATAAGATATCACCTCTTATCATTGAATCAGAACATACCCAAGGCCTTGTCCTGAGGCATCATAGAACACCTCATACACCACCCCTTCTTCTGGTATCCTCAATACTGGGGCACTTACCAACTTCTCTTTAAGATGGCTGAAGGCTGCCTCGCACAGCCAATTCCACATGAAAGCCTGGTCCTTCATTGTCAAGGCTGTCAAAGTTGCCACGACTCAAGAGAAGTTTGGCACATACCTTTGATAGTATCCTGCTAGTCCAAGGAAAATACTATCTTCTACCACATTCTTGGCCACTTCCCAAGAAACATCCACATTGAACTTTGATAATTCCCATGCTATCCCCGGCACGGACACCACATGCCCAAGGAAGTGCACTTATCGCATCCAGAACATGCACTTGGACAACTTACCATAGAGTTGGTGCTGTCGGAGGACCTCTGAAACCATTCTCAGGTGCTAGGCGTGATCCTCCAATGATCTTGAGTAGATAAGGATGTCGTCAATAAACACGACTACGAACCGATCCAGGTATTCCCGGAAGAGGTAGTTCATAAGCCCCATGAACACAGCTGGAGAGTTCGTGATACCGAACGACATGACCACAGACTCAAACTTCCCATATCTACATCAAAAGGTTATCTTTGAGATGTCACCCTCCTTCACCCTCAGCTAGTGATATCCCGAACGCAGGTCAATATTTGAGAACCACCCTACCCTTTTTAAGGGGTCAAAAAGGTTGTATATCCTCAAGAGAGGGTAACGGTTCTTGACCATTACCTAATTTAGTCTTCGGTAGTCTATTAACAGCCTGAGACCACCATAAGTCTTCTTTGCGAATAATACTGGAGCACCCCATGGTGACTCACTTGGTCGAACAAAACCCTTCTTCATTAGAAGGTCAATCTGAATCTGCAACTCCCGCAACTCATATGGTGACATCTTGTAGGGAGCCATCGAAATCGGATATGCACCAGGTTGCAAGTCTCTCCCGAACTCAACATTACTTCAAGGGGGTATAGTCCCCACCTCTACATGGAAGATTTCCATAAACTCACTGATGATCTCTAGGACTTCCACTATTTATTCATCCATCGACTCCACTGATAGTGAAGTTTAAAAGGAAAAAATGTGCTCCTCTTGCCTGATACTTTTTTCGAAACCCCGATCTCCAATGAATGTTACACATCAGCCATCCAAATATGATAACACGACCGTTCCTCGAAATCAGTTAATGATGGAACATACATAGAATAACCATTCAATTCCTAGGATGACATCTTATGGTTGTATCTACAACAATAGAAGATCCCTGATAGGCTGATGTGGCCCCATCATCTATTTACACCCTCGAAAAACATAAAACAAGTCGTTCTGACCTCCGAATGCTGTGCTCAGCACCATGGGCACTGGAAGTCTCTCACCATCAAAACCTAGAGCATGGGCTAGACTGGGTGAAAAAAAGATTGAAAAGCTCATGTATCGAACAAGGAATAGACAAGAGTACTAAACTAGCTGATCGTACCTCGAATGACTTCTGGCCCTGCTGGAACTGCTGCCTCTACTGCGTGCAAATGCCCATGTCTAGCTCCTATACCTCTCAGCTGTCGACCACCTCCCCGACCACACCCTGGTCAAGGACCTTGAGGAGCTCCCATAGGCTGGCCTCATCCTACAACACCTGCCCTCGGAGGAGCGGGATCTTGCTTCCCCTGCTGCTATGGCAGAAAGGGCCTAGCTGGAAACTACTGCTGTTGAGGTGGGCGTTGATACTGCTCACCCTCGCTATACTGTACCCTATCAGGGAACTGATTCTGATGGTTCCCTTATCTTCCACAAATGAAGCATATCAGCCCTAGGCCTGAAAAGAAAGGGCGAGGGTTGGGAGATCGGAACTGGAACTTTTGAGGCCTGCTTCTTGCTGGTCAAAACCTAGAGAGCCCTGATGATAGAGGCTTGCTGTTGACGGCTTTACCCTTTGACGGGCCCAACTGGATTCCCTCTCACGATACACCTCCCATCATGTGCATCTTTTCCACCAATTTATCCTTCTTCTGGATGTCCACGTACATTGGTAGGGTGAAGAGAGTAACAACATACTAGGGAGAATGTCGAAGTGCCTCCTCCAAACATCTTGCCCGAGACTCCTCATCCGAAAAGTGGTTGGGAGAAAATTGAAGGACATCCTTGAACTTGATACCCAACTCTCTCAATGACATACTCCCCTGCTAAAGGGAGAGTAGTTCCTACCTCCTCTCAACCTTCATTTTGGTAGAGTGGAATTCCACCTAGAACTCCATATCGAAATCAGTCCATGTCACCTAAGCCTCCCTCTTCTCTCCAAGATAAAGAATCCACCACTAACGTGCTGCTCCACACATCTGGATTACAGACAAAGGAACCCAGTACTCTGCCGGAGCCCAGATCAAGCTAAAATCTATCACCATCTCCTCTTTCCAGCTCTCTGTCTTCATGATAGAGATGATTCCCTCGTACTTTCTAAGGTTCTGCCGCTGGAAGGCTTGAAGTGTCTTCTGCCACTGATCGTCCTCCTCCACTCGGTCAGCCCTCTGTCGATCATCCATGTCAACCTCATGGGCCTCGATCTCCCACACTACTTGTGGTCATCTCCCAGGTTCCAGAGCTACAAGGTAAACAAGGAATGCCTAAGCCCGAGTAGTGTAAAATATTGTTCGTAATTTTTCATAGACTTATTATTCATTTTAAATCGCCAAAAATACCCGTGAAACATAAGAACACAAGTCATTATGATGCATGTACCTTCCCTAGGGTCTCTACCATGAAATAAGTGCAACATCACATGGTCGTTCGGTAGGCCCAGAGTCCTTTCATCGGATCACGGTGGGCATTAAAATCCCATGTCCTAGCTGGTCTTCTGTGGCTTATTTCATGCACCAAGATTACCCAACACAGTTTCCCTACCATCCCATGAAATCCTCATTGTTCCTAACCCCATTCTCCATCCTATCTCATAACTTGCCCCTGGATACCATTCTGTCATAACCCGCCTTCACCAAGATGAGGGAAGGGACATCAGATTTCCAGACCCTTCCTTCGTCAAGTTGAAGGAGAGATAATGACCCCCCAAGACCCGCCTTCAATAGGCCCCAAATTTTCAGCTAGCACCAATGGTATAGAATCATACACAATATGGAAGGCATTACCCCTTTTCATTATTAGGATCGGGAGATAAGATAGTAAATCCCAACAACACCAAAACTGGGGGGTAAGAGTAATTCCAAGTAAAACCATTCCCATATGCATGTTACATAAGTAAATACCACATAGTACAAAAATACTACAAAGGTAAAGTACCAAAAAAAAAAAAACTACAACTGCAACTGTCCCAATGTCCAAGCTAGTATGGCCCTGCACGATCCCTGATGTCCACCTGGAAACCTGATAGAAGTTTTATATATATAGGGTGATAATACAAGTGTACTCAGTAGGGAAAACCAAAGACTCTCATGCACAAGCGGGGAAGCATTCTAATGCCCTGTGAGGAAAGAGATAACCAAGAACCTATCAAGGAAAAATATCCACCCAAGCCTCACCAAGGCACACTAACCAAATAACACAAGTAAAGTAATGTATAGTAATAGAACATCTATATTTGTGTACCCCACACCACCTTCCCACGGGTTATTAAAGACAGCATATGCATCAACCCTATCCCACCATTCTCACCACATTCCCACTGCCACACCCCACCCACACACACCTGGTCCACAACCACAAATCCCTCTCATAATCACCTGGGCCACAACACCACGCATAACCATGCCCACCAACACTAGGGCCAGAACAACTACTACCACACCCGAATACACCTGGGCCTCATCCCAAAAACTATCGGGAAACAACCTGCCCACACACACCTGGGCCAACCACCACAAATACCCCGCCCGAAGAATCTACGGCTATAATGGAACTCAGGCCATCACAGCTTGCCCGAAGAGTCTTGGGATATTCAGGGAAGGGAGCAAAAAAGGAGCTAATAACCAGCCACTCATATGAGTGTTGGGAAAAACACCCTCTCCCATAAAATGGGGGTGTTTGGAACGAAGTTCCCAACATGGTTGGGCCACGAATAAGAAACATAAGAACCACCATTATATGTATAGGTTACAAGCACTCATCCCATCCTAGGGTTCCCAGAGCCATCCTAAGCACAAACACACTCGTTACTATTCATTCATAAGAAACACCAAACCCACGACCATGTCACCACTCATCCAATAAAATAATTCCCCAATGAGCCCATTCTTGTTTTCATATTCAAGCGATCAAATTTAAATAAATTATACACTACTGGGCAATCTAACAGGAAGAACCACAATCCAGAGAAAGAGAATCACCCAAACAATAATCTAATGATTCACACCTGGTTCTCTTGTGATGTCACAACAACCAACGGATCAGTGGGATCCCTAAAAGTACTGGAACCAAATGAAGCCTCGATATACAACCCCACACTGTTTCAGATTCACAACCGACAACTGTTCCACTACAAAGGATCCCATCCTAATCCAGATCACCCCATAAGCATCGAGCAGAATAAACAGACATTCCACTAAGACAGAGCAAGGATGAATCCAGACTCAAGTACATCATTCAATAAGTTTTCTTCATTCTTTATGGTTAACCGGGGTGATCACACAAGGATTTTTGTTTACTAGACATTCATTTAATTGAACGAGTTCACGTGATTAACCAAATTCCCATGTTGGAGCCATTCAATCATCATAGAAGACAGAGGCTCATTAATACACAAAGAAAGACCACTGATGGCCATCATTTTCAGTGGGCATAATCCCACACAATTCAGAACATAAATAATAAAGGGTAAAGAAAATACAACAGAAACATTGATCCCCCATTCAATCATCAAAAGTTTGTTTGTTATATTTATTAACATTTGGTTTCATCCATCTCGTAGGAACAATTGTATACCCTCCCAACATGATACACAGTAACGAGAGATGATGGAAAACCCATCATAGATCATCAATGATCGATGTTTCTCTCCACACAACAACAATTAGGGATGCGAAACATACATGGGAGTTGCTTTTGGGACACCAAGGATGACCAGAAAAACTCCTGCATAGATGCACCACTAGCCTCCGGAAGGGGAACTCCAAATGCACAAGGAAAAAAAGGAGACTACCAAGAGAAAGAAGAAGAAGTAATTATCGTGCGATATAAGGATGAGATCCCGTTGTTACGGGATATAGAAATGTGAACTGCTTTAAAGTCGGATCGTGGATTCACCACACAGTCGAGTGGTTACACACGACTGAATTAATTGTTATTTAATAACTCTCATAGAGAGAAGGTGGTAACCGTTGTGACATTAAAGGATTTTATATAAACAGAAGGAATGTTACACAGATACACAGCTAGGTCCGTTAAGGGTCTCCCCACTCATAGGAATTTAAACATTGATTATGGGTCTAAAAATGTCCTTGAACCACTTCCCAAAGGTTAAAAAGTCTTAAAAGTGGCATTACCGGAAATATTTAGAAGAAAAACTCGACAAGGCTATGTGACATCGATCGGTCGCACCAATGGGTGACACACCGATTGGTCACACCGATCTGTCGCACCGATCTGTGGCCCGCTGATCGTTCCACGCTGATCGTGTCACACAGATCAGTGTGACACCGATTGGTGACACCAATCATGTCACGCTGATCCCTCACAATGATCGGTCACACCGATCGGTCCCACAGTTTGGTCGCACTGATCAAAGACACACCGATCGGTCGCACCGATCGTGTCCCGCCGGTCGGTCGCACAGTGAAATGACGCCCTACCCCTGAGGCGCCACACTTAGGATCCAAAAAATTGGCAAAGGGATGGATCATTTCGGTCTCAGCCATTACATTTATCAAAGATTTTCAAAACTCTATAAAGGTAAATTGAATGCTCACCCTTTTATTTTAAAATGATTTTTCACAAGTATCTGAGGAGATTATTTTACAAATGTCATTGCTTATGGTGTTAGTGTGAAATAAATGAATAGTAGATAGTTGTTTTATTACTGTTTCCACTATGTTAAATTCATGGTGTTCTCTAATCCCCTAAAACATAGACTAGTTAAAGGTCCTCCATTAATTAAAGTGTTGTGTAATTGTTTATTTTTTTTATAAAAAAATTAAACAGCCTTTTTAGGGACCAAGTCTTGAAGGGCAGGATCAGGGCCTTATAATTGGTATCAGAGGAACTATCAAGATAAAATTGGAGATTATATGTTATTGAGTCTAGATGATTAATGGTCATAATTTGGTTTCTTAATTATGAAGACAGAATTCCCGTAGTTTTCTTGGTTTGACAATATGAATTGTGAGGGTGCAATTCCATTAGGGTGGGGGGAGAATGTAACATACCAGAAAATATTATGTAATTAAAAAATGTATTATAATTTAAATAACTATTGCTCTATTTTTATATAATTATCTTATTTATTTTAATTAAACTGATATTTTTTACTTTAATTTACATTTTTTTCATTATGTCACTGTATATTGAAATAATAAAAATTATTTATTCTATTATATAGTTTTTAAACATGTTTTAATAAATAAAACAAAAAAAATAAATATAACTAAAGGTAATAATAACGATAAAATATTATTATAATTTTTTAAATTAAAATAACCTAAATTATATTTATAAAAAAAATGATTTGAAATAAAGGTAAAAAGAATGTTAATAATTATTATTCAATGAGAGACATTTATATTAAAAACAAGCTTCATATTATGTAACTATTAATTTATTTTATGATGATTGTAATTTTATTTAAATAAAATATATATTGGTTTTTGAAAAATGTAAATTAATAAAATATTAAGTAATTATTAATATAAATTTAGTTTATATTTATAAATTTTAAGTGTTATATGTATATAAATATATAAAATAATATAATAACAAGTATATTATAAATGATATAATAAAAAAGAATAAATGAAATTTTAATATTTTAGATGTTGATATATACATATATATTATTGATAATTATATTTGAAAAAATATTTTATTGGATTATATATATATATATAATGGTGAAACAAATTTAGGAATATAGAAATGTAAAAAAATATGGAATGATAAAAAAATAGAAGATGAAATGTGAATCGGGTTAGGGATTTTTCAAGCAGAGAATCCATCAATGGTATATTTGATAACAATAAATCCTTTGAGGTCATTCCAGAGCGGGAGGCTTCATCCACTGGGTGGATTTCGAGGGAAAGGGAGATGTTGGGCTAAGCGAGGAGTGATGTCGAGTGCAGGTCGAGGTCGAGGAATTCAAATAAAAGAAAAAGAACGGTTTGATCACGTCTATGGTGACTTTTGGAAATTTCAACCACCAAATGTCATGATCAAGTTCGTTTCTAGGGATTGAGTAAGAGTTTTGAGGGCTGTCGTAGACACATCGATGGGAAAATAGGGTTTTGATTTCAGTTTAGAGCAACATGATGGGTGGAGATCTAGTTGTGTCTTCCATGGATTTGGATTTATGTGTGGTTTTATTTGTTTTGAAGTCTGATTCTTTATGAAATATCATATATTCAACCAATTTCTTTGTTATTAGTATCTTCATCCTATCACTCAAAGTGTTTCAATTTTTACATATTGTCGATTTAATCATCCTTCGACGTCTGATGTTCCATGTCCTTGTTTTAATTACTTCAATTCAATGTCATTATTGTGATGGTTTTATATTTTCTTCAAAATAGTGTAATAGTATAATGCTACTCAGATTTATTTTCAACAATTCATTATTTATTGTATGTATGAGGTTTATAGTGTCATACCAGTTGCAATCCATATCATGTATATAATATTTCTAATTTTCTAATTACGCATTTGTTTGGAAAGAGTAGTTTTTCAATGTTATATATATGAAAAATTGAATTGGAGATTCAGTATCAATTTAATATAATTAATTCGGTAGACAAACTTGTTGTTTTCTTTATTCAGTCTATCAGGTTGTATAAATTATTCATATATCTATATTTCTGCTTGATTTTTGCACAGCTTGCACTGCAATCTCATTTAAAAGTAGAAATAAAATATTCAAATAACTATATCTGTCTAAATTTATAAAAAGTAGAGTCCTGGAGGAAGTGTGTGATATTTTCTCTTTGTGTTGTGCTTTATTGGTCTAGTGAGTATGTGATATGAGTAGAATATTGAAGGATTAAAGTGATTGCATCGATATTCCAAAATCGTTATGGGATAAATATTTATTTTAGATTTTATTTTTTAAGGGAACATTTATTATACTCTAAATTTATATTTCCTTCTGAAAAGAATTAAAGTTATTTAGATTTCTATTTTGTATAATAGAGAAATATTTATTAGAAAGTAAAGGTTTAATTGAACGAATATTTTTATTGGGAATCATTTTATCAAAAAAACTTGTGTTTCATGACATGATATAAAATATATTATTTTAGGATTCATTTTTTAATTATTTTCATGTTTGAAATTTATTTTTTGGGTATGGGATGTTTGTTTTATTTATTTATTTCAAATTATAATATCAATTTTACTATTTTGTGAAATTCATTTCATTTTCTTAAATTACAGTTTTAAGGGTTTGTTTTTTTAATCAAATTATATTTTCAAAAGATGCACATATATGTTAGTATATATATGTATTTATCAAAATCAAACATGAATAGTAGTTTTAAAATATTGATAAATTTTTAGTTATTCGTCGCTTTGAATTTTTTAGATGTTCCATTTAATTATGTTAAAATATTGATTTCTATTTTTATTATAAAACTTATTTTGGAAGAATAATCTTATATAATTACATGTAGGTTTTAATTTTATTTCTTTTATTAATGTCTTATTTGACCATGAATTTATTTAATGTATATTCTTGTATAATTAAAAATAATAAAACCAGTTTATATAATGTATGATCAACAAAATATTAATTATGAATAATTTATGAATTTCATAAATTCATCATGTCGTATGAATGTATTGTGAAAATCGTGTTTATGGAAAAAAATTTACGATTTTTCATTGCACTTCATACATGTATCTTAACATATAAGTATACACATACCATTGGACATTGAATAATCTTTACATGAATGAATTTTATGGGATTAAGAAATCAAATTTTAAATATTTGATTTCTAACTAATCTTCCATAGGCCTGGTTTGTGTAGCATGAGATTGGGTCATTCTAATTCAAACATATAATTTCCCATTAATAATAATAAATATTTATATAATTATATATTTAAAAATTAAATCGAACATGTTTGTTTCAATAATGATTATAAATATATTTTCAATGCTAAAACTCAAGTAAAATTATATGTATACAAGGAAAGCTAAGAAAAAAATGTATTATAAAAAACGGTACACAAATTTTTTAAATACGAAACGAAATCGGATGGTCAATTAATCCATCAAGTGGGTAGGCCCTAGATATGATTCATTGTTTTTGAGTGGTAACAATTGTTTTCTTAAGATCTTTCTAAATATTTTCAACGAAATCATTGGATTAGTTTAAATTATTTTTTGATGTATAATTATTTTTCATAACATTATATTATTTGATAAAATTTGTTTTAAAAATGTAATTGAATTTAATGAATGTTCTATCAAGTTTATATTTTTATTGGGATTTATCAATGATTTTCAAAACTTTTTACTGGGTAATTGAATTTTCATCCATTAATTTTCAAATGTTTTTTCATAGGTATCTTAGGAGATTATTTAACATTGTCATCGCTTTTGATGTTAGCGTGCATTGGAAGCATAGTGGAGAACTGTTTTATTAGTGTTTCAACTCGGATAAATGTAAGGTGTTGTCAAATCCCCCATAACCTAGACCTCTAAAGGGTCTTATTTTGTTTATAATGTTGTTTAATTGTTAAATTTTTTATAAAAAATTTACACAAAATTTATAATCACCAAGTCCAGAAGATTGGGATTGGGACATTATAATTGGTATCAGAGGAACAATCTACAAAACTCTAGAGATTATATGTCATCGAGTCTTGATGTTTAGCAGTCGTAATGGGTTTTATTAATTCTGAAGACTGAAATTAATAATTTTTTGGTTCGGAAAAATGAATTGTGAGGGCGCACATTCTATATGGGGGGGGGATGTAACATAACAGAAATTATTAATTAATTAATAAATGAATTATAATTTAAATAAATAATTTTATATTTTTATAAAATTATCTAATTTCGTTTAATCAAATTGAAATCGGTTAATTTAAATTATATGATTTCTTATCATGTCACTATATATTGAAATAATAAAAATTAATTATACATTTATATAATTTTTGACATGTATTAATAAATAAAACATAAATAAATAAATATAATTACAGGCATCAATATGGAAATATATTTTTATAATATTTTAAATTAAAATATCCAACATTATTTTTATAACAAATAAAGATTTGAAATAAAGTTAAAAATAATAACAATAATAATTAAAAGAAAGACAATTAGTTTAAAACATGACTTAATATTATGTAATCGTTAATTTAGATTATGATGATTGTAATTTTATTTAACTAAAATATATATTATTATTATTAAATGTAAGTTATGAAATTTTTATATAATGATTAATATAATTTTAATATATATTTATGAATTATAAGTGTTATATATATATATATATATTAAATAATATAATAATAATTAAATTAAAAATTATTGAATGAAAAATAATAAATTAAATTTGAATATTTTACATGTTTTTATGTATATATTATTATTAATTATATTTAATTTAACATTTTAATGGAATATATATATATAATGGTGAAACAAATTTATGAATATGAAAATGTTAAAAAAAATGAAATGATAAAAAATAGAAGATAAAATGTGAATCTGGTTAGGGTTTTTTTAGCAGAGAAGCCATATGTGGTATAGTCGAGGGCAATAAATCCATTGAGGTCAAGTGAGAGTGAGAGGCTTCATCCATCGAGTGGATTTCGAGTATGGGGGAGACATAAGTCTGGGAGAGGAGCAATGTCGAGTGTAGGTTGCAGTCATAAAAGTTGAATATGAGAAAAAGAATGGTCCAATCATGTCTATGGTGACTTCTAAAAATTTTGACCACCAGACATCATGATCGAGTTCAGTTCCAGGGTTCAAGGAAGAGTTCTGAGTGCTATCGAAGGCAAATCAATGAGATAATAGGCTTCTGATTTTGGTTGAGAGTGGCACGATGGGTGGATACATGGTTATCTCCTCCTCATATATGGATGTAAGTGTGGTTTTATTGGTTGTTAAGTTTGAATCCTTATAAAATATCATCTATTAAACAAATTTCATTTGTATCCAAATTGTTATCATTTCTGTTGGAGCATTTCAATTTTTATGGAATTGTCGATTTCCTCATCCTTCGACATATGATGTTCTATGTCGGTGTTTTAATTTAATCAATTCAATGTTGGTAATGTCATGGTTTTGTAATTTCTTCATAACACTATAATGGTTTAATGCTACACAAATTGATTTTCAACAATTCATTGTTTATTGTATGGATGAGGTTTTTTAGTGTCATACTAGTTGCAATCTGTATGACATATATAATAGTACCAATTTTCCAATTAATTCTCTCTTGTAAATAGTAGTTTTTCAGTGTTATATATCTAGAAAATCGAATCAGAGATTCTGTATCAATTTAATATAAACAATTTGGAGGACACACTTATTGTTTTTTTATTCAGACCATCTGCTTGAAAAAAATATTTATATCTCCCTATTTCTACATGACTTTGTACATATTGCACTACATATTTATCTTAAAGTGGAAATAAAATATTCAAATAGTTTAGTCTCTCCAAATTCATAAGTAACAACATCTTAGAGGAAGTGTGTGATATTTTATCATTGTGTTTCGGTCCAATTAGTATGAGATACGAGTAGAATATTGGAGGAGTAAAGTGATTGCATCCTTCATCCAAAATCCGTAAGGGATAAAAAACTATTTCAAAACTTTTATTTATTTATGATATTATTTTTTAAGGGAACATTTATTTTATAGTAAATTTATATTTCCTACTGTAGAAATTTACATTTATTAATAAATCTTGTTTTGTGTAATAAAGAAATATTTATTTCTATGTTAATGTTTAATTGTACTCATATATTAATAGGGTATCTTTTTATTGGAACGACTTGTGTTTTATGGAATGATCTCAAATATATTAGTTTAGGATTTAGTTTATAATTATTATCGAGTTTGAATTTTATGTTTTTGTAAGGGATGTTTTTTTATTTATTTATCTCAAATTATAATATCTATTTTTGGGTTCTGTGAATGAAATTTCATTTACATAAATTATGGTTTTAATGGATTGTTTTTATTAGTCCAATTCTTATTTTAAATGATGTACATATATGTGTGTGTGTATATGTATTTATCAAATTCATTCATGATTAGTAGTTTGAAAATATGGATAAATTTTTAGTAAGTCGTTGCTCTAAATTTGTTAGATAGTCTATTTAATTATGTTAATATGTTGATTTTTATTTTGATGAATAAACTTATTTTGGGAGAATAATTTTATATAATTACATGTATGTTTTAATTTTATTTCATTTATCAATGTTTTATTGAAACTTGAATTTACTATATTTATTTAGCTATATATATAAAAAGAATAAAACCATTTTAAATAAATTATTATGAACAAAAATATTATGAATGAATTTGTAAATAATTTCTTAAATTCATTGTGTCATATGCATGTCATGCACAAATCATGTTTACGGCCCAATAATGAAGATTTTTTATTACACTTCATACATATATCTGCACATATAATTATACATATACTGAAGAGAATTTAATAAACTTTACATTAATGTATTTTATGGGATTAAGAAATGATGTTTTACATATGTGATATCAATATAATCATCCATATAAATGGTTTGTGTAGCATGTGATTTGTTCATAATAATTCAAACTAATGATTTCCCATAATTATTAATAATTATATAATTATTTAAATATGTAATTATATAATTAGATATTTAAAAAGAAATTGAACATCTTTGTTCCAAGATTATTATAAATTTATTTTCAATGATAAAACACCATTGATAATTATATGTTTATTAGCATGCTATGAGAAATATGTATTATAAAAACTGGTACTCTAACTTTGTAAATACAAAGTGGAATTGAATTGTAAATTCATCGATCATGTTGTTAAGTACAAGATATCCTACAATGTTTTCGAGTGGCATCAGTTGTTTTTTAAGAACATGCTTAATAATTTCAACCAAATCCCAAGATTAATTTAAAAGCGTTTGTGAAGTATAAATATTTTTCAAAGATTTATATTATTTCATAATTTTTTTCACAATTTTAATTGAATTTCATGACTGTTTCATTAAGGGAATATTTTTATTAGGATTAATCAATGATTGTCAAAACTCTTTATTGGGAAATTAAATGCTCACCCTTTTATTTTAAAATGATTTTTTACAGGTATCTTAGGAGATTATATTACAAATGTCATTGCTTTTGGTGTTAGCATGCTACGGAAGCGTAGGGGATAGTTATATTTTTTTTCAACTCTGATTAATGTATGTTGTTGATTAATCCTCCGGAACCTGGAGGGGTAAAAGGTACTCTTTTGGTTAAAGTGTTGTGTAAATGTTTATTTTTTTACAAGAAAAATATTAGACATCATTTTTAAGCATTGATTTTGGAAGTGCTGGATCAGGGCGTTATAATGACCCACTCCAATATTAATCAATTAATATAACATTATTATTTAACTTAAAATTCTTTTGTGTTGAAATGTGGATTATTTACTTGATAGAGTGAAGAAGTGAGAGTGAGACATGATGTTAGAGCCATTCCTAAATTTGATAAGGATCCCCATGTGATCCTCATAACTTGGCTATGTGACTCACCTATTTTTACTAGTCATGGGAACCTGGATGGTTAGATGGGATAACCTATATATATGATTCACTAGTAGAATAAAACCATTCTAGTGGATCCATCTGCAACATGAAAGGTTCAGGCTATGGATGTGTGACTAGGAAAGGGCGTATGCATAGAACCAGTTTTTCTGAGACCTCTGAGACTAGATATAAGTCTAAAAATTAGTCCTATAAAATTTTATTATATATTCTATTGCGGACCCACAATAATACATAGGTTTCCCCCATGACATTAATATACTTGATACTTGATACATTATATTGTTCATTGTTACTATTTGACACCAGAGTATCCTTTATTAATTCACTTATTATTTGAATGACCCTTGAATCTATTTTATTAAATCTTGTCCATATTTATATAATAAGTGAAAATTATCATTTTTCTTGATTATATTACTTTATTTCTAGAAATGGTTCCCCGTGATTTTCTAGAAAATTCTTACTTTTTAAATGGTGAAATGGTATTCTTTATAGGATTAGTTTATTAAATGAAATTAAAATGTCAAAAAATGTATTTTTTAACTAATCATAATACTATATTATTTGTAATCACCTTTTCAATATTTATGTTTACGTAGCATGTAACTGAATAAATTTTTTTGGTGGAATCCTGCTGAGTTGTTTATCTCACATCCATTTTTTATTTTTTTTATGTTTTAATCCTATTATGATCTTATAGAAGGTGTCTTTGATTTCACCTTCCTTTGCGGGTTCATGTTAGGGTGACCAAGTGAGGGTGACATGGGACATGGTCAGTGGCCATGGATCACCAGAAGCTGGGTTTTGGTTGTAAAATTTGGTTTTGGTTTCTACTATCTATTTAGTTGTAGTTATGTATTTATTTATTTTTATATATGATGTTGTTTCCATATTATACTAGATTATTGTAAATATTTTAGGGAGAAATCATTCCCAATGGTTATTTTTTGATTCCCAGGTACTTTTCTCTAGCTCATGGAGATTAGGAACCCTCTTTGAGTTCATGGAGAATCAGTTCATGTATCAGTTTAGATGGTATCCATGGACGATTCATTACAATAGACCATTGGGTATTATTTTTTATCATGATAGTATAATTAATACCATTATTTTATACTCATGTTTTCTTCCTGGTAATTTATGAAAAATATCACCCAATTTATTTCTCATAACTCTTGTTTTAATTTCACATATAACCAAATTTATCTAATTCATATAGAATGTTTTATCATGTATCTATTTCATTGATTATATTAAATAAAAATATATTTCACATCATTAATATTTGATAAACTAATATTGAATTATCTCATGTATAATTGTGTGTTGAGTATCTTTTACTAAGAAATTGTTTCCCTATTGTTTGAAATTTATACTATTTATAAAACTATTTCTCACATATTTCTAAAACTAAAATAATTTTATTTTGACTAAAAATTCACATAAATACTTTTCTCCACCAATATAGTAATATTAAAACTTCACTACTCACAAAAATATTTAAAATTAAAATATATTACTTTTTTATAAATGAAAATTGAAACTATTATATGATATTTACCATTTTATTTGACTATATATCCTCAAAATGAAGGGTCATCATATATTCAATGATATATATTATACACACAATGAATTATCAATCCATACTATGTATCACCTTGAAATATATACATGTCTTTTGAATCTTATGTATACATGACCAATAATTTATTATTTATTTAAAAAAATCAATTAACCAGTTTGTAATTCCTGAGAACTAATTAATTTTTTTTAAAAAAAAATCCTACATTAACACAACCCTTTTTTGTGAAAATAGGAAACTTTTTTTATTTTTATCAACACTTCCATAAATATAATATCCATATATAGAAACAAAATATATGTAGATTTTCAAAAATTGATGGATTTACTTAAAACACATTGACATCATTATTTATGTTCATATAAACACAATATAGAATAAAACATTTCATACACATTAGTTAATTTTCTATATTAATTCAATCAAAAAAATTCATTATTATCGTCAATACATTTTATTTCAATAGAATCCACTAAAAATAATTTTTTAATTATTCAAAGATAGTTATGCGACATATTTAAAAAATTAAAACATAAAAATAATGATTTATGATCATATTATGTAAAATATGAAATTATTACAATAAAAATTATAATTTATTAAATTAATATTTAATATTTTCATAGGGAAATGAGATAGATAAATATAAAATAAACATCAATGAAATAAATGATATTGGGAGTCCCCTTACCATATGTGTCATTTTATTCCATTAGATATTCACCTCTTATACAAAACAAATATATGTTTATAAAAATTTATATATATATATAAATATTTATTTATTACACTTTTTATGTTTTTATTAACCTGTAATAGTCATTATAATTTATTTTCTAATTATTCCTTGGTGATAATATCAATTGATATTTTTTTTGGAATTGTCATATTTTTAGTTTGATTTCATGGTTTTGATTCTTTTCTAATTTTGAATTGTTCAAATTAACTCTATAATTATAAATAAAGCATTGAATTATAAGTTTTATTATCATATATATGTTTCACTAGCCATCCGTGAAAGATGTGATATGTAAGTAATTAACAGCATCCTATTGTGAGGGTAAAATATCCATCAAAATAATTTATCAATGCAAGAGAGAGAGAGATGATACATATAAAATAAAAATATTTTTTAAATATTAATTATTATCATAATATAAAATATATATAAACATCCATAAATTATATGAAAATTATGGAAATGGAAATGCACTCTTACTAGATAAACTAACCGTTAATGATAAGTTGTCCAAAGGGGATGAGAGAGAGATACTATGTATACATATATTATAAATATTATTTTTTAAAAACATTAGTATAAATTTTAAATATATGTTAATATATTATGGGTGATTATTATTATTATTATGAATTGTAATATAATAATTGGAAAATGAAAAATAAATAGGGGAAAGGAGAGATTGGGTACCTTTAACATTAGTAATATTTAGAATCATAATCCGTAATAAAGTTGAATATTAAATAAAAATTAAAATATGAAGAAAATAATTTTTTTCAGGATGTAAAATTTTAGTGGGAAAATAAGTAAAACACACAAAAGAAATTAGTGGCCAATTTTCATGAAATTTAGAAAAAAATAGTGACAAGATGTTTGTGCTATAATTATCAACTTCCTTCGCACTCATTTAAACATCATGTATAATAAATATATGTATTTTATAAATATGTTAATGATTAAATATGATATATGTTCTATAACACCACAAAAATTTTATGGTATTCTTCTTTTAAATATATTATATTTATAGCCTATATTTCATAAAGCAAAGTTTTTCTTTGAAACAATAATTGGTTATTTAATAGATAGTCCTAACCAATCCATTAAACATAAATTTTCCACTCCTATGTTTTGAATTTTGAAAAACTTCCATCTAGAGTTGTTACGAGTAATTCATTTGGAGTCTGATAGAACCGACATGATTTTATGATGAATAGTAACATCCCCATATGAATAGTAATATTACCCTCATGAATATTAAATAATTATAATATTTTATTTTCTTAATGTAACAAGATAATATGATCTTAATTAATTTTTCAATATGATATAAAACTAATTATACCATTAAAATTGTTATTTTTTGAATTAAATATGATTTTATATAAAAATTAAATTAAAAATACTTATACAATTATTTTCAAAAAATATATTTCATTTTTTAATTCTACATGTTGAAAAATTGTTGGGGTGATTTTTTGGGATTCTTCTAAAATGCTTGAATTTTTCTTGAAAAGTAAAAATACACTTTGGAGTTTTCAAAAGATTAATGATATCATAATGATATAACAATTAATTTAAAAGGCAGGTCGACTTTTGTACAATAAAATATTTCATTAGGTGTCCTAGGAGGCTAAAACATTATTCCAATAGCAAAAAAAAGTCCAAGGATGTTTCACAAACCACTAACGAGGTGTCCCTTTTTATTTAATAAAAAGATCCCTCTCATTTACTATAAATACCCACTCACCCTCTTCATTTTAATTCATTCAAAACACATTATCCTAAAATATCTAGAATTATCACTTCTCAAGAAGTCCTCCCAAAGTGGTCCTCAATCACCCATGGTTCAAACCTTAATGTTTTAGGAATTACTCTTCAATGTATGGGACTCTACCACACCTATCTTTTCATAATGCTTTCTTTTTATGTATTCCATTTTATTTTCAATTAGATTATGTTGGGATTTTTCATTCCATATTAACCATTCCAACAATATTTTTTAAGAGTTCTAAAATACCCCCTTTCCCTCATCAAACTATTTTATGAAATTCTATGTGATGTCGTTAGGCTGGCGAATTTTCATGATAGATTTCTCAATTATTATTCTATTTTCAGTCCCATTATTTTATAATTCTTTCCTCTTATCTCCTCATCCAAATGATATGATAATTATAATACCTTACATGAACTATAATTATATTATTCTAATAAAATATTTCTTCATCATCTCTCTTTCCCCCACCACTTATACTGAAAATAGAAACACCATCTGTGATGTGTTAATTTATCACAATCATGGACGACATGTACTCAATTTTCATTACCATATTTAATTCTGGTCATGAAACCATTTTTATAGTTGAAACTGGTCATAATATATGTATTTAATCAAATTAGTTTTCTAGAATAATTACACACATATAATATCATATAATAATATAAAACAAGTTCATTATTAACAAAATCGTCAAGTTAAACCAATCTTTTGTAATTAACATTTAACTAATAAATCGTCACCATGGATTATAAACCAAAATTATTATAATGTAATTTATATCTCTGTAATTTCGTTAATAAGATATATTAACAAATTCTGGATGTTTTACAACATTTCAAATGAACATCTATTCTTGAATACAAGTAAACAGATCATGAAAACCAAGGAAGAAAATCCTTCCTAAACAATAAAATTGAAACCACTAAACCCATAAAAGTGCCCTAAATGAACCTGATAAGGTTATAATAAAGTAGTTAAATTTATAGTAGGTTCTGGATCTATTTATTAATGAAGCTAAATTGAATTATTGAGGTCATTAAAACAAACTAAGAACACACTTGAGCATAAGGTAAGGGGTTTCTCATCTCACATTCATTTTCGTGAGATATACATTGTTCACCACTTACTTATTTCATGTGGTGTTTTGTGTAATAAATTTGGATATATATTATAATTATTCTTTTTATATTCATTTCATTTTTTGATTCATATGTTTGTTATTTTTTTGGTCATACGACTCTATTTATTACAATGGGGTAAGGGACTTTGTCTCAAATTCCATTTCATTATATGTTACTTGGTATTGTGCACCAAATATTTCTTATGGGTTGTATTCACTACCCATTTTAGATCAATTTTCATTTGAAAATGGAAATATATTATATAACCATATTCTGGAATCATGGTTATGGGTATTGTCTTATTCCGTATACTCGTTTACATGTGGTGTTTATTTGGAATGTTGTTTTAACTATGGAAATATTGATGAATATGTTTCCTCTACTCTATATAAACATTTAAAAGGGTGATTTTACATGTATTAAATATATTTATAATAATGATTTGGACTAGAAGCGAAGGGTGTGTCTTGATATAGCCCCTCGGTGCATCAACATGTCTCATGAGACTAATCAGTTAGCGACAAACCATTCAAGTTTGTTTACAAAACTTATACGGGTTTCTACCCACAAAACTAAACCATTTTAATGGTATTATGGTATCATGTTCTAGATACATGACTTCCAAATAATAATAATTCTTTTTAATTTTTATCTGTTATTACAATCCATGAATGTTTCACTATGAAAAAATCTATTGATGCATGTTCATTCTTAGTTTGTTAATGCCATGTGCTTTTCATTTATTCACCATGACATATTTATTAATCCAAGTTTCTTATGATTTAGTAAATATTTATTTATTAGTGTTCAATTTGCGACCTTTAAATGAATTTGAGCTCACCCCTTCGATTTTTACTCCAATAAATTATTAAGAGGAGAAAATTTATTGACCTTTTGTGGATGTAGTTTTTTTTGTAATTTATTGTAATTTTTTACCTTTCCCAATGTAATTTTAGTTATCGGTATGTATATAGATTATTAAAAACAACTAAATGGATCATTAATTTGGTATTTTCATTCCTTCAAATAATTCCAATGTATCATGTAATGCACCAGCTCCATTCTAGAGGGTTCGAGGTATTACAGTTGGTAATAAAAGAAGTTATTAGAAAACTGGAAAACTAGATTGGAAATTGTCGATTAGGGAACAATGGACTATGGTAGTATTTTAGGACAAACGTACATTAACATCTTGGAATTTCGGTATGGAATATATTATTTGGATCATTCTAGAAAATATATCCATGTCTAGATAAAAACAGGTATAGGTGGATCTAGCACCAATGTACCTAGGAGTGAAAAAAATGACAAGGAGTTTTGGGCATGACCCTTGGTATCCTAGTACATGACAACAGGCCTTACTACACTCTTGGTATTGACACTCCTAGTTGATATGCATAGGATAATTCATATTTTATTTATAATCCATTATGATGGATTTTAATCTAAATTTTTCCTCATAGAAGCGTTGTTTATGAGATTTTTTATGAATAGACTTTTAATATATGTTTTGCAATTTTCTATTTGAGATTCATAACCAAATCTAATATATGCCATTATTTATAAATGGTGCCTAATGGATGAAGCGGAATCCATACTGGTGGGAAATGTAGGGATCTCCCCACTGAGAATGCAAACAAATTCAATGTTGGCACTGATCAGATCATGACCGTATTTGGAAAACTTACTCAGGTTGGGACAAATAACAATGATACACCTGTTTTGGACCATTTAATGTGGCATGAGACCCCATATTTTTGTGTGAATACTAATCCAATGGTAGCAGAGTAGTGAATCAATTCCATGAAATAAATATTCATTGCATTACAATGTGATGAAAATGAAAAGGGATGTTAGTATATTGTATCAAGGGTGATGCTGATCAACGGCGGTCCTTGATCCATAATTCCATGAAGGAAGAATAAATAAAATATATGGAATGGAGGACTTTTAGTGAAATATTCTTTGAATAATATTTCCATCATATGAAAATAACATAAACGAAGAGGAAATTGTTTAGCTTAAAACATTGGGATG
The DNA here is from genome assembly GCA_963277665.1 of Viscum album. Lineage (NCBI taxonomy): Eukaryota > Viridiplantae > Streptophyta > Magnoliopsida > Santalales > Viscaceae > Viscum > Viscum album. Next base: position 1,032,506,014 of record OY728156.1, read on the forward strand.
AACACAGTGTTGTGGAGTATGAGGCTACCTTCACAAGACTATCCAGGTATGACATAGATTACATATGAGACACGGATGATAAGATTGATCATTTTTCTAATGTATTATGACAAGTCATCAATGGTCACTGGCTTCTCAAACATTTTTATCATATGATGAAATTGTATTAAGTTCCATAAAAATTGTGATGAATTTTTCTAAATCAAATTTGTTCAATGGGAACCAAGATAAGAAGTGGTAATCCGATAACCATGGAAAATGTGAAGTGCCAATTGATGAACAAGGGAACAATGTGATTTCCATTATAGGATAATTGTGTAAAGAATCAGCTTGGGAAATGCTTGAAAGGCATAGGAGTCTACTAAAATTGTGGAGAAAAGGGTCATCGATATAATGAATGCTATGGGAAGAAACAATTCAATTATGTTCAATGCTACAATTTTTGAGAGATGAAACACTATTAAAATTATTGTCTTAAATGCCAAGGAAAAATGCCTCCGAAAATGACAATAGAGTAATGGAAAGCTTATGAGATTACCACTGTGGAGATTGAAGTCCCTAATGATGTGGTGGTAGGTACATTAATTGTATCCTCAAACATGGAGAATGAATTATATGATTCTGGATCATCACATTCATTTATATCTTCCCATTTTTCCATGAAAAATATACATGTCCATTTTTATCTAATAAAAGAGCAGTTAGTTAAAACACATAGAGGATGTATCATTACAACAAAGGTGTGTCAATCAGTCCCTCTTATGACACATATATTTGATTTATTTTCTAACCATATCATCATATCAATGACTTACTTTGATATTATTATGGGAATGAATTGGCTATGAAACTATGATGTAACTATTTATTGAATGAAAAAGGATGTTACAATTTTTTAAAATGCTGTGGAATCCTGTACCTTTAGAGAAAAACCCTATCCATATGATTCTTATCTAGATCGACCCCTAGTATCTCTATTGAAATCAATACATGGAGTGTAAGATAAACCAATATCTATGTTCAAGAAAAGAAATATTCAAATTGAAGATGTGTATATAGTGAAAGAATACATTGATGTATTTCAAGAGGATTTACCTAGACATACTCTAGACTCGAGAGTTGAGTTCTCTATTGATTTAATTCATGATGTGAAAATTATATCAAAGACTCCATATAGAATAACCAGTGTGGAATTAGTGGAACTAAAGAGTCAACAAGATGAATTGAGTGAGAGAAGATTTATTCAACCTTCTGTTTCTCCATGGGGAGCCCCACTACTCTTCGTCAAAAGAAAGATGGATTCAAGAGGCTATGCATTGATTATAGGGTAATCAATGCTATTATAATAATGAAAAATCTTCCTCTTCCGTGAATTGATGATTAATTTGATCAACTTCAGGAAGAAAAATACTTTTTGAAGATTGACATTCTATATGGATATCATCAGATGTGTGTGAGGAAAGAAGATATTCTAAAGACAGTATTTTGAACCTGGTACAAGCATTACGAGGTGACCAAGATGCCTTTTGTACTAATGAAGGCACAATATGTTTTTATGGATTTAATGAATAGAGTTTTCAATCAATATCTTGATAACATTGTAGTTGTATATATCAATGATATCTTGGTATACTCAAAAATCTATAAAGACCATGAGAATCACTTTCAGATTATTCCAAAAACTCTTAGAAAAAATGAATTTTATGGGAAGTATTGAAAATATGAATTATGGCATCAATTAGTTTCTTTTCTAGGCCATATTTTCATTAATAATGGAATCTATATTGATCCTATGAAGAAACATTCAATCCATGATTGGCCCATACCAACAAAAATAATTGAGGTACGCAGTTTTATTAGCTTAGCAGGCTACTATCGGCATTTCTTTTAGAATTTCACCTGAATAGATATCCTTCTAACATGGTTCCCACATAAATTAGTAATGTTTTTGTGAAATATGAAAATAAAAAATGATTCAATGAATTGAAATGAATATTATTAAATGATCCAATTTTGACTCTTTCATATGGAAGGGTTGGATTTTTAATATACAGTGATGCCTAAAATAATCGACTGGGTTGCGTCCTTATGACAAATAATAAAGTTATTTCTAATGCATCAAGGCAATTGATGACTCATAAATAATATTACTCGAATCATGATCTTGATTTTGTAGTTGTAATCATAGCTCCGAAAATATGGAGACATTATCTTTGCGATGAAAAATGTGTGATATACATGGATCACAAGAGTTTAAAATACCTTTTCACACAAAAATAAATCAAAATGATGAAAAATATATGTCTGAAGTTACTCAATTATTATGATTTATCAAAACACTACCACCCCAGAAAATAAAATATGGTGAAATATGATTTGAGTAGAAATGACCGCTGAATTTTAAACATGATAAGCCTTCAAAGGGATCCTATGTTCATTGATATAGTAAATATGGATATGGAAATCTTCATAGAAGGTAATAGATCACTACTATTTCAAATGGTTTCCAAAACTTTTTACCAGAATGGATAAAAAGTTCGTAGATTGATGATGTAGAGTTTCAAAAGAAAATTAAAGTTTAAAATGATGGGAAGATGATTGAATTTGTATATGAAGGTGGTATTTTTAAATTTGTAAAAATACTTTCTATTCCCACTATTCCTGTCATAAAGATGGGACTATTGAACGATGCTCAGAGCTCTAATTCCTCTATAAACCCTATTATTGGAATGATTTATAGAGATCTAAAGAAAATTTTTTGGTGGGACAACATGAAGAGGGAGATTGTTGATTAAGTGTAGATATGTTTTGTTTTTCAAAATGTGAAGACTGGAAGACAACATCCTAGAGGAGTCATTAAACACCTTTCTATACCAATGTGTAAATGGGATGATATTAAACTGTATCTTTTCATGGGGTTACCAAAGACTCAAAGAATGAATAATGTGATATAGGCATTGTTGATCGTCTTTCAAAATAAGAACATTTTCTTGGAATAAGAGATGACTTACCACTTGAGAATTTATACATACTCTATATTAATGATGTTTTAAGACATCATGTTGTACCCTGATCAATTATTTCTAATCATGATCCACATTTTACATCAAAATTCTGGAAAGGTATCCAGAAGAACTCAAATACTCACATTTGTATGAGTAATTCTAATCACCCGAAACCAACAGATATTCTGAAGGGATTATTCAAAGTCTAGAATACATGATGAGATCATTTTATATTCACTATCAAAGTTTTTGGGTTCAATACTTTCCTTTGGTGGAATTTCCCAACAATAATATATTCCATTATAGTATTCAAATTGTTCGATATGAAGCATTATATGGAATGAGATGTCACACTCCAACTTGTTGGGACAAAGTTGGTGAGAGGAAACTTATAGGCACAAATTTTATTAATGTGACCATATAAAACGTGAAGATAATCCAATACTGTATTATCATAGCCCAAAGTAGGTAGACGAGTTATGCTGATAACTGGAGAAATGATTTGGAATTCCAAGTTTGAGATCATGTCTTTCTAAAAGTATCTCCATTTAAGGGTGTCTTAAGGTTCCGTAAGAAAGGTAAACAGAGCTCCAGGTACCTCAAACCATTGGAAATTCTGAAAAGAATCACTGTTGTAGCATACCATTTAGAAATGCTACCATGTCTCTACAATGTTCATGTTGTGTTCCATGTGTCGTTGTTGAAGAAATACATGCCAGACCAAATGTATGTACAGACCTATAAAAAATTAGGACTGGAACCTGATTTCTAAATACCAAGGAGATCCTATCAAGATTCTTGACACAAGGGATAAGGTATTGAGAAATCAGACAACATGTCATGTAATGGTACTTTGGATAAACCATAATATGGATGAAGCAATGAGGGAACCTGAGGATGTTAAGAAGAAGAACAAACCATATATTTTTGGTGGGCTTTGTACCAAAAATTCGAGGATGAAATTTCCTAAAGAGGGAATAATATAACACCCCAAAAATTTTAGTGTCTGTCTCCCATAAATATATTCTACTTAGAGCTTATATTTCATAAATCACTTTTTTTCTTTGAAACAACAGTTGGTTATTTAAAAGATAGTCATAAACTAGCCAATTAATATAAAATTTCCACTTCAATGTTCTGAATTTCAGAAAATGGTTATCTAGATTTATGACCAGCAAGACATTTGGAGTCTAATTGAAACAACAATATTTTTTGATGAATAGTAACACACCCTTATGAATAGTAATATGAATAGTAATATGACCCTTATGAATAGAAAATAAATATAATATAATTTTTTATTATTTTAACAAGATAATAATGTCTTAATTAATTTTTCAATATGATATAAAACTAATTATAACCTAAAAATTGATATTTTACGAATTAACTATGACATTATTTTAAAATTAAATTAAAAACACATAGAGAATTATTGCCAAAACATTGAGTTCATTTTTGTATTATATAATTCAAAAAATGGTTTGGGTGAATTTTTGGGATTATTCTAAAATACATGACATTTTTATTAATAATAAAAATACAGTTTTGAGTTTTCAGTAGTTTATTGACATCATAATGAAATAATAATTAATATAAATGGATGGTATAATTCTTTATTGTATAATATGACATGATGTGTCCTATGTGGATAAAATCATGGGAAATACCATGGTTAAGCCCATGGTTTTGCAAAAACAAATAACGAGGTGTCCGTTTTAATTAATAAAAAACCCTCTCACTTTTACTATAAATACCAACCCACACCGTTCATTTTCATTAATTAAAAACTCATTATACCTAAATTAATGTAATTATAATATACATAGGAGTCCTACCAAGGTGTCTTCAAGCCCCCAAGGTCTTAACCTTCCTGTTTTTGGAACTACTCTACATGGTTAGGGAATATAACACCATTCTCTTTTCTTGAAGCTTTCATTTTCTATTTTATTATTTATTATCAATTGGATTATGTTGGGTTATGTCATTAAATATTACTCTTTACTTAAATATCATTTTAGAGTGATGAGAAAACCCAATTCCATCATCAAACTATTTTATGAAATTTTATGTGACATTATTTGGATGATGAATTTTCATGAGAGATTTCTCAATTTTTATTCTATTTTGAGTTCTTTATTTCATACCTATTTCCTCATATCCCCTAATAAAAATGATATTATAATTCCATTACCTTAAATTAACTATAATAATATAATTATAATGTAATATTTCATCATCATCTCTCTTTCCTCCTCATTTTATACAAAAAATGAAAACACCGTCCGAGATGTGATAATTTATCACATTCAAGGAAGACATGTCCTCAATTTTTCATTACCATCTTCAATTCTTAGCATGAAACAACTTTTATGGTTGAAACAGATAATACTACATGTATTTAATCTCATTAATTTTCTGTAATCCTTAAACACTCGTAATATAAAATAATAATACAAAACTAGTTTATGATGAACAAAACCATAATGTTAATCCAAACCGTTGTAATTAACTTTTATCTAATGAATCATATTAATGGTATATAACCCAATGTCATTATAAGATAATTTATATAATTCTAATTTCATTAATAAGATATAATAACAAATTATGAATGTTTAATCACATTTCAAATGAACGTCAATTCACGAATACATGTAAATAGATCATGAAAACCATGGAATAAAATGCTTCCAAAACAATAAAATTGAACCTCTTAATCCCATAAAGAGGTCCATGAATTCATATAATAAGGTTATAATAAATTCATTAAATGTATATAAGTTTTTGGAATTATTAATTAATGAATCTAAATTTGATTATTCATGTCAATAAAACTAACAAAGAACACACTCGAACATATGGTAAGGGATTTATCATCTCACTTTCATTTCCATGAGATTTCCATTATTCTCCCTTATTTATTGAATGTGATGTATTGTTTAATTCCGTTTGATATATATTATCATGATTCTCTTTATATTAATCGTATTTTTTGATTCATTTGGTGGTTATTAGTTTTTGGTCATACGACTCGATTGATTACAACAAGGTAAGGGACATTGTCTCAAATTCCATTTAATTATAGGTTACATAGTCTTGTGCACCTAATATTTTTTATGGGGTGTATCGACATCCCATTTGAGATCATTTTTCAATTTTAATATTAAATATATTATATATCCCTATTCTGGTTTCATAGATATTAGTATTGTCTAAATCCATATACCCTTTTACATGTGGTGTTTATTTGGAATGTTGTTTTAACTATGTAAATATTGACGAATCTATATCCTCTACTCTATACAGATATTGATAAGGAATATTTTATAGGTATTAAATATATGTATAAATAATTATATGGACTTTCAGTGGTGTGTGGGGACCACTATAGCCCCTTGATGCATTGACAGGTCTCGTGAGAAAAATTAGTTGGTGACAAACACATCGAGTTTGTTTCCAATAAATCAGACATGTTTCTACCCACAGAACTAAACCATTTTAATGGTTTTATGGAATAATCTATAAGATAAATGATGTACATAAAATAATTATTTTCTTTATTAATTATTAGTTTTTAATATCCATGAGGTTTTCACTATGACAAAATCTATGGATATAGGTCCATTCCCTGTTTATTAATGGCATGTGTTTTTCATTTGTTAGCCATTATATATTTTATAGGAGAATTTGTTTATGATTCAGTTAAAATTGATTCATGTATCCACTATTTTAAACCCAAAATAAGCATTTGATCTCACCAATTTCATATGTTCAACTTAAAAATGTTATAAAGAGGATAACATTTATTGAGTTTATGTAGATGTAGTTTTTTGTTTTTTATGTATTGTAATTTTTTACCATTCTCAATTTAATTTGTTTTACATGTATGTATCTAGTTTTATCAAGACTACTAAACTGATCATTCATTCTGGATTTTCATTTTTTATAACCATTCTAATGTATCACGTAATGAAACGACTCTGGTATAGAGGGGTTGGGGTGTTACATATCCTAAAATTTATTATTAACTTATTTCCTTTTATTTCCCATTTATTTAAATTTCTATGTTACGTCTCTTTTTGGGTAATAACTGATTTGTTTTTCATATATTTCTAGATATTTTATTTTCTGTCATCTTACCATGTTCATGGTTCCATAAGATAATGAACCGTAATATTTAAAAAATTATAATATATATAAATCAATTATAATTTAATCACAAAAAAGCATTTTTGGTTTTGGGAAATTGAGTATGTTACAATCATGGAGACGGTAGATAACATATATGCATGGGTAATGATTCCGTTTTTCAATGATCATTTTTAAAGGAGGTAGGTAATCTATTAAAAATCCAACATGATAATAATATCATAAATACCATAATTTTTTTAAAATATATTTACAAATTTAATCCATGTGCTGTGGTGATGAAAATAATGTCATTTCAGTCCATGAATGTAGTCGTCCACACATACACGAATGATATTATCATCATTGGGATATTAAAAATGTATGAATGAAAAATGAAATATTATATTTTAATTATAAATAATATGTCATTAATATCTTAATTATGCCACATATATAATATATTTTCATTAAACCGATCCTTAATACATTCCATGTAAATCATGAATGAATCACTTCTCTTAGAGAAGAGGTAATCCACCGTACACACAAGCAAAACCAATATATTCCGAAAAAATATAATAAATGATGTTATTTTTAATATAATAATTTTAAATTTTCATATATATCAAAAATATCATATATGAAAAACTAAATCCATCATGATTTCCAGCCATTATAGGTGTTAATGGATAATTCGATGACATCAGTTTGAGAGGGTTAGTGAACCGTACACACGAAAGCTAATGTCAAAAACTATTTTATAGAAGTGGATAAAGATAGTTCATGACATGAACAAACAAACATCTTAGTATATATAATATAATTAGGATATTATATAATAATTATATTATAATAATTAAAGTGGGTGGATGAAGAAATAAAAAAATGTTCATTGATGAATGCTACCTCTTCTTTAGGTAACCCCATAGGTTTGAACCAAAAGCATTAATACGATGGATTTTTTTTGTAAAACATATTCTAAGATGAGATGAAATTTGGTAGTCATTTTCCTAAAAAATGGGTAGTCAATGTTTAAAGATGATATGATATTTTGTGGCCATATATAAGTCTGGTAGAGGATACACTTAGTAATTTTGAATTGAATTGAGGGAAATGATGTTATTCATATGTTTAAAGGGTCCAAAATTGTTGATTATAGAAACATATAGGTTTAATAGACTATATATGTCATAAAAATAGTATTTAGAAAAGTTTATAGGGCATTTTAACCCATATATTTTTAGTTTAAACCCTTAGTAATATGATTTTTACATTAACCTCAATAATTTTTTCAATCTCTTTTATGTTATTAATTTTGGTAAAAAAATCAACTTTAATTTATTAGGTATAAAAAACCAATTAGATAATTCATCCACATCGACACCCATCCCAGTATGTGGTATGGCCCTAAGGGCATTCATGATCACAACATGTTTGAAACTAGTTCCTGAGTAATTAAAATACATCATTCGAATGATTTGACCCATTTATATCTCATAAACAATGCAAAATAATAAAAATAAAATGTAGGTATAACCATAACCAAACACATTTTATAAATTTTCAGACATATATTATAATAAATTAGAGAAAAAAATTACAATGACTAAATGGGAACACCAAAAACCATCCCAAAATACCATGAAACGAGAGGGAATTCACCCTCAAACACCACCACCAACTCTTTCAAGAAGTGGAATTCTATAAACATTATCCACCATAACCATTAAACATATTTAATTGAAATTTGTCATACATAAGAATGTCTACATACAACCAAAGGTGTATGTGCAGTGTGAGACATGACCTAGAAGGAGTCCACTCATCAAAGAGATTCCATGCAAAAAAAATAAAAGAAAAATTAATTTTTAGTTTAGTAAAAAAGGGAAATAAAATTTTTTATTGACAAAATTTTTATGAAAACATTATTTTATTTTTATAAAAACCACAATGTTCACTGTATGCTGATGGTAGGTACCATTTCACATGTTAGAACTATGTCTTGGAAAATCCCAATAGTAACTAGCTATAATGGGACACGAGGTACAACATATCTTGATGAAACAGAGTATAGAAACCACCACCCACAATGTCCCCATGCATGGGCCACATGAGAGAAATCCATTCAGTGTTCTTGTAGTATCCAAACATCATGATAATTATGTTATTATGGTAAAATTAAATCATGGTGGATGAATCTAGGCCATGACACATTCACATCTACTAGAATACTAGTTATAGACCACCTGCCCAGATACCTAGGATTCCTTTATTTGCATTATTACTTTTTCACTTGTGACAGAGATTACCACTTTCAAGCACACTCAAGACAATAAATATAAAAACACAAAACAAACCACCATTTCCATAAAAAAACTCTTTAAAAAAATCACACCAAATCAATTTGAAAAGATTATTCACTCTTTTTAAACATTTTATCAATCACATTTAAGTAGAAAAAAATGGAATAATATATGAAACATAATACAATTCCTTTGGATAACAATATTTCAACACTAATGCACTGCGTATCCTATTAAAAGATCATTTCTCAACTCATAAAAAATACTTAAAACACAACCATGAAACAATCCATGCATATCGAAATAATAAAACAATTTGTATGAACGAAACCATATACCTCTCATGTGTAAAATTATAGAAATCTGTTCCAAACCACAACTGAACCACCAAGAGACCATAAAAAAGAAATATTGATCTGAAAACCTAGTGGTTGAAACAAAAAAATTATTATTAGACCCTGAGAATCATGATCCAACACAACATAAATCACATAACCCACTACATATATTAAACGGCAATGAAGAAGAAGATAAATCCTTTAAATGAGAATAAATGAAGATGGAAAACATTTTAAATTTTGTTTCTTGAAGAATCCACCTAAAATAACCTAAAATTCTGAATTCAATGGGAGATAGAAAGAGGGTATAAGGCACCTAGGGTGAAGAATAATTAGTTGGGTGGTTTGGGGGGTGTCTATTGTTAAAAACCTAAGAAGAAAAGGGGTAAAAAATAAATTTTTTAATGTTGTGGGAATGTCGCAGAGTTTTCCCACACTGTTTTCCAAAATCTACAATAACTATGTGCCCCTCAATATCCAGCTGGTATTGACCACATTGTTTTACAAAATTTCTTGACTAGATGTGTGCAGCCATGTGGTAGGTATAGTTCAAGCCCATCAACGACCACATGGGTACCTGGGAAAGGTCTATGATTTTACTTAACCATTGGACACATGCTGCCAATCCCAAATATCTGATTTCCTCAAAAAACTACATTGAATACATTAGGGGAAAAGTAAAGAACAATAATAAATAAAAAATACATCAAAATGAAAGCAACCCAAGCATTTTCCTATTTTAGAAACACCTGTTCACCCATGAAAAATCCAATGATTGACACCTTGTTTTGGAATAAGACCCATGACAAAAATGAGATTTCAAAAACTTATTTCTGATCAACTTAAATTTATCAAAAATCTCATTCACAATGCATAATCTCAAAACTGAGGTCACTCACACCACTTCCCAACACAAAAGAAACTGACATGGATGACCAGAAAGCACCTCAAAATGATCCATTTGAATCGATTATTGGTAACTATTTTTATTTGATTACTCCACCAATCCCAAATTGATATCCCACAAACCTCTAAAATCCTAGACACGTGCTGAGATAATGTCTTCAAACTTTTTATTTGACCGCTAAATATTACCATCTATTTTTGGATGTTATTTTGTATTGCACTAGAACTGTGATCCCATTATATTATGATGGTCATCCCAAAACAATGACATATAATTAGGGTCCCTGTTAAAAATAATTTCAAGATGTCACACCATGAAACCTCAAATCCTCTTGAACATATAACTGAATCTAATAATCTATTTATATTATTATTTTATTGGAATGAAATGAGGGTATTTTGTTAAATGATCAATCACCACCAAAATATCATTCCTCCCCTAATGAGTATAAGGAAAGTCCATAATTAAGTCTATGGATATATCATTCCACTTCCAGGTATGAATAGGTAGTGGTTGAATAAAATTAGAGGGTATTCGGTACATTTATTTAATTATCCGATGTATATAACTCCATGATACAAAATTAATAATATTTCACCACATACGTTGCCACCAAAACTGCTGATGCCTATCGCGGTACAACATTGGATCACCATGATGAAAGAACCACTGATATTTTTTTTCTATGTTAAATAACCTCTATTATCATGGAAAGTTGAACCATTAGGTGTCCCTTGAAATAGAACAATTTGATGGGATAAAATGAACAATAATATGGTCTCTCCCTATGATTTAGAAACTACATAAACTGGTATCACAACTCCTCACTTGGTTACTCTTTAATAATTAACTTCATAAGGGAACGAATAATTTTAACACTGGTAAAGAACATACATCCACTATTCTCATTGGTCTCCATGTTATTCTAATAAAATATCGCTAATAAACTCCACTCATCACTGGACTTCCTCAATTTTTACACTAACACCTTTCTTCCAAAATAATCTTCCTCAACCTTTCCATTTCCTTGGGTATACATGATATCAAAATAGAACCCATGAGGATACTCAACCCAATGAAGTTAACTGAAATTCAAATAGTAATAAGTGAATATGTAGGTTATGTTTCGTTGATCAAAATAATCTAGAAATTACTCCCCATAAAGATAATGGTGCCACATCTTAACGGAATATATAACTGGTAAAAACTCAAGGTCTAGGGTTGGTTAATGTTTTTCTTGTTGTAAGATCTAGAAATAACTTGTATAAAACACTTGATTATTTTTCATTAGAATACACTCTATACTCACACATGAAGTGTAAAATTACACCACATAACCCAATATATTTTCTAAAAAAAATTGAGGTGTGGTCGACAACTACTTAATCTACATGAAGGACGCTTAGAATGACAGGATCCATTCAAATTTTACCCCTTACCAGATGAACATCATCATGGCAGGGGAAGTCCATGAGAAAATCTTAAAAAATTATCCAGTAATACTTTAACATGACTAAAAATTTTTTACATAAATTTTTTTATTTTGGTACTCCCATGACATTGCATCACTGATATTCTCAGGGTGTACTAAAACCCATTATTCTGAGATCACATGAGCAAGAAAAAATACTTCCTTGATCTACATGTTGAATTTTGAATACATGGCATATAAATGATGATCCCAATGGGCTTATAACACAATATTGATGTGATTTTCATACTCCTACTCAGTTTAAAAATAGACCATGATGTCATCTTTGAACAACACAACAATAGTATGAAGATACTGATGGAAATATCCATTCATAAGATTTATAAAAAATGAGAGAACTTTTCAACTCAAAGGGAATGAAGAAGGAATCAATATTTCCATACCAACATCAGAATGATGTTTTCAAGACATCCACCTCTCTAACATTGAATTGATGATACCCATAATTCAGATAAATACTAAGGATCTACCTTTAAAACATCAGTTGATCGAAAATCTCACTAATTTGGGGCTGATTGTAATTATTCATGATTTATAACTTATTCATCCTTCAGTAATCAAAGGATAACTAGAGAGATCCATCGACCTTCATAGAAAAAAACCCTTGATTATCCAAAGGATATATAATTATAAGAATGAATCCTTGGATTCGAAATATTATAGTTTTACCTTTAATTCCCTCAACTCGATGGGGCCTTACGTTATAAGGAAAGAGAAATCAGTTCTATTCTATGTTCCATATCGATAGAGAACTCCACATCCCGCTCCTCCAGAAACCCAAAAACCCCACTAATATAACTGTAGGAATTTATCCATGAAAGGAGGTAATCCACACACCTAAAAACTACCATTATCATCCAACATGAGTGAAAATATATGAAAAAAAATATTTCATAATTTTGGAAGAGGATAACTAACATGTCTTGACTGAGGATACCATTACCCATGAGAAACATGGTTACTTCCATCATATGTTTCAAGGCTCAATCTCCACCTTTAATAATCAATAAATTCAGCAGATAACACAATCCAATAAAAACTAAGGATTTCATAAAAGAGGTCCATCTCCGTAATATGTAAATCCCATTTCTAATAGCCCCCAGAAAAGATTATTTCACTAGATGGACACCTGAAACCCTACTATCAGTTATTATGAAGCGATGGTAGCAACTCGATCACATACATCAAAATATCGGTTGCAAACATTACACATCAACAAGAAAGGAAGGATTAAATGAAACAGAAGCACTCGTTTAAAATAAAACAACATCTAATGATGATTTAATGAGAAAGATACATCAAAAATTCACATTCCCTATATACAATTCCACTAGAGATCAATCTAACACATAGAGTTTAGTCATCCTAGTCTAACCCTAAGAACGACCATGAAACAGTGGCTCTACCATAAACTAACTCTACTTAGAAGATGATTCACCCCTTCCACCAAGTCCTCCAAACTAAGAACGCATTATAATGGAATGTTCAATTCGGGATGACATCCCATTTTAGGATACATATCCTACAAGACTCTTATAAGAACATGTTACCCAGAAAAACTGCTACCGATGTCCCATATCTCTATAAAAGGTACATGGTATGGGGGGAGATGTGCATGATGGTCATATATACCCTTCCATCCCACACTCATGGAACCCAATCAACCCCCTATTGGAATCCACATTCAAGGAACATAAAGAAGGATGTCTTGAACCACCACCACTCTTCTTCCACTGCTCATCATGCTTCCTCTTGTCCTCTATGAAACTACCATTGTCTAGAGATGGCATAGATCTAAGGAATCTAGGATGGCCACTATGATCAATCCCTACCATCGTGTCACAATAAATATGTTCTGCATAGGTCATTATCTTAAAAAAGAAGACATTATATTAGATTTCTAGATGAACCCCTCTCGATCCATTGGGCATTCATTTGGTCATTGGAATTGAGGTTTAGAAAGTACCAAACTATGACCGCAATGAAGTTAGAATATTCAATCATTGACAAATCTACATGGATCAACTCCACAAACTCCTGGGATCTGGTATAGGATAAGAACTCAGGAAAATACTTCTCATTGAAAATGACCATGAGGAATTTCTAGTCCATCTGCTATTACATTATAGCCTGCTCCACTGAGTCCGACCACTTTTGACTGATACCTTCCCCCATTAAGGAAACAAATTTAAGTCTAAAATCTTTTAGGGTATTGAGTAACTAAAACACATGTACTTTTTTAAAGACACTTCCCTTCTTCCCAAGGTTTCGTGTAACCTCACTAAGTGGGTGGATTTTTATTAGTGAACTGTTGATCCATGTCCTTACCAAGTCCTATATTGAACTCTCTAACCTGAGTAGTACCAGATCATGCTCTTTGTCCCGAATATTTGAGAGTCGGAACAAAATATTTTTCTAATAATTGATCAATTGGTGATGGAGAACACTCTCTAGACTCTTCCCATTGTTACCTAGGAATACTGGGATGAGGAATGTTTCTACAATTAGTAATAACCACAAGGAAAGCCTGGAATACAACCATTATGAAAACATTCAATAATAAAAACAAATACCAATATTCCAAAAATCAAACAAAACTAAATATATCACAATAACAAGAAACTAAAAATATCACCCCCACCTAGTGTTCCTATACAGTCTACAACCTATACATCTCATCTGTAGGAAATGTAAAAATAAAATCCCAAAATCCCATGGTGACTCATGATCATTTACAGGGTTTACTGGATATGAACCCTATTAGAAAACAAAATATAAATCCCTGAAATTAGATTCTCTTATCAATATATAATCAACGAAAAATAACTTGAACCCCATAATTGTGTCTTAATCTAAAAATGTTCTTTCACTAACCATATTGGGACTTTATCCAACTCAACGCATGGCCCAGTTCGTGGCATGGAACAAAGGTCATTCTCTACCCCTATAAGCTTGTAACTAGTTCTTATTTATTAACAATTCATTATGGGAATGAGTTTCCCAATATATATACTCTTAAATAACCCAAAATAGTAAACTTAAAAATGATGAATAAAAAACACAACATTGTACACCAATTTTAAGATTCAATGTTTATATAATTGGATATATAAAAAAATTTGAACAACTAAAAGGGAACAGAAAAAATCTAACCCAAACCACCATGTAACAAGATGGATTCACCCTCAAGAAACCACCAACAACACCTAAAATGACATGGAAGTCTAGAAACCGGATCCACCATCACCATACAAAAAAATTATTTTATATAGGGTCATACAAAAAAATATTGACTTACATCAAAAGGTATATGTATGGTGTTATACAAGTCCTGGTAGGATGCAACCCATCAAAGGGATTCTAGGCTAGAAAATTATAAGACAAAATAAAATTAAAGTTTTATAAAAAATATCTTGAGACCATTGTATACAAACCATTTTAAATGAATCATTATTTTCATTTAAAATAAATAACAATATTTCCACATAGTTATCGTAAGAACCACATCATTAAAGAGAACAATGTCATGGAAATCCCAATAAGCACTCTCTATAACGGGACTATAGGAACTGAATATCATAGTAAAATGCGGTATGGGAACAACAACCCATCGATTCCCTCTACATGAGCCACTAGAGAGTAATCCATCCAATGTTCTAGTGATATACACACATTATCATTATTTAGTTAGTGTAGTAATCAAAAATCCTACTATTGGAACCTGGAAAAATCCACATCCGAGTCAACTAGAATACCAGTCCCTGTACTCCAGCTGAGATTCAGAGGATTCCCATTTTTACTCAATTTTTATTTCAAATTCTATATAGTTCACCAATTTAGCACATGCATAAGACAATCAATATAAACAAAAATGATAAAACACCATTTCCAAAACCAAACCCAATTTTAATTATGATCACATTCCAAAAAAAATTTAAAAAATGATTCCCCTATTTACAATTTTTATCAAACACCATTATGAATAAAAATTAGTAATAAAAAATGGACATAACCCATTTACTTTGGAAAACCATCATAGAATGCAAAAAAAGTGAGAATCCTTTTAAAAACAAATTTCAAACCCCATGAACAATAAATTGAACAAAACCCAGATGATTAAATAAAATAAAAATCAGTAAATGATTTTTAAGAATATAACCATCTATTTAAAGTGTATAAACCTTTACAAATTAGTGATAAACCACAACTGAACTACCAAGGGACCCTATAAAGGAATGAGTTAACCAAAAACATATATAACGAACACTAAGAATCAAGTTCCAACAATAAAGTGGTCTCCCTACCTGTTGGAGATATAAAATTAAAATAAATAAAATGATAAACCCTTGAAAAATGATAATTCAAAATGGAATACCAAATAAATGAAGTTTTCTTTTAGAATACCCACAAAACTATCCTAGAAAGGAGGTCCAGGGTAGAAAGGGGGAGGGGAGGAGGTGCCTTGGGAGAAAAATCTCGAGTGGAGAGGATTTTGGTTGTTTAGTGTTAAAATTTGATGGTGTAAAGGGGTGGAAATAAATTTTTTAACGAAATAGTCAAATATCATAATTTTATGGCTCAAGTTTCTAAACTATGCGACTACCATGATCCCCACATAGTCCAAGAGGCACTAGCCAGAGGGTTTTTAGGCACATCTTGAATAATTGTGTGGTAGATACTATCCAAAACCATCATATTTTACATGGTTACATGGGAAGGTTGAAATGTATCCATTAAACCTGGAAAAACCATGTGCCACAAGCTTCTAAGACCAAATTTTCCATTTTTCACCAAAAATAGAATGGAATACCAAGGGGAAAATTCTAGAAAAAGAAAATGAATAGAATAATAACCCAAAATGAAATTATAGATGTGACATTAGAAATTACAAATTATGATGATTCTAAATATTGAATATATTTTTTGAAATTTATTTAACATAATTAGAAAAATAAAATAAAAAATTTAATCTAGAAGATGCTATGAAAAAAAAGGTTTTAAAAATAATGTGTCCAAAAATTCACAATGAATTTATGATAAAATTCAATATAAAACAGAATCCAGTTAAATTAACTAGATTTAAGGATGTATAATCGAACTAATATAACTTTAGTACTTATATAAAATATAATTTATCACTATAAGTAAATAAACTACTGTAAAGTTTTTAATTAAAATTCAGTATTTTTTCACTATTGATCATAAAATTATTTTTTTCAAAAAAATCCAAAAAATTAATCATATGTTAACTTTTAAATTACAATTTATTTTTTTTCAATTATAAAATTATTTTTCTAAATATATAAAATCTTCTCTTTAAAAAAAATACACTATAAAAAGAAACCAAACTATATTTCTATAAAAAAATAAGTTTTTATGCTTAAAATTTGATTTATTCTTTTCTCTTATGTACAAAAAAATTACATGGATTTTAAAAAGTTTATTGAATAAAAATATAAATAAATTTAATTAAATCATTCATCAAAATTAACTTGTTAATTTTATCACGTTTTAACACATTTGTTTGCATAAAAAATTGTTATAAAAAATTATTTCTTTAATTTTAAAACAGTTTCTTTTTTATTTCGAATTAGATGGATTCCAAATAATTAGTTTTTTTATACACATGTAAACAATATTTTTATAATTATTAAATCCTAATCATACCCACTATTTTTATAGGTATGTGATAAATGTCATATAAAATATCAATATTTTAATATGAAGACCCATTTTATAAAAAATCGGTATTTCATGTAACCCAAACTAAACATGGAATAACGTGTATGATAACCAAATATATTATTTCTTGTAACTTAAGATAAAATCAGTATAACATGTACACATTCCAAAATCATTGTTTCTTGTCTTAAATTTATATAAAATATCAAATTTATATGAAATGTAAATTTTCACAAAATCATTGGGTGTTACATTCTACCCCCCTTAAAAATTTTCTTCACCATTGAAATTCAAATCAATAATAAAAGGTTCTACATTTAATAATTCCATAAAATTAACCCACATCTTAAAAAATAATAATAATAATTCCCTTAAAATTGGAAATTTGTATATCTAATAGTTACTAAAAGATACTCAAAACTATATTTCAACATATGTGAATGTAGGAAGGATGTTAATATTTGAACATGTGTGAAAATAATAAATAGTTAAAGAAAGTGAAATAGATAACTAATCATAAGAAATTGAGTGATACAAAAATAAATTATGACCATAATACAAAAAATGATTGAAAAATGTAATTTATATCATATGAAATGATAATAATAAGTAAACATTTAATTTCAAGTGACGTATCATAAATTTCAATAGTTATAACTAGATTATATTCTTACTTTATTTAATTCCATATATTATTAAACATCTAATCGATATGTTACACTTTTAAAAATGTACACATCATCTCTTAATCCAAGATATAAAGGTGAATTTGTTGTGTGATAAGAACAAATGGATTATAAGATAGATAAATGGAATGATAATCCATCTTGTCTATAATTACTTATCATCACAAAAAATGGTTGTCATATATTATCTAATATGATTAAATAATGATATGGGGTATTGATGAATTAATTTATACTTCCCCATCTAAAGATAAAATTAAGCCATACCATAAATGTTAAAAATTAGGTTTATTCTAGATGACAAGAATCTAGAACATTAGACAAAGGGAACTAAATTTCCCAAATGAACTTATCTTTAATTATCATATACCATAAAGTGTATCTTGAATTTCACATAAGAAACATCTGAATACCTTCATCATTTAATCTATTAGAACAAGGTGATAAACTAAAAAAACATAAATCCTTTTTGAAAACATGTATTTTTACGTATTCTATAAATAAAACAATGATTAATGAAATTATTCATTAAAACCAAAAAAATATTGTAAATTCCATAAAAGAAAGTATAAACTACATTAAGAATCAATAATTAATCAATTCCAAGATAATCTATACTGTCCAGTCTACTTTTTGGTATTCATAATCTCTTTATCCCAACAACAGTATATCAATATTTATATCATATTAAATTTTATCTTAATTTAATATTTTCTCTCCTTTATATTAAATCAATATTCTTTTCCATATGAACAATTTATAATATTCATGAAAGAAATGAATGAAAAAAATTTATAAATAATCAATATATATATTAATATAACATAAATTTTTAATTCCAATTCACATACACTTCAATTATTTCTCCTCATCTTAAATCCTTTAACTAGGATTCAAAATTTTATTACCTAGTAGCTAGTTCCTTTAATATGTCAATTATAGTCTCTTCATCATCATCAGTGTAACTATTACTCATGACACCTATATTATTATACTAAATATCCCCCACCAAGGATATTGATTTGTATAATTCCCATAATTACCACATTTATATAATTCATCCACTGATAATTCCATAGCAAGAAAATTATTCACACTAATTTCATCAACTAAAAACATAATTTTCCCTCATAAATTAATTACATTATATTATTATTATCCATGCCTTAAATATATTATTGTTAATTTCTAACATTACTTGGGGTTCTTCTTCCCACATTATAGACAGATAAAAAACCAAATATTCTTCCTTTTATTGTATCCACTACCGAAACCCTTAGAAAACTATATCCTTCCCATTTTAGTGAGTTTGAGATTTGGTTAAGGATTAAATTTTTAATCATGTCATCTGATAACTAATTATGAATAATCCTTGTTTCATACAATCCATTTTTCTTACCATTTGGGTACACATCAGAAAATATTCTCAAACATTAAATATTAAACAAATTATTTTGGAATCTAATATTTACTAAAACAAATAGAATCGTAGTTTGAGCAATGCTAATCATAATGGGTAACTAAATAATCTTTACAATAACATATATAATGTCTAAGTCAAGATTCCACATTTTAAATCTATGAAACCTTATGTTTATCCTATCCTATTCTAAGTAATAATCTGAAAAAATTCTTTATTATGGTTTTTAATGAGTTCAAGAATTTCAAAATCATATCCCCTGGGAGTGTAAAAACATATCTAAAGCAAGGCATGTTGGCATGCACTAAGTGATGATCGAGTCCATATCAATGCACTTTTTTTGGACTTATTACCCATAAAGACATATGATAAATATGCACATCAACTTGTAGTATCTAGATAGGGATGTAATTTCTTGGAAACCACATTTTTTATCCTTTACTAAAAGTATATGATATTTTCCAAAAAAATGAATCATCCTTAGACTTTGATTAGAGGCATCCATAGGGATTCCATAGAAAATTCACCTGGGATCTGACTAGTGTTTTCTCAACACTGTTTTTGAAAGATTACAAGACATTTAATTTTATACAAGATATAGGAACCCAATATTATCATACATGTGTATTACATCATTTTAGAAAAATATTCATTACATTATATAAATACGTGCTTGAGGACTACAATATTTTTGTGCCTTTTTAAAACATGTAACACAATAATATAATCCGGTGAAATAACATCAAAGTTTCTCACAAAGATTATCACATTTATTACTCGTTATGGATATACCATACATAATGCCTTTTTTCAAAACCTGGTTAAAGAAATTGTATGAAATGGTGTGATTATATTCAAAGTAATGTTAAAAAAAATAAATATCAATATCGAATCACAAGAAATAGTATTATAATAATAAAGGTATGTGTTCTTCAACATATAATATGGAGTTCATACCCATCCATTCATAGATCATAAACATGAGTCACAATATAAATAATTGTAGTTTATTGGGAATGGATCATAAGGGATTCAAAATACACAATCCTTGAGATAATAACATTAGCATAAGAAATATATTTGTCGAATAAATATAAGAATATAAAATATTTATATCAACGTTACACAAAAAGTCAAGCAAAACATGATAATCATGGAATAACCACCAATGTTCCTACATTAGGATTGGGATAACCTTCTATGTTTCCTTTTTATGATTTTTATTACCTCCCATGTATAATTGTATTTGTGATTTTTATGAATGCCCATGTTACCTATGAGCTTGTATAAAATATATAATTACCCAATGTGTTTGAGGGTGGTATAGGTCCCACCAATCACATAGTTAATATTACACACATGTGTTCTAGAATATAAAAATAAATTCATATTATCATAACCAATCAAATGAAATGGGTTTAATATGAAGATAATCATATCATAACCAATCAAAAAGTGAAACGTTTTACAATAATTTCATCATTTCATTATAGAATAACCATTGGAAAATATATGTCAGTTTAATAAGAATTATATCATGGTATAACCCTTGAAAGATAAATTGGTTTCATAAAAGTCATGCCTTCATAAAAATAAACCATTTATAGAAAGAATTCTAATTTTATCGTTTAATGAGATCCCTACTAAAGAATATGTAACATCAACAGAAGTAATCTAGGATGTAAAATTATAGTGATGGATCATTTAATACATTTTATAAGTAATATATCATTTCTATAATAAAAAGTTATTTTTAAAAGAGAAATCATATTAAAATATTTTTAAATTAAAAAAACATTATTATTTATAAAGGGTTACTGAATGAAGGTAAAAAAGAATATTTACATGATGTTTCATTTGTGTCGTACATGCTAATACAATAATCCATTTTACATTTTCATAAAATACAAACTTGAATTTTTTTGGAAATAATGAGGAATCCTTTCAAAAAAAATTTAAAAAAAATTAAACATGGGTAATAATGAATTTTAATAAATAATATGTGAATAATAAAATTCCTTTTTTATAAATCATGGTTTCAGAAGAAAACATATTTTCTACCAACGTGATAAATAATATCAAATTTTGTTATAAAATTTATGAATTTTTTTAAGTAACAAAGAGTTTAGATATTATACAATTACATGAAAATATAATTAATAACAAAATTATAGGTAAATAAATGATAATTATAGAGAATAATATTATTATATCTGTATTTGAGATTTAAAAATGAACAGCCCCAATAAATGGAATCATTGTATTGTTAAACCCTAACGACATGGGTAAATTTCAAACATAAGACCCATTAAATTAAAAAATAAAATGGATTTTAATATATAACAATGATAAATAAATACATTATTTTACATGTCAAAGGGGTTTTATATAAAACTCATTAAATAATATAGGTTCATAAAATAAGTTACGCCTCAGAGAAGTCAAATTAAGACAAGAATATGTTTCTTCTTTAGTAATTTTTTGAATCATAATCCAAAATAAAGAGTAAAACTAAATGAGACATTAAATACAAGTCAAGGAAAGTTATTTATTATTTAACATGTCAAATGAGGTTATATACACCACACTAAATAATTAAGTGGCGAATTTACAAATATCTCCCAAAAATAAAAAAGATACATGAAATCTCTTACCACAAGTCTTTATTACCATCAAACTCATTAAAACCAGCACTATAATACATATATGTTCATATTTACAATTTACATGTGTCCTTTTAATACATATTTATTAAAAATTCCATGTTAAGGTCACATTTCAGGTAATTACTGCATTGTCTTTCATATATGAATAAATATTTCTTTTAGGGACCTCTTAATTTCATCAAGGTCACATAAAATAAATAATTATAATCCTAAAATATGTATGTTAATTATAAACTAATTATACTTTTTATACCGGTCATGAATGACGGTTTTGAGAAATAAAGTATGTTAGTATCATGGAGATAATAGGTTGTACATACACATTAGTAAGACATTCAACTTTCAATGATCTTTATGGGAAGATGGTAAGTAGAATATTATATTTATATAATGATGTTTACATAATTAATATCAAATTAGTTTTGTAAACATACATATACATATCATTAATATGGTGTCATGATGAAAAGAGAGTCATGTCACTTATTGAATACCATAGTCCACAAAAACATAAATGTTCTTATCATCATTCAATAAGTGAAAAGGTTTGATTTAGAAATGATGTATTATATTTTAATTATGATAAATATGTCATTAATATCATAAATATGTTATTTATATCACATATGTTTATGAAATAGATCCTTAATACCTTTCATTTAAAGCATGAATGAGTCACATCGCTTCGTGAGGAAGTATCCCATCGTACACATGAGCGACGTTATCATATTACTAAAAAATTTTATGAAATAAGGTATATATGATAATATATTTATAGAATAATAAAATACAATATATACAATATATATACAATAAATCCATCATTACATCAATCTGTTAGAGGTAGTAATGGAAAACTGGATGAGATCGGTTAGCGAGTGGGTAGTCTACTGTACAGAAGAATGATTATTTCATACCCCATTTTCTGTAATTAAAAATAGTTCGTCCTCATTATATTAACATAAAAATATATAATTAAATTTATTACAAATAATTTTTTATATAATAATGATGTAATAATAATTTTAGGGGGTAGAGGGAGAAATAAAAAACAATCATAGATAAATGTTAACACTTCATTAATTATTATCCTTTGGATTTCACCAAAATACATACTAGGAAGGATTTAATCTCAAAATATTGATTTTAGGATGAGAGGAGGGTATTTTTTAAGTGACTTTGGTAGTTATTGGAATAACCAATGGGGATTGAAGGTGTGAATAATAGAGAAGATGGGGTGGTCCTTTATATATTGGGTAGAGGACAACCTCAATATTTTTGAAAGGGATTGAGCGCTACCACATTTTTCATATGTAACAAGGGTAAAAAAGGCCATTATTGAAAAATATAACAAAAATTGTAAAATTATTTTCATAATATAGTTTTTGAAAATATATATTGGCCATTTTCTTATCAGGTTAATTTAACTACCCCAAAAATCAATTTTTTCCTTAATAGAAGAAAATAATTTTTACGGCTATCAATATAAAATAAGGAAAAAAATTATGTCAATATTATGAAATATTATAATTTATTATTATTAAAAATATGTTATCCATTTTAATAAATTCCAATCAAAGAAAAAAATCAATTTAAAATAAATTCAGTAGATGGAATGAGAAAACTAGTTTTTCAGGTGAAAATGATTAAAACGTAACAATGTTTTTATGTAATAAGTAAATATAATATAGGATTATATAGAAATAAATTGGATTTTGGGATATATAATTGAACTATTCTAAAATTAAAACAAATTTAATACTTTTTTATTTTAATTAATTAAAAAATTGAATAGCTAGTTATTTAATTTAAATATGTTTTTTCATTAATAATTATTATATAAAACTTTTCAAAAAAAATTCAATATATACATGCTAATATATGTTTTATATTAAAATTAAAATTTAATTTATTTATCCAAATAATTTTAGTAACGTTGGAAATTTTAATTTTAAAATAATCACGCCATAGGATGTTTAAAAACTTGGTATCTAAAAGAAATGCAATTTGATGAATATAAATTGGTTTTTTCATAAATCCTGTATAGAAAACCAAAAATAATTAATTATATATACATGTGTAAAAAATATTTAAATAACTTAGTAAATATTGTTCATACATACTATTAGAATATCCATATGATAACAATCATATTAAAAATTAATATTTCAATTGTGTGATACATTTTTTTAAACTCGAAGTTATGTATTACAGAAACTAATATTATAATTGTTACTGAAACAAGAAAAACATAGGGTTGTTTGTAAACAAATTTAAACTCAGTTTTACTTGTAACGCAAGATAAAATTTGTGTTTCATATCACAAAAAAAGTGAAAATATCAAATCTATTTGAATAATATAATTTCGAAAAATATATTTGTGTTACAGAACCCCTATATATTATTTTATAATTTTTCCACCATTCTTATATCTCTATTTGAAAAATATTATCATTATTGATTATATAAAGTATTTAATGAATACATTATATTACAACGACCATTAAATCTTGAATTTTTTTTATACATTAGAATTCTCTTGAATAACAATAATATTCATTAATTTTACTTGCTATTGAGGCGTCGAGACCACTATTTGAGAATTCCATGAACTAGACATATATTCAATTTTATATCATTATTAATTTAAAGAGAAAATATATTATCTCTGTGGACTGATATTTTACCATTTCTATTCCTTTTTATCATTAATTTCATTCATTAGATTAATTTTTATATATCTAATCTACCTTATTATCTATCATTATTTTCATTATGAACATATAATCGTACATTAATACTTCAATATATAATTTGTATTCTTATATTTTACCATAATTTTATTCCATATTGACTTATAGATTATGAGTATTATCTTTTAAATCCTATACAGTGGCTTCAATTTCATAAATGGGTCTGCTGAAATCATATTTTATAGAACCGAAGTTATGGAATATATATTTTCTCTAGTTTTTTCAATAGTAGTTTTTATACTCATAGAAGAGTAACCATACCATAATTACTACTAAAATTATAAATATATTTTATTAATATTATATGAGTTATTTTCTAAAGTTTTCATCTAAATAATTACAATAATTAATGTATTAATACTGTTACACTCAATTAAATTTATTGTGGGAATCTCACTTTTTGGTTATTCTTCAGAGTCTAAATTTTTAATTATTGGAAAAAAATAATTTTAAATATTTTCAATCCATTTCATGATAAATAATACTTTTTCTATAAAAACAAAATTTTAATATGAAAATATCACCTCAATTTATTTATGATTTATTTAACAGTATATATTTATATATGTTATTTCAGTATTTTTTGTAGAAAAAGATAGTAAAATTTATATGAAATTACAAATATTGACATTAAGAAATATTCAAATGTAATTTCAAAAACATTAGTGAAACTAGTGGTGTTTTAATTAATAAATACAAAACCACTCATTATTTTATCTTACATTATCATGGAAAACCCTTGTGTTTTTTTGTAACATGACCAAAATACTAATGGGAGAGTTATTAATTATTATCTTATTTTTTCTACCCCAAATAATATCTTCCATTTCAAATTACCATGTATATAGTGTAATAAATATATTCTGTGGATATTATTAAAAATATCTTCCTAGACTTTGATAGTTTTGAATCACATCATGGTTATATCATTGATACCATATGGTTATAAATTAGAGAATAATTTAAATAAAACAAGTTTTCTAGCTTGGTTTTTCAATGTAGATATTGGATAAAGATTCTATCCAAAATTTATTCAATGTGTAAATCATTAAATTATGAATACTATGGTAATGGAAAATGTTTTAAACAATCAATATTTGAAATAGAATATCCCATTAAAGATATCATAGTTCTATGAATTTTTTGACAATAGAATTGTAGATATATCACATTATGAATCACATCAGAGTAGGTAGAAAACCATATTTTTTAAGATATAAATTAAAAATTACAAGAATGTGACAAAAATATTGGAGAACATTATTTCAATCCTGTGGTTTATTGATTTAATATCTTGCTAGAGAGTCCAAGTCATGGAGATGTGGGACAATGTATGGTTTCGAAGATTTAAATTCCAATCATAATTTATTATCTCTTCTAACATAAAAGAATTTTAATTACTAATGGGAGAGTTTTTAGGATTATTGAGGAAATATATTTAAAATATCATAATTTACCATTTTATGTGATATATATATGGGATATTAAATACTAGGTAATTAAATAGCATTCAATTTATTGAATTATATTGAAAAAATTGCTAATGGATAAAGAAGAAGGCGAATCTACTCTACCGGATAATGGTTATTATCTATAGAAATATTTTGGATATGTATTTATGTACTATAAAAAAATATTTTATCATCACATTTTTGTCAAAATGTTCAAGTAGGATATTTTTAAAGGATTTACATATGAAAACCCAATTCTTTTGGTTACATTCATACATGATTTAGTTAAATAAAAGTACTCTTAATACACAAGAGTAATTGATATGATTAGTGTCTAAGGAAATTAGTAACATTACATAACAACATAAAATAGGGAATATAGCAAAATTATTAATAACTACATTTACATGACCAAAACATTAATCATACTTAACATTGCATTGGATAATAAAAGGAAATATATAAGAAAATTATGATCTATAAAGACCTATAAGGAAATAAACAAGGAATAATTTGAGGAATCAAACGCCTGTAAGAAAATTGGAATATGGATGAAGTATAAAACAAACATTAAAATAAAGGGATGATAATGCATGATAATCATAAAATGGAAATGTGGAAACAAAATAAAACATTGTATCATAGGTCCTGGATAAACATCTAATACATAATAGTAGAAAAATTCTCCTAATGAAATTGGATAAACACTTGTCCCAACATGTGATATCATGATAATAAAAATATACCAATGCATTGGAAAACGATAAAATTCTGGGCGCATCCATCAATTTCATTTCATTCTCATGCTTAAGTGATCAATATAGATCATAATACATTGATTCATTCATCATTATAATTAATTACATGTTAGATGTTTTTGGAATAAATAAATGTATGTACTGAATAAAAATTTATATGTGTATAAAAGTGAAAAATCTTGATAGGGAATTGGTATAATATTCGCATACAAAACTGTTTTGGAATGTAGAATCATGGTGCAATTTCGAAACCATAACGGCGTGACACAAAAATTCATTAAAAGGGCTGATAAATGTAAAAATGTTATATAATCATATATAAATTAAAGTGATTGTATGAATATTATATAAATACATATTCCAAAAAGAGGAATTTGGAAATATAAGGCATAAAATAATAATTATTCTTAATGAAAGAGGAGAAATAGAATAACTCCTGTGAAATCATTGCTTGGTAATGGGTGTATGTGGGAGATATTTATGATAGATAATGGGGTATATCATCATTAAAAAATAATAATTGATGTATGGGGATTTTTTAGAACATACCCCATCATTTTTAAATGAAAATAAAAGGGTGTAACAATATAGGGAAACATGGATAAAAATGAGAATAGAAGGAACCCGTACATGAGTATGTGACTTCAATAGCTTAAAGATAGGATTCTTCAGAGCATGTGGTTACATGGTAGGATAATAGAGATGTGGGGAAATATTAAAGGGATTATCCGAGTATTTTGAGTGAAGAGAAGTAGAATATTTAGAGGGTTTATATTGGAAATTAGTCAATAATTAAATAATATTTCTCAAACATAGGTTTTGGTATCTATATAATTAAATATTCAAAACAACAATCTATATAATGTTTTTTGGCCATAGTCTCTTCCAAAATGAATTGGGAAAAAATAAATTATAAGGCCATGGCCCGAAGTTATTGAAATTTTATTCTTGCTTTGGTGGTGGTGATTTACATTATTAATGAAATGGCCATAAAATCATAAAACATATTTTTACTTTTTTGTGAATTCACTAAGGCTTTATATTATAAGTTAAAAAATTTTAAAATCACATTATTTTATAGTTAAAATATATTTTTTTCCGAATATCTCATTTATAGTTCTTATTACATCAATATTGGCCCACTACGATTTCTTAAAACAAACTATATATTTATATGGTATTTAATATTTACCAAAATATTCAGTTCTCTCAGAAAATTATGAAAAATTCACCATTGGATAATTTTAATGTATTGATTACAAAATAATAGATAGTTAATCCAAATAATTTTCTAAATATGTTAATTTTGAATTTTAAAATAAAAAATGGTTTTTGAAGAAAAATTCTGGGTTTTGGGGAAAATAGTTTTTAAACCTTAATAAAAATTATATTTGGCCTCATAAAAATTTTATGATCATATATATTTTATAACAATAATTCAATAAAAATATTGTATTGAAATATTATTTATTATTTCATAAAAAAAATTCTTAATACATTTTTAATATTAACCAAAATTACTATTATTGCTTTAAAAACAATAATAAAATAAATGTATATTCATTATTCTATACAAACAAATTGGACATAATAATAATTATAGGGTCTTGATACATGTTCCTTTTTTACATGAGCATGTTATTAAAGAGTATTTTTTATTATAGTTGGGATTTCATGGGTCCATTCGGTGATCAATGGCTGGGCTATGATCTCGATGAGCTTGAAATTCCACCATAGATGTTTTATCACATGCATAAGTCGTTGGATCTAGGTATGGGTTGGTCTCAGGAAAATCAATGAAATGATAACATTCATACAATCTATAATAAGTGGGATTTATAGGTAAATATCCTACATGTTGAGGCCATCACCACATTTGTCTTTGTCAAAAAGATTGTTTAGAACTCTCTATATATACTAATAATGTGATCACTATTCAACAACTGCATTATCAACGGTAATGATACATAGTGGTAATTTAAATAAAAATGGATATAATAAAAAATGGATTGCCTGTGTTTTATATGTCCATTTTATTAAATAATACATTTAATTAAATCAAATGTGAAATTTCACATATAATAGTTAGGGTCATTACATTATAGTATGAGTAGTGTAGTATACATGTCATTGTCCATTGAAGGGAATTTACTATATGATATTTCTTATGGTTATTCCAATTATTCCAATTAAAAAATAACATATATTATTAATAAAAATTATGTAATGATTTTAATGAAGTTTTATGAAATTTTAATAAGCCAAAAATTTCATTATATTCTTGTGGAATGTTACACATTTTTGTAATAGGCTACATGATTTGAAATTTTTAGAAACATTTAGAATAAGTAAATGAATCATAACTAAAAAAAATTAAAAAAATTTAATATTATGGATGTGTTCTCGAGGATATTCCATGATACTTTTATTAGAAGGTTGGGACCATATAAAAGAGTTTTATATGTTTTTTTATATTTAGTATAAAACTAAAACTCTTCGCTTCTCTCTACCATTTAAACCGAATGTTCTATATGGAATTTTTCAAAAGCGATATCAAATATATAAACATTTATGGTGATTTAAAAATAAAATAAATATCTTTAGAGGTGGGACACATTTAGCAAGCATAGAGAGATATTCCCCAGTCATTTGTAGAAATGATTATCATAATTATATTACAATTTTAATAGTTTTAATTTGGCAATAACATGTTAGGTTATTTATATATTTTTATATAATTCTTATAAACCTCTCATAAAATAATACTTTTCCTTGGGTTTAGTGTTTTTTTCTACAAACTGTGAATATATAATAACCTCATTAAAAACCAAAAAATTGTACTATATCATATTTAATGTTGTTTAAAATATTTTACTGATTTATTCATGAATCAAATTTTTTTATATAGTAATATATTAATGATTTACTTGTATAATAAACTACACTACCTATATAAAATAATATATCATCTTTTTAAAATTTTGGAAATTGATCAAGGAAATTATGAAAATTTTATATGGGTAATTCTTCCTACATTTTTTTGCATAAAAGGAACCAAAAAGAGTATAATAATGTTATTTTATAATAGTCATTGAAATTTACCTAAAATAGTGAAAATTGAATATTTTGGGAGAATAAATAATATACTATAGACATAATGTTTCATAAAATCATTAAATAAATATAACATGGTGGTTATTCTACATGTTATTATTATGAAGATAATATTGGAAAAAAATTATGATATAAGAATGGGTTTTCATGCAATGTCTGTAATGATGTGTGGAGAGAACCACCCATGTCACATTGGGAAACATTAGTATGTTAATTTTTTTCATAAAACATAGTTCTATTTAATTTTCTTATATAACATGTTTATCATTATAGGATATCTCTACATTCATAGTTGATAAAAATTATTTAATTTTAAATAATAAAATATTATGGGTTAAAATAAAATTTCTATAATACCAAAAATTTACATTATTATGCTTATTATTTAAAATTACGTATTTATTCAAAAAAATTAAATCCATTTAAAAATTGATTATAAATTTAAAAATATGGATGAATATAATAGTGTTTATGTTGTTTTATGGAATTATCATAAATTATAATTTGAATTACTAATATTAAATTTATTAATTTAGAAAATCATTTAATTGTAGAAGAAAATGTTTTAGTATATTTGGTTAAGGTTTAAAATTTATATAAAATACATGATATTAAAATTATTTTTGTTTTTAACATTATTAATGTATTGTATATATATAATAAAGAATTTGAGTGGTTTATATCTCTTATAGATTCATATTTTTTAAAACGAATGGTTTATATATTTTTAATTTAAATTGTGTAATGTAATGATTTCCTATTTATGATATCAATGTATTTTTTAAAAATTTATATAATATTCAATGTTTTTAAAATAAATTCTAAATTAAAATATATATCTCATGTATATATTTTTGATTGTTTAGTAGATCCTTAAAACATTTTTCACGTTTTTATTATTACATAGTTTAACCCCCCAAGCTATTGTGAATTTATTTTCATTGAATTAATTTAATATTTTTGATATTTTACACTTCACACTACTTTGAGTATAGATTTTTAATATGAAAAAAAATATGTTTTGTTTGTGGTATATGATACAAAAAATAGATAATGTACTACACACAACAATTGTATTAGCCTATGGTATACGCAACCTTATGACTGCCTTGTTTACAAACAATGTTAATTTCTTCTGATATCTTACATTACACATAATGCTGAGTTTTACCAAATGATAGTATATAATTAAAATAATATTATTTTATATAATAAGATATACTAAAGCCATTAAACATAGTATTTTGAATATTATTAACAAATTTTTCTATTTTTTCACTTAAATAGGATATATTCATGTGGTAATTTTTTTATCAATTTAGAAATTCTATTTACATAAAGGAAAATATTTTAAGTCGTTCTATGAAGAATGTAAAAATTAATTTTTGAAACTCATAGAAATTAATTTCCATTAAATAAGAATCAATTTTTAATTTTTAATATCAAAATTAACTTTGTTTGAATATTTATAATTTTTCTGAGAAGTTTCATTTTTCGATGAATTGTGAAAAATATTACATTGAAGTTAAATACTATGTTTTGAATTTAAATAATTTTTAGGGATAAAATTGATTTTTAAAGTCACTATAGATCTAAAATACATATATTAATAAAATTTAATTCATTAGATTAATTTTTATATTGATATTAGATATAAAAAAACTCATTGAATTATTGAAGGTTATTTTTACATGCCTTCTCGCTAGTTATGTGGTATTAACATTATAAATATTTTGGTTTCCTCCATGAATTGATTTATAAAAAATGGTAAACAATGGATTAATTTGGGTGATATTTATAGTCTAATTAGATCAACATAACATTTTTACTAATATGAATTGTTACTTTAGATATTTTTTATTTACCACGGTTATGGGTAAATTGGATAATTAAAGTGAAACAAATACTATAATATTATAAAATTACCAAAAAACATGACTTAATGTCACTGTATAAGTGGGTTTAGACTAAAATCAACCCTAGTCCAAAATTATATCCTCTTTAACCCACTTGGATATGATTATGACATTTTCTTTATGAATTTAAAGATAAGTTAAAAATGTCATACACTTATTTTAAATAAATATATGATTTTTAGTAAAGGGTTATAAAAAATATAAATTTGACTAAGAATAGTAATATGAATGATAAAATGTTTATATACATCATGATAATGTATTCATAATTTTAAGTGGTCAATTTATTAACATAAATGTTTACAAAATGACGATGGAGTAATTATTTAAATAATAAAAGGAACATGTAAATTATATTAAAAATATAAAGATAATTATAATTTTAATTAATTATGGATCTCCACTAATTTTATAGGTTAATATTACATTTTATGAGGACCCTAAATGGTTTTAAAAAAATTATCTTGCTATTGGGATTTTATTTAATGACAATGTTTTGAATTGTGTCACAATCACACTAATGATATTATATAAAAAATATAATTTTATTAAATTATGTAGAAATAATTAAAATCAATAAAAAATTAAAATATTTTATTATAAGGTCTACAATGTAAAAAATGTTCCATTTAATTACAAATGACTCCATTTTTATAATAATTTATATCATCTTAATATTGAAAATGTTTTTACCATAATTAAAATTGCAATGTTTATGGCAAATCAAAATTATAAGGATTAAAATAAAACCAAAAAAAATCCACAACTTATTGGATTAATTGGATTTTTACCTTATCATCATTTTATCAAATTAGAGTTGTTTAATAAACACTAGTCCATGAAATTTACTATTATATTATTTTATGTCAAGGATAATTAGAAAATTTCACTCACTTGTATTAATTATCATTTATTTATCCACATAAAATTAAAGAATATTCATGAAATAATATATTTATAATAATATATTAGAGATTTCCATAACATTTAAATAATATTATTTAAATAAATTATTTTATTTTTTTATTAGATATGTATTTGTTAAACATTAGATATGTATTCATTATGGTAAAAATTTTCATGATGAATTAAATATGTATTTGTTAAACATTGACAAATACATATCTAATAAAAAAATACATATATTTAACAAATACATATCTAATAAAAAATTAAAAAAATTTATTTAAATAATATTATTTTTTATATATTATTGATGAATTAAAGTGTGTAATGAATTTTATATATTTATAATATATATTTGAGATTTCCATAACATTTAGATTATAATTATCACTTTTTATTGAGGTATTTGAAGATAATTTATATGAATTGTATCAAATTATTAAATAGTGATATTATATGGAATTGAAATATTATTAAATTATTTAAAACTAAAAAAATAAAAAAATAATAACAAATAGGGTATAATATTCTTAATAATAGCTGAAAAAATTAATTTATATCTCATTATAATGTTTTTGTGTCCAGAATTGTCATGACCCATCCTCGGGGCCCGTTCCGTGACTACCCCAATCCCACCTTCCATAGGCCAGGGGATGGTGACTAGCACCCATGGTATAAATCCCGATAACTGGGAAGGAATTGCCTTTATAAAAGTAAACAAAACACCACAGAGTACAAGCAGAAGTAATACACTAAGTACAAATGAGAGTGATGAAAAGTAAATGGGCCATAATACAAATCCAACGGAAAGTATGGCAACATCTAAAATAAAGTACAACATAAATGACATGTAGTTGGAAGAATAGAAGCATCTCATGGGTCGTCAACCTCGGATCCTACCTGAAGGGTAGGTACAAATAGCACAGCTCCTAGATCGTCCACAATGAATCTTACCAGAAGGGTAGGTACAGATAGCGCACCTTGTGGATCATCCACCACGGATCCTACTAGAAGTGTAGGTATAGATAGCCTCCTCCACGCTCTCTCCCTTCAACCTCCTCCGAGTATCGTCTCATCGTGAAGTCCACCTCCGGATACTGACTCGTCGTGAGGTCCACCTCCGGGTACCATCCAGTCCTTGAACGCTCGGCCTTTGTCAGCACTGTCTGTCGTCTGCATCCAACATAATGATTTGCGGGCATATCCTGTACAGGGGTTAGTATAACGAAACTCAGTAGGGACTCCGAGACCGTCAAGGACTCACTAAATCCAACAAGGATAACCACAAAGAAGGATCTCAACAGATAACCTTTACATAGGTATAAGCCCATACTTATACCTAAGTTATCATGTAACCCATCTCAATCATGAGGAATCACAAAGGTTATTAAAATCAACGGATAATCACTACCTAGGTATATTCCCATACATATACCTAGGTTATCAAGTGACCCATATCAATCATGAGGTAAACACAAAGGTCATAGACTCAACTCAAACCATGATTTTCATTATCGAAACTGTAACCGCTGAAGAGTCCGTCTCTCAAGAGTATAGTGATCCTATCATGACTCCGAGTTACTGCTCACTAACCTAAGACTGCTGAGGTACTCCTCATGTCGAGTACCGCAGGTCTTCCACCTCACAATGTAGTGCTCCTCCGCCATGGGTCTGACACCTCACACAGTAGTGCTCCCCCTCACAGCCTACATAGGTACTCCTCCTGTCGAGTATCACGGGTCTTCCACCTCACAAAGTAGTTCTCCTCTTCCAGGGGTCTGCCACCTCACAAATTAGTGCTCCCCACTACGTTATGCAAGTCACTCCGAATCGAATTGGACAAGCAGTCATCAGGTCTCAGCCAGCTACACGGTCTCCATACTCCTTACGCCCGTCTCTAGGAGGGTCCTCTCCACGAGCTATAGTTAGATACTCCAAATATCAAAAAGTCCCAAAAAGAAGTATCTCAACGGACCGCCTTGTCATAGGGGTCTCAATGCAACAGACGGCGCATCAATCGGACGCTCGGTCTGTGAGTTATTAGCCTTTTCGTCCCAGGGGCCCGGTTGGTTTCGTGTACGAACCAACCTGACAATATCTCAACTGTACCCTTGAACTCACATAGGTTATACTAATAGGGAAAGTTTCTCGATGTGATCACCAATGTCGCTGACGGTTCGACAAACGTACGTCCGGTCTGAAAGTTATCTGCTTTTCCGTTCTTGGGGCCCGGTTGGATTTCCGGTTCAATCCAACCCGGACACTATCCATCTGTGCCCAAAACTCAGGCCAATTATTCCAAAAGATCTGTCTCATCAAGAGGAATCCAAAAAAGTCTAGGAAACGTCAATTGGACATCCAGAGCTCAAGTTATAAGCGTCTCCGCTCTGAGGGACCGGTTAGTTTCGTTTTCGAACCTACCCGGTCGTACCCCATGTTCTCTGAATCCTTGAGTGCAATATACCAAAATGGCCGTCTCGATCCAAGGATTACATCTCAACTGACGGTGCATCGATCGGAGGCCCGTAGCCCAATGTATGGGCATTTAAGCGAAACTGCCCGAAAATAGGGGGTTCGGGCCCTGTCCGACCCGGCCCGATACCTCCAGGGTCGGGCTGAACCGGGGGACCCGACCTGGGTCCGGGTCCAGCCCAATAGGGTGCGGCTCGGCCCAGTGCGGCCGGTCCGCATGGCCAGCGTGGAGCGGGGGGTTACAACCCCATGTGGTTCACCGAAACAGGCATGACATTAAGCCACACCCCCTGCCTCCGGAACGGACAAGCCGTTGCAGTTTTGTCCACTGCCGCGGCTTGGCCGTGGCGGTTCTGTTCCAGCAACGTGCCGCCGTCGCCGCCTTCTGCGGACCACCGGATGCGCTCCGGTGGTCCGTTTCGCTTGTCGTCTTCGCCAGCGGTCCTCCCGGGACCCTATCTTCATTGCGATGGATTCAAATCGCCTCTTCATCCCGTTCTGATATCGCCCGTCGATCCGAACGTCAAACAACAAACTGAGGAGTCTTCGATTCGCCTCTGTGGCCCCAAATCCGGCTGCGGTTTCGTTCGGCCTTAATGGCGCGGCGTGACGGCGCCACACTTTTTTGTCGTATTCTTCTTGTTTCCGTGCGGTGCCGTTGCACCACGTGCCTTTGTTCATACTGCGACAAACACAACATCGAAGGGGGAGGAGAGCCAGCCATGTTTGTGCGGTCCGACCTCCTCCCATTATAATTATAATAGGCGGTGCAAGAATAATATGATGAACGACAAGGAAAATCTTCACGAACAATAAATTAACCCCTACATGGAAAATTTGACGTCGCATGTCGGACGTCGTGGAGAACGGCATCGCGGGGGTCGGACGTAGGTTACTTGGACATCGGGGGGCATCCGAGGAGGAAACGACATCTCCTCACTTGTTGCGGAGATGAAGAAGGAAGGTATCATGTCGTTGGTGATGACCACCGCAGTCGGCGACTTCTCCCTTGTCGCGGAGGAAGAAGAGTATTGTCGTCGTCACGGTACACGGCGTCGCGTCATCAATCTCTAAGGAACTAGCATTCTTTGTCGTCTTTCGTCGGAGGCCAGTGTTCTTAATTGTTCTTCACATTCTTAAACAAGGAAGAATGTTCTTAAAGACTACAGTATTTCTCCCCAAATCTTCTCGCACAACAAACATCCGAAAATAAAATAAGGTTTCCCTTATTTTATTCCACATGTCAACTCTTTCAATATTCAAAAAGAAACCACGAATTAATTAACGTGTGTTGACCAATTAATGAGGCGTTTAATAAACAAAAAAAATGAGAGTTGAATTGGAATTAAGTGGGGGGGGGTGCGTTACTCAATTTAAGATGAGTTTAAAAAATTAAAGAGGGAGGTGAGGAGTTATGGAAAAGTGTAGGGGTGGGGCTTGTTTGGGCCCCACATCTCCTTTATTCTCCCAAGGTAAGTTAGCAACCCAACAGGTCCCACTCCAACTCCCACTCCTAGGAGTTAATCCACAATATAGAGGGAAGAAGTGTTGTGACACAACACTTAAAACACTTAGCAAGAAATAAAAATAAAATTGTAAAACGATTATATTTTTATTCCTCACTTTTTTTTAACAACTCCTCCCGAGAAAACACAACTCCAGAAAGGATCTTCTTAAGAAAATACTGGTGTTGCGAGTTCATCGATGCATTCATATTTCTATTCCGAGCACCGGTTCAAAAGTTAGAAAAACCCGCTCGTTCATTCATTGAACGTACCCAAGCTAAACTTTGTAAATTGATTCCAGGCACACCAGGCCTCAGAATTAGGTGTCGTCAGAAACAGTGTTCTTGTAAAATCCAAAAAAAAATTACGAAAAAAAATTCCTTGTAATTTCTAGGTCTTTACCGGAATATCCATATTATATTTTAATAATTTGATGGTTTCAAAAAGTTCTCCTCACCTCAATTATAAAAGGAAATCCCTTTCCTCACTTCTTCAAACCACAATGAGTATCCTAGATCGACCAAACCATGCCCATTTTTATTATAATCATTAATAATAAAATTATCTATGTGATTTTTTTTCAAAAGACCAACTTGATCATCCCTATGAGGAGATCTCGATGGAGCTCACTGGAGAAGAGTTAATCCCTTTTACCGGCTCATTCAAGATTATTTTTTATTCTATTTATTATTAATTTATTTTTTAGATTATAAATTAATCACTCCATTATCACCTATATGATTAGAGTTCATTATAATAATTTAAAAACTATATTACACCATTAATCCATCCTAAAAAATGAAATCACCACCCATGTGTACATATGACCTACCATCTCCATGCTATAGTATAATATGTTTTTCATCACCAATTTACTTAGAATACTATAGTGAATGAAATTTTAATCATATATGATTACTATAAAATTATAATAATTTTATTACAAAATATATTCCGGTAAAATACAAAATGTTTCACAATTAATAGAATGATATCATTCATCGTTCATATATCCAGCCTACCATCTCCATGAAATGGTGAGATTTTCCTTCCATGATTTCCATTTCATGATTGAATAAAAAGCGTATACAATGAATAAATTTAAAATATATGATATAATTATTTAGATGTAATAATATATATACCTATATTTCATTTATCTCCTTCAATTTTTTATGATAACAAAATGGAAACAACGTCAATGCATATGTACAGATTACCATCACCATGAATGGTGTATTTCATTTCACTTATCTATCTTTAATATATAATTATTTAATAAATATTTAATATATATAAATAAATATTTACCTCATGAATGTATGTAAATCATTATATAAAAAATAATACTAATAATATCAAGTCAAAACACATACTATAAAAAATTATTTTATTAACCAAAACAATGATATGACATGTAATTGTTAATAAATTTATAATATACAGTCATAAAAGAATCATATATGAAACCATATATTTTAATATAATTTGGTTATTAATTAATATTATTTATAATATAACTATAGTGTAGCCTCATACATGTATGTAGGGAATCCAACCTATAGTAAGTTACAGTTCCACAATCGCATTAATATTAGGATTTTTTATAGATATGTATCTACTAGGAAATATTTATCTTCCATGATCATGTTTCTTAAAAATTTATTCCAATGATATTTTTAAAACTCTTAAAAAATTTAATTTCATTTTTAACCATGAATGTCTTTTTATTAAATGGTTTTAAAGGAATCTCTTTTTCATTTTCCTACTGATGCAATTTTTTTCATTTTGGAAAAACATTGAGAAAGAATGTTTTTTAAACATATATGGCGTGAAAATATATTTATTCATTCATTATGACTTCTTTTCTTAATTATTACCTTATAATAATAAAATTTTATCTTTAAATAAAATATTTTCTTTTAAAATTGTGCATCATTTCAGGTAAAGAAAATTTTTTCAATGAAGTAAATATATTCTCCTCATGATTTTTATCAATAGTAATTTAAAAATTATTTTCCATCTAATATAAATTAATTGTTTGTAACACATGTTTTAAAGGGGATATTTTTTAATTTTTATATTCTTATTTTTTATTAATGGTTTTTGTTTACGATGGAGTGATATTTAGGAAACCCATTTCTTTTATATGGTTAATCTTATGATTTCATGATTTTTAGGAAACCCATTTCATTTTAGGGGTTACGATATGATAAATGATTAATGTTATTGTGGACTATATATGTATTAATTCATTATGAGATAGGTGGGGCATATATCTCTATATAATTCATTGGGTAAATATTTATATCTAGTGAGATAGATATAAAGGACCATATCCTCTAAGCTGCTTTTGGAGTGGGCCTTAACTTCTACGATTGTTATTGGAGTGAACCATGACAACCAAGATGGTTAATGTAGTGAACCGTGAATACAAAGATGATATGGGTAGTTAACCAAAACTACAACTATGACCTTGTTTGTAATTCCTTGAATACTATGAAAATCAGTTTCTATGCATATGTTTCTACCCCATAATCCATATCTTATTACTATGTTATTATTTTATGGATTATATTCTTTTTTCCTCATGATTTATGTCTCATAAACATCCATTATTTAATCCATTATTCTTGTTTATTATCATTGATATCCATGTTATGATATTTGACTTTTATGATCATTTTCTCATACCCTTATACTCATGAATATGTTTACATGTCTCCCTTGTTTACCCTTATTGAGAATTTTAAATCACCCATTTCATATGTTTTATTTTCCCCCAATATATGAAGATATGTTTTATCTTTGAATTCTAAAGGTGAAGATCATTATAGGATATGTTGATAATGTTTCACCAAATTATAAAAATTTGACCCTTGATTCCAAAGCAACTAAAGTAATACTATATTTGGGAATGTTTTTTTGTAACATATGAAATGTTCTACAATTGTGTAGTAATGTTAATCTACGTCATCTTAGGTCATTATAGTCAGTATAAGAGAAAATCTATGATCAACCATTAGAAACTAGGAAGATAAAAATCTAGTGAGAACCCTACGTACATGTATAAGGATAAGACTAAGGATAAGAAAAATATCACGGAATGTAGATAATTAATAGAGTGAGTGATTACCAAGAAATACATACCTATATAGATACTTAATGTGGATGTGGATCTGGTATATATGTACCTAGGGGTAAAAATGCTAAAATGGTGTGTCGGTCCTGACTCGATCATAACCTGGTATGCACCAACAGGACATGCTGCACACTAGGTTTGACACACTTAGGGGATATGATTTCTAAATTCAAAAAAGAATCACAAACAAAGAAGAAAAATTTAAATAAAAGTTGGCTACAAATATCCTAGTGTGAATATAAGGCATCACATATTAAAACATGTGTCACAATTTAGACATATAATAAGTTGGTATTCATGATTATGTGGTTCCTCAGAACGATGATTGTTTCATACTCAATGATTTTGGTTTTAGCCATTGGTTGGAACCCAAATGAACATTTTTAATGATGAATACAATGGTAAATGAAATGAAGATTCTATTGAATATCCAAATTATATTACAGATGGATTGAAATATTTTACCACGAAACTTACTTAAGAAATGAATCATTCTGGACATCCAAACAGGTAGAGAGGGGGATCACTACATATTTAGAACTTTATGAGGAAACATCCACCTGCATTTAATGGGTCTTATAGTCCAATTGATGTTTAAAAGTTGATCAAAACCAATGAAAAGTTATTTTACATCCTTCATTGTTTAGATCATGAAAAAAGTCACTTTTTATGTTTACAATTTATATTGTGAAGCAGGCTAGTGGTGGAATCTATCCAAGAATTCAAGGAAAATATATAAAGATGGCTCTATGGAATGGACAAGTTCAAGAAAATAATTTTCAAAAAGTATTTTTCTTTTATTAATCATATGAATAAGGAAAAGGAGTTCATTAAGCCCAAGTAAAAGGATGATGAATCTATTATCTCTTATGAGGAAATTTTTACAAGACTTGTAAGTTACACTTCTGGAATTATCATCCAACCCAAATATAAAGATTATAGGTCATTAAATTGAAATATTTCATGTCATACAAGGGAAATATCAAAAAGATAATTTAGTATCTATGAATATATTTTGTGTTTTGGAATCACATCTAAAATGGAGGAGTGAGTAACATATCAATCTCATGGTTTTTATAAGACGTGGAAGATAGAGTTAGAAGAAAAATCTAAAAACCATGTAGAAATGGAGATGGACATTCTATTATGATATATGTGTTGGAAGAATCATGGAGGGAAATTTCCTAAGGGGTATAATAAATGATTTAAATGTAGAAAGGTTGGTCATCAAGAATTTTATTATTGAATTAATGGGATGAAGTTAGATAATGACATGTTTGATATAAATAAGTAAATTGTATGGTAATAATTACATTGGAACACATTAAAGTATGGATTCAATGTGGTTATGCTATAATTTATGCAGATTACAATAATTTTGGATTTATTAAATATATAAATAGTACATTCGAAGAATGAAACATACCTGTTATCAATTTAGGATATTACCATGTTTCATGAGAATATAAGATGATGGTATTTACATGTTGGGAATGTATACACCAAGAGATACATTGTAATATATGGGGGGATCAATGTTATGATGATTTTATGAACTTCTTACTAATATTTTGGATTTTAATCTTCTGGAAGGGTTATAAGGTTAACCATTTATGGAATGATTAGGTTAATGTTTATGAGATTAAAGTATTATCTCACTATTTTATGTTTTATGCATATTGTATAGTATATTATGAAAAATGGTTGATATTAATTGGTGACATATTGGTGACAGACTGGAGTAATGAAAAATTAACCTTAATTTTTTAGAGTGACATATGAGATGGAAATTGATCAATGCACAAAAATGGTGAGACTACACTAAATCAAGTATGTATATTTCTTTCATGACAATTATTCAATATTAGGAAAAAGTATATTGAAACTAAAAATATTTTCCTAGTACCTTTATTTCTGATAAATCAAATGCCCCAAGAGATTATCACTCACTTTTAGCTTTGTGATTTTCAGCATTCCCCTAAACATGTCCTCTCTCACTTTCTACAAGAACATGGTAGTTATATTTAACTTCCATGTCCATTTTTTCACTTCCTGTCAATGTTCTTCTAATTAGAAACCTATTTCTGAGTTAATTTCAGTAAATTTTATGATTCCAACTTTCTGTTTTTACATGGGAGTTTTTGAATTCATTTTTTTGATATGGGTTTATATGAAAGGGACATTAAAGTAAGAAACCATTGGTAACCACTATGATATTTGAGGGATAAATTCATTTAATGGTGTGTATAATGTAAAATCTATAAATTTTTTACTTTTATTTTTTTCTAATTAATAAAATATTTTTTATATATTTATCTGTACCTGACACTAAATATTGATTTTGTTATATAAAAAATACAGTGTTTGTTTTCTAATATATAAAAAACTATGTTTACCTTTCACCAAATGAAATACAAGGATTATATTTATCTAAATATAACAATAT
Source organism: Viscum album (assembly GCA_963277665.1). Taxonomy (NCBI): domain Eukaryota; kingdom Viridiplantae; phylum Streptophyta; class Magnoliopsida; order Santalales; family Viscaceae; genus Viscum; species Viscum album. Next base: position 1,032,549,110 of record OY728156.1, read on the forward strand.
TAATGTATTGTTTTACTCACATCAAGGAGTTTTTTATATCTTTCATTACAACCAATACCATGTTTTATAGAAAAAATTTGTATATTTTTAAAATATTATAATTTTATATGATACATATAAAATAGACATTAAACATTTTATTATAAATATTAATAAATATTTTTTATATTATTTCTTATAAATAGATCATATTTATTATGGTAATGTGTTTATATGTTTAGAAATGATATTTTCATAAAAGAACTAATTTTTATTCCCTTCTATGAACAATAATAAAAGTAATTTTATAGACTCATATAAATTTAATTCGAAAAAATAAATATAATTTTTGAAATTTAAAGGTTAATAAAATCTTAAGTTGAATTTTTAGTATTTTTTATTACAATTTTCATTTCTCAATGAATAGTGAAAAATAATTCAATGTAGTTAAAGATTTAATTTATCATTTAAAGAAATATATTAGATTAAATTGTATTTTGAAGTCAAAATACATAAATTATAAGTATATTAATCTAATATAGGTCATTGGAATCATATTTATGTTGAAATTATATTTAAAAAATATAGACCTTTTGAATGTTCTTTTGAACCACCTTCCCACCACTTCTGTGTGGTTATCATTAAACATTAATTTTCTACTTCTATGAATTCAATAATGAAAAATAGTCATTCATGTTTTTAATCAGTACGATATTTAGATTTGATTAGGATCAAATTAATATTATGGGTATTGTGAATAATAACTTTACTAAATTTTTATTTACAATAGTAAATGGTAAATTGGATAATTAATGGTAAATATAATATTATAAAATTATAAAATTACCCTAACACTTGTCTTAATTTCTTTGGAACAGTTATTATTGAATGACACAAAATATAGGATAAAACCCTAATCTTTTTAAGACACATGGGTAAGAAAATTTAATTTAATATATTTTATTTTAAGATAAGTTAAAAATTCAATAGTCTTATTTTTATGAAACTATAAAACTTTTAATATAAGGTTATAATGAATATAAATTTAAGTATAAATAGTCATTTTAAATAATTAATTTTTATATACATCATGATGATTTAGTGGTAATTGTTAGTGAAAAAATAATTAACTGAAATGGTGGTACAATCATGATGTAGTAATTTTTTGATTAATAAAAAAACCAAATAAATTATAGTAAATATATTAAAATAAATATAATTTTAATTACGTAAGGTACTTCATGAATTTATTTGGTAAATTTTTAATTTTAGGAGGTTCTTAAATCGTTTGGTTTGAAATTATTTCATTGATTTAATTTTATTTACTGAAAAAAATTTCAATCAAATCAATATTGGCATTAATGACATTTTTTTTAAAATATTATTTCTGAAAATTAATTAAAAATCATAAAAATATTTTAAAAATACTAAGTGATTATTATAAATTATAAAATTAAATAAATATTACATTTATGGAAAATTGACCACATGTAATAAATGTATTGTATTGAATTTGGAAATAATGGTATTTTATGGAATTAATATATTATTAAATTATCTAAAAATCCACAAAAATGATAAATAATTAGAAATTGTATAGGATATGGTCTAAAATTTCAAACCAATTCATTTATATATCGTTTGAATATTTTTCTATCTTGAATAAAATTATCATATATTAATATTTTGAAGTTCTCTAAAAGTGTCCCCCACCTCAATTATAAAAGGTCACATCTTCTGTCACTTTTTTCACATGATATAAAGACTTATGGGTCGACCAAACCCCCACTATTTCCATTATAGATATTAATAGTCAAATTATAGAGGATATTGTCTTCTCAAAATACCATCTCTAGTGTCCATAAGAGGATATCTAGAGGGGAATCTACGCAGAAGAGGTAAATCCCTTTACTGAATCATTCGAGGTCATTTCTTCTTCTATTTCCACCACTGATGTTTTTTCCATTATATTGTAATAAAAGTATAAAATATATTATTTTAATTCATTTTTATTATTTAAAAACCAAATTACACCTTTTATCCATCTTATAAAAATTGAAATCATCACTCGTGTATACATACAACCTATTGTATCCACATTGTGGTGTATTTTTTTCTCATCACCACATTACATGGATAAGTATAATGATGGAAATAATAATCTTATATTATGATTATAAGATGATATTTATTTTTTAACCGAATATATACCATCCTCTTCCTTACCTTTTCACAATAAAGGTATTGATATCATCACTCGTGTGTACTTACAACAAACAATCTCTACGACGCGATGTGATTGATATTCCATTTTAACCGTTTCAATAATGATTGTAAAAAAATTATAAAGTTAATAAATATGAAATATATTAATATAAATCTAATGGAATAACATATATATATATATACATTTATGTCATCTACCTTCTTCTATTCATAATTATTAGAAAACAGAAACAATATTCATCCATATGTACGACATACTATCTCCGTGAACGGTGAATTCCATTTCATATATCTATATTTAAAATATATTTATATTCCTAATAAATGTGAAAGATAAATCATTTTTTAAATTTTATATGTAATCAATGCCTTATATATGTAATAGGTTTAAGAATAAGAAGTGAAAATATATATGATAAACAAATCAGTTATTAACCAAAACGTTTCCTTACTTTTCAATTGTTAAAAAACAAGGTATATAAAGTCATAAATGAATCATATATGGTTTCATAAATACTATTATTATTATTATTATTATTTAAGTAAAAAAAATTTATAAAACCCCCGTACAAGAGTTTTGGAAATGTATGGAGGGAATTAGACCTATGGTAAGTGTTAATCCCACAATCTCATTAATATCTGGATTGTTTACACATATGAATATAGTGGGAAATATTTATATTCTTTGTGTAACATTTTTCAAAAATGTATTCCAATATATTTTTAATATTTCTGTAAAAACATTTAATGTCATTTTCAGACATTTATGATTATTTATTAAATTTTTTGAAAGTATTAATTTTTTACTTTCCTAATATTGTTATTTTTAACATTTTTGACAAAAGTACGAGAAGATTTTTTTTACATATATTGAATGAAAATATTGTTATTCTTTCATATCCCATTATTTTCATATTTTTCCAATAAAATCATAAAATTCTATTTTTAATGAAAATGTTTTCTTTTAAAAATGATCAAATTTTAAAGTAAAAAATGTTTTCATAGGAGAATGTATTTTATCATCAAAAATTGTTTTCAAGAGTTCTCTAAAAATTATTTTTCCTCTATGTTAACATTTATTTATGTTATATAGGTATTAATGGGGATATTATTCAACATTTCCACTATTACTATTTTAATGAATAGTTTATGTTTTTGATGGAATGATATTTATAAAACCCATTTCTCTTCCAAGGATTATGTTATAATTTCATGATGTTTAGGAATACCATCTCAATCAATGGGTTTATATATGATTACATTAAGAGATGGGTGGGACCAATTTATCCCTCCTTATCATTTGGTAAGGATTTATATATCATGAGATAGATATAAAGGATCTTTTCCCCTAAGTTGGTCTTGAGAGTAATCCATGACAAATAAGATGGTTATTGGAGTGAACCTTGACTACCAATTTTGTTATTGGTGTGAATAATGACAACCAAGATGATATGGGGAGAGAACCCATGCAACTTTGAAGGCCTTGAAATCGATTCCTTGAGAATAACACAAATTATTTTAAATTCTTATGTGAATTCCAAAGATTCAATGTCTTATTCCAATGTTATGATTTAATGGATTTTGATACCTATTTCCTTATGATTCATGTCTTATGAGATAACAATTTTTATTCCATGATTCATGTGTATGGCCATTGATACACTGGGTATGATCTGGAATTTTTGTGATCTTGTTCTCCTACCCATATACTCATGAATATGTTTACATGTTTCCCTTTTTTACCCTTACTAAGCATTTTATATCACCCATTTCATATGTTTTATTTTTTCACAGCATATAATGAAAATTTATAGGTAGGAAAACTAATGGAAATAACCATTATAAATTATTTCAAAGAACATTCACTAAATTATAAGAATGTCTTCCAATTTTACAAAGGAACAAAACATATAGTGTCTTCGGAAGTGTTTCTTTATAATGTATGAACTGTTATGAAAAAGTGATGTAATGTTAATGTACGTCATGATTGGAAAATTATATACAATACCAATCACATAACATGTAAACTCACACATTATTCTCTTTTAATCACATTAAGTCACTTTTTGAATCATGTACTACCTATAGAAGAATGAATGAAATATTATTTATTAGATTCTTATTTAGTATTAATATTTAATTGTTATTTATATTTTTCTAGCATATTATTACTATTCTAAATATTATTATTTATTTAATATTATAATTTATTATTAAATTTTTTTTAAAAAATATTATTGATTTAAATTTTATTCTCATAATTATTTGTCATTTGTTTTTTAATAAAGAATTTATTTATGTCTTTTTCACATTTTATGTTGAAGTATTTTTTTAGAATATGTTATTTTGATGTTATTGGGATATGGTAAATATATTATGTTGAGAACTATTTATGAGTGTAGTAAAGGGTGGAATAATTTAACTCATATGTACTATTCATGGAATTTCAAGATGTTAGATGAATTTATCTTCTTGTATCGATTATTAGAAATACTCAAAATATTACATATGATGTGTTGAAAAATAATACATATTATAGTTTCAATAAATCATTTTGGTTAGTAATATGATTCATCAAGAAGAGGTATTTTGAATAATAACATATTATATATTCTAAAAATACCACTAATAAGAACACCTTAGGATCCATACTAATATATTATGTTTCTAGTAAAGGATATTACATGTGCAGTTTTGTAAAATTCTCTAATGATTAATGGAATTAAAATTATAGTAAAGAATTAAATTATATTACATGCCATATTTTCTTACAAGAACTATCTTATATATTTTTTATACCTTTTTATAAAATATTCTTCTTATGCAGTGGTGGTTTTGAAAATATTATACATATCAAAATGTTTATAATTTTGGAAAATTTTAAATTTCAACATGTTAAAAAAATTAATTTGTGTTGAAGTTACTTTTATTTATCATTTAGAAGAAAAGTTATTTGGATGTTTTGTAAAAAAAATCACAATTATCGGAATTAATAATATCATGGATTTCCTATAGTCATATGACTTTTTATATTTATTTGGAGTTTCCCATACAAAGGAAGCAAGGTCACAGAACGCTTAAATAAACTATATTACTATGTCTATACCATGAAAGATATTTTACAAGATATTTACAAACATAAATAAACATTACATTGTGAATATATTTTTGTTCCATGATAATGATGTTAAAAATATGGATTAGAAAAGTGTTAAATCGTAAAAATAATTTTCACCCAGAAGAGAAATTTGTATGACTGGATTGAATAAAAATTTTTACATTTTTTTCATTTTAAATGATTAAAATTTCACTAATATATATTCAAATTTCCGATGGTTTTATTAATTGAGAGAGATGTTTCATGCGATTATGAGGAATATTCTTATATATTAGATACAATTTTTATCAGATCCATTAATGATGTTTACATTATTATTTGATTTATTTTGACTTTTTATTTACTAAATTTTATTATATTTGAGGATATATTCACATGATGTTGTCATATAACATTATGAAGGTAATATCATGGATATTATTAATGTGGTAAAATTGTATTTATATATATATAACTTCCAATTTCACGTTGAAATATATACACACAAATTTTTTTGGGCGCTATAATGATCAAGCCTAGATATTTCATACAACCATTATAATACATTCTTGATGGGTAAAAGCAATATTTTACTTACACGAGTAACTAAAATTGATATATATCCTTGATTTTATTATTTTAATTGTCATTGTGTTGTTATTTTATGAAATTTAAAATTTATTTTAAACATTTTACATTAGATATTATATTCCTAAAAATTTAATTATTGGTTATCATTATTTTTTAAAAATAAAATTCATTGGTTGTGCCATGTTCTGATGAAAATATTGGGATTTTGGTGGTTTAAGGGGTCTAGATAACTTAAATGTTGGTTTTCACTCTACATTAAAATGAATTATTTCTATTTTCTATCCTAGGTATATAAAATGAGGGATCTAGGGTTTTCACCTCAATGGTGAAAAATTCATGTTATAGTGTTTTAAAACATCCTTTTCCAATTGAGGTTTTATAGTGTGTATAATAATAATGGGGTTGATTGTGTGATGAGTAGATTTATTATCATTTAGATCAAAAAACTGAAAAATATACTCACGATATAAAATTCATTTTATTATATTAATACTATTCATACTCGTTATATTATTTTTTTTATTGATGAACTATTTAATTTTTATTATACAATGATTTTTTCATTATAGTTTAAAGTACTCTGAATCATTTTCGATTGAAAATTTATCCCTCTTATTTTCATTTATATCACTCTATCATGGATCACCAACTAGTAATAAAGTTTGGAAAAAAATTGATTATTACTCTCTACTCTATTTTATCATACCTTAAAATAATAATCATTGTTTTGGAAAATATGATTTTATTTTTTTCTATCCTTATCATACATTTAACTATCATAGAGTAAAATTATTTTAATTTCCATGTAAAGGTTTTAATAATGTATTGATTCTATAGATTCCTCTATTTTATTATAGAAATGATTTTGGATACTGGAAATCTGGGTTGGAAAGCTACCTTAAGAAATTAATCATTGATCATTGTATAAAAATATAAATCCCATATAAATTTCTAGAAATATATTTGTATTACCTTACAATTATTGATTTTGTAAAATATATTTGTAAATATAATTTGACAAATATTATTTATTATTTTAATAGATATAATAATTTTAATTATATATCTATATGTATTAGTGACTATGTTATATATATATTTTTTAATTTACTCATTATGGCATGTAAATTTTAATAATAACTAAACATGGAATGTTTTAGTATATGTATCCATATTTTAGTAGTTGAGGAAATGAATATGTCAATGAAATGTTACACATGTTCAAAATCATAATGAATTGTAAATGATCCATTAGAGAAACTTATAAATACTACTATGGATGAAATAATTGTCATTTAACAACCCATGATGAGTACTACTTTGATGTTTTCAAATTGAGAAAGAAATAACTTCACAGAATACAAATAAAATGATCTTATTGGTTTACTATTAAGATATGATCTTGAACTGAAAAACATTTAGAAAGAATATAAACATGTAAATAATTTTATATATATTAAAACTATTTTTACTTATTCTAGTTATTTTAAATAAGATTTAGGTTCTTCATAAAATGGAAAATATATGGTAACTACGGTTTTTAAATTATTACATGGAGATAAATACAAATCAATATAGAATAGAAATAAATATGTGAATAAATGGTGAAAGGAATGATGAAAATAAAGGAAGATCATTTATAAATGTATATCTTTCTTTTAAATACTTCATAAATATTGGATTAATCAATCCAGGCTATATGATGGTGAAAAATAAAGTAAAGTAATAACATTTTTTAAAGAAATTAATGAAATATTGGAATTTGTGGAGTAATAGTGTTGATTCATATCCAATTAATTAATATCAATGTCAAATGTAAATTTGTAATTTTTTAAATCTTTGTAAAACTATATGATATCATTTTAGGATCTCACTCTTATTTTTCATGTGAATTGGGTGTATCTACAAATAATGTAATTTTTTTCATTTGAAAATAGATATGGAAAGTAGTTTAATTCATGATTTCAAATATTATTTCAATCATGATAAATGATGTAATATTCCAAGATTAGAAGGGTTTATAAAAGTAAGTTGATAAGTTACAAGATAATATAGTAATTATAGAGATATGAGAATTAAATTAATGAATGACTAAAAAGTTATGATAAAATATAAAATGGGTGTTGATTATGAATTTTTGAAACATGGAGATAAAATAAGATGTTTACTTAGGATAATAAAATGTTAAAAAACACAAATTATAGAACAAATGCAACAATATTTCTATTATTTAGATGTTGTTAAAAATTATAATTTAATGCATAAATTAGAATTTATAAATTTTTCGCTAGACCTATCATTTTTTCCTAAAAAATAGAGATATGTGATATGATGATACCTATTAACATGATTAACCTGAAGAAATGTACACTTGGTTATGATGTGTATTACCTATGATGTATATGAAATAATTCGTAAAGGTAAAACAACAATATTGGTGCCCAAATTATGATATTTGAATCTTATTAGAAAAAAATGGTTTACATACCTAGGTAAATTATTTATTTATAGAAAAAATATAAACCCTTTATATTTTTAATATATTTTGTACTAATTTTTTCAATCCCCTTTAGTATGGATAAGGACATCAATCGGGTTGGGAAACATTCATATTAATGGAATCTATTAAGGGATCTAAAAATATTTGTGCAACCTAGTCACTTTAACCCGTCGTATAAGAGAATACTTATACATCATTACCCTGATATCTTATAGAACACTTATGAAAACATTATTCTCTAGTCTATAATTTCCCATTGAATCCATTATGTGTATAGGTGGTCTTCATTCTTGGATAACATGACCTAGTTATCAATCAGTGTAAGAATCCTCATCTCACTCAGTCATGAAGACGATTATGAATATAGAATTCTAATATAATCTTCTATGGAAAAAAATACCAAATGTGTATTTTTATAAGATACTAATCGAAGTTACAAAGTTGATTCATATGATAACATGTTTGTAGCACCCAAGTCACGCCATCCTTTGTATGTGATTTATTATGTTAAAACCTTTGAGAATTAATGGAAATTATGGGTAATATTGTCATAATAATTTAATACATAAACCTTAATGAGATAGCACTCATGTTGGGTGATCTAACTAATCTTTTTAATAATAAACTATGTAGTCACATTCCCAAATCTTCTTGGGGTGAAATACTATGGTTCAATGTGCTCGAGTCACCATAGTTGGTCCATAATTGGGTGACACTTATTTTTAACCACTTTACTAATAATATACATCACTCCTACTTCATAACATGGGTGACACTTAAATATTCTATCTTCACCATGGAGACACCTTTCTCAAACCTTAATACTATATTGATAATATTAACTATTATTTATACATGGGAAACACTTCTCCCAAGTCATCCAGTATGGAGACACATTTCATAGGACCCACATTATGGTATAGATTTTATTGTTCATGTATACTATGATTATTTAATACCATTCAATGAAATAAATCCATTATACACTCAAACGAACCCATGATAGGGACTAAAGGGTGTTTCTAATCCCCATCGTCCGACACAAGTACCTGCGAATTTAGGAAGCACCACAAGGGAATGATCTTTCCTTTAAAATTAATGAAACAAGAAAAAATATTTCTTTTTAAATTATTACATGACCCATTATTAATTTATAAATTCATTAAAAATTACATAAGGAGAATAAAAAACATAATATCTTGATAATAATTAAAATTATATAATTTAATATAAATATAATCCCTCAACTGACACTCTAAATAAACTACAGAAAATTAGCTCCCTCGCTCAACCAAATCCCCACTATTGATTCAAACACCTTTGAATTACTATGATCTCCACAATACGTAGTACATTACAATAATAACTATAAATTATTGTTCTAATATATTACTAGTCATGTTCAATAAAATATAAAATATTAAGTATATAAATTATTCTATGTGACTTTATAAGTCACTATATAAGACTGAAACCCCAATTATACATGTCTAGAAATAAAATAAGTACAACCTGAAACTAAAATGTAATAATAGGTTTCAGAAATACTTTATTTAGGCATACCAATGGAGAGAAACCAAATCCCATAAAAAATCATTAACCAAATGATATATTTCAAACTATTTTGAAATAAATTATTTTAAATATTTTTTATTACATAAGAATATGAAGATCAACATAATTTTTAAAATTAATATTTTCTTATAAATTTAATGGTGTCAATCACATGGAAAAAATTTCAATTACATATATAGTAATTATTTTAAAATCACATTTTAAACCCACTTTCAAAATCAATTCTAAAAATATATATTTTTAAAATATTTTATCTTTTCTGGTTGAAGGAAAAAATATCATACTCTAACAATTTACTAAAGTAATTAAGTAACACCATTTAAATATTTTAGAAAACAAATTCTTGAATACTAAAATAATCATCCTAAAAATTATCTCCATAGGGAAAATACCTTGGACACATAAGGTTAATGGAAATATTTAATTCTTGAACCATTACATTGTCTAATTATTTAAAATTAATTTAGTGTGATAATCACTAATTAGATCATGTTATCATCATGTTTTGTGGTGACATCCATCCATGTAACAACATCCAATCCACCACTAAGGAATACATTTCATGGTTTGGACTTCAGGTGATTCTCTTCCATGACACGATTCCCTCTATTTAATTTAATGATATTAGTTAGTGTGGAAAATTACAAAGTGTTACATAATCTCACCTTACCTCTTAGATAAAAAAATTCCAATTTTCCACACCCTATCCTAAAATGATAACATTTCATTTAAAATAATGGTTGATTCATCAAATCATTATAACCACTTTCAATTCATCAATGGAAAATCATTCAATTCAAAACCTTATTTTGTAACAATTTAAGAGGAATGTAATTTCGATAATCATAGTTTGTATAATGGTATATAACAACTATCCTAAAATAGATTGTCATAATTTAAACATTATTTGAAAACATCACACGTAGTTTAAACACTATCAACTTAAAATTTTTATTTTATTTTAGATATACACTATCGATTTTATATTAATGTTGAGATAAATGTGAAATTAAATTTTTTAATTTACAAAGATTTTGTTATAAACATATAGATTAACACAAACAATAATAATGATGAAGGGGAGGTGTAGGTGTTATGTGAACCCCAACCCATGGACAATCTAAAAAAACCTCAAGGAGGAGGACCATGAATTTGATAGGGAAGAGAGGTAATCATACAAGGGGGGATGTTGGGATAAGCATCATCTGAAATTTTAGAGGGGGTATGAGGGATTTTATTTTTAGAGAGGAAGGGGAGGGGAAATAATTTCATTTCACATAGATATTAATGTTCTAGGATTTGTTTATGGTATTAGTATATAGTTTGAGAAAACATGCAACATCCATGTACCCCCTACTAGAAGGCGTGGATCACCTCACACAAGTAGTATCCACTTTTGGAAAACCCTTTCACCAACCATGTATGTTGGATTAGTTAAATTAATCAAACATTAAAACGATTTCTTCATGGATTCTACTTATCATGAACCATCCAATAAACCATGTAGTAATTTAATAAATTGATTATGTACACCTAGTTTAGCCACAATTTTTCAATCCTAATTCACAATAATTAGGCATATAAAAATAAAATATAAAACCTACAGTTAGAGTTAGGTAGAAATCATTACCATAATGATTTCTTCATATGAAATACTTGGATGAAATGTTTTATTGAAGATAGAACATAGTCAAATCCATTACTAAAGACACAATCCATTAAATAAGAATAGATTCATGAAATATGAAAAATTAATGATTATGAAATATTAAATAATGAATTGGGACATAATTCAATTTTCCAATTCACTAATAATAGAAAAACATAAAAGAAACTAAAAAATAATAGTAATATCAATGATTGAAAAATAGAAAACTCGAAAAATAATCTCTTAAATCATAAGGGACACCACCACCATGAGGGGAATGATATAAATATTTTATTAATATATACCATCGGTCCTAAATACATCCACCTAAGAAAAAATAAATGATTGTTATTGGTTTTCACACCATATTAAAATTACATTAACAAACTAGATATCTAATACACATGCTACTCAAGGGAGATAGAAATATAAAATTTATCATCAGAAAATAGAAGGATTCTCAAGGGAGGACATAATTTAAAGAGATACAATAATAAGAAATCATATATATGATTTCATGATAAACCATCATCTCTTCAATATAATATGAAGGGAAACTAGTTATGAGAAAGAAAGATACAATAATTAATACGTCAAACAACCACATATCAATGAGAACATCAGGGTGCTACATTTGTGTTAATAAAGAGAGGGATTGTTTATGTGTAACTAAAGAATTTAAATTTGGTATAATTAATCTCAGTGATCCCTATAAAATTAATAAAACAATTTTCTCATACAATTCACTCACACATTCACACAAACCCCCCCATCAACATACCCTAAAATTAATAAATTATTGATGTTGTTAAAATATTATTGAATAAAAGATTGGGTCAACCAATAAATAAGGATGAGATATGGCCCATTCAAATAATATTCTATAAGGGTCCACCATGGGAACACCCTAGGTGACACACTGGTCAAATAACACTTTATAAAACTCCACAGAAAAAACATAGAATTAGATTGACTGGGAATCACAAAAAAAATTCTACCTAATATGTGATTTAAAAGAATAAGACTGATGGAATGAATCATCACCACAACTAAGTGATTTTATATCGATAAAATAGAAGAACAGTTCCCTACAATGATGAAACTTATCCATTTCATATAGACCATTCATGGATGTCAATGAATGTTAATAGAAGGAAAAATCCTATATAAAAAATACCTAACAAATGAATCAATATACATTAAAATAAAAATAAATTTTGTGATAAAAATTATTTTTTCGCAATTAAAACATGTTCAAAAGTCCACTTAACTTTTGATGATAATTTATTTCAAGTTAAAAGATTAAATACTATATCGTAAAATCTAATATTCTATATGGAAATTTCCCTTTTTTAAAGATCAAATGAACATCCCAAAACCACTATTATAAACAAATTAGTTACAAAATTATAAAACACTCCCATATTCTTTATTTTTAATAAATTATTTGTTTATTTAGTTGTATCCATTATGAAATTAATTTTCAAATTATCTAAACTGATCGAAACCATTTTACAAGAAAACCCGTATTTCTAAATAAAAACAATCTATTATGAAACCAATAAATTACTTTATATTATAATGAATTTATGTAAAAAATTAACTATTATTAAAAGAAATAAATTACAAGTTAAAACTGTGGTTTTAAAATTTAAATTCACATCTCACACAAACAACACAACAAAGAGATGTTAAAAAATTATGAAAATATTATAAATAATTTTTTATGGGGATCTAGGTTTAATGCGTTCCCTTGATACATGGATTAGTGGATTAAATTTTACCCTCACAATTAACCATGTAGTAAATATAAAATGACATGCATGGTATTTAGATGGATTTATATGGCTTACGAGCACTCTGCATACTACAACTTCACTCCCACTATTGTCCCCCAAACCCATAATTCTTAAATTATACTAGAAATAATTGATTTAAAATAAAATTAAAATACTCAAAACCTATCATCCCCTTGAAATTCAAGGACCTCTGTGAGAAATATCCAATGAGTCTCTCCCTGTACATACCACTTGATCCTTGCTTATCCAAAAATTATTCTACATGATACCCCAAACACTAAACGGTTATGTTAGAACCTTATACCTCTTAGAATCTAATAAAAGATACCATTTTTTCATGAATGAACATGATCCAAACCTCTATTGGATGACCAATCCAATATTAGATAAAAAGTAAAGGTTAGTCATGATCCCCAATAGTTCGAACAGGTTCTTGAAAAGATAATAAGAACAACCTGAGAATTATTTCACTATTAAAATTAAAAAAAAACATTTTTGGTCAAATTATACTAAAATTACGGAATGAAAAATACAAATGTTAGATGTCCCAACGAAATTAGATAACATTAATATAAAAAAGAACATGGAAATATTAATAAATAAATAATTTATTAAAATGACCCATTTAAAATAAGTGCAATCCCTCTTCTCACCCTCCATATACCGTACACAGTAAAATGTCCCTTCACTAACCCTATATTCTGTCTACAAATATAGCTTTCACAAAATCATTTTATTCATTTATTCACATTTTATAATCCATTAATAATAAAAACAGAAATCGAAAAAGGACTATATTTTCATTGTGATAAAAGGTCAAATTTAAATAATGATATACCTCTAAGTGAAATTAAAAATCACCATCAAATATTAAAACCTATGTGCTCTTTAATTAGAAATAAAAGTGTCTGAAACTAAAACTGAAATGTTGTGATTTCATGGGTTAAAAATTTTAGTATGCAGGCCAATGGGCAAGCTACACCCCATGAATAGTCTATAAATTAATGTTCTACTTTGTGATAGTTTGAAATACATTATTTGAAATAGGATGTTGTTGAATGTGAATATAAATATAAATATCATCTTACAAACACTACCTTTTTATTATATTTAAAAGGAAATAGGCGCTTGAAAAATAATTCATCATCCTCAACCGTTATTTTTTTAAATCCGATTTGGGATCGGATTTCAAAATACACTTTAAAAAAATTAATTTTTCAATAATTTTATATGTTTTGGAAGAAGGATAGAATATATCATACTATAAAAATTTAACATTTAATAAAAGTACAAAAACTTTAAAAATTGATAAAATAAAGGTGGATAGAATTAATATATTATTCTATAAATAAGAACAATGAGAAAAATACCTATGTCTTCCTAAGAGAGAGGGAACCATAGATCCTTATATAATATCATGATCTAATTGATCAATACCCAATGGATGAACTTAGTAATAAGGATAATATTTCTTGGATTAGTGGAATGGATCAGTCTATCTATAATACCACATCAAATTAACAAATTAGAAGATCCTACCTATTCCTAGTGGTGTAGTGATTCCATTCACCAACAACACAACCTCTATATATGTATAGGTATTTAGTTATTGAGGTTAAATTTATTGTTGTAAAAAAATATATCCTCCCTCATAGATACCCAAATTTCTATGTTCTTTACAAATTTCAAAAAAATAGGAAACTCCATTGAACTAAATGGTCCATTAATCCACCCACCATCACATGTTTTTATTCATCACATGAAAATAAAGACATTCAAAAACCACAGAACATAAAACCTCAAGATAATATAATTATATGTGGAAATAATATGTATAGAGATATTTATAAACTACCCTAGTACATCATTGGGAGATTAAAATGTCCTCTAAAATCATTACAAGAAAAGTAATGACATCCAGATCCTTGATTTTTTTTAAAAATACACATTAAAAATTATTTGATTGGTTGTTTGAAAAAATTATATATCTCTAGTACACTTATATTTTAACACTCATGTTTGTTTTAATTGATTCAAAAATTCACACAAACCCAGGTTAATTAGTATAAAAAAAGAAATGTATATATAATAATATATTTAAAAATATACATCTGTACTACCATTAAAGATGAAAAGGCCTCTACAAACCATATCCCTTTATTCTAAACCAATTTGAAAAAAATGTTAATAATTGTTAACTAATTAATTACCAGATAGTAAAATTAAAATTAAATGGATAATTGTGAATTTAAATTTAAAATTAAGGAGTACTCTTTAATATCGAAACACAGAAGAAGAATCCATTTGGAAAACTAACTTACATCTTGGCATAATAATTAGTTGTCAAATAAATTTTAAAGGAATATTTTAGAGAAAATGTGTTTTCTAATTAATGTAATACAATATAAAAAATAGTTTTCAATTTAAAATAGTTTCATTGAGAGATTTAATATTATTAATGAACACCTAAAACATGGTTTTATCAAAAAAATAACCAAGGATTCTGAAATTTAAATGTTTAAACATGGGAAATACATCGTTGGTTCAAGTAAATATGGTCTTAAGAACCAATGTATTTTTAAAAACTAAAAGGTTCATCCCATTCATTAATAAATCAATTCCATAAGATATAAAAAAATACCCCCTAGGTTTATGCCTAGGATGAGCCACACTTAAAGGGTTGGATAAAATAAGAAACAAGAGGAGGGGGGAGAAGGAGAAGGGGAAAACCTAGCATGAGGAGAATAAATAATAACTCTCAATTAGAAACACCTTGAATTGAGGGGAGGAGGAGAGGGTCACTCTTGATGGGTATCCCCTCGGATAAGAGTCATATGTAATGAGAGAGCTTTTATGAGGGAATTGATATTTGGAGATACTAGGGAGGAGAAATAATTTCATTTCACATTTTCATAAATATCTATTACAACAAATGGTTTGGTAACACAATTGGACAACACATATTTCATCCATGCAACAAAAAATAGAAGACCTATGAAAATTTAATTTTTTGATAAATCATGTTCTTTGTATGAATATTTTCTCTAAAAAATTACATATAGATTCAAATGATTATCACATGGTTTTTATATACTATGAACCTACTTTTTACACATGCATAAATTCCCAAATCAAAAATGGATACTAGTATTAGACCAAAATTGAAGTAATATAAAACAATCTTAAAAATAAAAAATAAAATAGAAAATATGAGGATTAAGTGTGATGGAACTCCCCCCCTAACTATTTCTCCCCCAAGAAATCCTTTGATGAAATAGTTTAATCATGAATAATGAGTTACAACTCCCTAATTAAATACATGGTCCATGAAATGTGAAGAGGGACTATAATTTTTTCAATAACATATGATTTCATCATCAATGAGGAATTGGGATTCATTATAATTTTCTAATTCCATGTTCATATATGATAATTAAGGGTTCTAAAAAAATTTCGGCATTTAAAATAAAGGTAATGGTTTAATCTATAATAAATCACTGATAAATACATGGGATATGCACACCATGTGGGTTATAACAGAATGAACCAACGAATCAGCACTACCTATCATAATAAAACATACTAAAGAACCAAAAAATCCAAAATAATGGTCTCTGCACAATATTATAATTATTATACACACTATCTCTCTAATAAAATCAATTACTCCAGGAAGATAGAAAAAATTACATTAATGATAAATATGGATTCAGAAGGGATGGAGTAAATTATATAGTAACCATAATAAAAAATAATCTCCAATATTCAAATAGAACCCATCATCTCCAAAAAGAAAACAATGACTAATTAGTTTGGATATGGATTGCGAAAAATAATAATACATAAAAATATTTGACCTACATAAGAATAGCATGGTTCTAGAGTACTTTCAAGAGAGATATATAGAGAGCTGTGGATAGATATTAACCTATTTCTTTTTTTTTGAAAAAAACACTCAGTGATCCGTACAAAAAATATAATCCATAATTCCCAACTCATTCACTCAAATGCCTACCCAAACAACCCCATGCACATCACTCATAGGGGAATATTAAAAGAGGTGTGGACCTAAATGCTACGAGTCAGAGTATATAGAAACTATAGGACAAGAATCACGATGTCCTTTAAACCATATTTCCCATAAAGGATCTGCAGACACATTAACAACTAGATGTATTTGATCGAACCTAGTATCAAAGATCCTAAGAATCACCTTTTAAATTGCTGAAAAATTAGTTTCCTCTTCATGATTCCAAAATTATTTCTGTAATAATTTTAGTTCATGTTCAACCCACTTCACCAAAACCCGCTTTTGATGTGTATAGACATGAATTGGCCACACAATCCCCCGCTACCACTGGGGAAGAAAGTGCATCCCCAAAGTAAACAGAGGACATAATGTTGGAATCCATATTCAAAAAACTCATTTCCCAATATCACACAACATCAACACATCCCTAAATAAGAAAACCAAATCCAGGGTATAACATAAAATCTACAATATGAGTTGATCAAAAAAATTGAGCATGAAATTATCATATGAATCACATTCTAAATGATTCAACTAAGGGAATACCCTATGAGTGGAAACGTTAAAAAAACATTATGCAACTTCATGGATAAAGAAAATCACCAAAATGAAATAAAATCCCCAAAAAAGTCTCTCAAATATGTTCAGAGTAAGACAAATTCCCAAGGAGTTAATAGTCACCATTAAAAGAGGATATAAATCTTCTAAATAAAATAATGATTCTACACTAATATGAAAATAACTAATTTCATATAATAAATTTATTTATTCTAAATAAAAGCCTCATCAGGAACAATCTAAAATAAGAAATACTTTACATCGTAAGAGAAAAAATTGAAATAAAACCCAAATTCATGCCCAAAACATGAGTAATGAAACTAAAACACTTTCAAATGTCTCTTTTTTCTATTTCAAAACTATTGATTTCATGTTTAATTGTTAAACATGTTCCATAAAAATAGATACACTAAATAGAAAATATACCTTTAAAAAAATAGGAGAACCCTTAAAAATTTATTTAAATAACAAAGCTAAATTTAATACCAAAAAATTGTCCTTCTCATATATTTTCAAATCACTCATTTGAAAGACTTATTGTTTGTTTGGTAATATCCTTTAGAAATGTAACTACTACATTTTAAAACTCGATGAAAGTCAATTTTAATGAAAACATCTATTTTCAGATTTAAAATATTTATTAGAAATCCAAAAATTATTTTATTCTTATATTAAATTAGGAAAACGTTTTATATCATTTATATTCAAAACCTTAAAATTTTATTACCATGTTTTTAAAATTAAAATAATTGTTTAACCAAACAAAAAAATATTAAGTTATTTAAAAAATAAAAATAGATGTAAAATACCAAATTTAATAGAGGATCATGCACCATTTTTAAGACTACATGGCTTCAGGGACCATGTTTTGACCCACATCTATCACTTAGAGTCACATCAAACCATGTACTCAAGCTCCACATGATTTCCAAACCATGTGAGTTGTCTATATACAATCACTTCACAATGAATATCATCAAATAAATAGAAAATACATAAAATATATAATAAATATATATTGTATATCTAAATTAGGGACGTAAAATTAATATCCAATGTAAATTCGAGGCTCGGAGTGATAAATATATAACAAGGCTCTCCTTGATCAAATTTATTGATCCCAAATACACATAACTATTCTCATATATAGATAATAAAAAATTATTGGGGAATTTATAACATATGTACTAATAGAATCAATTTTTATATAATGTTTTCCAACAAGATAATCTGATCTATCCCACTATAGGTCACCAATTTTGCCATGTAGAAGGACCCAAAGGGTGTTCATGATCTTCAAGGTCTAGTACAAGTTCCCTAGAATCATTGAATCATCACTTGGGAATGATTTCCAAGTATAAATAATTTAAATAGTATCATTAATTCATTAATAATTATACAATGACTCATCTTAAAATTATAAATCCATGCCAAATAATATGAACATAATATAATATAAAATTCCCTCATAATAATGTTGTTCAAAAATTTTAAAAAACATAAATTTCAAATAAATACAATCCCTTAACTCATCTTTATAAACCCTCCACAAAAGAATCTACATCCATTATCCCCCAACTCTCTATATATATATACATACATTACAAAATAACACTATTCATATATATATATTGTACAATAAAAAAATAAACATATATAAAATTAATAAAGTCCTAATGGGTTAGTGTGATAAAAAAGCTAAAAAACTATCATGGCATCATGTGACCTTTTTAAGAAACTATCTAGAACTAAAACCACCATTCTCTCTAAGTGGTAATAAAATGGAATGAACATGAAACTAAAATTCAATGATTAGCAAGATCAATAATATTAATAATCTCATCAAAGGAGACACCATTACCTAAGCACGATCATTAAATAAAATATCATATTTGTGCTAGTTTAAAATAAATTATTTTATTTATTTATTTATTAAACAATAATATCAAAATAATTTTATAAATTAAATGTTTTATATTATTTAAATTTAAATAATATCAGGGAAAATATTTCATCAACCTACAATTTCATTATTATAAAATCCCATTTGAGATCCACTTTCAATATCCATTTTTGAAACACTATTATTTTAAATTATTTTATATTTTTAATAATAAAGGATATATATAAAAAACATTAATAATTTACCAAATAGATGAAATAAGTCACTTTAAAAATTATAATGATGAATGAAATGAACAATAAATTAAAATTTAGAAAATAAACAACATGTTGAAAATCTATAGGTCATCTATATAAGAACCTGGCCTTAACAAATTACATAATATTGAATAAAATGAATA
Organism: Viscum album; assembly: GCA_963277665.1. Lineage (NCBI taxonomy): Eukaryota > Viridiplantae > Streptophyta > Magnoliopsida > Santalales > Viscaceae > Viscum > Viscum album. The sequence goes on from OY728156.1 coordinate 1,032,569,416, forward strand.
ATTCACATCGAGGAACATTTCGGGTTTAGAGTTTTAGAGAATTAGGACATAACTATTATATCTCAAATGATTACGAAGTAGACACTTCTACTCAGTTTCCATTTTTTCATAAAATAAAAACTCTTGAAAAAAAGTGTCATGTCTAGTTCAATGTTTAAGACAACATGAATTTTCCTTGATCCCATCCTTGACCCTATTATACATTATGCCCTCTGAAAAACATTTCAAAAACTGGGGATGAGCATAAAAATCTCGGTAAGGGATACACAACGGAGGAAAACTGTTAGTTTTTTTAAAACAAAAAGGAAACCAAGAATACATTAACATAAGTAATACTTTTCACCTTTATGAAGTATTAAATTCTCTTCACTAATTAAAAAATCACTATATAACCATTTTTAACCAAATGATTACCATAAAACCCATATAAATAACACATAACATGTAAAGGTAACTTGGGAAATAAACATACTTAAATGGAATAACAATACGGTTGACTTCCAAACATATCACTAAATGGAATAGCCGTACGACCGACTTCCATACCCAATGCACTGGAGGTTATAATGTAACCACCCTTCCTAGTTTATCATGACACCACCCGTAATTTGGTTTATCTCGTAACCACCCGTGAAATGTCCAAGTACCATTATAAAATCATAACACATAAAACAAATATAAAAGAAAGAAAACATTTCCACATTTAAATCAAAATATATCACTTAAATATATTGACATAACAAATCCATTATCAAAACCAATTTCAATACCAAAATACATAAAGGAGCATATGGTATTTATTTTCCATGAAAAAAGTACCATTACTGCTTGTTAAGGAGCCAAATAACAAATAATACTCGTGGTGGCGGAAAGGTTGTTGTCACCACTTACGTTAAAAGAAACATTCCTTTTTGTAGTTTATTAAAACCCTTCATAGAAAAAGATTCCCTTTGAAATTCCAGGGTGTTTACACAGTGAATAAAAGAAATTTGAGTATTAAATCAAAATATGCCTCAATGAAAGGAGATTGAGATGAAGTCCCTTACCTCGTGTCTAACTTGACCCGATCATTTTTTAATATCCTGAATAATAAACAAAAGTTAATTTATACTTTCATAAGAACCGTTTTCATGTTTATTATTCCTTTTATATCACTTTTTACCATGTTATAGACATTATGTAATCATTTAAGTTAATAATGGTCGTTTTGTCGATATTTGGTACTTGATTCAAAAATGAACACCTTATATTTACAAGTTGTCCTTGTTGGAAATAGTACATTATATCCAGAATGATAGTAATTATTTAGATATAATATATATCATATATATCTGGTATATATATGTATTTATAATAGTACATAACATTTGGAGGTAAGAAATGAAATGCACTATTCATGGAGACGGTAAGCCATACGTACGTATGATCACTACTTTCATTACTATTTCATATTTTAATGGAATTAAAACATAATTACACATATTTATATTATAATTACAGTATTATATCATTATATATAATTAAATCCATCCATTATACATTCCACATATGGCATTAACGAGTCATATCACTTTGATGGGGCGGTAGACCGCAATTCCTGAAATGAAAGTATCGTGTTTACACATAATGGAAACCATAAAAGAATGAAATAAAGGAAAAATACAGAACCATAAAGAAAACCTAAACAAAATATATATCATATATAAATACATTTCCATCTTATTGTCCACCATGATAGGCTGTAGGAGATAATCAAACAATCATCGTTTCGTGAGGCGTTAGTTTTCCATCTAGAGAAACAATATGTTCTTCAGCCATTAGTCGTAGATTTTTGTAAGTGTATTTAGAAAACATATGATAAAAACATCCTAATATATTTAGGATACTTGTGTTGTTATAAAATAAAGTAATGAAATGTTTTTAGGGGTTGGAGAAGTAAAATAAAAGAAAATAAGTTAAGATAAATCATTACCTTTAATTTGGGTAACTTCATTTGTTTAAACCAAAAGGACTTCATGAAGTGATTTCTGCTTAAGGTATGGATCCTAAGAGGAGGAGAGGGATTTTGGTAGCTTAATTGGGCTGATATTTTATGAGCAAAAAGGCTTTAGACGTCTGTGGAATTGGGTAGAAGTGAGGGCTTTTTATATGGGGGAGGAGGGGCTCTTTAAGAATGTTTGAAAATATTATTTTATTATAAATCTATATTCATTCTCTAAAGATCCAAAAATAATTTAATATGAATATAAGATGACTAATGGTAGAAATAAAATCACCCCATAATAAATGGACTGGTTTTGGATGGTATTTTAATATATATAATGTCATTTACACAAAACATTTATTAATGAGGTAAATACGGCATCATTATTGTGGCATAAATAGTTTAATTTATTCGATTATTAAAAATTATAAAAAATATCATGATGTCGGAAGTCTTTTCAAATTTCAAACTAATATTTTTAATATAAAGGATAATTTATATAACCCCTTGTAAAAATTAATTTACTAAAAGATATTTGTTTTTGTCATTTTGGCCTTTACATTAAATTAATTAATCTAACTGTCATTATCACTCTTATGTGGCTCCATGAGGTCCCCAAATTGACCCAAAGATGACCATGGTCGGATATGTATAAAAAAATAAAATTAGGACACATTTTAGGGTAATTTTATATTATTGTAATAACATTTGATTACCATTATTTAACAGATTTACCCTTTAACCATGGTAAATAAATTTTTTACTGAAGTAAATATTTAAAATGTCTAAAAATAAAATGTACCTATTTACACAATTTTGAACTACTTATTCAAAATATAGAATCTATTTTTCCACATTCAAAACATAGAAGTGGCAGAAATTAATTTAAATTTATTCCTACTGTTAAAACAAATAGGGTGTTTTTAAGAAATAATAACTATCAAAAGATTGACACTTGTATATCTCAAATTTAAAAATGAAATTATTTCCCATGACCAAAATTAGATTAAATGGTAAAAATAATTATATTTACACTTTAAAACCAATTAAAAATATAATATAACCATATAAATTAGTTAGATTAAAAGGTACTTTTGAATTAAAATACAATACTTTTCACTATTCCTCAAAAGATGAACTTCATCATAAAAATACCAAAAATTTACCCAAAGTAAATTTTGATTTCCTGAATCTGTAGAAGATTTTATATTCAAATATAAAATTTTAGAATGAGAAAAACTAGAAATAATGAGTGTTCTCCATCAAAAGGTGGTAAATCAACATTTTACAGAATATTTGAGTATTCATGCTTAAAATTAGATTCATTCATATTTTAAGCCTCTATATTTTATTGGATAACTATAAAAACATTTTAAAAAAATGTATAATCATATTGTAGTTTGTTTTGTTCATTCCTACCAAATATTGTGGATGGGAGTTAACTTTCATTTAAAATAATAATATTATTTTATTACTGTGTAACATAAGATATCAAATAAACTTGTTGTTGCGTATCAGGAATTCTATCGAAAATAGAAACACTTTTAAAGTAAAATTAATATTTAATTCAAAAATATTAATGAGTATGAAAATCTCATACTATTCATTTACCAGGGATGCTACAATCTAAGGTTAGTGGGGACCCGATATCCTTGTATACTCTAATGATGTAATTTTTAAATATAAAATTAATACACTAACGACAATGAAGAACATTTAATGTCTTAGTGGAATAATAAAATAAATCAACAACACCACATATACTCCACTAGTAATTAGTACATGCCTCATATTAGTGGGGTGGTTACCCCATTACAATGCATGGTGTCCTTAATCCATGTTTATTTGTTTAGTTAATGCAGTGAGATCAATATTAAGACATAATAAAGTATTAAATTCAAGAAACATTGATTGTAATTTGAATTTACAATTATATAAAACATCACAATCCATTTAATACAATGGTAGTTTCATCAACCCTTTATATATACTATAATTCATGACCTAAAAGTAAAACCGTTCAAACCCATATTTCTTGACTTGTTAAGGGGAGATAATTATATATAAACTAATTATGTATTGGGACAAATAAAAATTAACCTACAATAGATTATAATAACTATGAAATAAATTATGATCCATATATTTAATGTAACCCATGCAAATTGGTCCATTCAAATATAATTTTCAAATCCACATTATGTAGTATTGGAAAGCTGACTAAAACATCAAATAAGATTTTTGATATGACAATATTTTTAATACATAGGCTCACATATATATATATATATATATATATATATATTCATCTCCAATTTTAAAAATTCAGGCTCTCTGAGGTTAATTTTCAAACACACACACACATAAAAATATATATTTACCCATTGTATATTTCTTTAACCATTATAAATGAAAAAATTAATTCCAATCTATTCTAATATATAAAAACCAATTTTTTAAAAATTGCATTGTATTTCAAGAATTAATAAAAAAACCATGTAAACTTTAAGGTCAATTTGATAATTTGAATTTAATGTGAAGAAATTATTTAAAATATCAAAAGATATGATAAAAATCCATTAATAATCCCCAAGATCATGGTGAGTAATGATGTTGCCAAATAATTTTTATAACACTATTCATGAAAAATTGTATAAGGGAATCAATGAAAACCATGCAATTTATTTCCAAATTAAAATATAATTATAGATATATTTATTAATGTTAACAATCACCTATAATATGGTTTTAAGGAAAAAATATTTAGGGTTGCATAATTTTAATGTTTTAACCTTGGGTTAACCAACCATTGATCAATGACAGATGGTTCGAAGAAAAGAATATAGGTTAATCCCAACTGTCACGACCCACCTTCACCAAAAGGAGGGAAGGGTCAGCAGATTTCCTGGCCCTTCCTTCATTAAGTTGAAGGAGAGATAATAACCCCTGAAACCCGCCTTCAATAGGTCCCGGAGTGCTGACTAGCACCAAGGGTATAGAAATTTCTCACAAATGGAAGGCATTACCCTTTTTATTTTATAGGATCGAGAGATAAGGAGAATAAAACCCAACAACACCAAGGTAGAAAGAAAAGTAAATCCAAAAGTAAACCATTCCCACATGCATGTTTCAAAAGTAAAAGCCACAAAGTGCAAAAGGTGACTACAAGGTAAGTACCAAAGGGAAAAGAAAAAAATCAACTGCAACTGCTCCAAAGGTCCGAGCTAGTAAGGTTCTCTGTGATCCCCGAAGTCCTCCTGGAAACCTGAAAGCAGTTTTATATACGTAGGGTGAGCATACAAGTACACTCAGTAGGGAAAACCAAGACTCTCATGCACAAGTGGGGGAACGTACTAAAGTCCCATGAGAAAAAGAGTAAACTAAACACCTAACAAGGGAAACTATCCACCCATGCCTCACCAGGTCTCACTCCCCAAATAACGCAAGTCAAGTAATATATATATTAAGAGCACATCGATGTTTGGGTACCATGCGCCACTTTCCCACTGTTTATTGATACATCCCACGCATTGGACCAATCCCGCCATTCTCACCGCAGTCCCACTGCCACACCCGCCTGCACACACCTAGGCCACAACCACATGCAGTCCCACTGCCGAAATCCCACCCGCACACACCTGGGCCTCAACCGAACACAGTCCCACTGCTGAATCCCGCCCGCACACACCTGGGCCACAACTGTCACATGTAACCATGCCTGCAAACACCTACGCCAGAACAACCACCACCACGCCCGAAAACACTTGGGCTAAAGGATCCACTGCCATGCCCGAAGAAACCTGGGCCTCATCCCGAAGACACTTGGGAAACCACCTGCCGCACACACCTGGACAACCACCACACTACCCCGCCCGAAGATTCATGGGCTAATAATGGACCTCAGGCCATCACAGCCTACCCGAAGATACTTGTGCTATCCGGGAAAGGGAACAGAAAAGGAGCTAATAACCAGCCACTATGAATAGTGTTTGAAAAAACACCCTCTCCCATGAAATGTGGGTGTTAGACACTAAGTGATCAACTTGGGTGGGGCGCGAATAAGAAACACAAAGCTACAAGTATATATATGTAGGTAACAAGCACTCACCCAAGCTAGGTTTTTCTTCAGACATCCTACAGATCACAACATCACTCAAGTCCGAGTCACGAATCACTCTAACAACCCATTTGTCCCATTTCTCATTTCACATTCAGTTATAATGTTTATGTTTAAGTACTACTGGGCAACTAGTAGGCATAGGCATAAGTCCAGGAAAGTAAACAGTCAAACATCAACCAAAACGCCCACACCCGGTTCTCAACAACAGAGGATTCTGCCCCAATTCGTGATATAAACAAGTATCCACCCGGTCCTAAAACTCACAACCACCAAATCCATACCAACAGGAGATCCCATCCCCTAAATTCACACAACCACCAAGAGTATAAAAGAACAGGGGATCCCATCCCCTCCCACATCTCCAACAATCGGCCCAAAAGGAAATCAACCAACTACCACCACCAACACAAGTCAGGGATTGCCGGTATTTTTAGATTTAAACGACTTAACACACTTCATGATTCAAATTCCATGTGTTATAACTAGGAGTTATCACAGAAGGGTTGATCCTGGTGCTTTCAATTTATTCAACCGGATATACGTGATTAACCAATTCACCTTTCACAGTAGGAGTTTACAACCACAAACAAACCATTTAAAATATTAGCAGGGTTCATTAGTGCATAAACAACAACCACCAACAGCCTCGATTTTTAGGAGGCATAAGCCAGCACAACTCATCAAGATGGTCATAGAAGAAGCAATATCAAAATATAAAACACCATCAATGATCACAGCCCCCCCTCTTTCTTTATATAATTCGTTCATTATCTTTAATTAGGTCTGGTTTACCCAATCCTTCATAATCAGAAGCACACACACCCCGCATGATACACAAAAGAGAGAGGCAAAGGAGAAATTCCCTACTTGTTGATAGATGATCGACGTTTAGGCCGGGGCGTGGAAAATTATGAATAACGATGCGCCCCATGCACCAGAAGCTGTTTGTGAAAAGCCACGATCAAGAAAAGAGAAACCATGGCTAACCCTTTGTTTATAAGAGTCGGGGACGGTTGAGGTGAAAACGTGAAACCGCGTAAGGCGTGGGGTGTCATGGGTTGACCACGCGGCTCCACTCGTCACAAAAAGGGGTCGGGTGGTTTAAGCTAACTAATGAATTGATTAAGTGTTTAATTAAATCTCTTATGCGCGTTACGGGTCTTAAAAATGCGCTGAAACGAGTCAGAATAGGGTTCAAAACCCTATTTGCGCAAAGGAGAGCTACTGACGCCGATCGGTCTCACCGATCGGTCCAACCAATCGGTCCCACCGATCGGTCCCAACGATCGGTCTCACCGATCGGTCTCGCCGATCAGTCGCACCGATCGGTCTCGTCGATTGGTCCCCCGATCGGTCTCGCCGATCGGTCTCACCGATCGGTCTCACCGAGACGCGACCCGGATTTTGGCAAAGGGAATGACCAAGAGAGTCTGGGTCATCACATCAGATACCTCTCAAACTATTCTCGTCCTAGAGAATTTAAACAACCCAGAAGGGAAGGGCGGGTCCGGGCAACCACCCCGAAAGATACCTCTCAAGAGTGAACCTCATCGTTAACTAAGAACACCTTCCTGTCATGAACCAACCAACATACCATGCCAACTGCCCAGGCGTGTGGGTTGGGGAGTCTCCTCCCCCATGTCGAGATATTATCCACTTTGGGCGGCACTGAATTGCCCACATGGGTTTAATCACATCCACCTTAATGCGTCTTGCTTAGGGGTTGGGTTCTCTCTTTCCCCATAGCCAGGGCTTTTCTCGCACAAGCAGAGGAAGAAAACCAGTCCATTTCATAGCCAAAAGACAAAACGTTCTACCACAATAGGCACAACAAATAAAAAAACTCAAAACAACTCCGGGTACTGGGTACGCATCTGTGATTCCCTCTCCCATGTACTCTCCTCAAGCCCACCATGTCTCCAAAACACACGAACCAAGGGGATGGTTTGCCCGCGAAGCACCTTTTCTTTGCGATCCTCGATCACCACTGGTCTCTCCACAAAGGTCAAGTCATCCTCGATGTCCAGCGCACCCCAATCAAGGATGTGTGAATCATTGTGTAGATACCGACGGAGCTGGGACACATGAAAGACATCATGTATCCTTAGTAGCGGCGGTGGCAACGCTTGTTGGTAAGCCACTTCGCCGACCCGCCAGAACACTTGGAAGGGTCCGATGAATCTGGGAGAAATCTTAATCCCTTTGTCGAACCTCCGCTGCCCACGCCAAGGGGAGACCATTAAGAACACATGGTCCCCGACCTCAAACTCCAAGGGACTCCTCCTGGTATCAGCATGCGACTTCTGTCGGTCCTGGGCTGCCTTCATCCTTTCCTGTATGAGCTAAACCTTCTCTATCGTGTTTTGCACCACCTATAGACCAAGGATGCCTGCCTCTCCTACTTCGGTCCAACACACAGGCGAATGGCATGGCCTCCCGTACAAATATTAAAATGGGGCCTTGCCAATGGTAGAGTGGTAGCTATTGTTGTAGGAAAACTTTACCAGAGGCATGTATTGCACCCACGATCCTCCAGAGTCCAGAACACATGCTCACAGCATATCCTTCAAGTTCGGGATGGTACGCTCTGTTTGTCCATCTGTGTGAGGATGGAAAGCAGTGCTAAAGCGTAACTGGGTGCCAAACGCATGCTGAAATCCTCTCCAGACTCATGAGGTAAACCGTGCATACCTATCCGAGAATATAGACCTCGGGACTCCATGAAACCGCAACACCTCATCCACGTACTTTCGTGCCAAAGCATTCACAACACTCGACTCCCTGATCGCCAAAAAGTGAGCCGATTTCGTCAACCTGTCCACTACCACCCAGATGGCATCGTACCCTCCTTGGGCCTTGGGTTATCCAATGACGAAATCCATTGAGATGTCATCCCAGTTCCACTCAGTGACATCTAGGGGCTGTAGAAGGCCTCATGGAACTCGGTGTTCAGCCTTCACTTGCTGACACACTAGGCACTTGGCGACAAACTGTTCCACCGCTCGCTTAACTCCGGGCCACCATAACTGCCTCTTCAAACCCTGGTACATCTTGGAAACTCCTGGGTGTACCGCTAGGGGTGAGTTGTAGAACTCACTGAGAACCTTTCTGCGCATCGCCTCCGGGACAAACAACCTTTTCTGGAAAAGCATCCGGTTCTGACCATCCTCTGTCCACCCTTCTGGAGCATTGCCCCGGTCAACTTGGTCACGCACCACTTCACACTCTAGGTCTCCCCATTGAGACTCCTCCACTTGCTGAAAATGGTATGACTGCACTGTCATCTGATATAGGCAGCCTCTACCGTTATCCATCTTTGCATTCAAGTGTAAGGCAACCAACTCTTCCATTGCCTTCCAGGTGTCTGCCGACTCTCAGACTGCATCCTTCTGTGTCCTCCTGCTCAAGGCATCGCCCACCACATTTTCCATGTCCTCAGTATAAGATATATCGAAGTCGTAATCCTGGAGGAACTCCACCCATCTCAGCTGTCGCAAGTTTAAGTCCCACTGGGAGAAGATATACCTCAAGATTTTGTGATCCGTGAAGACCACAAAGCGTTCCCCGTTGAGGTAGTGCCGCCATAACTATAGGTCAAAAACGACCGCTTCAAGCTCTAGGTCGTGGGTGGCGTAATTACGCTCATGGGAACGCAGCTGCCTTGACCTATAAGAGATCACTCCTTGTCACTGCATCAACACGCATCCCAGGCCATGTCCTGAAGCATCGTAGAATACCTCATAGGCCACCCTTTCTTCTGGTAATCTCAGCACTGGGGCACTAACCAACTTCTCCTTCAGATAGCTAAAGGCTGACTGCCACTTCTCACTCCATATGATGGCCTGGTCCTTCTTGGTCAGAGCCGTCAAAGGGGTTGCTACCCGGGAGAAGTTGGGCACGAATCTCCGATAGTAACCCGCCAGCCTGAGGAAACTTCGGACTTATGCCACATTCTTGCGTGCTTCCCAAGAAACAACTTCCTCAACCTTTGAAGGGTCAACCGCTACCCCCTGCTCAGACACTACGTGCCCGAGGAAGTTCACTTCTCGTGTACAGAACTTTCATTTTGACAACTTCCCATATAGCTGGTGCTGTCGGGGGACCTCCAAAACTGTCCTCAAGTGCTCTGCATAGTCCTCCTCTGATCTAGATTAGACCAGGATGTCATCGACGAACACAACCACGAACCGATCCAGGTACTCCAAAAATATGGAGTTCATAAGCCCCATGAACACAGCCGGGGAGTTCGTAACACCGAAGGGCATGACTACGAACTCTAAGTGTCCATACCTACACCTGAACGCTGTCTTCGGGATGTCTCTCTCTTTCACCCTCAGCTGGTGGTACCCAGACCACAGGTCGATCTTCGAGAACCGTCCTGCCCCTTTCAGCTGGTCGAAAAGATCATCTATCCTTGGAAGAGGGTAGAGATTCTTGATCATCACCTAATTCAACCTCCTATAGTCTATGAACAACCTAAGACCACCATCTGCCTTCTTTGCAAACAAGACCGGATCACCCCACAATGAAGCACTTCGACGAACATAACCCATCTTCATCAGATCATCAATCTGTCTCTGTAACTCTCACAGCTCCGAAGGTGCCATCTGGTAAGGATCCATCGAGATAGGACGAGCGCCGGGCTGCAGGTCTATCCCGAACTCGATATCACATCGAGGGGGTAGAGTCGTCACCTCCTTAGGAAAGATGTCCATAAACTCATGGACGATCTCTGGCACTTCCACCATTTCCGCATCTACTGATTCTACCGTCAGCTCGGTCAACAAGGAGAGGAGAGGTGCCTCTCTCTTTTTTCCCTTCGGACTGCTCCGCTCACCGGTGAAGGTAACACGCCGGCTGTCCAAGTCAGAGAACACCACCCTTCTTCGAAAACAGTCGATGACGGCACACACAGAAAATAGCCAATCGATGCCTAGGATGACATCGTATGGCTGAATCCGTAGTAGAAGAAGATCTTGAACCGACTGATGTGGCCCTATCATCAGTCTACATCCCCGACAAATGAACAACAAGTCGGTCTGACCTCAAACTGGTGTGCTCAACACCAGGGGCACTGGAAGTCTCTCGGCAGCTAGACCCAAGGCACGGGCTAGACTAGGTGCAACGAAGGAGTGAGAAGCTCCGGTATCGAACAATGAATAAGCAAGAGTGCTAAACAGACTGATCATACCTTGAACAACCTCTAGCCCTGCAGAAATGATGTCTCTGCAGCATGAAACTGTCCATGCCTAGCTCCCCTACCCCTCGGCTATCGGCCACCTCCCCGACCACGCCCTGGTCGAGGTCCCTGTGGAGCGCCCTGAGGTCGGCCTCCTCCTACGTCTTCCCTCGGAGGAGCGGGAGCTCGCTGTCCCTGCTGCTGCTGCTGGAAAGGTCTTGATGAAAGCTGCTGCTGGAGCAGGTGCTGGGGCTGACTGCCACAGCTATACTGCATCCGGTAGGGGCACTGACTCCGGAGATGCCCAGGGCTCCCACAGATGAAGCATCGCGGTCCCGGGCCCATAAGAAAAGAGTGAGGGCCGGGAGATCGAAACCGAAACTGCTGAGGCCTGCTCCCTGTGGGTCGGAACCTAGAGGGTCCTGATGCTGGAGGCCTGGTGCTGACGTCTTTCCCCTTTGATGGTCCCAGCTGGATCCCCTCTCGCGACACTCCCCCTAGAGCATGCATCTTCTCCACCACTTCGGCCTTCTTCTAGACCTCCAAGTATGTCGGCAGGGTAAAGGGGGTAACAGCATACTGGAGGGAGGGTCAGAGTTCCTCCTCCAAACGTCTTTTCTGAGACTCCTCGTCAGGAAAGAGGTCCAGAGAAAAACATAGGAGGCCCTTGAACTTGATCCCTCGCTCCCTCACAGACATACTCCCCTGCTGGAGGGAGAGTAGTTCCTGCCTCTTTTCTGCCTTCATCGTCAAGGAGAGGAATTCCGCATGGAACTCCTTCTCGAAATCCACCCAAGCCACCTCAGACTCTCTCCTCTCCCCCAGGTAAAGCATCCACCACTGACGTGCCACTCCCCGCATCTGGATAACCGCCAGAGGAACACAGTACTCGGTCGGGGCCCGAATCAGGCCGAAGGCTATAATTAGCTCCTCTAGCCAGCCTTCCGTCTTCATATCAGAGGTTTTTCCCTCATACATCTCGAGGGCCTGTCGTTGGAAGGCTCGAAGAGTCTTCTGCCACTGGTCATCCTCTTCCTCTCAATCAGCTCTCTGCCGATCGGCCAAAGTAGTCTCCGGGTCCTCGATCGCCTGTACCACACGTGGTCGCCTTCCAGGTGCCATAGCTGCAAGGTAAACAAGGACTGCCTAAGCCCAAGTAGTGAAGAATATCGTCCTTAAAACTTCTTAAAATATAATTTATTCTTAATTCCCAAGACATCCCAGAAACACAAGAACACAAGTCATTATGATGCATGTACCTTTCCTAGGGTCTCTACCCTGCAATCTGTGTGGCCTCACTTGGTCGTTCGGTAGGTCCAAAGTCCTTGCAACGGATCACGGGGGGGCCCTAAAATCCCGTGTCCTACCCGGTCTTCCCTGGCCTAATTCACGCTCCAAGGTCACCCAACACTATTGCCTTACCATCCCATGCAATCCTCACTGTGCCTAACTCCAGACTCCATCCTATCTCTCAACCATCACCCCTCTGATACCATTCTGTCATGACCCGGCTTCACCAAAAGGAGGGAAGGGTCAGCAGATTTCCAGGACCTTCCTTCTTTAAGTTGAAGGAGAGATAATGACCCCTGAAACCTGCCTTCAATAGGTCCCGGAGTGGCGACTAGCAACAAGGGTGTACAAATTTCTCACAAATGGAAGCCATTACCCTTTTTATTTTATAGGATCGAGAGATAAGGAGAAGAAAACCCAACAACCCCAAGGTAGAAAGATAAGTAAAGCCAAAAGTAGACCATTCCCACATGCATGTTTCAAAAGTAAAATCCACAAAGTGCAAAAGGTGACTACAAGGTAAGTACCAAAGGGAAAAGAAAAACAACAACTACAACTGCTCCAATGGTCCGAGCTAGTAAGGTCCTGTGTGATCCCCGAAGTCCTCATGGAAACCTGAATGCAGTTTTATATACGTAGGGTGAGCATACAAGTACACTCAGTAGGGAAAACCAAGACTCTCGTGCACAAGTGGGGGAACGTTCTAAAGTCCCGTGAGAAAAAGAGTAAACCAAACACCTAACAAGGCAAACTATCCACCCCAGGCCTCACCAAGGCTCACTCCCCAAATAACGCAAGTCAAGTAATATATATATTAAGAGCACATCAATGTTTGGGTACCCCGCGCCACTTTCCCACTGGTTTTTGAGACATTCTACGCATCGGACCAATCCCGCCATTCTCACCGTAGTCCCACTGCCACACCCTCCCGCACACACCTGGGCCACAACCACACGCAGTCCCACTGCCGAAATCCCGCCCGCACACACCTGGGCCTCAACCGCACGCAGTCCCACTACTGAATCCCGCCCGCACACACCTGGGACACAACTGTCACATGTAACCATGCCTGTAAACACCTAGGCCAGAACAACCACCACCACGCCCGAAAACACCTGGGCTAAAGGATCCACTACACGCCCGTAGACACCTGGGCCTCATCCCGAAGACACTTTGGAAACCACATGTCGCACACACCTGGCCAACCACCACACTAACCTTCCTGAATGTTCTTGGGCTAATAATGGACCTCAGGCCATCACAGCCTGCCCAAAGATACTTGGGATATCCGGGAAAGGGAGCAGAAAAGGAGCTAATAACCAGCCATTATGAATAGTTTTCGGATAAAACACCCTCCCCAATGAAATGGGGGTGTTCAACACAATGTTCTCAACTTGGGTGGGGCGCGAATAAGAAACACAAAGCTACAAGTATATATATGTAGGTAACAAGCACTCACCCAAGCTAGGTTTTTCTTTAGATAGCCTACAGATCACAACAACACTCATGTCTGAGTCACGACTCATGCTAACAACCCATTTTTCCCCTTTCTCATTTCACGTTCAGTAACAATGTTTATGTTTAAGCACTACTGGGCATCTAGTAGTCATAGGCATAATTCTAGGAAAGTAAACAGTCAAACATCAACCAAAACGCCCTCACCCGGTTCTCAACAACAGAGGATTCCACCCCAATTCGTGATATAAACAAGTATCCACCCGGTCATAAAACTCACAACCTCCAAATCCAAACCAACAGGAGACCCCATCCCCCATATTCACACAACCACCGAGAGTATAAAAGAACAAGGGATCCCATCCCCTCCCACATCTCCAACAATCGGCCCGAAAGGAAAACAACTAACTACCACCACCAACACAAGTCAGGAATTGCCGGTATTTTCTGATTTAAACGACTTAACACACTCCATGATTCAAATTATGTGTGTTATAATCGGGATTTTCCATAGAAGGGTTGATCCTGGTGCATTCAATTTATTCAGTCGAATATACGCTATTAACCAATTCACCTTTCACAGCAGGAGTTTACAACCACAAACAAGCCATTTAAAACATCAGCAGGGTTCATTAGTGCACAAACAACGACCACCAACGGCCTCAATTTTCAGGATGCATAAGCCAACAAAACTCAGCATGATGGTCATAAAAGAAAAAGCATCAAAATATAAAACACCATCAACGATCACAGCCCCCCCCCACCCTCTTTATTTATAGAATTCGTTCATTATCTTTAATTAGGTCTGGTTTACCCAATCTTTCAGAATCAACAGCACGCCCACCCCGCATGATACACAAAAGAGAGAGGCAAAGGAGAAATTCCCTACTTGTTGATAGATGATCGACGTTTAGGCCGGTGTGCGGAACTTTACGGATAACGATGCACCTGATGCACCAGAAGCTGTTTGTGAAAATCCACGATCGAGAAACGAGAAACCACGACTAACCATTAGTTTATAAGTTCCGGGGACGGTTGAGGTGAAAACGCGAAACTGCGTAAGGCGCGGGGGTCGTGGGTTGACTACGCGGCTCCACTCGTCACAAAAAGGGGTCAGGTGGTTTAAACCCACTCATGAATTGATTAAGTATTTAATTAAAGATCTTATGCATGTTACGGGTCTTAAAAACACGCTTAAACGAGTCAGAATAGGGTTCAAAACCCTATTTGCGCAAAGGAGCGCTACTGACGCCGATCGGTCTTACCGATTGGTCTCACTGATCGGTCCCACCGATCGGTCCCACCGATCGGGGCCAATCGGTCTCGCCGATTAGTCCCACCGATCGGTCTCGTTGATCGGTCTCGTCGATCGGTCTCACGAAGAAGCGACCCAGATTTTGGCAAAGGGAAGGACCAATAGATTCTAGGTCATCACACCAACCAAAAAGGATATCACATTCCATAAGAAATAAATAATCAATAAATAAAATTAAAAAATGACACTAACATTTTGAAAATGTAGATCCACAAGAAGTGTATAGATAAATCAAGAACTAATAAGACAAAAGAGGATAAGATGATGGTAGAATCCAAACCCCTAGGGAATCTAGAAGAAATGCCCATGCGATCACCATGAATTAGAGGATAATGAGGGGGAATTATGTGAGAGGGAACACCATTGTATTTTAATACCTATCGGTCTCGCCGATCGGTCTCGCCGATCGGTCTCGCCGATCAGTCTCACCGAGATGCGACCCTGATTTTGGAAAAGGGAAGGACCAAGAGAGTCTGGGTCATCACACCACCCAAAAAGGATATCACATTCAATAAGAAATAAATAATCAATAAATAAAATTAAAAAATGACACTAAAATTTTTAAAATGTAGATCCACAATAAGGGTATAGATAAATCAAGAACTAATAAGACTAAAGAGGATAAGATGATGGTAGAATCCAAACCCATAGGGAATCTAGAAGAAATGCCCATGAGATCACCTTGAATTAGAGGATAATGAGGGGGAATTATGTGAGAGGGAACACCATGGTATTTTAATCACATTAAATGTTATAGGGGGTTGGGAGAATTTTATTTTTATATAGGGATGGGGAAATAATGTCATTTACTATAATTTTATGTTATCAACATAGTACATGGTCTAGCTGCTAAGATATCCAAAAAATAAAATTAACATAGAAACCCTATTAAGGGACTTGTAAACCCATTAGTTTACATAATACATAGTAATAAAAATTGTGAATAAGCAATGAATTTGGGTTCATCTAAGTTACATATCCATTCTCATGGTTTAGGAATTGTTTCTACTAATTGTGTTCCATAAGGTTCCCAAGTAAAAATTAAGAAATTGAATATTTTTACACTATTCAAACCATAATGTTTATAAAATGATAAAAAAATAATTAAATAAATAAAAATAAAATACAAAAAGGAAGGTAAGAGTTTGATACAGGGGCCACTTCCCCCTTATTCAATGGATGATGACACCTTTACCCTAGTTTCATTCCTATGATACAATTAACAATGGTCACTACAACTTAACTCTATTTCACCAATGTCATATGCCCTAATAACCCTTACACAAAGGAGTCAAACATTTCCTATTCAAGTAAATGATCACGTATTTAATATCAATGTGAATCCTTTAAATAATGTATTATTTTCATAAGAGAGGTCAGTCAACCTAGAAGATATGTTTCTATAATTTTACTAAAACAATTATAACCTTGGGGTAACAATAAAAATATACTCCATTGATAATGAGAGTCCCAATTTTGGGGATATTGTTTAATCCTCCTATGTCATATTCTGCACATCTTGTCCTCCCAATTTCTAGTATCTGAATTCACATATCACCCAATGGGCATTTCTGTTCATCCTAACGAGCCATGGAAATGTCTTGGGAATCCATCATGGTGTATGAATCAAATCATTTTTTTATTTGAGTCACTGAAAAGGATGTGTAACGGTGGAAAACATTTGTAAAATTCCAATATGTATCATTCCAATTCATATATAAAATATGAGAATATTTATTGTGTTTAATCCACAATCATTATAAAATAAATTGTCTCATATATATTATCAATTAGTGATTTATACACATATGTTGGATTCCCATGAATAATCCCATCAATCATACCTTAGTGGGATATATATCTAATGATCCACCCTTCTCCAATGGGATATATTCCATGATAGTCTAACTATACCCTCAAATAATTAATTACAAAACGTATAAAAATCAGAGAGCGTAATCAATATATATTTAACACACTAACCTTTTAATTTTCTATTTCACTTTTTAGTCATAACTATATGATTTAAAATTTTATAAATCTATACAACATGACCCAAAATTGTATGTTAGTGTATTGTAACATGACCTAAAAATGTGAAAATAAAACTATAAAATCATTGATTCATGAATTCTAGGATACATAAGATTCATATCAAAGGACCAATCCCAATATATCATAGGTCTCATATACCTAATCATAAATAGAAATATAATTGTTCATTATTGTATTACATTAATTGGTAAACCATTTTTCCTTATCAAATGATGTTAAATTTGAGGATGGTTTCCCTTATGTTTCATTGAACTTCATGAGATTTGATTTCTATCATTACAATACGTTATAATTAAACTTCATGGCCTCTATAAAAACTATTGAACACATACTATCTAGATTGATGGTGAAAAATTCTAAAATTCCTTGTTGTTTAAATTTAAAACATATAATTTTTCTAATTAAAAGAAAGATGTAAAACTATTGAAATATAAATATGGTCACATCAACTCATGATTTCAATCTATTTCTTGAAGGGAGTTAATCGGTTGTAATACTATTAGAATATGTCTTCAAAAATTTATCATAAATATATAAGATCATTATATGGTAAGAAATAGGTCAACCCAAAAGGGTTCCAAAAGCTGAACCACCCATGCCCTAGACCAATTTAAAAGAAATAATTATTAATAAAGTCTCATGAAACACAACAATTTTTAGATATGGTGAACTAACACAATAAAATTTCATTCAAATTTTGAATTAAAAATTAATGGTAAACCTGGGGTGAATTTATTGGCAATGAAATTGATATATTCATTAAACATGCTCTTGTTATTTATCGATTTTAATTGTTATATTTTTTTGATTAGTTTATAAAACTCTCTTAAAACTCTTTCTGATGCTAATATGTGTATCACATTATACAAAAACCAATATATAATTCCTTTACTATATATATATTCCTGAAAGAATATGTAGCTCTATATACTTGATTGATATTTTCACCATCCCAATTACTCAAAACATGTGGTGAACATCCTAGTATAGAAGTATCATTAAAACAACTAAATTTTAATATTATAGGTGGTTTGGGAAATCCTAAAATGATCAAATCAATTCTAGTCATCCAATACATGAAAAACAACAGAGAAGTTGGTTCCCCATTTATAAACCTCTACCTATTTTTGGATCTTGTCCCCAGAACACAACATTGTATAACTACATTTTCTATGAGAGGGGGAGGAGGAATTTGATCACCTTTACATTTCTACTCAGAATATTACCAAGATGTATAATCTTAGATACATTTATCACCAAAACCATGATTCCCCAAACCCTAGCTAATACTCTAGATAGGCCGCCCAGGAGATCCAATGATCCCGAATTTAGAGCAGATAACCTATGATGAGGTCTCACTATGAACTGCAGACTGATGGAAAAAGGGAGATAACACATATTACTATAACCAACATGAAATAAAATATTGATTTCATGAGAATGATTAATGATTTTTCACCTATACCTTTCTATTCAAACCATGTTTGTCAGTACACACAACCAGCCAAAGAAAAAGGCCACTGACTTATTCTGATTGTAGAATATGAGTCTTCTTATATACATATTCTCATACACAATGACTCAAAAATATATTCCATAATATATGTAAGATTATGATTATTTCTTTTATCCCTTGAAAATTACGAAATATGATAGGTATATATAAATTATGACTAATGATTATTGGAAGCATTATATCATAGTTCCATCCTAATAAGATCACTTCTATACATTTATAGAAACAAAAAAGGCCATATGTATATCAGGGTGATGATAGTGAACTAGAAATAAATTCATCCTCAAATAATAAGGATGTTTATAATATTCTAATATCTATCAAAGTAAATTCTTATATACCATACATAAATAATGAAGATCATCAATATGTCCAAAAAATAATTGAATAACTATCTCATTCTCATATTTACGTATTTAGAAATACATATATGAATGTACAAAATATTCTACAATAAATCAAGGTTAAGGATCATACCCATACCAATATCAATGAAGCTCAACATAAAATTCTAATATAATCCCAATACTGGACCCATATCCCTACTCTAATATAACAATATCACAAAAATATTCAAATAGAAATAGGGGAGGCACCTTGGTGGAATCCCATTAAGGAGGGTCACAACCGATACAATGAAACCCTAATCACGATCAAGGTCATGACCAATGTATCCCAACCAATATAATCTATAATTAATTCACACACATGGTAATTTTTATTCCAGGATATTATTTATATCATTTACTATATCAAAACTAATATTCTTCAATACTTTCATCATCTATTGGTAGATGAGAATGAATCTACTAGTTCCTCATAACTAGAGAATGATTTCATGGTAACATAGGCCCTCCCCATGATTAAATGATCTATTTTTCAAGATATAGTCCTAAGGCCATCCATGTTAGAGGTCCTCACCCCAATGATATGAAACCCTATTATGAATTTCATTTCCATATTGCTATCTTTCGAGACCCTTTGAGCATTATGAAGGTAGACTATAAGGGTTGTTATCCCTTATCCAACTCATCAATAGTTGGTTACCATGATGGTCCTCGAAGAATATTCCATTCAATAAACCATGTAGTTATTTCCCATGGTACTCATATTAATGGTACAACCTATAATACCATCTATTCTCAACAGAAACATCCTCCCAATATTGAAAATACTCCATGGTTTATCTCATATTAATACCCCTATGAAATTTGAGATGAAGACCCCATTATATTCATCATTATGTAGGGGTTTTTGGTCTCAATAATTATTTGATTTATGGTTGAATTCATCATATATTCCTCTTCTAGACCATATATACTTGGATAAAACTGAGGAGATTTTTAAATAACATTATCTCCTTAACAATATTGTAGGGAATCGTCCTTTCGGATTTGATAAGGTTTTTTAAAACCACATTGAATTTGAGAAAAACTCTAGGACTACATGGAATGGTTTTGATGATAAAATAATTCTAGTAATGTTAAAGCTCATGAAAACTCCATAGTATGACATACCTAATGTATTCATAGAGGAATTAATTCCATATCTATTATATAATTTCATATAGACTCTTTTATTTCTCAAAGATAAAAATATTTCATATGTGGAATATCTTGAAAACCTTGAGACATTGTGGGATGGGTTCCACGACATTTATTTTACTTCCTTCTTTGTTTCCCAGAACCATTAATTATGTTATTAGGGAAAGGTCATACAATGTAACTGAAATAATAGAATGGGGATCTCTTGAAGATAATTTACGATGTAACCGGTGACATGAATATCATAGGATATGGTAAAAACTGATCATTACGCATCACCCCATTTACTAATTGATAGTTATCATTAGGAAAATTAGCATAAAATTTCATTATGTTTAGCCATGTCTTGTGCCCATATTCTGTATATGATAGTTGGACCATCTAGTAAAAAATTTTCATTCCTAAATCCCTAAAGTAAAATATTCAACAAAAGTACGACATTGACACACCAAATATATGGTCAAACTATACTAAGGTATATGAAGTCAATAAGATCGTCAAAATTGACACTTGTACCAACAAAACCAACTATTACAGAGAAACCATCGATAGTGAATAACTCTCCAAATAGAAGTGTGATGGATCTTACATGTTCTTAAATTGATGTTGTGGAATATAAAAAGTCTGTAATAATAGTTTTGTTTACTGAATTACAAGAGTGTCACTATGACAAAGGGATAGAAGAATATTTACTACCACCCATATCAATATGATATGGAAATCCATACCTGGTCGGAGATGTGATGTGGGTGGTACCAAGTCAATAGTAACACATAGTACTACGGTAATTATTACCCCTCATCCCCTAGGTATTTTGGCTATCTTTTGGATTGGGGGACCTTCCTCGGAAGTTCACCCACAGTTTCATCCACATCATGATCTACCCTCCTCTTTGATAATGTATTTAGTGAATGTTTTTAGTACTCTGTTGGAATAACCCACCATTAAAAACATATGAAGGAGTTCTATGATGAAATAATGATTTACTAAGAGGGATGAAAACTAAAATAATATCATAAGAAATAAAATATCATTGAAGATTAAAAAATTTCCAATGTAGGGTATTCTAAGTATGAATAATATCTATACAAACATTATGAGGATAATATTTCTACCATATAATTTATATTAGTAAATGATTTTTGTGTTTCTTTAATGGATACGGTATATTATTTCACTAATTAATATGTACATGATCATGAATAATTTGATTGGAACATGTTACGCACTGAAATACATGAAAAAGGTGTGTGTACTTAATATCAAATGAAGACTCATGATAAATTAGATACTCTAAATATTGATTTTTTTTCTTAAAATGTATGATTATATCAATGGTAAAGAGAATTAGGTGAATATGTCCACATCCTACCCACCACTCAAATACACTAGATCCATACATAGTGAGAATATGATTTATCAATTTGATGTTGAGTTAGATATAATTAGATGAATCAATTCCAAATTACTCAGAGGGGGTATAATTTGTTAGTAAAAATACTAGATAAAGTTCAATGTTTCTCCCCTAGTACATATCCAATATGGCTGATATTCTCAAATATTAAGAATACCATTCACTTATATTATACGATCAAGGTTCATATAACTAGTAACCATAACTATGTTGATTGCTTATTATTATGAATTCCCTCTTTTAGGGAAGTACTAATAAATTTTTTAAACAAGCTACCTCAATACAATTAAAACATAATATTAGTTGTATAATTATTTATGTGTTCCATATTGAGATCTATCGGTATTATATACTAGAGCATTGGATTAGGATATGATGACACCAGAACTCATTGACTCTCTCTATTCCAACACTAATCTGATAAAATATATGGAATGGGGACACTCACTGATACAAAAGTGAGGAATACCTATCCAAAATAAATTTACATGAATCCTCTCTCACCGAGATAAAAAAATCCCACTATTTAGTAATTTAAAGCTTTAATATATCTACATATCCATATTAGAATTTTTTCTTCTTATTGTGGCTTTCTTAGGAAAACACCAGAGAAACAAGAAGTTACAATTCTTAGGTGTTTCATCCAAACACTAAGGGGACAAATTCTTTTTGATATGATAAAAAGATACCATTCTCTATTTCAAATTGGTTTCATCAATGATTAAATATATATTTACAATTGGTCTCCATTATAAGGAAGGAAACAACATTTGAACTCCCAAAATGAATACAACACAAAAAATGAGAGGGACAAAAAATTATATTTTAGTGTAAATTTCTATCATACTATAAGAATATATGTATTTCCCTAGTGATTCTATTAGAGATATACGTAGATAATCTACCTAAAGAGTTTTATAAACCACCAATCCCTATGTAAAACCCTAGTGGGTTTTAAGAGATTTATGGAATTGAAATATGGATAAAGGATGTGATATGATTGTCTAAATCAAATGCTTTTCTATCATTATAAAAAAAAGAGAGTAAATAAGGAAGATTAAAGCCTATAACCATCACCCTCAAACTATCACTACTTCAAACTCTAACACCATGATGACTTGATATTATGTAGTGTATCTTCTTGTATTGTAATTAGAATAAAAGTACCCTTGTCAGCATGAGAAAAAGTAGAAAATTAATCTAAAATATGTGTAAAAGAAGAATAATGTTTCTTCTTTCCGAAGAGAACTTTTCATCAATATTTCATCATTTCCAATGAAAAAACAAATCAAACTATAAGATATTAAGAATTCCAATGACCATGGGAAAATGATATTTCAGAATAAATCCCCTAAAATGAATAGTTAGGATGAAATAACTAAGATATATCCATATTCAAGGATATAAATTAGTATATGGTTGATTATATAATTACAAATTTATGAACCCCTTGAATAAGTGGAATTATTTTATTCAATTTCACAAGAATGAGAGGGATAATGGGAGAAATAACTATGTTGGCATGTACAAGAATTTGATAATAGGATAACCCGAAAATCTATTAACTTGGTACACACCATAATCATGGATTAACTAAACTATCCTATTGGGAAACCCATTCACCACTGCAATCTAGGGAATACGCCTTCATCACCATAATCATCATCCAAGACTCTATAAAATTATTACTATAATAATAGGTGATATGAAGAAGATCCATTATCAATACTCAATTTATTAAATACTCCCTCATACATACTTCCATCATCAAAAGAAGAATGAGAATCATCCCAAAAAATGAGACAAAATGCACTAACCCACCATAAAACATCTTATTATATGAGGAGTCACAATATGGCTTAGTTAATCCAATCCACTTGATAAAACACCTCAATAAGGATGAAAAAATATATAAACTAGAGTTCAACACCAATTATTATCTACTATGTGAAAATGATATGGTATATTTATTCAAAAGAAACCATAAAATTTATGAACATTATCCTATGAGGATATATATATATACCTAAAAACCATAGGGAGGAACTCCAAAAAGATCAATAGAAATATCTTTTTGATTCGTAATAATCTTTTGGAGATTTAGACCTAGTTATACAGGCACACAAATAGTATATATGTGGTTTTTTATTGTACATAGAAATATAGTAATGTTATACCATTCCAAATGATAAAACAAAAAATAATCAAAATTCTCAATTAAGTTAATGATTCTCGAACATATAAAGGTTTTTAAACTAGGAATCAATCTATGGAACAACATTTTTACAATAATCGAAGCCACATTGTCCACAAATATGACATCTTGAAGCATATCACTATCAATCTAGCCTAGTTTGTTATCCCCAATATTATTATTCTCCCAACATAACTTATAAAACCAAATATTGATGCCCTACTAATTCCCCAAGAGTAAATGGATTCTGATTCTGTAGTGGAGACATACCATGTGAATATTGGTTCCAACAGAATCCACTCGATCATTATATTCATAGAGATATACCGAAAAGCTTCTACACATGACCATAATAATTTATTTTATATATCTATGAATGTTTAAGGTGTTAATGTTCATTAGTACCTAATAGAAAATGTTTCTTAGATCCTTTTAATAATAAACAATTCCTTCTAATTATTAGGCTATAATAAAGAAGTTTTCTCTCCAATCAACATTATGATTAAAGGATTTGATATATATAAGAATAAACTAATTGGTCGGAACAATATCAGAACCCATTTTATTGGCATCAAATCAAGTTTTTGGTTTATAGTTCTTTACCATGATATGGACAATAATACTCTAGTGGAGAGGATCTTTTTCTGTATACATGCTACATTTCTATTGATATTTCATCAGTGCACAGAGTACTCTGCTAATGGGAATGATAGTGTACTATATTTCAATAATTTTACATTCATTTCATGCTAGTATTAATATATAAACACTGGGTAACATCAAAGAGAGGGGATACGACTAGTTTTTGACAACACTTTCTGAACTACTGATATCAATTTTATTATAATTCACTCTCATCAATCTATGGAATAATCTAAATAATGGATTTGTGTATCCCATTAATCAAACTGTGGAAAATAACTATTCTAAATATTTATCATGTTATTTTGTTATCATGTGAATGTATTTTTAAACACCCAATATGATTCCACTCATATGATGGTATGATAGATTCACTCATTGATTAACGACCACCAATAGAGAAGAAGACCACCACAAAATCAATTTGAATCAACCTAGATTTATAGGGTCATTACCACAATGAAAATATGAATAATATTTATTAAAAATAACTATGAACATTTTAATTCCTATATATGAATCTTTAATGAATAAACAGAGCAAGTGTTACAGAAAATTTCACTCCATCCCCAATTAAGTTGTTATATTAGATGAGCCCCGATTTATGAAGGAAGGATTTCAACATAATGGAAAAAATTTCCACAAAATGATTCATAGATATCAATAAGTTATTCCATATTATACTTATATAAATAGTGAATAAAAAAGTTGAAGATGAATATCTCAAATATTCTCCTATGAAATTAAAGGAATATATCCCGACCAGTGTCATGAGACCATAAAGGTTAATATGATTAAAAATGATGACATGTGATCGTTAGAGATCAAAACCAAAATGACCCATGAAGAACATGAAATGTACATATAATTAAATGGAAAAATTGAGACGATTTTGCATTGAACAACAAAAATGAATACACTATATCCCTATATAGATACCAATTATCTAGGTTTTTTGGGAGACCACCGTAGTTATAAATATGCATCGAGGTGAATGAATATGAACCCTGATGCAATGGTATAATTCAAATTTTATTTTTTAATTAGGAAAAAAATTACATAAAAATTAGAAGGCGAAAAATGGATCCCCAACATTTTTACTAATAATAAAATTATTGGGAAGATTATAATGTACATTGAATATTGGGTTTTGAATTGAAATTATTTGATGGATGATTATAAGGATCTAGAAAAATTTATACATACTATAAAAATATATTTTAGAATGTGGAAATGGGTCTATAAAAAGTCATATGAAGTATCTACTAGAGAAGGGATGGAAGGTCACTATAGTGGGAAAATGTATCCAATACCTAGAATCTACCTAATAAAAATGGTAATTCCACTCCCTAAATGAAATGAATTGGATACAATACAATATAAACTATAGTCATTATTTAGTATGCATGTTTCTCCTTTGTTTCCAAATAACTTCACTAATATGATAATATTTCTGATCCTTTTATGAAAATTTTTAACACTCTTCTTTTAGATAGGTTTTCCTCTGTATTTCATGTTTTTCTCCATAATTGTTTTTAGTTACCCTAGAATGTATAAAATAATAAAATTCCTTTGGTAATTTCACATTTCTGACATATCATTCCCCCATATCTAATTATTAATCATCAATTTATGTCATCCCATGATCAATTTTTTTACAACACCAAACAACAATCTTGAGAGCTATTATAGTAGTGCTTTCTTCTATTGATAATTTATAGGAAACAAAACCAATTTATTGGATACTAGAAAAAATTGTACACAATAGTAAACTACCTAATTTATATTGAATAAATTATATACAAGAATTAAAATAAGGGTAACTAGAAGAATAATAGGGAAGAAAAATGAGAAGAGTTACACTCATGATCCCACTGAATCTGTTTTCCAAGCCAGATCGTGAAATATATAAATAAACTAATTCTTATACACCTCCTTATCATTATCCACACATATTATAAAAACCTCTCAACTCCCTTTGTGAAAACATAGGGACCTCCTAAAAAGTTGTGTGGATCTATAACAAAGAGTAAAACTATGGGAAGTTGCGGTATTCCCGGATTATAACCCTTCGACACCATTTTATAAACTAATTCTCAAGCTATATTGTGGGACATTTTTTCACCTTTAAAAATAAATTTTAAAATATTTGTTATGGTTAAAGGGTACCTATCACTCTTCCCACTATTAATATAAATATTTTTTTCAATATTTGGTGTACTATGAAGATCATTATTTTTAATTAACCTGAGACCCACCAAGATTAACAATTGATTCGTTCCTTAAAAGAAACATTTTTCTCATGAACTTATCTAAATATAATATTACACTGTGATAAATATTTCAGATCACCTATAATAATATTTTAAGTCAAATTAAATTCATTCATGTGTTCCCTAGGCTTAAAACCTAGAATTCTTTTGATAAAATATAGAAAATAAGTAATATTAATAGAAATTAGTGCCCACATTTCATGGATCCACTCAAAATAATCACACCATATCTTTATAAATATATGTACAACATCTTCATAATCTATTATACCATAGATAATACTATTCATGAACCTAAAAAATACACTCTCTTAGATAACCTGATACATTTTTAGCTCTATAAAAAGTTTTTAATTCACAAAATTTATGTATTCATAGAGCCCATCCAATAAGGATAAATAAATTTCATGAGAATATTGTCATTTTGAGCCACTAATCTGTAGATCAAGGCTATTAGAACTAACGTTGAAAATTTATGGAACCACTGAAAATTTATTTATAATACATATATAAGTTATTTGATCTTCACATTCTATAAAAATATCGTACATGTTCTAAATTTATCATCATAATCATTATCATTTTTAAAGTATCTATGAAAATAATAAACAAAAACTAAAGTATAAATAAATAGCTAGATTATGTGTTTCATAAAACCTGGATGTCAAGGGATCTCATCTTCATTCACATTCATCTTAGGGAAGATAATATAGAACTATCCATCCGTGTTGGATATATTTCACACCATTTCTTCTAAATTTCATTTCATACTAATATCATAATTTTATAAAATATAATTAATAAACAACCATGAAATATCTTCATCTTTTATAATCGAAGTGAAGACTATAATATATTTCTTTTATATGAATTAAATGAGGTTTTATTCCTTTTGAAATAAAAAATATGTAATTTAGTCTAAATATTTCATGTCATAAAGAAAATTTCATTTCTATAATGATATATAGATGTATATGGAAACTATAAAAGTCAAAAACATGTGGTTATCTCTTTAAATATTGTCATAATTAGATAAATAAGACATCATCACAACTATTTACCAATATATATAATTTCTAATGGAAAATATTATTGTATATATAACAATGAATATGTTATTTATTCTCCCACCCATGTTTTACTACCAAGAATGTTTTTCTCACTTCTTGTTCATAATGATTCCAAAATAAATGAGTTACATGAATGATGATTCCTCATAAAAACATTGGGTACTAAAAATTGATCCCATGGGAAAATCAAATGTTTACATTGGAATACCTATACCAAGAATCATCATATTTACTTCCAATTACAGAATTAATGTTGGATCAATGAATATTGTTATAATCTTGTTCAGAGTTGGAACTAAATGATTTTTTTTGTCATTTTGTGAAGCATTGTTCAAGGAATAATAGGAAAATACTCTTTATTTATCAAGCATAATAGTTACATAATATATAAGTGAACCATACTCTATTTAACCAAAATAATTAATAAAAAATTTCAATTGTATAAATTCATACTATTTAAACATAAAATATACATAAATATCATGAATTAAAAATAAAATCATTGTATATTTTCATAATACCTAGACTAAAAAGTTTAGTGTCTAAAAATTGGTCACATAAACAACATATTCGAAAAAAAATTTAATATTTTTCCCATAATTGGACGCCTATAGACACATTCATATAAATATCACATGATGAAATCATCTATTTTATTCAGGTAATGGAAACATAAGAAATGGGTGAGCACCAAATTTTTGTAATGTAATATGTAGGATAATGGATCATAAAAATAGAGGAGAATATGAGGGAGAAGTAAAAGAGATAATAAAATTTCATATTACCATAGATTAAATTATTAAATCATTTAAGAGAAAATATTTTCATAAATGGATCATTAAGGATGAATAAAAGATAAAACATATAACATGTTAACATGATTTTAATGAGAGGAATACATTAAAAATAATAATCAGGAAAAAAAATGAAATTTCATCAACATATAATTAATATTGAAAAAAGGTATAACATGATAAAGAGAGAGGAAACGTTTCATAAAATTATAAACATTAACATATGGAACAACCATAAGAATAAGAATGGATATGTGAGAAAACAAATTTTTCCATCCTTTTGTGAACAAACTCATTATGTCTACACAAAAATATATGAGAAAAAACATCATTCTACCACCATGTGAACAAAACCAATATATCTACACTAGACTATATAATGATATGAAACATTATAAAAATGAATGGGAGGGTGATATATATATCCAACCATCATCATCCATACATGATTTTTCTACATAAAATATGTCATAATCAATATTAATGATCCCCTGAAAAATTAATGTGTTTTCTTATATAATTGACATATGTATTCATGGAATAAAAATTTTATCTCAAAAAGAATCATAATATACTGACATATAAAAAATCAATTCCTGACACATAAATAAATTTCATATAATGAAAAAAACCATGAAATGATATTTTTGAAGGTATTTGGAAATCAATGATTTTAAAATCATTATTACGAGTATCCTAAAAAAGTTTCTATTTTTTAAAATAAAATGAAAAGGAAAATATTAATGAAAAAGGGGTTTAGTTCAAAAAAACTTTTCTCCATAAGAAAATATAACATTGTTTAGAATATTTTGTCTTGGAAAATGACATAATATGAGAAAATTATATTACTCAAAGAATAAGGTCTCAGTTACATAGTCCCTTACCTCTACCCTTCATTTTCTAGAGATTTTATTTAACCCCGTATACCATAATGATATATATTTTTATTACATAGTTTATAACCATACAAAAATTCATTTCCATTTATACACATAATTAATAAGAATTATCTTCATGAATTTAAACTATTGTAATCTCTTTTCGACACTGGGTGTTAATTTGATTAAACATTCACACAATTTATAATGTTTATATAATTTACCACAATTTTATAGTAGTTTATTATTGATATATAATTTAATAATACCTAATATATAGCATATTTTTATTTAAAATTTTATTATTTCATTTCATGTGTATTTTGGTTACGTTATGTGAAAACTGTTTCGAGAATGGATTATTTAGGTACATTATGAGAACAAAATATTACATTAAAAATAAGTAATATAATTATTACAATATTTCTAGATCAATATATTTATCATTATTTTGTTAATATATTATAATAATATGATTTTTCATGTTGTTGTAATCATCCATTCTCATATTTTATAGCATGGTACACATAGGTGGTGATACCAACCGAAACCTGAGCATGATTTAATTCGATTGATATGTATAGGTAAGGTTGTTTTTATTTTAACATAATATAACTATAATACAATTAAAATTTTAATATTTAAAATTTTATTATTTTCATGAAATATATTTTTATATATTTATTTCAAAATGATGATGAAAAATGAATGAAAATACAATGGGTGAGGTAATTCACATTCACACACAATTAGAAGTCACATTTTTCAATGCATGATAGGGGTAAAATTGGATGTTAAAATTAAATTTATTAATTATAAATAAATAATTTATGTTATATTAATAAATAATTTCCAACATTAACACCTTCAATGAACGGAGGTAATGAAAAAATGGTGTTTATTTCGAGAGGTAGTATTCCGTACGTTTCACTATTAATGTTATTTTTTACTATGTTGATAGAAATGATTAACTATGGTTGCTTCCATAAACAAAAAAAACTATAAGTACTACAGTTATTATTATATAATGATGTTATTATGTTTATATGATATTTTGAAATATAATATTAAAAATGAAAACATAAGAAGGTAATAACACATACATTGGATAATAGTTTTTTTTCCAGCGAAGTGACCTTGAATATTGAGGGATTATCACAACAATGAGTTTCAAAGGGATTTTTATTTTTGGGTGAGGGTTTTATATAGATAAAATATTTATATTTTCAAGGTTTAATTTATTTAAAATGTGTATTTTTTAATGGTTATGGTATATTAATAGACCCAAACTCAGTAAGTGGGGTGACTCTTTCCTCTAAGGTTATAATGTTTCTAGTGAGCCATCATGATTGTTCTATATAAAATATAGTTTATATTTTAATGGGGGATTATAACTCTAGTTCATTTTTTGTTTCTCTATATGATGTTTTATTCCTTAATTTTCTATAATGACTTTTACACTTCCTCCTTTTTCTCTAGACTGGTCACGATAGTAATTATGTTTTCCATGCACACATGTTTTATCTTGTAATTGAAATACATAGATCTGGTTTAGATATATTATTTCCTAACATGTATTCATTATTATTTTTATCATTTACTGTTTTAATAAATATTCTGAAGATCTTCCTTAGGTGTGATGTTCTCGCTGGTGGCCAGGCTTTTTTTGGGTAGCAGTGTTGGTGGTTTGGAGGCGAAACAAAGTTAGGTAAAAGATAGAGGTGTAATGTGGTTCATAGAAAGATTTGTTTTTTCAGAATTAGTTTGGGAGGATGTTTATTAAGTAATATTTATATCATGGGCTTCTTAATACTCCTCCTTTGTTTTGACATTATTATAGTTTTTCTATGGTTTGTTCAATTTTGGTGAGTTTGGGAATTGTGTGGTCATATTCTTTCAATTTTTTTAGAAATTTGTGTCAAATTGGGAAGAATATTTCTTTTTAAGAAGTGGTATTTTTAATTATATATACATTAGTGTATCTTCATTCAGTTATTGATGTGTGGTATTCCTCAATGGATGGATGGGTGTGCTATCACCCATAATCTATCAATCTACACTCTTCTCGTTGGATGTATGAGTTCACTACCACTGAATTTTCTTATTTTTTTCTTCTATATTGGTGACGGAATGGGATAAATTTTATGGGAGTTTTTTCAATATAATTTTAGAGTGGGTAACTTGAATTACAGATAGGTTTGAGGAAACATTTCTTCTGGTCCTACCTCTTCATGTTTATGTATATGAGAGGGGTGCAATACCTCTTGATGTTAATGTTTTAGGCTGCTATTTCTAGTTGTGGGGGGGGGGGGTACACATCATTTATGATGAAAATTGTTTTTTATTTGGGGGGGATTTAATGATACCACATTATAGGTTACTTTTATTCTTTTCACCCATTGGTCAGTTGAGACATTTATGTCCTTAGGGTCTTTCTTTTATTTTGATATTTTTCTTTGCTACAGTATTGGGTTCCCGCTTTTCCCAATTGTAAAATGTTCACCAATTTTTTATGATCAATAAAGGGTATTATATCCTTAACATATTAAAAAGGTATAGTTTTTGAATGGTGGAATTAGTTACCTTTATAAGGGATGATAAGGGTAGTTTCAGAAACACCCTTCATATTATAGTTATATTCTCCCACTATTATTGGAAAAAAAAGTTTCGATTTTTTTTAAAATAGATGTGAGAAAGGGTTTTGGGTTTATTATCCTCCCCAACATTCATTTTGAGTAAAAATTGAATGGTTTAAGGAATTTTATAATGTTTTCAAACCTTTTCCTTTTATTTTTTTTCATTATTTACAATTTTGATTACATTAGAAATTAAGTTACCAATTAATGTATAATATACAATTTATAAACAAATTTAGGCTTTATGGAAATAATTTTATCATATATTCAATCCATATTAAATTTTAAGTGTTATAAATTTACTTTTAAATTACAATAGATAATGTGTATTAAAATAATATTTATTGAAAATAAAAAATTTTACCACTACAGATATATATTCTTATTTAGTATTAATAACTAATTAAATTATTGCTAATATACTTATATATGTTATTTTACATTATATTACATTAAATATTTACATCAATTAATTTTTTTATTTTATTTAAATTCATTATATTAATAATATAGTAATATGAATATGGTTGTTTTAAATTTTTGCTGTAATTATTATTAATCTATATAATAATAACTTTATACCAAAAAATGTAATTGTCCATATTAAATAATATGAAAATTATTATCTAAAATTTAGTAATCATTTTATGATATTAACATTATATAGATCAAGATATCAATCTCCCTAATAACACATTATCAAGTAAAACCCCATTTTTTATAAAAGTGTTTACTTATGAAAAAATGTTTTTAAATAATATATAATTTTTATTATTTTTGATTCCAATGAATTTAAAATATTAATTATCAATAATAGTTTATATATTTAACAATAAAGGAAACTAAAATCTAATTTTCATTATGTAATAATTATTTAAACAATATATTGGGAAAACCAATTTCAATAGATGGATACAATAATTTTTTAAATTTTGAGAATGGGTTTTCAGGTTTTTAATAGAATTCTAAAATGATTTATTCAGGTTTGTAATATATAATTTTTTTATTAAAAATTTTAGGAAAGGTTTCCTTTTATATATATAATAAATTTATATCATAAAACTGATATATTAATAAAAGTACTAGTTCTACTATTCACTAGATAATTAATTATTTATGATAATTAAGTAAATTCGTTTTAATATAAAATAAATATGATAAATCAAAAAAATGTGATAAATTTTTAAAATTTCTATCCTTAAATTATAAAATTTAAATCAATGTAATATAATAACATACCATAAACAGTTTATTTTAACAAGAAATCATTAATTATTAGTAACTATTTTATTAAATATAGTGTTATTCATAATGATATGAATCATTAAAAGTATTTATTTCATAAAAAAATGTGGCCATAAGTAATGATTTTATTAGTTTCGTAGATTAACTATTTTTTATTATTTTATTTAAGTATAATATGTTTTTTATATACTTATATATTAATATATATTTTTTAATTCAGTTACTTATATACATACCATCTAATATTATGGCTTCATTATAACTACCTATATCATTTGTATTTTGAGATTTATGTGGAGAGATACATCTTTCATATTGTATAATTAAATGGAAAATACTATGGTCATTACATTCTACCCCCATAAAATGATCTATC
Source organism: Viscum album (assembly GCA_963277665.1). Lineage (NCBI taxonomy): Eukaryota > Viridiplantae > Streptophyta > Magnoliopsida > Santalales > Viscaceae > Viscum > Viscum album. Next base: position 1,032,603,396 of record OY728156.1, read on the forward strand.
TATAAATTTCATTATTTGGGAGAAAACAATTGAGGGTTCCTTTATCTCATACCATCCTCAAGTTTCTACCTAGAGTCCCCATATTTCTAATTCACCACACAACTCTAACCATCATAGTGGTCTTTTTCAACATCAAATTATCTATTTGATAAAAAATTTCCATTGGTTATTCCTCATAATAGAGTACATGCTATAGTTTCATATATTTTGAGATTATAACTTGTGAAGGGTTAGGTATATAATTTCTCAAAAGCAATGCATGAATGACATCATAAACCCAAGAGAGGTGATGGGGGAACACATAGTTATATGTTGCAACCTAAATATGATAAAATATCTCAAAGGGACTGATTTATCTAGGGCATTGCTTTCTCTTATTTCCAAATCTCATAAATCAATTCCAAGTAGATATTTTATGGATTATATAATCACAAACATAAAACTGTAGATGTCATTAATTATTATCTAGATGAAACTTTTGATTAAATTGGACAGATTTTATATTCAGTTGAATGGATTGAACAACTTCTTTTAAATGTTGGAAAACATAACGACCTATCATCTTCCTTTCTCAAACATCATCCCATCATGTTGGAGTCGAACATATAGTCCCATATAGAGCTATATTTGTTTATATATAATTGGTGGAATGAAAAATATTTTAATATGTAAACTCCAAAATGGTGATGTGTTGATCACAACATCTTTAGAGATCCGTGAAAAAATATTTTATCTTATACACTAGAGTTTGGATTATCTTTTTAGATAGACCATGTATCGAGGGAAAATATGAAGTATTAAAGCTCGACTCAATCTATAATGATCGTGGAATAGATTTCAAGAACACCAAGTTAAAAATAATATATTAATATAATACAATAAACAGTGTTACTCAGAAACCATGCCACTTCCCTTATTTATATCATGGTGAGATTGTCAAGGTATAAATCTTCTTTTATGGAAAAAATACGATGAATTTTTATGGATATGAAATAAAACATGAATTGAAATATGAAATATATATTTTGGGGGGATCCAATTATGAATTCATTGGTGATATTCTCCCATTGAAATATGGGTATGAGTAGAAGTTACAACACACCATTATAATTTATTCATTACGCCTTATCTTTATCACATACCAAGCATCAAGATTCATATTATGAAATCTATCAATTCATATTTTCCCACAATATTTTTTTTAGATATTTATGAATATTAATACTTCTTATATGTATATGTATGTATGAACTATGTGAATCATCCAAAATATCCTTCTTCAATTCCAAATTTTATGGACACACCTTCGGGTTCCAAAAAATACAACTATATCTTTATCAATGTTGATCTAAATAATATTTTCTACCTTTTTTGTTGCTCTATAATATCAATTTTGGATTAGTTGATATTTATGTCAATATAATGATGATATGTTTGTTGGTAAATATTGGATTTATCTCTCCATTTTATAATTTCTAGATTCTTCATTTTTAAATCAAAAACTATTGGGTACTTTCGAATTCTTACCATGGATCGAGATGAATGATATTTCCTTTTCAATGCATCAGCCACCTTATCTAACATACCTAGGTGTTAATGTATTGACTAATAATATTATTTTATAAAATTCAAACAAATCCTTTGGAATATATTCAATTATTTATGAGTGAACATATATTTAAATCATTTATGATATATTAATATATATCATACTTCTGTCTATATTGATAATGTCACAATATATTCAATTTGGAGATCACTATCACTAAATCAAAATCATACATTGGGTAATTTTTCAATTGAATTTCTAATTTTTGTGAACCATAATAAATCATTGCCTCATTCTATATGAGGACACAGGACATACACTGTTCAATGTGTCTATATATAGTTAAAACCCTTCTCAACTGTTGGGTAACACATGTATATGATCAATGACTAACTTCTTCATCATTTCAAAAAAAAATCTTTTATTATTTCTCTATTTAATGTAATATTACAACCTTATATTTCATATTGGTTAGTAGATTCAATATATTTCATAAATTTCTCATAAATTCTTTATAATACCCCAATAACCAAATAAATGAAGGGAACACAGTTACAATAATTCATATTGACCATTTATCAATAACTTCTATATTTGAATGATCTACTAATATTCCCTTTATTTTAATTACATGACATATTTTAATTCTTTTTAAACACAATTTTCAAATACTAATTTTTTAATTTATCTTCACTATTATTGAAATTTTTAACCAAATAAACACATTATCTTCATGATCGCAATTTCTTTGAATATATAAGGATATTGTATTCAAATAAAGCAAAAAAATTATATATTTTTTCTCAAAAGACTATATTGATTAGTTTCATAAAGTAAATAGGGTTATTGGTAATCCCAAAAAACCTTACTATATAATCATTGTTTCCATATGAAATATGTAATTTTGTTTCAAATATATCGTCAATTTAAACTCTCAACTAATGTAATCTTGGAAGATGTTCGGGCTTTAATAAGTTTTGATATCCTTATATTTTATCATACAATTCATTAATAATGTGTAGAGGATACTAGTATATGATTGTGGTTTTATTTAGATTATGATAATTAATGAAAATATACAATGGTCCATCATTATGTTTTTTACAAATTGGACTTATTCGCCCTATAGTGAAGCACTGGATGTATAATATCCCTATCCACATTTTCATCTAGCTGTTTCTTTTAATTTATCTAATTTAGTGGGAGCCTTTCTATATGGAAAATTTTGGGTATAATTGGATATAATAATATGTTCAATTGAGAAATGAAACTTACTCTATAGGGAAGTAATAGATTCTAAATTTATAAATAATATTTTATATTACTATATAATTGAAATGTTATCAAGTTTGACTTCCACCCCATCCATTTGATGAAAGAGTCCCTCATTGTTGGGTACCATAACTGATATTATAGATTATGATTCTATAGGGAGTCCAAAATATTAATTCCATAGATAAATGATAATAACATAGCTTGGGATATGAAATGACACTTCTATATCGTGATTGTTGATATGTATATTATATAAGGAAAGTCAAGTCATCCCAAATATCATGATGAATTTAATCCTTGGATAGAGAATTGGATGGACATGAATTATCCACCCACAAATCTCGATTAGAGTATTTTTTTTCTAAATATTAGATAGGATCATTGTTTCACTGAGGCTTCTCAAATATAGTTCAATGTAATTTTATTATTGTATTTATTTTTTTGGAATAGTTTAGTCCGATCCTTTTTGATGAATATGGGCCTAATTCTAGTGGACTAGACTACGTAATAGAAAACAACTATAAAATTTGACATATAGTATAAAATTCTGTTTATAGAAAAGGATGACATTGACACGAATAGGGTGATTTAGTAGTGTGTACATACTGAAATTTCATAAAATGTGCCACTATAGCTCTAAAAAATATTATCTCTAAAACTGTAGCATCTTTTAATTGACTATATTCAATACATTATCATAATTTACTTACTATTTTATTGGAGGAACAATTACATCATGTTAATTCATTATCTCATTAGAGAGATGGTTTCAATGTTTTTGAAACTATAATAATACCATATAATTTTCACCGAATCATAGTGAAGTGTTATTAAACTTTATTAAAATATGTATTGTACACAAAATATATAAATGACTATGTTCAATGATATTATACTCATTCAAATGTTTTTCTTTATTTTATTCTCTTTGAATCTCCTATCATTTTTTTCTTGTAGAGTTTCTACAATATATTTATAATTATTCAAAAACATTTGTGATATAAACTAATGTGATGAACCATAATAAAATAATTTATTAATAGATCTATAAATGATATCTACTCTACCTAACATCACTTCATTTTCATGATATACCATGGCAATTTACATCAAGAATTCCATTCCATGATCCCCATGATTGGAAGGTTTCTAGTGGTTAGTTTCTTTATTTACTTATGGATTTATTAATTGAAAACAATTATATTTAAAATCCTTACATGGGTATCATTATAGTGAAATAAGATCACTATTTAGGACCATATTGTATAATGTTAAACTAGTTCTCTAGCTTGACTTTGTTCGATTGTGGTGGGATTTTTTATCATAATTATATAAAGAGGAAAAACATCTCTAATATATTGATATTGTTTATTATGTTCTTATAATAAAATTTATTTAATTTTGTAAATTTAAATTTACTCTAATCATGTGTCTTATCATCAGTGGTTAGTATAGAATCCCCTTTCCATATCATTTCTCTAGAAAATTTAGAGGTTCTAGTTTTTTTGTTAACATCAATATCACATAAAAAATTCTCCTCAAATCATTCAAATACTCATTTGGAGAACACCCAATGAACAATATGATTTTTTTTTGTAATGAATTGGTTGAATTTACTCTCATTATTAGATAACAAACTAGAGTAATACCTCATAAAAGAAACAAAATGTTCATTATATGATGCAATAGACTCATCCTCATTTTTCCTAAATTACATGAATTCCTACTAAATCATTTTTAAAAGTGTTTATGGAAAATATATATTGAAAAATATATTCTTTAAATATTTAAATTTGGTAGAGTCTACATCTTCCTATTCCATGGTATTCTTAATGTGACTCAACTATATGAGAATAGAAAATACCTTTTCCATTTATTTGACCTACTGATCAATAACCAATGAATTTGTCTACCTACAAAAATTGGTTGGGTGTTTCCTTATAATGTTATTGATAATGGGTTAATCACTTCATGGTGTTCTTTAGAGATATGATTTTTATCCAACAAATTCTTATAGTTGGGTGATAATTTACATGATATTTTTCATTCAAAAAAATATCATTATGTTTCCTGTAGATAAAATCATCACAATTCCCGTTATACCCATTATTAATTCATTTGTTTTGGGTTCCATATATTAAAATTACTAAAGGAATACTAGAAATAAGTATAATTATACTAATAATTGTATATGGAAGGAAATTGTGAACATAGTAGATGAATTTAATAGTTGAACTTTATATATTAGACTATGAATCCATTGGATTCAATCCATGATTTCTATGATTGGTCTTTTTACTTAAATGATTAAATATAGTCAAATCCTTTTTACAGATTTGAAAAGTAATTCTTATTAACCAAAGCATACCCAAAGGGCATGTCAAACCGGGTGCGTAGTAAAGACCAACTCACAATTCAAGAGAATGATTACCAATATATACTTGAAATAATATTGTTTGGTTGTCATTGATAGATGAATATACACCCCAAACATATACACTTTTATTTATAAAAATTGATATTTTTCTTGGAGAAACCCATAAATAAACATTAACAAAATATCTGAATGTTTTCATTTACTTAAACACAGCCCTTAGAATTATCCAATGTATTTTTTCTAATGTTCTTAGATCTAATCCAAAAATTATTAACAAACACTATTATAATGGAAACAATAATTCAATATACTGAAAATAACATAAAAATTACATTAATCACATGATTTAATTATTAAATGACAATACATTATCTTAATAAAATTTCCAAAATTCTTAGAGTCATGTAAATTATTTTTATAAACCTCTTATATTTTAATAGTTGCAAAACAAATTCAATAATTTTGATCCTATGGACCATTTCCTAGTACTCTCACATGATATAATAATCTTCATAACATGGGGAAAAAACATAACAAAGTTGTGATGTCAAATGCTCAGTAAAGAAAAAACATATTCATTGATCATAAACATGGAGGAGAACCTTACAGATACATAAAAGTCATAATACAAGATTTTAAGACAAAAAATGAAATTATGAAAATACTTTTGATAAATATATGATCATAAAACGTTCATTAATTAATCACAAATGATTCAACCTATAACTAGTGAACAATAAATAAATTTGTGGAATATAGGAATTGAACAAATCATGAAAACATGGTATGTTAGGAAAATAAAATTCAATTGAAACATGGAATAACATGATAATCAACATGAATTTTTTATAATTGGATAAATATGAAAAAAAAATTAAAAAATAAGCACTGGGATGATTATGTGATAAAACTCAGCATGCCACATATATGAGAGAAAAAATAGTATTTCAACACCTAAAAATGTAAGAAAACCCATCATCTCCATTCCCAAGTGAAAAAACCCACCATGTCCATGCCAGGATATTTCATGAGATATAAGACAATTCCAATGCCTTGGAAAGAGATATAATACCCCCCCAACATCATCCATACATATGTTTTCCTATTAAAATATTTCTTAAATATATATAATTGATCTAATGGAAAAATGATTGGTTCTCATATTATGAGAAATTATGTAATAATGATTATAAAAATATAATTTCAAAAGGTATAATAAAATAATAACATATAAAATATCACTTAATAACTGATGTATCATTTTTAAATAATGAATACCCAATCATGAAAAATTCTTTTCGAAAACGTCTTCAAATGATCAATGTAAAATTCAAAGTTACATTTCTATTTTTGATGATTATAATTTGTTTTCAAATAAATGAATATAAAACCATAAATGAAAATTTATTGGTTCAAAAAATATTTTTGCGAAAAAGTGAACATTATTTAAAATGAAATGTCTTGTAAAACTATGTTCTATAAGAAAGTTATATAACATAATTAAAGGATTTTGAGTTAATAAATCTTATACCATTACTATTTATTTTATAAAATGTTCTTTGACTTATTATATAGTAATTAATTCACATATTAATTATCTATTTTAGAAAACTATTAATTTTATTTTCCATTTATAGTTATGATAATTTATAATTCGCTTCATGGGTTTAAACTATTGTAATCTCTTTTCAACAATGAGTTTTAATATAATTAACCATTCATTCGAACATTTTATTTGTGAAATAATTACCCATATTTTGATAATATGTTCATTATTGATATATCATTTATTATGTTATAATATTTAAATTACACTGATTTACAATTTACTTATTCCATTTATGTCTACTTTTTTGATATGTGAAAACAATTTTTTTAAAAAAATATAAATTTAAATCAATGAAATGTTATATCAATGATAATTTCTCTAAATTATATCATATTTTCCAAACTATATAATAATATTTATTTTCTTAATATACTAAAATGATACTAGTATTTATGTACCAATTTTTATCCATAATCATAATTTAAATTGTGGTTCATGCGTGTGGTTAAACAAACCCAAACAATCACATACTTTAACTCGATTGGCGAGGACTACTAAGGTAGAAATTATTTTGACAAGAAATAACTATAAAGGATTCTATGGTATTACTATTTTCCTATAATTTTGAACAATATTTTATGATGTTTATATAGTGCATGAAAAGTTATATGATAAATAAAAAATGATTCCTCATAGGGGGGGGGGGTAATCTGCACGTATCCAAGAATAATGTTCCCATTTCTCAACATGTGGGAGGGGCAGAAGACGGTTATAAAATTCTAATTTAATAATAATAATAATAATATTCTACATATTACATTTAATCAACATTATATACATAAATTCCACCCATGAATGTAGGTAATGAAAAACAAAGGATGTTACTTCGTTGAGGCAGTAGTCTATCCAACACACAAGCGATGATTTTTCTATGTTGATAGAAATGAATAAAAAATAGTTGTACCAATAACATGATACCTACATTGTCATATTATTATTGTTAAACGATAATTGGGAATGTGAAATTAAAAAGAAAATCATGATAATGTGATTACAATTATGTTGAATAATTGATTTTTACTTGGAAGTTCCCTTAAAACTGGATAGATTATGAGAACTATGAGTGATCATGGGTATATTATTTTGGTTCTTAATTCAATTTATATTAAAATTTAAGAGTTTAACTGATGAAATATATCATTAATTGTTTATTTTAAAGGGTGGAAATAGTATCATTGTGTAATGGAACAAAAGGGCAGCTTAGGAAACACCCTTTATATCTAAATTATATACATTCACTATTCAAATATGAAATGTTACATATGTTTGAATAATTGAAGACGGAATGTGTTTTTGGGGCTAGTCCCCTCCCATCCATTCTTATAGAGACAATATTTAGTAAGTTTAAGTATTTCTCAAAACATTTTTGTTATTTTACTTTTTATTGTTTACCTTAGTAGTTATTATTTTTTTACTTTAGTATTAAACTTCTTGATAAACATATAAGAAAACCATAATAAAACTATTTATGAATTGTGGCAATAAATTTTAATTCTGTTTAATCAAATTCAATTTTTAAATATTAGAAAATTAACTCTTAAATTAATATTGATAATTTATAAAAAATATATTTCAATAGAAAAATATAAATTTACAATGACTAATTAATAATTTTATTTAGTATTTATGAATACCAAAATGACAATTCATATATTTATTTTTGTGTTTATACATAATATTAATTCCATTATTTATTGTAATTTGATTTAATTTATTTGATATAAATTCATTGATATTAATATAAACATAATTCGTAAATAATAGTTTTCCCACTATTTCTTCAATTTTTATTTGTCCTAACAATATAATTTTTATACCCCAAAATTAAATTTGAAATATTAAATAATAAGTATACTATTATATTAGATCTAATAATTGATTTATGAAATTAACCATCTATGTTTTGGGAAATTAATCTTAACGATAGCTCTTGTAATACCTAAATACATATTTGTTGCATATTTTTAGAAAAAAATAATTATCAATAGGATATAATTTATATTTATGTTAATTATCTTAAATTTAAAATAATTAGTTTCATTAAATTCCTCTTTAGAAATGAAATAAATGTAATCAAAAACACATTTTCATTATTTATTTATTTTTTTAAAATAATTATAAAATATTTTTCATTAAAACATTGCATTAATTTTCAAAATGATGAGAAAGAGTTTAAAAGTTTAACACGGAATTATAATATACCATATTTCAGTTTAAAATATAAAATTATATAGGAAAGATATATTGAAAATATTAAATATATTCATATAATAAAATAATTTATTTAAAGTGAATGAATTAATAAAATCCATATTTTCATTATTCACAACAAAATTTTGGTTATTTATAAAAAAAATTCTAAACTAATATAGTTCTGATAGATATTAAAATGAAATTAATATTTAAAATTCTCAGCCTTATATTTATACACTTTACATTAGAATAAAATAATAAAATCATAATGAACGATGAATTTTTATAAGAAATCGTTTTTCTTTATAATAACTATTAATTTTTAAATTATTATATACAATAAACTTATCAAACATGAATGGTATCCATTTTATAAAATTCATTTTATGAATAAGAAAATTATTTTATTATTACCTTATATTTACTAATGGTGTCAATTATTTCAGGTGAATATTACTTTATTATGCTTTTTTATAAATTCATTCACATATATTGATTTCATTATTTTGATACAACTACATAAGCCTTCGAATTTTATAGGTTCATTATATTTTCATATATTCATTTCAGTTATGTTTTTCTTGTGGAGAAATTAGTTAAAAATGGTATTTAATTAATGATTAAAAACATGGGTCATTACTATTCTATAGAGAGCAATGGTGTTGGCTATTCCTCCTCTATTTTTTCATCAATTTTGAGAATGAATTTTAATTTTTCAAATAATGATAGTAATTTTTTAGGCAAGTCGTCTTTCCTATTTAAAAGACATATCTCCCACTTCTCATTCTCCTTGATTAAAATATTTCTATCATTAGTTTTATGAACAATGAAACCTCATCCACTAAAAGTGGGTTATCCTCCATGAGACTCCCCATGTCATGTGTTTCACTTTTGGAAACAACTTCAAGGGAATTTATAGAAGTATTTTTTTATACATATGATCATTGATATTCTTAACCAACAAATTGCTCTATCAAATCTTCATTAAGAGTTTTCTGAGTTATTTAGAGAATATTGGCCTCTTGATTCTGAACCACTGGTCTATATTACACTTCATGAAAACCATTTCAAGTTGTACCTTTGATTCATCTAGTTTTTTTTATAGTATAAATAATATCTGGTGAATATAATACATCCCACAGTTTTCTTCCCATCAAAAACATGTAATTACGATTCCTGAATGGATTTACATGGGTCCTGAAAAATGATAACTATATTAATTTTCCATGCCTCTTACTTCTCAATCATCATCCATTCATTTCGCCCTTTAGATCACATGATATATCCATTTATTAACAATGATGGATAATCTTTATAATATTGTGGTCACAAATCCATTAGAAATTTTCTCAAAGAAAACATTTTTGATATGCCACACCATCAATAAATTCTAAAAATTTCAATCCAAAGTGAACTTTTTTAATATATCGTATTATTTTTAGGCACAATAAATCATGAACTATTGTCAGCTAACATTTCACTTTTTTAGTAAAGACACCCCTAATCTGAGAACTCTTATAGTAGTTCTCCCCTCTATTGACAATATCTCAAAGATGAAACTGATTGATTGGTTCCCTGATCCAATATTCCAAAAGTGTGTAATTTTTTCTATATATACATGGAAATATATACAAAAATTATAATAAAATTGAGAGGAAGAAAAATAGACTACAAAAATGATGAGTGAATTAATAAAGTGTCCCACTGAATCCATCACATAATCATATAAGCTAAATCTCAAGAAGACTAATTACTCTCCACCTACCTCCCTCCACCATATCTTATAATAATCTTGAATCCCCCTTATATCTCTTGAGAATACCACTTATAATAATAGATGAGATCTATAAAACCATTACTATTTTCTAACTAGAACATTCTTTATTTTCCCCCTACTCTGACCCTTCAACCCTTTTCTTGATGGTACTTTATAGGATGTAGTTAAGGCCTCATTTTCCAAATTCTAAAATACATATTTCCACTATATGTTATGGTTAAAATGTCCCTATAAAATGATTTGATTATTTTGGACATGGAATAGTATATTTATGTATTGATAGGATTCCAATATTTTTAATTCATCGATATATATTCCTACTAATCTAGATCAATATGGTTCATGAAGACGAAGAAGCCACTGCATTAAGAAAACTCTCTGGGGAATATTGTTATCAATTATTTCCCATTGGATAAATGAATGATAGAGTAGTATAAAAGCATTCCATATTCAATGTTTGAAATCCCTATATTTGGAAACATATAAAATTATGCATGGATTATATTATGGATAATATTAAGCAACACTATAATCATCATATAGATCTTGATATAGTTTTGAAAAATTTCTAAAAACAATAATTTCAGATACATATTTTTTATTTCAGTTCTATGAAAACATCAAGGAAATAACTCTACAATAATTTGTGATATCATGGAATCAATGTCATCCCCCATAAGACCATGGTGATACATAACATTCCACATCTAAAAAATAGATGCTTTGATAAGACTCTAGATTTCAATTTTTATTTCATTCACTTCATATCCAACCATATATGAAATTGATACCAATTTAAAACATTAATGAGGAAATGGGTTACTTAATAGTAGGATAAAAACTATTAGAATTCCTTATATGACCTCAATAAGTATCTTTTAAACCCATTATCCATAATACCAGAAGTATAAGCGGAACATATTATCTTTTACATGGAAATGTTTGAGTGATCACTTTATACCACATAAATCAAAAAAAGATGAGAAAGAATAAAAATATATACTATCAATATTGAAAAATTATGGATGATGAAACCAGATATTATAAAATTGCTATAAATTTATTCACACAAAATTTTAAACTGAAAATATTTAGACATTATCTTTATTGTCATGAGGTCCACCTTCTTTCTCATGTTTATAGGATCAAATGTAAATTTATTCACCGAATGTTAATAATTAATATAGCAAGGTGGGTGGTAATTATATAATAGTTTAATATCTAGTTAGTTTCAAAAAAATTATCAAATGGAATGTGTCAATATTTTTTTATAGCTAATACTAATCTAGAGAAATAATTACGGAACAAAAAAACTCCGTAATAAATAATTATTTTCAATCCATGGAACTCCCCATGTATAGTTGATGTAGATGGATGGTTATAATATTATCGAAATCATTATAAGGATGAAAAAATATTAATCATTGAGGTTGGATGTGGGATTTTATTAATTCTTATGGTAAAAGTGGGTTTCCTTACTCTTTCCTACCACTAAAAGGATTCCCCAGCAATAAGGTTGAGTAATGATCCTTTATTGTGGGATTTGAACAAGCCTTTTGGATACTAGTATCCAAAAAAATAACAAGGGATATTCTGATTTGGAATTCTATATAATTAATAGTTACTATTCTATCATTTATTAATTGATTATTCCCATGATTTCAAATGTACAAGGGATGATGGAATTATTTCCCAAAGATTACACACTATCTCACATACAATGTTTCTAGAATGCCTAAATAGTTGAATTGGAAAATGTAATTACAGACCTAGAATCACTAAGAAGTATGATATTTTCATTATCATTTCTCATCATAGTTTTTTACCACAATTCGTCAAATTATATGTAAAATATCAATTATATGAAACCACCAATAGTCATAGAAGGTATATATTTTTTCATATTTGTTAAAAAATTATATGGATGTATTATATAGTATATCACCTTATAAATATTATTCTCCCACAAGATAAAGTCTAAATATGAACCAATACATATTCGATTATAAAATTTCAAACTTTATGACGGCCTTGATTTCCCGAAGGATAGCAAAAAATGAGGCTGTAATAGAGTCCGCCTCTGGTGCACTAATGCAAGATATACCATCACCATTATATTATAAGACCACATCTATTTCTATGGTGATAACCATTCTAGATTGAACAAATTTTAAAAAAAATTAGATAGTTAAATACTTATAGACATCAATTATATGAGAGTGAATGGAATTTATAAACATGTTCCATGATGGTTATATATATACCAAAAGCACACATAAACACTTAAAATTGATACATACTGCCAATTTATTTTAGAAATTTACTATATAAAGAATATGTTTCATGGGATAAAATTCCATTTATATAGCTAGTATGATTAATAATATCAATACTGCCACTATTTTATTCTCCAAAATAGGATATATCTATATAACAGAAGGATGAAAACCCCAAGACTCTCATCAATTTCATGATGTTTTATATCATCAGTGAATTTCGCGTCTCTTAAATGATATTATTAAATAATGGAACCAATTTTTTTATTTCAAAATTGAAAATTATATATTATGAATAAAATATATAGTTCAACTACTAATCCAATTATTATTCACTTGTGGAAGGATAGATAGAGTCCTTAAAAAAGACTTTTTTTAATATCGTTATGAAAATGGGAGAAAAGGGAAATAAATACTGTCTAGAAAAGATCATATATTATCTATTTAATTACCACACCACATCCCATAATTCCATACAGGACACCACATATTCTCTTTTGTAAAAAATAGGGGAATCCCTTCCCCACGTGGTTTAACCACCCACATAAATAACTTTAATATATTGTCAGATATCTAATGATTATAAGTCTCAAATCTAGATAAATAAATTAGATTTAACTTGTGAAATAATGATTGTTATATTGTTTATCTTAAAAATAATCTAATATTGAGTCATATGTTAATTTGATATGAAGTTTTACTAGCTCTTATTCAAACAAAGAGAATGGGTGAAAGACCTAATAATCCCCATGATACATGGGAAAAAACATATGAAACAAGAATATAAAAGAGATGGAAGTTGTTCCATAAATTAGGTAAAATTCAAATAAAACTATTGGATAATTTTATTTATGAATATTATATCAGACTCACAACTATAGAAATTTTTTATATAAACTAATTTTTGTATAATAGTGTTGGGATTGAAAATTACTTTCAATTAGATATTAAGGTACACTACATAAATTCCATTCTATATAACATTAAATAGATCAGATGATATCCCAATCATATTATATAAATATGAATAATTTAATTACCAATATATACCACCTTTAAATTCAGGACATATATTCATTATTATATGATAATTTAATGTTTTCCATCCCATTTGACTAATAAGATTTCAGTTTATTCCGTCCCATATGACCCTACAACTACTCGAAGTGGTTATTTAATATTCTCTAGAATAGAAAATTCTTCTTATATAATAGATTGATCAAAATTTGAGTATTTATTTTCCCAATTATCATATGGATATGAAAAAATGTACATTTATTAATTTCATGTTACACTTTCAATATAACAAAAATCACCTATTATCAAACCACGTGTTTTTTAATTCTAGTTACCGTAGTATATCATGTGATTATAGTATCTTAAATTCTAGAACTGGATGAATATCCATTCAATTTTAACCCCTATTCAATCTTATTATGATTCTTTTTGTTCACATTGTGTTATCTTGAATGTACCATATACAAGGTCTTCTTAAAAGTTATGTAGGACCAAAATCATGATATTAAATTATATGACATGAAATATAAATTATTAGAACCTTCATTAACAATTATATTATTTAAACAATTTATTCATCATCGAATTGAATTAATTACTCATTTATGATTATTATACCTCATTGATTTTGTCCTTAAGATGACATTATTTCATTTTTCACATGGGTCAAATAAGCAAAAATCTCTCAATATAAAGGTCTTTTGTGTACAATTAAAAATTATTGAAAATCTAAGTCCACACCTCAGGACTCTAAACTACATTGAAATTTCCTATTCATATGATAGTGAATTGAAAAACATATGATTTCTAGAAACATTATGTTAAAAAAATCATATATAACATACATTAAAAGACAATGTTGGTTAGATGGGTCAATTACATATGAACTAACATCCCAACATGAGGGCCTGACCCATTCATGAGTTCCTATTGTATGGTAACACAATGTTATTTTTGTAATTAATATCCTTCAAATAAAAACAATGCTAAATATATTATATCAAAAAACAAAAATAATATAAAATAAAACATGATATATAAATATCCTAAACTTATAATTACTAAATAAGAATCTCATAATTTAGCTCTTCAATTGAAGGGAATAAATATAAGTATCCATGTTCTGAAAAATGTCTATAAAGGACATGAAATGGTATCAAATAGTTGGATTATTCCTTAAGAGTATCATTTTTAGAGTTCATAAAGTATGTAGACTTTATATGATACTATATATACCAAGACCATGTTGACATTAAACAAGTACATATTGATTGAAATAATATACATGAGAAGATATAGAATATATAAATCTCTATGAGATTTATGATAACTGAATAAACATCTATGATGAAAATTATTTCCTATATTATTATTAGATATTATTTGGATCTATTGAGGGGTTTTGTTAGTAGATGTTAGGATGATATAAAAAATTAATTATTGATATATGATATATTTATTTTAAATTTTTATAAATATTAACTTTAAAATAAATTTATAAATTTTCTAAGTAAAAAATATTTACATAATTTCTATTAAATAAGTATTTAACTTAAAAAATGTGTATTAAAATCATTTAATGTTTAAAATATACATTTTAAAAAAAATTATCTTTCTATATATTATATATTTTATTCATTATAACCAAATTTATTCAACTCTGAATAATTTTGTTAATAAAATTTAATGATAATTTATATTTATATATAATCATAATAATAATAATTTTCTATAATTTTTAATGGAATAAAAATAAATTTAAATTATTCTTAAATAATACATTTCTTTGTAATTGTTTTTCAGAATTATTCATTATTATGTTAAAAATTAATTTTCATCAAATTTAGAAATTTATTCAAGTAATATGGATTAAATATGTAAAATAAACATTCCAACATTAATTAATAAGTTAAATTTCTTATTTTATCATTAAAATATATTTCCATGGGAAAAATAAGCCACATTTTTATTGCGTGAAATGACATAAAATGTTAAATCAATTGGTAATGTATCAAAATATAATAAAAACATATCTTTAGATGGGTATATGAATGAATTTCCATCCTTTATATCTAATTATCATTGTTTATGTAACATTTTCTAAATCTAAAACCACTTTTTATATTAAAAAATTAATATTTATATAAATTCCAACCCTATCACCTAAAAAAATCCCCCTTCATTACCTCGCCTATTATAAAATCTAAATCATTCTATCTTAAAAACAATATAATAAATCCCCTTCCCAATACTCTTTCACATATCCTATAGTTTTCATCTTCACTGAAAGACCAATATATGCTAACTTAAGCAGTAATTTCAATAAGGTTATCAAAGGGAGAGGTAATTGTTTTATGATTTGATTAATATTTTTGAAATATAAAAAGGGACTATATTAAAAATATTAATATAAATCACTTTTAAAAATATAACCTCATTAAATAATAAAAATGAAAAGAGTTTTTAAATTTCAATATTCTTTTACAACCTGATAAAAGTTATTATTTTTTTATTGATTAATATTAATGATGATATTTGTAAACAATTTTGGAGACGATCAAACTATTTAATAACTCTTTTATCCATGAGAAAAATAAAAAGTCACTTTTAGTTGGTCAAACAACCCCAGGTGACTAAAGAGAGAAATAATAATACATTAAATGAATGTCATATGATAATAAATGCACTGTACCTAAATACATTTACCAGAATAATGTTTTAAAGTAAATTAATTTTTAAACATAATTTTATTGTTCCATAGTTAATTTGAACACACCATGTGATTTAAGAATTTAATTAAGGATTCCTAGTATAAGGAATAATCCTTCAAAAACATATTCTTGGATCATTAGATAAAAAATTGTTTTCTTTTATTCCTAATGATATTTATGGTTTATGGTTTTAGACATTTAGGTTATAATCTATACATTAATACGTATTACATTAAAAAGTGGAAACTTAAACTTATTATCTATTTTCCCACAAAATTAATCATTTAATACATTAAAAGTTTCATTATCATGATGCATCTCTATAATTCGAATCTATACCTTACCATGTCATATATCATCATTAATACCAAGTCACATTTTTTATAACATGGTATGATCAGAAAAATCTAAATAAAGGAAAAAAATAAAATGAATGAAAATATTCAGACCATTGATACACATAAATATTTCCCTTTTCAAATAAAATATCATCTCAAAATAAAATTTATACTAATAATGAAAAAGTGTTACCATTAAAAAATTTCATAATAAAAAAAAATTAAATAGAAAATAATACATACGATCATTCCTTTTGAATTTTGTTAATTCCATGAAAACATTTTCATTAAGCTATAATTTTCACACATGAGAAGAAGAAAAAAAATTTCATTAATCAAAAAATAAATATATTAACTTTATAAATCATATTATTTCTATAAATAATAGAAATATAAAAATAATTCATATAGGTAAACCGGGGAATCATTTCCATGAAACATATACAATCACTATTACAAATGGAATATCCATTATTGTCGATATTAGTTTCCAATGTATTTAAGGGCTATAACAGACCAACTAGACCTAGCTTAGTAGTAGAACTATCCACACATGGTTTATAAAAGAACCACATATTTTAATAATATATTCCCAAGAACCATTAAATTGTCACAAAACATTATATATATATTTCTCATCATTACACTTATAAAATATTATTGGCAACAGTAAGAAATAAATTTCCAAATATTGAAATATCCCTCTCCTTTAAAACCAAATATCCAAAATTAATATTTCTAGAATAAAAAAATTTTGGTTTTTATTTGAAAAAACATGAAACCTCGTAATTTAATCCAAAAATAAAATAATTTTTATAGTGGAAAGAAAATACATTGTCACTATATATGTTAAATAAAACATTAATTTTCACTTTTGTAATGAAATTATAGTCATTTCATTAAATATTTTTTTTTTAAAAAATTGAAATAAATTCAAAATGAAGATTAAATTACCATTATAATTTATTTAGGTATATACATATAAATTTTTCATTTAAAATTATGGACATAAAGAGAAATATTTAGAAAATACTTATTAAAACATTTAAAATGAGATTTTGAATGTAATGTACCCCTTTATTCCAAGTTAAAATTGTAATATATAATTTTTATATTCATGAATAATAAACATATTTTAGATATTTATGTGACTATGAACACTTTTCACGTTTATATTTCCTTTTATTTTATTCATTACCATGTAATATTTTATTACATAGTCAACTAGATTCTTGTCTGATGTTTTGATGATAGTCGACTCATATGTCCAAAATGATATCGGTAGGATGAATATTGTTAATGATTTAATTATTACACATTCACCAAATTATTAATAATTAAATAATAATCTTTTTAATACTTGTATTAATCTTTGAAAACCATTCCTATGATATTTACATGGAAAATAAAGTATATTACATTCATAGAGATGGTAGGCCATTCATATGCCTGTAAGGTTTCCATTTTCCCAGAACCATTAAGGAAATATGGTAAGTTTTTTTATCCTTATAGAATGAAAGTTATATAATAAATACCATACTATTTATTTAGATAATGTTGTAGATATCATATATATGATGTGGTTATGAAATTTGAATCACATCACTTCATAGAGGTGGTAGTCCCCACATACGCACGGTAGATGTTATCATTTTCTAGTGAATGTGAATTTATGATAGTAAGTGACATATTTTATTTTAAGAATTAAAAATATTTCATAAATATCATATATATATATATACATTAAATACATGATAATAACTAATCAAAAGATACTATGATGGAAAATGGATTACAAATATTTCCAAGGGGATACTCTATCGTACACATGATTGATGGTTTCATTTCTGATTGGATGGAATGGGATACAGATATGGGATTATCCATTAATATAATAAAATAAATATATATTTAATATTATAGTATTGTAAATTTTTCATGGTTTATTAATGTTATGTGGATGTTGAAGAAGAAATAAAACAAAAATGGATTGGTTAAGGACTATAAAACTTCTTCAATTAACCTCTTAAGTATTAAAACAAATACATCCATTGGATGGTTTTATGAATAATTAACGGTTTCTCAGACATAAGGATAGTTTTACGGAAGGTATTTGGGAAGTTATTGTGTGAAAAAAGGCCATTTTATTGTGAATAAAGGAGGGAGGTGGTTCCCTTTTATAATGGAGGGAAAATACACTCTAGAATGTCTTAATATATTAAATTAATATAATTCTATAATCACATCCAAATGGAAAAATAAAACATATTTAAAATATTGTTTTATTATGGTTCTATATAATCACATATAGTGAATTTTGGACATGTTTTGGTGATGTTTTAACCCTTATATCTTTGTTTAAACCCTTGTTAACCCTTTTAATGATTACTACTATAATAATGTTTTTTACTCTTTTGGGTTTATTATAGTTACCATAAATGGAAAAAAAATCATAAATGGACCATTTATAAATTAGTAAACCAAATATAATTTACTTGGGTAATGATGAATTTTTAAGGAAATTGAAATTATTTAATTAATCATTACTAGACATAAAATATCATTAATGTCATGTGTACACTATTAATATAATATAACAATAAAAATATCATTAAAAAGATATAATTTTAATATAAACATTCTAGAAAAACAAAAATATGTCATATGTTCCTTAAATATTTATGATAAATTATAAATCACACAATTAATAATTTATTTTTACTTTTGAAAATAATTTTATAGATTTTCTATAGTATGGAAACACTAAGTTAGTGTTTCATAGGAATTTAAAATAATTATTTCGACCATAAAATTTATAAATAAATAACTATGAGTAAAATGTATTTTATTTACAATGTTAATATTTATAATTGAAAATAACCTTTTTTATCCATATATAAATGACTCCATGATTAAAAAATAATGAGAAAGACAGTTGTCACTTTTACTTATATAAAATAATAAAAAGGTGAACAAAAACGTCAAAAAAAATTGTTATATTTTATATTTTTGTTTCTATGGATGATTTATACTCAAATAATAATAATTTATCAAGTGGGACAGTCATTTAAGATCCCATTCCATATTCTTTAATCTTAAATTACCCAATTTATCCTTACCAAAGTAACATAAATTTACTATGGTTACTGTTCAAAATAATGAAAAATAAAAGGGTATTATTTACAAAAACATTCACTAATAATTAAAAATATTTAATATGTTTTTAAAAATTCAATTCACTTAGGTTCTAGAATTGAATTCTAAATTATGCTGACAAAACATTATGAAAAACATATTTTTAGAAAAATGAGTCATTATGTATAAAATTGTTTTTTACAAAATAATGTACTAAATTCATTTCGAAGACCATATTTTTATTATTTTTTAGACAAAAGCAATTAAATATATTTTATAATTAAATCCAAAATTTATTTTACATTTTATATAGTTTAAAATAATATGCCTTATTAATAAAAATCTGTATTTTCCTTATTCCATCAAAAATTATCCTTTTATGAAAAGTATTAAATATTCATTATAATATAGTTTTAACATGATGTTTTTTAAAAGGAATTTTATTTTTTCAAATTAAAAATCTATACTTTGGATATTATTTTCATAAAAAAACCATATAAAACATGAACTCAAAATTTCGTTATAGAAATATTTTTTCCATTCAACCATAAAATTACATAATATTTTTATAAATAATATAAAACAGAAAAATATAAAATATAAATATTCAAAATGAATGAAAATTAATTAACTTTACATTACCTATTTATACATATTCTTAACCTTTTGAAATTTCATCTTCCCAAATTTTACTCAATTAATAAACATGTGGGGATATATTTCCCCTAAACGAATTTAAAATTGACATGTTTCTTATTCAACAATAGGGGTATTCCAAAAAACTATAACATGGTGAATTGAATAATTAAATGAGTAATTATTTATATGATAATTCATCTAAATATGTTATTCCTCGTAATAAAGGATACCTTCAAACCAAACTACTTTAGAGATCAAAAAATGAGATGAATCTGGAACATATTTTCTTAACATCAAGACATGATGAATATTGTGTACAAAGGATAAACATGGAGGTATGTTCACTAGAAGTTAAACTAATACAAAATTGTCCAGGATACAATATAGTTATATAAAATATGGGCATATATTTCCCCTTATTCTATAATGCATAATACTCTTCAATGTAGTCACTATAAAAATACATAATCTCCTACCTCAAAAGAAAGATCATCCATCTGGTTATCCATATAAATTTTATACCTAATCTTATATATCATTATATGTTACCAAATCATCATCTCTTTATCAACCATTTTCCTCTACCAACTCTAGTCCTATAAAATTCCTTTCTTATACTTCATTCCAAAAACATGGGGTCTGATACTGATTTCTTTATAATTCCTGAAAAGGATCCATATACATAATGGAGTAGAAAAAATTATTATAAGAAAAATAAACCAACGAAAAATATTTATCCCTATATACATTGTAATCCATTTATTAAGCACAGATAATATATTCTATGGTCTGAATTATTTGATCTACTATCAATAAGATTTTGGGTCAAAGGTGTTCTGAAATTTAATTCAATACTACATGAATTATGAAGTCCTATAAAAAATGATGTAATCTTGGGATCATTTTTAGTTTAAATAGAGATAAAACTCTATGTAAAATGAAATTATCATTAATATATAGTTTAGATTACTGAAATAAAAGGATTTTATCTTGAATGGGAAGGAAATGCATAGATTTATTTTATTGATCAAAAAATAACATAAATCACCTCATTACAAGAATATATCATAACAATCTCACCCCAAGATCTAGCGAAATATATTAAATTATTAAATTTGTAATGCGAAAATGTTGTGTCATCGTTTTCATTAAAATTCATTCTAAATTATTCTACATAAAATTAAAACATTTTGTGGTAAATTTCTAAATGTCAATATCCATTCAAACCCACTAGAAATGATATCAATGGTATTTATGCATCATTTTTTCTACTAGTATGAATGGAAAATTAAGAAATATGAACCAATCACAAAAAATATATCTATATATTTGAATCAGAATTCATACATAATCATTTTCCAAATTCCATAACAACTCTTTCATTAATATTAAAATCCAGTACTTATATTTTACCAAAAATTATACATTTTCATATAAAACATGATCATTATTATTTTATTTCATAATTAATTATCATGTAGACCATTATTTTTATAAATGAATCAAAATAATGTAATTTCATCCATGCATAACATGTACAAAAAAATAAAAAAATAACTAACCATAGGTTCATGTTCTAAATGAAAAATTGTTAGTACTAAATGGATTTTAAAATTTAATTAATGTGCTACATTAGTTTGTTTACCTTGATGGTAATGAATTGTTCTATAATAATATTTCATCAATTATATACATCTCATATGTATATTTTTCAACTATTTATTAATCAACATATATGTCAAATTTTTTTGATCATCATATATTTTAAAGATAGATCATTATAAGTGATGTATATTTTTAAGAAAAAACTGTATATATATGTTCATGGTCAAGTGCAGGATATTCATTCTAATTTATTTTAAAATAATTTGAATCCCAAAAAATCAATTAATTATTAAGAAATAAGACATGACCATTTACATTTAATCATGTATAATTGTTGATGAAAAATCCACCATTTTTGATGATATGTTCTAAAATTGGATAATTCACCATTGTTATTTATTTTCAATGAAATATTTATCACCTTCCTTTTTTGAATGAATTTAAACAAATTTTCAACTAACTTTGTTGGTGGTCTAGATCACAGGGAAAACATTTCAAAAGTTTAAATTTAATGACATATTATTCCAATAAATCAATTTACCTATGTTTCATTTATAGGATTTTACCATTCATCATTAACATTAGGTTAAGTGAGATCAAATTTTCTCCTTATTTAATTATGATGTTCCTAAGGATTGAAAATTTATATAAATAAAATCATATATTGTAAATTTTCTTTATTAATTCTTTTATTTTAGTTTTTTTTAAAATACCTAGTGGTTTTTCATGATAGACATAACCTTTTGAATTAATCAGGATATTATTAATAAAAAACAACAATCTAATCCATGTATTCATGGAAATCTAGATTAATAGGATCTATAAATATAGATTGGCCAGTTTTCGACTTAATGGAAATAACAAAGAATTCATTAATCATATATCCTGTTAACAAAGAAATTATCATAATGTTATCATCATTAACCTTAAACTTATGGAACCTAGACCATAGGCTATCTATGGAAAAAGATAAGCTTCCAAGAGTTGATCAAATATGTTATTGATACGAGGAATCAAAAATGTATTCATAACATGAATGTGATTTAAAGATCTATAATCAATAAAAATCATTATAGAAGAATCTTTTTTAAGAAACCAAATATAAGAACCTCAAAGTGATGTTATAGGATGAATTAAACAGTAATGTATAAAATATTTTAAGTATTTTTAACTCTAAATGTTCTACATGAGTAATTTAATAATTTTTTTTAAATAGGATTAGTATTATGATCTAATTCTAATATTAAATCAACACCCAAATACATTATAATATTATGAAACTCATAACTAAAAACATCAAGTTATTATCTCACTAATATAACATATTTAATTATAAAATTTCACTAACATAAAAAAATACATACAAAGTAACATTATTATAAATATTTTTAAACTTTCTTAGACTCTTGTGATATTATCTAGAGTATAAATTCAATATTTTATATAAAACTAAAATTTAGTAGGAAAAATAATTTTTCATCACTACAGTCAATCAAAAAAATGTAAAAATACATCAAATTAAACCTTATAATAATATAAAACTCAACTTGGAGAAAATTGACAAGGTATATAGGAAATGTCTATCAATAATAAAAAAATTAATATTCATATAATTTATCTTTTCCTTATTACATTACCGAGGTTTTTTTACCCTGACATCTGGGTACATTTCATGAGGTGTAAATTTCAATTTACATAAAATGTTCTTAAAAATGAAATAATGTGTAGACCTATAACAAAACAATGAATTAGAATAATCATAAGACACAATAGATGTACTTTTTAAAACATTATTTTATTGACCAATGTGTACTAAAGTATTTTAAAATTGTTTAACAAAATTTGTAGACATATTTTTTGGATACATCAAATCATTCATGTTATTCTTTGGAAAACAATCAATAGTGATACCAATATCATCACATTTAAAAAACGTTAATATATTCTATTAAAAATTATTATTTACACTACAATGATTTTTTTCTTTTCATCCATGATTCATATCCTAAAATTTAGTACATTGTTAATATTTCTCATATTTAATAAGGTATCCTCTTCTTTTAATTTACCACCACTATCAAAACTATGAACTTTATTTCCTTTCTATATGAATTCAATAATCTGTTATTTCCATCTTCCTCCATCTTTTATACCATTTTCTACATGTTTTTGTAGATCAATTTTTCATGAAAAATAACTTTTTCTATATTCTACACACATAAAAAAGTTTCTCATAACTTTTAAATTCAAATTATTCGCATTTGGATATGTACAATTGATTCAATCTTGATATATACTAATTAATTTTACAATCAATATATTAGACAAAATTTTTATGTAGAAATTTCAATTTTGGTGAAGTTATCTTCATATGAGTCTATTTAATCATTATCCTTTTGTCATAATTCAATGAATTTATTTTATATGCTATGATTACTATCTTTAGTAAAATATTTTCCCATGATTTTTTTTGAAATAATCCCACTAAAAGGCCTTAATATCATTCATTTCTTAGATATTAATAATCATAGACCACCATTGGGTGAATTCCCATTAAAATTGGTAAATATAATGTTCTACATTTTAATGATATGAACAAACCATGACCTCAAATATCATTTCAATGGCTTTAATACATCAGACATCAACTATTGGGTTAGATTATCCAATTAATATTGAAGTTTTTTTTCTCATTAAATGATCAAATATAGACATGTTCTACTATGGTGAACATTGTTTCTCTATCTCATGGATACCAAAACCATTTAAAGATTGTGTAAACTATTAAATCACTGTAACGAACTAATCTATTTCAATTCCTTCTATTCCACATTCATAATCCGAAATTATATTTTCTTCTCAACAACTTTTAATATTTTTATTCTGGTTTCCTCTATAGAACAGTATTCTGAATATACATTTTTCAATCAAATAAGAATGATAATATTTAAATTCATTAACATGAATACCATAAATTAAAATCTATTATAGATATTTAATTAAATTATCCTAACATCTAAAATTTTCTAAACCCTTGATCTCATTCAAATTATATAGAATCAACCTTAAAAATTAAAAATTCTATTATCTTTAGAAAATAATTCATTTTCTTTAATTCAGAAAGATATTTTATGTAAAAAAATTTATAGTTTTAAATAATCATTCTCAACTAAATTTGTAATACATATAAATGTCTAAAATTCATCATAGTATCCATTTTCTTGAAAATAAAAACATGAGATAAAATGTTTTATTTTCATGAAATTTCTTTAAATACATCATGTTGACCTCATACATTTCCATAATAATCCATAAAACCTATTGAAAATGTTTTTATAAGATTTGATGTATAAAACAGTCAATAAGTGACATAAAAATAAAGAATTAAAACCATTAGTTCATTGATAATCATAAATAATTACCTTTTTGAAAATACAATTTTGGCTCCATATATAAATTTTAATACCATAGAAATAAACATCTTAGCCAAAATATTTTAATAAAATATTCCAAAATAAATATTCAATGTTAAAAAATGTTTAAATTTTTCCTGGAAATTTGGAAAAATTCATGAAACATTTATTATAATGTTCTAATTTTATCCCAGGATAAGAGGAAAATATATTTATGTAATCATATACCCATGACCATACCATGGGAAATCATACAATATTTTTTAAAAATAATATAATTAATGATTTAATCATTTATGTAACATAAGACATAATATTTATATCACTCTAACAATTACTCTTAAAAATTCAAAAACCAAGATGGTCGACGTCCTAGCCCAGTTCATTTAAGGGATATAAAATAACCACCCACTCTTGGTTTGTAATGGATCAAAACATGAATGGATTATAATTGAATAAACTATCATTATAAATAATTCGAATGAGTCATAAAATACTATAAAAATGGAATATTTCATTTTCACTATTTTTATCAAAAAATATTCATTGAACCCATGAGAAAACATTTAGTTATATTAAAATATTTGTTTCTTTTGAATCCCACTTTTTTAAACTAAATTTAATAAAATAAAGAGAATTAGGGTTTTGGTTTTTGAGAAAACTTGAATTATTGTAATATAAAGAACACATATAACAATTTTTATGAAAGTTGTCAAATTCATTTCCCCAAACCATTTTTTGTATTGTTTTCCAAGATAATTTTTATGAATGTGGGATCCATACATATAGTGCCACCATTAATTCATATCCCCATTCACAAGACACAAAATGTTCAAAATTCAAAACCAAAATTCAAAACTCAAAAAAAAACTAAAACCCCCACCAAAAACCACATCAAACCACGAGCTAGCCACCACAATCCACAACACTAGGAGACCTCAAACCCCACAGTACCACCATCATCGTGTCACGGACTTGACATCCCACTCTCGACATGACCATCATGACCATCACCATCACACATCACAAAGTCATCTTCCTCATCAGCTATCACCGCCGTCTACTTCTATGATGTCCCCTGCCAACACCAATAATGATTTCCGCCATCACACAGCTGCAATGGGACTACCATGTAAAATTATCCACAAACACCATTTCCATAACTTTTCACACACCACAACTAAAGAACATAATGTCAATGTCAACCATTACTAAAGCAGAAACCATAAAAAAAGGTCAATGCATCAACTGACTGAAGAAAATTATTCCTGGATCATCGATAAACACTTAAACAAAACCATACAAATCATAAAAAAGAAACCTCTCGAAACTAACATGGTATGGAGAGGTGGTATCCAAATCTAGAGTAGAGTAGGAGAAGAACAATGCCTTAGCATGGAGACAAGAACTTCGTTGACTTCTCCCGAAGAAACTCACACTCTTCCCACTCTAGAATGTAGGCCTAGAAACCAGGAACCGACCCACAGATGACAATACACAACACCAACCAAAACCTCTTAGAAACCATTACAACTGACCAAACTAGAAGAGAGCAGGGGATCTGGAGGCCACAGGGGTGTGTCACCAGGAAGGACTTACGAAGCAAGCCACAACCAAGCAAGCATTGTCAGACTCCCCAAATAACCTACTAGAAAAACTAAGTCCAAAATTTCAATCTAGAAACACGATGGAAAAAATTAAATAATAGGAATGAATCCCTAATACAAAACATAGCGATAAAACACAAAGAATAAAATGAAGCGAAATCCGAAAGGTTCTAAGGGTGAAACCCTAATCAATAGGAAACACCAGTGTGATGATGAAATCCTAGAGAGATGAATATGATGATTTTTAAAAAAAGGAATTAGGACACTAATTGAAAGAATAACGTAGGATTTATCCATAAAAAATTATAGGGTATCACTCTAGGGACCTCATCAGTAGAGAGATGAGGCCGAGAAAGATACTCCATCATCGAGGGATGGAAGTTGAGAATGCCAGAGAGAATCTATCTAAAGAGACCATGTAAGGATAGAAAGGCTCCATTGATCGAAATGAAAATTACTTCACTATCTATTTAGTAAAATTAAATGTCTCTATATATGTAAAAATAAAACATTAATATTTTCTTCTTTAAAGAAATTCACAACATTCTATCAAATAATCAATTAAAAAAATTAATGAATGTTTAAAGATAAATTGAAATACCTTTATAATTATTTTATAACCATAAATATAAAACATATTTTTAAACAATATTGACATGGAAGAGAAATATTTAGTAAATAAATATTTAATACATTAAAAATGAGGTTTTAAATATAATGTCTCTCTTACGTGAAGTCCAACATTTAATGTATACACTTTATATTTCTGAATAATAAAATTGTTTTAATTATTTACTTTATTGAGAACATTTTCAATGTTTATTAATACTTCTATTTTAATCATTTCTCTTTAATATATAATTACATAATCAATAATCTGTATGCCATAAATTTTGACATTATTTAGCTTATATTATTAAAATGATATATGTTGGTCAACTACAGTAATTGTGGACATTACTAAATTGTCTACATAATAATAATAATAACTTAATAAAAATATTTTACATCAAATATACCTTTAAAACCAATAATAGATGTTTTTTTTGAAAAATAAAATACATTGCAATCATTGAAATCGTATTATGAATGTATGGATGAGCAACATTTCCATTTTTTGAATGATAATTATTAAAACATTGTAAGTACTTTATTATACATAAAAATTGAAAATTATATAACAAATGACATATTATTTATTAAAATATATATATATATATATCATACATGTGATGTGGTGGTTAAAAATGAAATATATCACTTTGTAGAGGTAGTAGTTCACATGTACAGAAGAACATCATTATCATTTTCCAGTAAATTTTGAGGTAAGAATGTACACAATATATTTTTTATTAGTATTGAATTTTTTTCATGAAAATAAAATGTATATACAAAATCCATCACTATAACTAGTCAAAAGATATGGCGATTTAATACTAATTACATCGGTTCATGAGGCTGTTGTCCTCCATACACACGAATAATGATTTCATTCACCATTTGATGGTGGAGGAGATGTATATGGGTTATTAAATTTATCTAAAAAATATAATCATATGTAATATAGTGTTTTTTTATTTTATCATGTTTGAATAGTAATTTATTGAAGTATAAGAAGAAATAAATTAGCCCTTGGTGAAGAACTATACATTTTCATCTTAAAAACCTTTTAGTGTTTACAACAGAAGATTGAATTTGATTGTTTTATGATAACAAAACTAAATCTTGGATGTTTTGATGGGTGACTATAATCATTTTTTAATTATTATTTGAGCAAAAGGTCTTTTATGTTTTAATAAAATATGATTGGAGATTACCATTTATAACAGTTGGTGGGTACTTATTGAATTATTTAATGCATTAAATTAATTTAAATTGGTATTCATATCCAAATGATTCAAAAGTAATTAATTTTTTATATAGGATGATTATGGGTAGATATTATATCATAAAATCCTATTTTAACAAGATCATGTTATTTTCCACATTTATTTTTTGTTTTGAACCCATATAATACCTTTTCATGATTGCTGTTAAAATTATTCTTTTTACTTATTAGGAGAAAAAAAGGTTTAAATAAAAGTATAAAAGCACCATGAATGATTTTATAAGCTATATACAATTTAGATGGATGACGAATATTTTTATGAATTGTAAAACATTCAATAAAACATTATTTAACATAAAATATCAATAATTTTATTTTGAAACTATTTATTTAATTAGATTATAAAAACATCAAGAAAAAGATGGAATTAAAATATTAATATTCCACACAACTAAAATGTTTTAGTATTATATATAAAATTATTCAGAACATTATAAATTTTTTAAAAAATATTTTTGAAGAAAAAAATTATGATTGGTTGAGTACATGACACACAACACCAAGCTCAATCAAACCATTATGTATTGTAATATGACTCTTATAAACTACTAATTGAATTATAGGATATAAAAATTAATAAAATAAATTATAAAATATATAAAATATATCAAATAAATAAATATTAATTTATCAATACTTAGAAAATAATTACACAATTTTTTATAATGTTTATATTTTTCATCAGAAAAAAATATTCTTAAGAAATGTTTTTTTATTAATTTTTATTATAAAATATTATAAAATATTTATTTATATAATATGAATTTTATTTTATAAATATATTAACATATACTAAATAATTTTATAAATTTACCTATGGTATGATTTTTTTATTTTTCTGAAATGATTGATTTTATAGTGAATAATGAAAAATACATATTTTTTATAGAAAATTTTATTTTTATGATTCAAGAATTGAAAATGATATAATACATTTAAAAATAAAATAAATTTAAAATTATACCTTTTATATTATTAATAATTTAATTCTATTCATTTGAATAGTTTTTTTTAATTCGGTATAAGAACATTGTTTATAAATAAAATTGAATATTTCTAAAAAATTGATTTTCATTGTACTATGTGTTCTTATATTAAATTAATTATCCCTATATATATAAATTAGATATTATAAAATGGATTTATCATTATTAAATTGGTATTCTATTTTGTTAAATTTGATGATTTTATTAATTTTCAATATCACTTGTGACTGTGAAAAAAATTATACACTCTATAAAGGGTAATTTCGGTTAATATTGATTAAAAAAAGTGATATATCTTAATTTATCGTCCCAATTCATATGTGATGATGGAAATTCCACCATAATAACCTTATTCTCTATTTTTATCATTATAATGGACACTTTTCTATGAAAATGACTTATACAATATTTAAATCAAGGAATTCTACAGAATACCACACTCTATGTTTGAAATATTTTATATGTGTTCAAAAAGGGAGAAAATAATATGGTGAATGATTATTAATGCTAAATTTGTAAATAATGAAATTATATTCCTTAATTAATGTAAGTTATAATTTTTATTGATTAAATAATCACATTAAATTCTTACACAATTCTAATACAATATTAATTGAATTAATAGAAAAATAAAATACAATATTATAAAATAATAACTGTTATATATTTTTAATTAAATATTGGTCACCATAAATTAAATATATATATATATATATGGAATTTATGGAATATTTTAAAATAAAATATTTTAATTCTTTCTTTTTATTTTTGTATTTCAAGTCAAAATAAATGAATAATATCCAAAATGACATGAAGAATATTTTATAATAAATATTATTTTATTAAATGATTTAAAATATTTAAAAACATTACATATAGAAAAATTAATATGATAAGATTTAAAACCATAACCATGGTACATTTATGAGTTGTTTTTCTTTTATGGTATCATTCTGGACCATTAAAATGTATAAAAATGAATATTTTATTTATTGTTAAAAGGGTTAACGAGGGATTAAACAAAAAGATAAGTTTGAAATCATAATAAAAAATTATTAAAATTTTATTAAACAATATTGTTTAGACTTATAATTATAATATTATTTCATTATCTTAATATATCTAATTTTTAATAGGAAAATTTATTAGGTTAATTTAATACTCCATGAAATTCCACGAATATCCCTTTTCCCCTTACAAAATGAAATCACTCATTCATATTCATTATGACCCATATAAACATATATATCATCATAACCCTAATAAAATATCTTTTCACGTTCATTATCAGAATTATAGTGGTTATGTTATTCACAAAAGTCCAACCATATGATCCATAATAAGAAATATAAATTAGTTAATTCAAAGAAGTGGTAATCCCCTTAACAAATCAGTTTTTTGTTCTTATTTACATCCCAAAAATATATTAAATTAATCATAAAATAATAACTTCCACAAAATAAATATATTGAAATAGTATTATAATTATAATTATTATAATTATTGAATTACTATTATCAACGCTCTTTTTCGTAAAATGGGATGTGAACATATCACCTATCCGTACATGGGATTTATGTCTCCAAAAAGAGATACAATTAATTTAACCCCAAAATATTTAAAATATAATCATTATTATGTGTTTAATATTTATATATTATAATTATTTAATAATTGTAATTATGTAATTATAAAATAGCATCTACCTAGTTTCCATCAAATAATTTAGGAATTAATAACCTTGCTTTTGCATATGTCTGGATAACCACCTTCACAAAGTGATGTGGTTTTATTCATTTAAATTTTAAATTACTAAAAATAAGGATATATTCAATTAATATATATTATTTATATGATTTAATGATTATTTTTTTCTGTGAACTATTATTTTCCATTCATTCGTTTGATCAATAGAATGGTTAAAATAATGTTCATGTGTATGTTTGACCTACTATATCCACGAATATAGTATTTCTTTAAATATATAACATTTATTTATTAATATAAATATAAATATATCAGATACTTATATTAAATTTATATCAAGAATAAATTTATAAATATTATGGATCCACGATAAATGTAAATGTACAAAATATATCTAACTCAAACCTACATGGAACATGAAATAGCTATCACCTAGAATAGAAATTTTAATAAATAATTTTTATTAAAAAAGTCATAATAGATTATTAAATAAATATATATTATTTTATATATATTTTTATTTGTCCAAAATAGACTTATAAAAAATTTATATTGATGATACATGATCTTGGAACACTTTAAAAAGTTATATGACCTGAGTGATGGGTTTCTCATCTCACTTTACTTTTTTGAGACATATACTATACTCAATAATACACTATTATATTTGGCCTATATACATACCATTTATAGGTTATATCATTAATATATTATATTTGTATTATTTTATGTTTTATATGAAATAATTATTTCGCGGGACTAAGATTCAAAAGTTACCAATGAAGTAAGTGTTTTTTTCACAATCTCATCATTGTTTTGGGATTATTTATATTAATATATCTATTGAGGGAATTATTTATATATATATATATATAATAAGAAGTCAATTTTCTTCACTATAATTTTACTATAAATTAAAATTTTTAATTTTATTTTATTCTATGTTTGTTCTTAATATAATGAAATACACTTTTTTAAAAGAATACTGAATTTTTTGCAACTCGGTCTAGAATCATTTAAATCCATATATGTATTTTATTTAATGTTTTTTAAATAATATATTTAAAAACACACAATTATTTATTAAATACATTTATTCCCATGTTATTATTTTACATTGTGGTAAAAAAGTAATCTTCCGATCATTTTTATGAGGTACGTTTTTACTTTTTATTCAAAATTTTTAATAAATATTTTTATCTTTTACTGCATGAAAAAGAAGTTCATTTTGTTATAACCGTAAAATTAGTTTAATTGAAATTTACTAGTTTATAAGATTACATCCAATGAAATTTGTTCATGATATTAATAAAATCATTATATTTTAAATAATTTATTTCTAAATTAAAAGGGTATTTTCCTCAAGAATGTTTTAATGATATTTTTATGGTATTTCAACTCATCAAGTACAATAAAACCTAATTCTAATAAGAAACTAAATTGAATTCTTCAAATTAAATCTCCCATATTTATTCATAACATCTTTTTTTAGTTTAAATACTGAAATATTAACATTTTCTATGGTTTTTTTCAAGAAAAAATTTTATGTCGGATTAGGCATTAAATTATTATTTTACCATTCCACAAGATTAATGAATTTTAGTTAGTATGTGAATAGTGAATAACTTTATATCCATTTTATTCCTTAGTGGGTCTCATAAGAAAAACTATATTGAGTATTTGGATAAGTATACACCCAGTTATAAATGAAGTATTTGAATTCCACATTGATAGTAATTTTACCATTTCTAAAATTATGCCTTACCATGATTTTTAGATTAATTACTACTGTCCATGAGATTACTTAAATAGTTATGATATCCATGGATAAGGGTGTAGTTCATGTGATTATTTATATCTCTTTATTTGATGATAATTTTTTTAATTTTGTTATTATTTATAAGAAATTTAATGATTAAATTTTATAGGTTTTCAATTATCTTCATAAATATATTAATTATTATTTATTTACTCATGATAGATTCCACTTGAAGTAACCCTTACTGATCATTTTATCACACCCATTATTTTTTGTCTTTTCCCTAGGATATGAATAATGAATATTTGAATTATTTTAGGGATATAAAATAACCACATTCAGTGTGTTTTTTACAGTTTTAAAACATAATGTATGATTCATGTATTTTTACCAATACTACAGAACTATATGTTCCTTTGGGAAGTGATTTATTGTATATTATAACAACGTATTAAACTAATAACAATTTATGGGAAACTAGGGTCAGGGATGTAACTGTTGGTATCATAGTTAGTTTTTTAGTGTCCTTAGAAAGTCGATTTAGGAGAACATCAATTAAGCAATATATCATTGTGGATGACATTGATGGAATATATAAATATACGATAACATCATCATGTATTGGTAAGTCAGACATTATTTATTTTTCATTCATATAAATCCTTGTTTGGATACAATAATTGTAAATGGTTTTAGAACAAATTTATCAAGGGATTATAACCGCAAACTGATTTGGTTGAATATATATCATTACTCGTATTGATGCATGATAAATGTTCCCTTACATCATTCTCATGTGATATTATTGGGTGAATTTATTTTTTCACTATTATCCGTTATTATAATCTTGATAATAAAACTGCTAGAATCCTATGATATTCCACAGTGATATGGGATAAACATAAAGCGTCCCGGGATGATAACTCTATGGTTGATACTATGTTTAAAGGTATGGACACCCCATTCAAGATTTTGTGGGATTCAAATTTAACATGATTTAGGTTATTTTTGGGGACATTAATGGGAATAGAACCCATAGTTCTAAAATATGTTTTAGTGAAATGTTTATTTGAGATAAAAAAATTATGTTATAAACATAAGTTTAATGGTATTAAAAACATATAGTATTTATATTATATTTTAGTGTGAGGTAATTATTGTTTATTACAATTTTCGAAAATACTTTTCATCATATAGATAACCATGTGATTGAAAAATGATTTAATGATTAATGGTATTTTATATGATTTTCATCATATTTTTGGGAACATTATAGGAATAATATTAACGTATTTTCATAAAATGGGTAACCTAAAATCTAGGTGAGAAAATTTCAAATCCAACAAGGAATTAAGGGTTCAACCCACAATTGAGGTCATGGGTGCATCACCTAACACACGCATACACAATGTCCTTGTTAGTATGAAATTGTTTTTACATAAATGATCTGATTGATAAATTATAATCTCATTTATTGATGCTTTTTATATGATCAAATATCGTTGAATTTTTTGGATTTTGAGGTGATTAATGAAATTTAAAAAGATTATTTAATTTTTATGGTATAGAAAACATTAGGTTTAACATAAAGGGTTATTTGGGAAGAGTACTATTAATTTTTTAGATTTGTAAACCGAAGTGTATGAAATAAAATTTGAAGTTAAAATTTTACATAATTTTAAGGTTATTCATCTTTTAATGGAATTAGGATACTTTATTTGTGAAATAATCAATTGTGAACCCTTGATGTTATTATGGAATTTTGAAGAAAAATTCATTATCTTCTGACATGAAGGACAACATTTTTTTGGTATTATCCATCCTAATATAACCCATTTAAGTTTTTGTTAACATATAAAGACATTAACAATATATTATTATTTTATTTTTTATTATATTGAATTTTTATATGTGTATTTTAATGATTTATTAAGGAAAAAATCATTATAAATACTCAAAATTTTGCACAAACATGATATTATGGTCAATATTTATAAAAGAATGAAATATTACATATCAAGTAATAATATTTCTTTGTTATTTTATTCGTAATTGGAAAGTAATTACACTATTATATGAAATTTATCATGAAAAAAACTGTTATCATATTTCCTTCATTGTATTGTGTTCATTAAGTTTCTCATTGTATCATAGAAACATTTTAACAGGAATTACTGTAATCAATAGTATATAAGATACACCACATCAACATGAAACGAACTACTATATATTAATCTTAAAATGCTGGAATGATAACCTTTCCATAGAATAGTGGGTATGAGAAATATTAACTGAATTATGAATATATTATTTATACATGATTATATAATTAATTCTTTGAGAAATTAATTATAAATGACAATACAACCCTTTTTTAAAAAAAGGAAATGATTTTCGGAGAAAATATCTAAATGAGAAATATTATGATTATAAAATTATGAAATAACTATTTTTGGGTAATATAAATATTATATAGATATAGTATATTCAATATAATGTGTAACATTCATCATATATGTTTTCAAGATATGTTATAACAATAAATCCAGTTTTACACAAAAAAATTGAATTTCACAAAATAGTTGTTCTACTGACTTATGATATACCACTTGTTTTAAATATTTTTTTGAATATTTTGAAAAATATAGTTAAAAAATATATTTTATTATAATGCAGAAGATCAAAACATACTTTGGTTGATTTTTTTTGGTATTTTTATGGTATGTTTAATGTTTTAATAACTATAACATCGTCAATATAGTGTTATTTATTTGATATATTCGACTATAAATAGTCATTTTAAATATAAAATTATTATCTTGATCATAAAAAATTATTTTTAATTTGTATGAAATAAATAATTATCTTAATGGATTACAAATTGATGATTTAGTAATTGATTAATTAATGAAAATATTAAATAAATCATAATAAAAATAATAAAATAAATATATATTTAGATAATTAATGTCATAAAAAGATTATAATTTACATTGAAATTATAATTATATGTTAAATAATTTTTTTGAATTTATTTTTTTGTGACATTTTTAATAACCATGTAATCAAAACATTCCCAATTGACATTATTGGTATTTTAAAATAATTAATATTATATTAAATTATTTAAAATTAAAGAAAATAAAAAATTCGTAAAATTATTTGGTTAATGCATAATATATTATTAAAAATTTATTTATTGGCCGTTTTAAAATTTTATAGTAACTATATTAACCTTCAATGAGTAAAAACATATGTTTTCAAAGTAAGAGTTATTGATGTCAAAAAAGGTATAAATCCAAAATGTAATGATTAAAGTTTTTTGAAACCTATGTATATTTAATTTTATTAATTTATTCCAGAAAAAAATCATTATAATTTTGAAATAAATATTTGGATCCATTTTTAATTGAAAAAATTATTAATATTTGGTTAATATTTATAGAAATTCCAAGAGCTTCCATCCCTGGTGTAATAAAATAGAACATCTTATTGTATTTTATTAACACATATAAAACTCTTTGGTTCTTATAATATCAAAAAATTTACCTCCATTGAATCCCTACCCAAATTATATAGATCGTATTTTAGGTATAACATCCCCAATAGTGTTCTTATGGTGTTAAGATAAGAATATTATCGAAAAAATGAATTGTGATCAATTTAGTGTTTATACACTGTTTCTTAACCCAAATGCTTAAAATATTATTCTTATATGATGAAATAATTAAAATGTTATCAAAAGTATAATGATGTTTAATTATTCTAATACCACCACCGAAATCTATCTCCACATTCATCGAATGAGAAAAGAAGTCATCATTTCTATGTACGGAAGTCTACTGCTTCATGAAAAAATGCAATTAATTTTCCATCACCATTGATCAAGACTATATATAATGATAAAATTAATGTTTATATATGATATTAATGAAATATTGATCAATATTTTAATATAATATAAAATATTTTATCATACCATTACACAAATTTAAAAATGATAATGTCATTCAGGAATACATGTGAACTATCACCTGTATGAAGCAATGTGATTCATTTTTCATCACCACATCACATTGATGATATTTATAACTATATTTAATTGAATAATAATTTACTAATGATATTGTTATAATTTTTGGAAGATAAAATAATACTTAACTTATTTAGATAATGATCATTAAAAAATGAAAATGTTACTCATGCGTACATACAACCTATTGTCTCCATTATTGTAATGTAGTTCCTTATTCATAACGATATTTAATGAATGGATTTAAAATAATGATTGATATATAATAGAGGTTATCATTACTTGTATATTATTCTGGAAATTATGGTATAATGAACACTTTAACTATATTAATTATATCAATGTCATTTTGGACTCAAGTATCAAATATCCTCAAAACGTATGGCATTAAAATAAATAAATAATTAATTACTATAACATGTCAATAAGTGATAAACAATGCATAAAAAATTAAAATGTATATATATAAAGTAAATAATAAATATAATTTTATTATTTAGGAATATATATGTTATTTAGGACGTGTTAGACACAATGAAAATGAATTTTTAATCAAATAAACATTATTCTAAATGTTTTAATGATTTATTATTAAAAATAACATTCATGTATATGTTTTTAATATTATATTTATGTATTTATTTTTATAGAAATTATTTTTTAAAATTATAATATTATACTTTCTGTAATTTTTTTTAAAATAAAATCTTTTTAATGTTTTATGTAAAGAACATCATTTTAAAAACCCTATTTGAATGATCCCTTTTCAACTATTTTTAAAAATGTCAATATGAATGTTTCTAATATTATACAATTTGAGAATTGTTTCTCTTATTCATGATTCATTTAATATTTACAATTTCTATTATATTTATAAATATTTATTTTCAATGAATTTTTATTCATTATTATATGTACATTTCATAGATTTTAAAAGGGATTTTTATAATAAAAATATATTTTAACAGCCACAAGAGTTTGGAAAATTGTTTTAATAGTGTTTTTAGGGGTTTTAATTGTTATATAGACAATAGACTTTGTTTAGTATTGGTTTATCCCATTATATATCAATATATGATGGGTTGAGCGATATATTTTTTTGAATATATGACGGTTTTCTCCCCATTATAGCTCAAGATATGATTGGTGAGACCCATTATAGCTCTCTAATGCATTAGGTACTCTTTATATGCATGTTAAATGTATAGTAATTCCATATTTAAGGGTGAAAGTAAGAGTTATGTGGAAACAAGTTCCCTGGTCACCTGCCTAATTTTTGTTTTCATGCTAATGTTATTTTATGAAAAAAGGGTTATAATGGGTTTTCATGTTTTCACTAGACTAATAATTTTGTTCCATTAAGTAATTTTCTAAGATTTTTTCAATCATCACATGTTTTATATAATTTTTTAATAGTTTTTATAGATATTTAATGAAAATGATTTACTCCAGGGGATAATAATGATGGTTTTTCATTAATATAGATCATGATTTACATTAAAAAAAATTATATTGTGGGAATTAAATTGATACAGAGTATAAGGGTTAACATGAAATGTATGGATTTCATTGTAAGAGTATTTCCTAATTATATAAAAATATAAATATAAAATATCCATGAATGTGAATTATAGTTCAAAAACAAAATTACAAATAATGTTTATGGTCAGCAACTTATTTTTGGTATCAAATTATTTTTTTAGAAAACATTAGAGGATATGATTTTTTTAATCATAAATTATTTTCAATGTTTATTTTTTTAGTTAAATCATTTTAATATAAATATATTATGTCAAAAATAGTAAGTTATATGTGGACAAAGGTGTATCATAATCGACATTCTTATCTCTTCTTAATTATGTGCTTGGAACAATTATTTCATAGTCATTTCCTCAGGATTCTTAAACATTTTCTATCATAAAACTCTCTTTCCAATTATCGTTTTAAATATCAACCACCTCCTCCAAACATGGATAATACTATGGTCCATGGGTTGTTTTTAATAAAATACTTATTTCCAAATATTCTAATATTTTCAAAAAAATGTAAAATAATATCAAATTGATTTACAAAATTTTACCTTATCTCAAAATATTAATGAATACTATTATTTTAATACATATTACACATAATGAGACCCTTTCAGAGCCTATTTATATTTTTTTTACTTATATTACTTCATGACATATTTATGGTATTTTTAATGGACCCTTGATTAATATATTCAAAAAAATATCAGCCCAAATGTTTTTTCAAAATATTGTTTTTTTAGATGTTTTGAAATTATAAGTCATATAAAAATGATTTTACAATACCATTTCTTTGTCAACAGCCATACAATCCATGTTTTACAAGGTAAATTTGGAAAATATTATGAAAGTTACTTTTAAAAAGCTATAAATAATTGGTTCAATGTGTGGACCATCTATCTACATGAAAAAAGGAAAATAAAGTCCACATGATTCCATTATCATGGTATGAGGTTCTTTCTTCTAACCATATTTTTGTTTAATCAAATGGATTAGAAATTTAAAATTTCAAAATATAAAATACATCATGAATTAAGAAGTTGAGGTAATTTTAAGATTTAAGGGAAAATGAGAGGTATAAGAAAATCAGTTTGTAAAAAGTGTTGTGCTTATTATGGTGGAATTTATGATAATTTTGGAATGTAAGAAAAAAATTTATTGTTTAAGAAAAAGTAATACTAGATGGATAGGTCATAATATTTCACTTACGAAAGGTAATGGGAATTGACCCCACCACCGAAGGTCAGTATGAGTTCATGACCTAACATTGACCTACATGAAGTCCCAGTTTGTATGATTTTTCTTTTTAGATAAATGATATGATATATTAAGAATATTTTTATTTTGGGAACATAAGTTTTATCAAATAAGAATAATTGGTGTTGGAAATTTATTTGGTTATCAACTGATTAATGTTATTTCAGAAGACAGTCACTATTTTTGAGAGCCTTTATGATCAACTTAATGAAAATACTATGATATATAATTTTAGTAATAAATGTGTAATTATATTTTGGTGAAATATATATTTTTATTCTAGATTGAGGGTTATTCATGTTAATTATGGAAATGGTTAGCATATCATAGAGATTATATGATTTAGGAACATACTTTTTGGTATGATGCATTAAGTGTGACTGATGTTATTTGGGAAATATTTATACAATTTATCATCGAAGATGGCCTCGCTTTTCGTTGATTGAAGTTATATGCGTCCCAAATTAATTACCCATTCTTAGAAATCTAGTATAGCATATGTTTGGGGTCGATCCATAGGGAACCGTGGCGTGCATGAATTCAATTGAGTTAATACTTTATTTAGGTGTAGTATGAAAAATTTAGAAATGATTGGGTTGATTTTGGGTTTTGACTGAAACTAAATTAATTTACTTTGAAGAATGGATATAGTTTGAAAGAAAACAATGGGTAAATTTAAATAGTTCTTAGAAATGAAAAGAAAAGAAGTGTCGGGGCTATGGTGAATAAGGAGTTCTTATGAAGATTGTTTAAATGATTGTGTTATTCATAATAATTCAATCATTCAAGATTTCATTTTGTTACAAGATTTCCTTGGTCAGGTTCCTCCTGTTTGGAATTAGAGCAGCTGACTCCTTGGTCCGGTAGTCAATGTCCTTAATTCTTTATTACGTCTAGTCCATTATTTAAATCAGTGAAAACCTTCCAATGGTCATGGATGTTTTCACCGTTACTTTTCTTTTGTATCGCTGAGAATCCTTCACGTGGTCCGGTTAATAATTCTTAGTTATATTAGCCAGTTGTTTACAAAGAGTAAGATTAATTACAATGATTCAAACACAACTATATAAAAAATATGCAAATTATGATCCCATCATCCACATCCCCAACACAAGGGGTTTAGTTACACATAGAATTTAGGAGAGAAACGACACACGTGATACCTGACGGATTCATCGTGTAGGCGTTGAGGTAGAGTATCGAAAGGTGGAATAGTGGAGTGACGACAGTTGCTTCAGGAATGGTGATAGCAGAGCTTCTATTTACATTCAATGGTTATGAACTCACTAAATCTGTAGTCCAAGGCCTCATTTTATAGAAATATAATGTACATGGCGTGTATAGAAAATACACACCGTGTACTTTGCGTCAATGCATTTTGGTGCCATTTTCTCCGCTGGCAGGTGGCCGAGCACGCTGTTTTTGACATTTGAACACAGCGCTGCCTGCAAGTTGAGTGTACCCAGCGTGTAGCACCACTATACATGGCGTGTAGTAACAAAATTTTGGCCTCCAGCCCCTTCTAGAAGAGAAGACACATCGTGTAAGAGTTCAAACACGTTGTGTCTTCATCAACGACCACATGGCCGTCTGGACTTCTCTTCGGCAACCACCACTTCTATAAAGTAGTACATGGTGTGTAGAGCCACCACAAACGGCATGTATCTTCTTCTTGGTGACACAGGCGTGTACTCCCTCCTTCAGTCTGTGTCCCTGTCTGGATGTACACAGCGTGTATAAAATTACATGCCGTGTAGTTTCAAAATTTTCACATGCATCCCTTGATTCGTGTATTTATCCAGAAAGCTCTTGAAAGTAAACAGAATCACCAAATTCAAAGAATATGTTCATAAAACAACAGATATTTGATGAAAACATTTTTTATCTTTAATTATATATATGGAAAATGTATACACAAATTGGGTGCATCAAATTCTCCCAGACTTAGTCTTTTGCTTGCCCTCAAGAAAAATATCATCATCTAATTAAGAGAGCTTATACTTTAAAAGGAAGGCATTTAATCAATCAAACCTATAAATGATAAATTTATTGAGGAAAATTATAAAAGTCACAAACAAATTCAATTCATAAGATATTAAAATCATGCCTCATATATAATGTAATGAACTACTCACAACCTCTTTCAATACATTTTTCAACCATTCAAAAATAAACATGCCACTTGATGATTTACCTTACCAGTTAAAATCACACTCCACTCTTAAGATGTTTTTGATCAAAGTTATGCTCAATCCAAGGCATATACACTCTATCCATAGGTTTTCACGATTTGCATGATATTCAAAGTAATGCTCACTGAAAATACATCCTTCAAAAGCTCAGTCAAATGCTTTTGTAATCGTCACCAACTTCCTTAGGCAAGTAGGGTTTATGGGCAAATAAGCATAAGGTCCCCTTGTTGTTTGTTTTTTTGTTGTTTTTTTAAACAAAAAAACACAAGGGCATCCCTTATAAATACAATGAGTAGATGTTTGGAAAAAATTCTTCCCCAAATAATCAA
Organism: Viscum album; assembly: GCA_963277665.1. Taxonomy (NCBI): domain Eukaryota; kingdom Viridiplantae; phylum Streptophyta; class Magnoliopsida; order Santalales; family Viscaceae; genus Viscum; species Viscum album. The sequence continues at coordinate 1,032,646,597 of OY728156.1, forward strand.
GAGGCACTCCCCCACACTTTGTTTCATGTCTGTACACAAATTATGCCATGTATTTCCAACTCCCTCTTTAAAGATTAAATGAATAATCATGAAAATTTTAAAAAGAAATAGGGTAGGAAGGGAAATAGGCTTGTAATGTGGCTTCCTATAAAGGTTGTTCATGCCCTCTACGGGCTTAACGAAGATTAAATGTGGGGTAGGTCTCAAGATAAAAGGGTTCAATCAATCTAATGCCTCAATCATGTTAAAGTAATTCAAAAATTTCTTCATGTTTCGAAAAGAAAAACATGAAAATTTTGGTAGTGATGCATATCCTAAGAATCTCTCAAGAAAGAGGGTATTAGAAAAGAAATACGAAAAATGGTTTAGAATACCTCTCAGGAGTGGGAAAATAATAATGGGACAATCTGGTCATGACATGCATATAAATGATTCGCCTAATCAATGTAATTTAATCAAGGATGAATGGTTTCAATTGAATCTATATCAGCAATCACATTAATATACTTAAAAACTAAAAAGCATGTAACCTTTCCAAAATTTCATACTAATATTTCTAGCATTTATAAGACCGATTAACCAAAATTGCTTTACATTTTCAAATATAGAGTCTAATAATGATTTCTCCTAGGTTAGTTTATGGGCAATGACTATGGTGAAAGATATAGATGCGCCCCCACACTTAATACTTCACATGGTCTACCAAGTGCAACAGCAAGGGAAAGGGTGGGAAACGGGGAGAAATGGGGGAAAAATAATTGAAAGCAGTGGAAGAAGATAATCCAAAAATAATGAAAATAGAAATGAAAAAATACTCCCCTCATGAAAAGTGATGCCCAAGGAGCTCCATGTCCGTACCTATGACTGGCGAGAAAAAAGAAAACTACAAACATCCATAACAGCACAGCACAAAAAAGGACAGAAGAGATATATAAGATAAAAGAAAATGTCACTATCATGGGGTTGCCTCAGGGGAGGCATCATCCGGTACAGAATCGGCCGTTAGAGACAGCGTAGGAGGAATGGGAGGGTGAGGATCGGACACTACATTGGGAAGGGTAGCTAAAGAAGTATGAGCCTCAGGTGCTAGACTCTGGATCGAAAGCTCATCAGCAGGCCCTGGCCCGACAGAAGTCGCAGCAGCAGAGCTCACCGTAGTCATCGGAAAAGAATCAGTGCCCGGTGTAGGAGACGGTGGTGGAGTATCAGCAGAAGGGCCAGGAACTGAGGCATAGGCTGGTGGCTGAGGCAGTGGAACACCAAGATGTTGAGCAATATGCACCAACAGATGCTCCATCCGATCCTGGCGGCCATTCAGATGAATCAAATTCCGTACAATGGTGTCCTGGTGGTTGGTGATATGGGATAACTTCTGCTCCATTGTGGCTAGGTGGAGGGAAAGGGTCGGATCGACCGAGGGGGCGGGGGTAGGTGGGATGGGGGGATGGGATAGAAGAAGGAATGTCAGAAGATGTGGGGTCAGTAGGAGGTGGGTGAGGTGGAGAAGCTGGAGGGGTGGGAAAGGAGGAGCGGGGTCAGCAGGTGGGGCAGGGTCAGCAGGTGGCAGGGCTCGAGCCTGAGCAAGGATGTAGGCACCCCCTGCTTCCGGACCAATCCCATGAGAATGAGCATGAGGAAGTCCATCCGATGGGGTGAACCTATCAAGTCATGAGGTAATGAGGGCTCTAATACCCCCAAGTGGTTGGAAAGACGGGTGGTGTAAAACCCACCGTTCAGGTTGCCCTGAAGGCTGATATTCATGGAGTGAAAATAGGAGGCCGAAAGATAGGGGAGGTCCGAGTAGTCGTACCGGATGACACAGCTAAGAAGATCCATGTCACGGCCAGTCACAACCCCCATATCCTCATGGCGGGGAAAAAGGATGGCGCTGAAGCACTAGTGGGTAAAGCGAAGGACATGGTCGGCTATAAGAGTGCTCTTCTGGGAAGTGGGGGAGTACCAGTGGTCAGGCCCAGCGATCTCCCGCCACATGACAATAAGGTCAGAGCGCTCAGGCCGGGTCAAGTCAGAAACGGGGGGTGGTGTGATAGGATGGGGGTAGAAGCCACACCCTCGGCCAAACTCTGTCATTGTCAGAGAAAAACGTCGACCGCCTAGCTGGAATCGAACTACTAGCACCGAATCGCCATGTGTCTCCTAGTAATCTGCTCCATCAAACTCAAAGGAGGCCGCAAACTCCAAACATAAATCTCGGAACATAGGAGTGCTGACCTGGAAAATCTCGAGGAGTGCGGTGTGCCCGAGAACTACCTCCAACTCCTCCCAAATACTGAGGCGCTCCGGAATGCTACTGTCAAGGTACCAGCTGCTCAATGGTATCGGCTGACGAGAGAAGCGTCGGATCCTATCATATGCGAGGTAGGTGACAGGGAATACCGTGCAGGGATAGGGAGCACCGGCAGGTCCCGGCCCAGGTGCCGGTGTAACAACAACATTTGGATTTGGAGGTGTATTTGCCGAAGAGGAAGGTGGCTCGGTGGAAGGCGTGCTCGAAGAGGGACCAGCTGCTGGGGATGAGTGTAAGATCCCAAGTAAGTAATGAATAACAGATATTTTTATCTATGTCTATTAATGATTAAGATAGTGTTTTAGAGGCTTAAAATGAAAATAAATACAATCTTATGCATTGAATACACTAATATTCTTAAAAGATTGTTTTATTGCATTTTGATGGCAAACCCTTTTTAAATCTATCTTTTGACAATTTTATAAGCTATGTTTGTCAAAATAAACTTATTATTTATGATTGGGAAATCAAAATTTACTTTGTGTGAATTTTTTGTTTTTTCTGATAAAGTTCATTTTTTAATGAATAGTGAAAACTATTGTATTTTAATTCAAAACCTCTTTTTAATATAATTTATTTATATGACTATATTTTATTTTCAATTGGTTTTGATGTAAAATTTTAATAATTTTTACCATTTTATCCAATGGTGGTCATTGGAATCAATTTCACTTTGAAATTGGACTTAAACTAGTGTCAATCTTTTGATACTTATTGTTTCATAAAAACACGCTATTTGTCATGACAGCACGAATTAGTTATTAAATTAATTAATGAAAAATATATGTTTTGAAATTTGTAAAATAGATATCATTTTTGAATTCGTAATATCAAATATAGCTTAGGGTGAAGTTTTGGTATCTTTCTGAAAAACTTCAATTTTTGATGAATAGTGAAACCACTAAGTGGTAGTTAAAGAAACTGATTTTTCGTTTAAATGAAACTTTTCCACTTCTGTGATTTAATTTTCAAAAATCCAACATACATGGTTGTCATTAAGAAGTAAAATGTGTTTCAATGAGATTAAAATAATTTTTTGGTGAATACTAACTTTTAAGTTCTTAATCACGATTAGTGGTAATTAGTGTAGTTTAAGGTAAAAATAATGTTTTAATAATATGAGATATGCTTGAAACATGTCCTACCCTCATTGGATGTGTCATTTCCGACCAATACAATCCATGGGTTAACTTTGGGACCCCATGGAGCCACTTTGGATGGGAAATGACATAAATAACTTTTTATTTAATGTTAAAGTAAAAATGCCACAAACATGAGATGTTTTACTAGACCAATTTTTACGTGGGGTTATACAAGTCAGATTTTGGATTATAAATAATAATTGGAAATATAAAACGATTTCCTACATCATAGTATTTTTTTTATAATTTTTAAACATTATATAAATTAAATTATTTATGACATCATGATGATGCAGCGATTACTCATTAATAAATGATTTAAATAAAATGAAATGATAATGTAAAATATATAAACTATAGATGTCCAAATCCTATTTGATGGGTTTATTTAGAACCCTTATCACCTTACCCTCGAATTATATCAATTTTGGACATTTTGAATCCGAAACAAATTTTAAAATAATGTAACATTTCTTCACATTCCAAGAGTGCCCCTCCTCTCCTCTTATAAAAGGCCCCCACCTCTACCTCCTTACCCACACTCCCAAAGACTTTGGCTCGGCCAAACCCTGCCCATTTTGTCTCTCCACATCCCTCTCTTACTCCTTGAAGCCTCACATTGGGCAGAAGTATTCCCAAGGAAGACTTTGAGCTCAAACCAAAGGGAGTTACCCGATTTTAAGGTAATGTCTTCACTTGAGTCCTTTTGTTTTATTTTGCTTCTCCAACCCCCTAAAATCTTTTTATTCATTTCTTTTGAAACAACTCTAGTATATTAAATATACTAGGATTTTTTTATAAGAAGTATTCAAGCTACACTTACACAAACCTATATCTAATGGTTAAAGAAGATACTGTTTCCGTGGATGGTGAATTTATGCCTCCCAAAACGATGATTGTTCAACATTCTTTTAACACCTTCAAAGGTGGCCATTAAGATGAAACTATATTTATATATGATATATAATATGTTTATGTTTTCCTTAAGATTCTGTATGTCTCATTTTTGGCATACCTTTATGGTTTCCATTATGGGTAAACGTGATATCATCATTTAAGGAAGTACGAACTACCGCCCCCTCAAAGTGATTTGATTCGTTAAATACCATATGTGGGACGTATAAAGGATGGAACTATGATATTATATATGATATTATACTGGAATTATAATATACCTTTATATCATTATGATTCTATTCTATAAAATACGAAATATAAATGAAAGTAGTGTTCATGCGTACGTACGGCTTACCATCTCCATGAACGATGCATTTCATTTATTACCTCTAAATGATTATTTAATATTATAAATGCATGTATATACAGGATATATATGATATATACATCATGATTATAATTATGGATATAATGGATACATGAACAACTTGTAATTATAAAGGGTTTATTTTTGACTCAAGTACCAATGATCGTTAAAATGACCTTTATTAACTTAAATAATTACATAGTGTTCATGAAAAGAAAATAAGTGATATAAAAGGAATAATGAACTTGAAAAAGGTTCTTAAGAAAGTATAAATTAACTCAAGTTTATTATTCAGGACATTAAAGAATGATCGAGTCAAGTCAGACCTGAGGTATGGGACTTCATCTCAATCTCCTTTCATTGAGGCATATTTTGTTTTATACACAACCTTATTTTATACGGTGTATAAACCCCTTTGACTTTTATGTTTATTCAAAAGGAATATTTTTTATACGTAGCATTTACTAAATGACAAAAGGGAATGTTTTTGTCGTACGTATGCGGCGACAATCACTTCTATGCCACCGTGACCATTATTTGAGTTTCGGCTTCCTCTACAAGCCATACCTTTTTTTAAAGAAAAATAAATACCATGTTTTACTTTTCTGTTATTTTGGTATTGAAAATTGTTTTCATAATGTTTTTATATCAATGTGTTGTATTGATATCTTGTGATTGAAAGGTGGAAATGATATGTTTCCTTTATGCATGTCTTATGTGATATGATTATGTTGAGGTTCTTGGGCATTATTATGAAGACGGGTGGTTCCGTGATAGACTAAGGGCGGGTGAGCCCAATATAGCTCTCCAATGCATTGGGTAACGTGAAGGAGTGAAACGTTAAGGTTTCTCTGAAGAGATTTAGGGAATATACTGTGATGGGTATTCCAAACGTAACCAAGAGGGCTACTCCCTACGTAAGAATGTTATGAATGCCTCAAGTTACCTTTATGTCTTATGATTTCTATGATTTATTCATGATTTGATGAATTATGTTGAAGTGATTATATTTTTTGGGTAATGTATGATTTCATTCTTATGTATATATGTACCCATGTTTCCTTTCCATATTTTTATATCCCTCACTGAGATTTTTATGCTCATCCCATGTTTTTTTGATATGTCTTTCACAGGTCAAGGGAAAGGCACATGATATGATGATAGTGTCCAGAAAGTGTCAAGAATGAATCCATGTTTTATTTTAAATATGTTTCCGTTGATGGGAAAAATGAATACTATCTTTATGTAACAACTTTGTTTATATGTGGAATGTAATGCATGTTTTATGATCTAATTATCTAAAACTCTAAAACCGAAAAGATCCTCAATGTGTAATCTTGTAATAACTCAATATTAAGTATGGTTTAAGGCTGGGGCCTTATAGTTGGTATCAGTGGTCGGTTTAGATAACTTTAGGAGTTAGAATTCTATTAAATGATTATCCAAAAATATTTTTTTTATGGTCAAACTGAAGTGATATAGTATTTGAAGATTACCTTGTTACTTCATCTAAGACATGTTTGTTTAGAATGGTTTTCCGTAGAGGAAATAGGGAAGCAGTGCTAGGATGGCATACAGAAGGAAATAACCTTCCGAATCAGCATCCTGAGATGGTCGAAATTGGAACTGAACAGTTTTTTGCAGTAATGGCATAGTTGACTCAAGCGATAAATGGTGGTGGTATCCATGCATGAGATCAGCCATATCAACCGCAGAGGAACATGTCAGTGGTGGAACATTTCATAAGGCAATATCCCCCATCATTCAGAGGATCATCTGACCCTGTGTTAGCTGAAGGGTGGATTAAATCATTGGAGAATATTTTCGATGTCATGGGGTGTTCAGAAAATCAAAAGGTTAGTCTTGCTATTTACCGTTTGGAGGGTGAAGCAGGTCAGTGGTGGTCGATGGTTAAAAATATCAGGGATGCCAATGAGATTGATGCTCTTGACTGGGATTAATTCAAAGGTATGTTTCTAGAGAAGTATTTTCCTAAGGATGTTCGACTTAGGATGGAAAATCAATGCTTGGAATTGAGGCAAGAGGAAGACTCAGTGGCTACCTATGAAGAAATGTTCACTCGAATGGCAAGGTATTCTCCAAATTTTATCCGAGACCATGATAGTAAAATCAATTGTTTTTACTCAGGATGAAAGCCAAAATATTGAAGGTCATTAGCTTCTCGTGAGTTTAAAAGTTATGAAAATCTTGTTCGATGTGCTGAGAAGGTGGAAATGGAGTTTGTCGATGATCAAGTGTTCTATAACAACAAACAGAAGAAGAGACCAAGGTGGCAGGAGAAAGGTAAGAATTCATCAAAAAAGTCTGATGGTAAGAAAACTAAGTTTCCAGTTTGTGATAAATGTGGCAATAGGCATGCTGGGGATTGTCTTCTGAATTCTGGAATGTGCTACCGATGTGGTAAGATGGCACATAAGGCTCGTGGTTGCACTGAAAAGGATCAAGGTGATGGTAAGACCAAATTTGATTTACATTTAGTGAAATGTTATAAGTGCAATGAGATGGGTCACTATGCAAACGAGTGTCCGACAAAGAGCCTGAGTGATGGGAAGCAGTTAGACTACAAGCAGAAAGGGGTGGTGAAATCCTTTGCAACTACTTCAGCATATGTTAGGCCATCAAATGAAGTTGTATCAGGTACTTTGTTTGTTTTTTCAGATTATGCCAGTGTGTTGTTTGATTCGGGGTCTACACATTCTTTCATCTCTAAAAACATAAATACTAAAATGGGAATACCATCTCAAGAAATGACTCCTGAACATTTGGTAAAAACACCTGGGGGAAATTTTGAGGCAAAAAGAATTTATAAGAATCTTCTTATCCTTATCTATGGAAATAACCTACTTGAGAACCATATTGTTCTACCTCTAGTAGAGTTTGATGTTATCCTGGGTATGGATTGGCTCTCTATTTATCATGCTAAGATTGAATGTAGAGATAAAGAAGTTTCTTTTCAGAAAGACTTTCAGTTTGTGTAAAAGAATGAACCCTTAGTGTTGATAACATATCAAGAGGCCGAGAAGCTTGAAAAATATGGAAATGAATGTTACCTTTCACACATCGTTGAAAATAAAGGAACTGCTCAGATTAATGATGTGCCAATGGTAAATGAGTATCCTGATGTTTTTCCTGATGAGTTGCCTGGAATAATACCAGATCGGGAAGTTGAGTTTACTGTTGACTTAGTTCCTGACGCTAAGCCAATTTCGAAACCCCCTTATCAAATGGCTCAAATTGAACTTTTAGAGTTGAAGGAGCAATTGCAAGATTTATTAGAGAATGGTTTCATTCGACCTAGCACATCACCATGGGGTGCTCCTGTTTTATTTGTTAAAAAGAAATTTGGTTCAATGAGACATTGCATTGATTATAGAGCCTTGAATAACATCACTATTAAGAACAAATATCCTTTTCCTCATATAGTTGATTTGTTTGATCCGCTCCAGGGAGCTCAGTATTTTTCAAAGATTGACATGAGATCGGGGTACCATCAGCTGAAGGTAAAGGAAGAAGACGTTCTGAAGCCTGTGTTTCGTACAAGATATGGCCATTATGAATTTGTAGTAATGCCTTTTGAGCTAACCAATGCACCTGCTGTATTCATGGACTTAATGAATATAATTTTCCATGAGTTCTTGGATAAGTTTGTGGTGGTTTTCATTGATGATATTTTGGTGTTTTCTAAAAGTAAAGAGGATCATGAAAGACATTTAAGGGTTATCTTTCAAACCGTAAAAGAAAAGAAACTGTATGGAAAATTCAGCAAGTGTGAGTTTTGGTTGCAACAAATTTCTTTCCTTGGTCACATTGTTTCTAAAGATGGTATAACTATTGATGCTGCAAAAGAAAAGTTTGTTGAAGAATGGCCAAGACCCACAAATGTAACAGAGATTCGTAGTTTCCTAGGTTTGTCAGGCTATTACCGAAGGTTTTTTAGAAATTTTTCACGGTTATCTAGTCCAATGACTATGCTAACTTTGAAGGGTTTTAATTTTATCTACAAAAAATAATGTGATGATTGTTTTCAGGAGTTGAAAAGAATATTGGTGAATGCTCCATTTTTGGCACTACCTTCCAGGAATGGTGAGTTTGTTATCTACAATGATGCTTCATTGAAAGGACTTGGTTGCGTCCTAATGCAGAATGATAAAGTAATTGCTTATGCTTCACGACTGTTGAAAACTCATGAGGTAAATTACCCTACACATGATTTGAAATTAGCTGCTGTTGTTTTTGCATTAAAAATTTGGAGACATCATTTGTATAGTGTAAAGTGTGAAATATATACTGATCACAAAAGTTTAAAGTATATATTCACTCAGAAAGAATTGAACATGAGACAGAGGAGATGGCTAGAATTATTCAAGGATTATGACTGTACAATTCATTACCATCCAGGAAAAGCAAATAAAGTGGCTGATGCTTTGAGTCGAAAAAATAATGCTTCATTAGCAATGTTGTGTTTGGAACGTGATCCTTTGGTTAAGGATTTAATGAACTTTGGCATAGAAGTTGTTGGTGCAGGAAGTTCTTCTGTTTTGTTTCAAGTATCAGTTAGATCATCTCTATCAGATAGAATCAAGCAAGCACATAAGCAAGACAGTGAGATACAGAAAAAGGTAGAGCTGGTTCAGAAAGGTAAGTTGCCTGAATTCAACATTGATAATGATTGTGTTTTGAGATTTGGGAAGAGATTGTGTGTGCCTTGTGATTCACAGTATAAGAGAGAGTTGTTATGTGAAGGTCATAGTTCTCCGTTTTCTGTTCATCCTAGCAGTACTAAGATGTACAGAGATCTGCGGGAGTATTACTGGTGGGATGGAATGAAAAGAGATATTGCTGATTTTACTGTGAAGTGTTTGACATGTCAACAGGTTAAAGCAGAGCTGCAGTTACAGAAATGGATGCTTCATCCTTTACCAGTTCCAGAGTGGAAATGGGAGAATATATCCATGGACTTTGTTGTGGGATTACCAAAGATATCTCGAGGTAATAATGCAATCTGGTTTATTGTTGATCGCTTGACTAAATCTGCTCATTTCCTTGCTATACGAGATAATTTTTCCCTAGATCAACTTTCCCGTTTGTGTCTTAAAGAGATAGTCAGGTTACATGGAGTTCCTCTCTCCATTGTATATGACCGTGATCCCAGGTTCACTTCTAACTTTTGGAAAGTCCTTCAGAAGTCGTTGGGTATTGAATTAAATTTTAGTACATCTTTTCATCCTCAATCAGATGGGAAGTCAAAACGAACAATTCAGACCTTGGAGGATATGCTACGAGCTTGTTAGATAGATTATCAGGGAAATTGGGACCAACATCTTTCTTTGGTTGAATTTTCATATAATAACAGTTTTCATTCTAGTATACAGATCGCACCATTTCAGGCATTATATGGGAAGCGGTGTCAAACTCTAGCTTTCTGGGATGATGTGGGTGAAAGGAAGTTTATGGGACCATAATTCATAGAAGAGTTGGCAGAAAAAGTTCAGCTGATACAGAAACACATGAGAACAGCTCAGAGTTGGCAGAAGAGTTATGCGGACAACAGGAGGAAGGATCTCTCTTTTGAGGTAGGTGATCATGTTTTTCTCAATGTTTCTCCATGGAAAAGTGTGATGTGGTTTGGTAAGAAAGGAATGATGAGTCCAAGGTTCATTGGACCATATGAAATTCTGGAGAGAGTTGGATCAGTTGCATACAGAGTGGAATTACCTTTGAGTTTATCTCAGGTACACAATGTTTTTCATGTTTCGATGTTGAGAAAGTATATGCCAGATCTTTCTCATGTTTTGAGTCCAGAGGTAGTTTAGTTGGAAGAGAACCCATCTTATGAGGAACAACCGGTCCAGATTCTTGACCATAGGGAGAAAGTGTTACGTAAAAAGGTGATTAATCAGGTAAAGGTTTTGTGGAAAAACCACATGATGGAAGAGGCAACATGGGAATCTGAAAATGCAATGAGGGATAAGTACCCCCATTTATTCGATAAGTAAAAAAATTGCGGGGACACAATTTTCTAAAGGGGGGAAGGATGTAACATCCCAAGTAAGTAATGAATAATAGATATTTTTATCTATGTCTGTTAATGATTAAGATAGTGTTTTAGAGGCTTAAAATTAAAATAAGTACAATCTTATGCATGGAATAAACTAATATTCTTAAAAGATTGTTTTACTGCCTTTTGATGGAAAACCCTTCTTAATTCTATCTTTTGACAATTTTATAAGCTATGTTTGTCAAAATAAACTTATTATTTATGATTGGGACATCATAATTTACTTTGTGTGAATTTTTAGTATTTTTCCGATAAAGTTCATTTTTTAATGAATAGTGAAATATGTTGTATTTTAATTCAATACCTCTTTTTAATCTAATTTATTTATATGATTATATTATCTTTTGAATTGGTTTTGAAGTGAAATTAGAATATATTTTTACCATTTTATCCAATGGTGGTCATTGGAATCAATTTCACTTTGAAATTGGACTTAAACTAGAGTCAATCTTTTGATACTTATTGTTTCATTAAAACACGCTATTTGTCATGACAGCGGGAATTAGTTATTAAATTAATTAATGAATCATACATGTTTTGAATTTTTTAAAATAGACATCATTTTTGAATTCGGAATAACAAATATAGCTTAGGGTGAAGTTTTGGTATCTTTCTGAAAAACTTCAATTTTTTATGAATAGTGAAACCACTAAGTGGTAGTTAAAGAAACTGACTTTTCGTTTAAATGAAACATTACCACTTCTGTGATTTGATTTTCAAAAATCCGACATAAATGGTTGTCATTAAGAAGTAAAATGTGGTTCAATGAGATTAAAATAATTTTTTGGTGAATAGTAACTTTGAAGATCTTAATCGCGATTAGTGGTAATTAGTTTAGTTTAAGGTAAAAATAATGTTTTAATAATATGAGATGATCTTGACACATGTCTGACCCTCATTGGATGTGTCATTTCAGACCAAGAAAATCCTTGGGACAACTTGGGGACCCCATGGAGCCACTTTGGTTGGAAATGACATAAATAACTTTTTATTTAATGTTAAAGTAAAAAATGACACAAACATGAGATGTTTTACTAAAACAATTTTTACATGGGGTTATACAGGCCATATTTTTGATTATAAATAGTCATTGGAAATAGAAAATGATTTCCTACATCATAGTATTTTGTTTATAATTTTTAGAATTTAAATAAATTAAATTATTTAAGACATCATGATGATGCAGCGATTACCTCATTAATAAAGGATTAAAGTAAAATGAAATGATAATGTAAAATCTATGAACTAAACATGTCCAAAACTTATTTTATGGTCGGATTCCGAACCCTTATCACCTTACCCTCGAATTATATCAATGTGGGTCCTTTTGAATCCGATACTCATTTTAAAATAATGTAACATTTCTTTACTTTCCAAGGGTTCCCCTCCTCTCCTCTTATAAAAGGCCCCCAACACTACCTCCTTACCCACACTCCCAAAGCCATTGGATCGGCCAACCCATGCCCATTTTGTCTCTCCACATCCCTCTATTACTCCTTGAAGCCTCACTTTGGGCAGAAGTCTTCCCAAGGAAGCCTTTGAGCTCAAACCAAAGGGAGTTACCCGATTTTAAGGTAATGTCTTCACTTGAGTCATTTTGTTTTATTTTGCTTCTCCAACCACCTAAACTCTTTTTATTAATTTATTTTGTAACAACTCCAGTATCTTCAATATACTAGGATGTCTTTATAAGAAGGATACGAGCTACACTGACACACACCTACATCTAATGGTTAATGAACATACTGTTTCCGTGGATGGTGAATTTATGCCTCCCGAAATGATAATTGTTCAACATTATTTTAACACCTTCAAAGGTGGCCATTAAAATGACACTATATTTATATATGCTATATAATATGTTTATGTTTTCCTTAAGCTTCTGTATTTTTCATTTTTGTCATACCTTTATGGTTTCCATTATGGGTAAACGTGATATCTTCATTTAAGGAAGTGCAGACTACCACCCCCTCAAAGTGATTTGATTCGTTAAATACCATATGTGGGACGTATAAAGGATGGAACTATGATATTATATATGATATTACACTGGAATTATAATATACCTTTATATCATTATGATTCCATTCTATAAAATACCAAATAGAAATGAAAGTAGCGTTCATGCGTACGTACGGCTTACCATCTCCATGAACGATGCATTTCATTTCTTACCTCTAAATGATTATGTAATATTATAAATGCATGTATATACTAGATATATATTATATATACATCATGATTATAATTATGGATATAATGGATACGTGAACAACTTCTAATTATGAAGGGTTTATTTTTGACTCAAGTACCATTGATCGTTAAAACGACCGTTATTAACATTAATAATTACATAGTGTTCATGGCCTGGAAATAAGTGATATAAAAGGAATAATGAACTTGAAAAAGGTTCTTAAGAAAGTATAAATTAACTCATATTTATTATTCAGGACATTAAAGAATGATCGAGTCAAGTCGGACCCGAGTTATGGGACTTCGTCTCAATCTCCTTTCATTGAGGCATATTTTGTTTTAGACACAACCTTGTTTTATACGGTGTATAAACCCCTATGACATTTACATTTATTCAAAAGTAATCTTTTTTATAAGAAGCATTTACTAAACGACAAAAGGGAATGTTTTTGTCGTACGTATGCAGCGACAACGACTTCTCCGCCGCCGTGACCAATATTTGAGTTTCGGCTTCCGCTACAAGCCATAAATTTTTTTAAAAAAAGAAAAATAAATACCATGTTTTACGTTTCTTTTATTTTGGTATTTAAAATTGTTTTCATAATGTTTTTATATCAATGTGTTGTATTGATATCTTGTGTTTGAATGGTGGAAATGTTATGTTTCCTTTATTCATGTTTTATGTAATACAATTATGTTGAGGTTCTTGGGCATTATTATGAAGACGGGTGGTTTTGTGAAAGACAAAGGGTAGGTGAGCCTGATATAGCTCTCCAATGCATTGGGTAACGTGAAGGAGTGAAACGTTAAAGTTTCTCCGAAGAGATTTAGGGAATATACTGTGATGGGTATTCCAAACATAACCAAGAGGGTTACTCCCTACATAAGAATGTTATGAATGCCTCAAGTTACCTTTATGTCTTATGATTTCTATGATTTATTCATGATTTGATGAAGTATGTTAAAGTTCTTATGTTTTATGGGTAAAGTATGATTTCATTCTTATGTATATATGTACCCATTTTTCCTTTCCATATTTTTATATCCCTTACTGAGCTTTTTATGCTAATCCCAAGTTTTTTTGAAATGTTTTTCATAGGTCAAGGGAAAGGTACATGATATGATGATAGTTTCCAGGAAGTGTCAAGAATGAATCCATTTTTTATTTTAAATATGTTTCCTTTGATCAGAAAAATGAATACTATCTTTATGTAACCACTTTGTCTATCTGTGGAATGTAATGCATGTTTTATGATCTAATTCTCTAAAACTCTAATCCCGAAACGATACTCAATGTGTAATCTTGAAATAACTCAAGATTAAGTAAGGTTTAAGGCTTGGGCATTATAATGAGGGTATAGGGAAAGTGGCAGCTGGTGCAGCAGAAGTAGGCTTAGCCTCATCTGATGGAGTGAGTGGCGGAAGAATGGCCAACGGAGGGAGCTCAAAGACCGGAGCATCGGGGTCTGGCTGTGTAGGTTGTCGGAGTCGGATCCGACGACAGCTGGGCCCCTCGCCCTCGGTGGAAGAGGCTGGCCGCTTCCCGCGGGAAGGATCACAATCTTCCATGTCCTGAAATAGAAAGAAAACGAAAACAAAACAAAAGAAAAACAAAAACAAAAAAATGTGAGAAAACTAGAAAATAAAAGTACATGGCGTGTACTCCAGAGTACACGGCGTGTATTCAGAAATGGAGAGTATTCCATGTTCTCTGGAAAGACCCACCGAGGGTGGAAAGAGACCTTGTAAGAGGACATGGCGTGTATAGAACATACACTCCTTGTTCACATCAAATTGTAGGTGGTCGTGTAATAAAAAGGACACGGTCATGTTGCTATCAGTTCTAAGAAAACAATACATGCCATGTAAGTACAGGCCACGGGGTGTATTGAACATGAAGAACATGGACATGTAGAGGGGGAGACACGGGCCGACTACAGATATAAAGGACACGGCGTGTACCGAACATACACGCCATGTTCTGGAACACGGGGTGACAGGTCGTGTTATGCGCCACACATGAAGAGGCCAAAGGAAATGGTCGACACGGTGTGTACCGAACATACACGCCGTGTACATTCAAATTTTGAAATATATTGTGTGTGGCCATGTACAGATGCACACGGCATGTGTTCTTCATATTGTGGCTATTTACAGGAGGAAGCCGAATGGTCGGCCGATCCGATTAACACCCTAAATGATTCTAAAAACTTGAAATAGAGGGTGCAGAACGGCGTACCTGGATTGAGGATCACAATGTGAGAATAATCAGAAGGTGAAACTTCCCAAATCAATGGATCTGGAAAGGGGGGGTTTGGGTGGCGTTCGGTAGAAGAAACGGGAAGAGGGGAGGAAATTGGGAAGGCCATGCGACACGGACTCAAGCAGGGTACCCAGCTGCTTATATAACTGTTGTACACGGCGTGTAGTTTCGGTACACGCCGTGTATCCCAATTTTTTTTTCTTAGATAAATAACTTTAATTATTATAGTAAACTATATAATGATTATTATTAATAATTAAAAATAGATATATCTACAAATTCTATTATACATAAACCTATACACGACGTATATCGGGAAATACACGTCGTGTATTTTAAAATAAGAAAAATAGTAGTACACCCTTTGGTCCAGTGCTTGGGTCAGGATTCGAACAGGCGATCGTCCAATTCGAACGAACACCCTCACCCACTAGATCAAAGGTTTTTCTTCTATTTGAATTTATTTTATATATATATTTATTCTATATGGCCTATACACACGAAAAGAAAGAAAATCACGTCGTGTGGTTTTTATTAAGTAAAGGATGGGGTGAAGTGGGGAGATTAGCGTGATTCGAAACCGGGTCTTGTGAACCTGGTGCCTAGACTTTGTGAATCCACCAACTTCACCTACATGTAATTTATTATTTTTAAAATGGTTTTCATTTATATTTTAAAAGTCATGGTTCACACGGCATATATTGGAGTACATGTCGTGTGGTTTTATTAAAAGAACGAAAGATGGAAATGGGACTGTTGTCTGGATTCGAACCCGGGTCTTTTGAGACAGGATTACGATTCTAGCAAACCAGTCCATCCCTACCATGTGTTTTATTAAACACATTTATATATATATATATAGATTGAAAATACCACACACGTCGTGTAATTAAAAGTAGGAACCCTATGCTGAAGGTAGGTCAGGAGGATTCGAACCGAGGACGGCTCGAATAAACTCTAGTGACCTTGCCATCGGCACCGACATCATCCCTGGTTATTTATTTATTATTCTATAGATTTATACAATTATGTTTACAAATTAAAAAGATAAGTACACCCCATGTAATAAAGTGGGACATGACGTGTAACCTCTGGGTTGCCTCCCAGGAAGCGCCTTTGTTTTAGGTCGTTGGCTCGACCTACTTACCTTGCATACTTGAGGAGTATAGTGGACAATGTTCCCACCATGTTATCTGTAGGGTGGTAAGCTTTCAAGCGCTTCCCGTTTACCTTGAATGGTTGACCATCTTCTCCAGAAATTTCTACCGCTCCATGATGGAATATGAAGATAATGTCGAATGGTCCCGACCAGTGTGACATTAACTTCCCTCGAAATAAGCGAAGACGACAATTAAAGAGAAGTACCAGATCACTGGGTTGGATAGATTTTCATGATATCATCCGATAATGAATGGATCTTTTCTTCTCCTTGTACAACTTGGTGTTCTCGTATGTCTCTAACCAGATCTCATCTAGATCCGACAGTTGGAACATCTGTTTCTCGTCAGCTGTCTTTAGATCAAAATTCAGGGATTTTATGGCCCAGTAGTCTTTGTGTCCCAATTCTACTAGAAAATGGAAGGGCTTTCCATAGACGAGGCGGAATGGGGACATTCCCAGTGGTGTTTTAAAAGCAGTTTGATATGCCCACAAGGCATCATCTAACTTCTTGGACTAGTCCTTCCGTGAAGTGTTCACTATTTTCTCCAGGATCTGCATGAGATCACGATTGGAGACATCTACCTGTCCACTGGACTGGGGATGATATAGTGTCCCCATCTAACGTTGTACTCTAAACATCGAAAATATTCCTCTCATCAGTGTTTTGTCGAAGTGGGTCCCTCTATCGCTGATTAGTACTCGTAGAACTCCAAACCTGCTAAAAATATTTTTCTTCAAGAAATTTATGACTACATTGGTTGTGTCGTGAGCTGTAGTAGTAGCTTCCACCCATTTGGAGACGTAGTCGACGCAGACCAGGATGTAAGTGTTCCCAAAAGATGAGGGAAAAGGACCCATGAAATCTATGCCCCAGACATCGAAAATATCGACCTCCAGGATGGTTTGCTGAGGCATCTCGGCTCTACATCCCACATTACCTATCCTCTGGAACCCATCGCAATCGGAAAAAATGGCACGTGCATCTCTATGCATGGTGGGCCAGAAAAATCCAGACTGCATGATCTTAGCTATGGTACGGTCTAGCCCATGATGTCCTTCTACTGGTGAGGCGTGACAGAACTCCAGGACACCGTGAACTTCATTCTCTGGGATGAAACGGCAGATCACTCCATCTGAACAGGATCAAAATAGAAGAGGATCCTCCCAGAAGTTCCTTTTTACATCAGATAAAAATCATTTCCTTTGCTGGAAGGAGAGGTCGGGGTGAACGATACCTTTAACCAGAAAATTAGTGATATCGGCATACCATGGTCGAGGTGTTTCACTGATCGAAAAGAAGTTCTCATTAAGAAAATCCTCTCTGATCTCTTGATCTTCTTCCTTCTCTAAGTGAGGAAGCTCTAGGTGGGAGAGATGGTCACCAATGAAGTTATCACTCCCTTTCTTATCCCGGATCTCAAGATCGAATTCTTGTAAGAGGAGTACCCAGCGGATCAATCAGGGCTTCGCGTATTTCTTGTTGAGTAGGTACTTTAGTGCTGCATGCTAAGTATAAACAATAACTTTAGACAATACTAAGTAAGAACGAAACCTGTCAAATGAAAAAACCATTGTGAGAATCTCCTTTTCTATGGTGGTGTAGTTAATCTGTGCCTCGTTGAGATTCCTACTGGAATATAAGATAGGTCGTAAAATCTGATCATGTCACTGGCCCAAGACTGCTCCCACTGTGTAGTCGCTTGCATCGCACATCACCTCAAATTGTTCCTCCCAGGTGGGAGAAATCATAACTAGAGCTTCCACAAGGCGCTGCTTTAGTTGCTCAAATGATATGACACAATAGTCATCGAACTCAAATATGGAATCATTGGTTAGAAGATTTTTGAGGGTTTGGGCTATTTTGGAGAAGTCACGGATATACCTCCTGTAAAATCCTGCATGCCCTAGGAAGCTGCAGACGGCACAGATGGAAGTCGGTATTGGTAGTTGTGAAATGACTTTAATCTTTGTCGGGTCCACCTCTATCCACTTCGCTGAAATTCTGTGGCCAAGGACTATGCCACTTTTCACCATGAAATGACACGTTTCTCAGTTCAAGACTAGGTTAGTGTGCTCACATCTTTCCAAAACAAGCTCTATGTGTCATAAAAAAATGGTAAATGATTTTCCAAAAATAAAAAAATCATCCATGAATACCTCCAGGATTCATTCCGCCATGTCGTGGAAGATGGCCATCATACATCGCTGGAAGGTGGTAGGGGCATTACACATGCCAAAAGACATCCTTCGAAAAGCAAATGTGCTGTAGGGGCAAGTGAATGTGCTCTTTTCCTGATCCTCTGGAGCACTGGAGATTTGGTTGTAACCGGAAAAACCGTCGAAAAAGTAATAGAAGTTTTGCCCTGCTAGCCTCTCTAGAATTTGATCCATGAATGTTAAGGGGAAGTTATCCTTTCTTGTTGCATCGCTTAACTTCCGGTAATCCACACAGACTCTCTAGCCCGTGATAGTGTGTATAGGGATGAGCTCGTTCTTTTCACTTGAAATCACAGTGATACCCCTATTTTGGGTACCACTTGGAGAGGACTCGCCCACAGACTATCTGAGATGGGATTGATGATGCCTGCATCCAATAATTTGATCACCTCCTTCTTCAAAACTTCCATCATGGGAGGATTCAAGCACCGTTGTGGTTGCTGAGATTTCATGGCACCCTCTTCAAGTAGCACCTTGTGAGTGAAAATGGTACGACTGATTCCCTTCTGATCAGCGACTATCCAAACAATAGCATGGTTCCTCTGTTTGAGAACCTGCAGAAGTGCATCTTCCTTCTCCTGTGATAGTTCTGCATTATGTATAATAGGCAATGTTTTATTGGGTCCTAAATACCCATACTTGAGAGAAGATGGAAGAGGATTCAGTTCGAGTTCATGTGCCTTTAACATATAAGGCACAAGTGGATGCACCTTGTCCTGTTCCAAACTACCAGGAACAATAGCATGCAGCAAATAGTGGCCGCCCTGGCCTTCTATGAATTGCTAGTCTTCCGGCGCTTCTTCTAATAGAATATCTGGATCAGTTAAATTATTCGAAATAATAGAACATACAATTTCATCCCCTTTGTTGCTAAAATGATTAACCATGGTGGACACTGCATAACAGTCCTCATGCTCTAACAAGGAAGCATGTTTGATGGATTTGAGGACGTTATAAGAAACTCTTTCATCACCTACCTGAAAAATAAGCTCCCCTTGGTTCACATCGATCAGTACCTTCCAAGTATCCAAGAAAGGTCTTCCAAGTATAAGAGGTGATTCCGAATCTTCCCCCATGTCGAGGATGATGAAATAAGCAGGGAGAATCAGCATACCCACCTTGACTAGTACGTCCTCTAGTAGTCCCTTCGGTTACTTGATGGATCGATCATCAAGTTGAAGGGAAACGCGGGTAGGCTTGAGCACATGGAGTACCAGTTTTTTGAAAACTCCGAGGGGTATGAGGTTCACGCTGGCTCCTAAGTCGTAGATGGCCTTCCAAGACTCGACGGATCCAATGGTACAAGGGATGGTGAAACTACCTGGATCTTGGAGTTTGGGAGGAATGGAAGGTTGAACAACCGCGGAGCACTCCTTCATTAGTGCAATAACGCCCAAATCCTCCATCTTCCTCTTATTCGAGAGGATTTCTTTCATTAATTTGGTGTATGTTGGCATTTGTGTCAGGGCCTCCGCAAATGGTATGTTGATATTTAGCTTCTTGAAGACATCCATTAATTTTATGAATTGATGGTCCATCTTCCTCTGCTTCAATATTTCCCGAAAGGGTAAGGCAGGCTTGAATCGTTGGATTACTTCATTTTATTTATTTTGTAAAGCCTCCTTCTGTGAGCTTTTGGATGAGGAGGGGTCGGTAGTTGTACCTTTTTCATCAATAGTGGGTGTGGATGCACCTTACTATGCTGATTGGTTCTGGTGGAGCTCTTTTCCACTCCAAAGCATGATAGCATTGGCCTCCTCCATTGGGTTCTTTTCGGTGTTCCCCGGTAATGTACCGGGCTGCCTCCCTGAGAGTTGATTTGCCAGCTGGCCAATCTGATTCTCCAAGCCTCGAATCGAAGCTTCCTGATTCTGGAACCGAGTCTCACCAGTAGATATGAATTTAGTCATCAGATCCTCTAATCTTAAGGTGCTCCCATGGTGAGGTGGTTGTTGAGCCAGTGGAAGAGGTGGTAGTCGTGGCTGCTGTGGACGAGGGTTTTGATACCCCTGTTGCTGATAAGGACCCTGCTAGTGTTGTTGCGGCCTTTGGAATTGGTTCTGATATGGAGGTTGTTTTTAGTTGGGCGGTCACTCGGGCGGAGGATTCTGCTGTTGTTGGCCCCAGCCTATGGTATGTTGATCTCTCCATGCCGGGTTTTGGTTCTTCTGGTACTGGTTGGTCCCTCTATTTTGGGAAACATAACTCATCTCGCTCATCGAGGGGCCTCCAACCGAACCCAGACATTCTCCCATGATGTGGTTATCACCACAGTCGCCACATTCTAGATGGTTCACCGCATGAACTTGAGATACTCATTTGAGGTTCAATGCGTCGATTTTCTTGGACACATCATCCAACTGAGTAGCTAACATAGTGGTAGTGTCAATGTTGTGCATACCTCGCTTTTGAGTTCCCCGCTCGGAGTGCCACTGGAAGCTATTGGATGACATGTCTTCCAGTAGTTCGAATATTTCTTTGGGGGACTTCCACATCACCGTACCTCCAGCAGCAGCATCCACCACAGACTTGGTATTCGTTGTAAGTCCTCCATAGAAGGTCTGGACTTGCATGCAGAGTGGGAGTCCATGATGGGGGCATTTTTGTAACATTTCCTGAAGCGTTCCCAAGACTCGTACAAAACTCAGAGTCATGCTGCTGGAAGTTATGAATATCATTCCGGAGTGTCACCGTCTTGGATGGTGGGAAGTATTTGGATAGGAACGCCTAGGCTAGCTCCTCCCAGATGAGGATAGATCAATGTGGCAACCCCTTGATCTAGTCCTTCACCTTTTCCCGCAAGGAAAAGGGGAATAGGTGAAGACAGATGGCATCCTCGGACACGCCATGGTACCGAAAGGTATCGCAGATCTCCAGAAAGTTGGAGATATGGGCGTTCGGGTCCTCACTAGCCAGGCCTCCAAATTGGATTGTGTTCTGGATCAGCTGCATGATAGCAGGCTTGATATCAAATTGATGGGCCTGGACCGGAGGACGAACGATGCTTGTATCAGCTCCGTGAATCTATGGAAGTCCGTACTCGATAAGGTTATGTCTTGGAGGTTGTTGTTGATGGGGTGGAGCTTGCATAAACTGCTCCTAAGGGGAAAAGTATGGTCGTGGGAAGAGTTGGTGTGGCGGCCGTTGGTAATCCCTTGGGAGGAATTACATGAAGGATCCATGAAGTTTCTCCGGTAGACCAGCATCGGGAGGCTGCTGATCCTGGTACTGATGCTCAGTCGCAGCATCTACGGCTAGTGGTCCCTCTTCCTTGTTCGCCAGGGGTTGTGGTTGATGTTTGTGAGTTTCTGCCCGTGTACGCCGACGATGAAGCAAGGTCCATTCGATTTCCGATTCAAGTGGAACTAATTCTGAAGACTCGGCACTTCTGTATCGTGTAAAACGTCGAAACATACACTGTAAGCTCTACACAACACAAAAACGAAAACCAGACATAAAAGGAAAAAATAAATAATAATAAGAAGAAAATTTTAAATGGTATTAGAAAAGGAATTATTGATAATTTTTTAATTTTTTTTTAATTCTTTTTTCACTTAAACTAATTATTAACACAATTTAAATCATAGCACTAGAACCAAACATGTCCCCGACAACGGCGCCAAAATTTGGCCTCGCTTGTTGTTGATTGAAGTTATTTGCATCCCAAATTAATTACCCATTTTTAGAACATTAGTATATCATAAGTTCGGGGTCGATCCACAGGTAACCATGGCGTGCATGAATTCAATTGAGTTAATACTTAATTTAGGTGAAGTATTCAAAATTTAGAAACGATTGGGTTGATTTTGGGTTTTGACTGAAACTAAATTAATTTACATTGAAGAATGGATACAGTTTGAAAGAAAACAACGGGTAAATTTAAAGAGTTATTATAAATGGAAAGAAAAGACGTGTTGGTGCTGTGGTGAATAAGGAGTTCTTTTGCAGATTGTTTAAATGGTTGTGTTATTCATAATAATTCAATCATTCATGATTTCATTTTGTTACAATATTTCCTGGGTCTGGTTCCTTTTGTTTGGAATTAGAGCAGCTGACTCCTTGGTCCGGTAGTCAATGTCCTTAATTCTTTATTACATCCAGTCCATTATTTTAATTAGTGAAAACCATCCAATGGTCACGGATGTTTTCACCGTTACTTTTCTTTTATATCGCTGAGAATCCTTCCCTTGGTCCGGTTAAGAATTCTCTGTTATATTAGACAGTGGTTTACGAAGCGTAAGATGAATTACAACGATTCAAACAAGACTATATAAATCAATATACAAATTATGATCCCATCATCCACAGCCCCAACAAGAGGGGTTTAGTTACACATAGAATTTAGGAGAGAAATGACACACGTGATACCGGACGGATTCATCGTGTAGGCGTTGAGGTAGAGTATCGAAAGGTGGAATGGCGGGGTGACGACATTAGCATGGGGAATAGTGATAGTAGAGCTTCTCTTTTCTTTCAGTGGTTCTGAACTACCTAAATTTGTAGGCCAAGACCTCATTTTATAGAAAAATAATGTACACGACATGTACAGAATGTACACGCCGTGTACTTTTTGTCAACACGTTTTCGTGCCATTTTCTCCGTTGGCAGGTGGTCGAGCATGCCGTTTTTGACTTTTGAACACGGCGCCGCCTGCAAGTTGAGTGTACACGGCGTGTAGCGCCACTATACACGACGTGTAGTATCAAAGGTTTGGCCGCCAACACCTTCTAGAACAGCAGACATGGAGTGTAAAAGTTCAAACATGCCATGCCTTCATCAACGACCACATGGGCATGTGGACATTTCTTCGACAACCACCGCTTCTAGAAAGTAGTACACAATGTGTAGCACTGCCACACACGGCGTGTATCTTCTGCCTGGTGGCATGGGCGTGTACTCCCTCCTTCGGTCTGTGTCTCTGTCTAGATGTACACGACATGTATAAAAGTACACGCCGTGTAGTTTCAAAATTTTCACACGCATCCCTTGATTCGTGTATTTAGCCAGAAAGCTCCTGAAAGTAAACAGAATCACAAAAATCAAATAATATGTTCATAAAACAACAGATATTTGATGAAAACATGTTTTTATCTTCAATTATATATATGGAAAATGTATACACAAATTGGTAGTATCAGAAGACAATGTGACCAAATTGTTTAGAATTTAGGGTTTCAACCATATTATAGAATCTTTTTTTTGAAATATTAATGATAGTTATTTGTTTAATGATCTATATTGATCTTTTTGTAGTTAGTGTTCAATTTTGAATATTAATGTTGTTTTTCATTATATAATGATTTTTTTGGGAAATGATATTATCTTTTCCGAACCATTTTTGGTTTAAATAAATTTCTATATATGAGGGAATAGATAATAATGGTTTTATGGATATTTTTGATCCATTTAATTTCATTCTAATGCTTTTGGCATGAAAATATCATCTTCAATAATCATCATTAGGTGGAAATATGAGTTTTTGGTAATGTTCAGTATTTTTATACATATTATTTTTAAATATTATATGGAATTAAATCTAGACCATGAATAGAGACATTGTGTGATTATGTAGCCTGATGTGCCCGAAATAAATGGTTGAATAATATTAAATTATAAATAAACTTGCACATGCAGTTTAAATAAAAAGTAGAAGAACTTATAAATGGGTTTCCAAATCTAAAAGACAAATGCACTATTCCATTCAAAAAAGAGGCATTACCATATGTGAGGCATTACATCGGCTGGTGTGGGTTGGTTTTGAGAAATAGTTTTATAATGTATGAATGGATAAAATTAATAGAACATTTATTTTATTTTTTTCTGTTTCATCGACACAGTGATATTATATTTTGTAAATATTCATAGTGGAAGAGATCTCGGGATAATATTATAACCCTAGAATTACATAGAGTCTCTAGAGAGGATCTTGGAGAATTCACTCCATGGAAAATGATTACAGAACATGGATCAGAGATTAACAGATGTTATTCCAGATGGATCTCACCAATGATGATGATGATACTACTAATCTCTTTCAATGAGCGATCCAATGCCCATGTATGGAATTGTTATTCTGAATTATTTTTAGGTTCTTATATTAAATGGAAAATGTGTATCAACCAATGAATAGGTAGATCCATTGTTCTATAATTGTTACGATATTGGATTTGACTGCAGGATTTATGGGGTTGATTTATTGTTTGATTGGTTGATCATTCTTATAGAAACAAATTGAGACAGAAATGAACAACGGTCGATGTACATTCGTCAAGTATGATTCCTTGTGTGAATTTTTTGCTCCTCCATATATTTTTTGAGTTTATCATTCCTTCTGGGATATGAATGATTTACCATTATTCCTCTTTTATATGGCTAAATGATCCGAAAAAGAAGATATTGAATCAGGATGACCTAACTGATGTGTGATAGTGATAATGATGGAAAAATCATATCGATTTGAGAGATATCATCTTTTTTTAATTTTCATATTGTTGATATGAATCCATTTTCAAAGATCATTGAATTCATGAAACCCACCGATTCAGTATATTAATGAATATTATAACATTGATCACTAGTTTTTAGGAAAATGGAGAATTGGATCAAACACCATAGGTTCAACATTGTTGTGCCGAGGAAGAATGATGGTTATTGAAATTATAAATCTAAATTGTGGGTATCTAATGATTACATGGCTTGTGGATCCCACTCCATGGTGGTTACATGTTTATGAGATAGTTAAATTCAAAACATTGTGTGACCCTATCGCACATCGTGTAGGCCCTTATTGGAGACTCAAAATTTATCTTAGGAGATACATGAACACAATATGGAGTACATGTGCTGTCTACATGGCATGTACCCCACCAAAAGGCATGGCCCAAACCGGTTACACGGGTTATCCCATTTACTGGTACATGGGTAGGCGAACACGGGTTGAAACCATATAATTGAACATGGATAGAGTATATGGGTGGACCCCGGATGGAAGGACGCATTGTATGTCCATTCAACATGGTGTGTTCCCATCTTCTACACAACATGTTCTAAATGGAATGGGCCATTGTAAACAGCCAGTACCCAGGTCTAATGAAAAAATCATGTGAATGTACTACCTATTACATACCTATATCTATATGGAAATAATATATTTTCTTTCATATCGTGGAAAAGATTCATTAGGGTTCATGCCCTTGATCATTTCCTTGAATTTTGATGTGTATAATTTCCTACTCAGAGAAGTACGATCCCTTAAAATGGACTTCCTAGATAGAGTTATTGGAATCCCATCCAAGAGGCCCATAATAGGATCTCCTATTAATTAATCATTACCTAGGTAGAGTTTTTGTTTTCTTATGACATGTTTCACCGAGCGTCGATCCACTAAAAAGAATGATACTCCAAATGGAGTTGTTGGTATCACTCCATGGGCCTCATTGTGATTCTCAACTATGGTATCATATCTCTCTCTTTATATCTATCAACATATCTCTATCTTGATAGTTTCTGATGAACAATACATCTCGGATGGTTTCCATCAGTGCTATCAGACTCAAGAGTGTGTTCTCTGGGATGGGATCTTAATGGAATCATTGAGTGAAATCCCTAGTGTTGGTATGATGTTATTGTGAAATACTGTTGGAATGTGTTTCTTGGTTTGAGTATATCTAGTATTATAGTTGAATGTGTTGTAGATATATAAAATATATATTTATTACTGTATATTTCACTTCTTTATTTCTTTGTGGTTTTGGGGTGTCCTAATAAGTATTTTAATAGTCACCCTGGTGTGGTATTTTCCGGAAAATGGAATTAGTTGTGAAGACTAGTAATGTTTTTAGACCCAATGAATGAAGTTAGATTTGTGAGTTCAGGTAGGCCGAGGATCTCGTACGAATTGGAGGAGTAGTCAAAATACCTATTTTTATTACAATATGGACATTGTACATTACATACTCTTTCTTTAGATGGCCGTGTATCATAGACATATTTACATTACTGCAATTTACGTCTTACCATACTTTGTTGTTTTGGATATAGCGGTATGCATGCATTTGGTTCTTAGTGGGTTTTACATTTCAGTTTTGTGTCGGCTTAGAGAAGTGTGCATATATACATATATATAGGAAATGACACCCATGTTAATGATATTCCTAATCGATGATAGTTACCATCACTTGGCCTATTGGACGTAGTCTTTGGGAGTCACAACTTGGGCCCCATAGGGAGGGATCATGATAGAGTGGTATCAGAGTTGGCTGGTTAAAGCATAGGGCCAAGATCTGTGTGATTTTTTTAGTGAAATTGAGTTTAGTGTTCTGAGTTTGGATTTCAAGATATAGACTCTAGTGTTCATGTGGGAAACTGACATGTCCATACACTAGGACTTTGATAACCTGCTTCTTGACTCATTGTATGAGAAAACTAGTTCTAGGGAAAATAATGGTACATTCATCACATAGGAATTGGTTATGGTTCCATGTCCTTCTTGATTAAACTCTACATATACTCTCAATGATCTTGGTACATCTTGTTTTCTTATAGTATACCCAAATATGCATACCATATAGGATTCAGTAGCTCGATCATGAGGATGACCCCCTTAGTGATGGGTCTTTGATACATGGACCATTTTCTTAGAAGTATCTTCCAGGTGGTGAACCATTCAAACCACCACCTACGGAATCATATGTGGTAACCAAAATTACTGGATTAAGAGGATTTCAGGATGAGATCACTTCATGAATTTTAGTGACAGAGACCCATCATGATCCTATGTGAGCTCAACCCTTAGGTGGTTGAGGATGGGCTTTAGGTGTTGACCCATGTTTTCCTCCTAGTCCAGGCATAAACATTTCAAATGGGGATCATGATCTCAGACTTCATCTAGGTATAGTAGGGTGATAATAATTTTTGTATATCCAACATCATGAACAAGTGACTATTTCCTTGATGGTGTTCTAGAATCTCTATAGAGATTAGTTCTCACTAGTTACACTGGGATATGTGCATATAAAAGAGATTCTTCAACTCCAGCATGGTATCTTGACCATGGATGACTATTCATAAAGTTTTAACAACCATTCTATTTACTTTATGGATTTGGGTATATATCATTACATTAAATATTGACCCATATTGGGAGTTCTATATAGAGACATCTGAGATATATTTATACCACTATGAATTTCGACATCAAAATATATCATAGTGATCTTTGGTGGTCAAATGAATATTTGTTTAGTAGAGACAATTAATGATAGTGAATCGTGGATGAGAAGGTGCGGTGGCCTCATAAGTAGGGGGTCGACATTAGACTTAGGGATCCAGGCATGACAGATGTTTTAGAAGGATATCCTAGGATAGGGGATCTACGAATATGGCCTCTTGTTCTATCTCTACTCAGCCTAATGGGAGGGGATTATACACATTGGATAGTAGGTTGCATATCGCTTGAGAAGTTCCAACATGTGGAGATTCTAACATAGAGGTGGAGATAGACCACCGAAGAATATAAAATAGTAGGAGAATGAAGATCCATACCGTTGAAGTCCTGGAAGAGGTGCTCAGAGAGAGGAAGAAGTTGGTTGATGTTTCAATTTTTTACGACCACCACCCCCAAGAGGTCCATACTAGGCTTAGGGAGTTATAGTAAATGGGTGAGGACAACTGCATATTGTCCTCACATATGAACCAAGGGTTCCAGGGATGATTCCAGGTACAATCTATGTCTTTTCTAACATAGATTCTATACAAAAAGACCCATATTGTAGTCATTAAATTCTTACCAAATATCTTTTTCATGAACTAGAGATTCTGGTTGAACATTTTACTTGATCCTTATTATTAAATGCACTCACTAGAGAATACTCAGTGATCACATATCAATGATGACAATGTGACATGAACCATGGATCTAATAATTTAGATCGGAACCTTATAGTGGATGCATCAAGGCCTTACCAAATCATTCCTAGTATGAATTTGTTATCTTCGGTCCATGCCAAGATTGAATGTTATGGGTGAATGTTGTAGTTTTCCACAAATAAAAGAATGAGGTTTTACATATTGTTGAAAGGAAACCAATGAATAATAGGATGAAATAATTCAAATCACAGTGCAAAAAATCACTCATGAGTTGGCTGGAATGATCCTTGATTTAGGATATGATATTAGTTTTCAGTTCCCAATAGTAGTTATAGAGTACTAGGATGCCTATCAGATGATATTCCAAGTTTATCTCCCCATCAAGAGACAAACATATGAATTGAATAACACCCAAGAATAACCCCAATATTCTCAAAATCATATCAAAGTTATCCATTATATCATTGCGATGAGAGTGTGATGTTGGTGGACTTGTAGTTAAAGGGATTCATGAGACCCGAGGTTTCACCTTGGTCATCCCAAGTTTTGATCTCCCAAAATAAAAATGGTATAATGATGTTCTGTGTGGACTACCAGTTCCTGAAGGAGGTGAATATGAAAAAAAAGTATCCACTAATGATGATTGACTACCTCTTCAATTATTTGAGATGGTCTTGATGGTTCTCGAAGGCTGGCCTTCAATCAGAATATCACTTGTTGCTAGTACGATATGAGGATATATAAATGGCATCATTCAGATACTGGTATGGTCACTATGAGTACATGGTGATTCCCTTTGGCATGATGAATTCCACATCAGTGTTCATGGGATACCTGAAGTATATCTTTCATCCTTATTTAGAGTGGTTCTTGGTAGTCATCATTATTGACATCCTTGTGTACTCGGAATCCGAGGAGGAGAAAACGAGACACATAACGATAGTTCAATATGTACTCATTGAGACGTAGAATTATTTGAAACTATATAAGATCCATTTCTTTATTCAGTTGGTCAAATTTCTAGTACATGTTATCTTTGCTGATGGAGTGGTAGTGGAACTAACCAAGTTGGAGGTAGTGTTAACCTATGAATGACCTAGAAGCATGAAAGAGGTACAACGATACCTTGGGATAGCAGGCTATTACCATATATTCCAATAAAATTTCTCCAGGATATTAGCACTTATTATACATTTGACTCAAAATGGAAATCCTTTCATGGAGAAAATGAAGTCAACATAGGCTTTCCAGTAGTTAAGGACGAGTTTGGGGTGTGCTCTGATCATGAGATTTTGGGAAGAGGGAGTCGTGGATGTAGTGTTCAGTGATTCATTCGGGATCAAATAGAGTATTGTATAGAATTAGTGTAACAAAGTGATTAACTATGGTACACAGTATTTTAGGCCTCATGATCATAACTATGTGTCATAATATATTGAGTTGGTGGTGGGTTTCTTTGCATTTATGATGTTGTGACACTACCTAATAGGAAAGAGGTTAATTATCTACTCTTATCACAAGAGTCTCAAGTATATGCTTTACTATAAGGATTTGAACATGATAGTGAGGTGATGGTGAGAGATCATCTAGGAAAATGAATTTGAGATTGTATATACTATTGGTAAGAGGAACATGGTGAAAGAAGCTCTCATCAGATGATATAGTTTGCAGTTTCTAAATAAGGCATCAGAATAGTTGGACTTGTTACAGTTATCCTTTTTTGTGGACCTGGAGCAGTTGACCTTTTATTGATGTTTTTCACCCCACCACTCATACAGAAACTGAAGGAGGCACAACTTGGGGATACTAACTGTGAGACATGCCAGCTCAGATGTCTGAAGGACATGCGCATCATGGATATTCACAAGGTAGGGAGAATGTTGTCCTTTTTAGAGAACACAAATCCATACCAGTGGAATTATTTGAGGATGTTCTATGGTAGACTCATTCATCACATTTTTTAGTACATCCATTTGTGCATAAAATAAACTAGGACCTTTGACCTCATTTTTGTTTGTTATGGATAATGAAGGCAGTGGAAGAGATCATTACTTTATGACAAACTTACCAAGAGGAGAAGGCTTAGAACAAGGTTTCAATGGGTTTATCACAACCCATTGAGTTGTGGGAATGGTAGTTAGATGGGAAATCTATGGCCTTTGTGATGGTTTTACTACTTACTTCATGGGGTCATGATTTAATCTCAGTGATCATTGACCAACCCTCCAAGTAGTCCCACTTCCTTGATATCCATGAGTATAGTTTAGTAGAGAGCTAGGGACACCTCTACATTCATGAGAAAATTCAACATCATGGGGGACCGTAAATTATAGTTTCTGATCATGATGATCATATAATATAATGGGGTTTGAAAGGAATTCAGGACAAATTTGGGACTTAGTTATGCTTGATCACTAAATTTTACCCCCAGATAGATGGCCATATGGCATGGATCAATTAGGTTCCGGAGGAAACGCTGCGAGTATGCGTGATATAATTCTCACTTAGTTTGGAGGATCACCTACAGATGGTGAATTTCTCATAAAAAACTATTCTATTCCACCATTAGTACAACACCATACTATATCAAAAATATGAGGGCATCATTTCATTCAAGGTAGTAGATATAACCATGTAGATACCTAACACTGTCCAATGTGGGTTGCATATGAAAAGTTGGTTTCAGGCATTTCAATAAATAAAAAAAATTGAATTTTTCTTTTTTTTTCTTTCTATTTTATCGATGAAGTGATGATTTATTTCCAAATAAACAATACAGAATGGATTCATGGTTAAAATCACAACCCTAAAGTTCATTGGAGTCTCTGAAGTGGAACCTTGAGAATTTTCACATGGGAAAATGATTTCGTAACCGAGATCGGAGATATATTGATGTTGTTCTAGATAGATCTCTCTAATAGTGATGATGTAGAAAAAAAATCTTCTTCTACCAGTTATCTAATCCCTAGGTAGGGGATTTTTTTATAATTCATTCCCAATTCTTTGATTCATTGATGAACAGTTTCCAACAAACAAATAGGTCGATCTGTGGTTTTATCGTTCTTGTGGGATGGGATTTAACTACGGGATTTTTAGGGTAGATTTTTGTTTGGACTTTCTAAAATTCTAATGACAATGGATTGAGACCGAAACAAAAAATTATTTGTGATCGTTCCAAGTTATTGTTTACATGGGTGTATTTCTTCACCCCCATTTATTCTATGCATTAATGGTTCTTTGTGAGTTATGAAAAATTGGTTATTGAACATCTCTTCAATGTAACAATGATCCAAAATTAATGATCTGTAATCAAGACGACATAGAGGAGTGGCGACGGTGAATAATATGGACGAATAATACTTATTTGGTAGATATAGTTCATCAATAAATTTTCATACGCATGATTGGAATTAGATTTCGTAGACGATTGAAAGCATCAAAACCATCAATTCAGTGTTTTAATAGAGATACGACATTGGGTCTACATTTTCAGGGTGAATGTAGAATTGGATCGAACACTAGAGGATAGTACGAGGCACAAAGAGGAAAAACGATATTTTAGGAAATTCCTGATAAACATAGCACGTAACCAGGGGTAACCTGGTGTGTGGCCCCCAATTAGTGACAATATGGGTTTTGAGTGTTATATAAACTCCACACAGCATGGGACCCAATCACACGATGTGTACGACCATCCTAGAGATACGGTGTTTATCTCAAGAGATACATAAACATGGGTTGGAATACATAGGTTTCCTGTATGGTGTATATCTCAGAACATGGATTTTCCTAGACAAGTTACACAGGTTTTTCCGTGTACTGGTACACGAGTAGGAATGCATGAGTTGACACCATGTATTGACACCCAGCAAGAGTACACAGTTGGTCCCCAAAGTGAAGGACACTGCAAGTGACCCTTCTACATGGAATGTACATGTCTTCAACATGACATGTTCAAAAAGACATGGTCTGTTGTCCACAAGCAGTTACCGAGGTGAAGGGACGCGATGTGTGACCCTACAACACACTATGTAGTATGTTCTATATGGATTGAATATATTTTCATTGTATGATAGACATCTTTCACTAGGATTCATGCCATTGATTAGTCCCCTTAAGGATGAGGTGTATCGTATCTTACTCATATTATTATGATACCTACAATAAGAATGCCCAGATATAGTTGATGGAATTCCATATAAGAGGTATGGAGTTGGTTCCTCTATTCATTCATTGTTCTATAGGTAGATCCCTCCGTAATGAAGTGAAAATATTAAAACAGGCATCGATCCTCTACATAGAAAATTAATCCATATAGTGTTTTTGATACCATCCAATGGCCCTAGCTTCGATGCTCAACTATGGAATCATATCACTCTATACATATCTATCATCATATATCTCTCAGGATGTTTACTGATGAATATTAACTCTCAAATACTCATAAATAGTTCTATTGGACACAATAGTGTGTTCTCCCCGAGGAGTGCTTAGTTGAATCTATGATCTGAATCCATTGTATATGTATGTGGTAGTTGTGAATTACCTCTAGATTGTGTGTCTGGGTTTGAATATATCAAGATATTCTTGTTATATGTTGTGTATACATGTAATATTTATATATTATTCTATCTTTCCTTTTTGTATTATTTTGTGGTTTCAAGGTGTCCTATTGAGTGTTGTTATACTCTACCATGCAGAGGCTTTCCATGCACGTGTTGTTTTTTGTGAAGATGAGTTTCCTTTTAACAGACCAGGACCAG
Organism: Viscum album; assembly: GCA_963277665.1. Taxonomy (NCBI): domain Eukaryota; kingdom Viridiplantae; phylum Streptophyta; class Magnoliopsida; order Santalales; family Viscaceae; genus Viscum; species Viscum album. Next base: position 1,032,679,854 of record OY728156.1, read on the forward strand.
ATAGAGAATTGTGGGTTATGAAATTCTGAGGTGTTCCTATGGATTCAATAAACAATCTTAGTGCATATTTGGTTTATAGTTTAGACATTTTAGTTTACAGACTCATTCTTTTTGTGGGCTTATATTCTAGCCTCATTTACATTACTGCACTTCACTTTCTGCGAAACTCAGTTGATTGGGATATAATGGTATGCATACATTTAGTTCTTTTTTGTTATTACATTCTAGTATTTTGAAGGCTTAATGATGTGTGGATTCATACTGGTACATCATCAATGCCTCTCCTATTAGTGATATGCCTTTTCTGTGCTAGCCACTAGCCCATGGCCTATTAGAGTCTGGTTTGGGGAGTTGTGACATGGGACCCACTAGGATGGGTCATGAAATGTTTGATTAAATTATATTAATGGATGAAACTATTCCTTCAATGTATTAATATTTTCTTATATTATTACTCCAGGTAATAAAATACCTCATCAAATCATTCAAATGATTTTTGAATTGAAAATGTTATCGATTTATTTTTAGACTAAGAAACCGATGACCTTTTAAGGGATAACATATTTATAGTTTGTTGATTACTAACATTATCATGAAAATACATTCTATAACTCTCCATTGATACTTGTTATTTTGTTTTTTCTTTCATTTCCATGTCTTCCTACATCGAACAGTAGAATGTGTCATCTCGGATGACCTTCACACATCCCTTTTTAATGTTAATGAGCAATTTCTAATAATATTTTTCCTATTATGAGATTTGAATTACAGTATTTTGAAAATTCAAACATTGGTTACTATGATCGGGTTCAAATTTCAGGGATGAAATTAATTTATAGGGAAGAATGTAACATCCTGAGATTGTTAAAGTATATAATATATTCGATAGCATACAAGATACACCACATCAATCATAAATGAATAACTAGATGTTATTATTTAAATGTTACCATTATAACCTATCCATTATAGGGTATCAATAGGATTAACCTAAAAATAAAAATATGGGTTACACATTTATATATAATTATCTCATTGATCGATTAATTATGAATGAAAATAAAACACTTTTTAATATCAATGGAAATGTTTTTCTGAAAAACAATCATAATGAGAACAATTATGATTATAAAATAATAAAATAACTCAAGTTGTAATATGTTAAATAAATAAATATATACATATATTATTCAATATAATTTTTATAATTTATACTATGTGATTTATATACAATACATAATAACAAAATATGTTTTACGGAGAAAAAAATATATTTATATAAAAAGTAGTTTTACTACATTTTGATTTAGATCTTATTTTAAATATTGTATTGACAGTTTTCTTTTTTTTATTATACAAAATATAATTCTTCATTGAAATTAGATTCTACAAATTTTCTTGGGTTGCATTTTTGTTATTTCATTGATAAGATTCATATATTAATAAATATAAAATATTTAAAATAGGGTTAGTTATTAAATATTTTCTAAAATAAATCATATTTGTATATATGAAACATTTATATTCAGCAAAGATTTTTTTGACCTTTTTATGAAAGATATTATTACCTTAAATGATTACATAATGAATATGCAGTAATATTTTTCATTAAAGGAATGATCAAATAAATGATATTAAAAATATTAAAATAAATATAATTTGAGATAATTAATGTCATACTCAAATATTATAGATGAATTGTAAATTTTATTGATGTGTTAGAAGGATTTTTTTTAATTTATATTTTTGTTATCATATTTTAAAAAACTCATGTAAGGAATAGGTTCAAAATGGACCATAATGATATTTAAAAAAATGTACTATTATATTAATTAATATAAATGTTCTTAAAATATATAATTAATGCCAATTATTGGGATATTTTTAAAATTTTCATCAATGGATAATTTATATGTCGTTTTTTAGATTATTTTTACTATATTAACCTCCAAATAGTAAAAGAATGTTTTCACAATAAGAGGTAAAAATGTTAAATAAGGACAAAACAAATTGGATTAAACAATAGTGAAATATTATATAATTATTGTTGGATGAATTTATATCAACCCAAAATAATACTATATTATAAATAAATATGCTTTGGGTCGTTTTCAATTGAAATTTAATTTACATTAATTTAATATTTTTGGAAATTCAACTAGTGCATGTCTACTCTCTTATAAAAGGGAACAACATGTTCTCATTTCATCACACATAAATAGAAATATAGATAAAGAAATCTATAAAAAATTAAAATTTTATGATACATACCAAAATTCCATTGCTATTAGATTTTGTTTAACACTAACCATATTAGCCTTATATTGTAATGAAAAAGACATGTTCTGATGAAAATGTCTCGTTTTTAATGAAGTGTTTATGCATTGTTTATTCAAAAAACACTTTTATGTATTATTAAAACATGATTAAATAATAAATAAAATACCATAAATATATATATGTGTCTTATTATATTCACATAATCACCTAAATCCATATCCAATTTCAACAAATGGGAAAACAGTTCATCATTTGTTTGAACGACAGACTACCACCTCACGAACTGATGTAATTTATTGTCGATCACTTTCTCTGAAAAATGGTTATGATGGTGTAATTATTGTTTATACATGATATTTATGGCATATATATCATTATTAGAAGATAATATATCAATTTTTTCTTACCATTCCATGAACATAGAATTTATAATGTCATTCGTGCGTACATATGATCTACCACCTTAGTGAAGCGATGTGATTCATTTTACATCACCTCCTCATATTGATGGTACATATAAGTATATTTTAATGAATCATATGATAATAATGAATACTAGGAGTGTATTTTAAACATAATCAATTAATTACATTTTTTTCATAATGATCATTGAAAAATGAAATCGTTACACATGCGTACAAATGAATTACCATATCTATGAATGTAACATAGTTCATTTTTGATAAAAATATTTAATAAATGGATTTAAAAGTAAGATTAATGTATAATAATAATTATTATGTAATTTTTATTACTTTGGATATGATGGTTTTTTGGAAACTTTGACAAAAGACAACATATCATTGTCATTTTGGACTCAAGTATCGAATAATGTCAAAATGTCTGACGTGAACATAAATTATTCTTTAATTGATTTAACTTTTTAGTATGTTATATAAATAGAATAATAAACAATAAAATGGTAAAAAAAATAAAGTATTTAATTAAACTTATTTTGTTATTCAAGAAGATAAATAACATATATGATGATTCAGACTCATGGTAAAGGACTTTTTAACTATATAAAGATTATTTTAAAGGTTTTACATATTTTCTAAATCCTTTTCATTCGTTTAAATGTTTTTCAAATAATTTTTATGACTGATTTTGTATATATAATAACTTTGTTTAAAATTAATCTTCTAATTTATTTGAATTATTTTAAAAATAGATTCTTTTATGGTTTTATGATAGGGACTTACTTTGAAATTCCATATTTTAAGGCTCATTTTCAACTCTTTTCACAAACAATCAAATGAAATGATTTTAAAAATATAAAGCATCAATAGATTCTCCATATATCATGATTATTTAATTATTTAATTATTACATTATAATTTTATCAATTTATTTTAAAAGAAAATGATTTCATTATTACATGTGAGGTTTACATATTATAAAAGTGATTTCTATAAGAATAGAATACATTAAGATCCAAAAGTGTTTTGTAAATGGGGTTGAAATAGTTTTCACGAATTTTATTTGGGATATTATCCTCAAACAACTAATTATGGACTAATCCCAATATATCTCAAGATATAATGGGCCGATCCCTATTATACCTCAAGATATGATGGGTTGGGTTCCATTATAGCTATAGATATGATGAGCGAGCCCCATTATGCCTCTCCAATGCATTGGGTGCTCTGAAGATTAACATTGACCATATGGTTATTCCATTTGTAAGGGTGAATGTAATAGTGATATCAAAATGATGTCCCAAGAGTACGAAAATATTATTTTATTCATGATAATGAGTTTTAAAAAAGAAAATTTTGGGTTTTCATTGTACCACAAGTCTAACGACATTGTTTCATTTTTCCCCATATTGATATTTTACCTAAATACCATGTTTTAAAAAAATCATAGGGTTTATGAAAGATTAGGGACAAGGATGAGATCAACGGGATAATTTTGAAAAATTTCATCAATAGAAATCATGTTTTATTTTAAAGAGTTTTATCTTGTGGAAGAGAAATTGATTCAAAGTTCATGTGTCCTATTGTATTATATGGTTTTACTTTATAAGGGTTTGTCCTAATTTTAGGAAACTGTACACTAGGAAGGTCCTAGAATTTCAATTCCTCAAATGGACCAAAGGCCTTCATTTTTTATTGATTTTTGATAATCGACCTTTCAAGGAGTGAGGTGGAACCTTTACATGTCCCGTAAGCATAAGAATTACATGGCACGTAGGGATTATATGAATTCTTTACCTTTAGGCTTCAAACAATGTATAAAACTTAGAAAAAAAAACTTGGAACTGATCCTCCACAACATCATTATCGTGAAATCAGATCCCCACCTTCGCATGGTTGTTCGGGCTTTCCCAAGCATGCACATGCTTCTACCGATTAAAGGATCCAAACCCTCTCATTAATGCAATCCTTTTAGCTTCTGCTATGGTGAAAGATCCTTGATCATCCTTCTTCTGAAGGTTAATCCATGTAGGTTGTCTGGTTTACATCTGCACTTAAGGTGGCTCGAAGGCCTTGATGTGGCTCGTAGTCCTTACTAACTTGAAGACCTGGGGCGCCTGAAGGGCTTAAAGGACTAGAGGACCAAATCAGTGGCCCAAAGGCCCAAACAAGGGAATATTCACGACTGCTATAGTGCCAAACAGTGCCTGCTACAGTTCCCGTTATAGTTCCTCCTACAGTACTGCACAGTTCCAGCTATAGTACTACTATAGTACATTCTATTGTACTGCTATAGTACCCCAGAAACTAGCATCCACTTGGATTTGATCCCAGGTCACCTGGATGCAAATAAGGAGTCCTCTCCAACTAGGTTGAGGCTCATGTGCCCTAGAACGTGAATTATAGTTAAAAACAGAAGATTAGATAATTTTTAAGCCCACTGACTAACAATCACGATCAATCACCTTATTATTGTTAATGATAAATTTTTAATATCCGTTATTACATTGATAATAATAATTTCCTCAATGTACATATTCTCACATGACACAAAATATCTCTTATTTGAAAAAACTATTTAGGTGTTATTCTAGATGACCTAAATATTTCCCTTTACCAATTTTAAAATGTATGTTTTTTTGAACCATTTTTTTGATGTGGGTTTTCAAAAAAGTAATTTTAAAATAATAAAACCACGATTGTTAAGTTATATTTAAAATTAATATGATTAAATTTATTGAAGTGGGTAGAATGGATCATCCTAATATTTTAAAAGACTAAAATGAGGTTTGAGAGCATAGACGAAATGTAACACTCTGCTCAAGGAAACCCCAAAATATTAATATATGAATATTATAACATATATATTTAATTGGAGAGTATAAATAGAATCAAAATAATTATTAAATATATATGTTTGACAAAATCAATAAATTTCCATTAGTTATTTATTTATAAATAAATCAAATATTTTAGTAAATTTATTTTATTCTTTATGAATATGTTTTCCTCGAAAATCCATTTTATTAAATTTAAATAGAATCTATTATGATTAGTATCTAGAGATTATATAATTTTTATTATATAACAATAATATAATTTTTGAAATATCCATGTCGAAATTATCTTTGTGGGAAAATTTTAGTATTTTCTTAAAATATTGACATTCATGTGACTAGTGAAAAATATTGACATTTATTGAAAACATCGTTATTATTTTAATAGTTTAAAATGATTAATTTTATTTTAAAATTATTTTAGAAATTAATTAGATATATTATATTAAAAAAAAATAACTGTGAATTATTGGAATCAATTTTATGACTGGATTTGGTTTAAAAATAGTGTTTACACACAAATAGTAAATTTTCAAAGAAAATCATTTTTTGCAATTTTATTTTTATTTTATGTCACACACTACCAACAATAAAAATTAAATCGTAAAATGGAATCCATTTTTGGAATCATTAGTATAAAATTTGGTTAATAAGACTCCTCTATATTTTTAAATATGAATTTTGACAATGATAAAAATATATCATTGGTAAATGGTAAATAAAGTTAATCATGGTTAAAAATAAGCGATGAGGTCATACATTTTTATTATAATACATAATGAATTTTAATTACTCTGATATTACATGAATTATTTGTGAATATTTTAGGGATTATTTTTGAGACAAGGCACGGAGACAATGTGCAATTCTGTGGCTTGGCGTTCTTGGAATAAATGTTTGAAATATATTAAACATATTTAAAAGCACACACAAGCAGTTTATCTAAGAATATGGAATACCATATAAACAGTTTCCTATATAATAAATATGAGGTAACTGTTGAGTTTAGAATATGATATATACCCAAGGGATGACTTAAACATGGTCGGCGCATGTCATTTGTGGAAAATTCATCGTCGGCGTAGATATAAATAAAATAATTAAATACATTATTTTATTTCTCATAATTTATGCAATGATTAGAAAATATTAAGATAAATTGTCTTGATATAATTATAGGGTTAGAATTATAACCCTGTAACCATTATAGAGCGATTAGAGAGAGTGTCCTTGGTTTTCACTCAATTAAATAGAAGCTGAATCATGGATTGATGATCAATGCCCAACAGATTCAATGGATCTCACCAACGTTCATGGTGCATCCACACTACATGTTAGAAATTAATTCCAATAGAGTTATGGAGTTTTTTATTTATATTTTCTATCCCTGTGAATATTTTATATGAAAATTCAAATCAATTGAAAAATAGATTCATTTTTAGATCGTCTGTTTTTTGGGAAGTGTAAATTTGATTTGGATTCATGTGAATTTTTATATTGGATAAATTTTTGGATTATTTGATTGTTGTTATACTATAGATGATACAAGATTAATTTTATCATTGATCATGACTCATTACTCATTATTTTTATTGTCCTTTTATTCCCCTGTTCTCTATTCATCATAGTCATTCTTTGTTTGGCCCACAGTTCGACATATCTTGATTAATCAATCATTGTCAACCTGTATCATGGAATAATGATCAGAAATCATAGATCCCGGAATGGAATGATGAAAAAGATATGAGAAAGTATTTTTCGGTCATGATTGATGATTTTCCTAAAAAGTGGTTTTCTTATCACATGTTAGAAAAAGTAGAAGAATCACAGATTCCAAATTCAGGATTTTTGAAAAAACCACATTACAAAATATGTAAACCGAATATACAAACCTTGTGGGTACACTATTATGGTAGCTAGGGTTTTAGAAGATAATAATTATAACAAGACATGTGTAACATATCAGATTACAAGTGTTCCTTCCCCATTGAATTAGAATATAACTAAAAGGGTACATGGACACTGGTTGGAGTACACATATTGGAGCACAATGTGTACTCCCCTACACGGAATCAACCTCGACCAGAATAAATGGGTGATTCCAGGTATAACAACACAAGAACATGTACACGGGATAAATCCATGAAATGTAACATGGGTATATTATAAGGGTATCCTACATGCTGTGTACTTCTACACATACATGATAAAGAGATTGGGGCCATTTACATGGGAATTGCCTGGGGTCAAGGGAAATTGTTTGTATCCCTTCTATATGATGTGTACATTATTTGAAATGGAATAGAGGTCTTGTAATATATATATATATATAACATGTTTCATTAGGGTGTATTACACTAAAACATTCCCTAAGGGTTAATTTCCAATCATCCCATACGCGTATGATTGTGATCCCCTTAGTAGGAGTTCATAGGGAGAGATGTTGGAATATTTTAGTTTGTCCCAGTGTGAGATTATTGATTAAAATTAATTTACAAGGTGGATTTCTTGTTATCACCCTGGAAAACATTCTCTGGATTCCAATCATATACTTAGATGTTTATCCATATTGAATTTTGAGATTTACACCATGTCCTGTAAATTTATCCTTATCTTTTTATTTTATATTTTCAATCATTCAATGTGATTTTCTAGATTTTGGTAGCTAAAAAATAGTACCTATTAGATATACATCCTCAGTACTATCAAACATAGTATTTTTTATCCCAGATGAGTGCTTTGTGGAATCTCCAAAATGGAATCCTCATATGGAATACTATTGTTATGATTTTATGTTTTAATGTGTGTATTTTTTGAGTGTATGTGGATATTATTGATATATGTTATGTAGAAATATAACTATGTTGAGGTAACTATATATTCCTTAATTTTATTTTTTTCTGTTCAAGTGTATCGCAAAGAGTATTGTTATACTAGCCCCAAAATGGGATTTTCTAATAGGTGTCGTGTCTTGTGATGACGATCGATCTTTTGAGAGAGTCTTATACAGAACTGGACCTAATGGTGCTAAGTGAGATAGGATTGATAGAGTTGTGTACCATAGTATTTTTTAAAGTAGTCCATGGTACGTGGTTTTATGTTGAACTTTTTTTAAAAATCATTCTTTTGGGATTTTATTTTTCCATGATTACAATACCTAATATCGTACTATAATATTGGGTTTATTTGTATGCATGAATAGTTCCCTTGTTCTTTTTTACAATTTATCACTATATATGATTGGATTTTTGTGTGTGTATATATAGTTAAAGGTCCCCCCATGTCAATGATATACCTAATCATAATTATTCCATAGCCCCTACCCTACTGGAGGTGGTATTTGAGAGTCACGGCGTGATCCCCTCTCTAATAGGTCATGAAAAGTGGTATTAGAGGAGTTAGTTGTACCATAGGATCATGATTATGTAATATTGGATTGGGAAAATGGTTTGACTTGTTTCATTTTTTCTCTATTGGTGCGATAAATCTAGTGTTGGTGTGGTGGCCAACATATCCATACCTCATTACACTAATCACCTAATTTTCAAATTAGTATAAGAGTGTACAATTTTATGGAAAAAATGGAACATTAATAATAAAGTATTGGGTTTTTTATTCCCTGTAATTCTTGAGTCATCCCTCCAGACATACTCATTGACTATGGTATATCTTATTTACATTCATAAATCCTCAATGGTGTATGCTAGTTTGGATTCTGTATCATGATCACAAGGATGATGCCCTCAGATATGAGGCATTGATACATGGACGAGTTCAATAGGTGACACCATTGGGTGGAACACCAACTCTCATACACCTTGTGGACCATTATTTGGTACCTGATGTACTAGAGGATGAGGTGTGATGGATGAGCACACTTCACGAGTTTCTGAAATAGAGACCCCTAATGTTCCAAGGAAATCCCAACACATATGTGGAAAATTACAAGATTCAGGTGGTGAAGAATGTTTTCTATCTAGTTAGGACACCAGAATATCATATGGTTGTCCTGGAAGTGGTCCATCTTAATTTATCAATATGGTGATGGTGGGGATTCGTGACCTTGTCATATAAAGTTTAGTATCGTGTAATGGATTGATTTTGAGAGCCTTTTCGGAGAGAAATACTCACCACCTATACTGATGTATGTATATATCCATGAGCTTCTCCATCTCTGGTAGGGCCACATGGAAATTTTTTTTTATTAATTGAGGTTTACCAACCACTCATGGTATTCAAATAATATATATTGTGAGAAGTTCATTAAGGCTCATAATTTCATGAAATGTATTAGCTGATACATTTGGGCCAATGTTATTCATATATTCATTCCTACATTTGTTGAGGTGTTGGAGAATGATTTGGTGGTTGAGAGTTTCTTAGCTAAATATATATAACAAGTGATTAGATTTAGAGGGAATATATGAGATGATACCTCGGAAATATAGAGATGATATTATTCTTATGGACCTATACATGTGAGACGTTTCAGGAGGAGGTCCCAGGATATAGTATCTACAGTTCAGGGCTTAATGGCTGGGTTTAATTATCCAAGGGAGAGGCATTGATACTCATGTGGTGGAAGGGAACATATTTCATGATATTTTGTGACCCTCCATACATCTAAATGAGAAATCATGTTTGGATTATATAGGTAGACAAAATTAATGATGTCGGTAGTTTCAAATGTAAGAGGACCTAGAAGATGAGCTGGGAGTGTAGAAGGAGGAGGTGGATGCATTGACCTATTAACCCCAACATGCCCAGGTTGTCCATGTTAGGCTTAGGGAGTAGGAGGATTAGGGTAAGGATAGATTCATGCGGTTAAAGCATACTACCTAGAGTCTTTGGGAATTATTTGTGGGATGATCTATGTATTTTATAACTAAGACTCAATATTGATAGACACAGGTTCAAGTCATTCCTTTCTTTACACATTCAATTTAAATTAGATACAGATTTTGGTTGAGCCCTTGGATCAAACATTTTGCAAGGAGACTCTTATTGGAGAAACTCAGTGATCAAATACTTTTTCCAATAGTGTGACCTAACTCTTGGAGGTTAGAGTTTTCATTGATACCTTTTTGTATTAGCGATGATTCTTTACAAATTCATCAGAGGTCTGACGTATTTATCCATGGTTCATGCCCATATTCGATGTTTCACGTGGAGGATGTAGTGTTTCCCTACTAACAGGACCATGTGAACCTTTGATGGTGAAGAAAGAAACCCACACAGTAGATGATGGACACATTCATAGGAAGGTGTATCCATGTACTCACCAATTGTCTAGCCACACCATTTTTACATTGGATGTTATGACTTCCCAGTTTCCTACAACAATGGTGATGTTTGAGGATGTCTTCCTATGGATGTTCTAAGTTTACGTCCACATAGGGACATTGATTTCTCAATTGATCTACACAATGGGATCTCACTAATATCTTCCCCATCATATCAAATGGATCCCACAGAACATTGTGATCTTTGGGATAGTGTGAATACATGTAGAGAAAGGGATTTGTTATACCAAGTTCTTCAATATGGGTAGCCACATTTTTTTTAAAAAAAAAGTTGAACTAGAGCTTCAGGTTGTGTGAGTATTATCGATGCATGAAATAAGTAACCATGAAGAATAGGTATCCACTACTAAGGATCAATTACCTATTTGATCAGTTGATTGGATCATGATGGTTCTCTTTGGTTAAAGTTAATTGAATCAATCAATAGTTGTTAGTATGAGATGATGATATAGTGAAGATGACATTTAGATTATTTTAATGTCACTATGTTTACTTGGTTATTCCATTCACTTTGATGAATGATAGATCAATGTTCATGGGAATCATCCAATGGACCATTCATCGATTATTTGGATGATTCGTAGTAGTATTCAAAAATTATATCCATGTATACTCCACTTCATAGGAGGAGCAGGCAAGACACTTCAGGGTATTTGGGGACATACTATGAGAGAACCAGCTTTACGTAAATCTTTTGATGTCCTAGTTTATGACTTTGGTAGTCCATATTGTCGGATATGTTATCTTATTATATGGCGTGTCATTGGACCTCGTAATGGTAGGGGAAGTGAATGCTTTGGAGCCACCCAAGGGAGTGATGAATGAATAAAAATTGTTGGATATGGAATGATAATACAATATATTCATACCATATTTCTCAAAAATATCTTCACCCATGATACCTTTGACCCAAAGGGGAACATTTCTTGTTGATAGAGAGGTTCCAGTAGCAAGTTTTTAGTTGAATCTATGATTAATGGGTTCTCCCATCATGATATTTTTAGAGGATTGTGTCTTGTTTGGTGTGTTATGTAATTCATCGGGAACTAGGCTTCTATCAAAAAGTAGAGCCAAGTAGAAATTTCATAAGGTTCATATTAGTTGACACCACATGAAAAGATATACATGACCCATTATATCGACTTTGTAGTGATTTTTTTCACATTAATGATATGAAGTCACTACATTATAGTCGAGTGGTTATTTTCTATCCTAATCATATGGGTATCAAGTATATCAGCTCTCATAAGGATATTAACATTAGATAGTGTAGATACCTAGAGTTCCTCTAGGATTATAACTTAAAAATTGTCCATACTCCTGGTAATGGAACATTTTAATAGATTCTCTTAAGAGGATGTCTTGTTCACTATTTTTGAATGAGGTGTCATGGAAGATGAACTTATTGCAGTAGTCCTTTATGGATGGTGATAAAGTATCTTACCACTAGTCGTTGGTTTTCACCCCTCTTCTCATACAATGAGTCAAGGAACTGTATCATGGGGATTTTGATTTTGATACCCTATGTATTAGAATATCCACATAACAGGATCTTGATGGATTTTCTAAAAGTGGGCACAATGTAGTTCATTTAAAAAATTCACGATTGAATTAGTGATGTTGAATTTGGAGGAATTAATATTGTTTCAAATGCCTCTTATAGTGTTACATAAATGTGATTAAAATATGAAATAGGAAATTATACATTAGTTTTGGAGGACATTGATGGTGAAATGAGTTTCTGAGTTTGTCTCTAGATTCCTTACATACACGCAAGTAAAGTATGAGAACAATGTTCCAGAAGGTTTTCCTCAACCCGTTCAAGATAAAGAGTAGATGTGTAATGATATATCCATGGAATCGATTATAGTACAACTATATATGAATATGGGACACAATTTCATATGGGTGATTTTAGACTAGCTCACCAAGTATGCCAACTTCGTACCTGTCCATGAAATGATTTCCAACTAGGGATTGGGAACCACTATGTTCAAATTATAGTCAAACACTATTGAGTTCCATTGAGGATAATTTATGACCGTGATTCATGCTTCAAGTCCCTTTTGTGTATTGGGTTTCCAGTGGCATTTGGGACTTGGTTACCATTGATGAGAACAGTCCACCCCCAAAATAATGACCAAACATTGTGGACCATTCTAGTTTTAGTGGTCATACTATGAGATTCTATGTTGGCCCTTGGTATTATTTGAGAGTATCACCAACCCCTGGTGAATTTTTCTTATAAAAAATATCATTTAACATATGTATGGAACCATTTGATGCTTTGTATGAGTGACATTGTAGGTGGAAACTTTTTGGGTCTGACCAAAAGGAGTCTACAATCATGGGACTAGTGTTGTTGTGAGAAAGTACTAAGAAGGATTAGATCATCAAGGAGAATATGTACACTGTACAGAGTTTTCAAAAGTCTTATACAGAAAAATGATGGGGGCCTATGGAATTCTAGTAAGGAGTCCATATGTTCTTTTGAGTTTCACCTTGACATTGATTATTGATTTTGGTCCTGGGTAGTGAGAAATAACCAAGGTTCATTGGACCATTTTAGATTCTATATAGTGTTGGTGAGGTGGCATACCACTTATAACTACCTCTATAGTTAGAAAATGTACATGACATCATCTAAGTGTCACATTTGTGGAGATATGTGCATGACCCATCATACATTATCAATTGGGGAGATTTGGACATCGTAGATCGAGCTACCATTTCTGAGCACCTGGTAGAGATAAATTATTGGTAGGAATGGATCCCCCATGTGTGAGAGTTCTTTAAATCTGAGTTAGTGGCAGCATGGGAACCATTTAGAGGGTACATGGGAGATGGATGATTAAATACTTTCTTAGTACCCACATATATTTTTTCATCCTTTATTTAGTATTTTTAAAACATAAATCCTCTTGGTGGGGAGAATTTAATGGATCGTATTCTCTATGTCTTATTTTTGGAGGATTTATGAATTATTGTCATGACTTGGTGTTGATAATGAGTGTGATTCTGAGTCCCAGAGTGTCTAGAATAATAATTTGAAACATATTAATCGTATTTTATATCACACATAAACTTTTAATCGAAAAATAAGATAAATTTTACATTGTTCCTTAGATTAGAAATATGAGGGAACTGTTAAGCTCACAACATGAGGTTAACACTAAGTGATACTTATCCTTGATCGGCATAGCACATTTGTGGAAAATTGATCACCGAAACAAAGAGAAATAAAATAATTCAATATACTATTTTAATTATATTAATTGATGTAGTGATTATAAGATATTTAAATAGACTATTATATAATATTTATAGGGTTATCTTCATAACTATGGAACCATTGGAGAGCATTATAGAGGTAACAAAAGGATTTCTCTAATAAAAATGTTGATGATATCAAGGATCAATCGTTGACATTAAAATGATTCAACAAATCTTTCCAACGATCAAGTCATAACCTCGTTCTTCATTATCAATTGATCCAAATCGAGGAATGGGATTTTTTATTTTTATTTTCCATCCCAATTATTATATTCTTTATGAAATCAATACTAATAGATTAAAATATATATATTTAGATATATAGTTTTAATGGATGGGTTAGTTAAATCGGGATTAGTGATAATTTTATTTGTGATTAATTTTTTGAATAGTTGATTCTCATATTAGTAGAAATGAATCAGGATTGACGTGAACCTAAAACAATATTTGTTCATATTTATTTTTCTTTTGTTTTTCTCCTTGGAATATTTGATTATCATGCGCATTCATTATTTGCACCATGGATTGACATATCCCTATGAATTCATCATCATGCACACATTTCTTGGTTTAATGATCTGAAATACTAAATCTGGGATTAGAATGACATGAATGGGGTGTGACCTTGGTAGAACTAGCATATCATATGATAATGGTAAACAATCTCTCTTTATTTTCCATCTAATAAAAAATGATGTATTAGTTAATTTTCTTAGTGGATCAAAGGTCTAAATAGTTTTTTTGATGATGAAAATGTACTTCATGATGTGACTGATGAATTTAAGGGTTGTAAGTCACTGGATGGAACATCAGATGAAAGAGAATATGCATTGATTCCAAATATGGGATTCTAGAAAATCCTGTGATACCAGGTGTGTAAGAAGGATCTACATACCATTTGGGCCCCCGATGTAAGGAATAGGGTTTTTGAGAATATTATGTATAACAAGTAATGGACCCCTATCACATTGAATTAGGTACCTCCCTTGAGATACAACATGTACCTCAATGGGAGCATATACATGAGTGAGAGTACATGGGTTAGAGTATGTATTGTACTATTTTACACAGACACAACCTAGACCAGTGTACAAGGACTATGTTATGTAATGGTTCATGTGAATCTGTAGATGGGAAGAAGAAATGTTTTGACGCACTAATAAAATTCATGAGTATCCTACATGTCATGTACTTATACATAGACATAAGCTGATTACATGGCTGGACCCTGGGTCACGGGACAAGGTGTGTGACCCTTATACTCTCCTTGAACATTCTTAGACAAGGATTAAATCTTTTTTCATATGTATATTGAACATGTTTCTTTGTGGTTTCCCCACTTATCCATTCCCTAATTTTTAATATGGAATACTATTATACTACTAGAAATATAATCCCTTGAGGAGGACTTCATGGATAGAGTTGTTGAAATCCTTCCGTGGGGATCATAATGAGATCCTCTATTAAACATCATTCCCTAGGTGGTGTTCTCTATATTATTGTAACCAAAATAACATGGGTGTCAATTTAGTACATAGTAGTTTAATCTAGTTTGATTTTTGGTATCCGCTTAAACATTGGGTGTGATCCTCATATGATTATCAAATGTCACCAAACATGAAGCACACACTTATAAATGGTGATACTTTAATATTTCTACCTTCCTGAAGGATTTCATCTGTGCTATCAGACTCAAGAGTGTGTCATCCCAGAACAATTTTTTGTGGACTATTCACGCTTGAATAATTGGATGGAATAATAAGGATTTTAAATTCCTTTTAAATGATGGTATCAGTTGAGTATATCTTAATATTCTCATTATATGTGTTGTAGAAATATAAAATTTTATAGTTGATTTTATTTTCCATTGTTTTATGTTTTGTAATTTAATGTTGCCCTGCTGAGTATTATTATACTCACCCCTGCATAGTCATTTCAAAAACATGTCGTGTCTTGGGAAGATGATAAGAATTTGAATAGATTATTAGACATACTAGGACCAAATGGTGTTAGAGATACAAGATATACTGAGGTGTGTTACTAAATTTTGATGACATAATTCTATATTACTTAATTTCTATTTCAATTTTTGTTTCATTCTATTTTTAGTGGTCTTGTATTTGTCCATGTTTACATTCCTTTACATCCTATCATACTCTGGTTGTGGTATTTAGAAATATGATTAAACGGTTGAACATTTTTTTACATTTCCCTGATTTATAGGCATGTAGCTGTAATTGTTTTGTACATATACATATGATAAGGCCTCCCATGTAACTGATATGCCTACTCAACAGTTGTCTCAGTCCCTTGTCTTTTGGGATGCATGCCTGAGGAGTCTCAAAACGTGCCCCTCTAGAATGGATCAAGGAGTGGATGAAGGTAATTCTATATTTTTCATTGTAGTATTTTAAATTATTTTTAATGGACATGTTTCCATAAAATAACCAATATATTATTTAAATCAAAGAAATTTGAAAATTTCCACTCTCATAGTTCCAATTATATCATTTGTGTTCACATATGGAAAAAATAAAGTTGTTAATAAATAATAATGTCCATTTTGTATATAATGAGATTATATTAATGATGTTAATTTGTTGATACAATTAGTGATTATATAATTAGATTAAATTATTAAACAATTCAATTATAGTAATTTTTTCAATTAATTAAATAATAAAATAAATTTCTCAAAAAATATTAAAAGTATTTTAATAAGAAAGAATTAATGTTTTCCATGAATTATATAGATATATAAATAACATGTTATGGATGTCATAAATGATTATATTATAAATACCATTTTTTCTTGACATATTTAATTTCATATTAGATGAATTGTGTGAAAAAAAATTCATATTATTTTATTAGAAATAATCTTTTATTAAATGTTATAAAATGTATAAAAATATAAATTTGTAAAATAAAGTGGGATTTAGTTTAAAAAACTAAATTATATATCTAAGTCTTTTTTACATTTATGGTAACATTCTGGACCACAAACGTGAAACGTTTTTTAATATTGTTGTAGTGGTCAACAGTGTCCATGAATGGTTAAATATAAATGGTAATGGTGAAAACATGAAAAAAAATTATTAAGATTTTATTGGATGATAAGGATTTAACTCATAATAATATTATCATTGTGTTATATCATTTTAGATCAATTTATATAAAAAAATATGTATTAATTTAATATTTTAGTGAATTTCTAGAAGTCTTCTTCCCTCCATTATAAATCAAGTCCCTACTGCCTCTTCTTTGAAACAAATTAAACCATATATCTCAAACATAAACTAAAAAAATACATTCTAAAATTCATTATCAATATTATAGAGGTTATACTATTCACAACTTTTCAACCCTGAATCCTTAATATGAGATCAAAAGGGGTTCCTTCAATGAACTGGTAATCACCTTAACAAGTTATGTTTATTATTTATTATATACTATATATAAATATATTATATTTATGATAAAATTATATATTATGTTTCCTCAATATATTTAAATATAATATTGGTTATTTAACCACCATTATCCACTTTTTTACCATCAAATGAGTTGTGAAAGCATCCCTCAGGCTTACGAATGACTTACAATCTCCACATAGTGATACAATTTATTTTCCAACACCATTGTTTATATATGGTTATTATTATAGGTTTAATATTTTTAAAATTATACTTAGAAAATTATTATAATTTTTTAATTATATTATCATATCCCCCATCATACCATACAATCCATTTAAATATAATAAATCTACATGGGTGTACATGTGGATTACTGCATCCATGAAGTGATATAATGTTTTTAATTTGTGTATCACATGTGTGGTAATACGAAAATATTTAATTAATATAAATAAATCATATGTATAATAATGATTCTTTAAAGTTGAATTATTATTCACCTTTCTTTATGTTTGTCTTTCAAAAAGTGAATCCATGGTACACACCTATGTATGACCAACCATCTCCGTGAATGGTGTAATTCATTTTTAAATATATAAATTCAATAGATGACTGTATATATATATATATATTGGATATATATATATTATTGATTTCATGAATAAAATTTTAGATATTATGGGGCCATGATCAATCTACATTGTTTGAAACTATCAAACTAAAATGTACATGGAAGATGATGTAGTTACCACCAAAAAAATGTTTTTAACAAATAATTATTAACCGAAACATTATAAAACTATATAATTTTGTAATATATGTTTTGATGTATATTATAATTATTTTTTAATATAGGTATAGTTTAACTTTATTTATTATATAGTAGGCTTGAATACATATGAAGGAAGTGGGGCATGAGGGAAGGGTTTCTCATGTCACTTTAACTTTTAGGAGACATATTTTCTACTGACATCATGTTTATTT
This sequence comes from Viscum album, assembly GCA_963277665.1. Taxonomy (NCBI): domain Eukaryota; kingdom Viridiplantae; phylum Streptophyta; class Magnoliopsida; order Santalales; family Viscaceae; genus Viscum; species Viscum album. Next base: position 1,032,698,369 of record OY728156.1, read on the forward strand.
TGTATCACATATATAATATACATCAATATGTTATGTCAGGAAAATTTCATATTCATTGAATTTAATATTCCTTTTTATGTTATACTTTCTTGGTTATTATGATTGAAATTTTAGCAAATTTGTATGGGTTTATATAACAATGTCAACATTATTTGGAATCATTTTTGGTTAATTCTCCATTGGAGGATTTATTTAATATTTTTTATATTAAAAATAATAAATTTTATATACACATTTAATTTATATAAATTTCAGTAATTCTATTTATTTTTTTCTTTCTATGTAATAATTATACTGAAATAATATTTTACTGAGAAATGACAATGTTTTTTTACAAAGCCTAGAATCTTATTCTTTGATATCCATATATTCAATAGACCATCTTAAATGATAATTTTTCTACTATAAAATGATTTAACAAATAATTTATCCAATTTTATAATTATATAAATTTTTTATGTGGAATCTTTTTATCCTTTTCTAAATGAGGTACTCTTTTATATTTCTTTAGAAAACTATTAAAGGACTAATTTTTAACTTATAGGTTATGAATAAAATTTCTCACCATCAGGACCACTTATCATATTAAATCATCTATTACATGATTATAATGTTATTTTAAAATATAATGTTTTTGATAATATTTTAGAATTTTTTATTTAAAATTTTGGTTTTGAAAATTAAAACAATATTCTTCGTAAAAATGATTATAATGATATTTTCATATTATTTCAACACATAAATTTAAATTACCATTTATTATAATTTAAATCCACTACCGATATGTTGTAATGATACATACTCATTATTTATATAGATGGATTATAATCTGTGTGACTGGGGAAATATTGACATTGGGTATGAATGTTTTTCAATACAAATGTTTGTGTTTATTATCAATTGAATTGTTATTCCCTAATTTCATATGATGAATTAATTGAAAATAGTAATTGATCGGTGGGGAAAACTATAAACACTAAATGAATTTTTAGCTATCATGAGGAAAACTCATCTGGGTATTTAGTGGAGGACATATCCACTAATGTAATATTTCATGGAATGAGGCCATGACATTAATTTTATTATTTTTGAATTACTGAATTACATCATTAATATACTATTTTTATGTTCAAATGATTATTTTAATAGTTATAATATTATTAGAAAATATTCAAACTTTTTTGATTATTTTTATACAATTATTTTTTCAAAAATTTTACCACCATATTATTATCCAATATCATGTAATTCATTAAATTGAATAAATGTTCTGTTATCCACCTTCTTGTGTTTATAATTATTTTTTATTAATGAACATTTCTAATGTATATTACCCTTTATGAGAGTTTTATCTCACCCATTATTTTTTTATATTCCATATGATATGATGACGGAATCCTTGAACGAGTTCTAGGATTCAAAATAATTAATTTTAATATGTTCTATTTTAAATATTCAAATGTAATGGGAGATTAAAAAATTTATATTTTTTCTATAACTTGAAAAATATTTATTTTATTAGGATATACTCATTTATAACATATGAAAATTTAATAAATTGTCTTCCATCTATAGAATATAGATAATTTGGTCGTCGTATAAATAACTCAAATAGTATTACTTTCAGAGTTTTGAAAATCATTTTATTTATTTTATTAATACTTCAAGAAACATCATGGGAGAGTTTCATTATAATTATGGAAATTCTATAATCCATATAAAATTAATGAAAAATTAACAAAAAAATCATCATTCAAGTTAATATTTTTTATAAAAAATAACCTTTGTCTATCCCAATATTCAAAATTTTAAGATAATAAATTAAAGTGAATCCCATTTTGGACTTCTCATTATATAAAATAATAAAAACGTAAAAATAAAATTAAAATTCAAAAAAGCACTATTATTATATATTTTTATGTTTATCGAAGACAAATACTCATCTAATAAATATTTGTATAGTGGTAGGTTCATTTTTGAGTCCTCGTATTATTAGTCATAATATAAATAACAAAATTTACTATTACCAATATGAGATAAATTTTAAAAAGTTACAATTAATATAGAAATAACAAAATGCAATATTTTTACAAAATTTGGACTGACTAGTTCAAAATAAGGAACACATTTTTACAATTTAAATTCATATAAGTCGCTAAATTTATTTAAAAATAATACAAAAAAATTCAATAAGAAATGGTATTTTGAGAAATATATTTTTAGGTATAAAAATGGGTTTACATGAAATTCATTTATAAAATTCATTTCAATGAGTATAATTTTATTTTTTTTAATAAAAAGGATATTGAGAAATATTATTATTAATTTATAACTGTATTTGACTTATTAAATAAATTAAATGAAAATAAAATATTCAATAAAAAATATAAGTTTTTTACAATTAATTTATAAATAAATCCTTTAAAAACACTAAATAATTATTTCTAAAATTATTTTAAAAATAAAATTATTAATTATTAATTAATTTTTTAAATTTAAATTATATTTGTTTGAAATCATGTTTTTATATTAATCCATATAATTCCTAAATTACAAAATTTGTTAAAAATATATATTTTTCCAATGGACTAAAATATCATATATTTTTATATAATGAATATAGATTTATAAAATAAAATTAATGAATATTAAGAAGACATAAAATAATTTATCATGAAATTTCCTCCATCATTAAACTTAGTCTCAATTTCAATTACATGAGACATACATCTTAAATATTAATCAATACAATATTATATGGTATAAATATTTTCTTGTTGACATTTCATATTTTAATTTATATTCCATTAGGAGTTTCAGTTAAATTTAATCATTCCATTTTCTTTGACGTTAAATTAATATATCACCTATTCATAGAGGTGATTGTTAAATTAATTTACTTGCATTAAGTTATAAGAATTATTTTTGAATTCATCTATCTCAGATTGGTTTCTTTCACAAAATAATTATATTATATTAAATTTTATATTACTTTTTTGTGGTTTTCATGTCTTCTTGAATTTTAATATCTCATTTTCTAACAATTCTACAAAATGTTTTCTCCTCTGAGGACTCAAACTTATATCTTCTTTATAGTAATGAATATTCTTATTGTAGTTACATATTAATTATAATTTAACAAGAAATATATACTCTATACAAAAAAACACTCTAAGCTCAATTTTCGTTCCCATTGAATTTATTAACCAATGGTAAATATTATTAATTATAATATTTTCCACATAGTTCATTTTTTTACATTTTTTAAATTTTTTTTAAAATGAATATAATTTTTTATTTTTCTAAATGGGCCCCATTTACCACATTTATATTGGTATCTTATTATGAAAATCCCTTCCCTAGATTCCATGAATTTTCAAAAAAAATCCTATAACCATTACTATGTGAAATTTTTATTTAATATGTAATGGTTATTTTTTAGAAGAATAAATAAAGGGATTTCATTCCAAATATGAATATTTTTATCTCCCACTCTGAATTAACATTTTTAAATACCATTTATTTTCAATGATAAAATATTCATTATTTTTTTAGAATTAATTTTTTATATGATCCAATTTTACATATTTATATGAAATTTATTTATGTTTCTTAAAAGATCATTTTTACAACAATATTTTAAGATATTTATAAGTTTATTTTTATAATTTCCCATACAATTTCTTCTTAAAATATAAATGATATATATAATTTAGAGGTACGTTTCAGGTTTAACCATTTAATTTTTTATGAATTTGTTCATATTTCTCCTCTTTCAAAATGAATATTCTTTTATCACACTTCATCATTCTATTGTATTAATTATTATCCTTTATGTCCATATTATTTGATATTATTGATATATTCTATATTTCATCGATTACATATATATAATATCTTTTTAACATAACAATATACAAATTACTATATATTGTGTTTTATTGTAGGATTATTACATTTAAAACTATTTAACTTATTGAATGAATTTTTTTTAACAATATCATAACATTTTATATTAATAAATATTTTTAATGATTATTAAGGTGGGAAGATTTTGTATTGTGTTGTTTATTCATTTAATAATTTATTACATGAATTAATCTTCATTAATAATGGGTAGAAAATGTGATCATATATCCCCTCTATTCAATGGTATGTCTCATAATACAATATTACATGTGTATTTAATGAAAACCACACTCATTTCTATAAGATGTATTAACAAGAATCCTCGATTGTTTGTTTATGATTACTGAAATTATAAATTTCACCTATATAATCTCAATTATTTTTTCTATGTTATGATTAATTTTTTTTCTTTCTACGGATATATTTCAGCGATGTGTAATAATTAATATGGAATTTATTATTATTGTTTAATGATATCATATTTTTCATGACTTGTTTATTCTATGATGGCTTCAATTGTATATAAATGATTAATAAGAATTATATCTCACTATTATCATATTTAAATTTCCCTTGGTTATGGAGATGATTAGAATATATCATATTCATAGATGGATTACATTAGTGGAGAATTTATGTTAGAGATATTGAAGACATTTGTTAATGTAAGGAGTCCTCAATTTATTGATAATTGTCCCAATTTCATGGGAATAATCAGAGTTTTGATAGTAAAATTTTTTTCAAGAATATCAACATCTATAAACCTAAATGGTATTGGGTGTTTATTTGAATCAATAATTCACAAATTTATTTTAATTACGTAAATTTATATTTGGTATATTTTTTTGATTTAAAAAAAAGTCCTAAATAATATGTGTTTAATATAAGATCAATGAACGTGGTAATGTGGAATTAATTATGGCATTAATGTAAGGATTATATATCATTATTTTTAAGGAGTTCATATATTGAGGATAATTTAGGTGTTTTAGATACCATAATGGGTAATTTGATTACATTTTATTTTACATGTAATGTAATAATTAACCCTTAGTTAGTCTTAGTTGATTGGATTTCTAGGTTATTTAATATATTTTGGGATATTTTTATTGTTTTTTATGAGAAATAACTAATCGAGTTAAAGGTATCCATTTAATATGGAATATAATTTATTCCATAGAAAATTAGGTCATTTTAAGGAAACATTAATATCTATTTAGGATTATACGTTATCAAGTTATATATTTTTTGGTATGATATTAATATTATTTTGGAATAAATTTAATGATTGAATTATATTGACATTGGTTTAGATTAAATTTTTGTCTTGGATATATTAACATGTATCTAAATTTAATTCTTATTATAAATTTATATTACTATAGATTACTGTAAACCCTAAAGATAAATCTAAATATCTGAAAAGAACTCCTTAATCTTTTACTTATGAAAATAGTCCGTGGTTTATTTGTGATGAAATCACTTCTAGGAAACCGTATTTTGTAATATGATCTAGCTCTAATTAGTCTGGGGAAAATAACACTAAATAATGTTGGTTTAGTTTTAATTCAATCTCTACTCGGTGCACAATAATAGTTCATAACTGGAAAACTAATTTGATAATCATAGGGGAGATTTTTTAGATGATTCACAAGAATGTTATGAAACATTACGAAGGGTTTGAATAAATTAATATATCATGGTTCTTGAATATATTAAAAAGAATATCTATCTTCATTTGGGGGAGAAATTTCAATTTCATTCAGGATGTTTTTTTAATGGGTTAGTTGAAATACCCAATGATTTACTATGTTTTATTTCAATCCCAGACACTATTATTAAGAGATTGTATCACACAAAACATAGAACTGAAATGATCTAGGATACATTAAAAAGATAATTTTATATTTATTTAATATGACTATAATAATATATCCTTTTAATTTGTGGGTATAAATGAAAGAGATGAGGTTATGAAAACTATATATAAAGATGAATCAGTGGCATCTAGAATTTTTAGTCATCCACACAGGTCTCTTCTGTTAGATATTAGAAAAGAATAATTATCACTAAGAATTTCCTTATATATTTTCCATATTTGGCTTCAAAAATTATGAGTTGTGAGAAATATATTAATGGAGATGTTAATGTTCATGGAAATCTAAACTAGATCCATGATTTCTAATTCACTAACCATGATGAAAACAATTTATTAAATTACACTTATATTTTATGTAGAGGTATTGAAGTGTATTGTATGTAGTTATTAGGATGATATAAACATGTAATTTTTAATGTACTGTATTTTTTAAATTATTTATAATTTATAAAGAATCAAATTTAAAATAAACATAAATAGTATGGATTAATGAAATTGGTTCGATTAATTCTTCGTAAATAAGTACTCAATTATATAAATTGTTGTTAAATATTTTTATATATAAAATATATATTTAATGAAATTTTTTATTAATTTATATATTATTTATTGTTACCATATTAAAATAAATTAATAGCTATTTAAATAATTAAAAAAATTAAAATTTTCTAATAAAATATATGAGAAAAAAATTACCATAAATTTAATTATTTTTAATGGGCATGAAAGAAGTATTAATTCACTTAATGCTAAAAAATTAAACAAATTATATTTTTTTATACATTTTTATATTCAAATAAATTTTTTAATATTTCATAAATTGAAACATGTATAATTTATTTCACAAATTTAATTGTTAAAAAGGTAAATTTCATTTTGTGTCATAATAATATGTTTCCCAAGTAAAAAATTTATGACACTTTAAAGATGTAACGGATGTAGAAATGTTTAGTCCATATGTAAAATATAAAAATATCACCAAACCCTTTATATAAATTGAATTATATGATATTTATTGAAATTTTAATTTATTTACCTCTATAATTACTAATTTTATATTAAATTTCCTTATATATTACATCACTTTTTGATATATGATAGTAATATTTTAAAAAAATCCTCTCTTCTCTCCAATAAGAAGTCCCCTTCACCACACCCTTTTTCTAACATCAAATCATTTTAATATCAAACGAACACTCTACCAAAACACCTCACAAAACATATTTCCCATTAATTATTGTTTCATGTATCACCAAAAGAACAGTCTATAAAAGGCTATGGAGTGGTCAAAACAAAGATATTAATGGGAGAAGTTGTTTTTTAACTATATTATATCACATATCCTTCTTATTACACATCATTGAAATATACTAGACAGATTATGAAATAATTATATATGTATTACTAGTATACAAATAGGTAATTATAATTATGGTTTTATAATTATCTACCCCTACCCCCATTCATTAGAAAATGAAAATGTTCCCCATATTATTATTATTATATTACCATCACCATGAATGACTTATTTAATTTTTCATCACCATAATATATAAATAGTTGTAAAAGTGGATTTAGTAAATAAATTTGTTAATTCATTATTTAACAGTATTATTTTAGGATATATTATGTAATATATTAATAAAATTAAAAATAAATGGTCATTTTAAATGTAACCACCTAAAATGAGCATACCATGACATTTTTTATAATTAGAATATATATTTAAGAACATATTTAACTATATAAAATTTAAACATTTTTAATGAAAAAGAATAAATATCTCAATAATTATTTTAATAATAATAAAAGATAATTTTATGGGCCACAACAAACATTATGAAGTAGTTAAGACAAATTGAATGAACAACACCAAGTGGTCGATGAGAGAAAAATATATAAAATAAATTACCAACAGATGATAATAATTCACCCCTAAAAAGATAAATATATATAATAATTATTAAAAGTTATATAGTAAACTCATTTTTTATTAGGGATGTTATATTCATGCACCAACTGAATTTGTACATGAGTTAAGGGTTCGTGGTCCTTATTCCATTTCTCTGGGATAAGATTCTTATTATACCCAAAATTACATTAGTATGTTGAAAATAATGTTTTATTAACATTTTTATCACACATAGTTTTTTTCTATGTGGAGTTACACTTAAATTTTATATCTCTCATTTGCATATCATTAATTTCATACATTACCTAATTCATAAGGTTTTTTTCTGATTAAATTTATTTTTATTGAATTATAGCCTTCATGAAAGAATGTCATCATTATATGTTTTATTTCATACACCATATGATAATATTTCATTTAATTCCATATTTATCATGAAATATTAACATGTATTTTTTAAATTTCAACTCCAAATTGTTAATAATTCCACCAAATGGTTTCTTGAATGTGTAATTAACCCGCTCATTAATTATAGTTTATAATATTTTCTCTCCTTTTCCATATTATTTATATTTTTAAAAAATCTTTTTTATAGTTAAATGATTTATTATGATAATTTTCTATTTCCATTTCCATTCATTTCTAGTGATTTAAAATAAATTTTTTTACATTTCTACCATTGTAATTTATGACTTTATTTAAAAAAGTGTGAAAAAATAACATTTTTTCTTCTTCTACCAAGTGGATTCCATTTCCTGATTTTACATTCATTCTTCATTATTTGGATTCCATTCCATGTTTTCACGTATTTTAAAATCAAATAATTTTAAAATTATTATAAATTTTTTAGAAAATGAATTGTTAATTTTAATGAAGAATAGATAAATGGGTTTTATTCTATTGTTTATTATTTTTATCATACAATCTATATTTCTTATTTCCATCATAATTTACATTTATTTTTTCAATATTACAAATTTTAAAAAAAATATTGTTTGTAATGCTGTATTTTAACCCATTGAAATATAAATTTTTATAGTTATTTAAAAGTTTACTTACAACCAAAGTAAAAAATATTTATGATTTTATTTCCATTTCAGTAATTGTTTCCTATCAAAAATATAAAAGATATACCTTTATTGAATTTAGGTTTCGTGTATTTACCTTTAAATGATCTTATAAATTTATATTTCATAGCTCACCAAATTCAAAATAGTTATTTTCTTTATTAATCTTCATCCCTCTGTTGAAATTATTTTTTCCCTTATAAAATATTCTATAGATTCATTGATATATTCTATATCTCTATTTACTCAAAAAAAGTTGTAGAACCATTTTTGCAGTGGCCAAACTATGGAGGGTTAGATATTATACAAAATCATTTTCATGAGAATCACTATTTATTAACCCTTCATAGAAACTCTAAATGGTTCCCCCATCTATAACTGGGTAAGGACATACTTTCCAAGGGTAGGTGGTCAATTGGGGATTTAGACCCAATGACATAGACTTACTCACACTATTAAAGAGGGAGAAAGGTCGGGCTCATGAAATCAATTTGGGGAGAATTTTTACCTACATGAGGACTATCTTGTAGATTTATGATATGTCTGAGAAGATCTTACAAATCCAGATACATGACTGCTTACCCTTATAGAATGATCCATGGGTAATTCCCTTTATATAAAAAGTGAGTGGGATATTTTTTGATGAATCTCTTTGTATGTGTCCAAGGTTCTTCATCCATATCACATTTCTGTGCAATGTTTAATATGTTGAAGCTATATAACTAGTCACTCTAGATTTTTTTATCTTGGGAGGTAGTTAATATCTCGATGAAAGGGTTAATACATAGTGATCCATCCAATGTATAATTTTTTATTCTAAGAATGAGAAACAATATATTTCATTAATCCAATTCAATTTAACATTTTATGGACGGGATATATAGGTGGGAACCTATTATTTTTGATAAAATGTGGAGGTGGTCTCTTATATATTCGAGATATAATAGGAATCATATTTTTCATATATCCTACATGCCCGTGAGTCATCCCCAAAGGTAGATATCTCTGTGTGTTGTTTAATTATATTATAGCACTAATCTATGATTTACTGAGGTTTCCTTTGCTGGTGGAGATTTAATGATTCCAATAAGGTGATCATTGTGACTCCCTATTCCATTACGAACTATGATTTGTGTGAGAAGCATTGGATATATAATTCTCAGCCTCATTTAATATGGGTGAAGTGGGTCAACCCATTGGATGAATTATATAGATCATGGCCCTTAGAAAGATGACCTATATATCCTGGGAATGGAAGGAATTAGTGTCCTAATTATTTTATTACTTTTCAATTCTCTATTTTTTGAGTATTGGTGTTCATCCCAAGAGAGATATTGGTTATTCTGGGTTATAATGTTCGATACCTAGAGGTACATACACTGATGTGGGTACCTATTTGACTGTTGGTAATAAAAAGGCATATTATGTGTCCTTGTTCATAAGGGAATCAGATTCATTGTAGTTCCTTTATTTTGGGGTTACACACTAAGGATACCCTTGTCTTTATCAAGGATTATTCTATGAATTATATGATCATTTCAACTCTATAGGTTTAGATGATTTACAATTGGAGTGAGAAACTAGGGATATAAAATAATTGGTCTTACTAATTATGGATGTGGGACATATGCACTAGGACAATCTATTGGAAGCTTCATATAGAGATTGGATTTAGTAAGGAAATATTCCTATTATTGTAAAAATACAAGTTCTCATAGTTTCTTATGTTGGGTCATTCTCACTGAGGCTACAATTTATGAAGGTTGAACAAGTTTATCAAATCAAGTGATACTCCCTTGACCCAGACAATATGTATTTCTGACATACATAAATTTTCTGCCCACCATGCATTGAATTTCTTTCTCACATGACATAAGATGTTTTTATGACATTTCCAAATAAAATCACATGATCCTGTAGTATTTTATGGGGGACATCACATAATCTATATGGAATGTATGAAGGCCATAACATGACCAAGGATGGATTGTCTAAAGGAAAATCAAGACCCAGCTAGTTGATCCTGGAATCCATTGCATGATAATTGATAACATGGTTGGAGGGAATAAAAAAAAATATAACTGATATTCCATAGTGTTATCATGAAAACTATATGACACACTAGAATGGTGTCACAAGAGTTAATAGGGAATATCTGGAGGGTGATGAATGGTTCTAGTTGATATGTCTAAAGGGCACCATGAAAGCTAGCTAACATGTCTTTAGGACATCAAGATATCTAGATAACGTGCCTGAAGGACATCACGAGAGCCAATTTACATTCCATGGTACTATTGTGAGATAACATTGAATTGTAATGATGTAGCCTTATTATTTTGGATATAATTCTTGAGGTCGTCATGAGGTATGTATTGTTATCCAAGAGGGTTTCATAAGTATTTTTTGGAATTCCTGAAGGTAACCATTTGACCTACTAAGACATTTCCATAGGATTTTGCATTATTCAAATAGTATGACAAAGGAACATTATGAGATGTGGATGACATGGACCGGTGCTATCGCGTGACATGGATGGTTCACATGAAGCATATGAGAATCATCATGTATGTTATTGAAATAATTTTCTATCTTTTAGAGTTTGTTCCATCCATTTACTATATATGTGTAAGATTTGTTCATTGATAACTTGTTTTAAGTCTCACTTGATATAGAAGGTATGCTACATATTCTTCATGTGACCTACGAGAATCCCTTAGATTCATATATGAGTGATCACATGATGTTATTATGCATGTTTCATGACCCCTTTAATAGTTCTCCCAATCGTAGAAGATAGAATACTTTCATGATAGTGATACCAACCACTCTGAGAACCCCACTCGGGTACCGATGTGCATTGGTGGGAGGTTTTAAGGAAAATCCCAATCATTTTTCATGCAGGGTAGTTGATTTATAGGCCTTTAAACCTTAATTATTCACCTCTTAATACATAACATATTGTGAAAAAATCATTTTGGATTAGATGGAGGGATTTGGTGACATTTTTAATTGTGAGATCCTCATATAGGTCACTCCGAAGGCATCACGTTATTTTAAATTAATATGATACCATCTGATCAATAACTCATATATTATTTTATGGATAATAAATGTTGTGATTCTGAATCATGTGGATGTGGTGAGGGACTTTCATATGCTCATGATGAAATTTCTAAGGACATTCCCAAGATTAGGATTCTTGGTGAATGTCTTTCCCATTATATGAGATTACTTATATATGACCTTTCTCATTGAATACATATAATTTCATTTATCTTTTTTAAAATAAATATGGTCCTATATAAGGCCATTTTATAGGTTAATTTTAGTGAAAGATAATGTCCCGTGATTATTTTGACCATAATAGGATCATGCATTTTCTCTTTTATTTCTTTATTTTATGTCAAATAGTTGGGGATTTTTATATCATGCATAAGTTTTTTTTCCAACAATAAATTCCCCCACCTATGATATTCCATATGACCAAAAAGGTATATTTGGGATGCATGATAATTTTCATTGACAACCCTTTTTTCATATTTAAGGATCTAAAGGGTTACTGTAATACTAACAAGATATTTCTGATCCCTTTCATGTGGTGAGGGTAATATATTAGCCATATCTCATGCAGAAAGGAGGAGATGTCCCTAAAGGCTTATGATGTCATCTAAGCTTCATGGGGGTCTTTTCAGGATTTTTATTACCACAAGAGGAACCCATAATTGCATTATTTATTTATTTTTTTACATTATAACGGTTGGTAATCTCATGAGGTTGTATCAGTGTTGGAAAACAAAATCGCTCTACCTATCTGTGATAATATGAATGGTATTAACCACTATATGAGGCTACCAATTAATTTATATTTTCCTTTTATATTCCAATGATTTTTGAATGGCTTTTCAGGTGCATTCCACCTGACAATTTACATGTCTTGGGTGTGCTTGTTTGGATGCCATCACATGAACATAAGGTGACTAGCATGACTTCACAAGAGTTTACATACTTGTTAAAATGGGATAAATATGATCTTCCAAAAGTTATGCCCTGCGGGTGACCATCCACATGAACATCTGTAGTTCATGTGATCACATATGTCTTGGAGGTTCACGCGATGCTCTTGAACATGGAAACCTTCTTATTCATTTGTTTTTTAGTAGAAATCCATATTGATATTTATCTATGAATTAGTTTGTGGATTTTTTTTAATGCTCATCTGGAGGGTATCAAAAAATAACCCCACCATCCCCTCAAATGTATTTTGTGTAGGAATAAGGGATATTTTTGGGGGAATGTAAATGAATTCTTAATGCTTTGAAAGAGTCACCAATCAATGTCATGGGAGACATCGGGTCTAATAGGAGATGTTTCATATTTCAAAAAATATTCACTATAAATAGGGAAAAATAGATAAATTCATTCAACACTAACTTGATTCTCAATGGTTTTGAGTGCTTCTACTGTCACATTACCTTATCATAATACATTCCCATAAGAACTTGTCATGAGAGTTCACCAGAATTCTACTTTTTTGAGAAATACTTTACAAAAATTCTTTTTCCAATGTTACCAATCAAATGAATCCATGGACATATATTCTGTAGTTTTTTGAACTTTTGGATATTGGGATGCAAGATCATCTTAAGGGTTTCATTGGTTCTGTTGCCTTTATTAGATGATCTATTTACTATTATGCGTCTCATGTGGCCAGGTGATGCACATATTATTGTGATTATTCTGATGGGTCATACGATTCTCTTATTACTTGTTAAATTATGTCATCTATAAGATCTTTAGGAGAATGAAGGTTCATTATTAATTTATAATACTCAGCAATACCTTTGATATTGTATGTGATGCACAAGATGCTTCATGTTTTATGCCATTCCATTGAATATATTTTATTTTATATGTCTGAAATATTCAACATAATTTTTTTCATAAGGATTATGGCTCTCATCCAAGATACATTATTGTGGATAATAAAAGGATCATTATCTCTAGAAACAATAATACATGCCCTTGATATCATGAGATTTCTAATATTTTGGTTTGGAATTAGCTTCTTCCATACATGCTACATAATTGTGTATTGTAACACTATCTTCCTCAATATGGGTTTGTATTGGCAGATGATGTCATCATTACGTATTCAGATTACAATATGAAATTGTACTAGGTGTGATATTCTCTTGACATTATTTTGATGGAAATTAAAAAAGACATCCAACTGGTCATAGATTGATCTCGGGGGTCGTCTTATATATTTTAAAACTATCCCTTGGGTTCAGGTGGCTGTGATTTTCCTCCCCAACCCATAGCATAGAGTTATTTGACTATATTTACCTATTCTATGAACATCCCATGATAAAGGTAGATATTTAAATGATATTTTCTTCTTAGTGGTACAATTTTTTATGAATGTTGATGGAAATTACAGTCTAGGAAAATATTCTTAGAGTTCACTGACCTATTGCATTCCGTCCATCCTTATGAAATAATATTTTTTTCAAAATTAATTTTTTTTATCACTAGTCTTATATAATCCAAAAACTATTTAGCCAATGGTATCATCTCAAAAACTCATTTCATCAATCGCATTGTGATATGGGATTTAGTCTATGGGAAATCATTCCAAAAGGTTGGATACCCCTCTCGAATAGATTTATAATGAGTTCCATCATACCGCAGATATATGGGATAACCCTATGTAGACTCTAAAATTATTGTTTGAAATGCTTATTATTGTTGAGGAAAAGATAAGAATGTAGACAGCTAAGTGATCTTTTATATCATTCAATGATTGGAGAAAAAAATTCCTCGAATGATGTGGACTGAGGCTAACTACTATATTTCTTCAATAGTGCCCATCTCGATAGGTTCATGGTAGTTCCAGTTCTTATAGTGAAATTTTGGATGTTGGGAATCATAATTTTGGGAGGATATTGAGTGAATCCAACGATTTATCCCATCCATTGGTTGGAATGAATATAGTCCATGTTCTATAATGGTGGCCTTTTTCTAGATGGGAATGAGAGATTAGGAATTTGGGCTACTACACTTGTGATTGTAGTGCAGCTAGCATAGGAACATCAACATAATTTGGAAATGTTTAACCTTGCACATATATACCAAATACTGGGACACATTCATAGATAATGAATACCCTACTCGATTAGTGGTCCTTTCCAGTTTTTATTTGGATGGATTGGAGATAATTTCATTGTTTTTAATAATATAATTCTACCAGAATCGCTAGTGCCTTATCTCATCCCAGGTTTCTGAACATATCAGTGGTTGGGTCCATGTCACCAATATCTGATGAGGTTAGTAATGTTTTGAGTTGATATGATATATTTTATTTCCCCACATATCTTATACTGACTACGTGAAATCATTAATAATGTTAGTGTTTCTCTTGATGAATGGTCGTACAAGATCTACCTCTAGGAAGGGGTTCTCTTAGCTAGGATGTAAGAGATGAATGTATACAATCACTATACATATTATTTATTTATCATCAGTTCAGATTCACCCAAGGGGTCTACCAAATTACGTCAGCTAGTGTGAGAGGGGAGAGACACCCCAAGATCATTCTCTGGTTAGGGATATTGTCGATGCATGAATAAATAGAAACTAAGATCATTCTTCCACCTTATGATGGTCATGACATTCTTAATAAAGATTGTTCCATAGATTTTGTAGAATCTTATCTAAAAGGTGTGCTATGTTGAATAGTTAATCAATTGGACAATCCTTTTTTTCTTACTGAACCCTTTTCCCATAACAACAATAAAGTTGATTAATGAATTGGGTGAGACATTGAGGTATCCCCATCATCCTGGTGAGGACCATCTAGATAGTGGGAGAAAATATATCATAGAAATCAGTCCTCCAACATAAGAAGTGGGTGATGCCTCTGTTCAAGTGTGGATATATTAATCATTTTGTTTTTTTATAGATCACTTAGTTGTTCTATCATTTGGAATAGCCTCCAATTAGTCATATAATTTTATATAAAAAGTTGGATAAACTAGAAGAAGATTCACTTATTGATAATTGAGACTACTATGAAAATATTCATGAAGAAGGGGATGGACTTCGTCATATTTTTATGACTTTAGGATGGTCGAATTTAATCACCAATAATTGAAATAGATTATGAAAAAATTTATCATGACTCTATAATATTTGGCCACAAAATAGAGGTTCTTAAGTTCTATTGGATTTGAGCATGCCCTTACAAAATAGATTAAGAAGGATTGGAGGGATTTCAATAGAGTTTCCAGTTGATATATAATGTACATGCCTGTATAGATTCTTGGAATATATAGATATGGATATATGTGTCAATAAAAGATATCTAGTGGTCTGTACCTTCAATTTCTTAATCATCATTGGAATCCTCTCAAAAAAGATGTGAGGATTTGAGTACATTAGTCCATACTCCACGTCATGGGTATAAGAAGATAAAGTGGAGTGAGGGACACATCATCGATCAATTAACACTTCTCACTAGAATCTATCCCATTTGACCAACTAATATGATAAAATATTATTGTAGTTCGATTATTGACATGCATTCTATTTTTCATCTGATTTATGTAGATACTCCAAAGTGTGGATAATCCTCTTATTGAATGGTATCAGTGAATGGATTTTCTAGTAATTTCATATTTTTGTCCATAATTCATTCATTCATGATGTGAATGAAACCTCACTAATTTGATGTTATTTAAATCACCAATAATACATGTATTTTTCACAATAACAGGTAAACATGAATGTTTGAATCTAAATATTTATATGGTAACAAATAGTGTTAGTGAGGTTATAATGAATAACAATCAATCTGAGTTTCCTCATTGATTTTCTTAAAGTTATATTGAGATTACATATTTTTTAAATGAACAATTTAGTAAAATATATCAACCAATGGGAGATTTCTCTATCATATTCTGAATAAAATAGTATTTTCATGCACAATCTTATTTTATACAAGGATATATAATGGTACTTAACATATTTTACATTATTATAGACTAAGTTACAGATTTACTATAGTTTAGGGTCATTATATTGGAACATATATTGATATATATTAGAGTATTTTCACTCATATATTCTATTTATATAATTTAGGGTATTTTTACTTAGACCTTATATCTATTTAGTTTATGGTATTTTAGATCAGAAGCTATATTATTGTAGTTTGGGATCATTTATTCACAGAAAATATATCTTCTTAGTATGAGTAATTTTATCTTAGTACTTCTACAACAATATTTTAGGGTCTTTTAATTATTATGATAGGATTCCAAGCATCTTAAATTCTTAATATAAGTATTTGATTAATGATCATGGAATATGACAAAGACATATAATAATGACTCAAAACACACTAGGGTTCTGAGTTTTACCCTGTAATTGTTGAGGCACCTAAAGATTAGAGATCATTTCATGAATGGAAAATATTCCTTTGTTATGTTTTTCAAATCTATTAGGCATTAGTAGCATTGTAAAACAGTGGTGTATCCACTCTTTTATAAGGGTTGTGGAAGATTTATGGGAGTAATATTTTATGAGGTTGAAACACTAGTGAATCCTTTACCAAATAGATATTTGGAATATGGGTGATTTAATTCATAACCAAAGTGTTTAATTCAATGAATATTGGATGGGGAATAAATGGAGGTGTTGAACCCTAAATCTATGAGCCCATAGGTTCACCATGTTAATTCTAGTGCTCACGTGGTTAGGAGTTCCTTTCCAGCAAGGAGGTTATTCCATTAGATGGTAAGCCAAAGACCTTTTGTGTCGATAATATTTTCATGAAAAGATAATTTCCACTCTTTTTTAAGGCTAGGAATTATTTTTGAATACAAAAACATAAAATTATTAGGTAGGGTATTGATGAAATATATATAGGAAGGGTTCCAAAATTATAGGGTTATACATCAATTAATTGTGATGCCTGATCCCTATGCACTGTAGTTTTGAATCATGAAATTTTTCCCATCAATTTTTTTTGAATGAACCGTATTTTTTATTTTTTGATTATAGGTACAAAACATTGATACATAACATTAAGATTGATTAATCTTCATGGATAGTCTGGTATAAGGATTTTTAATCATGGATCTAAGTGATCAGGTCATGGGGATTATTTGTGACAATCATTCTTGGAATAGACCAAAACACACTAAGATTATGAGTTCTACCAGAGTGACATTATGGTACACAAGGAGCATAAATACCTTTTTTGAATGTGATACTTTTGGTTCAATACCATAGGCCCACATGAAAGAATCATATTTATACAAAGCTAGTAAATGAAAGGGTCCCTTGAAGCCATGTGCCCTTTCCAAATGGCCTTGAAAGGTTTAAAGTGATATAACAAATTGATATAATGAATTTTGATCTATGGAAAGTGTAGAATCCATTAATGGTCTAATAAATATAAAATATTCTTCACCACCAAGAGAATATATTCTCATAGTGATGAGATGTAAGAAATCATTAATTTAACATTTTTATGTACTAAAATGTCCAATTATCATGTCCTAGAAATTAATAGGTTTACATTCTAGAAACTATTACCTTTATGCCTTATTTATATTTATCCAAATTTTATACTAACCTTTGATATGAAGAGTTTAGAGAGTAAAGAATGGATTTTTTCACAGTCTAACCATTATGGTTTTTTAAAATGTAATATTTTGTGTCCCTTTTCCTACCAATTTAAGGTCATTGGATTTGGTCCATTATGGGATAATGTTTTTGTTCTTTACTCTTTGAACACATTAAATTCATTTTATGGTCATGTATCATATTAAACAAAAATGGGGGATGGTACACAAAAGCCCAATAAGATATCCAGGGTCAAGTGAAGTCCAACATCCTTCTTAAAGACAATTGAAAATTATGTAAATTACAAAAGTGTTTTAGGTCATGTGTATTGATATGGATCAATCATATAGGGGATGTCCCACAACACATAAAAGATATGAGTTCTTCCAAATTTATGCCAGGGCTCACAAGGATGATGAATTACATTTTGCAGAGTGACTCATTTTGTTGATGGCCATTGACACATATGAATGATCCATAAGAAAACATTAATTATAATACAAAGGGCCCCATAAATCCAAGTATCCTTTCCCAAGGTCCATATATGGATTTCCAAAAAAATTAGGTGATCAAGAAATGATGTTTTCCCTTAGAATTGGTGTGCTAAAAATATGTCTAAAGAAACTTCTAAACATATTTATAGGGTTAATGGTCTTGTGTTCCTTTGACAAGGGATTATAATAGATGATGGTTTTCATATATTACCTTCATATCATATTGATTTATTTACTTCTATGAAGATTAACATAAATTTTTTGGAAAAATACCTCAAGTTTTACTCTTGGTATTTTGGGATGTGATTTTGTTTGTTGATAATGAAATATGGTCACAAATGAGTATAGTTTGTGTTTTACAAAGCATGTGTTTAAGGTGGAGAAGTTTCCAAGTGTTTTCCAAATTTGTTGGCCTCAAATCATTTGTTTTTGTATTGGAAAAGAAAATATTTTTATGAATGAAAGAAAAATTAAAACACCATGAAATATAGTTTGAATTCCACATATTAGGTATACAGAACAATGATGAAAATTTGCATAGAAAATACTTCCACATAGCATAGCTATGTGTACTGCAAACCGCGGTCCATAGACCGTTAAGGGAAAATAGTTCCTGGGAATGCTTATAGATTCCGAGAAGGATTTTTTTCTTGATATGATTAAAATATATATGATGGATCATTGATTATACAAATTTGGAATTTACTTATGCAGTCGTGAAGGGATTCGCTCACAGAATTGTTCAGCGGCCACAGAGAAGAAAATAATCTATGCGAACAACATATGAAAAAATAGTTTGACGGGGATCATAGTGTGTGGTTAAGACTATACCACATATTTGATTTATGTAAAATGGATTTGTGTATTTTTAATATCGATTTTCTTATATAAGTTCTACTAATCCCATCATTAAAGTTAATGAGTTTTTAATTTGAAAACAAATGCTCTCTAGGAAGGAATTTGTCTAAGTCTGAAAGAGATCATGGGGAGACCATGAAGGATTTGAGGTTCATGTGGTGAATTCTGTGATGGGTTTCTACAAATAATGTTTGGCAAAAGCTTTTGTTTGGCGAACTATTGCTCTAAATTGAAAATGGTCCATGGAGGAGAGCTAGTTCATGGAAGAAGAACTAATCAATGATGTGGGAAAATTCACATAAGAAGGGTTGGTATGTGAAGGAGGAATTGGTTTATATAAGTTAGATGAAACATAGAAGAAAAGGTAGTCTACTAATGAGAGATGGTCCATAAATAATACACACTATGTGGTGAAGTGAAGTTTGCAATGGAAGTAGGTTGTTATTGAAAGGACTTACACAGTTTGTGAATAAAATTTCTACTAACTAAGAGTACAGAGAATAGTGTATTTCATCTATGGGTGAAAATGGTACATCAATAGAGAATCAATGTATAGTCCAGGATACATGCTATAATAAAAATGAAGGGAAATAAATGTCCATAAACTATAATTGGATCCCTTTGAAGATCAGTGAGAAATGGAAGAATATGATGAAGATTATTTTCACCTAGAGGGATCCATAAAAGAAACATAAGGAGTGACACTTTGGAATACAGTGAGAAACCCCTAAATATTGTAAAGGTAGTGAGCCTAAGCATAGAAGTGATGCATCCTAAAACCTGTAATTAAAATGTGATACTTAGTGGGTTTGGGAAAATTGAAATGTTACTATTTTATGATCCTTGGATATATCCTAGTGAGGGTGACCTAAGTAAAAATCATCGGGTCTCGTATATGATGCCTTTTTTTTTATTATATTGCTACATGATTAATAGTGATGAGTGTTTCATTAAATGAAATAAATTGATCTGAAGGGGTACTCTTTTTAATCTTTCTTACCCTAGCAACAACCCCCCCCCCCCCCCCCTCTTAGGGTATTTAACCAAATTGAGATAACAATTGGAATCATAGGGAACAATAGAATGTTTATGGTTCGATACAAGTATAAGAAATGGAGGTGGTAAATCTATAATGGATTCAAATATTTTATTGAAACAATATTCAACAATGGATTAGTTAGATAAATAATGACTTACGATCTTTGTTAATGGATGTATTTAAAGTATCTATGCATGGAATATCCTCAAATATCAATAGTGGCTCTTTATACAAAGTTGATAGAAGGGAATTGGTTATTGATGCTAAAGGGATTAGTGATTTTCAGGGAGCCCAATCCATTTTAATTTATATGAAGGTGATGTCATGTAAAACATCACATGCTATGTGGGAAATGATGTTGAACATTTATGAGGGTGACTCAAAAGTCATAGAAGAGATGATATTGGTTCGTTGTGACAAATATGAGGATCTCAAAATGAACCCAAATTATTATTTTTTGATACATTCTTTGATAGGGTGAATATTTTTTGGAATAAAGGAATAGTATCAAATAAATTACTAGAGATATAAATATTTTCACGTACATCATGAGAATATTCTAATTCAGTAAAACCGAAAGGACTCTATATTAGAGTATAGCAATCTAAAATAGATGAAATTGGATAACATTCGTAGTAATATTATCACATAGGAAATGATAAATTATTATAATTATTATATGGAAATGGGGATGTCAAAATAAGTGGAATTCAAAGCCATGAAGATTCTCTCTATTAAAGGCAGTTAGGTAGAACAAAATTTGGATGATGTAATTTCATTTATCTCTGAAAATGTTCAATGTGGAAGAAGAATGTTCAAATGTAAAATTAAAATTGTATTCTTTGGATCTGGAATGATTAGGCACTGTGTAGAAAAATATGTCAGGAAGCCTGAATATGACAGTGAAGAAAATTGTGAAATTCTCAAAAAGAAGCGTTCAGCCAATATGAATGTTAAGATAAGTGAAAAGAGAATTTTTTTAAAAAAGAAGAATCTAATTTCGAAAGAAGATGATTGTTCAGAAAAATTTGAGGTAGAAGAGTTAGGGTACTATAGTGATCAAAAAACCGATGTAATGGTGGATGTTGTGGGAATTTCCCATCCAAAGGAAAAATATGATAGTGGTGAGGGAGAAGTAGAAGGATGTGCTCACCTTTATGTTGAATTAGAAGATTATTTGGAAGTGATAATTGTTTATAGATCAAAAAAAAAGAAAACCAACAATGTGTTCTATGTTGAAAAAAAATATGTGTAGCAATAGGAACATTATATGTTTTATATGAAGAAAGAAATTGAAAAACCGAAGTCTTCAATATCATAAGGTCAGAAAAGGTGGTTGGTAACTAAGTCATAATTGAAGAAAAAAAAAAGATTGATCGAAAGTTTGAAAAATACTAGAAATGATCAAATCAAATGTATTAAGTTTCTTAATAAGGAATAGTTATGTATGAAAAGAAAAGTTAAGATTAAGATAAACTATTGATTATTAAAAAGTAAGACACATAGTTAACAGAAGTATGAAATGTAGAATTTAGAGTCCAAGTAAATCAGAAAATGTTTCTATAATGAAAAATTGTAGATCAAAATGATACATTTGGTATGGGTATTTATCGCAATAAGAAATAAGTAATTATTGAAGTTAGACTAGAAGCTCCCACTCCAAGGATGAAAATATATTTGGTTATGAATCAAAATCAAACGACTCTATGATCCCATGGTAAAACAAGAACAACAATATTAACACATTTAAATAAAACCCATATTATATTATGTTGTTTTTGAATGGTGGGGTACTTGAAAAATTATTGCTTTATAGAAAATTAGTTTCAAAAAAAATAGTACCAATAGAAGAATCTATATATTTCTCAATATTCTAAGACATCATTTTATAGTCACTGTTTTAGATGTGTAGTAATCAAGAACATGGAAACATTATTATAATCATTAATGTATAGATATGTGCTATAAAATAATGAATTTATCCATAAATAGCAGGTAAAGGTATCATCAAATGGGATGAAAATGAAATAAATATTTGAAGTTGTTAATGAAAACCATGGTCTATTACTATTTGAGGATGATCATGATTATTAATATATACCAGGTATGAAGTAAAAAAACATGGGAAAAATAAGAAGATAGTTAGACAACAAAAGGTTGTAGAGATTTATTTCAAAGTATTATATCAGCCTAGAATATGCATTATTTATTGTGGATACACATATCATATGACAGGAAATAAAAATTTAGTGACCAAAATTATGTACGATAAGAAAGTTGTCATTAGATTTTAAAATGATGAGTGTTTTAATATTGTTGGAATGGGAAAATCCATGTTTGGGGGGTAAAGTTGGAAGACATGGTGATTTGTTAAATATTATAGTTTTGAGTCACAAATTTCACAGTGTTAGTCTACTTTGTGACTGAGGACATTCCAAAATATTTTCATATAAATTAAATTTGATCAGGGAAAATGGTTGTGCAGTTATTTTATAGGGATGGAATATGAAAAAAAAATCTCTATCTTATGAGTGGAGAAGAATGTATATTCTTTTTTTCCAAGGAAGAAGAAAATTTTATTGAATAATGGTTTGGTCCACATAATCCAGTCATCATTGAAATATATGGTGAAATATGATAACACTTGTGGCCTTCTTAGGTTATATTGTGATCGTACTAATATGTGTGTTGATTTTCTACATATGAAGATCAAATTAATTAAATATAACGAAAAAAGATAAAATCTCAACAAGACTGCATGACATGGTGCATACTGTGGTGTGATGAACTATCTCACTAAGATCTATTTTTGGGAGGAGGTACAATTTTCTCTTCATTGATGATTTTAGAAGAATTGTGTGGGTATTAGTCACCACCCACATGTCTGAGGTGTTCTGTTTCATTATATGTTGTCAAAGGGATGTTGAAAAGATGTTAGGTCTAAAAATTTATAATATTAGAATAGATAACGGAACCATGTTCAAAAATAGATAAGTTTAGAATTATCTCAAGAAACATGGGATAATTCCCCAAGTTTCAGTAGTGAAAACATTATATTAGATTGGAGTAGTTGAGATAAGAAATAGGATTATAAAAAACATGTCAATAATAATACTCATTAAGAAAGTCCGAGCAGAGAAGTTTTGGAAAGAAGTAATGATGACACTAGTCTACACAACAAATATATATTTATTGATTCCAAAATAAGAGAAGACTCCATTTGAGACATGGAACTGAAATAAGCCAATGATAAAGTACATTCAAGTTTTCTTTAGTATGGTATTTATTCTCAATAAGGAGAAACAAAGGAAGTTTGAATCCCATAGCGATGAATGGATATTTCATAGAGACTAAATTATTTTAAAATAATATAAGTTATTTAATAAGATTATGTGTAATGTTTTTTAAGGCCATGATCTAACTATAACGTAAAATGTAAAAAATATCTAGAAAATAAATGACTAGTCTTATTAGTATAATGATGAATACATTAGAAGATTAGGGATGTTGTAGTTCTAGTGTCTAGATCAGATGAAAACTCAAATTATGAGAAGGATGAAAATAAATCAATGTCTACCAAAATACCAACAAGAATAGATGAAATTGATAGAAATTATATAATTGGTTATTAGAGATCTCTAGTGTAGACAGGTAGTATGAGAATATAATGTAAGCATTGTACTTATAATAGTTAAATAATAAATTATTTGATAAATAAAGTAGAGATAAGATTTTTGTTTTTTCAATGAATGAAGAGATTCACCAAATTGAGAAGAAGCGGTCATGGGAGATTATTTCGAGACCATCAAAAAAGATTGTCATCAAGGATAAATGGTTCTTTTGCAAGATGATAAATTAGTATATCACTGTGATTTGAAAAAAAACATTACCTTGTTTTCAAAGGGTTATCCTAGATAGAAGGTATTAATGGTCAAAAGGAATTTTTATCAATTGAAAGGATTGTTACAGTTTGATTATTCTTGGCCATAACAGTGTATCAAAAGTTCTAAGATTTCCAGATGGATGTCAAGTCATAATTTCTGAATGTGGTTTTCAATTTTTTTTATATTGATAGGAAATAATGTTTAGTAATTCATGATGTTATGAAAAGTGGTTTTCCATTGAATAATAAATTATATTGGGTGATGTATACACCAAGTGAATGGTATTCAATGAAAAATGATTTTCATATAAATCATTATTTTTAGTGTGGTAGAGTTGATTACAATATATATGTCAACCATTATTTTATCAAAGGATGATAGTGATGTTATATGTTGATGAAATAATTTTTGGAGGATCATATGAAGGATAGTGTAGATAGTTTTCAATTTCATGAAGAATGTGTTCAAAATGACAATGATTGGTGAAATGACATTTTTATGGTATACAGGTAACAGAAGGAAATAATGGAACATTAATTTATCATTATAAATATACTAAGGATTTTTTTAGAAGGTTGTTAATAGATAATTAAAATGATATGACAACTCTACTATAAACCATGGGGGAACTGTCTAGGGATGATGAAGGAAGAGTATTTAATTTCACAGAATATAGGAAAATCATTAAAGGCCTACAATAAAAAACCAAAACATAGATAGATATTATTGTTCCCATATATCAAGATATGTAGAATCAATTAAATCCCATGGAAAATAAATTTAATGTAGTAAAAAAACATAGGTATATCATAGGCATGGTGGATTTTGGTTTTATGTACAAGAACAAATCTCATCAAGAATTATCGGGATATACAGATGAATATTATTCAGGTTTAGCAGATGATAGAAAATCAACATCAGGTGGTTCATTATATATTGGTGGTTTATGTATGACATGGCTTTGAAAGAAATAATATTTAATTTCTTTGAGTACCACATAAGATGAATATATTATGGCTACTCTAGCATGCACACAATTATTGTGGACATGGAAGGACATTGATGTCATATTAGTAGAAGTGATATCTATGAATGGACTACATTTTGAAATTTTTAGTGCTATAAATATGGGAAAAATATAGTCAATCACTCAAAGAAAATTCACATTAAAATCAAGTATCATTTTATCAAGGATAAGGTTGAACAAAGTCTTGTGATGTAAGAGTATGTGTCCATAAAACATCAATTTGTGGACATTCTAACAAATTCCATATACAAAGAATCTTTTTAATGGTGTCAAATGGATCTTAGAGTTTAGTCAACTCATCTCAAATTAAAAAATGTGGATTTGGGACCCCATATCTATATGGTATGGTGTGTTTTTCTACAACATGATAATATGTGTTCTTTAAGCAATTGTAGACATAAAAGGAATATCCATGGGTTAATTGACAATGGGGGATAAATTATTGATGTAATATGGGACAAAATTTCGTAATCTAGACATATGGGTATGCTGGAAAGGGTAGAAAAGAGATAAGTAGAGTATTAAATCTGATGATGCTAAAGGTGGTCAATCAAATGACACATATCCCGATAGCTGAGGTTTTTGATGAAATAAGAAGAGTGGTTTTAATATGAAACCAATTGATTCATAAAGGATCATCAAATTATAATATTTTTTCATGCTACCCAGGTATCACATTAGATTAGAGTATGAGTTAATTAAATCCATTATCACAATATTAATCACATGAAGCGAATTCCGGTTGAAGATGGAAGAATATTTAACTTGGTATCAAACAGTGATGAATTTTCAACAAACTCAAAAGGGGGGATTGTTGTGAAAAATCCCTCAATTAATCCTTTTAATGTCTTTGGTTGTGACTAGGTTTTTTGAAAAATCTGGTTGACTGTGAATGAGTATCGTTGGAGTTTATCAAAGTAGTAGTTTATGGTGGGGTTGTTTCCTAATGTTTTCAAATTTTTGAGCCTCAAAATTGGGAGTTTGTTTTGTGAAAATGATGAATTTACATGTTGAAGTGAATATTTTACAGACCAAAAGCACGGTTCTTGGACTACATAATAGGTACATAGAATTGATATGAAAATCGAAAAAGGGAATATTTCCAAATTGTATATCTATGAATACCATGAACTGTGGTATATAGTCCACATATGGAAAATGGTTAGTGGTACGGTTTACGGTTTTCTGGAGTCATGCAGTCCATAGAAGGAGTTTTTTATATAGGTTGGATTTTCATTTTTGGAACTCATGTGGTTATTTTTTGAGCTATAAAAGGATTCATTCTCAGAATAGATCAACATACACATAAGGGAAATGACTCTACATGGACCGCATAGGGAAAACTAGTTCACGAAGGAGTGCAATATGTGGGGAAGGTTGTACCACATATTATATTTATGTACACAAAATCAGCCTATTATTTTTTCTATTTTCCTATATATAGATCACTAAACTAATTACTAAAGTTAGATTGTTTTTCATTAAAAAAACATCACTTTGGTATGATATTCATGTAAGGATGAAAGAGTTACGGGTAGTTTTCAAAGGATAAGTAGTTCATGAGGTAAATTCTACAAAGGGTTTCTATGATGATAGTTCTTGGAATAGGTTTTGGAGGGGCTTTGTTGCCATAAATGGAAGAAGGTTCAAGGAGGATAGGTATTCAGCGGAAGAATAACTCACTCGTGATGTAGGGATAGTTCATGGAATAAGTGTTTGCCTTGGAAGGAAGATGTAGTTCATAGAAAGTGGTTCTTATGCAGAAGTAGAGGAAGTACTTGGAGGATAGATGGTCTGCAAATCATACATGTTGTGTTGTGTAGAAATCATTGTGGAGGAAATGGGTTGTTTGTGATGAGAATTAAATAGTTTGCAAAAGTAATTTCAAATAACTAATAATATGTGGAAAAGAGGATTTCATTTATGGGTCAAAAAGGCACAACAACAAAGAATCTATATATAATTGATGATGCGCGACTTCATGAAAATGAAGGGACCTATAATTCCACAAATTGTTAGTGGGTCCCATTTAATTGTAGTAAGAAAAGGGAGAGGAAGACAACGATAATTTCCAATTGTAGTGAGCTAGAGAAAGAGACATAAAGAGTTACCCTAGAGAATTCAGTGAGCAGACCCTAAATCATGTAATGTCATAGATCCTTCTCATAGAAGTGATCATGCATGAACCATGTAATATGGTAGTAGGCCTTATGGGAAATGGTACAATAATCATATTTATATTGTATTCTCTTAGTATGATTTCTAGTGAGAGAGAAACAAGTTAAAATCATTGTGTCTTGTACGTGATTTCATTTATATCCATATATTTCCAAGGGAAGAAGAGAGAAGATTGTTTCATTTAATGTTGAATCAAGATCTGAAGGGGTTTTTGTTTTCATCTATCAAACCATGATTCACCCCACCCCTCAGGTTAGTTAACCTAATTGGACTAACAAATTGGATGTTGATATTTTCTTTTTAGTTTAATATCATGTGGTAAGGACGAATTTGTTGTGAATTATTATTATCATGCGACTGATAAATTTTCCATGTAGTTTAATCCACTTGTGGTAAGGACAAGGGAATTGAAGTGAATAATTGTTCAAGATATATTACATGAACAACCCAAATGCATGTGTACATTAATCGTATCAAGAAAAAATGACCTTTGTGGATTATTCCTTATGGAGTTGAGTTCCAAATTTTTAACGGTTTTTATATCTATGACTATTATTAGATATTCGGGTTACAATACATATCATTTTATGATTGGAATGAAGTCTCACATTGTTCCAGAACAAGATACTATCTTTGAAGGTATGACCCATACATAGAGGTGGGTATTACTTCCGTTGATTATTGTAGATGGACATAGGATTGGCAATCAAGGCATCCGTTTGTATCTTGTGATGAAAGGAATCAATACCCATGATGTACTAATGGAGCTATGCAGTTTAACATCATGCCACAATGACTTAGGCTTCTAGATGTTAAAAGGGTTATTGAAGCACGACCATTGGATGAAAATATTGGCATCAATATGTATCTTATGGTAATAGGATTCAATCTACATATAGTTTTTGAAAACAAATATTCCTACACATGTATGATCTATAGGCTTGTAGTGTCACTATTATGTTTATTTGTTGTGACTGGAACTGGGGATGTATATTCATGTGTCACTATATATCATGTGGTTTAAGGAATCACAAAACTTGTTGTTTTTTAATGGAGGTCTGGTTGGATACCAACATAAACAATAGTGGTCCTCTTGGGTGAGGTTCATAGGAATGTCCATTGTTATGTCATGAAAAAGAAATCAGTTTTGATTTTTAATGATAGGAAATGAGTACTCATGGTATTCAATTTAAGGTATTGAATCTTGGTCCATGACAACCCTTTCATGAGTTGATCTCCCTTCTTCAGGCAGGGAAGCCTTATTGAAATTTTGATGATCCCATGAGCACTTCCATTTTTTATTATCAATGAGAACAAGGATTTCTCCAACCATACATAGGTTGTTAACCATATAATGGGTAAATTTTGAATCATGTTTTGGATGAACCATGATTTAGGATTGACTCATCCAAATGTATCTCAATGAATTTTGAATCATGTCATATGTAGTTCTAGAAACCTATTAACATTAATGACATGTGGCAAGGTCATCAGTCATGTAGATAAAATCTTGTAGTGAGGATTTGGGTTAGCCATCGTGAAAGGGATGTAGCACTATGTATGGGCCAAAAAAGTAGTTTGGGCATCACTACATATAATGTGATGGATGAAATAAATCCATATATAGTTCATAGAAGGTACCCCCATGTTGAGCTGAATATGACATGGGGAATGATGCATTTTTTTCTTCTTTTGTACAAATATTTCTTATTTGTGGTTTGTCAGAAGTTAGATGGTGATTCCAAGGATGCTTAACGTTATGTGTTGAGTACACATTTGATGCAGTTTAATGACATGTGGTAACCACTTATTATTTACTTTTTTACATAATGGGGATTGAAAATGACATGTTTTTCAGTTTCAGATCACTCTACAATGACTTCAGTGTCCCTATATGAATGAAAATGAATCATTGGGGGACATGTATAGTTTAACATAATGTGGAGTTTATTTTTACCTAATGTTTTTCATCATGTGGATAGGACATGATATGTGGTACAATTTAATTTCTTACCTCTAGGACATGAGACAAGGTGCAGTTTAACATATTATTACCGGAATGTGTGGTCCATGATGACTTCTATGAAATGTATTTCTTGAGAATACTCATATTGGGTGGGTGACATGTTCCCCATATATGGTTTCCAATGAGTTGGATATATTGTGAAAAGACTATATGTACAATGTAAGGCCCTTTATATTTGTTTCTATCTTGGAAGGCTTCATTCCTGGAATCATTGAGTTCATGAGAGCCAACACAAATTATCCTTTGGGGATTGAACAGAGGAAAAATGTGTTATAAAAGTAATGGGAAATAAAATCATGATGGAATTCAAGGTTGTTAAATTTATACATCCTTTTCTAATAAACCCTCTCCAATTCACAATCCACCATTTCAATTTCCCATCATTCTTGATTTTTTCACAAATGGATTTTAAGAGTGAAGGTAGTTGGACTTTTAGGGGTAACACTACCTCATTTCCACAAAACAATGAGTGTGTTGTTTATTATGTTTCAATATGTGTGGTTGTATAGAGGGCCCATAATGCATAGATTGGTCTATATTGAAAGCACATATTTTATTTATTCTCTTTATGATACAGTATGTCTAACAATGTATTATTAAACGCATGTATTTTTCTACATAGAATTGTATAAAATCAGGATGAGTGTTTATAATTGATGTTATATTTCTGGTATAATTTCAGCAACTCAATATATCAGAAATTGGTTCCTTTTTCCATCAATTCTATTTAATGGACCCTTAACCTAGTGATGATTTTAGTTTTTGTAAATTTGACTATATTATTCATCCAAAAGTCCCTGAGGTGTATTTCCTATACCGATTTGGAGATGAAGTCGGTAATAGTAAGGATGTACATGAACTTCATTTCTATTGCAGAGATATATTCCCATAGAACTAGAATTTCCCAGATGAAAAAAACAACAATATTTATCTGTACATAGAAATTATAGGGTCTTATGGATGATATTTTCGTGATTCTAGTATGAATGACATTTCATGGTCAATTCTACACTATCATGAATCATAGTTGACCTTTAATATGTCATCCTTTTGATTTGGTGGTACAACATGTACTCGAAATGTTCTGAACCAAAGAAAACTTCATAGACTTATTCCATAGAGTTTTGAATCTTGGATTCTGATATTCATCTAAGGATGATTTTTTCAAAGCCTCACTTTTAGAGGGATTTTTTCTCCTTTCGGTTATCCCATAGTGTAATTTTTTTTCATACAGTGAAAAATATATTCCCTTCCATCTTAATTTATTAGAATATTCATCTTTTAGATGTATCCAATTAATGGATCCATAAATCTAGAGATAGATTTGAGTTCACCATGTTCTAGGGAGGTGTTTAAATATTTAATTTCTTATGTATCATTGACAATGAGAGATGAGAACATTTGTCATTTTTTGATATAGAATATTTCTTCTCCCTGATCCGGGACAGCTTGGACTATGGTTTCATGAGCCAATACATTGGTCCAAGCATTCTATGATTGGGGAAAATGATGACATATTGTATCAAAATGGAATTCTATAGTAGCCCCTAGCTTACCCAGTGATTCGGTCCAATTCTCCTTTTTAATGGAATATACGGCATTATTCTTGTTTGCCACTAGTTATGAATCACATTTCATATTTGGTGCACTATCTAGAGCTATACAGACAGTTCTAAGCCTGCAATGAGGGGTTTGTATTCTACCTCCTTATTTATACATCCTTCATATTAAGGAAAATAGTATCGAAAAATTTGTTTTTCTAGAGAAACAAATACAATCTGTAAACCAACCCAATTGATCTTTGGATTTTACATCATTTTTCATATATGAAATTCAAAGGTTCTATCCAAATAATTCCCCAATATCCGGAGAGTTTCATGGGTGTAGAAGACTTAATCATATAGGATTCGGGTGGATACTGCTATAAGTTATGAGGCAGTATGTTCTTCAATGAAATTATTCAAGGATTTCCCTTTCAACAATTTATGAGACATGAACTAGATGTCATATTGTTGCAGAATGAACACCCATTAGGATATAAGCATAGTTAGCATAGGAAATCCAAGGACGTACCTGAGGGGATCAATACACGAGACCAGATGAACTTCTATGTGTTTTGTGTAATTCCCGAAATTCTATAGTACAACGATAAGTATGAGGAAATTCTTCTGGATATCTATTTTTTTTTAAATTACTAGAATTAGTCCACTACTGTAATAAAAAAATTTCTCACTCACGATAACATTATTCTCTGTGAGGAGGGAACCATGTCAATGGATTACTATTTAAAAATATATGATGAGTTACATTCCCACCATGAGTTGCATCAAGACTGGTTGGTGCATTAGACATTGTTTGAGTCTTTTTAAGGCTTCTTAGTTGTCCTAATATCATTGGTAGTAGATTCTGTTCCCTATCATCCTAGTCAAAGGGAGAATTTTTCTATCCTTGTTGGTAATGAATTAGAGAAAGTAGGTGAGGTACCCTTGGTCCCCCTGAGTTATTTGAGATTTCATGGGGGTGAAATTGCTATAGAAATGGACTTCCCTGGGTCAAACTCAATTCCACAGAAGCATACAACAAAACCAAGGAACTTCCTTAATGTTAACTCAAAATAACACTTTAATGGATTTATCTTCAGACTATATTTTCATAGCATGTTGAAGACAATATGAATACATATAATGTGGTCACACCACTATTGAGATTTGATCACATGTTAATCGGCATTAAATTCAGCTATCATTCCTAGGAATGGATTAATGATATGATGTGTGGTGCATTGATTAATGGATATAGTGCACATTATGCCAATGTGTAGGACTCGATGGAAAAATAAATTGTGGGGTTATATGAATTAAATAGATTATTCATATTCAGGGGGCATACCTATCTGATTTTTCCCTAAATACCCATTAATTATGGAATGATCTTGAAAGTTGTTAGTTCCATCGATCCAGAGTATTGTGATTAGAAATGGTAATTTTCCATATAGAAAATATTGACAAAGGTCTCTAAAATTGACTAAAACCCTAATATGGAAATTCATTTTCAAAATGGAGACAATATTGGAATATCAAATTGGGTATTTCACTTCTCATAAAATGTTATCTCTGATAAATCTTTCATACTCATCCACTATATTGGAATCATGATAATGGTGCATCCAATTGGCTTCCTTATTGAAGCCATGATGGTCATCAAGATAGCCAATTTGGTGTGTATCCCTATATGGATTATGTACGGGAATTTTTGTATAGTTCCATGAGACCACAAATTAGTATTCCTTTATAAATTAAATGTAAACATCTTGTTCCTCAAGGGGAATGGATACACTATTGAGTGTTTATTGTGAGTCTTATTCTTTTCCAAGATTTACCAGCTAGAGCTCATCGATGGTGGTGGAGACACCATCCTCAAATATAGTTTGACGTTCCTATTCTCATCAAATTCTTATTACACCAATAAATTTTCAGATGAATTATATTATAGAGACATTAATATAGGGTCATATCAATCACTATCAAGGTGACGTAGTCAATTAAGAGAGAGTTTATCATCCCCTACTATGAGAGTCATTGTAGGGAGATTCTAGAAATGGTTTTCTTTTAAACTGTCAATGGGTATAGAAGGGGATTTGAACTCTAGGACTATTTCTATTACCTCATCAAGATTTATTTGGATCACATAGTCACTATGAATCATACTTTGTGTATTTTCATGGGTGGTTTCCTAGATATTTAAGGATGAAACCTCTATATCATCGTTCATCATTAGTTATTTGCCTCCCCTTTTGTTGAAACATTCTTCAAAATTAGTGGATTCTCAAGCATGGAAGGTGGTTCTATCACTGTATACTATGAAGACCCTTCTTATGATGGCAGTTTTAAGACATTGATAGGATGTTGAAGGTACAACCATGTGAATATTGAGCTTGGGCTTTCTGGGAAATAAATTTTAAATGGTGTCTTATTGGATAATTACAAACACTGTGTCATATGTGAGATCAATAAACTGAGGTTTGAGTTTGATCTTCTAAAGAGTTATTTTCATATTCTTATCATACTCTTGATTGGTTATCACAGTGGGATAAACACTTTTTTTCTATATCATAAACATCGAAGGGTTAAAAATGCGATGAGATTGATTTGAAATCCCTTTTCAATCACAGTCATTCGGATATTGAAATTATAAAGTCTAATAAAAACATATAATTGTATAATGTCTCCCAGGATAAAATATCCTCGATCATAATCTTTGAATGAGATGGTGAAATGACATTCTGATGACAAGGTCTTCATTCGATAGAACCTAGCTAAATTAAATTGTTTATCAAATTACTATACGATTTGGAGGTATTTAATGAGTTCTTCATTGTGTTATTTTGTAATATAGAGTGCATCAAGGATTGAGATCATTCCTAGGAAAATGAAAATCTATTTCATAATATCTATATTTTTTTCCATAGGTTGGTGTGTCCCATGCAAGGGTTTCTCATTGACATGGTCCTCATGATCTGATTAATTTTCTTTGGAAAAGCCCATTAATTCTGTACAGATTGAGAGATAATATATTAACAGTGGTGCATGTAATGAAAAACGTTTATATTTCTTTGGATGATCGGCTAATCAAACCTTTTCTATGCGTTCATGAAAGACCATATAACCCCATGATGTTTTTAATAATTATTTTAAATAATTTTAATTCTACAATAACATGTGTTGCATGGAACCACAAGCGTAAATATATTCTGAGATTACCTTATTATAATATGAACATATTAACCTTTCTATTCAATTAGTGGTAATAAATATAACTCATTTATGAAAATGTATCATGAATTCATTAGATAAAAATTATTTACGAAATAACTTAAATCAATTATATATTTTTATTTTTGTATTAATAAATAGAGTGGATTACTATTATTAAATTAAATTAATGAAATATATATGCTATATACTTAATAAAATAATTTTTATATTCATCAAATAGATATTTTTTTCATAATTTATGAACAAACCCTATTTGATTTATAAAACCAATATTTTTCAAAAGCATAATTTTACATATTTTAATGGAGATCTCCTTTTACATGAATAATTTCACACATAAATAATTTTCATATGGAAAAACAAACATTTTATTTTGTAACAGGATATAAAAAATTACATTTGATGATTTTTTTATATTTTTATGAAAACTATCATGTTTTGAGGAATAGTAAAAATAAAAAAAAATGTTAATAGAAAAATTAATTTTTCGTTTAAATAAATTATTTTATTAAATTATATTATTGAATGGTTTGAGAATATAAATAGAATTTATTTTTATCAATCAATATTAAGTATGTAATTATCATTAAATTTACAATGAAAATAGTTTTAAAACCATTTCATTCTATTTTAATGTTTAATCTTTTAAAACTCGTTATCTTATTATATAAATGAGATTAATTTAATATTAATTAGAACATATTATGTTTATTGAATTTGTAAAAATAGATTTCGTATTAGGAATAAGTATTTCAAAATTATTTAAATAGCTTACTTTTATTTTTGGGCATCATGAATAGTAACTTCTGTATTTTTTATTAATACAGTAAAAGGGTAAATCATGTAATCAAGTGTAAAATACTATTATGAAATTACCTTTACACTTTTTTTAATATCATGGGATTGGTTTGTTTCAACCTAAACCATCATTGGGTCTAAATGGTTTCATTTGGAAGAATGTTGGAAGTATATTAAACTTATTTTATTTAAAAAAAAGTTCAATATGTCCTAATAAAAATTTTAATATAAGGTTATAAAGAAGATAAAATTTCTTATAAACAATAATTTAATATAAAAATTGTTTTATCTTTATCATGAATATTTATTTTATTTTTTTTAATGTAAATAATTACATTAAATACATATTAATGAATGATGCAGAAATAATTTAATTGATGATAAGTCAATAAAATAATTATTATTAATGAGATAATAACAATTAAAAGACCTAAATACGAGAAAAATTTCATTAATTGAGTATATATCAACCAAAAACATCTGATGGTCATTTTCATGATAATTTGGAGCCTTATAGAAGAGATTATGACAAACATATTATTTTATTTAATGTCTTTATAGCTTATCACATTATTATTTTAATAAGTAAAACATTTTTAATGATGGATTCAATTGAATATATATTGTCTTACATGTAATATTATCAAATCTAGAATATTTTTATTTATCATAGAATTATATTTTTTATTTATATTCATTAAAAAACAAAATTAAATAATTACACAATACTATTGCAGTAATTATATTATTAAGAGAAATATTAAATAAATATTATTATAAATATTTAAATAAATATTATTATGTTTAATTCATATCTCTATTAAATTTTCATGATTACCTTGACCTCTTCTAAATAAAATAATATAATTTTTTTGAAGGTAAATGTTTATATTAGTGTATTTATAAATCAGTCAAAGAGTAGTGTCAAAATTGACACTATTGATTGTTTATCAAAATAATGAGTTATTAAATTATTTATAAATCATAGTTTTTTTTCAAAAATATATAATAAATAATATATGAACCAATTTTCTTGAGTTATTTATTTATGTTCTAATATACATCATATCAGTAAATATTTCACCCTTTAATATAGAATCATTGGTTACCCTAGTTAAAACTTAAATAGAACTGGTATGTGTAAAATAAAATGAAATTTTTTAAATTGATAAGAAAAGATTTTTAAAATTTATATTTTGATGATACTACAACACTATATCATTTGACCAACAACATTGGAGCATTTTTATGTTTTTTATGGGGTTTGATTTTATATTAAATTAATATTTTTGGAGATTTCAAAAGCACCCATGACCTCAATTATAATAGAGAATCTCCTCCCTCACATTTTTACTGTACAGTGATCCTTAATGATCATAAATACCCTATAAATATAAATTTTACAATTCCTTAGTTACATTATAGAGGTTCATGTCTTCTTCAATGACTTGCTATAATGCTTTTAAAGAAGATTAAGTGGAAGATTGACCTAGAAGCCATTATTTCCTTTACTAATTCATTCAGACTTCTATCATATTAAAATCACTCTTAATGATTATATTCATTATAAATAAATAACTATAGTATAAAATATATTCTTATTTGTTATTATTATTATGAAACAACCATATTTCATCTTTTATCAATCTCACATAAAAAGAAATCACCTCGCATTCTTACATATGGCTTATCATCTCCACGCCATGGTTTAATCTCTTTCTCACCACCGTCATTCATGGATAGGTATAATTATGGAAATAATAAATATATAATTTTATCGTAACATTATATAAATTTTTAAATATTATACAACATACACTTTAATTCCATTCAATAATTATGGGAATCCTTTCATCACTTATGCATACGTACGACTAACCATCTCTATAATGTGATGCAATTCAGTCGACGTGACTTTCATTAAATAATAAATATATAAGTAAATATAATTAATAAATATGATATATATTATAGTAATATCATTCTACAAATGATATAAATATAACTAAAGAATAATAACAATAACTTATTGAATAAAACACGCATTGGAAATTAAAAAAGATAACACCAGATGGATGAGTAAAAATGTTACTAACAAATGGATTATAATATGATCATATATGATATAAAAAATGATTATTATTGTGAAATAGGTATGTGACATTATTTAAATCATTTTACTGTAGTTTCATATTCATTCAATGGAAATTTGATCTAAGTTAATGGATAATATCACAATCACATTATTTTTCAATATTATTTATACATAACTATTTTTAGTGGTATATTTATCATACATGTCCATGATTCCTAATTTTGTAATCCAAAATATATTATCTATTATTCTAAAATTACTTAGACTTAATTTAACCCATACGTGAATTTTTATTTAATTTTACAAAATGAATATTTAATCATTTTCAATATGAGGAATTTTTTGAGTTTTCCTGAAAAAATATGAGGAAAATGTTTCCAAAACTTATACAGATTGAACGGATTTTTACATTATCATAACATGTTATTAAAATTAATCATAATTGACATCATTTCAGGTTTATTTTCAAAAAAACATTTCTTTTAAAACTGTGTGGCATTTTGAAAAAAGAAAACATTTTTGAAGAAGAAATGATATTTTCCTCAAGAATTAATTTCAACTATTATATTAAATTTATTTTCCATATAATATGGAATTATATTTCGGGGTTATTATTAATATATACTAAATCGATTGTTCCCAAGTTTTAATTATGTTTATTATGCAATTCTATTTATGAAATCTATTTTTTCATCAATTATGTTATGATTGAATGATGTTTAAAGAAACCCATATTATTCCTTAGGTTTTGATGAGTGATTTATGTTATTGTGTAACCTGTAATAATGATTTAATTATGAGATTGGTGGGACCTATATATTCCTGCAATTCATTGGGAAATGATTTATATTTCCTGATATAAACCTTGTTTGAAGGGGAAATTATCTCAGTTCTGTAGTACAATGTTGGAAGGATGAGTGAGCTTAGTTCAATAATGAATATTGTCCACAATGATGGTCTTTGAAATAATCATTGAATAATATTAAATGATACTCTATTATTATGTGTATGCAACAAAATTTCATGTCTTATGTTATGACTTTTGGGATTAAGTTCATATATTCTTATGAACATTTATGATTTATTAAATGGAATGATGTCACTATCTTTCTTATACAACATAATATTTTCAAATATTATATTAATATGTCATATTATTATTATATGAATGATATCTCCATTTTTTAACCTTACCAAGAATATGAGCTCACCCTTCCATATGTTTCTTTTCCCCTGATCATGAAGAATTTTATTAAGTATGAAATGTCAAAATGGGGTCTAGTAATAATGAAAAAAGTGGGAGACGATGAATTTTTCCTAAGAACCAATTCTTTATGTTTCCATTTTTATAAAGGCATTATACATATATGTTCATATATTTTATTTTTTATATTTTTTAGTTAATATTGGTAAATTTTTATTTAATATCAATGTATGTAAAGTATTTGTTGTAATAATTGGTATCTAATGAAATTTATATTTGACAATTGGAAACTAGGATGAGAAAACCATAGTAAAATCCCATAGTAAATGTTGATGTATAAGTTAAAATCCTATTGTTTTAGAAATGATCATTCATAATGTATGATATAAAATATTTTCCAAAGTTAAAATTTTATTCTTTATTATGTGGTTTTATCATTATGATTATTTTTTCTCACTATATGCTTACTGTTTTTAGTCAATGGTTGAAACCCAAAAGAACAAAGTTAATTCTTAATAATGTGGGAAATTCAATTATTATCCTCCTAAGAAATTTTTTTTAAGATATCACGAATGAAAAAAAACCATGTCTCTATGCTCACACAACATTCTCAATTTATGATTCAAGAATGGATTCCAAAAAATAAAAGGAACGGACAACATTCTGTTGAAACCTTCATAAGGCACTATAAAACTTCTTTTAGTAAGTATTCTAATCCATTAGTAGATGAAAATTGCATCAGTGACCTAATATTATATTTTTTGTTCTATATTGTTCATAACAAGATAAATTCATTGGAATAGTCTATTATTAGGATGGGGAAGCTGATCAACGGTTGAACCTTATCAATAGTATAATGAAAAGCTAAGAAATTTAATCCATGTAATGGGATGAGTTCATGAACTTATTTTTTAATAAGTAATTTCCA
This sequence comes from Viscum album, assembly GCA_963277665.1. Taxonomy (NCBI): domain Eukaryota; kingdom Viridiplantae; phylum Streptophyta; class Magnoliopsida; order Santalales; family Viscaceae; genus Viscum; species Viscum album. The sequence goes on from OY728156.1 coordinate 1,032,738,072, forward strand.
CATATTATTTATACAAATATAGAGTATGATTTCCTTTATTTTATGAAAATGGAAGATTAATCTTTTGGTATCTATGATGAAAATTTTACAAGACCAGAAAGGTACAATTTTTGTAATTTTTATACATCTTGATTGTAAGGTTAATGGATTCTTTATTTTCATAAAACTAAGTCTCTGAAGGGAATTAGCCATAAGGGATATCAATAGATATGAGGAAATTATTTGATGTGCCCTCAAGTTTGAGATAGAAATTGGAGTAACCCATCAGTCCTAATGTTTTTTAGATGATAAAAATAGAATCAAGGGAAAATGTAAAGACCACACTAAAAAGAAGACGATTTGACCATTATGATGTATGATTGGAAATAAACATGGATGAAATTGTCATAAAAGAACTATAAAATGTATTATGTGTGGGAGAGAAGGTTATTGTGTTGTTGAATGCAGAAGAGATGGGAAAAGATATATAATTATCCGAATAATGAAAAGGATACATAGAATACACCACATAAAACTCAATTTTAAAAGTGAAAGGAAATGGGAAATTATGAGATTCAATTCCCTATTCCAAGTGTTTTTTATGATGATCGACGTTAGAAAACTCTTAAGTCCAAATGAAAAGGCATGTCAGATGAAAACTCTATCGATGATGTGGAGTATGATAATGAAGTAGTGAAAGGTAATCATACCATACACTCTAATGTAAAAAATGTTATATTTTATTATGGATCCACCCACTCTATTTTTTTGAAGGATTTTCTATGTGTATGTTCATGATACCTCAATAATTATATGTTCATTTAGCTTTGATAACTCTTAATGTAACAAGAGTTGCATCAATAGTTTATAAATCTTCTTTGATTGAATATTGTGGGGAAGTGATTACTAAAAATCATGTGATCCTTCCTATAGTGCCATTTTATGTTATTGATGGCCTAGATTTGAATCTCTATATTGATATCATATAAATTTTCAAGGAAGGGAAGTCACAATTCATATTCTGTTACAATCTATCATCATCTATCAATGTAATGATTAATACGGAATTATAGTATAAATTTATTCCATAATATGGGTCTTGATTCTTATAAATGAAATTTATCTATCCAAAATGGTTGGATGGAAGCTCATAATTTAGAATACACCCACTATACAAGTGTTTGATGATGTATTTATGGAAGAGTTACCCGGTCTTCCAACAAATTCTTCTGTTGAGTTTTCAATATATCTCATACTGTGTACAATTCCTATTTCAATGACACCTTATAGAATGGAACAAATTGTTTTATAAGAATTGAAGAAGAAACTCCAAGATAATATTAACAAGGGATTAATATTACCTAGTGTGTCACCTTGTGGTACACTTATTCTATTTGTTGTGTAGAAATATTGGTCAATAAGACTGTATTAATTGTTGAGAACATAACATGTACACTATCATGAAAAAATATCCTCTACCCCAAATTGATGACTTATTTAACCAACTATGTAGAGCCCGATACTTTTCCAACACTGATCATCATTTAGGATATCATGATCCAAGTAATAAGAAGAAGGATATACTAAATATGACATTCCATTGTTGGTATGGACCCTATGAATTTATAGTGATTACTTTTTTTCATACTAATTCCCCCATTATCTTTATAGATCTAATGAATTGACACTTCTGAGACTATCATGATCAGTTTTTATTACAATTTATATACTATATTATTTTATATTCGAAGAGAATAGAACAACATGAAGATCACATTAGAATTTTACTAAAGACCTTGAGAAATTATAAGATTTATAAAAAATATACCTTGTGTGAATTTTGGATACATAAAGGTTGATTTTCGTGTTACATAATCTCAATATATGGGATATCTATAGATCTAGTAGAAATATAAGTTATTGATTGATGGTTAAGACAAACAACAGTAAATAATATCCTATGTCATCTTTGTATGGTTAGATATTATCAATATTTTGTGATTAGTTTTTCAAAATTTTCTAATCCACTGACCATGTTGACTTGGGAAGGAGTTTCGTTCATGTGTATGGAGGAATGTGAAGAAAATTTAAAAGAGAGAAAACGATGGTTATCCAGTGCACATGTTCTCACACAACCTTGTTGTGGAGAGATTTTTCGAATCCTTGGTAATGCATCCATGATGGTTAGGGGTTGTGTTCTCATGAATAATGATATCGAGATATCTTATGCGACAATAAAATTGAATATTAATCATCTGAATTGCCCAACTAATGATTTGGTGTTAGATACAATTATATTTGAACTAAATATATATAGGAATTATCATTATGGTGAATGGTGTGATATTTGTACTGATTATAAATATTTAATGTATTTTTTCACACAAAAGCATATGAATTTTCATTAAAGATGATGGATGGAGTTGATTAAATATTATGACTGGTCAATACATAAGCAACCATTAAAAGCAAACAAGGTGGATGATGGTTGATTCAAAAGGACCATGCTAGCCTATCTAATATGAGGATCACAAAATATCCAATATTTATGGATATTCAAAATAGGAATCTTAAAATTTAAAAGGAAGGGGAGAAATCATTCATTTCTATAATGATTTTTAAACCATTTATAGAAGTGAATATTAAGGAGGGGTAGATGGATGATATAGAGCTACAAAAGTAGTTGAGAAAAGTTCTTGAATTTAACCATGATTGTTATGGAATAATAAGGTTCAAAAACCGTATTTTTATTCTCCCATACTCTCCCATACTAGAATTAAAGAAGGAGCTATTGGATGAGGATTGTAGTTATTCATTCTATTTTCATCCTTTAAGAACAAAGATGTACAAGGACATTGAATATTTTTTTTGGTGGGATGGCATGAAAATAGATGTGGTCAAATATATCTCTTGGGGCTTGGTTCTTCAGCTTGTTAAGGTTAAGAGACAGAAGTATAAGGAGATGTTACAACCATTACCCAAACTAGAATGGATATGGGAAATCATCACTATGTACATTCTCATCATAATTCCCAAGAAAAATATAATGGCCATAGTTCTCTATGGGTTATAGTTGATCTTGCTACGAATTCAGAAGACATCATTTCTATTAGATTGGATTTATATATTAATAATATTTTTAGGATATATGTAATTTAAGTTGAAATATTTCATGAAGTACAACTTTCCATTATATCAGATGGGATTCTAAGATCTACATAATAGTACTAGAAATGTCTTCAACATACTCTGATATAATTTTATATTTCATCACTACTTATCATCCTCAGACAGATGACAATTAGGAGAGGAAAATTCAAACTCAGGAACACATATTGAGATATAGATCTATATATTTCAATTGTGGTTGGGATCAACACATACATATAAAGAAATTTTCATAGTATAATAGATTTCAATCCAGTATTCAGATAGCTCCTTGTGAATTCCTCTATGGAATAAAGAACATAACACCAATATTCATGGATGATGTTTGGGAATGAAATATGTTAGGACCTAATCATATTGATGAAATGGAATCATATTTATATCTATTCATCAACACATAATCAAAAATAAAATTTCAAAAAAAAAGTTATAGTGAAAACTAATGAAAATGCCCAAAGTATGAAGTGGGTGAAAAAGTGAATCTATAATTATCTCAATGGAATATAGTAATGCTATTTGGAATGAAGGGAATTTCAAGCCCTATATATATTGATAATTTTAAAATTATTTATTGTTTTTGGAAGGTAACTTATCGATTAGCACTTCTAGTGAATCTCTCTTACATTCATGATGTGTTCCACAGATCTATCTAAAGAAAGTACAAACCTGATCTTTCACACATAGTAAAATTAGATGTTGTGCCTATGAAGAAATACATTTATTATTAAGAACAACCTATAGAGATTATGCATTATAGTGAAAATGTTATAGGAAACAAGACCACTCATCTAGTTAATGTTTTATGGTAAAACCACCAATTTATGAAAGATACACAGAAATTTGAGGATGTTATGAGGTAGAAGTATCCTCATATTTTTGTCTCTAAATAAAGAATTTTGTGAGATAAATTAAGTTTAAGGTGGTTGAATGTAACACCCAGATGTTTTTTGAAATATTTTAAATAATATTAATTCTTTAATAGCATTAATATTACACATCCCCGAGTTAAAACAAACCATGATATTCCATTTCAAAAAATCTACAATTTTAAACTATCTATTAGTTTGAAATAGTAAATACAACCAACTTGTGAAAAATTATGATGAATTCATTGGCTACCAATTATTGATGAAAAAATAAAAATTAATTATATAATTGTATTTTTGTACTAATAAATTTAGAAAATTAATATTATTTAATGAAATTAATGTAATATTAATGTAATATAAATAATAAAATATTTTTGATATCAATTCAATAAATATTTTCTCATATGTTATGAATAAACCCTATTTGATGTACAAAACCCTATATTTTTTAAGTGTAATTTTAGTCCTTTTATTGGTGATCCCCATTTAAATTTAAATTTTGTCAAATTAATTATTTTTATATGAAATGATAAACATTTACTTTGTAAGTGGAATAAAAAAATTTATTTCAGATGAATTTTTTATATTTTTATGATAACATTAAAGTTTTGATGAATAGTAAAAGTATACTAAATTTTAATTGAAAGCCATTTTTTATTGAAATAATATATATGATTAAATTATATTCTAGAATGTATTAAATTAGAAATAGAATGTATTTTTATAATTAAATATAATTTATGTCATTACAATTAATTTTACATTGTATTAAGATGTAACAACGTTTCAATCAGTTGAAATGTTTTAACTTTTAAAACTTTTTCTCACTTTTTGACGGAAAGATTAATAAAAAATTAATTACTAAAAGTTATGTTATTATAATTTTTGGAAAATTTATTATTTATTTGGTATCATTAAATAAAATTTATTTAAATTGATTACTTCAATTTTTGGTCCTTATGAATATTAACAATGATAGTTTTTAATAATATTTTAAAAGGGTAAATCACGTAATTATGGGAAGAACTAATATGATAAAATTACCCTAAAAATTCCAAATATAATTGGATGATTATCTTCTCTTAATCACCATTGAATCGAAATTGTGTCCTTTAGAATCCACATGGATAAGATTAGAACATTTAAATTATTTTTTAATGAAATGTTTAAAATTTCATACCCAAATTTTATTAACAATAAAATTTGTAATATAAGGGTATACAGACTATAAATTAGATTATATGTAGTACATAAAAATATAAAATATTTTTCTTAATCATGATAATTTATTTTTATTTTTTTAAATAAATATTTACCGTAAAGACTTATACATTAATGAAGTAGAAATAGTTTAATTGATGAGAAATAAATAAAATAATAATTATTAAAGTGATAATAACCATTAAAAGTCCCGAACAATTAATATAATATTATTGGTCGAGTATATTTATACTATAACCATCCAATGATCACCGTATTTAACATTTGGTTCCATATATATTATATTTGGAAGCTAAGAATATTTCATGTGATGTGATGATAAACTTTTCATATTCATGTATTAATAAGTATAACATTTTAAATGAAGGATTTTATGTAATATATATTCTTTTATAATAATTATTATAAAATATTGAGGATTTATCTTTTTCCTAATATTTTATTTTTATATTCTATTCAAAAAATAAGAATATTATATTATAGCTCAAAAATGATGAAGTAATTATTTTGTTAAGGTTAATATTAGATAAATATTAATAAAAATATTAGAATAAATATATTTTGCGCTAATTAATATGTCCAATTACTTTTATAAATCATACTCGAACTATTAGGAATATAATTAAATAATTGGTTAGAAGTTTATATTTTAACTTAATAATTTTATAAATAAATGGTTTGAATAGTTTCAAAATTACCAACATTGATTGTTTATCAAAATAATTAGTTATTAGATTATTTACAAAATCTAAATTTATCAAAAATATATTTAGTAATTATGATATGGTAAATTTTTTATTTATTTATTTATTTATGGTCTAATTTACATCAAATTTTCTATTACATCACACTTTTAATATTGAATAATTTGTTACCCTTGTTAAAAATTAAATAGAATAACTAAGTTTTAATTAAATCGATAAGGTTTATATAGGCATAAAAACTTGTATAAATTTTTTTGATAATATTACAACCCTATATCATCAAATATTTATAATTGGGATATTTTTTGGATTTTTTGTATGGGGTTATATTTTATATTAATTTATTATTTTTGGAGAAATCAATTGTGCCCCAAACCGCAACTATAAAAGGGACCCTCCTCCATCACCAATTCACTTCACTTTGAGCCTTCAAGGGAAGAAATATCCTAACCTATTCCTTTATCAAATTACAAATTTACATTCTAGGGGTTCTGGTCTTTTTCAAAGACCAATCCTACTAATTTAAAAATAGATTTAGGGGGCGTACATCGAAGAAGATGTAATCTCCCCTATCGATACCTTTAGACTTATTTCTTATTATACATAATATCCATGAGTTGTTTAATTATAAAGTAAAAAATCATGTATAAATAATGTAAAAATATTTTATTATGATTACGAAACCCCCATATCATGTCTTCTATCTATAATAGGAAAAATGAATTCACCACGAGTGTGTACGTAAGACTTAATGTCTCCACACTATAGTGTACAATATTTTTCACCACCATATTACATGGATGTGTATATGGATGAGAATAATAAATATATATTATTATTATAATAATATATTTATTTTAAAATATTATTCAACATCCACTTCAATACCATTCTATAATTATGGGAATGATATCATAGCTCGTGTGTACGCATGACCTACCATCTCCATGATGCGATGTGATTCATTATACATGATATTGATTGAAGTATATATATATATATATATATTAATGTAATTAAATAATATAATATATATTATACTAACATAATAATATAAATGATATAAATGTTACCTAAGAATAAGAACAAGAACTTATCTTACAAAACATGTTTAAGAAAATAAAGAAGTTAAAACCTAATGGATGAGTAATAATGTTACTGACGAATGTATAATAATACGATCATATATGATATCCTAAAAATGAATAGGATTATGAAATAAGATGATGAAAATTTTTAAATCTATATACAGGTGGTTCAGATATAAACAAAATTAATCGGGCCTAAATTAATGGATAATTTGGCATTCTCATTATTATATGAGACAATTTTTGCGTAATTATTAAATGTGGTATATTTATCATCCATGTCCATTTTTTCTAATTATATATTCCAAAATTTGCTTTATATTATTCAAAATTCATTTATCTATAATTTTACCCATTGTTTAATTTTCTTCAATGATATGAAATAAATCTTTTGTCATTTCCCACACGACATACTTTTTGACTATTCTAGGAAAACATTGATGAGAATGTTTTTTAACATATACTACATGAATGTATTTTTATGTTTTCATAATGAATTATTTACAAAAATATATATTTCAAATATTTCAATTTTATTTTCAAATAAATTCAATTCTTTTAAAATCTCATGTCATTTTGGGAATAGAATACTTATTTGAAGAAGAAGTGATATTTTTATTAGAAATTAATTTCAAGTGATATATCAAATTTATTTTCCATATAGATTGAATTATCTAATAGGGATATGTTTCAATTATAATATACTTATTGTTCCTATGGTTTGATTTTGTTTTTTATTGAATGATATTTATAAAATCTATTTGTTTTAAATGGATTACGTTATAGTGGAGTGATGTTTAGGGAAATCCAATTTAGTAAAAAAAATTGGTGAATGATTTATGGTATAGTGGAACATGTAATAATTATTTCATTACGAGATTGGTGAGACCTATATTTCCACCTAATAAATTGGGTAATGATTTATAAGTCATGATATAGACATGGATTGAATGGGAAATGCTCTTGATTTAATAGTACAGGGTAGGAATGAAGAGTAAAATCAGTTCAGTAATGGACTATTTTCACTATGATGGTCTTGGAAAAGATCATTTACTAATATTAAATGATCTAATATTCTTATATTCATGCAAAAAAATTATTATCTTATGTTATGACTTTTGGGATTATGTTTATCGATTCTTATGAACATTTATGATTTATTCTGTGGAATGATATCAGAGTCGTTCATACAAAGGTTAATAATTTTTAAATGTTGTGTTCATATGTTTTATGATTATGATACGATTGATATCTCCCTTGTTTACCCTTAATTAGAATCTGATATCTCCCTTTCATATGGTTCATTTCCTGGGTCTTGATGAAGTGTATTAAGTATGATTTGTTAAAAAGGGGTCAAGTTACGATCAAATATATAGAAGATAATAAATATGTCTTATGATCCAATTGTTTATGTTTCCCAGTTTCTAAAGACACTATAAATGTATAATACTCTCATGTTTTTTCTTTATTATTTAATGAATATTCTTTAATTTTGATGTAATATCTATGTATGTAATGTCTTGTTCGTTATGGACAACATGGTGCAGATGAACACTGAAGGGTTATGAGAAAACTCTATGAATATTTTGGAATTACTTGAGTGATTGAACAAGATTTAATTCTTAATATATGTTATCTATGGGGACATGACCAAAATAATGGGTCTGACCATACCCATATTGTCCCATGTATCATTGGTTCCTACATATGTGGCCCTGTTTTCCCAAATTTTATTCAAGGAACTCATTCTTAGAGCCATGTTGATCATTGGATAATATGAATTCAATGTGTATCACATTGAAATATAAAATGATCAAAGATTTATATTGTGAGAGTTCCATTCAGTGGGGTGGTTTACATGTTTTTAATGTCGTATGGAGGAAATCTGCAACAGACAAAGCTTTCATCGATGTAGAATATGACTCTTCCACTACTATCTCTTCTTGTATCTGATCATTGCATCAAAATTAAAGATAAGTATATCATTGAATATTATTGGGTGGATGATCTATTTTGGATATGTGAATCTATTCCATGATTGTGACATAATCTTTTTCAATTATTTTCAAAGTCATGTAGTTGTTGAACTTTTGTCCACCCCAGGTAGAAATAATTTTTTGATCACCCCCTTGTTCTATCTGAGGGACAATATTTCAGGACACTTTATCTGTGGAGTTATCTGACACCACCATTTTGGTGTCAAATATTCCTTTAAGGATGTATTTGATGATGAATAAATCCTATATATTATGATCAAACCATCAATGGAAAGGGAAATTGTGAGAAAAATATGTGATGTTGACATCATAGGGCTTCTAGAGGTATAGTGGATAGGGTAGGTTATTGTATATGGATGTTAATATATATAGATATTTTTTTCATTTCGGATGGATTATGATTTTATAATCTCTTCCTCAAATCCCAAATGACCTTAATATCATTTTTTCTTCTACATGGCGATGATTTTGTTGTTGTTTCCACTCAAAATGACTGGATGGGATGTCCAGGACCTCCTTAGTGTCAGGAATGTGTATTGTTGCTAGATTAAAGGTAACAATGGAATCTTCTAACTAGAAAATCTATTACACCTATGTTGAAGGAATGAGTCAACATTTATCTTGGGATCTCTAAATACACATGTTTTTCTATTTCCCTGAACTCAAAACCCCCACCTAGATACATCCTTAGGATTAGAGGAGTCATAAAAATATCCTAAATATTTCCTTAGATAGCTCCAACATTTTTTCCTAAGAGAGAGGTGTACAATTTTAATATGTTAAACCTTTCCATCTATTTATCAAGTAAGAAAATATCTCATTTTTTTGTTTCTTATAGTTATCTGGTTGAGCTTTTTTTCCAATGAATGGAGTTGAAATGATAATGGAATTGGTAATTAAGGACTTCTCATCCTATAATTTTTCATATTGTAAATAAACTATAAAAAACAATAGATGGACCTACCAACGTCTATACGAAACACCTCATATTGGTCCCACACCTATTGATATCAATTTCTCATCATTAGACCAAATCATGATACAAAATGGGTGAGTTGATGTTTGGGGTCACCCACATAATCAATGTTAATGAAAGAAGGATTTTTACAATTGTGTGTGGGAAAAGTGTCATCTACTAAATTTTGATATGGATTTTTATCAGGTTGAATAGGCTCACTTCACCCTTTGATGGTTAAAATTTGAGTATCTAGGTATTGGATTATTTATGAATCTCTAAGGGAAGTATGGTAATATACACCTCTTATATATATAGAGAGGGTTTGTGTAAATGTAGTTTCCATTAATTCCTCTCCCACTAATTATAGATTTATACTAAGACCTAATGATTGTCGTAAAGAGGGAGAGAGGTGGTCCCAACACTTAACAGAAATCATGATAACTACCTATTTCCCCATTTTGCGGAATAGAATCCTAACTATAGAGATGATCTAATACTTAGATACCATATTTTTAAGAGGATCATCTATGGTAGTAAGAATATTTCTCTCTCTCTCTCTGAAGATGATACCATCTAGAATATTCCCCTTGAGTATCTAATTATTGAGTGTATTGAGTGTTTTTATCTCATTCTCATTCTATGAAAAATATTTTTATATTGATGGAATTTAAAATATTATGGTAAATTATTTATATGTAGCCAAAAATTTTCTTTTATCATTGATATTCTTCCATCAGAGAGGTGGAATCTCAATATCCAGAAGAGCCAGATTTGGGATCCTTTACCGATTTCTAGTCTGCGTATCCTCTACAAGTTCATCAAAATTTACCATCCTCTTAGGTTATTCTTTCGATGTATTGGACCTATAAATTTTGATAATGATCCTCCATATATGTTTTGTTGATAGTAATGAAATTAACATATGTATACCCAGAAATGTTTGTTCCCCAATTACATTCAATGTAATATAATGATTCGACACTACTTGTATTATGGTCATTCCTTGAACAGTTGACCATATTGACATGTTTTTTATTGCGACACCCATAAGGAACTAATTTCTTTCATCGTACGCTCCCCCTCTTTTAGTCATAAAGTAATTAAATTGAGGGAGTTTCTAGTTTTAGTTTCCCAACAAGCCCCCAATAACATAGGGTTTTTCATGTAGTTGGAGGAATGGATGGGATGCTTACAATTGATATTTACCTCCAAACCTATTGAAGAGGGAGTCTCTTTGTTGTAAGGATGATGATGGTTAAAATTACCTCCCATACATGTAGGTTGGTGTTTATACTGGGCCACAATTAGCATTTATTGATCCTATTATTGAGATTATAATACATCTAGAAAATAAATTAATGATTCTTCATATAGGATTTGAGAAATAAATTCCCAATACCATCATTCTAGTATTGATTTGGAAACACTATTTATTTACTCAGGACCCTATCATGGGATGATGAACATACTTATAGTGATTAAGATATAAATCATCCCAACCTAGTGTGTTGGGGTTTATATTCAATAGTTGATGATATGCCTTGAATCCTATCATGAACTGATGATCTAATAGCTTGAGGGGATGGTAGATATTTTACTATCCTAATGTGCAGAGTCCAATACTAGATGACAACTATGACTATTGCTAATGTGGCCTATTTGATGTTGCATAGTTTTAATCGCGTAGAAGTTGGGTACAATTGAAGGTCGTGATGAGAGTCAGTTTCTATTGGACGATGCCAAATATATTGAAACCATGGATTCTATGTCATAAATTTGTTCCAATTTTCAATAGGGTTCCAATTGAATGACATTTTGTATATCATATTCCATATTTCATAATGTCTGGGCACCATTGAAGTAGGTGAATGTTTTTAGGAAAAATTGGCTCAAGCATTAACTAGACACCTTATTTGTTCAAGGGCTATGACATTATAGAGCACTGTTTCTTTGGGGTTCTACAATTCCAAGGCTAGGGGGATGTGCAATGATTTATAATTTCCCCCTCATCGAATATAGATACATGAAATCATGTCTATGATTAGATGATGAAGGTTTGTGATGCAATGGAGGCATGTAGGTTTCTAATGTTAATGATACTTCTTTGATTTTTCATCCAAGCCCATGGAAATTTCTGCTTGTACAACATGAAAATAGATTATCATGATGGTATGAAGGTGAAAATTGTGTCTTAGATATGGTATGTGTCTATTATTCATTAACTGATGAGTTTCCAACATATTATGATGTATATAAGTCCTGATCTACTTTTCTAGCTCATTGTGGATCTCATAGGAAGAAGTGGCATGATACTTGAAAATTATGAAGTTGTTATTTCCCACAATCTTTAACCATATATCAATTTTGGATTGTTATTCATCATACATAAATTTTTCCATCTTATAAGACCATAGTAGACAACTCTTGGGGTCACTTGCGAAATGGAATGTACTACTTTCTAATGTTCATAAAGAACCTTTTTTAGTTTTCCTCGATGTATCGATCACCTCTCTATAAAAAGGAATATGAGTTTTGAACACAAATCAATAAAGAGGAATCTAGGAAAGGGTATCATATCCATATCCCTTAGAGATATCAAGGTGGGGTGTTTGACCATGAATATAGTTAGGAGTATAGTCTATGTTATCCATCATCGCACTACCTTATGGATGTTTATCATGCTAATGAATATCTCCTTATTTGGTCAAAGAGTTGAAAAATACTCAGGGTATTAATAATGTGTCTCAATAAAGCTAAAAAATCTTGTAATTTAGTATACAATAGATATGAGCCTTTCCCTTCATAATGGATATAATATTCCAATAAAAATTTTATAAATTTATAGGGAATTGAGCTTGATGTATATGGGTTTTCATACCTTTTTTATAACTATCTAGTTCTGTGTGGGTATGATCCTTCTAATAAAAGACTTCTCAAATTTTTCATTGATCGTATACATTAATTACATGAATATGATCATGTCATATACATTTGACTATGTCAAATGGTGAGCCTCGGTTTGAACAATAGTATGAGAGCAATTCAAGGCTTTTGGTATATTCCACCGGTCATTTGAGGAAGAGATATGATCCCTATTTGTGGAATGTGCCATTCTCTTGGGGATACAATGTTGGAAAAGAAATATGATCCAGGTAAGAATATGGATTCCCTGTGGTAATTTGTTGATGTGCATCTAGAATGGGATAAGGAATAATGGTCTCCTCTTATATTTCTATATATGGATGCTAGTGTAGTTGTTCATGAGTGAAAGTATGAATATGTTCTTGGATTCTATGATCTATAGGAAAACGGAAGGCATATTCACTGATAGAAATATGAAACTATCATGAGACATTTTCTAGTCTCTTATGTAGAGCCTTAGATAATATTAGGATATTAACTCAATAATTAGATGTTGGAGTATGCCACTCATATTGTTCGTCATGAACATCAGCATGTGCAAAGGAGTGTTCTTATCTCACATGGTGAGAACAATCTAGGACGATGATATGAGCCTGATTTTGGGCCTTTTGAATATTATTTTAATCATTATCAATAGTTATGTTCCCATATCTCAATGAAATCACCTCTCTCACCAAGTGATCCATGATTGGAATAGGAATATGATCATGATCTAATCCAGAATTCATTAAATGAGTTTTCCATTAATCTTCTTGGTGGGGAGATTGCAAGTGTGATTGAAATAGAGAAACCTTTTGTTTGTAATTATTAGGTTCTAAGAAACCATGTATATGAGTATATTATTATGTTCATATCCTTGTATCAATAGCTCTGTCAAAATATGTGGGATGAGTTCCTCAGTTGTTCCTATGATGTAATGGAATTTTATGAAAGTGTGTTCATGGATACAATCTTGAATATTTTCTATATCCACTATATACTAATAGATATATTTAATTTATGTAGGTCTATCATACAAAATATATTAGCCTTATACAATAATAATATATGAATGTCATTCCTGCACGGTGATAGGGATATGTGCCTCCTCGTTTCGTGTTGTAGGAGTACGCCCACAGACCAGTTTGGAGTGAGTAGGGTTATGAGTCTTATTAATAGTTACTACAAGAATATTGCAGTATAAATCATTGGTAGGAGTAGGGTTACGATCCCACTCATTATTATTTAGAACTTATCATGTTGGATGTGTCATCCTTGTTTCTCATGTATAGTTTTCATAGGTAATAGTGTTTTGGTTGTTCTTTTATCACGAAACATGTGGGTACTAGTGGGATGTAGAGGGAAACAATGGTTTAACAGATCTATCATATTAGCCCTTGATTTGTAAGGGAATCCTATTTTTACCTTGAGCCACCTTCAATAGATACTAAAGGTGGTTATTGTTGTGCTCCATGGATAATCTTATAATGTAGTTCATAGTGGAAATTGGGGACACTACCTTTACTATAACCTTCATTTGATGATTCATAATCATTGGTTTTAATACATGTATTCCCATTAGGGATTCCATGATGGTAAGGATCATACCATGTAATTTATATTCCTAGAACATTTCATTCTCAACCATATGCTAAAGATGTCTGTATGGTGAGGACATTATGAGGCCTACAATGATTGTGGTTTCATCTCACATTCCATACCTATCATTGGATAAAGGTAATATCATAGATTTGTGTGTTATTGACTAGTAAAGTATCTACAATATTAAATATAATTATTAAAAAGATCACAGATTAGTGCACCATTGTAAGAATGAAATGTCTTATATCAGATATTTACGAGTAACACAATTGTCCTTTTATTCTCGATCCATAAATTATACTCATGTGGACTTGTTAATTTGAGGAGAGAATTAATTCATGATAACCACCACTATATAGGATCTGCCGTAAGATCCATGTCATGGAAAAGTGATTATCTATCTATTTGAGATTTTCACACTGTTTCAACTATTTTTTAATATAGGAAATAAAAAAATGGTTTGATAGATAATACCCTAGTACTTTTATTATTTTAGATATTCACATCAGTTTCAGTATTTTTGTTTCCTCAGAATGAAGTTAGTTCTTTTTTCAAGTGGGTTGGTTGTGGGGGGGTACAATGTTTTGCATATTCATTTTCATCTGGTTCAACATTTTTTAAACTTTCATAAAAACTAAAAGTAGTTCCCATATCCAAAAATTTGTATAGACTATATTTCCAAGCTCAAGTGGTCAGTAGGGGTTTCAAAATCAACGATTCATAAGAAATCACTCTAGTAGAGAGGATTAGAGTTATGGTTTAACGCACATCTTTTTTTGGGCAATTGTAACCCAAACATGGAGTCTCCAATAGATTTATGGTATGTTCGATAATCTATTATTAATCTCAATACATTAATGGGTACCCGAAAAAACAATCATTTCTTATGTCTCATTATAAGAAAAATATGGGAAGTATTTTTGGTGAATCAATGTATATTCTTATGATGTTCTTCATCCATTTCCCCTATGTGGGTAGTTACCTATATGTAGAAGCTATGTAACTAGGAAATCTGATGTTTGTTAATAGAATGTGGAGGTGGTTAATATCTCTAGCATGGTATTGACACATTATGATGAGTCTTACATATCCTATTTCTTAATTGTAATGAAAACCCATATTATTCATTAAACCCATTTAGTTTAACATAATATAAAAATGAAACATATATGGGCAATTAGAACCTACTATTTGAGCTTCAACCATGAGGTGGAATATTACATATCCTGCTTATAGATTGAATTATAATTACTATAGTTTGTTCACAACCATGATTATTTCCGCAAGGTAGTTACACTTTTATGTTGGGTAATTATATCATACCACTGATTATTCTTACACACAAAGGTTTCCCTGGATGGTTAAGATTAGGGATGCTAATGAAGTGATCATTAGGATTATATAATCCCATTTAATCTTTGATCGGTGTGAGAAGAAAAGGATATAAAATAATTAGACACATCACATATAGATGAAGGTATTATGTACTAGGAAATACCGTTGCATTCTTAATATGGAGACCGGGTATTAGGAAGTTATCCTACATAACCTAGTTATAGAAAGAATCATATTCATTGTAGTGAATTGATATACCAATATTCTAGTGGATGAGGAAGGATGACCATAAAAATCTAGGCAATAAGTATCAATGGTTATAATGTTAAAGACATGGAATGAAATATACTTAAGTGGATGTTGATTTGAGATTAGGCCATACAAAGGTAGCCTATGTGTTTTGGTTAAGGTAGGAATTAGTGTCATCCACCTTAATTTTGATGGGGAATGCACACTGAGGATACCCTTGTATTAATAAAGTATTATTATATAAATGATAAGATCCTTGTGACTCCATAATCCCACATGATCTATTCTCAATGTTAGATACAATTGATGTTAAATAATTAGTCTCACTACTTATTGATGCCCGACATACACGCATGGAAAAACCATTGGATGATTAATATATATAGATATTTCCAAAGGTCTCATATGTATACTAATTATTGTAGAAATAAATTTACTTGTAGTTCTTTATGTCCGGTATTACACACTGAAGCTTCCATTTTTAATGAATGGACAAGACTCTCAGGTCCTGGAATGCACAATTGACCTAGCCTTCTTATCTGATTGATGTACATCAATTTTTTGTTCGACATGTCTTTATTTTCTAGATGAAATGTTAGAGGATGTCTTTTTGACATGTAAAATGAAATAAAGTGATCCATTTACTTTTAAAGTGGATTTCACATAATCTATATGGCATGTATGAAGGTTATCACATGACCAATGCTTATGTTCTCAAAGTACATTGAATAACCTAGTTGGCTGGTCATATAATCCATTCCAGGATCTTAGCTAATGCTCATGGAATTTGTTCCATGATTTATTTGGCATTCCCTAGTATGATCACGTAATCTATGTGACATGCTTGGATGGTATCATGACAGTTTGTGAGATTTTTATATTGGTTGATGCATTATACAGTCAAAAAAGTCTGAAGAGAACAATGAAATCCATCTAACATGTCTTGAGGACATGGAATGATTTGTCTGATGTTCTCGTATAACATCTCAAGAGTTAACTGACATGCACTGGTTCAATCAAAATACTCAGTTGATATGTTCAGATTCCACCATATGATTTTGGAGACATGTATAAAAATCTTTATGTGCTTTGGATGGAGAGATAGTTCGGTTTCTAAAGAATTTTATTGCATCCTCGAAGGGCTCCATGTGACTTTCAGTGGAAAATCCAGATGAATTCACATAATTCAAATAGAAGAAAAAAGGAGCATCGTGAGATCCGGGTGACATGTCTTGGTTCATTAATGTGGCATTTATAGTTAATGAGAAGTGGATGGGGATCAATTTGTATGTTCTTCTCATATGATTCCCATCATTTCAGTCTTCAATCTAGGCTTTTATTGTATATTCCTTATATGTTTTCAATGTTATCTTGTTTTATGTAACATGTGATCTAGTAAGTATGTGAGATTTTAATATAATGAATTTACATAAGCCATCTCCATGATTTATGACTAATCCTACAATGTGCCTATGTGTGTTTCATGATCAATCTGGTTTTTCTCTAGATCATACATAATGGAAGTCTTTCTCAGTTCTGAGATCGCCCACTCCACGAAATTTTCTCTAACGCATGGGTTCACCGGTGAATAGTTCCACGAAAAATTATATTCATTTTGAACGATGTGGTGGTCGATATATATGGTTTTAACCTTTATTATTTCCTTATTTTCCTGGAGTATATTAGAGAAATACAAGATGTCGTCTGTGGAAGGCTTTGATGTCATGTTTTTCATCAGATCATGTTGAAGGTTATTCCGAGGGTCTCACATGATTTCTAAAGACACTAATAACATACCATCAATACCTCATATATTGTTTTTTGGCCAACATATGGGGACTTTTTGAATCATATAAAAATTATGAAGAACACTCATAATGAAAGGATGACATTTATAAGGACATTCACTAGATTTGGATGTATCTTGAAAGGTTTTGGTATGATTTGAGAGAACATTACTAGGAACTTTTTGAGATAAGTATGGATTTAAAAGGGTCTTTAGGGAGAAAATATGGTCATTCTGAATGTATTTATCATGGTTTCAGGGGAGAACACTCTCATTTCACATGATGTTTATGTCTCGAAGATGCTCCCACCATTTTTCTTTTATTTATTTATTTTATTTTTCAAATTCGTGGGGATTTTTAGATCTTGAAAAAGTATTTAAAAAAAACATTCTCACCTATTGATGTAGTGAATTACCAACACAATGTCTTATAGAAATGTGTGAGAATAATCTGGGTAAAACCTTTCTGGTTATTTTTTGATCCAAAGGTGGAGAATGAGACCACTTGAACATAGTCGAAGCCTTTTTCATGGGGATAGTGACATGCCAACATGATCTTCTATGGTGAGGTAGAAATTTCATTTAGTCTTGTAGTTTATTAAGAGACACCTAGGTTGTGTAACTTGTTTTTTAAGGCCCCAAGAGTCTTCCATCATTTTAAAATGTATTTCAATTTTTTAGCTTTCTACGCATAGTGATCTCATTAGGTTGTTTATGTGTTAGAACAGAAAAAAAATATTCCTATTTTTGATTCATTGTGTGATATTTATAACCTCAAGAGAATCCCCCCTTTTATATATTTCACTCCAATTTTCCAAATCCTTTGGAATAGATTATCTGCTTCCTACCATTAGGCAATTTGAGTAACCTGAGGTTCTTTTCCATCTTTAGTTTCATGATTAGAAAGTGTCTGGGATGTCTTCAAATGACCATAGATACTTTTCAAAAGTGTATTCAGGTGGCCTCTCATGGGCTCTGTTCTATGTATGACCATCCCCATTACCTTCCATGGGACATGTGATCACATGTCTCCAGGGGGATCACAAGATCCATGTGGTCATATCCACCTTTCTCTTCCATTATTTTTATGGGAAAATAATTCCCATATTCAATTATTTTATTATTTTTAAATATTCTAATTATCATTTGTTGGAAACATAAAATCACATATATTATTTCAATAAAATTTTTTCTTGTATACAATTATGTGTAATCGCATTAATCTATTTAGTGCAATATTTAAGTATTCTTAACAAGAAAGACTTTACATATATTTTCTGGGGAAATTTAATAATCTATATACATTTTATTTTAATTAGAATGTTTATTAATTACCAACGAATGTGGTTTTTCATTTCCATTATTAATTCATCACTTCTAATGATGAATATACTATACTTATTTAGTGATGGGCAAGGTCAAAAATTATATATCCTATCAATTAATTAAAGGATCTCATGAAACAAAATAATTTGGATATTTCGAGAAAGCATTATTTGTTTATGTATGATGACTTTGTATGAGGCCATCATTTAATATTCATAATTTTTGAAAATAATAATTACATCATGATGAAATATTTTATTTTTTTCATTGTGGCTATTAATATAATTATGCAATGAATAGATATTTAATTTCGATGGGTAATTAGTGAATTATAATTTTTTATTATTTATTCCTATGATAATATTTATTTCTTATTTATTCAATAATAGTCGAAGGACCTGGTGAATTGGTTTAGAAACATTATGTTTGGGGGGTGAATCATATGTTTTAAAATTGTTTTTCCAATAAATAAATATTTTCTATGACATTGAACCTCATTTGTTTTGGAGCCTCTACTGTTAATTAAGTAAGATTGTTCCTATTATTATTTATCATTGAATAAACCAATATATAATTATGATAATGAAGTAAAATGGAACAACGTTTTTTATAAGTTTTGAACTCAATGTGAGGCTATAAATTTCTAAAACCTATTAATATATTGATCTATAGATTTTATATGATGAATATTATTTTCAATATAAATGGATGGTATACATTTATCCAAACTCACTATCACCATTTTTCATAAGTGGGGGTTAAAAATGTTTCCCATGTGAACATATACTACATCACCCATCTTATCGTCAAACCGGAATCCTACCTGTTATCTTTATATTTTTTACACCTCATCTTAAAATAGATCAACATACAGTCTATAATAACACTAAATCATAAAATATGATATCATTAAACATATAAAGGGTGACTTTTACTTCCTTAAAATCATCTAGAAATTAATAAAATCACAACCAATTTTAACTAAATATATTTTAGGTTCTTCTTTATAGACTGATGTGGGAAACTATCAACTCATAACTTCAATAATACAACCCTATAAAATATATTCCCTTGGGAGTATACAATTAAATATAATGATCCACATTTTTTCATTAGGATGAAATTATAGAATACATTCAGTGTGGTCTTACTAACTCAAGTATATAATTTTATGTATACTTGTGAATCTTATCTCACATCACAAGAATCTCTAACACATTGATTATTCTTATGTGGTGGTTTGCTTCCAATTTATCAATTTCGTTGAAATGTAGCAGATATTCCATTCATACAATATATAGTATATGTAACTACTTATTTGTTAAAATTAAATTTATCATACTCTCACCTTACTAAAAATAATTCTTCTCCATTGATAGATTCTCTCTCAAACAACTCGACCACACAAATATTTTCTATTGTAGTATATTTTTTAGGAGAAATTT
Source organism: Viscum album (assembly GCA_963277665.1). Lineage (NCBI taxonomy): Eukaryota > Viridiplantae > Streptophyta > Magnoliopsida > Santalales > Viscaceae > Viscum > Viscum album. Next base: position 1,032,758,700 of record OY728156.1, read on the forward strand.
GTTTCTCAAGAGTCCTGCTCTTATAAAGTGTATTGGAAGTTATTTTTAGTGTGAATTAATAATATTTTCCCTAAATTGAAATGCTTTTTGATAAATAAATTCATTTATACACTAAAACTCCCACATAATTTCCCATATTTTCCATATACTACAATGCACAAGGGACTATTCCCATGATGCCTTTTCCTCAAAAAATGATTATTAAAAAAAATAAGATTTCTCAATTTCAGCACATATTAATACTAGTAAAAAAACATAATTTTATTTGTCAATATTTTTGGTTATTCTTATGAAAAAAATAATCCAAAAACTCCACATATCAATCAATAATAGATTTTAAAAATCAATTAATAATTCATATTGTGTCATGGATCCTCACCTCATAGAGTGAGAGGATCCATAAAAAACATTTACTTTTCTATTTTGAACATGTAAAAAAGCCATAACAGCTTAGGTTTCAACATCATTCAAATTAATTATTCAAATATGAATTTTATATTCTAATAATTCAGGAACATAACTTTCATAGACTTGTCTATCATTTTTAGATTTCATAAAATCTAAAAGCATACTCATTTTAAATTTTGACAATCCATATCTCTATTATAAGAAACCATTACTCACTCATTCAAACAAATTAGTTTAATATAATTTAATATTTTATGAAAAATTCCAATAATAGAATAAAATTCATCAAAATTGTTAAAGAAAACTTTTGATGTCTCATTTACTAAAACAAAATCTCATCACCATGATCTTCTCATATTGATCTAATTTTTTATTACATGAAATATGAATCGGTGGTTGATTAATTAAGATTAATTATGTTTGAAAAATCATATAATATCTCCTAAAACATCCCAATCTAGTTTTATCATTTCATTATAAAATATGTAAGCTTCATATTTCAGTTTATTGAAATCCCAAAATTTTACTAACTCTTGAAGTTTATGCAGATTTATGATCACACTTACGCAACTCCATTCATCCTAATAATGTGGTATAATCATTCATACACATCCTATTTGAATATTACATAGTGAAAATAATGTTTAAATATCTCAGTACAGTTCTATTTTTTACTCACATACACTATATGATTATTATTAAAATAATGAATTATGTATACACAACTCTATATAGATGTTTTCACAGTAGTATGATCATTAAATAGACAATGATTCATTGCTTTTATAAGGCCCCAACCTTAAACATTACATAATATTAGGTTATTTCAATAATTCACATTGAGGATCTTTTCAAGTTTAATGTTTTATATAATTAGATCATAAATCATGCATTTCATTCCACATTTAAACATGGTGGTTACATCAATTAAAATATTCAATTTTTCCACCAAAGGAATCATATATAAAATAAAACATGGTTTCTTTCTTGAAACTTCCTTGACATTATCATCACATCATTAAACTTTCCCTTGAAATGTGAAAAACATTTCAAAAACTTTGGATGAGCATAAAAATCTTAGTAAGGGATATAAAAATACAGAAAGAAAACATTAGTCCCTGTATACATAAGCATCAATGAAATTATACTTTGCTCATAAAACATATGCACATTAACATACCTCAAGAAATCAAAATATTTTTGAATAACTCAAACAAATCATAATACATAAATGTAACTTGAGGCATTCATAACATTCTTACGTTGGGAGTAACCCTCATGGTTACGTTTGGAATACCCATCAGAGTATATTCCCTAAATCTCTTACGAAAAACCTCAGTGTTTAACTCCTTAGTGTTACCCAATGCATTGGAGAGCTATCTCAGGCTCTCCCACATTTTGTTTATCATGTAACCAACCGTATTAATAATAATTCCCATGAACCATAATATAATCATATCAATAAAACATACAGAAAAGAAACATAACATTTCCACATTTCAATCACAAGATATCAATACAACACATTGATATAATCAAAACATTATCAAAACCATCTTCAATAACAAAATATATTAAAAGTAATATATGGTATTTATTTTTCATTTAAAAAAAGTTATAGATTTTAGAGGAAGCCGAAACTCAAATAATGGTCACGGCGGTGGAGATTTCATTGACGTCGCATACGTAAGACAAAGACATTCCCTTTTATCCTCTAGTAAAATGCTTCATGTAAAAAGATTCTTATTTAATGAAATTCAAAGTTAAAAGGGTTTATTATAAAACTAATACAAGAAGGTCTTATATAAATTGATGTATGTCTCAATGAAAGGAGATTGATACAAAGTCCCTTACCTCAACTCTGACTTGTTCTCGTTCGTTCTTTATATTCCTCTAAATCAGGTAACTTCTTTTGATTTGGGGAAATTTCTCTCTTGAAAATAATTCTTCCCAAAGTGAGGTTTCTAAGAGTAAGATAGGGAAGTGAAGAGCTTATTAGAGAAGAGTTTGGACAAGACAAGGGGCCTGAGTGGTGTGAGTAAGTGGGTAGAGGTGAGGGATTTTTATTAGAGGGATGAGGGGCACTCTGGGAAAGTCAGGAAATATTAATTAATTATAAAATATTTTTTCAAATTATAATGGTTAAAAATGATATATTTCTAGGATAATAGGATAAGGGGTATAAATACACTCATCCAATATGATTTAGTCAATTGGAGTTCATATAATTCACCTTATCTTTTCATTTTAACCCTTAGTTAAAATTAATAATTCTTACCACGTCTTTTTTTATTTTCAAACTATAAGGTCATAATAATTACATTAAAATGCCTATAGTCCCATAATTGTATTAATAATGATATTATTCATATATTATATATCATTTGGAATAATATTATATTTTTTAGACTATTATACCATTTAATAAAATAACATTTGTTTAAAAAACTCATTTATGCCAATTTCGACACTATTTTTGTAGTTGACTTTTGATAAATGCATAAAAGCTTTATTCATTCGAAATAAAAGCATTAACATATATTTCAAATGTCATACGCATCTATAAAATTCGTGGATAGCATCCAAAGTTTCAAAAAAAAATCTTTTAAAACATATAATATCATATATTTTAATCTTTCATTAATGAGGTAATAACTCCATCATCATCGTTTCATAAACAAATATTTTTATTTAATTTATAAAAATTCTAATTAAAATACAATGATGTAGGGTATTTTTTAGCTTTCAAATGAGTATTTATAGTCAAAGAGATCATTTATATGAACAAAATTAAAAGTGTATTACTTAGGTATTACATAATTTTATTATATTTCCCTTTCTTAATAATTATGATAAAAGGAAACTATATCACAAAAGTGATTCCATGGGGTCCCTATTTTGGCCCAAGGTTGTCCATGGTTGGGAAAGACAAATCCAAGAGGATTTGGAAACTTGTTGTGGTCATTTTATATTATTATGATTTTGTTTTATTACCCTTAACTACCTGATTACTAATTAATCATGATAATTAAAGATAATTACCACTGTCACTATTCATAATGTCCAAAAAAAGTTCTTAATTACATAATTTGGACCTTCTGATTCCAAATATGTAATCCATTTTTCCAAATTCTGTACACCAAAATTGCAGTAATTAATTTAAAAATAATTCCTGTTGTCAAAATAAATAGCGTGTTTTTAAGAAACAATATATATCAAAAGATTGACAACTTTGTATGTCCAGTTTCAGGGAGAAATTAATTATAATTACCACCATTGGATTAAATTGTAAATATATATTCTAATTACACTTTAGAACCAATTAAAAAGAAAATCTAACCGTATAATTAAAATTTATAAAAAAGCAGTTTTGAAGTAAACTGTAGTATTTTTCACTATTCATTAAAAAATGAACATTGTCAGAAAAAAAACAAAAAATTATCCAAAGTAAACATCAATGTCCCAATTATGATGAATAAATTTATTTTGAAAAATAGAGCTTATAAAATTGTCAAAATTTATATTTAAAATGGTTTTCCATCAAAAGGCGGTAAAACAATCTTTCAAAAACATTAGAGTATTCTATGCTTAAGATTGGATTTAATCTCATTTTAAGCCTCTAAAACACTATCTAATTCATAAATATACATAGATATGAAAATATATTATTCTTTAATTACCTGGGATGTTACATACTTCCCCCTTTAGGAAATTTCATCCCCACTATTTATTTACCAATTGAATAAGTGGCGGTATTTATCCCTCATTGCATTTTCAGATTCCCATGTTGCCTCTTCAATCATGTGGTTTTTTCATAAAACTCTTACTTGATGAATCACCTTATTCCGCAACACTTGATCCCTGTGGTCATTAATCTAGAACGGTTGTTCCTCCCAAGATAGATTCTCTTCTAGCTGAACTACCTTTGGACTCGAAACACGAGATGGATATGGCATGTACTTCCTTGAAGGTGAAACTTGGAAAATATTATGTACCTGTGATAAACTCGGAGGTAAATCCACTCGGTATGAAATACATCCAAATCTCTCTATAATTTCATATGTTCCAATGAACCTTGGACTCGGCTTTCCATTCATACCAAATCGCATCACGCTTTTCCATGGTAAAACATTGAGGAAGACATGATCACCTACTTACAAAAGAGAGATCCTTCCCCCTATTGTCTGCATAACTTTTATGCCTGCTCTGAGATATTCTCATGTGTTTCATTATCAGCTGAACTTTTTTTTCCAACTCTTCTACCAATTTTAGTCCCATCAACTTCCTTTCACCTACATTATCAAAAAAACATAGAGTTCGACACTACTTTCAATATAATGCCTCAAATGGTGATATCTCTATACTAGAATGAAAATTGTTATTATAAGAAAACTCAACCAATGAAAGATGTTGGTCCCAACCTCCCTGATAATCAATCAAACAAGCACATAGGATATCCTCTAATGACTGAATTTTTCGTTCTGATAGCTCATCTGATTGAGGATGAAAAGATGTACTAAAATTTAATTCAGTGTCCAACGACTTCCGAAGGCCTTTCCAAAAGTTATAAGTGAAACTGTGATCATGATCAGATACAATGGATAAGGGAACAAAGTGTAACTTGACTATCTCTTTAAGATACACTTGAGAAAGTTGATCTAGGGAAAAAGTATCTCGTATAGCATGGAAATGAGCAGATTTAGTCAAGTGATCAAGAATAAACTAGATTGCATTATTACCTCGAGGTGTCTTCAGTAATCCCACAACGAAGACCATGGATATATTCTCCCATTTCTACTCTAGAATTGGTAAAGGCTGAATCATCCCTTTCGGTAACTGCCACTCTACTTTAACCTGTTGACAAGTGAAACACATCACAGTAAAATCTGCACTATCTCTTTTAATTCCATCCCACTGGTAGTACTCCCACAGATCTCTGTATATATTAGTTCTTCCAGGATAAACTGAAAATGGAGAACTATGAGATTCACATAACAACTCTCTCTTCAACTGTGAATCACAAGGCTGATGCAATCTCTTCTCAAATTTCAAAAAAAATCATTATCAATGTTGAAATCAGGTAACAAACCCTTCTAAAACAGCTCTAACTTTTTCTCCAACTCACTATCTATCTTCTATGCTTGCTTAATTCTATCTCATGGAGAATATTTCACTAATACCTGAAAAAAATAGAAGAATTTCCTGCACCGACAACTTCCAAACCAAAATTAATCAAATCCTTAGCCAAAGGATCACATTCCAAATGTAACATGGTTAATAAATCATTACTTTTTCGACTGAAATCATCTTCCCCTTTATTTTCTTTTCTCGAGTAGTAGTGAATCGTGCAATCATAATCCTTGATTAATTCTAGCCATATTCTCTATCTCATGCTAAATTTATTATGAGTGAATATATACTTTAAACTTTTGTGATCAGTATATATTTCATGCTTTACAACATACAAATGATTCTTCTAAAATTTTAAAGCGAAAACAACATCTGCTAATTCCAAATCATGTGTAGGGTATTTTATCTCATTATTTTTCAACTAACGTGAAGCATAAGAAATTACCTGATCATTCTTTATTAGGACGCAACCAATTACATTCAATAAAGCATCACTATAGATAACAAACTCACCATTCCTAGAAGGTAGTGCCAATACTACGACATTAAACAATCTTCTTTTCAATTCATCAAAGCAATCATCACATTCTTTTGTCTAGATAAGCATAACAACCTTCCGAGTTAGCTTAGTCAATGGGCTGGACAACTGTGCAAAATTTTTAAAAATCCTTCGGTAATAGCCTACCAAACCACGAAAACTACAAATCTATGTTACATTTGTGGGTCTTGGCCATTCATCAACAACCTTTTTTATAGTATCAACAGTTATTCCTTCTTTAGAAACAATGTGACCAAGGAAAGAAATTAGATGCAACCAAAACTCATACTTTCCCAAACAATTTCTTTTATTTTAAGGTTTGAAAAATAACCCTTAAATGACTTTCATTCAAATCATTACTTTTAGAAAATAGAAAAATATCATTAATTAAAACAACCACAAACTTATCCAAGAACTCATGGAAAATTCGATTCATAAGGTCCATGAATACAACATGTGCATTCGTTAACCCAAAAGGCATAACTACAAATTCAGAATGGCAATATATTGTACAATACACAGTCTTCAGAATATCGTCTTCCTTTACCTTCAATTGATGGTACCCCGATCTCAAGTAAATCTTTGTAAAATATTGAGCACCCTATATCTGATCAAACAAATCATCTATATGATGCAAAGGATATTTTTTCTTAACAGTAACGTTATTCAAGGCTCTATAATCAATGAAAAGTTTCATTGAAACATATTTCTTTTTAACAAATAATACAGGAGCACCCCATGGTGATGTGCTAGGTCTAATGAATCCTTTCTCTAATAAATCATGTAATTGATCCTTCAACTCTAAAAGTTCAATTTGAACCATTCGATAAGGGGGTTTTGAAATTGGCTTAGCATCAGAAACTAAGTAAACTGTAAATTCAACTTGTCAATCTGGTATAATTCCATGAAACTCATCATGAAAAACATCAGGATACTCATTTTCCATTAGAACAACATTAATATGAATGGTTCCTTTGTTTTTAACAATATGCGCAAGGTAACATTCATTTCCATCTTTTAAAAGTTTCTGAGCCTCTTGATATATTATAAACAGTAAGGGTTCAATCTTGTACACAAAATGTATGTCTTTATGAAAAGAAACGTATTTATCTCTATAGTCAATCTTAGCATGGTAAACAGAGAGCCAATCCATACCTAGGATAACATCAAACTATATTATAGGTGAAAAAATAAGGTTTTCAAGTAGGTTCTTTCCACGGATAAGGATAGGAAGTTTCTTATAAATTATTTTTGCCTCAAAATTTTCCCCAGGTGTTTTTACCAGAAGTTCAGGATTTATTTCTTGAGATGGAATTCCGAATTTACTAGAAAATTTTTTAGAGATGAAAGAATGTGTAGACCCAGAATCAAACAACACATTGGAATAATCTTAAAAAAACAAAGTACCTAATACCACTTCATTTGATGGCCCAACATCTGCTGAAGTAGTTACAAGGGATTTCAACACATCTTTTTGCTTGTAGTCTGACTTCTTCCCATCATTCGAGCTCTTTATTGAACACACATTTTCATAATGACCCACCCCATTGCACTTAAAATTTTTTGTTAGCTGTAAATAAAATTTGGTGTTACCATTACCCTGATCTTTTCCAGTGAAATCACGAGCCTTATGTCCCATATTACCACATCAAAATCACTTTACAAAATTCAAAAGACATTCCCCAGCATGATTTTTACCACATTTATCACAAAATCCAAGCTATTTTTTGTTATAATCAAACCTTTTTGAAAGATTCTTCCCTTTCTCCTGTCAAATCGGTCTCTTCTTCTGTTGGTTTTCATAGAATAGATTTGTAGAGACCCATAGCTTGACATACATACACATTAAATTACTATTGTGGAATACTTAATACACGAAAAAAAGAGAGTCCCGTACACCATATTGGTTATTGTATTTGGAAACACTGAACATAATCCTCTAATCATGGTGAAAGATCTTAAAAATATCCCATAAAGATCTTCCCCTTTGGTTTTCTTACGAAAAACCATTCTTTATATCCTGGGGAAAAGAAAACATAAAAGGGTGAGCTCAAATGATCAGTAAGGTTAAACATTGAGAACATAAAAACAATCCATAAACATTTGAATGTAAAAACATGAACATAAAACATCAAAATCTTGAGCAATGACATAAATCATGGCAGTACATAAGGCATAAATCATAAAGGAACATTAATCATGATAAAATAGCATGGGAATAAAACATGTAATTATGGAAAACCATTAAGAACATGTTATTATTTTCTTATTCGCTATGACATTGCTTCCAAGACCATCATAGTGGACAAAGTCTCTTGCTGAATTGAGTTGACTCCTCGTTCCAGTCTTTTATCACTGAACCAAATTAACTTGTCATTATAGCCATGTCTTTATCATAAGATATATATCCTTACCCAATGAATTCGAGGGAGATATAGGTCCCACCCATCTCGTAATGAAACTATTCTTTTGTGTGCTAGAAAATAAACATACATCATTCATAATAACCCAACGAATATAAAGGGTTTCCTAAACATCATCCCATCATAACATAATCCATATAAAAGAAATGTATATCATTTAATCATAAGAAAAATCAAACCATGTAAATAATAAATAAATTATACATGAAACATAATCATAATAAATAATGTCAACTTATATGGATAATAGTTTTGATAAAACACTTAAAATGAAGTCTTGAGGAAAATATCCTTTCATCTTAAAAATCATTTCCTTTTCTCAAAATGCCATGAAATTTTAAAAGAAAAGGATTTTGTTGAAAATAATCATGATATTTGGTAGAGTAAGTTTCATTGAAATAGTCAATATGAAACCGTAAAAATACATTCACACAGTATATGTTAAAAAAATCATTCTTCTCTTACTTTTGCTGGAAAAGTCGAAAAGTACCTTATATGGTAACCAAAGGAATGATTCCTTCCATACAATGTGGTAAAAAGTAAACAAAGGTTAAAAATGACTTTAAAAATACATGGAATAATAGTAAAAAATTTATGAAAACATTTTTAGAAAAACATGGACATGGATGATAATCATAACCCCAGTAAATACTTACGAATAAATTATCTCAGATAAGAATGAGATTGGAATAACAATCCCTTACCTTAGATCCAATTTCTTCCATACATGTCTAAAACTCCTATATAGTGGGTTTAAACATATTATTAACTTTTAAAATAACCATAATAATATTTATGATATCATATATGATTCACTTATGACATTATATTACCTATTCTTTTATCAATTCCATGTTAAAGCAACGTTTTGGGAAAAATCATTTCATTTATCGTACGTGTTTGGACTTGTTGTTCTTTATATTATTACATATATCCTGATTTACATAATTCCTTAATGTAAAACATTATTTAGATATAATATGTATTCATCATATAAATATATATGTTAGATAGATAAATGGAAATGAAATACACTGTTCATGGAGATGGTAGGCCGTACGTACGCATGAATGTGGTTTTCATTTCCCTATTGAATTTAATGAAATTAAGTAAATGAAACGTATATGGACATAAATCCAGTATCATTATTATGTCATATCTTTCATGATTATTTATTATATATACTTTATAATCACTCTTGAATGGTTAACAATTTGAATGAATCTCATCTAGTTTGTGGAGACGGTAGTCTGTACGTACGCATGAGATACCATATCATTATTTTGATATTAAAATCACATATAATTGGATATTATATCATATAAAATGAATCACCATAATTTTATATGTATTATTTATATCAGTTACATTCATTATTATAGCCATCCATATGATGAAATGTTGAATAACAAACTAAACCACGACGTGGAGACGGTAAGCCGTACGTACGCACGTGTGGTGACTTTTTCATTAATAGGATGTATAAAATAACTAGTATGGTAGTAACATTTTTATAATAAAATCACAGTATATATAAGATATTGAAGTTATTATTTTAGAATGGAAACAAAAAAATAAGGATTAAGTGGAAGAAGAAAGGAACTTGAAAGAGGTGGTGAGATATTTACCTCTTCCTCGGGTTCTTCCTTTTGATTTGATGGAAAGGGCTCCTTAAGTTGATTTTATGACTAAAGTAAGGCCTCTATGAAGAAGGGAGGATAGTTGAGAGGGTATTTGTGCTGGTTTTGGATGATACAAATGGCTTCGGAGGTGTAAATTAGTGAGAAGGGAGAGTTCCCTTTTATAAGAAGGGTGAGTGGCCCCTAAGGAAAAACTTAAAATATTATGTTATAATAATTTCATATTCGGATTATAATGGCTCCAAAGTGACATATTTATATTCTAAGATGGGTATTGGTTTCAATAATTTCATCTAATAGGTTTTTAGACAAGTTTATATTATCATTTTAACCTTATCATTTAGATTTAACTCAATGTTTTGTAATTTAACTTTTACTGTGTCTTCTTGTATTATTACACTATATGGTTAATAAACTTACTATAAACTACAAAATAGAACCCCAATTGTTTCATTAATGTCATATATATTTTTATATAAGTCTTTTTACAGAACCTTATATTTTTAGGAATATAATATAAATTAATAAATTAATATTTTTTAAAAAAACTCTTTTATGTCAATGTTGATACTATTTGGTATTTTGTTTTTTCTAAATTTATAACAACATTATTACTTCAAACAAAATTCATCTAACCAACCCTAAAATGTTATATTAACCAATAAAATTTTTTTAATTCATAAAAAAGTCTCAAATTACATTTATTTGGAGATTTATAATATTAATTATGTTTATATTTCATTAATAAGGTAATTACTGCATCATCATTGTGTCATAAATAAATTAAATTTTTTAATGTCGAAAAATAATAAATAAAATACTATTATGTAGGAAAGAATTATATCTTTTTAATATATATTTATTTTCAAGTTTATCTTATTTATAAAATTATATTAAAAATGATTTACTTATTAAACGTTGATTTCAACTCTTTTAACTCCTCTTTTAATTAAATAATAATAAATGTCCTAATCTAATCCAATTTAACCTAAAGGGTAATATATTATTCATAATGTTGTTTTTTGTCGAATTACACGTATACAATAGAATTGGGACATGTTTTAGGGTAATAATAATATCATTTTTACCCTTAATTACCGTATTTACTTTTAACCTTGTTAAATAAAAGTACCAAGTTAATATTCAAAAATAAACTATTTTCATCTAATTGAACCATATTTTATTTTCTTATATCATCTGTGTCTCTTGGATTTTTTAAATTCCACTCACATAAGCAGTAAAATTATGTTTTATATAAATTTTCCAATTTTCTGAGGAGGTGGGTAAAAGACGATAAAAAGTTCAATAAAATTTTTATATATAAAAAATTATTATAAAATGACTCCAATGAATTAAAATGAACTTATATGAGTATTATATATATATTTTGAACTAAAATAAATTTAAATAAAATAAATGATTATTTAAATAAAAATTTGTTTTTAACCAAAAACTCAGTGTTTTCACTATTCATAAAAAATTGAATGTTTTCAGAAAAATACCCAAATTTCACCCTAGGATAATTTCGATATTCGGAATGCAAAAAAGAATTCCATTTTGAAAGATAAAATTTATAAAATTTCATAAACTGGGTATAACTATTCATGATGGCTAGTTTATATAATATTTTAATAACATATCATTGTTCAGTGAAACCTGGTATTGTGTACTACACACGCTATCAAAGAAGGTCGTGATTATGTGTAATGCAATCCATGTCAGGGTTGCGTGTAGTGAAATCTCCATTTTTTCATATAACATAATCAAAACTTATTTCATTTATACATTAAACAAAATCTATACTTAATGTTGCGTAGAATAATTTCCACAAAAGGAAACATGAAATTGTGTGTAACACGATCCAAGAATAGTGTTGTGTATACTGCAAGCTAATACGGTGTTGTGTATAGTACAATCTAATCTTGGTGTAGTGTTCAATAGAAGACATCAAAGAAATTAAAAAGAATATATCTCATAAAATATCGGGGTGTTACATTCTACCCCCGTTAAAATGAATTTCGCCCTTGAAATTCATCCGAGGCAAAAATCATTTAAAACTTGAAAGTTTCATTCATAGAAACCCACATAGTAAAAAGCAATACCAAAACATAATTTTAAAAACTACATTATAAAATGTAATGGGTACCCAAATCAACTCATCACCGGGATTCCACAAAGGAGAAAGGTGAAAATATGGATATGAAACAGAAATCTAACTGTCATGTTCTGATGGAGAGTGGTAGAAGACATGGCTATGAAAAGAATAAAATCCCAAATCCATAAATGTTTGATTATATAAGGTACCATCTAGGACAACGTTTTTGGTTTTCAAGATCATTTCCCTAAAGATGAAAAAATTGGAATTAGAAGTAATACGTCATTGATTTTGGTACAATTTTACCGTTGGTCATTCCTTGAACAATTTCCACTTCATATCTTAAATAAATGAAGTTGAATTTTTCATTTCTGAATTTTTAGCATATTATGCGATAGAATGATAGGTCATTCATTTTTTCTAAAACAAAAGGTTAGAAAAAATTATTAAATTTACATAAGTCCATCTATGGTGAGGTTAATTCTATATGAATCCAAAATAGACTTAGACTCAACTATCATACCTCTTAATAAAAAAACTAATGTCTACTAACCAGGGACTTCCTGTAGGCCACTGGTAGGTGATAAAGGCCTATCACACTTTGGTTGTGGGTTTGATTCTAGCATCCTTGTCCGACGTGATGGGTTGATCCCCATCTTACAGGTTGTCCTTTTTCTAAACCTATACTATTTAAACATTCCAAAAATAGTATAAAAAATTTATAGCCTTAAACAATACTATATGATGCCCAACTTAATGCATTCCATCCTTCAGGATTATAGTAAATACCTTTGTCCAATCTCATATTATAAAGAAAACGACTACTAGAAAGGTCATCTACCAGGCATGTGAATACCATCATTTATCCCCTATATATCATATGATATATCATGTTGGTCACATTCCAAACATTTGAATTCCTTAATCATGTATTATCTTGAAACAAGAGTTACCATAGAACCCTAGTGAAAACATGAATGCTATCAAAAGTTAACTCTTTCCAATACCAAAATCCCAAAAATACTATATACTCAAACCATGATATCACTTTTTCATTATATCAATCATGAGATCATTAATAATATCCAACATATTATATTCACCTTATCCCTTCATTATGTGCATATTATCTGCATTCCAAAAATTTATGAATAACCTTTCACCATTAGCGGTACCATTCAATATATACATTCAAATACTCAAGTAAAATCAATAGATTAACAATCCATAGAAGTTTCTTTATTCCATAGTACCATTAAATTACCTATACAACATTACTCTTGATAAACATAAAATCATTCCACTACCTTCTTAAACCATCGACCGAGATTCATCATTTTATTCCTCAACGCTTATTTTATATCATATATCATTTGTAGTCTCCTCATCATCATCAACATAAATACTAACCATACGACCCTGCTGATTCGCTTCATGAGACTTTACCTTAGGTAATTGGTGTGCATACTACCTGTACATTCTACATTTAAAACATTTAACTATTTTTGATGTCTTAGCAATACCATTATCCTTGTCCATAGTGTTAACTGAACCCTTTCCTTTACAATTATTGGATTTGTGTCCTTCTTTTATACACCCAAATAATCTTCCAGTTCCTTTGAAATGATCTAATTGATGTCTCTTCCCACATGATTTACATGAGGAAACTTGAACTTTCTTTCCTCTATGATCATCATGAAACTCTTTATTTATCTTATTAACTATGTTAGGAAACTTACCAAAGTTGATATTATTGATCATATTATGATATTTCTAATTAGGCATTATAACAATGCTTCTCCTTCCAAATCCAATTTTATTTTCTTGATCATGATGAATATCATTCCATTTTCCATCATACATTCCATTATCATGAATCCTCCAGTTTCCATCCATTTTCTAAAAGGCAAAAAAAATAGTGTGAGAGGAAAAAATCATGCTAGGAAATAAACATAATCAAGGGAAGTACATTCAATTATTAACTTCATAGGTTTAATCCAAGGCTATTCATGATCATTATCATAATTCTAGGACTCTAACCTATACGTATACTTATCATTAGGGACATCCCTAGACATACCATAGAAATATCTCTTGGGATCTCACTAAAGTTTCCAGATCCTAGTTTCCAAAGGGTAACTAAACCTTAACTCTGATACCAACTGTAGAGACCCATAACTTGTTGTACATAGACATTACATACTGTTTCGGAATACTTAATACATGGAAAAAACTGACACCCAAAGACTTTATTAGTTTAGTGTCTTTGGAAACTCGGAACATAATCTTCTAATCATGGTGAAAGATCTTCAACATCTTCCAAAAAGATCTTCCCCTTTGGGTTTCATACCTAAAACCTTTATTTATATCCTGGGGAACAGAAAACATAAAAGGGGTGAGCTCAAATGCTTAGTAAGGGTAAAAATGGAGAACTTAAAAACAATCCATAAACATATGAACGTAAAAACATGAATATAAAACATCAAAATCTTGAGCAATGACATAAATCGTGGCGGTACATAAGGCATAGATAATAAAGAAACATTAATTATGATAAAATATCATGATAATAAAACATGTAATTGTGACAAACCATTAATCACATGTTATGATTTCTATAGTATCCATGGAATTTATTCCAAGACCATCAGAGTGGACAAAGCCCCTTACTGGATCGAGTTCACTCCTCATTCCAGTCCTGTATCACTGAACCAGATTAACTTTCCATTTCATCCATGTGCATCTCATGAGATATAAATAATTACCCAATATATTGGATGGAGATATTGGTCCCACCCATCTCATTATGAAATCCTCTTTTTTGTGCCACAAAATAAACATAAACCATTAATAATAAACCAACGAATAAAATGGGTTTCAGAAACATCATCCCATCATATCATAACCCTTATAAAAGAAATGGATATCATTTCATCATAAGAAAAATAAAATCATGTAAATAATAGAGACATTATACTTGAAACATAAATGTACTAAACAATTTCATCTTATATGGAAAATAGTTTTGATAAAACACTTTAAATGACTTCTTGAGGAAAATCTCATTTCTTCTACAAAATCATATTCTTTTCTAGAAATGCCATGAAATTTTAACAGAAAAGGATTTTGTTGAAAATAATCATAAAATTTCATATATGAAGCTACATTTATATAGTCGTTATGAAACAGTAAAAATCCATTCAATTCGTATAAGTTAAAACATCATTCTTCTCGTTCTTTTGCTAGAAAAGTCAAAAAGTAGCTTATATGGTAACCAAATGAAATATTCCTTCCATAAAATGTGGAAAAAACTCAAAAAAGGGTAAAAATTACTTTAAACATACATGTACGAATAGTAATCATTTTATGAAATTTGTTTTAGAAAAACATGGACATGGATGATAATCATAACCCCAGTAAATACATACAAATAAACAATCTCAGATAAGGATGTGATTGGAATAATTATCCCTTACCCTAGATCCAATTTCTCTTGTACATGTCTGAAACTCTTGTGTAGTGGGTTTAAACTTATTATTAACTAGTAAATTAACCATAATAATATTTATGATATCATATATGATTCACTTATGACTTTATATTACCTGTTCTTTTATCAATTCCATGTTAAAGGAACGTTTTGGGTAAAATCGTTTCATTCATTGTATGTGTTTGGAATTTTTATTCTTGATATTATCACTTATATACTGATTTACTTAATTACAGAATGTAAAACATGATTTAGATATAATATATATTCAGAATATAAATATATATGTTAGATCGATAAATGGAAATGAAATACATCGTTCATGGAGACGGTAGACCTTACGTACGGATGAATGTTGTTTTTGTTTCCCTATGGAATTGAATGGAATTAAGTAAATGAAAAGTATAAGTACATAAATCTAGTATCAATATTATGTGATAAAATTTCATGATTATTTATTTTATTTACTGTATAATCACTCATAAATGGTTAACATGGAGAATGAATCTCATCGCATTTGTGGAGACGGTAGTCTGTACGTACGCACGAGCGGCAATATCATTATTTTGACATTAAAATTGTATATAATTGGATGTTATATCATATATAAAGAATAATAATAATGTTATATTTATTATTTTTGTCATTTATACTCATTATTATACCAATCCAAATAATGAAATGTTTGAATAACAAACAACACCACGACGTGGAGACGGTAAGCCATACATACACACATGTGATGACTTTTTCATTCATATAAAGGATAAAATAACTAATATGGTTATACCATTTTTATAATAACATCATAGTATATATAAGATAATTTAGTTATTATTTTATAATGGAACCAATAAAGAAGGAGGAAGTGGATGAAGAATGGAATTTGAAATAGGTGGTGAGATATTCACCTCTTCCTCGGGTTCTTCCTTTTGATTTGATAAAAAAAGCTCCATATGATGTATTTCTGACTAAATTAAGGCCACTTGGATGAATTGAGGATATTTTATAGGGTATTTGGGCAGGTACTAGGAGAACAAAATGGCTTTGGAGCTGTGAATTTGAGAGAAGGGGGAGTGCCCTTTTTATAAGAGGGCTGAGGGGCACCTTAGAAAAAACATAAAATATTATTTTATAATAAATTAATATTCAGTTTATAATGGATCCAAAGTGAAATATTTAGAGGATAGGATTGGGATGGGTATAAATCCTCTCAACTAATTAGTTTTAGACATGTTTAGGTTACCATTTTATCCTTATCATTTAGATTTAACTCTAACTTAAATAATTTTACTTTTTATAGTGTCTTCTTTATTCTTACACTATATGTTTAATAAACATAATATAAACTGCCAATCGAACCCCAATTGGTTCACTAATTTCATATATATTATTATATAAGTCTTTTCTAGAATCCTTAGATTTTTAATAATAGAATAACAATTAATAATTTAATATTTGTTTTAAAAACCCTTTTATGTCAAGTATGACACTATTTGGTATTTTGTTTTTTCTAAATTCATAACAGCATTATTAATTTGATCTAAATTCATCTAACCAACCATAACATGTTATATTAACCTATAAAATAATTGTAATTTATTAAAAGTATAAAACTACATTTATTTGGGTATTTATAATATCAATTAGGTTAATATTTCATTAATAAGGTAATTACTCCATCATCATTGTGTCACAAATAAATTAAATTATGTAATGTCTAAAAATCATAAATAAAATACCATTATGTTGGAAAACATTTTTATATATCTAATGAATATTAATAGTCAAATATATCTTATTTATAACTCAATATTAAAAATGTTTTACTTATTAAACTTTGATTTTAAGTATTTTAACTCTTCTTTGAATTAAATAAGAGTAAATGTCCTAATCTAATCCAAGTGGACCTAAAAGGTAATATTTTATTCGTAAGGATGTTTTTGGTCTAATTACACTTATACAATAGAATTAGAACATGTGCTAGGGTATTAATAATATCATTTTTACCCTTAATTACACTATTTACTTTTAACTGTGGTAAATAAAAGTACCAAGTTACTATTCACCAAAAATTATTTTTAACTTATTTAACCATATTTTCCTTACTGATATCAACCGTGTCACTTAGATTTTTTAACTTTCACTCATAGAAGTAGTAAAATTACGTTTCATGTAAAATTTCAAATTCTCTTAGGTGGTGGATAAAGAAGGTAAAAAGTTCAATAATATTTTTATATATCTAAAATTATTATAAAACGACTCCAATGAATTAAATTTAAATTATATATGTAATATTTATCAATTTTGACCTAAAATAAATTTAAATAAAATAAATTATTATTAAAATAAAATGTTGGTTTTAACCAATAACAAAGTGTTTTCACTATTCATCAAAAATTGAATGTTTTCAGAAAAATAAAAAAAATTCAACCTAAGCTAATTTTGATATTCTGAATCCAAAAATGATGTCAATTTTGAATGATAAAATTTATAAAATTTTAAAAAGTGAGTATTACTATTCATAACGGCTATTTTATATAATATTTTAATAACATATCATTGTTTAGTGAAACCTGGTATTGCGTACTCCACACGCTCTCGAGGAAGGTGACGATTGCGTGTAATACATGAAATGTCAGGGTTGCATGTAGTGCAAGATCCCTTTGGTGTTGCATATAACATAATTAAAACTTATTTCATTTATACATTAAACAAAATCTACAATAAATGTTACGTAGATTAATTTCTACAAAATGAGCTTTAAATTGTGTGTAACAAGAGCCATGAATAGTGTAGTATATACTTCAAACTAATACGGTGTTGGGTATAGTACAAGATAATCTTGGTGTAGTGTAAAAAAGAAGACATCAAATAAATTAAAAAGAATATATCTCATAAAATCTTGGGGTGTTACAACTTGATCATCAGCAAACTCAATTTCCACCTTCTCAGTACATCGAACAAGCTTTTCATAACTTTTGAACTCAGGATAAGCTAATGCCCTTTGATATTTTGGATTTAATCTGGAGTAAAACCTATTGATTTTTCTATCATGGCCTCAGATAATATTTGGAGCATACGTTTCCAATCAAATTAACTTTTCTACATAAGAATCCACTGAGTCGTCCTTTTGCCTCAATTCCAATAATTGTTTTTCCATCCTAAGTCGAACAGCCCTAGAAAAGTATTTCTCAAGAAACATACATTTGAATTCATCCCAATCAACAGAATCAATCTAATCAGTGACCCTGATATTTTTAACCATAGGCCACCACTGATCTTCTTCACCCTCTAAATGGTAAACATCAAGACTAACCATTTGATTGTCTAAACACCCCATGACATCGAAAATCTTCTCCAGTGCTTTAATCCACCCTTGAGATAGCACAGGGTCAGATGATCCTCTAAATGATGGGGAATATTGTCTCATGAAATATTCCACCACTGACATGTTCCTTTTCAGTTGATTTGTAAGATCTTGTGCATGGATACAACCACTATTTATCCCTTGAGTCAATTGCGCCATTACTACAACAAACTGTTCAGTTCCAATTCCAACCATATCAGGATGCTGATTTGGAAGGTCATTTCCTTTTGTATACCTTCCTTGCACTGCTTCCATGTATCCTCTGTGGAAAACCCTTCCAAACTAACAAGTATTAGATGAAGAAACATGGTAATCTTCAAATGCTATATCATTTAAATATTACCATAATGTGTCAAAAATATTTTTTGAATAATCATTTAATTGAATTCTAACTCATAATGTTATCTAAAACTCCCTCTTATACCAACTATAATGCCCCAGCCTTAAAAATTTATTAATCATGGGTTATTTCAAGAATCCACATTGAGGAACCTTTCATGTTTAGAGTTTTATAGAATTAATCAAAAATCATGCATTTTATTCCACATTTAAACAAGGTGGTTTCATCAAAGATAGAAATAATTTTTCCACAAAAGGATACTTATTTATAATAAAACATGGTTTCTTTCTTGACACTTCCTTGACACTATCATCACATCCTGTACTTTTCCCTTGACCTATGAAAAACATTTCAAAAACATGGGATGAGCATAAAAATCTCTGTTAGGGATATAAAAATACAAAAAGAAAACATTATTCCATGTATACATAAGCATCAATGAAATCATACTTTACTCATAAAACATAAAAATACTAACAAACCTCATGATATCATAATATTTATGAATAACTCATAGAAATTATAGGACATAATGGTAACTTGAGGAATTCATAACATTCTTACATAGGGAGTAACCCTCAGGGTTATGTTTGGAATACCCAATACAGTATATTCCCAAAATCTCGTCGGAGAAAACCATATCATTTAACTCCTTTGTGTTACCCATTGAAATTGAGAGTTATCTCGGGCTCACCCACACTCAGTTTATTGCGGAACCACTAATCTTCATAACAATGCCCAATAACCAAAACATAATCGTATCACATAAAACATGCATAAAGGAAACATAACATTTCCATATTTCAATCACAAGATATCAATACAACATATTGATATAATCAAAACATTATCAAAACCATTTTCAATACCAAAATAAAATAAAAGTAAAACGTGGTATTTATTTTTCATTTAAAAAAACTTTGTGGCTTGTAGAGGAAGCTGAAACTCAAATATTGGTCATGGGGGTGGAGAAGTCTTTGTCACCGCATACATAAGACAAAAAAATTCCCTTTTGTCATTTAGAAAAACACTTCATGTAAAAAGATTCCTTTAGAATGAAATTAAAAGTCAAAAGGGTTTATAATACAACTAATAAATAAAGGTCATATATAAATTGAAGTATGCCTCAACGAAAAGAGATTGAGATGATGTCCCTTACCTCAAGTCCGACTTGTTCTCGTTCGTTCTTTATATTCCTCAAAATCGGGTAACTTCTTTTGATTTGAGGAAAAGGCTCGCTTGAAAATAATTCTGCCCAATGTGTGGCTTCTAGGTGGAAGATAGGGACGTTGAGTGCTTATTTGATCAGAGTTTGGATGAGCCGAGGGGCTTGAGAGGTGTGAGTAACGGGGAAGAGGTGAGGGATTTTTATAAGATGGAGGAGGGCCACCATTGGAAAGTCATGAAATATTAATTTATTATAAAATGTTTTTTCAAATTAGAATGGTGAAAAAATGATATATTTCAAGGATAAGAGGATAAGGGGTATAAATCCACTCATTCAATATGCTTTATACAAGTGAAGGTCACATAATTCACCTTATCTATTCATTTTAACCCTTAGTATAAATTAATAATTCCTACCATGTTTTTTTTATTTTCAAACTATAAGGTCACAATAATAACTTTAAAATTTCAATAGTCCCATAATTGAATCAATAATGATATTAGTAATATATTATCTGTCATTTGGCAGAATATTATATTTTTTAGACTATTATATCATTTAATAAAATAAAATTTGATTTAAAAACTCATTTATGCCAATTTCGACACTATTTTGTTGTTGACTTTTGATAAAGGCATAAAATCTTTATTCCTTTGAAATAAAAGCATTACCATAAATTTCTCATGTCATAATAATCTATAAAATACATTTATATCATCCAAATTTTCGAATCAAAATTATTTTATCACTTATAATATCATATATTTAAATCATTCATTAATGAGGTAATAAATGCATCATCATTGTGTCATAAATAAATTTATTTATTTAATGTCTAAAAATTCTAAATAAAATACCATGATGTAGGAAATTATTTTAGATTTCAAATTACTATTTATAGTCAAAAAAATCATTTATATAAAAAAATTAAAATTCTTTTACTTAGGTATTACATAAGTTTATTATATTTCCTTTTCTTAAAAAAGGATAAAAGGTCACTATCACACAAAAGTGATTTCATGGGGTCCCTATGTTGGCCCAATGATGTCCATGGTCAGCCATGTCAAAACAAAGAGGAAGTGGACACTTTTTAGAGTCATTTTATATTATTATGATATAATTTTATTACACTTAACTACCTGATTACTAATTAATCACGACAATTAAAGATAATTACCGTCGTTACAATTCATAATGTACAGAAACAAAATGTTCATAATTACATAATTTTTCCATTCTGATTACAATTATGGAATCAATTTTAGAAAATTTCAAACACATAAATTGAAGTAATTAATTTATAAATAATTATCGTTGTCAAAACAAATAGCTTGTTTTTAAGAAACAATATCTTTCAAAATATTGACAATATTTTATGTCCAATTTCAATGTGAAATTAATTCTAATGACCAATATTGGATTAAATGGTAAAACTATATTCATATTACACATTAAAACCAATTAAAAAGATAATCTAACTATATAATTAAATTAGATGAAAAAGTAGTGTTGAAGTAAAATGAAATATTTTTCACTATTCATTAAAAAAATTATCATTGTCATAAAAATACCATAAATTTATCCTATGTAAATTTAAATGTCCCAATTACAAAGGAAAAAGTTAATTTTGACAAATAAAGATTATAAAATTGTCAAAAGTTAGATTTAAAATGGTTTACCATCAAAAGGTGGTAAAACAATCTTTAAAAAACATTACAGTATTCTATGCATAATATTGGATTTATTCTCATTTTAAGCCTCTAGAACACTATATAATTCATAAATAGACATAGATATGAAAATATATTATTATTTACTTACATGGGATGTTACACCTACAATACTAGATGTTTTTTACACATTGGGATAATTCTATTAATGAATGAATAAATGATTCTTATCTAGAGTGTGAGTGATGATTATAAAACCCGACCTTTTTTAATTTTTTTAGTTATCTAATTAGAGAAGATATATTTATAAACTAATTTATTATGAATATAAAGTACATGAGATAATATTCAATCATCAAAATCTATATAATTATAGTTTTTAACTTTAAGTAATTATCACAGACATTCAAAATCCCAAATTATTCAAATGACATCATGGAAATTCCAACTAAACTCTGTAATTATAAATAATTTATCCATGAGTGTTTTGAAACTATTAACAACTACCTCTATAATTGGTAACTCCATGATGGAATCTTTACTACATTAGCTACCATAGAATATTCCAACTATCTTGATTCTTTATATATTATTATAATAAATTTTAGATATCACTCTATTGACATATTACCTGTATCGAGTTTAATTAAAACTCTCCAATTGTCTAATGTGAGGCGTTCCACTTGAATCTGTTTAGATAGTCAATAAAAGGAATAAAAATCATTATTCTACACATAGGTAAATCATTTTATTTACTTCTACAACATGAAATAATCAAACATTTTCATATATATTTGAAATAAATTATTTTTTAATTCATTAATATCTCACATTGGAGTTCCATTAAATTGACAAAAAATACTACTCATAACTCTCCCAATCCATAGAATCTTATATATAACCCTTTGTGTTTTTCAATAAAATTTTAATTCAAAAGTAAATGTAACTTCTCTCGTAACATTATTAAAATAAAATTCAATGTATGTGATGTTTTTATCCCCATTGTTGTAATTTTATAGAGGAAAGAAATTTTATTATATCTATTTATTGATATATAAATTTCCTAGGGAAGGATTCTCATACCTTTTCTCCTCAAAGATATCTTTTCTCCTTATTATTCATCTACTATTCATGTTATCCACCAATTCATCAGAAAGTGTTACGCTGTATTCTATTTTAAAAATTCTCATAAAAAAAGAAACATTAATTCTACTTATGCTAAATCAGTGTGTAAATATGTATGGTTCATTTTGAAAAAATGTTATTCAATTACTCACTTTTCTGTACAACCAACATAAGAAACCACTCTCTAGGGGTCTATAAAACTAATTTTCATGAATTTTCAGGATCCCAAAATAACATAAACACAAACATAATATGATTTCCAGTAAATGGTTATTTTTAATCCCTAGTTTATTAGATAAATACTCCACCTTACAATAAAATTAAAAATTAACTAGAACAAGGTTGGGAAATTTATAATAATTCATTAGAATGAAATGTTATCAAATCTATCCAGAACATCACAAATATGTATTTTTGATAATTTCATGAAGATTGTTTTTCAAATATAGCTCCCCTGAAAGGGATTGTCTTCATAATCCTCTATGGTTGAATACAAACATATTTTAATATCAATATATATTTTTTTCACCAACTGTAATGTAAATTTCAATTAAGATATTCTATGATGGATTTAATCATCATGATTATTGGAAATTACAAATTTCACCAGTTCATATTTTCTACAAGAAACACATATAATTACATTCAAATATGACCAAACTAATTGTTGAGGGAATAAGGGTTTTTCATTAAAACATTAATGTGAGGAACATGGATGATATTAATTTCGCATCCGGAATATTTTTTCCTTAATTCCTTAAAATGCATATCCTTATTCTTGATTTCATCCTTCATGATATTCTAAATCTATTATAATTTGTATCGAATGGTATTCTAATTGATTTCACATTTCATCATAGTTTAATTTTTATTATTAAATTTATAATACAAGAGAATTTCAATTTTCTAATATTTTCCAATTTTTCTATCCTATTTTAAAGGGTCAGGAATTATAACTAAAAAATATTTAAGTCTATAATTTGTATTATCTTTAACTATGTAATCCTTATTTTTTTTACTAGGAATAATTTGTTCTTTACTCCATATTTTCAACCATTATTCTTATTCAAGAACCCATTTCATACACATGTTAGAAATATATCATGAATTCATACACCTTCAACATAAATCTTGATTTGGCTTTGACTAGCCCATTTTGAGAATCCTCTCACTATATTAACATGGAGCAAAAAACACCAATTCAATTCAATAATCCCTTTTTTGAATTGAATATTTTTATTTATATATTTTTTATATTAGATATGATATTTCATAACATATATATGTTCTATATAACATAAAATCTATTACCATATTAGGCAGGTATTTTCAATATTTTTTAAACCATTATGATGACTATTCAGTATATTCTTGAGAGTATATTGTTAAACTACATTATTTATTTATTTTTCTCCCTAGGATGGCTTTATTTTATTTAATTTCTTCACGATATACATTGTAATTTTCCTATCATAAACAGAAGTTCAAAACTAGATAGTAATATAGAAATATCGCCATTAAAATTACCATATCTCTTAAAATACTCAAAAATATTGTTCAAACAACTAAATATGTTATTTATGATCATATTTTCCTATTTTGTGTGGATGAAATTTTTATTAGTCTTCTTAGATTATGAAACAATGACACCCCATGTTTAAGGATTCATGAACTTCTTCATACTAAAATATTAGGCCAAAAATAAATTTCTATATATCTAAAAATAAAAAAACCACACCATCTCCCAATTAATATTATTTTTTTACTTGTATATGAAACATATATTTCTTTGTATTCACACTATATTTAAGATAGAATCCTATTTTTTGGGAAAATTTGCATAGGGAATTTGTGGAATTAATTTATCCAGCATTGAATCATTGGTAAACATAACATCAAAATTAATCCTTTGTATATTTTATGTTTTGGAGACTAAATTTACGAAAAATCTAAAATAGATTTATAATAATTTTTTTACCAAGGTCCCAGGATACCTTGTACCGTGAGCCTAATATTGAAGATTAAATAGATTATATCATGCTATTTGAGACACTACTATGATTATTATTTGATATGAGACTCTATATAGTTGTTTTGGTGGAATTACATTATTTTTCATCAATTTTTAATGTTTTATATTATTTAAATATTAGATTTATAAACATCAATTAAAACTTTAGTGTATTCATATTATGATATTTAATTCCATAATTAGTTGATCCCTAACTATGTTCCCTATTTTTATTCATATTTATATCTTAATCGTCATGATTTTGATTTGTCTCTTGCATAAAACTATCAAACACTATTATCCCCTTTATATATTCTTTCCAAGTGACCAATATTTTAATTTATAGATACTTGAAGAAGGATTTATAATTCCAAAAACACCTCTTTCATGACATTTTTTAAAAAATATTTTCAATATTCATCACTTTTCAAATATTTATCATTGATTGAAATTATTTCATTTCATCATTGGAGATTGTCTTATTTGATGGTCACCAAAATAATCAAATTTTTACCAAAGCACACATTATTTTCTAATTGAACATCTATTGAATTAGATTCTAACTCATGTTGTGAAGTATAATCAAATAGGATCTCAATAAATGAACACATAATTTAACAATTTAATAGTTATTTTATTAAAATACACCATAAACTAAATGTAGAGGCCCTAAATAGATTTAATGAAACAATCCCAACATCTTGTAGATGATTAACTATAGATATCCTAATAACTATATTTAACTAAAAAACATAAAATTATGATTACATTCCTATAAATATTTCTCCTACATCATCTCTGAACTATTTCTTAGCTTCCTAGAATATTTATTCTTTTAGTTTTATAAATTCTCAGATGAAAATAATAAACCAGTTTTTATAGGGATGGTAAACCAATTCCCGTTCTAAGGATCTTCTTTATAATCCTAAATACTTTAAAGTATGTATTCATATAAAAAATGTCCATCAAGAAAATATTAATCCTTCTACAGGGTATCAATTCAATTATACTAATAGATATACTACGTGGAATAGTGGATGCATGTGAGATGGGGGGCTAAACAAGGATTTTTCAAATTCTTTAACCTAACAATCATTTTCAACACCATTGGGTTATGATATATGCTACTAGTTAATCTTTATATATCTTATTATTTTAGATAATAAAAACCATAATGAAATTTATATAAATAATTAATGTAGAACATGTGTTTTTGTAGGGTTTCATCTCATTTTGATCTTTCTCATTTTTACAAATAGTATTTATTATTGAAAACAATTCCACTATAAATCATGTTATCAATACATGTTAATTATATGTAGTTTTTATCGTAATTTAATCCCACCATATATCAAAGGAAATGGTTCATAATATCACACATGTTAATAAATTATGCATCTAATAGTTTAAATAAAAAGTGGGATCCCACATATTTTCCTTCGTTGTTTTCCTTCTCCTCTAGAAATATATCATTAATATTTTCTAGGATTTTATTGCATCTAAAAATGTCATACCAGTCATCAAAAAAAGTGTTACTTGATCTACCTTTAAATATTTAATAATTTTCTATAAAAGATGTCCTTAATTCAAAAAAATAACTTCTAGGTTAATCTTAGTATATTTATTTTTTTATATTCTCAATTCAGAACATCAATAATATAGCCTTAGAAAATATCATAGATTTACAAAATATAGTTAAATTAAAAAATCAATAATTTTTAATTATGATGAAAACCTTGATAAATTTGGGTCCAATCATGCTCACTCAAGTAAACCTATTTATGTATATCCATTGTTTTCATCATTATAAAAATACAATAACTCCTATAAAATTTATAAATAGTTTTCAAATTCCAAATTTTCTCTTTCATTAGAACCCAAAAAATATTCCTTCAATATGGATTTGATATATTAGCTTCAATTTAAAATTGGATTTAGAGAGTTAAACTACCTATTCATAACTAAGAGCCTTATTATACTCATAGATTATTCTCAGTTGTAATTTTCCATTGAGTTTTCTTATGGATAAATCAACCAAAAAAATATTCTACATAGTAGTGTAGTTTTTTAGGGTGGATTCATTTCATAAGATCCTCCAACATCTCAATATTAAAGTATTGTACTATACATTTTTATGTGTTCTTCACATGTTTTTTTAAAGTAAATGAATATGTGAAAATAAATAAATGAATCCACAAAATACCCCCCATGGATTCCCATATCGTTCAATTTCAACAATGCATAGGGAAGTGATCCCATGGTCCTTTTTTCTCATGTTTAGTGTATTAGTAAAAAACATATATTCAATTACTACAAATTTTATCCCATACGGATAAATAATTTTTTTTTGGAAGGGTAACAAAATATTCTTCATAAAAAAATACCCCAAAAAACTTCTCAGTATAATCCCATAACTCTATGACTGTGAAAAAATATATCATTATTTATTAATGAATCCCTCTTAATGGAATAATATCTTCCCTAAAATAATTAAAAAAATTTATTTTGAAAATAAAAACATCATGTAACAGACATACCATATTTTTTCATACCATTATTTAAACATAAATATTTTTTTTGATATTTTTATAATTGAACATTATAACACGAATAAAAATATTTTCTATTTTATGATTTCATAAAATGTGAAAGTCCACTAATTTCAGGTTTAGGTAAATACCTAGCCTTATATCTCGTCTTTATATTTTGGTCATAGTCATGAAGATTAATATGTCACTCATTATAATATGTTTAATAATATTAATTTAATCTTTCATGAACATATATATTCATTAACATAACTTCATCTACATTATTACTAAAAACACATGAAGTATATATCCCTTTTTTAAAATTATCAACATATTGATTTTATCATCATGATATCTTTTATTCTTTAATAAAGCATTATTACATCATGGATTATTTTAGAATCATCATGTTTAGAATATGGGAAAGAAAATCATTCATCATCAAAATAAAATTTCATCTATAAATTATAAAATAAAATAAAATTATATTTCAGTCTATTGAAATCCTAATATTTATATTGCAACAAATGTTTACACTAATAAATTTTTGTGCTTACATAGATAAATTAATCATTATGGTGTAGACAAAACACTGTTACATATCTTAGTTCATACTTATGTGGAAGAAATAATTTTTATATTGTTTAGGATATAGAAATTTTTAGTCACCTATAATGGGTTATGCATTAAAATTGATGTATTATGCTTATGTTTTTTTAATGATGTTTCAAAAAGTTGGATAATAATTATATAAATCATGATTTTTTTCCTATGAAGAAATATACCATATGTGTAGAAGTAGGATGATTTTTAAAAATTAATGGATGATTCTAATGCAATGAATGATGAATTTTATCATATACTTAGGTTTTTCATATTTAAATGTCTCTATTTTGAGAAGAAATTTGTAAAAATAAGGGGATCATCCATACAAGGAAATTGATATGATCCTTACTTGGAATAAATCTGATCCTTAATGTTTGGAAAATTTTGAGATTATATAATAATTTTAGAATACCAAAATATTCAATTGGATTCATGTTTTTTCCAATCCAACCCTATTATTCTCAAACATTCATTCAATATTTCTTAAAATCAATGTATAAAAGCATTTAAAATGGAAACATAACAATGGATTATCTACTAATTCATCAATATTTGAATCTATAAATTGGTTGGATGCAGTAAACTAACATAAAAAGTATCTTATACAGCACCCTATATCCATAATAATTTTCTTGATATGAGAGTGAAGTTTCTAATCATTTGGCAGTAGTTCATCCCACTTGAATATAACTAGTTGGTTATTCAGGGGGAAAATAATCAATAGAGAGAAATACAGGAATAAATTAAATTCCATTATTAAATTTAGATACATTAATCATTTCTTATAAAATGGAATCGAACACTTTTGTTCATTAATTTTTATAACACATTAACATGCCATTGTATTGAAAAAAAAATACAAATCAAGCATCTCAAAATTGAAGGGAAAAACATTATTTTCTATTAAACACTAGTTTATATTGATCATTTTAAATCACACTTATTATATTTTATTTTCCCCATGTTATAAATTTGAATATTTCATATGACATGTATTGATGGGTATCATGTGTTGATATTTTTATGGGTTATTTTTTAGATTTATTGTAAAATAAGCTGAAGTTGGTTTAGTGGGATCAATTCTGATTTGATAGTAAATATATGAGTGTTTCTTAATGATGTTTTTTCCAAACTCACATAAACTCTAAACATAAATGTCCATTTTAATGTAAGTGGCTAAATATTTTTTCTGTTATTTTAATTATATAAGGTTCTGTTAGGGTTGCTTTAGTGCTATTTTAACCAGTTTATCAAGAATATGTTTTTAAAACCACAGCTTGGGGTAAATTTTATATAACCCATATAATCCTAGAAATAAATAAATTTAATTTTTTATAATTATTCATTATATAGATTCGTATTCATAACAAGTTTATAAACATTTTTATAAAAAAATAATTCCCAAAAGGAAAAGATTTATTTATCTAATTTTTTTTCCACGTGCTTCTTGGTTTTTTATAAAGTATAAATTTATTTCTTTTATAAATATATTATGATAAAATATAATTCATTTTTATAACATTATAATATTTTAATTTTAGGATGAGATTATGGTCTTTTTCTGAAAATAATGAATTTTGATTCAATAATGAAAAATGCTAATTTTTTTAAAACAGTCATCTATTTTCTTGAATAATGAAATTTAAAAATTATATTTATATATTTTATTGTTTATATATATAAATATGTCCCATATTATCATAAATAACCAAAATTATTATATATACGTAAGTATTAAACATTATTTTGGTATGAGAAAGCTTTTTTTTCTCAAAAAAGTATTTTAGTAAAAAATAATTATCCCTTCAGTTGTTTTTCTATATATTAAAATTAAAATTTTCCACTTCAAAAAAAAAAAATCATGAAAATGAAATCATTTTTTTAATATTGAGGTAAAAAATTATAAATGAATACAACTTCATTTTTTATCATTGTTACTATTAACAATGAAATAAAGTGTCACAAAAATAATGGGTAAATCGGTAACGTTAAGTTAAATACATTGTGACATGGAAAAATAATTTAATTTTAAATCTCATTGTATATTTGATTTCAACCCCCATCACCATAGAATCAAAACTTTATTGTTTTTTATCAACCTAACTAAGAATAATGTATTTATATTTTAAAAAAGGTTTGAAAAAATATTAGTGTGAAATTCCCTTTACTTATAGAAGGAAAACATCATTATTCACATCCACACCCATTTTTAAAACTCTATATAATTTAGTAGCTTTCTTAATATCTTCCCAACATGTTTGAAAAACTATTTTCCCATTTTTCAGCTCCCAAATACTATCTAATGATCGATTAAGGTTTAAACTAAATTAGTTCTTCCAAAGAGTAGGTATACTTCTGAACTGAGTGATCCATGATTATTTATTATTATACCTACATAAAATATTCTATGAAATATATCAAATAATGACATGGTTGTCTTAATTATTCATAAATATTAATATAATTATGGTTAAAAAAAATTTAATATCTTTTTTGATTGTATGGGAAATGAAAATATCACTCATGTATACGTGTGGAATGCCAACTTCATGAAGTGTTATGATACGTACTTCCAGATAAGATTTTTTAGATCATTAAATTGATAAATTAGATGATTATATTTGATATATATTTAATAATTATTATTATTTTAAGATAATATGTTACATTCCTTATTAACCTACAATTAGATAAAAAATGATATTTCCCTCACACATACATTTGGACTACTTGTTCCTTAAAGTTATATTATTCATTTTTTTCTATATTTAATGTATGGTCATAATAATGTAAATAATAATAATTATAGAATTTATAAAAGATTTAGTATTCAATAAAATTAAAATATTATCTACTTTATTGTTTCCACCCATTAAGAAAATTGAATATGGCTTTCTTGTGTTTGTATGGATTATCGGCTCTATGAAACGTCATGGATCAATTTTCATGACCAACATATAGGGTTGGATATTAATTTGTATATAATTTAAAAAATTATATAATTATAAAAAATTTATATTCTATTGTTAATTTAATCTATAAACTCTTCCTATTATGAAAATCCATCGATGTAATTTATAGGATATAAACCCAATGCTCTCAAAAAACCCAACATGAACTTAACCATTTTAGTAACTAAATAAAACATGGGAAAATGAAATTAATGGAATAATGAAACTATAATTAAAAATAAAAATGTTTTCCAGTTAGAATAAATGTAATATTATTTTATTTACAGGTAGGTTAAACAAATGTTTTAAATAATTAGGGACATTATGCCAAGGATTTTCCATATAAATGTTGTTTTAAATGATTTAAACTCTTTCTAAACACTATATATTATATATTAAATTTATTTAAAATATTATTATATATATAATATTTATAAAGGATATTTTAACTATATTTCATTTATTTAAAAAATATTTATAAATTTTTCCTTTCAATGGTTTTCATATAATTGGTGTTTGAATTTGAATACCTAGTGTGGAAAAATGTTTTTAATGTTTAAAACATGAATTAATTATTCCACCATCAAATATTTTATTAATTATAAATCAGGAACATAAATTTATCATTTTTTAATGAATATTTTATTCATATTCTTCTAATTGTTTTTCATATTTAAGAGTTTTTATTGAGATAGGATATTTCTTAATATGTTTTAAGAAAATGGTAAGTGTTTTGCATTTGGGTGAAATACATTTTTAGGGGTATTATAATGAAAATGAGAAATATTATAATAATTTTCATGATAGAGAAACTGATTATTATATATGATAGTGTGCGATCCCAATATAATATATGATTTTGGGTGTGCTTGATATAGATCTCTAATGGATTGTGTAATGTTATAGTCTTCAAATATGAAAAATAATGGGGATAAGTATGTTGGGTATTCCTATGAAATTAACTAGGATTAATTTATTCTGATCAAGGTAAAAAAAATAGAGAACAAAATTTATGAATATTATTATCCAAGATACATATAATTGTTTGTAAAAAGTTTTTCTATGGAATTATTTTTATTCTACGAGTTAAGGAATATTTAAGAATATTTTAATGGTGAAATGTTTTTAAATTTAATAACATGTTCCCACCTACCTACTGATGACTTCATGATTTTTTAATGATTTTTAATAGGTTATAAAATTTTCTATAAAATAAATGGATGATTTTAATAGGTGATTTTAATATTTATGTGTTAAAATTTTTTCAAATAGGGTACACATCTATATGGGATTTCATCTTGTTACTCGACTCAAATGATTTAGTTTTATGTATTCTTTACAGTGAAATTTTTCTAATCCCAGGTTTTATACTATTTATCACATGATATATGGTTTATTAAAAGTAAATTCAAAGTCCATATTTTCTCTATGACTACTAGTATTTAGTGAATAAAAGGTTTAATGAAGGAAACTTGGTTATATACATAAATAACTATTTTACAGATAAAATTACACTATGATAAATTTTAAAAAAATTATATAATATATAAACAAATTATGTTAATATTAATAATAATAATAATATAGAAGATATGATAGAAAACATGTAAACCTCAAAAATTTCATGTATCCATGTGTCAAAGTATGTTAGCCACCCATCACACCCTAATGTTTGTTCCACACCTAACTAATACTATATCTAATTAAATAATCTATTGACTCAATAAAGATATATCATATATGCAGAAAGTTTTATCAAATCCAGAATAATATTTTCACATGACCAAAGGTAGAAGGACAATTAAAGAAAATCCCTTGGGACACATGGATCATACACAAAAATACTGTTCCAAGATCATATATTTCCTAGATATTATCTGTAGTACCCATCTCTATCACACTACATCTCCCAAAGAGTAAACATATTTCCTTTTTAATTACCGTTATCCCACAAAAATGATATGAATTTCAGAACTCCAAAATAGACTTTCAGAAAATTAAAATTCCATTCTACTGTGGTTACTTCATACCATAATATATTTCCATAAATCTATCAAGACAGTGCCCTATATCCATCATCTAGTTCACATTTATTCAAATAAACATGAAATTATAATGTTTAATGTACCGTTTTTTTAAAAACAAATATTTGAGTAAAAAAACTATTCAATAAGATAATACCCATTTTAAATATATATTTATATTAGAAATCATGAATAAAAATATTTAAAAAAATGGATTAAAAAATACCAAAAAAATATTACATTTCAACCCCTTATATTTTCCAACCATGATTAATTTTTTTAAATTGACTTCTAACCAATTTTAAAGGTATTTAGAATAATTATTAGTTTTTAAAACACTTGACATGGGTATATACCATATATTTATCCATAGAATATTTTTTAGTATTAATTGTATATTGTAAAAAACAAAAAGTGACTCTAAGATCAAATTTAATTGAATTTTTAAATAAGATTATATGTTTCATCAAAATTATCTAAAATTCATGTTTGAGTTGCAATTTCTACTAGATCATTCAAATAATCCAATTTTTTTTAAAAGAATCAATATTTAAATTTGGATGGTCTGTGAGAATAATTATTTCGACTATTTATTTTATCCAGTAGACTGTGGATCTACTATAAATACCCACATCATGCCCATTTTTAAAAAATAAAACTTTATACATTATCTAGAATACTTAAATAGTACAACCAACATATTAGAGGTGTGTTTTAACTTCTTAAAAAAAGTTTTTACTGTTTATTACGCATTACATCAGTTATTTGTTTTTTAATAAAACATTATAAAATACATAACCTTATAGAAATTGAATATATTATCTTAGAAATTTGAATGAAAAATAAATGAAACACATAACCAAAATGCCAATTTATGTATATTTATCATGATATAAGCATTAATGATTAATTTAAAATTGATAAGAAACATTAAAAAAACTATATTTATCAAACATCATTTAAAAAATTAAAATAAGTAATACCAAGCTATAAACAAAACATGTCCTGATAAATAATTCTACTACTCACCCTAATAAAACTATAACAAAAAAAGTTTCAAGAATAAAAACCAACCATTATATCTTTGATTACAAAATCATTTCATATATTGATTAAAATTCTTTCTACCTAAAATCATCCAAATTGGGAAAAAAAAAATTATTTTTATTAACTAAATAGATTATATTGTTAGTTAATAGATTACCCAAAAAATATAATTCAAGCATCGCCTTATTGATTATAAATATGATTTTTTCTCTATTTAAAATAAATTTTATTTCAAGTAAAACATAATAAAAATTAAGGTATACAAATTTATATATTTTAAGTAAATTAATATTTTGTAAAATTTAAAAAAAATTCTAATACAGATTTCAATCATATAATATTTTCATGAAGCGTAAAACAAATAATTTATATATCCAGCATTAAAAATAATTTTCATATCACAATTATATTTAACTGTATCCACAAAAATATTTATATAATATAGTTTTCATTTACAAACCTAAAAAATAATTTTATAATTTATCATATAAAATTACAAATATTAAAACCAATTATAAATGTCAATACCCATAGAATTTTCTACTTATTTCATTTCAAATTTAATCAATCTCTACAGTAGCATGTGATGCACTCAACACTATGTTTTAATAAAACATGATACTCTATTGAGATGTTGTTTAAAAATTACTATTTTAAAATGTTAATAAATTTTGTATGTATGAGTAGTAATAACTAAATTATAATAATAATGGTTAGCTATTGATTTGTAAAAAATAGAATTATTTAAATTTAAATGAGAATTATTCTAAAGATTTTTTCTGAAAATAAAAATTTCATTTCATCTTGCGTACTTATGATAAAGTTAATTTTATGAACACATTAGAAATATATTTGATAAAACGAACTAAATTTTTTATATCATTATATCCATAAGAAACTAGTGATGATTTGTTAATATTTTCTTAAATTATCCATTTTCTTGATGAGTCTTGAAATATATATTTTTATTGAATTTTACAATTTAATTTATATTATTTAAAAATATAAATTTGAATTAAATTTTTTTAAATAATTTTTTACTAATTATATTTTCAATAAAATTTCATTTTGTGGAATCAATTTTATATTTTAATTTTCATATTAAAACATTCTAACTTATTATAATTTTTTTTTGGAATTCATCTTTTTCATCATTTGTATGGGCATGATATTAAATTTTATTGTGCTAATTATATGAATGGAATTCTAAAATCTGGATTAAAAAATTGGAATATTTATTTATCTTATCTAATATGATAAAGATAACATTTTAAAATTATAAATATTAAATGAATAAACTAATAATTGTCTTGGTTATCGTAAAAACAGATTTACCGTGGGTTAAATTAAAAATATAATGGTTTAATTAACCAGAAAAATGATCAAACACCAATTTTATATCCATATTTAGACCTGATATACACTAAGGGTCTATAAGGACCCTTTTTACCACTCTTGGTATGATAATGTGATGGGTGTAATTGATTATCTTATAAAAATCAATTTGTGTCCTCTCCCCCACAAATATAAGGCCACCCCTCACCTCCCCTCATCACACATCTGAAGACATTTGTTTCAACCAATATCTAAAAAAATATCTTACTTAATCGAATAATTAAATCATATCACCCTTGTTTTTATATAAAATCCATCCCAGAATAGTTTTCGTTCAAACCAATAGAATATCCCTGAAGAAATGGTATCATCCTTATGAGAATTTTCTTTTCATTTTTTGTTACACCTCGATTAAATATTATTTAATCATTATAATATAAAAACAAGGGTATAAATAGTGTACTAATATTTTAATATTTTAATGTAATAACCTATATTCATATATAATTCAATAAAATGGGAAATGGAAATGTTGATAGTGTGTACAATAAACTATTTCCATGGGAACCGATGCAACACATTTTCCATAAAAACCTATCATGGTTACATATAATTATTTAATCAATATACATATAAATTTTGTTTTGATATATTTATACCTCTATAATTATAATATATCATATACCTTCATACTTTATATTCCATTTAGAATACGATAATGTCAATCGAGTGTAATTTAGACTAACACCTCGGGAAGTGTTGTGATTTCTTTTTCACTTATTCTATACATGGAATGTAATAATGATAAATTAAAAAAATATTTATAATAAATATGACAAGTTATTAATTTTTAAAATTTATATATCACACAATATTTTACCACTTCACACATTGGGGGAATGATATAACCACTCTTGCATACGTACGACCAACCCTCTCAACAAACCAATGTGATACATTTTTCATGAACAAGATTTAATAATGGTTCTAATAATGTATCAAAAACGTAAATTTAAAAACCAAAACATTATTATAATTCATAATTGGAATTTTTTAATTCCTATTTACATGAACTATAACTTTCATAGTAAAACATAGGTTAAAAAAGGAAATTAACACTAAAATGAAAATTACTAAATAATATTAAAAAATGTTTCGTGAAATGTTATAAGTGAATAATATAAGATATTATAAAAAAATTATAGTTTATATATTAATTAATAACATTCTTAAAAAAAATATACATTATTTATAACAGGTTTAACTAATGGAAAGCACAGCCTAAGATACATAATCTCAATTTCATATCATTGTTGTTCACATAATATTTTTTTTTCTAGGAATACTTATCCTTCTCCATATTTTAAAATAAATCCTTATGATTCTTTTTATTTTAATTTAAATTTTTAATTAATATTACTAAGGATATTTTAATTGAATGTAACAAAGTGGTAATGGATTTCGCTTCAACATTCATTTCATTGACACATATTTTCTCATATAGAACTATTCACATTTATAGGGTGTATATAATACCACCATGATGTATTTTAAATGAGTATCTATTTGTTAGATATTATTTATTTTTTATTCTACAAATATTATCCAATGTATTATAATTTAAAAGTTACCATAGTTGTAACACCACATTATTTTTTTAATTATTATTTTCTAATTAATTTAATCATTTTGATATTTCCATTTCAAAAAACCCTGAAAATATGTAATTTAATATTAAATAACTCTGTATGTTTTCTATTAGACAGAAGAAAAATTTAATCATGGACTACATAAAACATAAATTTTATCTTTATCTACAAAAGACACCAATGTTATATTACATTACGTGGAATACTAACCTTCCTCGATGGGTTAACTATCACAGAAAAACAAATGTTACTAAATAAAAATTTATTATTAAAATATTAGTTTTATAATAGGAT
Organism: Viscum album; assembly: GCA_963277665.1. Taxonomy (NCBI): domain Eukaryota; kingdom Viridiplantae; phylum Streptophyta; class Magnoliopsida; order Santalales; family Viscaceae; genus Viscum; species Viscum album. The sequence continues at coordinate 1,032,796,545 of OY728156.1, forward strand.
AAAAAATTCCCATTAAATTTAGTATTACACAGTTAACTAAAATATAAATATATATATTAATTTTTTTACCAAATAATTAAAAATGAATATATAATTCAAAATAATATAAAAAGGATAATTTTATAAGCATTTATTTTTCATTTGAAAAATACAATTTATATTAATAACTGAAATTAATTACTATTAGTGAGATATATTAATTAAATTTATCATAAAAATTTTATAATTCATATTTTTTAAAATCATTAAATATATTTGGTAGACAAAAAATATGTTAAAAACCCATTTTTTCTTAAAAACTTATATTTTTATAAATATTTTTGTATGGATTATAAGTGGAAAAATAAATTTAATTTCATTTTTTTAATTTTATATTTTTAATGTTTAAATATAAGAAATATATATTATCTATATTCATAAAAATTAGTTTAGGATACATTTTTTGTATTTTCATTTATGTTTCATTTTTCAATGAATAGATACAAACTGATTTTTAATTCAAAACTACTTTTTCATTTAATCAATATATAAGGTTAAATTATATTTTCAATTGGTTTATATTTTTAATTAGATTATTAGATTATAAATTTATCTAATATATGTCATTGGAACCAATTCCACTGCAATATTGCATAAAAAAATTAAAACACTTTTTGGATTTTTATACATTAAAAACTCACAATGTCGTCTCGTTAGCATGATTATTATTAAATTAGTTACTATCAATTCTGTGATTATAATTTCAAAATCTATATTCAAGATTTAAAATTATCAAAATTTATATAATTTAATGAGGTCAAATTAGATTCTTATAATAAATATTATTGAATGTGATTAAAATAAATTACACCGATTATGAGAAACAATATTTTAACATTACTAAACCTTAAATTTGAGAACCGAATTGACAAAAAAATTGTAAAATAAGAAATTTAATGGAACTTATTTAGACATTGAACTTCCATTATTTAGAATTTTGGTTTTTATGAATTTTTTTATGAAAAATTTGGGTACACCTAACATGTTTTTTAAAATACCAAGTTTGTCCTTTCCCTTCCCTATAAAAATCCACATCCTCCCCCTCTTCTTCACACATCTAAGACCACCTAATTTATACCATTATCTTCCCAATACACGTTAATAAATCCTTCCCTTCCTCTAATAATAATCACCTTTGGATCAATGAAATCCATGGAATCCTTTTGTCACTAACCAAAAAGAGTTATCTAATTATGAGGTAACATCTTCTCTCAAGATCCATTCTTTTATTATCTTTCTATACCACCTCAACACTATTTATTATGCGATTTTATAAAAATAAGTTTATATTCTATCTAATAGAATTTTTTATTCTAATGTTTGTACCTACACTGACACACACCTCTATATATTGGGAAACAAACTTATTGTTTACGTGTACGACCAACAATCTCATTGCGAAATAATGATTGTTCATTTTTTCCATTACTGCCTCATATGGTATAAATTATGATGAAAAATATTTTTATATATGATATATATTAAATTAATTATGTATTTTTTATTTTTTAATTCTTTTACATCACATATATTTATACTTTTCATTTTGTTTAAAAAGGATAATTTCATTTGAGAAAGTGTGGACTTCTGCCCCCTCCAAGCGATGTGATTCATTTAGACACTACAAGGAACATATTAGGATGGTTTAGTAGAGTATCGGATATATATTATATAATAATTCTAATTGAATAATTATATATATACATATATATAAATTTATTTCATTTTCATTCCTTCGTTCAACATGACTGTTAAATGGGAATAGTGTTCATGCATCTGTACGACAAACCATCTCCATGAATAGTGAATTACATTCCATAATTATATATTTTATAGACTGTTATAATTAAAATTAAATGAATATAATTTATATTTATATAATTTTTTAGATTCCTAAAAACATTATATAAGTATAAGGACCAAATATATTGCAAATTAAGACAAAAGGAATGAACAAAGGGGATATTACCTTAAGTGAATCCTTATAATAGAATTGTTAACAGGTGGGTAATATATAGTGATAATACATCCAAATAAGATATTATATATATGAATACAGTTATTTTATATATTTATAAAAAACTTATATTTATTATATAGGTGTTTTGTATGAGTATGATGAATGTGAAGACACAAAGTAAGGGGATCTCATCTAAAATTTAATTTCCTTGAGATACTTGATTAATTAACCACCCATTAATTTTTTGTGGGGTGTATACATCATAGGGATGTATTATATTATTTTTATTCTTAAATGTATGGGTATTTACATATCCATTTTATTATATTTCTTCCATGGAGAATATGTTTTAAAATTTACCAAATCGGTAAATTAATTTACACAGAATTTTCTTTCCTTGAGGCACATGCCTTGTTATGCACCTAAATTTTTATATGAGGTGTATATACTACCTTTTAAATGTTATATCTTCAATATACTTCGTCTAATGGAATATTAATCTTCTTTTAATTTCATTTTCTAATATTGGGATTCTAGTTCAATGTTACTAAGTTGAATGATTTTATAGAAATAATCGAAATTCCTTTCGAGATAGTTTATGATTATGATACCATTGATGAAATACTATGATCTATATCTAATGAAATATTATTATTTTTATTATAATATAGTTAATAATAAATCTACCATTTCTATACCCTTTGTTACAAAACATGATAAATACTTTATTTAGTATTGATAGACATTACCAGTCCCTTCTGTCAGATATCTATGTTCCATCAAAAATAGATTTTCAAAAAAATTGATTCCATGAATATTCTAATCTTATCCTATATTTTTAAGAATAATATTTTTAAACCTTTTTATTATAATTTTTTTTTCAAATGAATGTTTTTATAGCTATCCAAACAAGGCATATTTCTACTTTTTCCATGCCAAAATGAATGCTCTTTTTTACCTCATATAACATGTACGTATTTACCCACTATAATTTTTCTGAATATTCCTTTTCATGTCTAAATTTTAATTATTTACTATTTATATTTTGAAATTTATATTCAATGAAATAGATTTCAACATGTTTTCCCGATTCATTTATATGTCTTCTAGGAAAATGGTTTTCAAAACTTTTTCTAGCCATATATATACATTTTCACTGCTTTTTTAATGAAATTGGATTCAAGTAATTTTCAATACTATTTTATATATCCTCAATGAAAAAGTTTTCCAATTTTAATCAACTTATTTTATAATTTTTCAAGTGAAATGGTTTACTAAACGATTTCAAGACTTTTTTCATTATTTTCAATGAATTTTAAAATAAAATATTTTTCTTATTGATTTATGTTTTAAAAATAAATTCCAAGTAGATATGATATTTTTTAAAAGAAATTCATCCAAAATGACATAAAATGTTAATTTTCATCTAAGGTGACATATGTTGGTGTTACTCATGATCTTCAAGGATATGATCCAAAGTTTTCATTTATATACATTATTGAATGGTTAATATTTTGATGGAATGATTCTATTGGAAACCATTTCTATTCAATAAGATATATTCTTTTTAAACCACTTATTTTAGTGGGTTATTATTGGATGAAATTAATAAGAAACCTATCTATTTCTCATATGTTACGATGTAATTAAATGTTAATGATCCCAATTTCATCTTATGGGCAATGATTTATTGTTTATAAATACCCATATATTTTTATGTGCCATGATATGATGAAGTTTTTATAATCTTGTGGAACATGTATAAATGATTTTATTATGAGAAAGGTGGTTCCTATATATCCATCAAATGAATTAGGTAATGAATAACTTTTTTTGATCTCAAAGGGTACATCAGAGGGAATCCTAAGCCCGAAAACAAGAGAGTACCCATGAGTACATCCCAAGCCCAAAAAAAGTGGCTACATATTAGAAAATACTAATATAGAAACTAGAGGATACATGGGAGGGCATCCGAAACATGAAGCTGGTACAAATATTATTAACCCAAGACTGACATGTTCAAAGGTCCTAATATGAATCATTGATATAGGGTTTTTTAAATCCTTATTCATCTTCCACAATTCCATGTTTTATTCTTATATTATGATTTCCAGATACTTGTTCATCATTTAATTATTTTTAATTATTATGAACTTCTAATATTAATGACATGATTCATAATTATTTTTTTTATAATCTGGGTATGATCTTATAATGATCATGATCAGACTATTATACCATTATGATCATGATATGCTTACGGGTTTCCTTTATTTACCCTTACTGTGGATTTGAGATCACCATATTCTTATGTTTTCCTTCCCTAAGTTATGAAGATTATTTTTTATTTATTAATATTATGGGGGGGGGGGGGCTTAGTTGTAAACATTAAATATATTTCCCACAATCCAATTGTTTTTCTTTTATGTTTTCAACGGAACTAAACTAATATGGCCTCTATGTGTCTATTTTTTAAATGTATTAAGTATATCATAAAAGTGATGTAATGTCTATATATGTTAATAATGAGACATTATAGTTTGTATTATTGTAATGGTTTGGTTAAACATTGAATGATATGATGATAAAACCGTAGTGAGAACCCAACAGACATGTTTAGAGATATGTATAATTATAAGAAAAAATATAAGAAAATGACTAGGGCTTTGGGTATAGGTTAAAGTGAGTGGTTTCATAGTAATACATTCCTATCTAGATACTGTAATTAGATGTGAATCTGGGACATATGTACCTAGGTGTAATAACTCTGATAGCATATTCAGGGCCTAACATAAGGTAAACTTATAAATTATAATGGGCCTTATTGAACACCTGGTTTGATTCTCCCAATGGATATTTTTGGGAAATTCACAAACTCTTCACAGACCATAATGAATTATTTAAATAAGGAATGAATATGAGTAACATAGGATAAAACTGAGGTGTCATATAATTATGAATGTGTCATAATTTAGAAATCAATTAAAAATTTAATTATTAGGTGGTTCCCGGCTATGATAATTTTTTGTTACTCAGTATTTTTGGTTTTTTTCAATGGATGGAACACAAAAAACATATAATAGGTGATCAAAATATAGGATGCAATCACCGTCTTACATAGATTCAAAATGATATGGGATCATGAATTCAAAGTCATTGTTCTATACTCACCCAAATCTCTCAAACTATGAACCATGTTGGACAACAAAATGTGAAAATGGGGGAACAACATTGAATTATGTATTTTATGATACCACATCCACCATCATTTAGTAGCACTTATGATCCACTTGTTTCTAAAAATGTATTTGTACCACTAAAAAGACAATTTCCATTATCTGATGTTCATAACATGACAGAGTAATTATGTTTGTTTATTCATTATAAGGCGAAGTAGGACATTTGTATACAATAACCCTGAATATTAGGTTACAATATGAAATTTACACAATATATTGGGAAAAGTTTAAGATCTTATTTATTAATAATAATTTTCCTCATATTCTTCATTAAATGATGGAAAATATGTTCCAAGAGAATAATTAGATAGATGATGAATTAGTTAGTTCTTATGAATCAAAATTTTACAATGAATGATAGTTACTCTTTCGGTATTATCACTCAATAGGAAGGATAAAGTGGATGATTATTTGTTAAAATGAAATATAGTATTCTAAAGGAAATTTCTATAAGAGACATTAGAAACAATTAATAAGTTGTTAGATGTTTTATAACGATGGAATTAGAGGTTGGAGTTTCATATCAATCTCATGATTTTGACATGAAAAGTATTATGTTGATCAAATAAAATATAAATACCATTGAGAAATGTAAATGATCCTTCCTTTATGATCATGTTGAGGGAATAAACCTAGAGGATATTTTTTTAAGGGGACTAATAAATGTTTTAAGTGTGGAAGGGAAGGTCATAGTGTTGATAAATCTCAAATTGATGGGAGGAAGTCAAATAATGATTCAAATAATAATAAATCCCCATAGAATTTACCTCCCACACTTTAGTCTTTCAATTATATGGTGTTAGTCCATTACACAAAAAAATTCCCAAATCCGAGGAATAATGTGAATTATAACCCATAAAAACATTTGAAGACAAAGTATTAATGTAAAATCTAAATCTTTCATAATGGATGATGTGAACTAGGATAATAAAGAAATAAATATCCTACCCAACTTATTTTGGAATTTAATGATTTATTTTATTTAAAAAATCCATTTAAAAGTCTTATTTTTCATCATTTAGTGAAATTTAATATCATTAAAATTACTTACAGGTATTATGGAATAATAAAAACAAATTTTATATTTTTCAGTACAGGGTCAGACTGATGTTTCTAATGAAAATATTTTTACTCTAAGATAAGAGATTATTTATGGAATAAAGGATGAAATAGATTTTGGAAGGGTTACATGGTTATCTATTTATAGAATTTTAAGACTAATATTCAGATTAATTTTGGGATAATTAAATTATTATCTCACTATATGTGAATTTATTACTTTTTAGATAACTTGTTCTAATATTTTGTGATGAAAGGATAGATGGAATGACCAATTATTCTATTTACTAATCTCATGATCTATTAATGCTTCAAGAATGAAAAAGAACCCATCATTTAATATAATATGAGGATTAGAAGAAGTTGATAAATGGAAAAGGATAATATTGTGTAGAATCAATAATGTATATCTTCTCATGAAAATTATTCAAACCTAAAAATAAATATTAAAACAAAAAAGGTTATCCTGGTACCATATTTTTTTATGGAACCAATGTTTTCATAAGTAATAAAATATTTTTGGTTTTATGATAGTTAACTTTATCTTGACCAATTTCTATATCACTCTCCTATATAACTCTATTCTTAATTTCACTTCCATGTCAATTTTTTCACTTCCAACTATGGTCTACGTTGGGGAAACCCAACTACATGTTCTTATTGGTAATTTTTACTTTTCTAACATTACCTTCTTAAAGGATGTTTTAGGATTCATATTTATAATGTGGTATTCCATGAAAGGAATATTAAAATATTAAACCAGTTATATCCTTGATGAATTTATATGGAGATATTTATTTTAAGGTTGTATAATGTAACACCATAAGATTTTGTGAATTATTTTTTTTAATAATTTAATATTGTTGATATTTCCATTGCACACAATAGCTAAAAATGTTTTAATATTACAACATTCTGTTTATATTATTTAATACACAATAATACGTTAACCGTTCCCTATAGACAACATAAATTTTTGATTTCTCTACACATAACATCGTGTTTATCTTATGTCTCAAGTAAAAATTAATTTCCTTGATGGATTATATAACACGTAAGAGTGAGTGTTACCAAACAATAATTCATTATTAAAATATTGTTATTTAATATAATATAATATGTTTAATAAATTTATCATTATATTATTATCTAACTTATGAATATATGCTGTTCAATTTATTGGTTTCCAAATAATTAGAAACGAATATAGAAACCAAATGAATATAAACGGACTCATTCTATAAAAGACTCTTTTTAGGTGAAAAAACAATTTTTATTTATATCATAAATTAATTACTAATACTGAAAAATATCAATTATTTTTATATGTTATATTTTAAAAAAATTATAATCATCTATAGTATTTGATGGATTTAAGATAATAAGAAACTCAATTTTATGTTTAAAAACCTATATTTTTAAAGTGGTAGTTTTACATCATTTTAATAAAAACCCCATTGTAAATCCTTCTTTTTGTGAATTATAATGATTTAATATATCAAAATAAATTTCATATTTTGAAGAGAAACATAAATATAAGGTTTTGTTAAAATTTTTAATTTTTATTTAATGATTCATTTTTAGTAAATATTTAAAAATATTTAATTTTATTTCAAAACATCTAATTCTTTTAATTAATTTATAATGTTAAATTATATTTTAAATTGGTTTTAAAATTTAATTAGATTAAAACATTTTATATTAATCTAATTTATTTCATTAGAATCAATTATACATTAAAACTGGGTATAAAAACATATCCATCTCTTAGGGATTTTTACTCTAAAAACCCCTATTGACATCCCAACAAGAGCATTATTTTCAAATTAATTTCTATGACTACTATTATTATAATTTGTAAAAAACAATTCATATTTTGAATTAGAATAATTCCTAATTTATAATAATATAAAAAGTGTTTTTTACCAAAACGATTAATGAAAGTGACTAAAATTAATTACAATGACTAAGAGAAACATTATTTTAACAATGTACTAAACAATAAAAGTAATACCCAATACAACCTAAAAAAATTTACAATACCAATTTTGTAGCCATGATTCATACATGAACCTACCATTTGTGAGATTTATTGAATTGGTTTGACTTTTTGAGGGGGAAAATGTGTGTACCATAAACATGTTTAAAAAAATGCAATGTGTATCATTTCCCCTCCCTATAAAAGGAATCCACTTATCCATCTTCTTAAAACCTCTCAAACTAGATAGGTTCAGCCTATATCTGTAAAATAAATATTCCAAAATAACTAACATCATACTAGAATCCTACCATTGGGTATATTGGAATCCATGGAAGCGTTTTGAAAAAAACAAAATGAGTTTACCGACTAAGAGGTAACTTCTTATCTGATGAACCATTATTTTAATTTTCTTCTCCACCCCTAAACTATATTTATTAGATGATTTTATAAAAACCATAGTATCATAAAAATAATTTTATATTGTTAGTATATATTTTTACTTAATCATACACACACCTCCATCAAAAGGGTAATGAAAATACTATTTAAAAATGAAATATATTGTATTTATTATGCCTTTAGGATAGTGTATTTCTTTTACAACACACAGTACATTGAATGTATTATGGATTGTTTTAGTAACCATATTTGATATAAATGATATAATCAAGATTAGTTAATAAATAAATATATATACATATAAATATATACACACATATGTCATTTACTAAATTTCATTCAATATGACTATTTAACGGAAACAATTTTCATGCGTACGTAGGGACTACCTCTCAATGAACATTATATTCTATTTCAAACATCTATATTATATATATTTTTTTTAATAATAATAAACTGAATAATCATGATATTTATATCATGTTTTACATTTTTTATATCATGATATATGTTTAAGGAAAAAATATATAACAAATGAAGACATGTGAAAAGAACAAAGAATATATTACTCGAAGGGAAACCTTGACATAGAGTTATTAACAAGAGGGTAATATAAATAAGCAATAAAACCATATAAGGTATTAGAAATAAGAATTTGGTTCTATTATATATATATTATAAAATTTTATATATTATACATGATGTTTTTACCAGTATTATGAGATCCATAATACAAGGTAATGGAATTTCATCTAACTTTTTATTTCTATGAGATAAAAAAATTATTCACCACCCATTCATTTTTTTGGTGTCTGAAATACCCATGGTTGTATTGAATTATTATTATATTTAAATATAAGTGTATTATAAATACATTTTATTATATTTCATTCCTGGGAATGTTGTTTCAGAAGTTACCAAATTCGTAAAATGATTTTGTCTCAATTTTCCGTCTTTGAGTCACATGACTTGTTATGAACCTATATTTTCACCTTAGGTGTATATACTACCTTTGATATGAAATATCATGAATATCATTCATAAAATTATATATTAAGATTAAAATGAATTTATTATTTTACATGGGTAGTAGAGTTCCATGTTACACAGTGATAAGAGTTTATTGAAAAAATATCAACACCTTTAAAAATTGCGTATGATGAAATACAGTGATCTATTTCTAAAGAAATATTATGTGTTTTTTTAACCTCTGGTTATTAATGTTATATTTACATAATCATACCATTTTATCACTCTATGTAATGTAGGACGAATAATAATGTGTTATATTAAATTCTAACCTTACATCTTGCTTGAGAAAGAAATATGTGTTAAATCATAACCATATTTTAAAATTGGAATTCCTTGAATATTCTACTATTATCCTATAATTTTTAAAATAAACTTTACCCTTTAAAATTTATCTAATTTTCTCAATGGATTCTCCTTGATATTTTTCAAATGATGAATTTTTCTACCTTTTTACCATGAAAAAGGAATGTCCATTTTCTATGTTGTACAACAGGTATAGATTTACCTGTCATTATTTCTGTGGGTCGTCTATTGCATTTTTAAATGGATAAATATTACGAAAAATATTTTTAGAAATATTTTTTAAAGATTATTTTTTCAAAACATTTTCAAGCTTCTATTATTGAGTTTTAAGGTAAAATGTCTAAAACATTTATAAGCATATTTTATATGTTTTAAAGGAAATTTTTTTTAAAATGTATTCAATAATTGTTTATATGTTTACAACATATTTTCAATGAAATGGGTTTCAAAAAAATTTCAGGTTTATTATATAAGTTTTTAGGGAAATACAATTTGAGGATGTTTTCCATATTCTAGTTTAATATTAAAATGGAAAAGGTTTTCAAAATTATTTCAATCCATCATTTTATGTTTTCAACGAATTTTTATCAAATATTGTTTTGTAAAGTATTTTATCTTTTAAAAATACATCTCAAAGAAGAAATGGTATTTTCGTTTATAATTTTTTTTCATAAAATATTTGCAAGTTATTTTTCATCTAATATAAAATCTATTGATGTAAGTCATGAATATCTACGAAATTATAATGTTGTTCAACTCATATCCTTCCTTGAATGGTTTTTGTTTGGATGTAATGATTCTTATGAAACCTATATATATTCCACATGTTATATGATTTTGTGTCTCACCTATTTTTATTGGATTTTTAATAATGAAATTATTATTAATCCTATAACTTTCCAATAGTTTATTATATGATGAAATGTTAACCATCCACATTTCATTTCATGGGTTATGATTTGATATTTTTAAATCATATCTCTTTGTAATGGACATGATATGATCAATGTTTTATTATCTTATGGAACATTTATAAAGGATTTTATTATGATAAGGGAAGAACCAATATCTCCCTCTCAAGAATTGGGTTCTGATAAATGTTATATAAGCTCAAAAGGGTACAATAAAGGCCATCACAAGCCCAAAACAAGATGGTGAACATGAGAAAATCTCTAGCCTGAAAGAAGAGGGTAAACAAGAGGACATCCCAAGCCCAAAAAAGAGGGTACATCAGAGGGAATCCCACACCCAAAGAAGGTACATGGGATATTATCCTAAGCCTAACATGTTACAATGGTCTTGGTATGAAACCATGATAAAGTATATTTGTATACCTTTATGTGTGTTCTAATATTCCATTTCATGTTCATATATTATACTTTCATTTATCACATTATTTATTTCCTTATGATTGATATCTTATGAGCTACTAATATTTATTCCATGATTCTTGTTAAATATTTTTGATATGCAACGTATGATATTCTAATGATCATGATCACATTCTCATACCTTTATGTTCATGATATTATTATGTATTTCATTTATTTATCCTTATAAATCAACTGATCTCACCCCTTTATTATGTTTCACTTCCCTAGTATTTAACGGTAGGGTTTTACGTTGATGTACTCTAGGGGAAGAAGTGTGTTGGAAAATTTAGAGATTTTTTCATTGAGTTAGATTATTTTAGTTCCATTTCATAAAAGTAACAAAACTTATACATATATTGGGTGTTGTATTTTTAATGTATAATGTATTTTGGAAAGTGATGTAATGTCTATGTATGTAATGAATGGGTCTTTCTAGTAGTATAAAAAACTATAGTAAAATAACATATTATTTGGTTATTGTTTACTTTCATTTGAAATATTCAGATGTCTATGATGATTTTTATTGTAAATTAAATATTTATTCAGTAACCATATTAATTTATTATTTATTTGATTATTTTCTAAACACTATATTAATTTTATATTCTGTTATTATATTGAATATTATTTTATTAATTGGGGAAATAATGATAAATATATATTTTTACACAAAAAATATATTTGATCATAATGTATATTGATTCATGAATTAAATATATTATTAGTTATAAGAGTAATGATTCATACATTAGATTAATGGTGGGGAATTGTTATAAAATCGATGCGCGGACAGAACCAATGAAATAAATCATTTATTCAAATAAAATTGGTTTTTACCAAGTAGTTTAACTGTATTCTGAAATTTATTGATTTGAGATGAATCATAAATCTTAATATCATGAAAACCAATAATTAATCAATTACATCATTGATAATTCATAATTTTTTATTAACTTTTATTTTTTTCTTAATGATATTTTCACAGAATTAATTTTATTATATATTTATTGATTAAATGGAATTTTTTAGTTATTTACCATTCTATATTGATTCATACATATATAATTATGATATTAATGTTATTGATTAAATTTAATGTGTTTTCTATTATTTTTAATTACATATTTATTATTCTTTAATGAACAATGTTATCTTCCACTATTTTATACCTTACTCCATATTTGAAATCACCCTTATTCTGTAGCATTTTCCTGGGATATGAAAAATAATTATTGAAATGAGATCAAGGATTCAATATTTATCTCATTATTATGTCTTTTTATTTTATTTTACATTTTAATATTTGTTTCACGTATGTGTATTATAACACCTTGGGTTTTTATAAACAATTATCTTTTAATAAATTACTCTTCATTGATGGTATGGATTATACATTACACTAAGTTATGTTTTATTTATATGAAAATACAATTTTAACATTTTATTTATGAAACACATCAATTATATTATAGTATACAAAACACTATATTCAAATTGTTTTCTACACAATGTAGATTTCCTATAATACAATGTGTTACTTGTAAAACCATGTTTTACAAAACTACAATATATTATAAATATTATTATTAAAATTATATTATAGTTTTCACATAGCCATTAGAATTTCAGGTATGAAATTCATTATTTAAACTATAATTATATGGTTTAATCTTTTATATAAGATGAATTTTTTGGAGACAAATTAAATAGAAATAAAAATAAAAACCTCTTGAAAATTTATGAAATTATTTTCTAGAAAACTATTTTAATAAATTAATTAAGTCATATTTTATAATTATTATAATGAAATGTATATAGTTTATATGATATTTTATTTTTATAATCCATCATATTTGTTTCCTAGATGATAGATAATAATGAATCTAACTCTTTTTCTTTAAAAACTATATTTATTTCAAAAACGTTGATTTAGACATTTCAATTGATGAATTTTGTTTAAATTTTTTTTGACACTTTTGTAATTTTTATTTTAAATAATAAAATTTATTATTTATGAATAATATTAATATTTACTTTGGTTTTATTTTTGGTGATTTCATAGTTGTTTAATTTTTTGATGATTAATGAAAAGTAATAATTTTTAATTGAAAAATAAATTTTCATATAATATATTTATATATATAAATTATAATTTATGTTTATAATAAATTCAAATTACTAAATTTTTACAACTATTATTCCAATTTTTGTAATTAAAATCAATTCCTCAATGAAATTGTTTATAAAAACATTGCATACTTTAGAAATGTTTGACCTGAAAAATTAGTTCTCTCCCACAATTTGTGGAAATATTTTTAAATTAAATTTTAACTCATATGTGATTAGGATTTGGAAAAATGGTATTAAAATTTGGAAAAATAAATATTCATAAAAACTACTATATTCAAAATGGTTTTTTTAACCATAATATTAGTGAAAATTGTAAAAATTATTTACAATTATAAAGAGAAAAATGAGTTTACCAAGGGACTAAACAATAACATGAGGGAATAAATGACCTAGAAAAATGTCCAAACCATATTTTTTAGAAATTATCAGACCATATACCCCAATTTAAGGAACAAAGACCATTATTGGAGGCATATTATGTAAGGGAGACCTCTCAATAGTATTTTCCTTTTTTTTATTTAACAGAATGAAACTTCTCCTCCACTATAAAATGAAACTCACCCCCTCACATATTTACCCCTATCAACAATTTTATATCATATAAAAAATTAAAAAATGATCATACAAATTCACTAATATTTTCCTAGATTCCTCAAATTATGAGTACAAAACCAAGGATGTCCTTTGGTGCAAACCAAAAGTAGCTATCTGGAATAGCAGTAACATTATTCAATGAGATATTTTGTTTTATTTATTTCTACACACCATAAATTATTATTTATCATGATTATATAATGATATATGAATAATAAATATACTAATATTTTTTTATGTCAATTGTATTACATGAACCGTCACATTATTCCATTAAATGGGATATTTAATCATTGTTCATGTGTATAGCGCACTACCAAATATTGAATCAATGCCATTTTTTCTTCCATTAACATATATAATGTTTATAAATATTAATATAAATAATATTTTTAGACAATAAATATGATATTTATGATTTATTTATGATTCTTAAATTGTTATATAACACATACCGTCATGATTTAAATATTTTTAGAACACAATAACATCATTTGTGGATGTGTGGAAGATCTCCTCCTCAAGGATATCATATTCATTCAATATATGCCTAGAATGTATTATGTTTGAGTTTATTAAACATAAGTTATATTTATGACATAACAATTAAAAAAATTTAAATATATATATATATATATATATTACCTTATTTTCTATAAATACATGTAGAAAACATAAACAATGTTCATGTATACCTACAAACTACTAAATCCATGAATACAATATTTCATTTCATATTTGTATCTTTTATATATAGTTATAGAAAATTATTTAATGATTATGTATATATATATATGTATATATGATATTTATATATTGTTTAATATATTGTAAATAATTAAATCATTATGTAGGTAAGACTACCAAGAAGAATAATTTAAAACATATACGAAAAAATTATTAATTTGGAGAAACATATCATTAACATGGGAGTCTTAACCAAAGGGTATTATAAAGATGTAAGAAATTCATATATGGTATATTATATATGAATATTATTATTTAAAATATTTACAAATAAATTTATATTTATTAAAATATAGGTTTGATCATGTACGATGAAAGTCAACACTTATGGTAAGGGGATATCTAGTATCACTTTTATTTTTGTGAGGCTTATGGCATATTCACACCCATTTATTTTGAGTATTATATATACTGAATATATTTTTTTAGAGTTAAATTTATTGATATTTACATATGAAAATTATGATGTATAATCCATAGAATTTACAGTTCAAAAGATACCAAATCGGTAAAGTAATTTTGTCTCTATTTGCCTTCATTGAGACACAAGTACTGTTACAATTTTTTTTATTTTATCGGGGTTATATATTAACTATTAACATGTTAAATAATATATCTACATATTTTCATGATATTTGGAGCATTATGAAATGTTATCATTAACTGGATATTAAGAATCAATGTTACCAAATTTTATTGATATAATCTCATCATTTAGCAAGATTTTTTATTTCTATACTTCTATTGATGAAATATCATGATAAAAATATAATTAATTCTCATAAATTTAATTTAAATATAGTTAATAGTTTTATCATCATTTAATTTTAATATTTTCTACTATATTTTACTTGTGATAATAATGAATGTTTTTTAATAAAATCATACCATATTTCCATCTTTGTTCAGAAATAAGTCTTATTCATAATCCATGTTTTAAAAAAATTATATTTTTTAATTTTATTTTAATAAATTTTTAGTGGAAATTGATTTTAAAAATTTCTTATGTTTTAGAAATTGATTAAAATGGTTTTCAAATTTTAAAATATAAGTTTTCAATGTAATTTATTCTTGAAAAAGGGTTTCAATGTGTTTTATGTTTTAAAAAGTTTTTTTTCATATCAAAAATGTAATTTTTCTCATAATAAGTTTTAATGGATTTATAAATATTAATACTTAAGTATTAAATGTTGTTTTAAAAGAAGAAAATTAAAAAAAATCAATCTTTCCAAGAGTTATTTTAAAAGAAAGGCTAATTTTATTAAGAATTGATTCAAATGACCTTTTAAAATCCATCACCGTATAATATGACATCGTTGATATTGTATTTGATTTAATATAGATATTATAAAGGGATACAATTCTTGTTATTTATATAAATACATTATATTCTTGTTGAATTATGTTTAGAAAACCCATTACTCTTTCACCGTTTAGACAATTATTAAATTCTAATGAAATCCAATTAATTTCAATATTTATTCTTCAATGAAATGATTTGGAAACCTATAATTTTCCATTAGATTATGATATGATGGCTTGTTTATGATAGAATTTTCATTTCATGGGTTATTATATGATGTTTTTCTAATATTTTAGAACACATATGTACTATTTTATTATGTGATGTGTGGGACTTATATCACCCTCTAATGAATTAGATAATGATTTATATCTCCTGGGAAAATTATGGGAAAATTTTGATGGGCAAAATCCACTGTGGGATAACTTTTTAACTAGATCCACAATGGGATGAAGGTGTAACATGGTAAGTTATAAATAAAGGGTTTCAATATGTGGTGATGATTTTTTATTTGATGTAGGTGTGTCACTCGTGAAGTTCATTGATGTGTTATGAAAATGATCCTAGAATTATAGGGAATGATTTTTTTAATTATATGTATTCTAAAAGTTCATTCCTTATTCTGATGATATTTTATCATGACTTATATTACATGATTTCATTTTTATTCATGTCTTATAAATTTCTAATATTATGTCGATGACTCATGATTATGATCATTGTTATCTATGGTATGATCTTAAAATGTTATGCTCACGTTCTCATACTCTTTTATGTAAGTTACACAAACGTATCTCCATTATTCATATCATTACTGAGAATTTGAGCTCACCCATTCTCATGTTTTCTTTCCCCAGGTTATGAAGAAAGGATTTATGTAAGAGTACTAAAGGGGAATATTTTAAGGAGATGCGATGAATATCATTCAGAAATATTAAAAGAATAAGTTTGAAGAATCCAAAACAACTAAACTATTTTGTTCCTCAGGCATGTATGTTTTTAATTTTTTTAATATTTATGTAAAATGAGTCTTTATCCATGATTGTTAATATGTGGGTTATATAGTTTGTATCAAATGGACAGTTTGGTCACCATTTAGAAACCAGGATGATAAATCATTAGTGACATCCCAAGGGATATTTATAACGGTAAGTCTATGTATGTATCTGAGGATAACGGTATGAATGAGTTGAATTATAATAAAATTTATCATAATTTTGGTAAAGGATAGAGTGGGTGGCTTCCTAGTAATAAATCCCATTCAAGATATATATGTGGATGTGGAACTGACACATATCACATAGTGGTAATAACTCTGAAAACCCCATGTTGAGGTAGACTTGATCTGGAACTAGTGAATGCTAACCAACCTTTTTTCACACCTTGTTTGACAACAATAAGTGATATAAATTGGAAATTAAAAAAAATACAAGTCATTAGGAATGATTTAAATAAATGATAACCCTATGGATTCATATATTAAAAAGAATTTTCCATGATTCAGATATATTATAAGACAATCTTCTTGTTTATGTGGTTTTCCTATATGATAATTGTTTCTCATACATTGATTTATCATTTTCATCCATGTTTAGAAACCAAAATAACCATGTTAATAAATAATTAAATGTATAATGAAATGATAGTCCACCTGATCAACCAAATGTTTTGGAATATGTAATTAAAAACCTCATTGTGGTGACTAGACAACCATATCAATCCATGAATCATGTTGATCGTCTTAATGACCAAATGTGGGGACAATGATTTCTTGAATCCTTATTAAGGAATCATCTAACTTATTTTAGTGGTAAAATTAGTGAACTATTTTCTATTAAATGGAAATGTACAATGTAAAATTTATTTTTCATTTTCTAATTTTCATAATGTGAATACATTTTTGTAGTGAAATTTTCACTTTAAAAGTGGTGTGAATTAGTGGTGTATCTTTATCTTGAATATAAGGAAACAATATAAAATTGCCTTCATGGATTGGGATGAGTTTATGAACATATATTTCGATAATTAACTTCCACATATTAGTCATTTTAAATGATATATTAATGTTTCCCATCTATATTAGGGTTATGATAAGAAATAAAATATAACATTCATAGTAAAAATATATAAAATATGGAGAGAATAAAATTAGATTTATGTTATTCTCAAAGTCTGGAAGTGAACATGGAATAAAATTTCATTGGGGTCCTTCTAAATGATTTAGTTGATAAAAGAATGATCATTCAGAAGATGACTTCCAATGTAGTGGTAATAAAGGGAAATATCCAAAAAATTCACTGCCAAAAATCTAGTGTTTCAAATGTATGACGTATTGGAATTATGCTACTAACTTCTTAAAAAATGGTTAATTATGTTAATAGACATTATAAATATCTTAATATATTATATAAACGTAAATCTTATGAAGTCACAATATGTATATTGAATCATGATAATTAAGGAAAATATATAATCCCCTTCTAATTTTGGAATTTCCTTTTTTAATTTGTATGAATAATAATAATGAAAATAATTTTGTTCAATTTTTTTTGAAGTTTCATGTGATTATCTCCATCTGTATGGATCCGTGAATAATAAAATCCCTTTTGGTATTCTAGTGGTAGAAGGAGGGATCCATGATTATAATGAAATTGATTTTGTTGTTTGATAAGTTATTATTTTTGGAACAAAGTGTGAATTGTATTTTTTTAATGGATATAAGTATAAAAATTGATGGAATGGTTTGAGTTTAATATAGGATGGGGTTTTATTGAATAAGATAACACTTCACCATGTGAATAATTATGAATATTAGATAACCTGTGAAAACAATTTTTTTGAGGATAATTAGAGATATATGGGATTACTTATCATTATAAAAATGGATTGTAAGATTCTTTAGTGATTCAAGAATAAAAATATGCACCTTATTTTCATTCTTAATTAGATTGAGTGAATGATGATCATTTAACAACCAAAGGGTGAGACATTTCATGTGAAATAAAAAATATTCAGGTATATAGAAGCATATTTTTTATATAGTTCTTAACATAATCCATCAAATCTAGGAAAAGTATATTGAAACAAAATTGACACAAAAACCTTTAATTTTTTTGAACCAATAGTCATATAAGTCATAATAGATTTATGTTTTTGAGGCCTTTAACATTAAATTAGTCACACAATTTATATGATAAATGTTCTCTATCACCCTCCATCATTATTTCGGTATTATTTTTCCCTTCCATTTATATGATATCACTTTACACCTATGTTCTCTTATGTGACAACCCAATCATGAGTTACTTTGGGTTACTATTATGTTTCTAACATTCCTATTTTAATGGAAGTTTTAATAATAATTTATATGATGTCATTTTCTAGAAACGAAACTATCTTTTTATAAAAAATTTATGACCCAAAAAAATTTGTAAGATAATATCCATTTTAGGGGGGGATAATGTATCACCTCATGTTATTATAAATTATTATTTTTGAATAAATTGGTTTTTAGATGGCATTAATTTCATAACACATCATGTAATTTTTTATTTATGTGAAACCCCATGTTAATAATTCATTACATGAAACACTTAGTGTATCTTCCAGTACACACAACACTATGTTGGCTTATGTTATACAAAATGTCAAGTTTTTTTGATATCTTGTGTTACATACATTACATAGGTTTACCAAACTAAAATATTCCATTAATATTATTTTTAAAATTATATAAAATTTAACACCTATCATTTCAATTGGACTATATTAAAGTGATTAATTATATTACTACAAATAGGGTTTATATATATTTATATTGTGAATTATTTGGTGGCCAATTAACTAGAAATGATAATAATACCATTTTGAAAATATTGAAAATCATTGTCTAGAAAATTATTTTTATAAATTAAATAGATCTTTTTTGAAAATAATTTTAATGAAATTTATATGGTATATATTAAATAATATATTTAAAATTCATCTTATGAGTTTCATAGAAATGCGAAAAGAATAAATCAAACTTTACGATTAAAATTTGTATCTTTCTGAAAAATGATTTTTCTACAATTTAATGAAATAATTGATTTAAAAATAGTTTTTCTAACTATATTAATTGTTATTTTAATAAATATAATTAATATTCTAAATATTCATATAAAAATTTATAGCTGTTGAATTGTTTATATCATTATGAGAAGTTTAATTTTTAATGAATAGTAAAAATCCTAAAATTTTAATTCAAACATGCATTTTTAAATAATTTATTTATATTGTTAATTTTTTATTTAAATATGTTATATATTGTAATTAGTTTCATTTTAAATCTATTAATCCAAATTAGTTTTTTTAGATAAATCTTTTAAACAGTAACACTTTGAAAACATGTTGTCACATCTCGCCTACAAATTTTTTTAATTAAATTCTACAACTTCTATGATAGGAATTTGGAAATATGGATTCTATATTTGAAAGTAGAATAATTTATAAATTATATTTAGAAAAAAAATTGAACAAAAAATATTAGTGAATGTAATCAAAATTAATTACAATGATTAAGAGAAAAGTAAGTTTAACATGGGAATCAGTATTAAAAGAGGGTTTAAAATGACATATAAATGTAAAAAACCCATTTTATTGTAATATTTTAACTGTATACCATATTTATAAATTATTTACCATTATATTAGGTACATGATGTAATTCAGACCTCTCAATATCATTTACCATTTTGTATTTATAGGAATATCTATCTTCCTTTACATTAAAAGGGAACTCTCCCCCTCACTTATCACACCCCTAAAGCCCATTTACTCATACCAAAACTGCAGAAATAATCTCAAAAATTTCCTCCAATATTTTTAAAATTATCACAGTATTAAAAAAGTAATTCATGGAGGACCATTGGTGCAAACTAAAATGAGTTCCACGATGAAGAGGCAACATTATTCAATGACATGTTTTTTATATCTTTTTATACATGTTGAATTATTATTATATCCATATTATATAAAAAAATGTATATCCTAAATATACATATAATTTTTATGATAATTTTATTACCTATTCCTTCTCAAACTTCTGTCAAATGGGACATTCAACCATTATTTTCGTTTACGCAGAACTACTGCCTCACGAACCTATGTAATTCATTATTCCATTACCACATATCGTGGTTGGAAATAATGATGTTAATTATGTTTTTATGTTATATATTATATATTTAGGATGTATTTATTATTCACTAGTTTTTATATAAAACATACCTTCATGATTTTTATTTATTTAGAATACAATAACATCATTTTTTTGAAATGTTCACTATAACCTCCTCAAAGCAATGTGATTCATCCATGATTGACATGAAATATACTATGGATGGTTTTATATATTATATTTTATATTTTTGAAGAATAATAACACCATAATTATTATATATATACACATAATTTATTTATTTTTTATTTCGATACAATAAGAAATATGGAAACAATGATTATTCATATGTACGACATATCGTTGGCATGAATGGTGTTTTTTAATTCATATTCCTATATTTAAAAAATTATTAAAAATAAATATATAAATAATATTTTTATTATTTTTATAATTTTTTTGAAATATGGAAATATGTTAATCATGAACTAATTTATAGGACTATGAAAAATAATTCTAAACATGTAAGAAAATCGAAGTAACTATTACGAGAAACATACCTTTAACAAGGAAATGTTGATAAATAGATAATATAAAGGAAGAAGTAAATAATCTATGGAATTATGTATATTAATATCATTATTGTCGTGATTTATAATAAACTTATATTCATTATAAATGAGGTTTTAATAAGTACGATTAGATTAAAGACTTATGGTAAGAGGATATAAAGTCTCACTTTTATTTATGTGATATTTATGCCATATCCTCCACTTATTTCATTTGTGTTGTCATTATAATGACATGGATTATACTCTATTATTGTTATAGATAAATTAATCTCTATTTAAATATCTATTTAATGGTCTATATTTCATGGGGTTTTATTGTTCAAATGTTACCAAATTGGTTATGTAATTTTGTCTCAATTTTTCTTATTTGAGACAAATGTTATATTATGGACCTATATAATTTTACGTGGTGTATATAATTATAATTGTACGTTTATATCATGAATATTAATAATTTAATTTTTTTAATGTACATGTAATTTGATCATTTTTTTATATTATTGTTCAATGTTACTAAATATTATTTCAACAATCTCATCATTTATCAGGATTGTTTATGATTATTAATTCATTGGTGAAATAATATGATCCATAAATTACGAATTATCATGAAATTTATAATCTAATATTTATTCATGGTATATTAATTTAATTAATAATGTTTGTATATGAACATATGAATTTATTTCCCAAATTGGATGGAGAGATATTAAATTCAAAATAATGTTTTCTAAAAACGTTTTGAATCATTGAAAATGATATTATACGATCATTTTCTAGGAAAAAAATTTTAATTTTTTAATTTTTTATTAAAAAATGTTTCTTCCATTACAATATTTCATAGTTATTTTATATGAAACCAATTTTCCAATGTTTCTATTTAAAAAATAATTTTTTCAAAATTTAATGAAATTTTCAACAATGAGTGATTTAAATTATTTTAAATATTACATAAGTAGTTTTCAATGTTGTTTTTATTTAAAAAAAATTATAATGATTTCTGTCTTGAAAATTGTTATAAACTATGAAAGGTTATTTTCATTAAAAAATTCTCCAAGTGATAATTCATAATCCTTAACCATAAATGAACAAATACATTGATATATTGTATGATAAAATAGATATATTTACCAAAGATTTATTTATTATTATATCATTGAATAGTTTATGTTTTTATTGAATGATTTTATTGACACTCGTTTCTCTTCCATGGGTTATACTATTCTTAAACACTAAAAAAACTACATATTTTCAATAGTTACTACTTGATGAAATATGATTGAAACTTGTATATTTCCCAATGGTTATGATATATTAAAATGTTTATGATACCCATTTCATTTTAGAGGTTATGGTATGATGAATTTTTTAATTCTTGTAGCACGTGTATATAAGATTTTATTATGTGATGAGTGGGACATATATTTCCTTCCAATGCATTGCGTAAATAGTTATATCTCATGATATAATGGTGGAAAACAAGTCAATGGTCTTGATCATCTATGAGATAAAAGTTTATCCTAATCCACTATTGGAAGACAGTGTAACATGATCTACTATTAGTAAAGGAGTACATCTAGGGATAGCAGTGTGTCCCACCTAGTAGTTATACCCCAAATGAAGTTCCTTGACATGTTTTAGAAATGATCCTTCACTTATAGGTAATGATTTTATATTCTAATGTGTATATTGATGTCCATGTCTTATAATAATTTTACGATCTCAAAAATTATGTACATTGATTTCCTTATGATTCGATTCTTATGCACATTGAATATTTATTCCACGACTCATGATTATGATGTTTTATTTGCAATGTATGATAATCAAATGATATGATCATGTTATTATACCTGTATGTCCATTTTATTCTTATGTTTCCCCATTATTATTATCATTACTAATAATATGATCTCACCCTTTATTTTTTCCCTTTCCTATGTTATGAAAAATGGTTTTATATATGATTACTAGAGGTGATTAAATTTACAAGAGATGTTGCAGATATTACCCAAAAATTTGTTTAATGAGTTATATGTTTCTAAAAAAACTTAACTATTACAGTCTTTATGGATGTACATAATATTCATTTAGAATAATGTAATATATTTTTATTTTAAGCTTGGTTCACTATATATATTGTTCCCAAAAACTTTTAAACTGATATTTTTTTGGATTTGAACCCATGTATATATTTTAATGAATTAATGTAGGAACCGATTCTGAGTTACTAGTAATTATAGTTGGTACTGGAGGTTATTTAGTAAAATCATTGAGAACTATATTAAGAAAAATACAGTTTAGGGAACATAAAAATATGATAACCCTTTAAGATAATTATATAAAAAATCCTTACGTTTTGATAAGGAAGTGATGATGTGGTTTCCCATGGAATACAACCATTTCTAGATACTATAAGTCGATGTGTTTCTAGAAGAGATGTACCTAGGGTTAATAACATCAAAAGGGTGCATTGGGATTTACCTTATTGTCATATGTTTCAAGACTATGTTCCCTACTTCAAACATAGTTTGACACTCATGGGGGTAATTATTAGGATAATTAAAATTTTCATAAAAATAATAATGTGGTATTCGAATATAATGATATCCCTATTGAAATAATTTTTAATATTCTGAGAATAAAATGCATTCTAAGAATAAAATCTATATTTTTATTAATTTATATTATATGTTAGATCATATTTATAATAATACATTATAATTTAAAATTATTAATATTATATGTTAACCTAATATATTTTATTGTTTCTAAATACAACATATATAGAAGAGGGGTATCAATACTGATGTAAAATTTTGAAATTTCCCAAATATGATATCCAAAATAGATGGTATTAGAACATAGAAGATTGTAGACATTTTAGTTAATATTAATAATGATATAATAAAATAATATTGAGCATATAGAGTAACAAGTTCAAAAATATGATTCTCATATTTTGGACTGATTTAAGAAATAGAATCCACAACCATTTTTTGGGAATACTAATCCAATGGTTGTTGAGAAATAGATTATGTATCTGGAGAAAATATTTATGGATATGGGATGGTATAAAATTGAACGGTCTCACTATCAGTGCATTTCCTCAATGGTGATGTAAATTAGTTGTTTTCGTCGATATCGAATAATATGGAGGCCGAAAAAATAAATCTCAAGCAATAAAATTATTTTAAGGAGAAATTTTTTAAAAAAAATATTTCCCTCATAATAAGAAAACATTAATGAAGATAAAATACCTCATTAAAAACAAAAAGGATGGTGAAAGTGTTAATGATTATAAGGAATCCTTTTCAAGGTTATCTCAAGATTCTTTTGATTACATACACTATATAAAGTGTATGATTAACAATTTATATGAATGTATTAATCCATGTATCCAAATGGTACTAGTCTCTCAAACGATTTCATTATAAGATCATTCAGTTTTATGGTCCATAAAAATAGAGAAGGAATTATCTTGAAGATACAGAATCAAGGGTAAAAAATCAAATATAATGAAAAATGATAACAAAAAAATAATGTAAATTTTCAATTATGTATAATATAATGATTAAATTTCCACTATTTGATAATTTTGGAAAAAATTATTTAGGTAGATTCTTGAAGAGATTTTGAGATCGTCACAAGCATGGAGATTAGGGTCATAGTGCTAAAAAATGAAATTAATGAATGAAGATTCATCTATTCTGGGTTCCAACTAATGGTATATAGTGAACTATAAAAATACTTCCCTAAGTATAATTTCAATCTTTCCTATAAGTGGAAAATGGGAGGAGCCTATAATAATTGAAGCACTACAGATGAAGTAGAAGAATCAAATGATGTGGTGGAATGTACATTAACAATACTCTAAACAGTATATAATTATTAATTAGATTATTTATCCTATTACTCTTTTATATCATCTATTTTTTTCAAGAAAACTAGGTTTTTTTCGACCACATTAAAAAGGATTTTGTTAGTCAAAACACATTGTTGAAGTCACACTATGAAAAGGATGTGTCAAATGGCCCCAATAACGAAATAGAAAAAGTATTTTATTTTCAATCCTTATTGTCATACCTATAGTTGAATTCAATATAATCATTAGTATAGAATTAATTTAAGAGTATGATTCAAAAAAAATTGAGGGACGAAGGAAATTTTGATTTATGAGGAAGATATATTGTAACGACCTGAATCTGGAGCCACTCAACTGGTGCCCCTTACCCGGTTTTCCACATGACCTCAAGCACATTCCCCCGAACACCAGAGGCTTCCAACTAGCAGTGAGGGCCTTTGGTAAGGTAGTTGGGGGAAATATGCCATCATAAGTTATGAAAATAAAAGTAAACAGTATATAATAGCGGAAGCAGTAAACTACATTCTCATCAGAATTTAACAGTCGAAGACTTTATAAAATAATAAATAACTAGAACTGAAGATATGATGCATAGAAAGTTATAAGTCTAATAAAACAGCAAAACCAAACAACAGGCTTGAAGAAATACATAATAATGAAAGGAAAAACAAAGCTTCCAGACACCTCCTCATCATCGCATGCCTTAGCATGGTCTCATGCTCCGCAGCTCCACAGCAAGTCAGGTACCTGAAGTAGAAGGGTTCTTTCCCTTATCTATACCTACAACAACATAGTTTGTTTGGACCCAAAAGCGTCTCCCAAACAGGGTGTGAGACAATGTCCCAGTGGGAAATTACCCAAATATCTGTGTCAAACAGTCAATTAATACTTGGTAGTAAAATACAGAAAGCTGTAAACAAGAAAGCACAAAGAAGCCACAATCCAGTGTCAAGCATATAAAGTACACAAATAACAACCAATCAACAAGTAGAACAACAGGTAACCTCCTGGGTAGTTCTAACAGCCTAACCCTTATGGTTCAACCTAAAATTACTAGAAACCCTCTAGGAGGCACAAACATTCTCACCCCTCTTGTTCAGCTAGGAATAATTGATTCTCAGGGGAAGCACTCACCGTAAATTCCCCCTATAGTCTCGTATCGTACTAAAAGCTCTCTTGGGAAGCACTCAATGTCAATTCCCCCTATGGCCTCCATCGAGGATCTATAGACTCTATGAGGAAGCACTCAACATTAATTCCCCTTTTCATCTCACATCGTAAATTAATGACACTTTGGAGAAGACATTCTGTCCATTCTCCATATGGTCTACTACACTAGGTTCTCACAACCCTGTGTAAAACAAACATTCATAACGCACGTATCGTCCCAAGTAAACCTCAAGAACTACGTGGCTATCATTCAAAGGCACAACATCATAACAGTACAACAGTTCCACTATCCTAGAACATGGCATGACAACTGGAAAAACACCTAATAAGTAAAACATGCAAGGCAAAGAACATGAACACACTATAATCTATCCAAATTTATAAGAATTTGTCTATACTCAAGAAATCATTCAAAGCAGGAAATAACAATGGAAAATAGGAAACATGCAATACCCTGTTTAAGGTTATCGGTGTAATTTTCGAAAAATACTAAAAGACATTCTACAGAATAGCACAAACCCCCTACCTCGCGGTGAGGAGGATGATATACTCGGATGTTGGCTTCCGGTTTTCCCTCGGAGTGGACAAAGGTTAACACGCATTTCTATACTGGTCACGCAGTCGCACGTACTCGACTTTTATGTGCATATGTTTATATATATTCATATATATATATATACACATACATGTGATGCGTATACATAACCTACAATTTAAACATCATCATATTGCTAAAACATCGAAACCAACATAGGACTAGATAATTCAATTGGCGTAAAAAAAACAATAACGGTGTAAACACACTTTCATACCCAAAAGGCAATAAAACATAATTGTGCTCATCTTTGGGTGTTAGAGTGTGGTCCAACGGTCCCGACACGTAGCTCTCACAACCATGAATATAGAATAACACAAGAGTCTATCAAACCCTAACAAATAGTTTCAAGTAAAATCAACCAGGGATCGTAACAGCCCCAAACCACAAAAGTGATAATAATAAATATCATGGAATTGTATAACTTGATGAATAGACCCAAAACAAAGAGGAAATCTGGGTGAATCGATGCGTGAAGGAGAATCCATGAAGGGGTTGGTCGCGTGCCATGGGTATGCCCGGCCGTTGTGCTACTGCGGCGAGTACCCGCTAAGGGAGCCTGTTCAGGTCGCGGGAGAAATAGAATTGGGGAAGAGAGGACTCACGCCGCTGGGAGGAGCCGGCGAAGGGCGTCGCGCTATGGGCACCTTCTAGGCGGGATTCAGCTGCTTGGGATCACACCGCATAGAAGTCGTGATCTGAGGTCGTGCCACAGCAGGTCCGTCGCACCAGGAGGAGCTGTCCGGAGGGAGGTATAGCGCTTAGGGAGGAAGTAAAACCTTCATGTCCCAAGGATTAGGAGGAGGCTCCGTTTTGGGGAGAGGTGAAGGGGAGGTCACAATTTTTTTTGGAGGAAAGAAAAATATTTATATATATATATATAAAGAGGGGTCACAGACTTTGAAGGTGGACAAGGCCCACGTGATTGAAGAATAAAAAGGACAGGGGGGAGTCACACCCCCCTTACCCAACGCCTCTTAAAATAATATATTCTTTTGTTTCTTAATAATATATATATATATATCAAAATATATATATTTAATAAATTATATTATGTGAATCCTTCATTAAATTAAGTAAAATATTTGACCACATAAATTACCACTATTATTATTCTTTATAAAATTAATTACTCTAAAATAATGGTAATTATTTTACGTATGAACCCATAAGAAGAATTGAATTATTATTATTCAACTATGATTAAAATATAAGACCACCAAATAAAACAAGGCGTCATCAAAATAACGTATCATTAATACATTGAAATTCTTCATTTAAATCTAACCTAATTAATCCATCATTATTAGTATCCAAATTAATAAAAATAACCACCAATAATTCTTTTTATATTTCTCATTTAATCATATTCTCTTTATTTAATTAAATCCTTCAGTGCAAACTCATTGCAATAACACGTTATTAATATAAATCATCTTCATTAACCCACATCGTAAACTAAAATCCTCTTACTAGTGATTTTAATTTAACGTTCTTGGTCAAATACAACATCACATTAAATGGGGTTTGACTGCCACTTAACTAAAAACGTCTACATAATATTTAATAATAATAATATTTCAAAATTATTATTATTAAAACATCAACATTTAATCCCATTTGACCATCATTTTACTAATCGCGTTTTCACAAGATTTAATAATAATAATATCTCACTATTATTATTATTAAAACATCCATTAAATCAAATTCATTAGATAACACATTTTGACAATTGGTCAACTGCGTGACATGACCCGCATGGTCTAACTGCCCATGCGCAGCCTGATGTCACAGCTTGAACCGGTTCGCACACTCAGAACATTGTTCTGGAGCATGGTTTTAAAACTGACCCACCGATAAATGAAAATTTTAAAAAAATCTCGTATTTTATCTGGTCTAAGAATGCGGGTTATTACAAACTACCCACCATAAAATCTTCTCATCCCCGAGAAGCCACCGAGAACCAATGAATACATCACCTGACCTATAAGGGATGTGAAGTTCCGTTCAACAAGATCTCATTGCATTCCCAACGCCCAATGCATCTTTAAGCGTTTCCTAAGAAAACCACACTTGAGCTTATAAAACCCGAGCCAACACACACTTTAAACTCAAACATCAAAACGAAGCTTTACATCTGAGGCCATTACAAAGACCTCATTGATGAAAACGGTCAATCTCAATCAACCAACATAAAGAGGTTACATATGCTTCCTCGGAAGACATCGCTGACCCAACTCGTCCTTTAACTGACGACATGTATTTAAAACCATTAGATTACCAACTATGCGTGCAAAAAAGTCCGAACCCGATCTTCATAGATGTTCCGAAGTCAAAAATTCACATGGTTATTGAAAATAACCATGCCTTGGTATGAATAAGATCAAAGATTCAGGAAAACACACATCCCATGAACAACTACGGAGGAGATCGCAAGACAATCCTATATCTTTAAAACTTTAGTGTGGCGTATAACTGACGCTATCCTAGTGCCTCTATCATGAGTTCAAGATAGGGGACACGATCTTCGCATTATAGAGATCACACTAAGAGTAAACCAAGATCATCAAGAAGATTGGTCGTGCTACCAAGTATGCATCGACACATTTATGGAAACAAATGCAACACTACCCACCTTAAGATTTTCCATGTCATCGTAAAAAGAGATTAGCCGCTAACTAGCGTGTTGTATAAGAATATCTTAACCCATGTGTGATGTTCCAAGAACCTCGATCACCACGTGAACATATTACATGGAAGATGATAATTAAACTAGTGAGTGTGTTAAAATACCTGAGGCAAAAGTTCTCTTGAGCAGTGGGATGCAACTTATTCCTAAAAGAACAGGTCACTCTACAATGGAGGAAACCCGAAATCTTACTCAACAACATAAGAAGGTTCACATCAGGGTCATGTCATGGAACATGATGATTGTCCCAGATGACATCATAATAAGTCATACCTTTATGAATATGCAAAGGGGACAACGACCACCCATTCGAATGAGGATGTATTTCTAAACTGGAAAATTCCTACTAGCAACAACGTCACGAAAAGGCACAAACCATAAAATTTCACAACCTAAACAAGGAATATTAGCCTCTAAGGGTGATATCTACCATGGTCTAGCCCCTTATGAAGCCCACGCGTTGAATCTATCTCTTGGTCACGCAAAGTAATTTAAATACTAGGATCAAGATCCATTTTCATTTTAACCATTTAATTTTAATTCATTTCATCCCTTAAACATTTGAATGAATTCTAGGAACACACAAATATTGTTCACAACAAGTTTACTTGGTTTTCAATCAATACCCATAGAAATGAAAGAATTTTAGAACAAACATCCTCTTAACATTTAATCATTCAATGTTATTGAATCATTAGAAAAAAATTTACCATCTAAAATCCTTTTACTGAAAAGGCGGCCTCTGAGGGTCCCATTCATTTAATCCTGGGTTCTTCAAAAAAGTAACCCTAATATAGTTCATTTCAATTAAAAAAATCAATAGTTTTATAATCATTTTAAAACACAAATAGTTATAAAATTCTTAGTCACGTGGGTGGCCACATACCAATCGATAAAGCACTCATACACCTTACTGCGGACATTTGGCTCCCATTCAAGATCAATTCACTTTTTGATTCACTTCAGCAACCTTTTTCAAAAGTTCGAATATACAGGATACCCTTTTTCCAATTATAAGTCACCCATACACCTTACAACTAAAAAAACGGGTTCCTTCATATTCGCAACCAATTACATTTATCCATAACAGCTTATCATTTTTCAACAAGCTACAATGTCACTATAAATAACTATCACAACACAACATGTTTAAATCACCAAAACATGTTATAACATAAAAGCATGGAATATAACAAGATAGGAAGCATTGCATTTTATCACAAAAGCATGTTAATTGCGTCACCGAAACATGCTATCTAATCAAGACATACTAAATAAATGCAATACATGTCACATATTCAAGGAACACAATCAATATTAGAAGGGAATTTACTAATGCAACTACATGGAATGGCACATATGAATTCATATGAATCAATAAGTGCCTAATATGATGCATGTAATACAAATTTTATTCTTTCCATAACAGGGCATGGGAATTTTTTTAAAATCTTTTCATAATCAATAAGCAGTGGAAAGTACAACATTCACCCAAGGTGAAATCATATCAACTGTAACAGCATCCAGTATGAATATCAATCCCAACCCTGTTCACTTGGTCATTTCCCGTACATTGGGTGATCAGTCCCAAGCACGACTATTAACCCAAGCGTTGACACATTCCTAGTCTCCTATCTACCAATCCCGAAATAGTAAGGAAAAAAGGAAAAGAAAGAAAACCCTCATCTAATACCACTTTGTAACGACCCGAATCCAGAGCCACTAAACTAGTTCCCCGTACCCGGTTCGCCACATGACCTCTAGCACATTCCCCCAAATTCCAGGGGCTTCCGAATAGCAGCGAGGGCCTTGGGTAAGGTAGTTGGGGGAACTATTCCCTCATAGGTTATGAAAATAAAAGGAAGGAAACAATATATAACAGTGGAAGAAGTAAACAACATTCTCATCAGAATATAACAGCGGAAGACTTTATAAAATAATAAGTAACTTGAACTGAAGATATGATGCATGGAATGTTATAAGTCTAATAAAATATCCAATCCAAATAATAGGATGGATTAAATACAGTATCAATGAAAGAAAAAACCAAGCAGCCAAAGGTTTCCTCAGTATCACAAGCCTTAGCTTGGTCCCATGCTCCCCAACTCCACAACAAGTCAGGTACCTGAAGTAGAAGGGTGCTTTCCCTTATCTATACCTGCAACAACATATTCTGTTTGGACCCAAAAGCAAGGCCCAAATAGGGTGTGAGAAAAAGTCCCAGAAGGAAATGACCCAAATATATGTTCCTAACAGTCAATGAATACATGGTAATAAAATATAGGAAGCAGTAAACAGGAAAGCACAAAGAATCCACAATCCAGTGTCTCTCATATAAAGTACACAAGTAACAACCAATCAATAATTAGAACAATAGGTAACCCCCTTGGTAGTTCTCACAGCCTAACCCTTATGGTTTAACCTATAAGTACTAGAAACCCTCTGGGAGGCACACACAGTCTCACCCCTCTGGTTTAGCTAAGAATAATAGACTCTATAGGGAAGCACTCACCATCAATTCCCCCTATAGTCTCATATCGTACTAAAGGCTCTCTGGGGAATCACTCAACATCAATTCCCCTTGTGCCCCGCGTCGAGGAACTACAGACTCTTTGAGGAAGCACTCATCGTCAATTCCCCCTGTAGTCTTGCATCGTAAATTAAAGACACTCTGGAGAATCCCTTCTTTCCAATCTCCCTATGGTCTACTACACTAGGATCTCACATCCCTATGTAAAAAAAACATGCATAGCATGCATATTGTCCCAAGTAAACCTCAAGAACTACTTTTCTACCATTCTAAGGCACAACATCATAACAGTACAACAGTTCCACTTTCCTACAACTAGGCAGGGAAACTGGAAAAATGCATAATAAGGAAATCATGAAAGGAAAAGCACATGAAAACAGTATAAATTATCCAAATTTAAAATCATTTACCTATACTCATTCAATCAAGCAATGTAGGAAATAATAGGGGAAAAATAGGAAACACGTAATACCCCGTTTAAGGGTATTGGAGGAATTAGCGCAAAATACTCAAAGACATTCTATAGAAAGGAAAAAACCACCTACCTTGAGGTGAAAAGGATGATATACTCGGATGTTGGCTTCTGGTTTTCCCTCGGG
The DNA here is from genome assembly GCA_963277665.1 of Viscum album. Lineage (NCBI taxonomy): Eukaryota > Viridiplantae > Streptophyta > Magnoliopsida > Santalales > Viscaceae > Viscum > Viscum album. Next base: position 1,032,829,884 of record OY728156.1, read on the forward strand.
GTGGAACCATGATAACACACTTTTCTTTACCAGTCATGCAGTCGCACGTGCTCGACTTTTATGTGCACAGACACACACACATATATATATATACCTATACACATACATGTGATGTGTATACATAACCTACAATGTAAACATCAACATATTTCTAAAACAACGAAACCAACATAGGACCAGATAATTCAATTGGCGTAAAAAGAACTATAATGGTGTAAACACACTTTCATACCCAAACGACGATAAAACGTAATTGCGCTCGTATGTGGGTGCCAGAGCGTGGTCCAACGATCCTGACACATTGCTCGCACAACCTTGAATATAGAAGAACACAAGAGTCAATCAAACCCTAATAAAGAGTTTCTAGTAAATTCAGCCAAGCATCGAAACAACCCCAAACCACAAAAGTGATAATAAGCAATATCAAGGAATTATATACCATGATAAATCGGCCCAAACCAAAAATGAAATCTGGGTGAATTGATGTGTGAAGGAGAAGCAAGGAAGGGGTTGGCCGTGCGCCACAGGTCTGCCTGGCCGTTGTGCTGCTGCAGCGAGTGTCCGCCAAGGGAGCCTGTTAAGGTTGAGGGGAAAAGAGAACTGGGGAAGACATGACTTGCGCCATGGGGAGGAGCCGAAGCAGGGCGTCGCACTACAGTATCTGTCTAGGCGGGAGTCATCTTCTCATGATCACACCGTAGAGAATCTGTGATCCGAGGTCGTGCCACAGCAGGTCTGTCGCGCTAGGAGGAGCTGTACGGAGGGAGGTCTACCGCTTAGGGAGGAAGGAAAACCTTCACGCGACAAGGTTTGAAAGGAGGCGTCGTATAGGGGATAGGTGAAGTGGAGGACACAATTTCTATTTTGTAGGAAATAAAAATATATATATATATAAATGAGGGGCCATAGACTTTGAAGGAGGAGGAGTCCCACATGATTGAAGAATAAAAAGGGCAGGATGGAGTCACGCCCCCTTTCCTAGCGCCTCTTAAAGAATATATTATTTTTTTTCTTTCTCAAATATATATATATATATATATCACAATATATATATAGTCAATTATATTATGTGAATACTTCGTTGTATTAAGTAAAATATTTAACCACATAAATTGCCACTATTATTATTCTTTATAATAATAATAACTCTAAAATAATGGTAATTATTTTACTTATGAACCCATAAGAATAATTACATTATTATTATTCAACTACGATTAAAATCCAAGACCACTAACTAAAACAAGGCATCATCAAAATAACGTGCCATTAATAAATTGAAATTATTCATTTAATGCTATCCCAATTAATCCATCATTATTATTATCCAAATTAATAATAATCACAGCCAAAAATTATTTTTTCATTTCTCATTTAATAATACACACTTTATTTAATTAAATCCTTCACTACGAACTCGTCACAATAACGCGTTATTAAAATAACACTTCTTCATTAAACCACATCATAAATTAAAATACTCTTACCGGTGATTTTAATTTAACGTTCTTTGTCAACTACAAAATCACATTAAATGGTGTTTGACCACCACATAAATAAACACGTCTGTGTAATATTTAATAATAATAATCTTTCAAAATTATTATTATTAAAACATCCACATTTAATATCGTTTGACCATCATTTTATTAAACACATTTTCAAAAAATTTAATAAAAATAATCTCTTGCTATTATTATTATTAAAACATACATTAAATCTAAATAATTAGATAACACGTTTTGACAATCGGTCAACTACGCGACTTGCCCCTTATGGTCAACCACCCATGCGCAGCCTGATGTCAACGACTGAACTGGTTCGTGCACTCGGAACTTCGTTCTGAAGCACAGTTTTAAAACTGACCCACTGATAAATGAAAATTTAAAAAAAATATATAGTATTTTATCAGGTCTAAGAATGCGGGTTCTTACATATATATATATATTTATCTTTATAGAAGAGATGCCATCATCCGAGACATTTATATCTCCACCTATATTATATCTGATAAATGAGAATCCTGGGAAATAAGATATAACAAAATCTAGGGAAGGATAATTTTTAATTCAAATTTAGGATGTTCGTATTTTAAAGGAATATATTTATTTATTTTACAAGGAATTACATGGAAATCCACTAAAGTGTGTTGTTGATTTTACCATTGACTTAATATTTGAAATTAGACCAACATCAAAGAATACCATTATAATGGTCAATAAAGAATTAGTGAGGTTGAAGGAATAAATAGATTAGTTTACTAATAATGGATTTATTCTTCCTATTTTTACAGCATACGGATCCCTTATTCTCTTCACTAAGAGGAAGGATGGATCTATGTCACTATACATTTATTATAGTGAAATAAATTATACTATGATAAGGACCATGTATCATGTTCCTCTAATTGATAAAATATTAAATCAACCTCATGGAGCCTAATAAATTTCTAATACTATCCTCTTTTCTCAGTGTCATAAAATATGAGTAATGGAGGAAGACATTTCACATATAGACATTCAGACGAGGTATGAACAATATGAGTTTATAGTAATTCCATTTGGAATGACTACTTTACGATATTATTTTCTATATATAACTAATATATTATTCATTGAATACCTTGATGACATTGTTTTTACATTCATTAATGATAACATAGTGTATTATAAATGTTATTAGGACAATGAGAATCAATTGTGGATTATTTTTGAGAATCAGAGAATGAAAGATCTATATGGGAAATTTAGTAAGTGTTAATTATTTATTTTAGATGTTTATATTATTGGCCATATTTTATCTATGGATAAAATAATTTTATATCCTATGATGGCTTGGGAAGGTAAAAAATGGACAACAGTAACAATAATAACTATGTAAATTAGTTTCAACAGTTTTGAGAGTTACTTTTAGCGATTCATACAAAATTATAACTGATTGGGTGACCCGTTAACCAAAAAAACACATAAGGGTGTTATATTGTATCATAATTATTAATGGGAAGAATATTTTAATGAACTAATGAGTATAGTGGTAAATGCTCTGATTTTGACACTACCATCTAGATATATTTTTTTTATGATATATAGTGACACATCAAATTTGGGTTTTGGGTGTAACCTGATACAAAATGATAATGTTGTTGAATTTGAATAAATGAAATTCAAGTCTAGTGAATAGACAAATATGACTGATGATATTGACTTGGGAGTCATAATCATTTTATTAATGATATAGAGAAATTATCTAAATGGTTAAATATGTGATATATACATGGTTCATAAGAGCCTAAAATACCTATTTTCATATAAAGATGACAATATGAGACCAAAGGCATGGCTCAAACAGCTCATGGATTATGAAATCATGATACGCTACCACCCATGGAATGTAAATAATGAATCATTTTAATTGAGTAAGAAATATCATAGAGATATAACCCAAATGAGTTTGGGGAGTGATCCAATTTTTATTTATCTAGTAAACATGTGAATGGGAATTATAGAGATATAAGATAAATCACAACATTTTAAAATTATTGTAAATATATCAATATAAGAAAACATAAAAAGTTCTAAATATAATGATGTAATCATTTATGAACAAATTAAAGTTAAGAATTATGGGAAATTAGAAGCCTTTATTTGGGATTATAGTTCTCAAAAATTTGGAAGTAGATTATGTGTTCATTCTATACATGATCTAAAAAGGTAATTGTGGATGACACCAATATCTGTAATTTCACTATACACCCTATTAGAATAATTATGTTTAGGGATTTGGGGGAAATTGTTTGGAAGGATAGAATGAAGTATAAAATTACTATTTATATTTATATACATATTTACTTTAAAAAGTGAAATTAATGAGATAGCATACTATAAGATTCATGAAACCTATTCCTATTCATATACAAATATGGGACTAAAATACAATGGAAATTTTCATGGGAGTACCAAAAGGACTCTTCGATAAATTCAATACAAGTTGAGGTCATTCTCACTTGATTTTCATGGTGTGTGGGTTCAGTATTGTCCTTTATAAGTGACTAACAATAATAATTGTTTCCATTGAAGTTTTAAAACCATTTTTTATGAATCATTATATGGGTATAGAGTTTTTCAAAAACATATTGGAATGATGTTGGTGAAATGAAACTTTTAGGCCTAGAAAATTTTAAATAGGGAAAAAATGGAAAAGGATTTTTCAGCTCATGCTATTGAATTTCAATGTAGGAATAAGAGTTATTCTAATAGTCCAAGGAATAATTTTTATTTAGAATAGGGTGATCAATTTTTTTGAGAGTTTATCCATTGAATGGTATTGTATGATTATATAAGAATGGGAAACTATTCCCTAGGTACATTAGAAATTATGAAATACTTAATATGATTAGATTTCTTTCAAACTTTTTAAAAATTCCACCATGTCTCTAAAAAGTACATGATGTGTTCTATATATTATTTAAATGATGTATATTCTAGATTCAATTATAATGACAACCTATTATGGAATATAATTGTATTGTGATTTAATTGACTATGAATAACTAATAAAAAATAATGACACTTTGGGAATTTATTAATAACATGAAAAACTCATTAGGTAATGGTGTTTTTAGAAATCAAAAATGTAGTGAGAAACATGGGAACTAAAGGATATTATAAAGTATATCTTCCCTCTATTATTTATAAGTACATATCCAATAATTTTTTTGGGTGAAATTATTGTACCAAGGAATAAAGTAACACCCATAGACTTTATTATTTATTTATTTTTAAATAAATTCAATCTCTTTGATATATTGTGATGGACACAAAACATGGTTACAATAAAACATTATACTCTATTAAGATATTATTTAAACATACCATTATAACATTACAATTATATAGGAGGTTTATAATAGTAATAACTAAATTATGAAAATTATTGTTATTTGTTTATTACGTATAAAATAGGAATCATTTAAATGTAAAAGAAATGTTTTTCAAAAAAATTTCTTTTTCAATGAAAAGAGTGTCATCACTTTATTCATAATTTTGGTAAAATAATTTATTACAAATTTAGAAAATTAAAATGAATAAATAATCCTCATTTTTAAAAATATAATATAACATATAAATTGGGTTCTTTTTTGGTATTTATGAGATATTATATATTTTTTTAGGTATAGTGAAAATACAAAATTTTATTGAAAACATACTGATTTATTATGTTATTTAAAAAGATAAATTATACACTAAAATTTATTTATGTATATGTGTTTCTTTATTTTTTTAATAAATATAATTTAATTAATTTGAATCATCTTCATGTTAAATTTTTATATTAAAACCATATATATTTATGAGAATTTTCTCTTTGAAAACCGACTTTTTCATCATGTCTTACAGCATAATTTTAAATTGTATTATAAAACCTCTATGAACATACATTAAGAAATAGATTTTATATTTTTAATCATACTATTTTTTAACTCATAAGGTCACAAATTTTTTTTACTATTGTTCATAGTAATCAAAATTAAAATTTATTATCATGGCAAAGGTATATACTAATTTATTGGTGAATTAAACAAAAACGTTAAGGGTTAAAATGAACAAAATAATAGTCTATAAAAATATTAATGGACTTATTTAGACATTATTTTTATAATTTTTTATTATTTATCAATTTAGAGAGTTTTTTAATGATAATAATTTCAGTGTGATTGAGGCTTTTTAAACGTTATTAGTGTGTCCTCTCCCCCTCAAATAAATGGCAACCCCCACTCCTCTCATAATTACATAAGAAAAGAGAGTTGGATTGGAAAATAAATAAACATATAATATAATAAAACACGTATAAACATCTTATATCACATTTTATTATTTTAAATTCATCCTAGAAATTATTTTGGTGCAAACCTAAAGACGTTCTTGGAAAATGTGGTTGCTTCCATAAAGGAGATTTTTTATTTTTATTTATTCTTCCACCTCCCTCATAATATATTTAAAAATTATAATATGATAAAAAACCTATATACCATATATTTAGATATTATTTACTTTATTTAAAACCCTATATTCATATCCACTTCAATCAAAAGGGAAAAAAATTGTTGACCTTGTCTATGACAGACTACAACCATTCATACCCACCTAACTCATATTATATCAAAAACTATCACGGTTGGATATAATGATGTATTTAGTAGTTTTATATAACCATTATGATATAATTATACTTAATTAGTCATAATAACTCATATAACTTCTTAATATCAACTTTTTTTTATGAATGTTAACATAGATCGTATATACTACGGACTATCTCCTCGTGATGCCATATGATTCTTTTCCCACATAGGAATTACATGGTAGGTAATACTGATAAATTTAATGAATATATATGATATATATAATAAATTAAATAAATTATTGGAAACAAATGTTTCATATTCTCCTTTACCCTTTCAGCCATTATTGGAATTTTATCATCGCTCTTGCGAATCAATGACCTTCCGCCTCCACGAAGCGATGCAATTCATTTTCCTTAAAAAAAATTGAATAATGGTTATAATAATGTATCATTTGAGTACATATGGTTTATACATCAATATTTTCATTAATTATATGATTTATATATATCCATTATACAAGAACCAGAACTTTTATGACAACGCATGAATGGGAAACTGAGGAAATTAACACACAAAAATAATGAAAATAATTAAATATTATTAACAAATTGGTAGTAAATGTTATAGTTTAATTATAAATGATATAATAAATTTTATTATTTTTTTCTAAATTAATAAAATTCCTAAAACTGTTCTAATGAATGTTAATGCATGTTATACTAATGGAATGTGTGAGGTAAGGGGCTTTTAATAAATTTATAGTTATTGAGGCTTTTTTTCATATGGTGAACAAAATTTATTTTATGTAGTGTACATACATAAACATTAAATTATTATACCATGAATAAATAAAAATTCATTTTATTTTATTTTTTTATTTTTTTATTCAACCAATGTGATTTTACTTTATGGTTACCATGTGGAAAGGGATTTTATCTCAACTCTATTTCATTGTGACATATTTGGTTAATATGAACATGTTCACTTTTATAATGTGTATATACTTACAAATGGATATATTTATCATAAATATATATTTATTCCTGATTATTAATGGTTACTTTTTATTTTATTCGTCATGGGGTTATAATATAAAGGTTACAAAATATGTAAGAATTATTTTACCATTTCACTTTCGTTGGTGATTGTTTACATACTCTTAAAAAATAACATTAATTTTATAATTTTAAATTGGAAATTAAATATATTTTCCATACTAATAATATTGTATTATTGATATGATTATTTCCCATTCTATACAAATTTTTTACATATGGGTATTTCATTGAATTGTTTTTGATAAACTAAGGAAATATTGACAAGTAATTATCCATTACAGAATACAAATATTTGATGATAATGAATATCAATTAATTAATGAATTAGATTATTATTTATATGAGAAATTCAATGGATATGAATTTATCGTTTTGGATTATTTTTATATATCCCCTTGATGCATTGACAGATCGCATGTGACAAATTATTTGGAAAATTACAAGGGATTTCACCCATAACTATTGAAATGTATTTGGAAATTTCTCAAAAATAGACGTATCATTATTAATGAGATCAAGTGATATTATAATTAATCATATTCATAATTGGTAATTTAGTTATTTTTATTATGAATTCAGTTTCCAAAATATTCTTAACTTTTGATATAGGTTATTCACAGTTTATTGTTTAAGTGGCATTTGTGTTCAGTTATTTACATTTCTATATTGATTATGCATTATCTCATTGCAATAGCCAAGTTATTGATTATGTCAGATGTGTGGTCAATTATATACCATTACATATTTATTATACTATATTGACCGAGGATATCATTCGATGTATGTAACCCCTAATAGTTATTTTATCTCATAATAATTTTATTTTATTTTTCTATGATATTGAGAATAATTCATTGAATAAGTTAAAAGATTTTAAAAATCCCCCATTACTATAATTTTTATTTTAATTTCTTTTTTAAAATTAGAGTGAAGTATATATTCAGATCTTCACAACATATAATCTAATCAATCCATTGTTATTTTACCCATTGTATCTATGACAATGTAATAATGAAGCCACTTGATCCAGGTTACTACAGTCGTGGAAATTACATAAAATGAGTCTTTTGGTGAAAAATGATTTTAATTAACTAATTTATGAATCATAACTACTCAAAGGTATACATTTTTAAAAAAATATACACAATGAACATAAAATTTAGATATACACTTGAATGTTGTTAAAATATATTCATCAACCAGTTGATGAAATTTATATGAAATCATGAAACATATGAATTTATTACAAATTCTTGTTATATAACATTCAAAACACAATGGTTGAATATGTTTTAAATTACACCCATTATTTAAAAAATTGTCTTGTTAAAAGAATATAAACAACATAAAAAACATTAAAACAAAATCAAGATATCTATACCATGTTAAGTTTATTAAAATATATTAATTATACCACTTTATTCTTAAATTATAATTAATGAAAACCATTATCGTTAAAAACCATAATAAAGTTAATTAAACAATTTAATTTGTTATAAAATAAAATAAAATAAATATCTTTAAAAATTTCTTGGAATTCAAAATGTTATAATAAAAAATTCAATTTATTCAAAATAAAAATTTTCATTGCTATATTCATTACTTAAAACTAATAAATGTTACGACATGTGATTTTAACAAAGGTATAATTATGAGGAAATCTTATTATTTACATTTAGTTGATGGGATGTTCTTAAAAATGATATTTTAAATGGAATTATAATTGTTGGAAGACTTCAATGAATTATTTTTAGACCTGGATAAAAGATATAGGAGTTCCTTAGGTTATTAGTAATTATTTTGGCACCATCCCTAGAAACTAAAAATTTGTGATGGATGAAAAAGGAATATGGTTTTCCTGAAATGATTTGATCCTCTTGCAGGATATTATATGGGTATAATAAGTGAGTTAGTGTGGTGTGAAAGGGTTGTGCACAGTTTCCAAAAAATTTCACCTAGATCCCATGGTTAGTTTCACATAGTTAATTCCATCCAAGTATTCATCGCATGATTGGAACACGGTTAGGCAATACCATGAGGCATAAACATTTTAGGTGGGTTTAATATGTTGTGGGATTTGAAATACTGGACAACAGTTTTGAGAAACACAATGAAAAAATGTGAAACCCTATTTTGAGGTTAAAATTACCCTTTGCCCATTAATGAAATTTTACAACCTCTTTTCTTCAATTTTATATCTTCTTCCTCTGTGTTTTGTCTTCTCAATTTCTTCATGGGTCTCCTCTATACCAGACCTTGGATCTCAATCATATATTTATTTCTATAATGAAATTGAGCATTGTTGGTCTCTATACATCCACATAAATAATGTCTTGATTCCTTTTTATTATTACCCCATTTAATTTCATCTCAACCAAGAAATCATAGAGTGAGATTATTTGCCTTATTTTTTTGTTGGATGTACATTTCACCATTTTCCTCAACACTAGAAAAAATCAATGATTCATATTGGATGAGTAGGGAATCATATGAATAATGTAGGTGGACTAAAACATTTTCTTTATATTTCCATGATTTCATAAATATCTTCGATGCATCACACTTTTTCCTTTATTGTCTGTTTCCTAAAAAATAATTATTTATTTAATGTAAATTGTATTACACAATTTTTATTACAACCAATGATCATGTTTAAACAAATATAGAATGTTAAACATGACCATGGACACCCTTTGGGTGTGTCAACTTATTTTCAAATATTATAAATAATTGAATAAAGTATGGGACATATTTTATGAATTTTTCTTCGAACAAATGATAGAATTTCTCCTTGTAACCAACTGTCTAATTTATAATGACATCTCCTATGTTCCATGTGGATTTATCTGTTTTTTAATTTTTGGTATTTTTATTAATTTTTTCTTTTGAGGAGTTGAGATAGAATATTTGAATGTGATGTTTAATAATGCTAAGTGGTTTGTAGGATGAACATTGTCATGTCATTAAAATAACACCATTGAAATGAGTAGAGTTTCCTTCTATGTTACAAAGTGGTGATTGACATTTAAAATAATGATTGGTCATATTGAATCAGTGATTACCTATTCCCCTATGTTGTTTTTATTTTGAAGGTATATTTTCTTTATGGCCTCAGATGATATTTCTAAATGAGTTTCCCACATACATATAAATGTTATAGAACTAATGAATCTTCTATGTGCATGGCTTGGACCGCCCCCAAAATAAATTTGAAATGAACCTAGATCGTCTTATGGGATTGGATTTCTTTACAAATGGGATATACCATGTACATAATTTCCCAATTATAAATGGTACCTTCTACGTCCCTCATTTTCCTTTTAATTGAATATACATGATTTTAATAGAATAAATAAAATTTATTGGTCATGACCCGAACCAACAGGGATCGATCCACGACTCCCCAAGCCCACTTACATAGGCTAAGGGCTGATATCCAGTGATTAGTACGATATGACACCTAGGGGGCCTTTTCCTAATGTACATGTATGCACACACACACATACACCTCCAAGAAATAGTGAATAAATATATAAATACTGAAAAATAAAGTTCAAGAATACATCTTTCCAAAACAGAGTACTAAAAAAATTCAAAAAGGATAAATACAAGGCCCAACAAAAGAAAAAATTTCAATGAATCCAACTTATTCTGATGTAGGGTATCATTTTCAAACACCTACTGGTAAGATCCATGACCAAGATCTTCTGAAAACCCACGGTCTATCAAACTACTACATTGTACCTACTCAATGTGGTATATGGACACTGTCGAAGGACCTATTGTCTTTACAATACACAATATACAAATACATGTGCAACAAAATCCCATTCAGGGTTGAGTATTAGAATACTCATTATTGGCACCCAAAAACCATGAATGAAAAGGGAGAAACTGAAAGGAAATAGTCCACTCAAACCATCCAGAGCGGACCCAAATGATAAAGAAACTCCATCTCTAGACCACCCATGGCTGAACATGAATAGTTAGCTTAATATCCTTGTTATGTTAATGAACTAAAACATACCACAGAGACTCGCAAAATACACAAAAATATACTCATCTATAATTCTCATGGTCATGTACAAAGACTAAACATAATAAATGACCCGAGTTTCCAATCAAACACTCACAATGGTCTCATGAAGTACCAACCTCAAAAATGACAATAAGAGAAAATACATCCACTCTAGATCACGAATGAAGTGGTGAAAGCCTAAAAAACTCCATGATGATGATCCAAACCCCACCATACTATATGGAACTCAAACGAGAGATGACATCAATGATCACATGTTCCCTACAGAAGGTAAAAAACAATGAAGAGTCATTCATGAGGCCATTTCCTGATTGTTGAGGGAGTAATAGTTCCAATACCAACCCACAAATCATTTTTCACTTCTGACATGAGGATCCTACACATCAGTACGTCAATGGAGCACAAACTCTTAATATGAAATATGTGTAATATGTAGAGGGGGCCACTCATGACATCATTTGAATGGGGGGGAACAAATTTTTAGTCATGAGCCCATACCCATGGTAGAGGAGAACCGCTGTGACATACATGAGAAGACACCCATGATAAGATAGAACCACTCTATGAAATGTGATCCCAAAACCATGGAATGGGAGCACCACAAGGAGAGAAGTGAGTCTGAAACCATGTTAGGGGAGTACCACTCTATAATATATGATCTCTCACCCACGACTGAGGATAACCACAATGAGGACAATGAGAATACACTGACGGTAGGGGAGCACCACTACAAGTAATGTGAGTCTGCACCCAATAAAGTGGATCACCACACATGGGCTAGAGGACCCAAACCATGTTAGTGTATGAGAGTACCAACTCCCCCATACAATAATATTTGAGAGCCCACACCCTATCACGACATGGGAGTAGTCCATCTATACGAACATCATAGGGAACCCCCACCAGAGTCCATCAACTGAGTAAAAACCTCAATGGAAGCCACCCAATGGTAACTAACTATCTCCCAAGGAATGGGGTTTCCCATATCTACCTATGTATATTGGAATGAGAAACACATTCCCTATTTCCATAGGCGAGTACTTGACCCAACGTCTCTCTTCACAAACATTCGATCACCAACATCATCCTAACACAACCCTGTAATCATCTTTCTCAATTCAAGCCACTGAGGGTAATGTGAGTCGTAAAAGATACCTCCATCGCATTGTTTATGATAAAACATTCATTATATAAAATTTAATTTACCAAAATGGAAAACTGGTGAAACTGGTGCTTTTGACCGCAACAAGCCTGAACGGGTCAATGTGGCGCCCATGTGATGACACTAAAAATTACACCCTCAAATTAACATCAAAAGGACCACCTTGAATAGAGGATCATGTGGCCAGATATGGAACTATAATTGGACATCAAATTTGAATGATATGGGAATTTGAAGCCAACTAAATACCAACTGGACCATTCTAGTTGGACATACCTAATCTGGCTAGTCCACTCCACTTGGTCTAAACTGTTCTTGGCATCCTGGTCAACTCAGCCGACCCACGACCCGACCGCATGGCTTGGCCTGCACCGCCATCCCTCCATAATGAAGTCCCTATAGGATCTCGACCATTTGGGGGCCTCTGCACCCAGCACAACCCATGAACATCGGCTCCCGACTGTCGCAGCCCACACCATCCTTAATCTACACTTCGGCTTTGCCACTACTACAATGTGTCAAACCACTGACACTAGCATTCCACCTAGAACCATCCATAGTAACCCATCAGTACCCTGGTGCTTGTAAATTCATTCTGAGGCTAGATCTATGATTCCTAAGACATAATATTCCATGAATCAACCTCAAAAAGATGATTAGTCACTTTTTGAAGTGGAAACAAATTGGTGTATCTTTGCTCTCTATTGGACCTCCGATATAGCCCAAAAACTCAAAACCAAAATAGATTTGGAATCTCATGATCATAACCTTTCCAAAACAATATTCTACTTGGTGTTTGGTATTCGATCCATCATATTAAAAATAAAATGATTAAGAATTGATAAGAATGTATGAAGAACAAAAAAAAGGAGAAATTTTTAATCCTATCGGACTACGGTTGTTGTTAGATTAGCCATCAATAATGATTATCAAAATAGTATAAGAAATAATAAATTAGGACAGCAAAGAAAACCTCCATCTGGGAAAAAATGATTCTGAATGAAGGATCATATATCAATAATTGATCCATTATCTCATTCTCTATGCTCTGATCAACTATGTTGTAATGTTTCATCACAATCCTCCACGAATCCAATATTGATTCAATGATCTAAAAGAAAGAGGTTCTCCAAGATCCATGGGAGAAAATGATAAAAACCCTTGGTCCTATGCTCAACCACATATTTTTAGAAAACATAAAAATTTCTACCAATATTCTCAAGGTCTAAACCTCTCACACCCTCTCACATTAAGTCACACCTTTGGTAAGAAACCCATTAAAAACCCAATAAATGGTATCAGATTTCCAAACCAAGTACCCATTCAAATTTTATTCAAGGTAGAGTATAATATAAAATAAATTTATTTAATTATTTTAATATGATTTCCCCTCTGTGGGTATTTCTGAAGAAGGTCTATACTAACAAAGCTTACACCCCACATTGGGTAAAAATTATTCTGCGAACTTGATTGTGGTCTCAGATTTCTAATCCAATATACCTTATTAAAGATAACCCATTTCAACCACATTTTTTGTATAAAAATACTTATTATTTTTATAAAATAATTTCGGGGAACACCAAACCTCAGAATTTCCCACAATTTTAGTAAAACGATCTAGAAGTATTCTATGGAATGTTCCAAAGCATGTCCTAGAAAAATATGAGTCACTACATCCTCCAAACCATATGTATTTTCATCCCCTAAAAGAAGACGACTTGGAACATGGGAAAGGATTTGAGTTCTCCACTGGGACTCCCACATCAAAGATCCCATGAGAGGATTATGAGTTGTAACTAACTCACACCTGAAGGATCCACTACACAAGCAACAAAAGAGAGGGTTGAAAAACTTCATAGGTAGCATGAAAAACCAACTAATAATATTAAGCCTCAATGGGATCCAATAGAACACAAGCCCCCATCGCCAAACAACAGATTCCATGCTCATTGGTCTATAACAACTATGAATAATTTCCAATAAACCTCTACCAACTTAGAATAGTATGTTCCTAAACCAACATGACACTATGGAAAAGGCCACCTCTTCACCCTATATCACCACATGATTTGTTAAGTTTCCATACCACTAAAGGATGACATACTCCAAACCTTAAGAAAAATTCACACCCACTAAACATCCAATCATGCGAATCCTCATATAAAAAACACATCGCCTATCGTGAAATGTCTCATCCACAAGGAGACCAATAAGGGTTTACCAAGTGAACACACTAGGTGTTACAAGACTTTATGAAACCACTATCAATGCACCTCAGCGACCTCAAACTCACTAGTCAAGGGAACTCATACACCACACATGAATATTATCTCTTTTGGGTGGCACTGAGTCACCTTCATTGTTTTTATTGTGCCACACGGACGCATCATAGTGGGTGATGTGTCTATCCTTCCAGTGAATTCGATGTCCTAAAAAACCACACCAAAATTATCCTCATGTGTACTGCATACAATATGACATTGAACATGTCAGGGAATTAAAGAAAAGCATAGGCCTTACAAGAAACTATCAATTGGTCTTACCAGGACTCATCGACCAACACAATGCCACTCCTCAAACACATAAGTGAAAGGTATGAAACCATTGAACCTAGATAATGTCTTCCACGGGCAGTACTAACATGCCAATGTGGTTTTCATCATGTCCCAAAAATATGTCTCAGAGGTGGATTGATCCCTCTACCTAATTTTGTCGAAGAAACCTCAAACAACACCAAAACATGGTCATAACAATACCATGAACAAACCACATGCATGAAATCGAATGAAAGGAGAAAATACCAATTGTGTCTATCAATAATACATTAGAATGTAGTAAGAACACAAATCATTTCTTCGTTCATCCTCTTTTAAATGTGTTTTGGATCCACAAGCTATTAAACCAGAAGAGAAACTACCTCATGACTAGGCCCCTATAAGGAAACCTTGTCACTCATCATGTCGTACACCAAACACATATGTGGAACCATCAATGTATTCGGTCATGGAATCGTATTTAAAAAATTCAAAAAACACCATGGAAAAATAAAATTTTTGTGGAGTTGACTCAATATTGATAGGAAAAACACAAAACCTAGTTCAATATGATGAATGTACCATTTTTCCCGCACTACCAGTGTCCTAAGGTACATAGTAGCAAGGTACATTTTTAGATTCATTGTTTATGGATATGTTGGACACCTGTACCAACACTGGAGTCCATGTCCTAAAATCCCAACTCAAAATATACTATCATTGATATTATTAAACCCAAACTAGGATGACAACTATAGTCCCAATGTGGAACTGACGTCCTCTAATACCACTTTTTTATGACCCAACCCAATAGGGCTCTATCCAAAACTTCCCATGCCCACCTCAATTTGTCTAGGGGTGAGTGTTTAGTTCCAATTAGGTTATCACACACAATGAGGCCTTATCCAAAAGTACATATATACACACACCCACACAAACCTCCACAAAACAATACAGAGATATATTAAAACTGAAAACTAAAATAAATTCATTCATTTATCCCGACCAGAGAACAAAAAATAAAATAACTGGTAAAATAAATGGACCATAAGAAGAAAAATGGAAAAATAACCCAACCTTCTCTAAAGGATTGTATTTCTAGAAAACATCCACCTGTGAGATCCACGACCAAAATATAGTGAACAACCATGGTCATTCTAGCTACTACACTCTACCTATAACAGCTCCGACTAGGACTCCCTAGAAGGACCTATGGTCTATACAAGAAATAAGAAAAAACACATTTTGGAAAATCCCATGCATTGTTGAGTATCAGAATACTCAGTAGGATCCCCAAAACCACCAAAATAAAAGGATTCCACTGAAAAAAATAGTCTTTTCAACCCAACTAGAGGGATCCCAAAAGATAGAGAAACCCCATTTCATGACCATCCCTATTTAAACACGACTAGTTAACATAACTCCCCATGCATGTCAATTGAACAAACAATACGATGGAGGCTACAAATAACACCAACATATACTCAGATCCAAGTCTCAGGGTCCTGACTATAGAATAACCATGATAAATGACCCATGATTTAAACGTAACACTATCCAAAAGTCTCATGAGGAACCAAACTCAAATAAATAAATAATATCCAATCCACCCCTACTATATCACAAATTAATGTGTTCAATAATTGATTAATCAAAGATGATGAGCCAAGTCCACCATCCCAGATGGAACTCAACAGAGAGATTCTACCAACATTGTCCTTCACCTAGGGCCTGGTCGAAATTTTTTTTGGAGGGTCTAGAACCTTTCCAATGCCCCATATTCAAGGGAGTATTTGATCATAGGACAATGCACAAAAAATATGTATATCTTGACTGGAGGTGCTCGCACCTCAGTACGTCGAGGGAGTGCTCTCTTATAACTAAGAATCTTGCGTAACAAGTGGTGGATCTTGATCCCCACTACAACTCAAGAATGTGGGACCACTTCCCTTTTTGTGTTACCTTAGACCCATGGAAGGGTAGTACCACTGTAAGAGATGTGATCCCATAACCACAGTAAGGACAAACCATTATATGAAACATAGCCTTTACACATGGAAAGAGAGAAACATTGTGCGGGATTTGAGACCACACCCAAGTTATTGGGGAAGAATTATGTGAAACGTGAGCCCAAAATAATGGGAATGGAACACTACTGTGATAGTTGTGATCCAGAACTTGTGGTAGTGGGAACCACTCTATGAAACATGAGCATGCACCAACAGTAGGGGCGCACCACACCGAGGAAAGTTAGACAACACCGACAATTTTGGAGAAAAACTGCAAGTGATGTGAGGACACACTCACGATAGGGGAGCACCACACTGAGGCTAAATGATCCACACCCTATTATGGAATGGGATTATGTACTCTATAATCCAATGATATTGGAGTGACGATGACCTCTCAAAGTATGGTACTAGTCCAACAGTTTGAATGTCAAGGGGAACCTGCACTATAGTCAATCATGGGAGTAACAACCTCATAGGAAGCCACTGAAAGGAAAAACACCCATGACCATGACATGGGGAGACCCATATCAAGATATGATGATTAGTAAGAGAAACCACTACCCTCGTTCTGAAGGGAAGTACCTAACCGAATGTATCTCTTCATGAACTACCGATCTCCAACATCGTCCTAACATAAATTAGCTAGTGTATTGCTCGATTCACTCCAACTCATGTCCAATAAGCTGTAACAGAGGACTCCATCATACTTTATATGGGAAAAAATATAAGATATTTACTTTCTGAAAACGGATAATCGGTGATAAGGTAATTTTCACCCAACATGCCTAAATGGGACAATGTGGGTCCCACATCACAACCCTAAACATTACATCCTCACATTGACCACAAAATTTTAGCCTTGAAGACGGAGTAACATGGCCATATAAAACACAAAAATTAAATATAGGGTTTTCTTGATATGGGGATTTGAGGACAACTTGACATAACTTTTCCCACGATAGCTGGATCAGGCTGGTCAAGTTGGTCCACTCCACCTGGTCCAACCCACTCTGAATGGCATGACTCACTGGCCCCACTATATCCTGGTTACCTACTAGCCTTTACACAAATCATTCCCAACATGCATTATCTCCCAACCACTCTAGCCATCACTGACCACAGCCTCCTTTGTAGCTACATCGCGGGCCTCCTATAGTCGCCGGCAGTGGCGGCTGTGAACTAGTGCTTTGAAAAGAATTCAAAGACTAGATATGGGATTCCCATGATGTGATCATCACATAATTATCCTCCTCTTAAAGATCTATCATTGTTTTGATGTGATGAAAAGTAGGTGGATCATCTTCCCACCTTCGCACCTCCTCCAGTTCCTGAAAATTGAATGTGTTATAGATCTAGAATCCGTGTATCACATCCACTACAAATCTGTTCTGTACTAATTTTTTTTACATCATTTTTCTGTATAGAAAATGTTAATGATGAATAAAAATGAATAATGGATGAAGAACCCAATGAACATGTAGTCCAAAAATAAATCAAACAATGGTTGTTGTTAGATTGGACATTGATAAGAATAATCCAAGATGTAGAAGGGACTAGACATCAAGTAAACTATTAAAATAACAATAAAAACATCTATTGAGGAAATGAAAAATATGGTAGAAGGATCCAACACAGATTATGTATCCACCATCACATTCAATGCACTCTGATGTATGTAGTTCTAATGTTTCTTAGCAGTCCTCCAAGAATTTGATGTAGATTCGCAGATCGAATGGAGAGTGGATCTCTACCAGCCATGTGATAAAATAATCCATACACATTCTCTTGTGATCAACCCCTTATTTATGGAATAATCCAAAAACATATACCAATGGTCGTAGGATCTGAACCTCCTTCTCCCTCTAGCATTTGGTCCCTCTATGGGTAATCAACCCATTACAAACCCTACGGTGGGATCATATTTCCCTTCAGATTCCACGTTAAAATGTTATTTAAAGTAGAATCCAAGATAAAATATATTTGTTCAATTATTTTAGTTACAGTTTCTCCCACAGTGGATTTTTCTGTAGGATTCCTACACCCACAAATATTATACCTCATCTAGGGTAAACACCATGCTTCGGACCCAACATTGGACATAGATTTCATATCCTAGATATCAATGGAAAGATGACCATTTTCTACCATGTGTAGAGTATAAACATACTTAATATTATTATAAAATAATATTTAGGCACACCAGACCTCTAAATCACATGTTTTCATAGTTCCTGGATATGAAAATATTGTTATGAATATTCAAATGTCTAACATGTCCAATCCCAAGTTTCTAAAATATTAAATGGTATAGAATTTTCATTATGTTTTCATTCCATGGATTAAATTAATATTTTAAATAAAATGAATTATCAATGGGTGGAAAGGCCTTTCCATTTTATAATGTATTTTTATATTCCTAAATTGAAATTTCCTTCCTTGATTACAATATCTTTATAACTGTAAAGTATGCAAGTTAATACCTCATGGATAGTAGTATAAATTTTTTTATGACTTGATATATTCAATGGGATGATGGAAACGTAAATGTTGATCATGGCAGTATCATGATCACTAATATTAATTTTTGATAATGACATCTCACAACGGAGATTCTATGTGAAATTTAGGTATATCACACTACCTCCCTTGTGAGCATCGACATGATGGCACACTCACTATTTCTGGAGTGATGACATGATGATACCCTCACCATCACCAGTGATAAAAATAGATTCTCCTACTCATTATGATATGTAAGGCATTTACCATACTAATTGAGCATATATTCTTGTTTGGAAAAGTTATGGATGACTGAGTTATGCCCTGGTCTAGCCAACACCTATTATTCAGGGTATACTTCCACTTACGTCCGTACGTACATGTTACATATAGGTGGATACAATGTATACCTAAAATAAGTATATATTATTTCTAGATATATAGTTACTGATTATAAGATCATTATGGTTGTGATTCAATGTTGTTAGAGTTGGTCATGAATCCTATTTGAACCTAAGATGTGTGTTACTTATTTATTATTTCATCATCGTTTATTAGATTATTATACTTTCCAACACATTTGATTTATAGTCAGAAATTTGTTTTATTAGTAGATAATGTGGGTTGTAACCTACTGGGATTTATATCCCACACCTTTCATGGGCCATCATTACACTGGGGTACCCGAGTAGATCTCATATTCATAGGACCATGGTTTCATTATTTTGCATAAGAGTAATGATTACAGGATGAGGCATGAGAATAAGATGATCATAGAGTTTCCCTTGAGGATTTTTACTTCTTTTAATTTTTCATATACGACCTTGTATCTTTTTGTCATATGTATGTCAATTATTTTATGTATTATCATCTAGTCATGCATGCATTGTTGTAAATAATTATAATTGGGTTCTTTTTTGGAGGTACATATTTCTTTTTCCATCAAATTTTGGTTTATATGATTACTTATGGATTCTTATGGATTCGTAATGTTGTAATATAGTGCTCGGGGAGTCCTAGTCTTGTCAGGATCCTAACACCAATGTATTAGGATAATAGTTGCAGACACATGATAAGTGAAAACCATCTGATTGGGCCGCATGACAGTGCATCCAAGTATTCAGTTTTTTGAATTTTTTGATAGTGGATCCTTGAATAGTTTACACACAGCTAGTAAATTTTTTGGGTAAAAATTTCATAATTCCCCAAGGATATAAGAAGTCGTTCAAAAATGGTGCACCATTTTCCAAGATATCAACCTAAACTATAGAACCCTGTGATTTTAGGGGGGGTTTATAATTTTATTTAAATTAAAATTTTAATTTCATACCTAAATTGAAATTTCAACCCCACACATAGAATCCATGCCCTTGAGAGCTCAACCATGGTTCCTAGGGAATTGATTATGATATCACTCCAATTTGTTCTAGGATTTTTGTGGTGTCTATATAAAGTGATACGCAACCATAATATCTATGTACACTTTTATTAGTTTTCAATCTTCGGGATATCAACTCCACTAGTTTTATTTAGGCTCATATGACCTCCTTGTTATTCTTCAACCATTATTCAGATTTCTCATAATCTTAGAAGAATCAGAACCTCATACATAACGATCTATCTAGAAGAGACTTAAGGTAGGTGTTATTATGATTTTTTCTTAATGTCAGACTATTTATATAAGTAGTCATGCTACGTGCCAAATAAATTGGCATCACCTAAATTGAAATTGAATCCTACATTGATAGATACTGGAAACTCAATTAAATGGGATTATTCATTATTGATATAGATTTTATAACTTGAATCTAAATCACCCCATAGTTTTTCATTTAAAGGGAAATTTTGAAATCCTGACCGTTGGATACCTTTGTGGCATGTCTTTTACCCCGTGTATGGTATATCACTTGTAAATTGATTTGTATATCAAATTGATTAGTTGGTTTATGAACTTGTTTGTCAATTACATGAGTTTAAGGAAGGGTATGGGTGATTTGACCCCTTTGAGGTAATTTTTTATTGCTTGATTATGCATGGTTTCCTTTGTTTGGTCATTCCCATGTTTGGTAAAAACAAGCTATTTGATGAATTACTTTTCATGGCTTGAATTTAATTAAATTTATATATGAACATGTGAGTTATATTTTATGTAGGCCATGTGATATAATGTTATGTTTCTGAATCAATCTATATTAAATATGATAATTTTTGTAATTTGATGCTTTTTACAAGTCATAGTTATATTATAAATCATTTTCCTTATAAGATGAACTTCCCACATGATTAGTTCAAATGGTTGAGATTTATGAGGTTTGGAAACAACTCGGAACACATATTGAGGAGTGATTGATGTTTAATGCTCTTGGTTTTTACATTAACATGTTAAATGAATTGAATAAATGATTGATGAATTGACTTAATGGATAGGATCACTTGGTGATATGTGGTTTCATATTAGAATTCCATGGATAGAATCAATTTTCCTTAAAGATTACTTATCTCATGGGTGATACATGGATCAAAATTTTGGATTGCATGGACAGAATCATTGAGGATTCACATATATGTTGAAAGATACATGGATTATTATGAGAATTCATTAGATGGAAATAATGGGAATTTAAATATTTATTCCATGTTTGATACTCAGTATTTTGTTGAGGTGTATTGTGGATGGAATCGATTAGCTGAGATGTTATACCTCACCTTGAGAGATATCGAGATCCTAAGAGATTCTCAAGTAAAAGTAATTTACGTTGTGAGTCGATATTTCACCTATAATAATACTTGAATTACAACTTAGGAATTTCAAGGATGGGATCAGTTTTGGAATTTAATTATAAATGAAATGAATCTCAAGATCCATCATACTGTCCAAAGCACTAGCATTGATTCTTTTATGACTTGTACATATTTAGATAGCCTGGTTAGGTATCATTATTGTTTATGAATATATGAAGCGTGTTGGTATTTCCTAAAATATTGAGGCATATAAATTTCAATGAAGTTGAATTAATAAATGTTTTTGATTAAATGAAATGGATATTAAATGATTACCTTTATATAATGGATGTTTCCTTTTTGAGTAGATACATTCATGTAACATTAATTTTTTTAAACTTCCTTTTATATATATTCAGTGACTGATTGGCCCATACATTGGGGAGTTGTCTAATGGGTTTTTATATAACACTGCATTTAGGCTACCGTTTTAGACCCAATTAGTCTATATGAATATAGGTAATGATAAGGGAATGAACCATCTTTCAGGTGCCTGATTTTCTATTAGGATCTGGGGAGCATTGGACCAAACTGAGGCTTGTTTTTCTATTGGGATACCATTGGGAACTTTCTATACTTTATTATA
This sequence comes from Viscum album, assembly GCA_963277665.1. Classification (NCBI taxonomy): domain Eukaryota; kingdom Viridiplantae; phylum Streptophyta; class Magnoliopsida; order Santalales; family Viscaceae; genus Viscum; species Viscum album. The sequence continues at coordinate 1,032,852,679 of OY728156.1, forward strand.
TAGATTTTACATATGATTTTTTTACTATTTTGGATAAAATATTAGAGACATATTACATATTTCATCATTTTTTATATGATAATAATTATTCATTGTTTATTTATATAATTATTTCCCTATTTATTTTTTATATATTGATTACAACTTCTGTAAGTTATATTGTCATTCTGTTATGCTACCCTTTATTACGGGGGCCATAGTCTCCCGTTTGACTCCCCTAGGCCCTCACTCCTAGTCAGTAGCCTATAGTTATTGGAGAGAAGCTATTGTGTACAAGTGGAAAACCAGGCTTGGAGAACTATTCAGTGGATTCTATTTTTAGGATGTTACCTAAATTCTAATTTCCAATTTTTATTTATTTATTACTATTCCCCTTCTACTCTTCTATCTTTCATTTAATACATCTTCAATTGTAGTCTGTTATTTATTTTTAGATATACAGATGTGCTAATATGATCATGTGGGTATAATATCCTTACAATAACATCCTTAAAACCTTCATTCTAGAAGTTAGACTCTTGAAAATAGGGAACCATGTTTGAGGCCTTGTGACCCACCGATAAGATGATTGGTAAAGTAGTAAGTCAGTTCGAGATAAGGCAATGTTTTGTCAGATATGGATTTAGTTTTTCATACTATTTCAGACTATTATAACAGAGACATGGAATGTGTCATTTCTTGGTAAATTACTCTATCTAGGAGTGATCATCCCACTCAGGGGGAAAGTACAATGTGTCTTGGGCTAGGATTTTTTTTCTTGTCGTTCGTTATTATTGTTGATTATTATTTCAACTTGAGTGAATGGTGTACATTTAACATCTTTTTGAATTATGTAATTTATGATTTTTTTCCATTTTCCCAGTATAGAAAGGAATTATAATTACATGAGTTATTATAGAAAAATAGAGATTCATATTCCATGAAAATTCAAAGAATATTCCATTCCATGTAGTTTCATTTGAAGGATATATACATATTTTAATTTTTTACATCAGTGTAATCAATGTTGTATATTTATTAGCATTTTTCTTACATTCTATGAATTACTTCTTTTAAATATACCAATTCATAAAGAATTCTTGGGAGATTCATTTATCATGTCAAAACATAGTAATTCTTAATTGATCATATTCAATTCTACCTTATTAATATCATGTTTATCTCTGCTTAAATACTTTGGATAACAGTCTTATTTTTTTTGTTAATATAATTTTTCGTGATTAAATAGGAACCATTTTTATATTTTAAGGTTTATGGGAACTTTATGTTGTAGAAAATATAACCCGAATACTCAAATACCCAATGATCATTTTATATGTTTATTGACCATGATTATAAAGTTAAAGATACAAAATTTAAACTTTCAATGTGAATTGGTTTTTATTAAATGGGAGCTAGTTATTTGTCTTTAATGTGTATGAGAAAATTATATATTAAACGAATTAAACCCAAAGAATAAAACCAATAGACAAGACCATGTTTTATATAGAAATGGTAGTAAATGTAAGAGTTGTTTAATTTGATTTGAAATGAATTTGTTTCCTCATTAAAGGATTGTGACACTATTATATGGGAATGGAGATCCTGTGATAAGACTCTTAAATTAGAAAATGTACCCGAGTATGTCAGTAAGGTAATTTTTTTCATAGCCTAACCCACTATGTGTGTTTTGAAAGATGAATATTTCAAAACTCCAATTGGGTGGCATTATAATGGACCCATTTTAGCTTGAAGGGTCCCTCATAGGCTTCCTTATCTTTTGCATCGTTAGTTGTATTTATGCGTTAAATTCCATAATTAATAATGGAATGTCTATAAATTATTAATGATTAAATGATGAATTTGATATAATGTGGCTCTTTTTTACTAATAGACTTAATTGAAAATGATACTAATTGTTTTATTTGATAATTGGTACTGGAGATATTTTTAATTCTATAAAATCATTAAATACTGAATGTGAATCAATGTAATGACATAAATTGTAACCATAGGTGGTGTCTTTTATTTAATCCCAGGGTAATGAAAATTTAAATATATATATATTATAGGTTACGTGGAATGAAAACATGAGTGTATTTCAGAGGCCTTCTAGATTTTTTGAAATGGATTAAATGACACTCTCTTAATCATAATGAAATTTATAGGCATGTCCTCATTATGGGTCGATGCTTTATGTTTTTTATAGTGCAAGCCTAAGGTAGGTAGTAACCTTAAATGTTAAATGACTTTCTATATGCCGTGATATATCTGTTTTATGGCTCCATTTAGGAGTCATTGTCACTATAATGACTCTTAGAGTCTAGAAGAACACTTGTCTAGAAGGGTGGGCATGTTTTCCATGACCATTATTATTGGAGTAATCATCAGCTAATTTATTGTTTCAATAGTATAGACAAGCCTAGGGTATGGTCATCTATTTTCTACCACATGTGATCCTCTCTTCTCCCTCTGTGATTGATTACCTAGTATGTTTTTATACAGTTAAATGGTTTGGTGGGGAAATATGACTTTGGATTAACTCTATTTTATAGACCACATGATACTTAGATGCATAGAGAGGATAATATATTTATAGTATTGAGGATGTTTCATCATGTTTCAGAATCCCTGAGTAGGGTGCATTAATACATATCGTACCTATCATATAGCTAAATTATATAATGAACCATTTGAGTTTTGTGTAATTATTGAATCTTATGTATAGTTTATGTTCGTGGGTCTTCTCTAGAGTAGTGCATCCTTGGATTTAATGGAATAAAATATGATCCAATTCATTAGACATTGTTTCAAGAGGATCATGTAGGACCCAGGGACACCCTGAGAGGGGAGGGGTGAATCAAGTTGTCAAATGTTTCTTTTAAACTGATGGATCTTGTTCCCACATTGGTAGGAACTAGTTTAACCTATATGATGGATATGAGAAGCAGTCAAACATTCATATGCAAAGAGATGACACAACAATTTTTACTTGGTTCACCACTAAGGGCTACGTCCAAGGAGAATACGCTGACAGGTTGTAAGTCGTACCAAATTCAACTATTCTTCACTATTTGTGGATTACAAAGGTTCGAGAACAGTCACTCTGTCCCATGCTCCCTGACTTTACAACTGTTCAGGGATATCCCACTACATTCCTCGGTTCACTCCCATTGACTCCCCCTATCTCACTACCTATGATGAATTCCCAGACCGTTTATAGATGTGACGGACTCTTCAATATATTTTCATTGAAGTCTTTGCCTCTTCTTAGAAAAAGACTCTGCTTGCATCGACGACCGGAGATGATCCACATAAATGCACTGAACCACTGAACCGGATAATCAGAAATGTGCAAACAGGTTATACTGATGATATCGCACAACTCCCACCCTTGGCACGAAATCTCTGACTTTGGTGTGAAATACATAATTTTGGCGCGATAAATATTTCTCACAACAACCTCCTTTTACGTGCAACATTATACGCCACACCTTTTTTTTGTGCATCTCGGTATTTTTCACGCAACATCAAAATTTTAACAGAATGTCTATGTTTTTGCGTAGCTTAACCTTTTTTGCACAACTCAAACTTTTTCACATTACTCCCTTTAAACTAACCTTTTATGCACATCAGACCTAGGATCTTCTTTAAGTATTTAACCATACCGAATGAGGGGGGTCACCTCTTATTTATAGGCGACTCAAACCCCCCGAGTGCAAAACCCCCTATGGCATGAAAAACCTCCCATTCGGCACATAATATTTCATGCAGGTACTTTTTTTCATGAAAATATTCATATTTTTCATGCAGGCGATGCCTTTTCCATTTTTTGACGTTCTGATTCCAAAACACATCCTGCCGGAAAAATCACTCTCCACAATTTCGCAAACCACTCTGTTTTTCGTGCACGCCACTGTTTTCGCACACGCTGTTGTTTTTCATGCACACTGCTATTTTTCGCACGTGCCACTATTTATCGTGTACGCCTCCCTTATTTCGTGAACCACTTCCTTTTTGCGCGCACCTCCTCTTGCCAACACCCTATGTCTTCATTTTCCAATTATTATGTCCAAAAAAATGGAAAACACTAGAGAACAACGCCACATTCAATACTATTATCTGGTAGAACTTTATGAACTCTTTATTGGCACACATCCTGAACATCTATTGAGGATTGAAAACAAACACAACCCATACTCCAATTCATGCATAGATTAAACATTGTTCCAACAATATGAACCAATTATTTTTAATAGAATGATAAATTATGACAAGGAACTGATTGATTCTTTAGCGGTGTGTATGAATGTGTTTCATACATTGATAATATTCACCAAAAGGAGTGTAATATCAGTAAATTTTTAAGTAATATATAATTTTCCATATTCGAGTAGTATATGAACACAAAGATCAATTTATTGTTTAATTTATTAATTATATTGACTATTATGATTATTTTCCATTGATAGATGGGTGAGGGTTGCTTGATTAATGATTTGAACTACATTAAAGTTTTATTCCTCCATTTCATTGTATTTTTTTCAAAATTATGTACATATAACATAGGTTTTCTTATAATTCATATCTTCTAATATAAAATTTGTAGCGTCCATAATATATATGTATGAAATTAAAAAAAACCACATAAATTCATGTGTTTTAATCCTTCTTTGTATGTTATTGTTTCACATAGTTTTCTTTTTGAGTTTTTCTATATATATAGATAAATAAGTTTATAATTCGTTTATGTTTTTTGAGTCTAGATATGTGATATTTATTTTTGATCATAAATATAAAATTTTAGTTTTTTGTTTCATACATAATATTTTATTAAGTGAATCTATGTCCTTGTATACAATATAAAATGTATTATTAATGTTTAGTAATAGAGTTCATTATGTACCAACCATAGAAAGATGTTTAAAGAATAGAATGGATCAATTTTTAATGAATGTAATTAGAAGATACTTTTGGTAAAAATGTTATTATATCCATCATAACATTGAAATTTAGTGGGAGTTGTAGTATTGTTGTGCATAATTAGTTATATGAATATCTAGAATTGATAAATTTGAGATGTAAAATTTTATATTCTGGAGGATATATATTGAACATAAACTATTCTAAAGAGTTATATAAATTTTGATAATTGGATTATTACTAGATGTTATTCCAGATGAAGACTAGTAATGGAGAAATCGGAATTCACTAATAATTTTCATGCTGATGTTGTAATGGTATGTGACCTTTAATATCTGGTCGGTGAAAATAAATACTATTTTTTTTCTACACATGAAAACTCACACGAGAAGACAACAACTATGAATAAAGTGTTCATGATGTACTGAATGTTTAATATAAATATGTCATAATGAATTTCAGTGTAGGATCATGTTTATGAGTTCAATGTTCCCAAGAGTATGTTGAAGGTTATGAATGTGAAAAATATAATGGAAGAGTGGGTCACAAACCCTTAATCATTGTTTATTAATATAAGGGACATGACCATTATCGTGGTGATTAATACGAGTGGGAATAAATAATTATTTTTTGTAGAAATAATATATCATATTATAAATAAAGATATTCAATGTAATGACGTCCAAGGAAATACCAGAACTGCATTGAATGATGATGGTAGAAGACTTTGTACTCAATGGAAAATCTAAAAGAACTTGAAAAAGAAGTGATAGAATATTTGAAGTGATTTTTCTTGTTCTATAACAATATAAATAAATTTCTAAGAGAAAGTACATGTGAATAAGGAAGGTAGGGATTTAATGGTAAAATTTAAAGGGTATGATTATAAAATTTCATCCAAAAGTACTATTTTTTATGGTAAAAATAGTCTTTTACATAGTGCTTCATGTAATCTTAAATCAATGATTACCAAATATGGGTATTATTTTATACGCTATTTTTAAGATTGGATTCATGGTAAATTAATTATCTATAATGTTTAGTAGGATTAACTTTATTGAATATGATACATCTGAGATTATGGTAAACGGTGACTTTTTAGTCTAAACATTAAATAAATTATTTTTGGAGTTTCAAAGAGTGTGGCGTATACTAGGGTTATTAATTAACCGAATAGAACATGTAAAATCGAATGATGTGGGTTTCTATACTCAACGGGATATGGAATATGGTAGACCACATTGGGTACTTTGTGGATGGATAAATAGTTTATGGATGACTTATTGTATCTTATTTAGAATTCATATGTATAAATTAATATGAAACAACCATCCTCTCAAATTGAGACATTTTGGGTGATAAAAAAATGGATTTACTATGAATTGAATGAAAAATAGAGATAAAGAACAAGGATTATAAAACATTTAACTAGTTTATCCTAGGAAAATTTACAATGGATTCTTTTAATTTTGTATGATTGAAACCAAAAAATCTGAAACATTAGGTAGTTCATGTACATATTTGGGGACCAAAAATTTTCCATTCTCATAGAGGGACTCTAAACTAACATTACATCATTAGGAATCTATAATTTAATTTTTTATTTTTATTTCTTAGGTATATATAAGGGGTTTCTGAAATTTTCCACAAATAGATATCAATAATATAAGGGTGAACTGAATGAATTTGAAATGAATGAGGTCTAATAATAGTATTGATTACTGATGTTGATAGTTCAATACGGTTTGATTGATTACGGGACTAAAATTTAATAATACCACTACTTGAACATGAAATTAATACGTTTTTGATTAATTGATTGATTAGAAAATGAATGATAAAAATATATTCAAGTGGTTACATACTGGATTTTCTAATGGGTTTTGGGTGGAGGTAGTTAAATATGCAACCTATATTCTGAATTAAATTACTTTACACTATAATATGAAAATATATTCTAGAAAAAATATACACTATAATGGTTTTTATTATCTCAAACATGAAATTTTACTAAATTATCACCATTATTCATTTTAGTGTTTCAAAAATGGATAATACAGCGGATATATATCACATGTTTTATATTATAGTTTATAATGTTAGAAACATTGTATTTAGACACTGAGAAATTTTATTATTTCGAAATATGATATTATTTATTGATCCATTCAATGAGGAGGTATTGTGGATGTATTTGGGCTTCATAGATGATGTAATTGAGAAAAAGGAATTGATACATGATAGAGTTAATTTAGATGGAATTTTAGATGTTCATATCAGTTCATGGAATATGATATTTATATAAATAAAATGATTTTTGGAGGATGTTTTAGATATATTTTAGATTCTAATGGAATTTACAATGATAGTTCTATCAAAATTCTTGAGGATTGTGGGATCATAGTTTCGTGATCTATAAAATGAAAATTTTGTAGTAGTAGTTTAGAGAAGATTAGAACCTCATATTGAATTGAGGTTGTATAGTAGGAATCTTTTCCAAATTAATAGTTTCTAAATTGACATACATTAATTTCACTTTTTAGATGATGGAGGACTTTAGACAAATGAAAATACTCAAGCACAATTATTATTTTTTATTTATGAATCAGGAAGATATTATCACCTTGTTAGTTTCTATAACGTGAGAGATTATTTACCTTTTCATAAGGAAAACAGTGAATTTAAAGATTTGGTCTTCTAGTTGAAAGGAGAAGTTGATGGTAGGAAATTTTATAGTTCAAGAAATTTTTTAATGCTCTAAAAAGAATATTTTATTTATTTATGTGAAATATTTTCTCTAAATTTTATTCATTAATTAATTTTATAGGTGATAAAAATTGTTTCTATGGAGATTAAAAATCCTTATTAGTTGAATATGAAAAAAACAATCCTTTATGGAGATTTTGAGGAAGGAATATTCACGGGGAAAACTAATGGATTTTTAGAAAAACATCCTGATAGTTTGTTGTGTCTATTCAAATAGATTTTTTATGGGTTGAAATAGGCACATATGAACTATACCAAGAATCTTAATGACTTAATTTATGAAACTGTATTCACTTGGAGATGTGGTTACCATTTATTCTACGAAAATGTATTTAATTATATGCGTTTATATATATTTTTTTAAATATTGGATAATATGATTCTGGTAGTTTTAAAGAGAAACCTAATTAAATTTCAAAAAACTATTCAATATGAAAAGTAATAATGAATGATATCAAGGATTTCAAGCATATAAAGAATACATATTGAATGAGACATAAATATTGATGATTTGTTTGAATTTCAATCAGATTATGTGTGGATGTTTATGGAATGATTTAGATTATTTGAGTCAAATCCGATGATGAAAATACTTTCTATATATTTCTGGGTATGTAATGAAAAAACCAATAACTAGAGATGAATCTAAGTACATTTTGAGGATTCTATATGAATCAATGGTAATAATATTGATGTATTCAATTGTTCTGATAATGATTAACATTATATATGTAATTAGGATTTTCTATAGGTTCATGTAAAATCCACTATATGGTTACTAGGAAGTGGTGAAGTGGATACACTTATATCTAAAATTTTCTATAGACCGTGCACAATGTTTTATAATGTATGATTTTTAGATGGTTTTTTCGAAGAATACATTGGTGTAGATTTATATACATGGATATTATGTAATAGTACTGTGATAAATATTTTAGGAATGACTTTAATTAATATTTCTTGATATTGATAAGTTTTTATGCTATCAGTAGTGATTTCATGAATGTCTTGGATGTTAGAAACATGTTGATCTTGATAAAATGATAGTTGGATGATCATGGAGGAATGTAAGTGAATTAAAAATTATTAGGATATAGTTAGAGTGTGATCCATCATTTAATGAATATTTAATTTTAATTTAGTATTAAATATATTCATTTGATATATCAGTTCATCTAGATGTTTTTAGAAGATAGAATTATGGATTTATAGAAGATTGTGGGATGTTAAAATACAACACATATGTCGATAAAGGTCATTGTACTCGGAATCTAAAGCAATGGTTTTTTTAGTGGTACATAGATGCAACTGCCCAAAATTTTATCAATCAAATTTATTTCCTCTTCTAGTGATGTAATAATCAATCAAATTATGAAACGAAATGCCACGCCTTTCTTAAATGAGCTATTATGTGACCCTTAAACATAAATTTTCCACTTCTGTGTTTTGAATTTCGAAAATCTTACATACACGGCTGCGATTAGTCGATTGTTTGGAGTCTGATAGGACAAACATAATTTTTTGTGAGTAGTAACTTAAAATTATGAATAGTAACCTTCCCTTATGCATAGTAATATGACTATTGTGAATGGTGAATCTTTCAAAATAATTGAATCCACACCCATGATTGATTGAATAAAATTTAGGCATCTCACTACGGGAAAAATGGGTATTTGCGACGGGTCATTTGCGACAGGGATCCTTCCCATCGCAAATAATACTCCGTATATTTGTAAAAGATTTTAAAAAAAGGAATTGTGACGGGCCCGTCGCAACATGGTATTTGCGACATGCCCGTCACAATTGCTTTTTTAAAAAAAAATAACAACTATTATTAAATTATTTTAACAGATATAATAATAATACTATTTCCGACGGGCATAGAATCCCGTCGCAAATACTATAAAAAAATAAAAAAAAATTACTAAAAAATTATTTTAATTAATATAACAATAATCCAATTATAATTCAAAAATAAAAATTAATAAAATATTAATAAATGATTTTAATTAATATAATAATATAATTATAATTCAAAAATAAAAATAATAAATTATTAATAAATTATTTTAATTTATATAATAATAATAGAATTATAATTCAAAAATAAAAAATAATAGAATATTAATAAATGATTTAATTAATATAATAATATTATAATTGTAATTCATAAAAAATATTAATAATTTATTTTAATTAATATAAAAATAATATAATTATTTTACATTCAAATATTAAAATAATTCAAATATTACAAAAAAATATAATTAAATTATAATATTATAAAATTTTAATATATATATATAATTTAATATTATATAATATAAATAATATTATTATTCATATTAATATTTTTATTTAAAAATATAATATTATTAATATTTTATAATGAGACAGAAACTACGAATAGAAAAAAATTCATATTTTGATTTAACAAACTTTATAACATAAAAACAAACTCTAATATGAAGGAGGGGGGAGGGGGGAGGGGGGAGGGGGGATCTGCAGATGCTGGTGGAGGAAACTCCATCCCTAAAGCATGAGTGAGTCGGCGCATGTACTCCATCTGCTCCTGGTGCTGCTACTGCCACCGACTCATCTACTCCTCATACAACTGCTGCTGGCGTCGACGTTCCTCCTCATGCTGCTGCTGCTACTGATGCATCTGCTCATGCTCTTGTCGGAGACTCTCAATCAATGTAGTCTGAGATCGCAACTGATCCTCATACTGTGTAGCAGAAGAAGATGCACGAGCTCCTCTCGAGCTGGACGCCGACATCGCAGCACAACCATAATAATCTCCGGGAGTCAATCGAGAGCTAATACCAACTACCTGACCCTTCTCGAAGACATACTGGGTGGACTGCATCCATGCCGCCTCATCAAACTGACGGCCAGTGGTCTGATCTGATGACTCGGCCTGACTCTCAGGCCGGGTCTGTGACGTTGCGGCCTCATATGACTCTTGTAGTTGCAATTTAAAATTAAAATTGTGAATATATTATATGCAGTTAATTTTTGAACTTGAAAACAAATAATACTGACCACGATGTGATTCTGACGATCACCTCTGAGCTCCCCAGTAGCAGGATCACTATACATCCTCTGATATACGTCGTACTCCGTAATGTCGGGGTGCTCGACAGCCTATAAGAATAAAAAATAAACTGTTAATATTTATAGTTATATAAAATATTTATAAATAATGTATGTACCAGATGCTGTCTATGAGTACTGAAAGAACGACTCTCAGCTCGATGAGTCACCTCCTGTCTCCCCCGATTCTGCCTCCCCGCCGATGATCTCCTCTGAAAGGCACCACTCAACCAGTGCACACATAATCCATCCCATACATGGGATGAAATGTACTCTGGTCGGTCTGCTCTACATGACTCGTCAAAATCTGACACTCCTGCTTTCTTCATGGCAGCTTTTCTTAAATTGTGCAAAAATTGACGCAAGCGATCACGCATGCCCACCTCCCATGCCTTGTGGATGGCGTCATGCATGGTATCCTCGATCGGATACCATAAACCCTACAAATAAATCAAAATATCAAGTTAGAAATGAAATAATATTCAAAATAAAAATTATTTATTTACGTACGTACCAAACAATGGCTGAACATGGCCTGCTGCACATCAATGGGAATCTGCTCCCATGTGGTCCACGGTTGAGAGAAATAGTTGCGCAAAATACCGTTGCCATGTCTGACTGCTATATGCAGAAAACTGTAAAAATAATAAACATTTATTATGTGAATAGATTAATGAAATCTTAGTCAAATCCATAGATTATCACACGGGTTATCACACCTCCGTGTGCGTGGATCAAACCCAAGACATGGACATCGCATGGGGACGGGGTCAGGAATCATCAATCGTGCAAGACCGCGCCCCCTCCGCGTACTCCCTGGAGCACCTGCATGCTGAGGGTCATCTGCCAGCAACTCATTCGCATCGAAATGCTAGTCAGCATCCGCCAACTCACGAAATGTCTCGTCGTCCATCTGAAATAGAAAATGTTAATGTTGTTATCAAATAATTGATAATTACTATTATATATATATATATATTATGATTTTATATAACTACCATGGAATTCTATCATTGTTCATCTTCATCATCATCTTCATATATGTCAATGTCATCTTCATATTCCTCCTCAACATCATCAATATCCATTCGAGTTCCAGTTGCTTCATCTCTTACCATTTCAAATTCATATGTGACATCATTAACATCATCGTCAACATCGACTCTTAAATGTGGGGTGTCGTCATCGATACTCTTGTCTCTTTGTAAAAAAGATTGATTTGGATGACTCTCTTGAAAAACTTCAATTCTTTGCACATCAGTGAAATCACATTCACTTTGACTAAACTGATTGTCTCGAATTTTGATTTTTATTACACTCCACTAATCAGTCAAGTCTCTTGATGTAGCACAGTACTTTGCATAATAAACTTTATGTGCCTGTTGAGCAAATTAGAATGGTTCATTTACTGCGAGAACACTTTTACATTTAATATCGATGATTCCATGAGTCGGATGAACACACACGGCTCTCTCTATATCCAACCACCGACATTTGAACATGGTTACGTAATGTTGTCCAAGATAACAGAGTTCTATGATTTCATCAAGTATGCCATAAAAGTCAACTTCATTTCCTCGATGATGAGATCCTCTCAAGCTAACTCCACTATTCATTGTTTTTTTCGATTCCCCATATGCATGTGTGTGAAATCGAAATCCATTCACCACATATGCATTATAAGTTTTAACAAATTTGGAAGGTGGGTTACTCAATATACACAGCCGTTTGTCAATTTTATCAGCATGTCGAGACACCTGAAAAGTTGTGAAATAATTATCAATATAGTAAACTATACATTGAATGAGTTGCTAAAAGAAAAATAATTTATGTTACTAGTTTTTGAAACCACTGAGAGAAATTTTTCAGTCCGCGTTCTTCGAGAGCACCTACTGTAATTTGTGGAATTTGTTTCTTGATATGATTATCATACAACCTACAAAAACCAAAGTTATTTACTGTAACATAAATGATAGAATAAGTGATATAAACACTTATAGTACAACTAATGTCATCTCTTCATAGTTGAGAAGAACATACGTATGAGCTTTGTGATGTTCATCATCTGAAAGCCAGCGTTCATAAACGCCACCAAAACCAAGCTCTGGCTGGTTGAAAACAGATAATTGATTGTCGATTTCATCAATATTCCTCTTGTTATGTCCCATTCAGTTGTGTTTTGAAGGATACTCAGATTCAAAATAATGGGAGCAGAAAAAATATATTTCCTCTTGCAAATAAGCTTCTGTAATATATCCTTCAACAGATGCTTCGTTACGTACTTTTCTTTTCAATTTTTGCATGCATCATTCAAATGGGTACATCCATCGAAACTGTACTGGACCACCACATTTGGCTCTATATGGTAAATGTAACATCAAATGTTCCATTGAGTCGAAGAAAGAAGGCGGAAATATTTTCTCCAGTTTACATATAATTACAACAACATCTTCTTTGAGTTTTCATAGAGCATCATAATCTGCTGTAGCTGCACAAATTTCTTGAAAAAAATGAGACATGTCTGTTATGGAATCCCAAATCATAGAATTCAACAGACCTCTTAATCCAATGGATATAATTATTTCCATTATAACATGACAATCATGACTTTTTAATCCATTAATATGACCATTCTTTACACATCTACCCAAATTGGAAGCACAGCCATCTGGAAGTCTCAAATCTGTAATCCACGTACAAAATAATAAACGGTTTTCTTTAGACAGTGTATAAGATGCTTTTGGTTTCAGTAACCTTTCTGTTATGACATTCTCAAACAGTTCTAGTTCTGGACGCCTGCAAATTTAGGCAAGATCTAAACGTGCATTTACATTGCCTTTGCTCTTTCCTGGTGTATCCAAAACTGTATGAAACAAATTATCAAAACAGTTCTTCTCAATGTGCATGACATCTAACATGTGTCGGACCAACAAATCAGACCAATATGGAAAATCCAAAAATATGCTACGTTTAATCCAATTGTGTTCTTTCCCAAAACCATAAATTTTCTGTTGGTTTATTGTGGGACAAAAAGTGATGAGAGGTAATGAAAATACAATTGATTTTAACTCCGAACCTGATAGCATTTTTGGAGGTCCATCCCTTTCAAATGTTCCTTTTCTGAAATGAGATCTGTTTCTGAGAAAAGAATGATCAGCTGGAAGAAATCTGCGATGACAGTCAAAATAAAAAGGTTTCTTTCCATGAATGAGCATAAATGATTTGTTTACTCACATAAAGTAGGACATGATTTCTGACCCTGTGTACTCCAGCCAGATAACATCCCATAAGCCGGGAAGTCACTAATTGTCCACATCAATGCTGCTCTCAGTATGAAATTCTGTTTCGTTGCAACATCATATGTACTGACACCAGTACTCCACAATAAACTTAATTCATCAATCAATGGTTTCAAATAAACATCAATATTTTTCTTCGGATGTACTAGAATTAGTAAAGTCAAAAAGATATATGGCTCCTTCATCAACATCCATGGAGGTAAATTGTACGGAGTTAAAAAAACATGCCAACATGAATATTGACTACCATAAGATCCGAACGGACAGAAACCATCAGTGGAAAGGCCCAGTCAAACATTTCTAGCTTCTAAAGAAAAGGATGGATGCACTCTATCAAAATGATTCCATGAATCACCATCGGATGGATGATTCAAGCTTTTATCGGTTGAAATATTCTCTTTATGCCATGACATCATTGTCGATGTATTCTTAGACATGAATAAACGCTGAAGTCTGGATGTAAGCGGAAAATATCTCAACTGTTTTACAGGAATCAAACTAGACATCCCATGTTGTCCTTCTTTATATCTCAGTTTCCCACATGTGGGACAACTATCCAACGACTTGTTTTCCCCAGAATACAAAATGCTATCATTTGAACATGCATGAATCTTTTGATAAGTATGTCCCAAATTTTGAACCATCCTCTTACTTTCATAGTAATTTGCAGGAAAAACATTTCCTTCGGGTAACAGTGTTTTAAGCAAAGAAAATATCTAGTCAAAACATGTGTTTGACATTCCGTTATCTGATTTGATAGACATAAATTTTGCAACTGCTTCTAATTTGCTCATCTTGAAGCCAGGATATAATGCATCCTCAGCAGACCTCAATAAATCATAATATTCAGACGGTTCCAACTCAGGATTTGAAGCTATATCAGTCGGAGTTTCTGTATGTTGAACAGATGAACCTGCAACATCATGTACTAAATCTTGAAACCGGGATGGATCCGGAATCAAGTTGGTATCACCTACTCTGGAACTGCGTTCACCGTGTTGATACCAAAAAAAATAATCTGGTTGAAAACCAAAACGTAAGAGATGTCCCCCCACTTTGTCAAACGTGTCAAACGTTCTCAATGCACATTTTCTATTAGGGCATTTTATTTTGCCTTCTAAAACAAATTTTGGGTTTGATGCCGCAAATGATAAAAAAGTCTCCACACCCTCTACATATACTGGATTTAAACCAGAACCGTTTGGATTTCTACGTTGATTTATCCATATGCGGTCACCTAATAATGATTGTTGACGACCTCGTTGTTCCATATTTTTCTATAAAATATTAAAGCATTACTGTTTTTGAATAATTTGTTAGAAAAAACACTCAAGCAAGGATAATTATAGAGTTTACATCATACACGACTGACGCAAACTTTTTATTGAGATAGACCTAAAAATTGACCCTTTAAGAATTGAATATGTTGAGAATAAAGAAAAACCTGTTAAAAATATTGATAATTTTAATATTATATAATTTTTTTTATTATTTTCATAGTACTAATATTATTGGTAATTATTCATATTTATTGGTAATTATTCCTAATTATTGGTAATTATTCCTAATTATTGGTAATTATTGGTAATTATTGGTAATTATTACAAATTATTGGTAATTATTACTAATTATTGGTAATTAATACTAATTATTACTAATTACTACTAATTATTGGTAATTATTACTAATTATTGGTAATTATTACTAATTATTGGTAATTATTACTATTTATTGGTAATTATTGGTAATTATTCCTAATTATTACTAATTATTACAAATTATCGGTAATTATTGGTAATTATTGGAAATTATTCCTAATTATTGGTAATTATTACTAATTATTGGTAATTATTACTAATTATTGGTAATTATTACTAATTATTGGTAATTATTACTAATTATTAATAATTTTTGGTAATTATTACTAATTATAACTAATTATTACTAATTATTGGTAATTATTACTAATTATTACTAATTATTACTAATTATTGGTAATTATTCCAAATTATTACTAATTATTGGTAATTATTCTTAATTATTACTAATTATTACTTATTATTGATAATTATTCCTAATTATTGGTAATTATTCATATTTATTGGTAATTATTCCTAATTATTGGTAATTATTCCTAATTATTGGTAATTATTCCTAATTATTGGTAATTATATACTAATTATTCCTAATTATTGGTAATTATCGGTAATTATTGATAATTATTGGTAATTATTGATAATTATTGGTAATTATTACTAATTATTGGTAATTATTCCTAATTATTACTAATTATTACTAATTATTGGTAATTATTGGTAATTATTGGTAATTATTGGTAATTATTGGTAATTATTACTAATTATTGGTAATTATCGGTAATTATTGGTAATTATTGGTAATTATTGGTAATTATTGGTAATTATTACTAATTATTGGCAATTATTACTAATTATTGGTAATTATTACTAATTATTGGTAATTATTACTAATTATTGGTAATTATTCTTAATTATCGGTAATTGTTGCTAATTATTGGTAATTATTGGTAATTATTACTAATTATTGGTAATTATTACTAATTATTGTTAATTATTGGTAATTATTCCTAATTATTGGTAATTATTCCTAATTATAGGTAATTATCGGTAATTATTGTTAATTACTGGTAATTATTGGAAATTATTACTAATTATTACTAATTATTGCTAATTATTACTAATTATTACTAATTATTGGTAATTATTCCTAATTATTACTAATTATTAATAATTATCGGTAATTATTTTTAATTATTGGTAATTATTGGTAATTATTACTAATTATTGGTAATTATTACTAATTATTACTAATTATTGGTAATTATTCCAAATTATTGGTAATTATCGGTAATTATTGGTAATTATTGGTAATTATTACTAATTATTACTAAGTACTGTTAATTATTACTAATTATTGGTAATTATTGGTAATTATTACTAATTATTGGGAATTATTACTAATTATTACTAATTATGACTAATTATTGGTAATTATTCCTAATTATTACTAATTATTACTAATTATTGGTAATTATAGATAATTATTGGTAATTATTACTAATTATTGGTAATTATGACGAATTATTGGTAATTATTGGTAATTATTCCTAATTATTGGTAATTATTCCTAATTATAGGTAATTATCGGTAATTATTGTTAATTATTGGTAATTATTGGTAATTATTACTAATTATTACTAATTATTTGTAATTATTACTAATTATTACTAATTATTGGTAATTATTCCTAATTATTACTGATTATTTCTAATTATCGGTAATTATTGGTAATTATTGGTAATTATTGGTAATTATTGGTAATTATTACTAATTATTGGTAATTATTACTAATTATTACTAATTATTGGTAATTATTCCTAATTAGTGGTAATTATCGGTAATTATTGGTAATTATTGGTAATTATTACTAATTATTGTTAATTATTACTAATTATTGGTAATTATTACTAATTATTACTAATTATTGGTAATTATTCCTAATTATTACTAATTATTACTAATTATTGATAATTATTCCTAATTATTACTAATTGTTACTAATTATTGGTAATTATTGGTAATTTTTGGTAATTATTGGTAATTATTCCTAATTAGTGGTAATTATTCCTAATTATAGGTAATTATCTGTAATTATTGTTAATTACTAGTAATTATTGGTAATTATTACTAATTATTACTAATTATGGGTAATTATTACTAATTATTACTAATAATTGGTAATTATTCCTAATTATTACTAATTATTACTAATTATCGGTAATTAGTGGTAATTATTGGTAATTATTGGTAATTATTGGTAATTATTACTAATTGTTGGTAATTATTACTAATTATTACTAATTATTGGTAATTATTCCTAATTATTGGTAATTATCGGTAATTATTGGTAATTATTACTAATTATTACTAATTATTACTAATTATTGTTAATTATTACTAATTATTTTTAATTATTACTAATTATTACTAATTATTACTAATTATTGGTAATTATTCCTAATTATTACTAATTATGACTAATTATTACTAATTATTGGTAATTATTCCTAATTATTGGTAATTATTACTAATTATTGATAATTATTACTAATTATTGATAATTATTACTAATTATTACTAATTATTACTAATTATTGGTAATTATTACTAATTATTACTAATTATTACTAATTATTGGTAATTATTACTAATTATTATTAATTATTATGAATTATTGGTAATTATTACCAATTATTACTAATTATTACTAATTATTAGTAATTATTGGTAATTATTACTAATTTTACTAATTATTGGTAATTATTCCTAATTATTACTAATTATTACTAATTATTGGTAATTATTCCTAATTATTGGTAATTATTCCTAATTATTGGTAATTATTCCTAATTATTGGTAATTATCGGTAATTATTGATAATTATTGTTAATTATCGGTAATTATTGGTAATTATTGGTAATTATTACTAATTATAACTAATTATTACTAATTATTGTTAATTATTACTAATTATTGGTAATTATTACTAATTATTAGTAATTATTGGTAATTATTCCTAATTATTACGAATTCTTACTAATTATTGGTAATTATTCCTAATTATTACTAATTATTACTAATTATTTGTAATTATTGTTAATTATTGGTAATTATTACTAATTATTGGTAATTATTACTAATTATTGGTAATTATTGTTAATTATTCCTAATTATTGGTAATTATTCTTAATTATAGGTAATTATCGGTAATTATTGTTAATTATTGGTAATTATTGGTAATTATTACTAATTATTACTAATTATTGGTAATTATTACTAATTATTACTAATTATTGGTAATTATTCCTAATTATTACTAATTATTAGTAATTATTGGTAATTATTGGTAATTGTTGGTAATTATTGGTAATTATTGGTAATTATTACTAATTATTTGTAATTATTACTAATTATTACTAATTATTGGTAAGTATTCCTAATTATTCGTAATTATCGGTAATTATTGGTAACTATTGGTAATTATTACTAATTATTACTAATTATTACTAATTATTGTTAATTATTACTAATTATAGGTAATTATTACTAATTGTTACTAATTATTACAAATTATTGGTAATTATTCCTAATTATTACTAATTATTACTAATTATTGGTAATTATTCCAAATTATTGGTAATTATTACTAATTATTGGTAATTATTACTAATTATTGGTAATTATTACTAATTATTGGTAATTATTACTAATTATTACTAATTATTGGTAATTATTACTAATTATTACTAATTATTGGTAATTATTCCTAATTATTCCTAATTATTACTAATTATTTGTAATTATTCCTAATTATGGGTAATTATTCCTAATTATTGGTAATTATTCCAAATTATTGGTAATTGTCGGTAATTATTGATAATTATTGGTAATTATTACAAATTATTGGTAATTATTCCTAATTATTACTAATTATTACTAATTATTGGTAATTATTCCTAATTATTGGTAATTATTCCTAATTATTGGTAATTATTCCTAATTATTGGTAATTATCGGTAATTATTGATAATTATTGGTAATTATTACTAATTATTGGTAATTATTTCTAATTATTGATAATTATTACTAATTATTCCTAATTATTACTAATTATTACTAATTATTACTAATTATTGGTAATTATTCCTAATTATTACTAATTATTACTAATTAGTGGTAATTATTAGTAATTATTTGTAATTATTATTAATTATTACTAATTATTACTAATTATTGTAATTATTGATAATTATTACTAATTATTACTAATTATTGGTAATTATTACTAATTATTACTAATTATTCCTAATTATTGGTAATTATTCATATAATTACCAATAATTAGGAATAATTACCAATAATTAGGAATAATAACATTATTAGTATATTTTATTATTAATATTAAAATAATATAATTTTCTATATTATATTATTTTAATATTAATAATGAAATATACTAATGATGTAATAATGTAATTATTCCTAATTATTGATATTTATTACTAATTATTAGCATTTATTCTAAATTATTGAAAATTATTACTAATTATTCCTAATTACCATTAACTATGAACAATACTAACAATTTAAATTTATTAAGTAACAAAACAATGTAAACATAATTAAATTACAACTAATTAAGAATAATTGAAACTAATAAAAAATTTAAAATAAATATTAAATTAAAATGAACATAAATACCTTTAAAAATGATCTGAGGTTGATCTCTGATCGTTCTTGAAAACTTCAATATCAACTCCGGATAAAAAATTTAAACTTAAGAAACCCTGAACTCTAAAAATAGAATTTTGAGAGAAGGAGAAGATGGAGTTTCAGAATCAATTGAAAAAAACAGATGGGGGTATTTATAGGTTAGATTATTTGTGACGGTACCCGTCGCAAATGTCTTAGCCATCATTTATTACGGTCAACGGTTAAATAGTTATTTGCGACGGGTCCCGTCGCAAATAATAACCTGCCGACATACTATTTGCGACGGGGGTATATTCCCGTCGCAAATAACTTTCCCGCGATTTGGCGCACAAACTGCGCCAGTCCTTTTGCGACGGGGTCAGCTAACTCGTCGCAAATAAGTTTCTAACGGGACTATTTGCGACGGGATTTATTCCCGTCGCAAATAACCCGTCGCAAATAGCCATTTTTCCCTTAGTGTCTTATAAGTGACAATATGACCATAGTAAAAGTATTAATATTTTATTAGGTCATAAAAAATTAATTATAAAAAATTAATTAATTTAAAAGAATTTTTTTACTAAAATGGGTGCATAATTTAAAAATTCTATGACTTCATGTTTTTAGATAATTTTATAAGGCCTTATTTAATTTTCGATAGCATTATTATATCAGATTTAATTTCAAAATCTATATTTTTCAAGTAAATTATGATTTTCACTAAAAAATATGTTAATCATATTTATACATTTATGTTAATAAAATGGAGTTCAGTTTTTTCTACATTTTGAAAAATGGTTATGTTGTATTTTTTGATATTTTTCTGAAATATTTGATATTTGAATAGTAATATACATTAATTTATAGTACAAATACATTATAAATTTAATCTACTACTCCGGACATGATATGTGATTTAAGAACCCAAAATCATTAAATCACATGAACTTATTACTATTTTTTCATGGAACACTAAATACTTCTTATCTTGAGGGAAATTAATAAGCTAATGACTAAAATATTTTGAAAACGCTCCTCCTCTCCACTATAAATACGACCCCTCACACCGTCATTTCCTCCAACCACTTAAGATTTAATACAAGACCAAATTATTCACAAACCACTTACCAAGCTCCTCCACCACTTCCATAAACCCTTGGTCACCTCAAAAATCCAAACACTCTCCCGTAAAGAGACTCTCAATGGAGATAAATTCAAGAGGTAATTCCCCCTCTCTTTCCCATTAATTTCTTTTCAATTTCATGTTATTTTCATAATACCTTCCCCACTATCCTCATCCAAATGGAATATTAACATCATTATATATCATATTCATTAATTTGATGATGATAATGGGATAATATATCATCCAAAACCCTTCCCTTATTCGTTTTATTTTAGAGAGGAAATATATTTTCATGAGGTGTTAATTTATCAATTTTATGAAGGACATGATTTAATTTTGTTTACCACTTTTATATCTGGTTAGGAAACCATATTTTTTGTGGAAAAAAATATATTATATGTCTTATATCCTATTTAATGTTAAACAACTAACTAATGTTTATAAAAATTAATGATTAAACAAAACTAGTACCTTGTGATTGAGAAAGTGAAAAAATTAATCCAGGAGGTTATCCCCAAAATTTTTTTATAATCATTCATCCTCATGGTACATAAAATATATATTATAAAATAGATTATTCATATTTAATGTCGTAAATAATATTTATAAAAAAATTTAGTTGTTATTCATGCTTTATACCAACATCCATTCATGAATACAAGTGAACTGTTAATGAAAACTATGTTAACAAATGTTCCCGAACAATGAGTTTAAACACCATAACTCATCAAAATTCCCATAAGTTAACATAATAAAACCATATATAATCTTATTAATGTATAAATGGTAATTTAATTGTAAATTGATGAATCAAATGTGGTTATATAAGACATTAAAGTGATGAAATAATTCAAATACAATGAAAGGTGAAATTCTTATACCTAACTTCTATTCGTCGAGTTCTCCCTAATTCACTCCATTTTTGGAATGGTTACTCTATAAAAATAATTTTTTATTCACTATAGTAACTTTATAGTAATATATATTTATTACACTAGACTTTTTTTCAATCAAATTTTTTTCCAATATAATTATTCTTCCAAAAACACACCTTTTACTTCTCACTCATGGTTTATGGTTCTTGTATCTAGTATGTCATTCTATATTCCTTTTGGGATCCCAATGTTAATGAATGTATTCTTATGATATGATAAAAATGCAATTTCAAGGGTAATTTATTTTTATTATTAATATATGTTCATTGTGGCATTTATGACAATGAAAATGTTATGATGTGATGGGTGCCCCCAGAATTATATAGCACAATATATATGATTGAATGTGACAGGTGTGACTGAAATTATAATGCGCTCCTACAATTTCGTTAAAGTGATGAATATAATTTTTTAATGATAAATTATGTGTAAAAATAATGAAATATTTGTTCACAACTATGTGGGTATTGGGCCACTAAGACATGATGTTTTATTTCAATGCATTTCCACATTTCGTTTCTTTTATTAATTCATGCTATCATTTTCATAAACATATGGCTATGTTATGATTATGCTCACACGTTTTTATATTGTTCATATCACTCCTCTTAATGGTATATTTTCTCACCCATTTTTATTTTATATTATTAGGTGACTACTTATACTAAATATTATTCAAGGGATAATAAAAAGATAGTGAAGAAGGAATAAAAAAATGTTCATGTTTTATATTGTAAAAGTTAAGTATGATCCAAGATTTTCAAGACACCAATACTTTTGATCCTGGTTGTGTAATGTTATTTTATAGTTTATCTTTAAAATAATTTAATAGTAATTTAATGAAAATAAGGGTCTCTATATTTGGTATCAGATCATGGTTTAGTTTATTTGAGAATTGGGATTAGTTAACCCTAGGGAAAACCTCAAGTATGAGACAAATTAAAAATGTGCACATAAGAAACTCAAATAAATATAGTGATCCCAAAAATCAGAATTTCATAGTAAATTTTAAAAATGAAGAATAAATTTATTCATGAATCATTGACTTCTGTTTTGTTCTAACCTTCTATAATTTATAAAATGGTTGGAACCAGGAGAAATGAGGCCAATAACCCATGTGAGGGACAATGAAATGATTGTCCAAATGAAATCCCCAATGCATTGGGAGGTTCAGTTCAACGAATCATGGGGATGATTACCCAAATATCTTGGGTTTTAAATAATAACCTGAATAATGAGTAACTTCCTCATTCACCAAAGTGGGATCAACTTACTATCAACTGTTTTATAAGGCAATGACCAATGAAATTTAGTGGATCTTATGTTCCAATAGTTGTGAAAAAATGGTTCAACTGCTTGGAGAAGATATTTTTTGTTCTTCACTATTTCAAGATGGATAAGGTGACACTAGCATTTTATTGTCTAGATTGAGAGGTTGATCAATGGTGGGTGGTGATTAATACCACCAAGCCAAGAGACGAAGTTGAAGAGATGGAATTTGAACACTTCAATATCATGATTCTTTACAATTATTTCCCACTAACTCTTCATAAGAAAATGGTTAGAGAATTCATAGTGCTCAAGAAAAATGAAAGATAATATTTCACCACTGATGAAATGAATTTGACAAGGCTTCCATTGTATGCTTTAGGTTTTTTGTCAAAAAAGTTAGCAAAATTGATAGATTCTTTAGTGGATTAAAACCGCACATTCATAATGCTCTTGAAATTAGTAACTTTTGGAGTTATGAAGAAGTTTTTTGATGTTATTCCAATGTATAGAGAGAATTTCGTGAATAGACCCACAGTTATGGTGATAAAAAAAATAACGGTGGAGTTTTAGGCTAGAGGATCTAATGAAAAGGTGGAAATAAAACTCATCCAGCCACTTATTAATAATATGGGAAGAAGCATCATAGAAATTTCCTCAAAGGGACTTGTAAATGCTTCAAGTGTGAGAGATAAGGCCATCAATTTCATGAATTTCTAAAATACATGAGAATTAAAGAGAATGTGGTGGAGGAAGTGAGATAACCACCAATTGTGTGATACCACAACTATATATATTAATGGAACTATGAAAAACAGTGCACTAATCCTCGATTCTTAGAGGGAAACCAGTGATATAATCCACCAAATCAATAGTAACATGGGAAGGCTTATGACATTACTACTATGGAAGTTGAGAATGAAAATGATGTCACATGTTGAACACTTCATATTCAATCACGAATGGAAAAAAGACTTATTTGATTCTTTTTCTAGGAATTATGTTATATCATTCATTTTTTCTAGATCTATAGAATTGAAGCCCCAAAACGTTGAATTAGAGAAATATTTAAAAACACAAAGTGATGATGTCATTGCAAACCAAGTGTTAGATTCATCTACTATTTGGATATGTGGGGGGATTCTTCCACTGAATCTCATAATACATCTTTGGTTGAATTTGACGCTATTATGAAAATGGTTTGGCTCTCATTATATAGAGAACATATATACTATCGAGAAAATAAAATATATTTTTATATTCCAAATCTTTATATTTTTCTCTACAAAATCACAGAGGATCATTAATCTCAATTGAAAAATCTGTCAACGGTGTGGGTGTTGATTCCCTGTGATGATGCATTCCTCACTCAAATGGTTGAGTCAAAGGAATGTGTTTAACTAGTGGAAATTTCCATTGTTAGGGAATATGATGATGTATTTCTTCAAGTGATACCCAGACTTCCTCTAGATAATGAGGTATATTTTTTCATAAAACATATACATGAAGCTTCTCCTATATCAATGTGTTCTTATATGATGGGTCCTATCGAACTAGATGAGTTAATGATACAGCTACAAGAGAATTTGGACAAAGGGTTTATACACCCCAGTGCCACACCATTTGGTGTACTAGTTCCCTTTTTCAATAAGATGGATATATCAATTCGGCTCAGTATCGATCAATGGGAAGTCAACAGACAACCATAAAGAACAAGTATCCTGTTAAAAGGATTAAAGACTTGTTCGATCACTTAAGAGGAGATCAATACTTCTCAAAAGTGGATCTTCTTTCTGGATATCGTCTGCTAAAGGAGAAGGATGATATTCATAAGTCTTTCTTAAAAACATGGTATGGGTGCTATTATATTCTGGTGATGTACTTTAGACATACTAATTCCCCGAAAAACATCAAGGTCTTTATTTATAGGGTATTTGCACATTACCTCGTCAAATTTGTGGTAGTGTTTATTCGATGATATTCTCATCTTTTTGAACAACAAGGTGGAACATGAAGAACATATAAGGCTTCTGTTGGATGCATTGATGAAGTATAATTTTTATGCCATGTTCAGAATGTGTGAATTTTGGATGCAACAAGTCACATTCTTGGGACATGTGATCATAATGGGATTTTCAGTGGACCCTTCAGAAACTGTGGTGATTGGGGATTGGGCCAGACCATCTAGTGTCAGGAAAATCAATATATTTCATGGATTAGCATGTTACTATAAATGTTTGGTGAAAAATTTCAAACTATTTTCGAGCCCACTAACATGGTTAACATGGAAAGGGATGAATTATGTTGGGACAGATGAATGTGAGGAAATCATCAAGGAGCTAAAGAGAAGGACAATAACAGCTTCTGTACTAACATTACCGAAAGGTGGAGAAAATTTTGTGATATATAGTTATTCATCAAAGTATTTCATTTGTTGTGTACTCAGGAAAAATGAAAATGTGATAGATTATACCTCACAATAGTTGAACATCAATCATCAAAACTACCAAACACATGATCGAGAGCTAGTAGTTGGGAATTTTTCCTTGAATACATGGAAAAACTACCTTTATAATGAGAAGTGTGACATATACATAAACCAAAAGATCCTAATGTGTATATTCACACAAGAGGAGTTCAATGTGAATCAAATGATATGGTTAGATATAATTGGGGACTATTATTGCACTATTCAATATCATATTGGAAAGGCAAACAGGGTAGCTGATGCTCTAATAAAAAATAACCTTCTACATTATCCATGTTACGGAATGAGAAATACCATATATTATGGGATATAAAATGGATGGGTTCTGAAATCATATGGGAATGGGATACATCCCACCTTTCCCAAATTACTGTGGAACCATCAATCCAATAGACTAGTAAGGAGGCATAAGGGGATGATTTGATGTTATAAAATTAGGTAAATGAAGTAAAGGAAAGGAATATGAAAGAGATAAATATCAATGATGATGGTGGGATTTTTTTGGAACATAGATTTCAATTCCATAATCACCTAGGATAATGTGTGATTTGTTGGACAATGCACGTAGCTCAACATTCTCTATCCATCATAGTAGCACCAAGATGTATTGAGATCTCTGAGAACACATCTTGTGGGATAACATGAAGAAGTATATTGTGTTATATATCTCAAGGTTCATGGTATGTTAGTAAGTTAACAAAGTGCAACTAAAGTCCAATGAGATGATAAATCCAATGCCTATTACCTTGTGGAAATAAGAGAACCTAAAAATAGAATTTTTCATGGGTCTCCTGAGTACATCGAAGGGAAATAATAAAATATGGGTTGTCGTTGACCAACTCACCACTACATCCCATTTAGTCTCTATTTAAGAATATTTCTTTCTTGAACAACTTGAAATGATATATGTGAGGAAGGTGGTGAGAATGCATGGTGTTCAACTCTCTATTTTCTCTGATCGTGACCAATGGTTCACATATATTTTTTAGAGGAGTCATCAACATTCGTTGAGTACTAAATTAAATTTTCGTATGACCTATCACCCCCAAAATGAAGGCTAATCTAAAATTACTATTTGGAATCTTGAATACATGATAATATCCTACTCATTTGAATTCAATGGTGGATGGGATTATATTCTCCAATTGTTGGAGTTCCCATAAAAAATTGCTCCCACTTGAGTATTCAGATGGATCTATATGAAGAATTATTTGGAAAGTGTTGTAGATATCCAAAAATTTGGGATGATGTTTGGGAAAGAAAGATACATGACGTGATCTTGTAAAGGATATGATAGAAAACGTTCAAAGCATCCCGAAACATATCAAAGCTGCTTAGAGTTTGAGAAAGACCTATGCTAACAATCGTCGAAGGGACTTGGAGTTTGACGTTGGGGATAAGGTCTTCCTTTGGATATCACCATGGAAGGTAGTAATACTATTTGGAAGGAATGGGAATCAAATCCCATGCTATATTGGCACCATTGAGATCCTTTACCACTTGGAGTTATGGCCTATCAGATTTCCCTTCCACTGAATATTTCTCATGTTCATTATGTGTTATATGTGTCACTCCTAGGGATGTACATACCAAATCCCTCTCATGTACTGAACTCAGAGGTGGTACAGCTGGAAGATGATCTCTCTTATATGGAGATTCCGGTAATGATCTCAGATCATAGAGATAAGGTTTAATGCAACAAGACTATACTCCTTGTCCAAGTTAGTGGGAAAACCATAAGTATGAAGAAGCAACATGGGAACTAGAGGATGCAATTAAGAAGAAGTACCCTCACCTATTTTTGTAAAGTGAAAGTTTGAGGGTGATGTTTCAAAAGGGGGGAAATTTAAACATCCCAAAATTTTATCAATTAAATTTTCCCTTCTTGTATTAATGTCAAAATCAATCACATTAGGAAACAAAGAGCCACATACTGATTAAATGGGCCACTATGTAACCGTTAAGCCTAAATTTTCCACTTTTGTGATTTGAATTTGAAAAATCTGACATACACATTTGCAATCAGTAAGATGTTTGGAGTCTAATAGGGAAAACATAATATTTGGTAAATATTGAACTACCCTTTTGAATAGTAACATACCCTTATGGATAGTATTATGATCGTAATGAAATGTGAGTCATCCAAAATAATAGTACCCTCACCCATCACTTATTCAATAAATTTTTGGAATCTTTTATGTGATAATATGACCATAGTAAATGTATTAGTATTTTTATTTGTCATAAATAATTAATGATAAATAATAAATTAATTTAAAAGTTTTATTTTCATAAAATGAATTCTAAAATTATCAATTATCTGAATTATATTGATAAGATAATTGTATCAGACCTTATGTAATTTATGAAATAATTATAAAATCAGTTGAAAAATTTATGTTTGTATTTTTCATGAAAATAATGAATTTAATTAAGATTTTAATTTATCATATTTAGAAAATTATATTTATATAATGGAGTTCATTTTTTTATTTTATGTGTAGAATAATGGTTAGGGTTATTATCTGAGATTTTTCTGAAATAGATAATTTTTTTGGTGAATAGTAAAACACATTAATTTATTGTATAAATACATTATAATTTAAATACATTATTACTGACATCATAAGTTATGTAAGAACCAAAATATCATACTCACATGAACTTATCACTATTTTTTTCATCTACCACTCACTAATTATATTCATTAGTAAAATTAATAAACTAATGTTTAAAATATTTGGAAAACACCCCTCCCCTCCACTATAAATACCTCCCATCACAACCTCATTTCCTCACTTCTATGATGTTTCTTGACTTTCCAAATTCCTTCCCAAACCACTTCCCATGCTCCCACCCCATTACCATAAACACTTGGTTTTCTAAAAATACCAAACCCTATCCACCAAAGAGTATCTAAAATGAGTTAAATTCAAGAGGCAGTTCCCCCTTACTTTTCCTTTAATTTCATTTCAATTTAAAGTTCTTTTCTTAATATATTCCCACCTATCGACATCAAAATGGTAGATAACTACATTATCAAAAATATAATGTCATTTTATGATTATAATTGGATAATTTACCTTCAAACCCCATTCTCATCATCTTTATATTTTAGAAAGGAAAAAGGTTGTTCGTGAGTTGTTAATTATCACCAAAAGAATGACATGTTTTCACATTCCATTACCACATTCAAATATGGTAATGAAACCATCCTTATGTTTTAACTAGATTATATTATATGTATTATATTATATTTAATTTTATGTAACTAACTTATTTACATAATAATAAATCATTAACTAAAACCAGTACATTGTGTTTGAAAACCCACCAAAATAAATCCATGCACTTATCATCAAAATGTTATCTAATGATAATTACTCATGGTACATTATAAAATACATTATGAGTTCATTTATACTTATTAAATGTCACTAATATTATTTATTAACAATTCTTGTTGTTATCCACCCTTTATACCAACATCCATTCATGGGATATAAGTGAACTATTCAGGAAAACTATGAAAATGAATGTTCTTGACCAATGAATTTAAACTCTATAACTCATTCAAAATACCATAAATGAACTTTAAAAAACCAAAATGAATCTCACTTATCTTTAAAATGTTATGTAATTATAAATTATTGAATATCATGTGGTTATATAGGAAATTAAATTGCTGTATGCGTTCAGATACAAGGTATGAATAAATTCTCGAATTTAATTTTTTATTCAGGTTCACCCTATTTCACTCCATTTTTAGTATGGTTACTGCATAATTTTTTTTTCATAATTAACATACCATTATTATGATATAAATTATTTACACTTTATTTTATGTGAGATGAAATGTTTTCCAAAATAATGATTCTTTCAAAAATATACTTTTAACTTCTCACTCAAGGTTTATGGTTCTTCCAACAAGTATGTCATTCCCTCATTCATTTGGAAAATAAAATATTATGAGTGTATTATTTTGAGATGATATAAATTAAATTACATGGATTATTTATGTTTATTGTTGATATATGTTCTATGTGACATGAAAGATAATGAAAATGGTTTGATGTGACTGGTGCGCCCAAAATTATATAGTGGAATATGAATGTTTGAATGTGACTGGTGAGACCAGAATTATATAGTGCTCCAATTAAATGGGTAAAGAGATTAATCTCATGATTTAAGGTGAGATATTGTGTCATAATGATTCTTGATATGTTCAAAAATTTATTTGTTAGTAAACTACTAATACATGATGTATCATTTTTATGCGTTGCAAAATTTCAGGTCATTTCTTAATACTTACTATCGTGTTCTAGAACGCATTCCAATGTTAGGATTATTATCAACCATTATTATATTGTTCATATCTATCCTATTACTATTCCTTTATCTAACCCCTTTTTTATTTATATCATCTAGTAACTACTTCTACTAAAACTTATTCAAGGGATTATAATAAGCTATTGAAGAAATAATTAAATAAATGTTTATGTTTTCTATTGTAATAGTTATGTATGATCCTAGTTTTCCAAGATAGTATATCATTGGATCCGGGTTGGGTAATGATATTATTTTTATTATCATTAAAAGGATGTGTTATTCATGTAAGGAATTTTGAGATCACAATAATAGTTTACTAGATAAAGAGTGTATGACCTTTTTATTTCATCAAAATAAATAATTATAAGATATATAAGTAGATTGGTTGATTTATTGAATCCTTGAAATTAGTTATTAGGCAGATTTCATTAGTATTTGTTGTGATGATATTTATTTGGTTTAGTGTTGTAAATTATATGAGTGATTCTATAATAATGACATGAAAATAGATGATTTTTGGGGAACTAGAACCATTATCCTATAATTAATATAACAAAAACAAATATTCTTTTTGTGAAATTCTAAAATTGTAGAAAGATAAGTTCAAAACAAAAAAAGTGGTCATTAAAAGGATTGATGATGTCAGATAATTCAACCGGATGTTTGATATTTCTATGATTACTAATGGATTATTGTGAAGATCTTTTAGAAGTGAAAATAACATAATTTTTTGAATACTATAATTTTATTCTATAAATATTAAATTGGTGTCATTTTTTAGTTGATAAAAAATTTGAAAAGAAATATTCATTTATTTCATTATAGTATTCCAAAATATGGGAATGTAAAAATCCTATTTTATCTATATATCTTAATATAATATTAAATTTTAAATCATCTTCCCCGTGGTACTGTATGTAATATAGTGATCCATGTTTCTAATACATGCATATTACATTATTGGAAAATTATTCATTACATAAATGGAAAAAATAATTGAGAAACGTAATAGATTAGTGCCTTTGGAATCCTATAAATTAATATTCTAATATGGTGAAATATATTCTTTTCCTCCAAAAATATATTCCCACAGAGTACTCCTTTGAGGAATAAACTACCAAAACCAAAATTCCCAATCATAGGGAAGGAATCAAAAGAAAAAGGTGATCATAGATGTGCATTAAGGGTAAAGATAAGATATTTTATTCTAATGCCATATGAAATCATATAAAAAGAAACAAACTATGTTATCCTAAATAAATCATAAAAATATCATACCCAACCTTTCATGGATCACAAACCAGATTAATTGAATATTAATTTATCATTTTAGAAAAAATGAGACATGTGAAGGAGAAATCATCATAAATAAATCATGAACCATAATATCTTGTCAAAAAATTATGGATTCATCATAAATATAAATAACCATTTCCTAATAAAAATTATACTAATAATGCCATCAATATAGTGGATTTGAACTTATCACATGTTTCCCATTGTAGATAAGTATGTACATGTTTTCCATTATAGATATACAAACACATATTTCCAATTGTTGTTGAGGATGCACTAATTTCCCATTATGGATTAAGACAAAACAGTTTCACAGAGTGTATCAAGTCCATTGACTTGTTTCCCCTCATTATCAAATGAGATATAAATATTTTCTTAAGGAAATAGTGTGAGATATAGGTATTTACTATTTATGATTATAATGTACAATTGTCCTTTATTATAACATGAACAAAATCTATGGTAATAACCTAACAAAAAACATTTGTAATAATGTAATAACTATCACATAATCAAAATCATACATATGTGTTCAAAATGATGTTAAAAAATTATTCATATCATATCCCATGAAATGAAAATGGTTTCCTAAATATTTGTTCATCTCATAACCCATGGAAAATAGATAGGTTTCATTATTATTTCATCATTTCATCATAGTATAACATGTGAAAAGTAGAAAGTTTCAAAAAATTTATATCATGGTATAACTAAACTGGAAAATGTGTTTTTTGTGATGGGTCATTTGAGATTGGATCCCATCCCAAATAGCCATTCTTTAAAGGATCTTAGAACAAATAATCATTTTTGGTATGAAAAATTTCATTTTTATTGAGTGAATTCACCAATCACAAATAATTAATTTTGGGGATCCAATCAACCAATTTCCAAAAAGTAAAAAAATTATAAAAATTAAAAATTATAAAATTAAATAAATTATAAATCATAAATAATAATTAATAAATATAAAACTATTTTACAAAATATTAAAAATGAACTATTTAGAACTATTAATATTTAAATTAATAAAAATATAACAAAAAATAGAATATTAAATTGTTTTTCAAAATAAATGTGATATAAAATATATAAATCAGTATAGGGGTGGGTCAACTACATGAGGGTGTGGAGGGATCTCTATCCCAAAACCTAGTGTCTGATATCACATGTACACTATTGTCTACTCATGTTGTTGCTACTTCTATTGAAACATATCATCATCCTCTTGTTGTTGTTGTCAACTGAGACCTTCTTGAACCTTACACACGGTATCTATAAGCTCAAGAATATCTTGAAGCTTTTATGAATACATTGCTACAGATGAAAAGACACTCCAAGAACACCTCCTGATCTGGATGATGAAATCACAACGGTATATTAATATCTCAATAGCATCAATATAGAGCTGAAACAAACAACTCAGCATATCTATATAACATACTAAATCACATAAATCAACAATGCATCCTCAAAACCTAATGAACTAGTTTTCTGACCATATTTCATTATCTGAATCTCATCTTATGTCTGAGAAGTTATGGAAACATATTACTCCATCAATTTTAATAAAAAATTAAAATATTTAAAATATTATTCCCAATTATTTTTTAAAATCAAAAAAATATACACACCAAATTATGATTCTGAAGACCACATATAACCACTCTTGTGAGGTGATCATTGTATATAATCTTTTAAAAATATACCTCTATGAAATAAGGATGTCTTACTTCCTATATTATTAAAAAAACAAATAGATGACATTTAATGTTATATAAATTAATTAAAAAGTTTTTTTCCATATGGAGATGAAGCGTACTGAATGTTCGACTACCGACATGATGAGTCATATCCTTCCTCGTTGAGTATTATTAACCTAATAATGCATTCCTCTACAAACTACCCCAAATATAGTATGAACATAATTCATCCCAACGGAGATATGAGATATAATATGGTTAGTGTACTCAACAAGATTGATCATAATCAAAGTCTCCCATATTCCACGTGGTGATCTACCTCAGATTGTGAAAAAGTCAAGAGCAATGCTCATACATACAGACCTTCTAGGCCTCCTAGACAGAGGTTTACACTCTATCATCAATCAGATACCATAAAACCAACAAAATATTATTTACATAATGTCAATAATTAGATAAATTTCAAAATATTTTTTTTTATCTCTATTCCATCAAATGATCAATCATGTGGTGCTGAACAACAATGGGAATCTAATCCCCTGTCATCCATGCTCTAAAAAAATAATCCCACAATATAAAACTCCCTAGTGTAAAAAAATTTAAAACATACAACAATATAAACAATTTATTGAAAATTAACGGAAAGTAGCTAAAATACATTATTAAACATACATCCTCATGTTTGGATCAAACAGAAGATGAATACACCGCCCGAGGATATTGTCAAAAGTCATTAATCTCCAAAGATCCCAACCCCTATGATTCAACACTGAACGACTCATATCATGATGTTAAATTTATTAGACATCAATTATCACCAGTAGGCTGTGTAGCCCCATCCAACTCAGTAATCATATCAGATAAATGGTCATCGAACACTTGAAACGTGAAATGACTATTTTCAGCAAATAATTGAACAAATTATTATATTTATTTATATATTATATATTATTATAAATACAATTTAATTGTTTCAATGTTCATCCCCAACACTATCATCATACATTAACATGTTAATAACTTCATATTCCTCCTCCATATCATCAATTTTTTTAGCAGTTCCATCTTTACCATCTCATTGTATTTAAAATTTATTTGTTACATCATCAACATCATTATTAGCAATGACCTATAAGAATGTGGTTTCATCATCGATATTCATGTGACATCATGGAAAATATG
Source organism: Viscum album (assembly GCA_963277665.1). Lineage (NCBI taxonomy): Eukaryota > Viridiplantae > Streptophyta > Magnoliopsida > Santalales > Viscaceae > Viscum > Viscum album. The sequence goes on from OY728156.1 coordinate 1,032,887,357, forward strand.
GATTTTATGTTTTCTCTTGATAATTTTTAATTCCTTGCACTTCATCAGATCTATATTCACATTGGATAAAAAAAATTCCACAGATTTAATTTTTATTATGATTCCCCAATCACCTAAATCTTTCGAAGGGGAAAAATAAATTTTTATAACAACATTTATGTGCCCAATGTTCCAATAAAAATGGGTATTTTTCATCATTAAGGATTTTATTTATTTAATATCAATGATTCCATGGTTTTGATGAACATGCACACCACTATTAGTATCCAACAAATGAAATCTAAACATCATTACATAATAATTTATATGATAAAATCATTTAATTATTTCTTCCGTCTGGGAAAAAAACATGACTTCAGATCGTTTATGATGAGATCCTCTCATTAAATAACGCCATTATTCATTGTTTTATGATTCCCTATATGCACATGTAAGAAATCTAAAATCATTCCCCACATATGGATTATAAGATTTAAACAGTTTAAATGGTGGGTTTCTCAACACACACAATAAATTATCTATTTTATAAAACATATGATATAGATTATAATTTTAAAAACAATTATCAATATAATATGTAATAAATTTATTTTTATGTTCAACAATAAAAAATTGAATTTACTTGTTTATGAAACCATTCAGAAAAATGTTTCTATAAAAATTCCTCAAGAGTTGGTGGTGGAATTAGTGGAAACCATTTTGGGATACAAATGTCATAAAATATACATATAAAATTATCTTTATTTACTTTTAAAAAATTATAGGACACATGATTGGGTTACTCACTATAACAATGGTTTAATTTCATCATTGTTAATAAAAGCATTTGTATTATCCCTACCATTTTCATCATAGTGACTGATCCTATCACATGTGATTGAGTGACTCAATATACAAATGGTGTAATTTAATCACTCTATAATATTTCATATACATTAATTTTATGATTATAATGGGATAATATATCTTCAAAACCCCTTCCCCTATTTTTTTATTTTTGAATTGAATTCTTTGTTCATGTGGTGTTAATTTATCACTTTCAAGAATGACATGTTTTAATTTTCATTACCACCATAATATCCGGTCATGAAACCATTTTATTGGTTGATCCAAATTATGCTAGATGTATTATCTTCTATTAAATGTTTTGGAACTAACATAAGTACATAAAACGTAATTATTAAATGAAACCAGTGTGTTGTGTCTGAAAAGCTGGAAAAACTAATCCATTCGCTTATCATCAAAATTTTATCTAATTATTCAAAATAACGTTACTTAATAAAATCTATTATGTAAAAAATTATACATTTTTAATTTGATTAATATTATTTCTAAACAATTAATATTGTTATCTAATCTTTATACCAACTTCCATTCATGAATACAAGTGAACTGTTTATGAAAACTATGATAACAAATGTTCCCGACCAATGAGTTTAAACTCTATAACTCATCCAAAACCCATAAATGAACATAATAATACAACTTTGAATATTATTAATTTATTAAAGGTTATTTAACTGTAAATTAATTATTCTAATATGGTTATATATGACATTAATGTGATGAAATCATTTAGATACACTGCAAGGTAAAATTCTAGAACCTAACATCCTTTCATTGAGTTCTCCCTATTTCACTCCATTTTTGGAATGGTTACTCCTTAAAAATAATTTTTTATTCCTTATAGTACCTTTAAAAGGATATACCCATTTTCCACTAGAGTTTTTTTCAATCAATTTGTTTTTCAAAAAGAACTCTTCTTCCAAAAACACACCTTTTACTTCTCACTCATGGTTCATGGTTCTTGTATGTAGTTTGTCATTACCTATTCCTTTTTAGATATCAATGATAATTAATGTATTCCCATTATATAATAAAAATTCTATTTCATGGGTAATTTATGTTCAATATTAATATATGTTTTACATGGAATTTAGGACAATGAAAATGTTATGATGTGATGGGTGCACCTGGAATTATATAGCACAATATGAATGATTGAATGTTATAGGTGAGACAGAAATTATAAAGCTCTATAATGATTTGGATAATTTGATGAATATAATGATTTATTTCTAAATGATGTGTAAAAATAATTCTATATTTGTTCCCAACTATGTGGGTAGTGGTCCACTAAGACATGATGTTTCATTTTTATGCATTTCCACATTTCGTGTCATTTATTAATTCCTGCAATCATTTTTTTATGAACATATGACCATGTTATGATTTATGATCACATGTTGATATATTGTTCATATCTATCCTATTATTGGAAATTTTTATCACCCATTTTTTTTGTATATAAATAGGTAAATACTTTTACTAAATATTATTCAAGGGATAATAAGAAGCTAGTGAAAAAGGAATTAAATAAATGGTCATGTTTTATATTATAAAAGTTATGTACAATCCATGTTGTCCAAGAAAAAAAACATTTGGATCCTGGTTGTGTAATTTTATTATATAGTTTTTCTTTAAAATAATTTAACAGTAATGTATGGAAAATAAGGGTCTCTATTTTTGGTATCAGAGCATGGTTTAGTTTATTTGGGAATTAGGATTAGTGAACCCTAGTAAAAAACTCTTGTATGAGACTAAGTAAAAATGTGTACACAAGAAACTTTACTGAATATAGTAATCCCATAAATCAAAATTTCAGAGTAATTATCACAAATGAATAATAAATTTATTCATGAATCATTGACTTATGTTTGGTTCTTACCTATTATTATTTAAAAAATGATGGGAACTAGGATAAACGAGGCAAACAACCCATGTAAGGGACAATTAAATGATTGTCAGAATGACATCCCAAATGCTATGGTAGGTGGAGTATAAAACATCATTGTGATTCTTACAAAAACATATTGGGTTTTGAATAATAACCTGAATAATGAGGAACAACCTCCTTCACCAAAGTGGGAGAAACTCGCTATCACATGTTTTATGAGGCAATGACGACTGACATTTAGTGGATCTTCTGAACCACTAGTTATAGAAAAATTGATCAAATCCTTGGAGAAGATAATTTTTTCATATCTATTTCTACATGTCGAAGGTGACACTGTCCTTTTATTGTCTAGATGGAGAGGTTGATAAATGGTGGATGTTGATTAAGAGCACCAAGATAGGAGACGAAATTGAAGATATGTAATAGGATGACTTTAAGATCACAATTTTTAAGAATTATTTCCCACGAACTATTCATATGAATATGGGGAAGGAATTCATAGAGCTCAAGAAAAAGAAAATATAATATTTCACAACCTATGAAGATAATTTCACAATGATTGCATTATATGCATTAGGATTTGTTATCAACAATTATAGAAAAATTGATAGATTGTTTAGTGGATTAAAACTACACATTAAGAAGGCTCTTGAAACTAGTGACTTTTGGAGTTATTAATATTTTTTCGATGTTTTTCCAATGTAGAGATAGAATTTGGAGATTGGACCCATGGTTATGGTGATAAGAAATGAAAGGTGGAGTTTTAGGCTAGATGATATAATGAAAAAGGTGTAAATAAAACTCATCCATCCACATATAAAAAATATGGGAATAAACATCATGAGATTTTCCTCAAAGGGACTGGGAAATGTTTCAAGTGTGTGATAGAAGACCATCAATCTCATGAATATCTGAAATACATGAAAAGGAAAGAGAATATGGTGGATGAAATTAGAGAACCACCTATGGTGTGATGCCACAACTATATTGATCAATGGAACTATGAAAACGAGTGCAATAATCCTTAAGTCCTAGTGGGAAATCAGTGTTAGAATCCACCAAATCAAAAGGAACATGGTAAGGATTATTCCATCACTACTAAAGAAGTTGAGATTGAAAATGAAGTCTCACATAGTACACTTCATATTCACTCATGTCTGGAAAAGGTCTTATTTGATTCTTGTTCTAGGAATTCTATTATATCATGAGATTTTTCAAGATCTATAGAATTGAATCCCTAGAACCATGAAGTATAAAAATATTTAAAAACACAAAGTGGTTAAATCATTAAAACCCATGTGTTAGATTTTTCTCATGTTGGCATATGGGGGGTTCTTCTAGTGAATATCGTAATACTTATTTGGTTGAATGTGATGTTATTATGGGAATGGATTGGATATCATTATATTAAGCACACATATACTATCTGGAAAATGAAATATATTTTCATATTCCGAACCATCATTTGCTTAAATAAAAATTCATAGAGGATCATTAATATTCATTGAATATTCCATCAATGGTGTGGGTGTTGATTCCCTTTGAAGAATCATTCCTCGCTCAACTGGTTGAGTCAAAGGAAAGTATTTAACTAGTGGAAATTTTCATTGTGAGGGAATATGATGATATATTTATTGATGTGTTACCCAGAATTCCCCTAGATAACGACGTATATTCTTTCATAGAACATATACCTAAAGAAACTCCGCTATCATTGTGTTCTTATAATATGACTCCTATTGAACTACTGGGGTCAATTATGCACCTAAAAGTGCATTTGGACAAAGGGTTTATACACCCAAGTGCCTCACAATGGGGTGTACTAGTTCTCTTTGTGACGAATATGGATGGAACAATGTGGCTCTAAATTGATTATTGGGAACTCAACATGACAACCATAATGAACAAGTATCATCTTACATGGATTGACAACTTGTTTGATCATTTAAGAAGAGCTCAATAGTTCTCAAAATTGGATCTTGATTCTTGTTATCATCAGCTAGAGGTTAAAAGGAGGATATTTATATGGCTTCCTTCGACACTAGGTATGGGCACTATTATATTCTGGTGATGCACTTCAGATATACTAATTCCCCAGAAATCATCATGGACTTCATTAGTAGGGTCTTTAGGCATTACCTCAACAAATTTGTGGTAGTGTTTATTCGGTGATATTCTCATCTAAACTAATATTAAGGAGGAACATGAAGAATATATAAGGTTTTTTAGAGACATTAAGGAAGTATAATATGTATGCCAAGTTCAGAAAGAGGGAATTTTGGATGTAGCATGTTATATTTTTGGGACATGTGATCACAATAAGAGTTTATTGTACCCTTACAAAAACAATGGTGATTGGGTAATGGACCAGTCCCTCTAGTATCGTGAAAATCCATAGATTTCATGGATTATCTGGGTACTACAGAAGTTTTTTGAGAAATTTAAAACAATATTCTATCCCACTAACTTTGTTAACAAGGAAATTGATGAATTATGTCTGGACAGATGAATGTGAGCAAATCATCAATGAGCTAAAGAGAAAGTTAATCACTCCACTTGTACTCACATTACTGAAAAGTGGAGAAATTTTTGGGATATACAGAGATGCTTCAAAGTAAGTATTTGGTTCTGTACTCATGAAAAATTACAATTTGATAGACTATATATCACAGTTGTTGAACATCCATGAGCAGAACTACCAGACACATGATCTGGAGCTGGTAGTAGTGAATATTTACTTGAAAATATGGCATAACTTCTTTTATGATGAGAAGTGTGAAATATACATAAACCAAAAGGTCATATTGTATATATTCACACAAAATGACCTCAACATGAATCAATGGAGATGGTTAGATATAATTAGGGACTATGATTTCTCAATTAAATATCATATTGGAAAGGAAAACATGGTAGATGAACTCTATGAAAAAAATAACCTGTTACTTTACCTAGGTTATGGATTGAGAAAGACCATATCTTTTTGGATAGGAAAAGGATGGGTTTAGAAATAATAAGGGAAAGGGATACATCCCATATTTCAAAAATTATTATGGAACCATCAATCCAATAGACTATTAAAAAGGCATAAGGGGATTATTTGGATTTACAAAAGACAGGGAATAAAGTAGTGGAAATAAAGCTGCAAGAGTTCCATATGGACGATGATGGTGGGATTTCATTTGGAACATAGATTTTTGTTCCTTCATATCCCAGGATAAAGAATTATCTATAGGAAAATTCATGTAGATCAGAATTCTCTATGAATCCAAGTAGCACCAATATGTATTGAGATCTATGAGACACTTCTAGTATAATAACTTGATGAAGTTTATTGTGGAATATATCTCAGGGTGCATGGTATGCCGGTAAGTTAAATAATAGAAACAAAAACCAAAGGGATGATGAATCTATTTTTTATAACCATGTGCAAATAGGATAATGTAACAACAGAATTTGTTAGTGGTATCTTGAGTACGTTGAAGGGAAATAATACGACATGGGTTGGGGTTGACTGACTCAATAAGACTTCCAATTTAGTTTCTATTCAAGAATATATCACTCTTGAACAACTTGAAATTATATATGTGAAGTAAGTTGGGAGACTTAAAGGTGTTAAACTGTCTATTTTCTCCGATCGTGACCAAATTTTCACATCCAAATTCTGATGTATTCTTCAACATTAATTGAGTACTGAATTAAATTTATGTTTGACCTATCTCCCCCAAAATGAAGGCTAATCTGAAAAGACTATTTGGAATCTTGAAGACATGATAATATCAAACTCTTTTTAATTCAAAGGTACATTGGATCATAATCTGAAATTATTGGAGTTCCCATAAAAAATAACTTCCACTCAACTATTCATATGGATATATGAGAATCTTTTTTTGGAAAGCGATGTAGATATCTAACCATTTGGGATGAAGTTGGGGAATGAAAGATAAATGGACCTGATCATGTGCAGGAGATGATAGAGAAGGTTCAAGAAATCCAAGAGACATATCAAAGCTTCTTAGAGTTGGAGAAAGAGCTATGCTATCAACCATCCAAGGGACTTAGAGTTTGATGTTGGAGATAAGGTATTCCTTTGTATATCACCATGGAAGGAAGTAATGTTGTTTGGAATGAAAGGGATGATAATCCCAAGGTATATTGGCCCCTTTGAGATCTTTTAACACTTGGAGTCATGGCCTATCAGCTTTCACTTACACTGAATAAAGCTCAATTTCATTATGTGAAACATGTGTCACTCCTAAGGATGTACATACCAAATCCTTCACATGTACTGAACTCAGAGGCGGTATAGCTGGAAGATGAACTCACTTATAAGGAGATGCTGGTACTGATCTCAGATTAGAGAGCTAAGGTTATATACAACAATACTATCCACCTTGTCAAAGTTAGTAGAAGATACCATAAGCATGAAGATGAAACATGGGAACCATATGATGAGATTAAAGAGAAGTACCCTCACCTATTTTTGTATAGTAAAATTTTGAGGGAAAAATTTCAAAATGGGAGGAACTGTAACAATCGAAAATTTTGTCAATGAAATTTTCCCTTCTTGTATTAATGCCATAATCAATCACAATCGAAAATAAAAAGCCAAACCCTACTTATATGAGCTACTATGTGACCATTAAACCTAAATTTTCCACTTTTGTGATTTGAATTTCAAAAATATGACATAGAAGATTGCAATCAGTAAGATGTTTGGAGTCTAATAAGGAAAAAATAATTTTTTGAGGAATAGTTGACTACCCTTTGGAATAGTAACATACTATTATGAATAGTAATATGACCATATTGAACAGTGTGTCATCCAAAATAATATTACCATCACCCATGACATATTGTATAAATTTTTGGTATCTTTTATGTGATAATATAACCACAGTAAAAGTATTGGTAGTTTTGTATGTCATAAATAATTAATTATAATTAATTAATTACTTTAAAATAATATTTTCATAACATTTATTCTAAAATTAACAATTCTTTATCTTCTAGTTAGAAGATAATTTTATAAGACCTTATGTAATTTTTGAATGATTTATATAATCAGTTTTAATTTTAAAGTATGTATTTTTCATGTAAATAATGAATTTAATTGAAAATTTAATTAATCATATTTAAAACATTATATTTATAAAATGGTGTTCATTTTTGTATTCTATGTGTATAATAATGTTTTGGGTAAAATTTTGTGATTTTTCAGAAATACATGATTTATGGTGAATTTTAAAACACATTAATTTACAGTATAAATACATTATAATTTTAATCCATTATTACTAACATCATAAGTTATGTAAGAACCCAAATATATTACCCACATGCAGTAATTACTATTTTTGTTCATCCAACACTCACTATTTATTTTCATTATGGAAATTAATAAACTAATGTTTAAAATATTTGGAAAACACCCCTCCCCTCCACTGTAAATACCACCCACCAAAACCTCATTTCCTAACATATCTGATGTTTAATGACTTTCCCAATTCCTGCCCAGACCTCTTCCCATGCTCCTACACCATTACCATAAACTCTTGTTTTTATAAAAATACTATACCCTCTCCCATAAAGAGTCTCTAAAGGAGTTAAATTCAAGAGGAAATTCCCCCTCTCTTTTCCACTAATTTCCATTCAATTTCACGTTCTTTTCTTAATATCTTCCCACCTCTACTCATCTAAATGTTAGTTAACTACATTTTCATAAATATAAGGTAATTATATGATTCTAATTAGAAAATATATCATCAAACCCCATTCTTATCTTCTTTTCATTTTAGAAAGAAAAAATGTTGTTCGTGAGGTGTTAATTATCACCAACCAGAATGACATGTTTTCACTTTCCTTTACCACATTCAGATATGGTCATGAAACCATTTTTAGGGTCGAACTAGATTATACTATATGTATTATAATATATTTAATGTTATTTAAATAAATTATGTCCATAATACTAAATCCTTATCTGAAACTATTATGTTGTTTTTGAATACCATCCAAAATAGATCAATGCACTTATCATCAAAATATTATCTAGTGATTAATCTTCATGGAACATAATAAAATCTATTATGAGTTCATTTATAATTGTTTAATGTCACTAATATTAGTTCTTAAAAACTATTGTGGTTATCCACTCTTTATACCAACATACATTTTTGGATACAAGTGGACTGTTCATGAAAACTATGAAAATGAATGTTCTTGAACAATGAATTTAAAATCTATTGCTCATGAAAATTATCATAAAATAACTTTAAAAAACAATAATGAATCTCATTAATATTTATAATTTTATTTAATTGTAAATTAATGAATATAATGCTATTATACAGGAAATTAAATTGAATAATGCATTCAGATACAAGGTAATAATAAAATTTCAAACCTAATTTTCTTTCTTTGGGTTCGCCCTATTTCCCTCCATTTTCTGTATAGTTACTCCATAAAATATTTTTTCATAATTATTTTACCTTTACTAGGATATATATTATTTCCACAAGATTATATAACATATTAAATGTATTCCAAAAGAACTATTATTTCAAAAACACACCTTTTACTTCTCACCCAAGGTTGATGGTTCTTCCAACAAGTATGTCATTCCCTAATTCTTTTGGGAAACCAAATATTATCAGTGTATTATTATGAGATGATATAAAATCAATTATGTGGTTTAATTATGTTTATTATTTTATTTATTTTCTATGTGGTGTGCAATATAATGAAAATGGAATGATTTAATGGGTGAGCCCAGAATTACACAGTGCTCCATTGCAATGGGTAACGATATTAATATAATGGTTTACGGTGTAAAGACCTGCAAATTTCAAGGAAATTTTTTTCTTAATTTTCTTTGGAATTTTACAAGAGCGAAGCTTCAGACGGCACCTGATTCCGAGGCCCGGTGTGCCCGGAATCAATTTCCGAAGTTTGGCTCGGGTACGTTCAGTGAACGGACGAGCGGGTTTTTCTATCTTTTGAACCGGCGCCCGGAATCGAATTCTGAGGGCACCGATGAAATCGCAGCGCCGGTATTTGCTTAGAAATGCCTCTTCCGGAGTTGCGTTTGCTCAGACGTGGTTTTTAAATTTTGCGGCTTTAAGTTAGAAATAAAATAAAGTTTGTGCGACAACTTTATTTTATTTCACTTAAGCTGCTTGGAAGCCACTTGAAGCCACTTAAAGACGGCTTGAACTGAGTTGAACTGGATAGGATGCTATCCAGAAATATCCTACCCCTTTGGTAGGATATTTGTGAGGCAGGGCCCGCACGAGCCCCGCCGTTTCTTTCGCTAAGTAACGCACCCGCGAAAACCCGTCAAAGTAACTGAAAAGTCAACCGACGCGTTTTCTTTAATTTCTTAACAGACCATTTAATTGGGCGGTTTATTTCGTGAATTAAATGGGCTGTTTTATTCGTTGAATTAATTCAACGAATTAAATGGGTCGTTACTTACGCGTTTTGCGTTTGTTGGCAAAATAATAAAATAGACAACTTGTCTATTTGGGAGGATTGCTATCGTTGTGCAATTCCTCTGAACCTCCACTCTCCCCGCGAAGAACGCAAAGAACGCAAAGAACGCGAAGAACGCAAAGAACGCGAAGAACGCCGGCGACCGAAATTCGACGACGCACACCGAGATCTGCGACGTCGACGAGCTTTACCCGCGACGTTCTTCGGCGACGCCTCTTATTCTGCGGCCGATCCTCGTTCGGCAACTAAGGTGAGAATTGGATCTTTTCTTCTCCCTTTTTAATTTCAATATCAACGGATTTAAACTAATTAATTCCGTTTGATCTTGATCCGGAGATTGGCGACGCGACGCCGGAGACCGCGACGACGCGACGATCCCCCTTCTTCCGCGACGAGCGATTCCGCGACGACCTCTCGTCCGACGACGACGACAAGTAAGGGTTGTTGGAATTCTTTTTAAAAATCCCGTGTTTATTCTTTTGAAATAAAGAACCCGATCACAAAACAATTTTAATTTATTTAAAATTGTTGATTGGTTTTTTCTTGTTTCTCCCGTTGATTATGACTAACGCGGAGGGTGCGGGTCTAACGAACAAGACCCGACAACCCTCCGCCGGTCTTCCCTTTTTGTGCGGATTTGGCGGACGACGACGAACCGCGCGGCAGGGGCGATCTGTTGATCCCGCAGTGAAGGTCAGCCCCCGGGAGGAGCAACGGCGCAGACGGGAAAGGAATCGGGCCACCGGAGCATCTCCGGCGGCCCGCGGAAGGCGGCGGCGGCGCGGGTCGCCGGCGCGGCGGCGCCGGCGACCAGAGGCGGCGGCGCCCGGCGCGCCGCCGTGGAAGAAGTCCGCCGCGGCTGAAGCCGCGGCGGCGGCGGCGGCCGGTTCCGCGGCCGCGCGGAACCGGGAACGGACGCGGCGGCCCGGCCGCGTCCGCGTGACAGGCGGCCCCCCGCGGGGCCGCGTTTCGCTTGAGCCGCGGGTCAAGCCCGCGGCGCCCTCCTTCGGCCGCTCGGCCGAAGCCGAGCCGGCCGGTCCGGTCGGCTGGGCCGCGCCCAGGCCGGACCGGACCCGGCCTAGCCGGGTCGGGCCGGGTCGGGCCGACCCGGTTCGGCCGACCCCAGGGGGGGGGGGGGGTTCGGGCCGGGTCGCCCCGGGCCCAGAACCCCCGTTTCGGGCCTTCTTCGGTCTTTCGCCCATATCTTGGGCCAGGGACGTCCGATTGACGAACCGTCAGCGGCTACGCGATCCTTGGATCGAGACGGTCGTTTCGGTATATTATACTCAAGGTTTCGAAAGACTTTGGGTTCGGCCGGGTTGGTTCGTACACGAAACCAACCGGGCCCTCGGAGCGGAAACGCTCATAACTTGAGCTACGGACGTCCGAACGACGTACCGTCAGCTGTGGTAGTTTCCTCTAAGTGAGACGGAACTTTTGGCATACTCCGCCCGAGGATCGGGTACAGGCGGAGTACGGTCGGGTTGGTTTTGACCTAAAAACCAACCGGGCCCCTGGGACGAAAATGCCAATAACTCTCAGACCGGGCGTCCGATTGACGCGACGTCTGTCGCGTTGAGATCCTGTTGTCGATACGGAACTTTTGGATACATCAACTTGGGACTACGTGTCAGTTGATGTATCAGCCTCTCGGCTCGTGGAGCGGACCCTCCTAAACGAGCTCGCTTTGTGCGGGAACCCTAGCGCTGGCTGTGACTTCGATGACAGAGCAGAGATCCTCCGTGGACTGCGACGACGGCAGAGCAGAGATCCTCCGTGGACTGCGACGACGGCAGAGCAGAGATCCTTCGTGGACTGCGGCGACGACAGAGCAGAGATCCTCCGTGGACTGCGTCGACTACTGCACTCAGCGATCCTACGTGGATCAGTGCTACCGGTTCTGTGTGAGCCTCTGCCTACAGGTTCTGTGTGAGCCCGATCCTACGTGGATCAGTGCTACCGGTTCTGTGTGAGCCACTGCCTACAGGTTCTGTGTGAGCCCGATCCTGTGTGGGTCTTTTGCAGGTGTTAGTACCTATCGATCCTTCGTGGGTCCGACGACTTAGATGGATCAGTGATCATCTTTGACGTCATCTGAAAAAGTATACCTGGTTGAGCTGAATCTTATGTTACTCTCCTTTGTGGATTGTGTTGAACTATCCTATGTGGATTTACTGTTTACTCTCCTTTGTGGATTGTGTTGAACTATCCTATGTGGATTTTACTGTTTACTCTCCTTGTGGATTTGAGTCTTGCTTTCCTTTGTGGATTGAGTTGTTCTTGAGCTCGTGAGCAGAGCTAGAATTGGGGACTTAGGTATATGTATGGGCATATACCTAAGTCGAGTCAGATGTTACTTCGTGATTGCATCTTTCTTTTGTGCTATATCCTTTGTGGATTTCGGGAGACCTTCGGGGGTCTCGGGGTCCTTACTGAGTAGTTGTACTCACCCCTGCACGGGTTATGCCCGCACCTTGTTGTGTTGGTTGCAGACGACGGACAGCGCTGATCACGGTTGGGGCGTGGAGCAGGACGGTACCTAGAGGTGGACCACTGGGCGGGACGTGCTCGGAGCGGACGTGGGACCCGAGGAGCCTGGAGGCTATCTGTACCCACCCTTCAGGTGGGATTGCCAGTGGACGACACGAGGCCGCCGTCTTTTCTTCAGTTGCTGTACTTTACTTTTCACTTGTACTTTACAGTTGGGCTTGTATTTCCGGCCCCTTTACTTTTCTGAACTTTACTTTCCGCTTGCTGACTCTGTGTGGTTGTTACTTATAAAGGCAATGCCTTCCCTGTTTACTGGGATTTTACGCCTTGGTGCTAGTCGCCAGCCCCTGGCCTATGGAAGGCGGGCTTGGGGTAGTCACGGCACGGGCCCCGAGGACGGGTCGTGACATACGGTGATATTTTGTGTCAGAATTATTCAAGATTGGTCCATAACTTTATTTTTTTAGTTCACCTCTATGACATGATGCTTCATATTTATGCATTTCAACATTTCGAGTCTTTTATTAATACTTACTATCATGTTCAAGAACCTATTTCAATGTTAGGGTTATTCCCAACAATTATTATATTTTTCATATCTATCCTCTTACTAAGCTTCTATATAACCCCTTTTTTATGTATATCTTATGGTAATTACTTGTACAAAGGATTATTCAAGGAATTATAATAATCTATTGAAGAAATAATTAATTAAATGTTTACGTTTTCTATTCTAAAAGTTATGTATGATCATAATTTTCCAAGATAGTAGACCTTTGGATCTGGGTTGCATAATGATATAATTTTTGTTATCATTAAAAGGATGAATTATGAATGTAAGGAATTTTGGGGTCTCTATAATGTATGAGTAGTTAAATTGTGTATGACCTTTGTATTTTATCAAAATAGATAATTTTTTGATATATAAGTGGATGCGTTGATTTTTTAAAGCCTCGAAATTATATATTAGCAGGATTTCATTGGTATTTATTATTATAAAATTTATTAGGTTTAGTATTGTAATTTATATGAATGATTCTATAATCATAACAGGAAAATAGGTGTTTTATGGTACTAGAAGCATTATCCTAGAATAAATATAGCAACAACAAAAATTCATTGTGTGAAATTCTAAAATTGTAGAAAGTTAAGTTCAAAACAAAACAAATGGTGATTAAATGGATTGGTGATGTCGTATAATTCATCCCGATATTAGATAATTACTTGGTTGAGTAATGTATGACTATGAAGATCTTATAGAATATAAAATAATAGAATTTTTTGAATACTATGTTTTTTTTCTATAAATATAAAAGTGGGGTAATTGTTTAGTGGATAAAACATTTGAAAATAAATATTCATCTATTTCATTATATTATACCACAATATGGGTACATAATCCTCATGTTTTTTATCTATATATCCTCATATAATATTAAATTGAAAATTTTCTTCAATGAGGTAGAGTACTTAATTTTGTGATCCACGTTTCTCATACATGAATATTACATATTTATAAAATTATTCATCACATTAAATGAAAAAAATAATTGAGAAACATAACATTTTAGTGTCTTTGAAATCTTGTAAAATGATATTCTAATCTGGAGAAATATATTCATCATCTCTAAAAATATATATTCTCACATAGTACTCCTCATAGTAATACCCTAACTAAACAAATATTCCCAATAATATGGAAGGAAATAAAAGAAAAGGTGATCTCAGAAGCGTAGAAAGGGTAAACATAAGATATTTCAATATAATATCATATGAAATCTTAATAAAAGAATAAGATTATGTGATCATGAATGAATCATACAAATACCATACCCAACCTTTTATGGATCACAAACAATATTAATTGAAAATTAATTTATCATTTCAGAAAAAATGGGAAATGTGATGGAGAATTCATCATAAATAAATCACAAACCATTATATCATATCACAAAGTATGGACCTATCATAAATATAGAAAACCATTTCATAATTAAAATAATACTAATAAGACAATAAATATAGTAGATTTTGAATTATCACATGTTTCCCACTGCAGATAAGGATGTACCTATTTCCCATTGTAGATCTGGACACACATATTTCAAATTGTGGTTGCGGATGCACATGTTTCCAATTGTGGATTAAAAAAAATGTTTTATATAGTGTATCAACTATATTTACTTATTTCCCCTCATTAGAGAATGAGATATAAATCTTTTCCTAAGTAATTAGAGTGTGACATAGGTACTTTCTATTTATGGTTATAATTTGCCCATTGTCCCTTATTAAAAAATGACCACCATGAATAGTAATAACCAAACTAAAATCCATTGTAATAATGTTTCAACTATCACATAATTAAAATCATACATATTGTTTAAAAGGATGTTAATCAATTCTTCATATAATATACCATAAAATTAAAATGGTTTCCTAAACATTTGTTCATACTATAATCTGTGGAAAATATATATGTTTCATTATCAATTAATCATTTCATCATAGTATAAATTGTGAAAAGAAAAATGATTCCAAAAATTTATATCATGGTATAACTAAACTGGAAAATGAATTTTTTGTGATTGGTAATTTGAGATAGGATCCCATCCCAAATAGCCATTTTTGAAAGGATCCTATGGCAAATAATATTTTCATGTATAAAAAATATCTTTTACATTGAGTGAATTCACCAGTCACAAATAATTAATTTTCCGGAGAAAATCTAACTGTTTCCAAAATGTAAAAAAATGAAAAAAAATAAAATTATAGAAAATTATAAAATTATAAAACATAAATAATAAATAATAAATATAAAAAATTTACAAAATATTAAAAATGAACAATTTAGAACTGTAAATATATCAATTAATAAAAATATTACAAAAATAATTGTACATTAAATTGTTTTACAAAATAAATGTGATAGAAAATATATAAATCAATAAGGGGGTGGTTCAACTACATGAGGTGGTTGAGGGAAGTCCATCCCAAAAGCTGGTGTCAGAAATCACATTTACCCCATAGTCAACTCATGTTTTTACTACTTCCTTTGAAATATACCATCATCCTCATGTTGTTGGTGTCAACAGAGATCTCACCGAACCTTACGCATGGTATTTGTATGCTCAACCTAAGAATGAAGCTATTATGAATACTTTTCTACATATGAAAAGGAAGTCCAAGAACACCTCTTGAGCTGGATGATGAAATCACAATGGTATATTAATAACTCTTCAGCGTCAATTGAGAGTTTAAACAAACAACTCTACATTCCTATATGGAATAATGAATCACCTACATCAATGATGCATCCTCAAATCCTAATGAACTAGTTCTCTAATCTGCATTTATGGTATGAATCTCATCCTATGTTAGAGAATCCATGGGTCATATTAATCCTTTAATTTTAATTTTAAATTAAAATAGATAAAATATTATTCTCCATTATTTTTTAAAATAAAAAAAAAACATACCATACTTTAAATCTAAAGAACACATATAACCACTCTTGTGATAGGATCATTGTACATCATCTATTAAAAATCAACCTCTATGATATCAGGAAGTTATAATTATTATATTATTACAAAATAAATAGTATAATTTTAATGTTATACAAATTATTTAAAAATATTTTTCCCATATGTCGATGAAGCGTACATAAAGTTAAACTTCCTACTTGATGAGTCACATCCCGCCTCACCTAGTATTATTAACATAATGATGCATTCCTCTAAAAAATACCCCTAATATAGTATGAACATAATACATCCCAACTGAGAAAAGATATATAATATAGTTATTGGACTCAACAAAATTGATTAAAATCTATATCACCCACTTTCCACGTGGTTATCCACTTTAGATTGTGCAAAAATCTAGTGCAATGCTCACGCATACAGACCTCCTTGGCCTCCTAGATTGAGGTATTCACTCTATCATAGATCGGATACCATAAAACATACAAAAAATCGTTAACATAATTTCAATAATTAAATAACTTTCAAAATAATTTTTTTATATCCATTCCATCCAATGATCAATCATGGGGTGGTGAACAAAAATGGGAATCATATCCCTTGTCATCCAAACACTAAATAATTAATACAATAATATAAAACTCCCTAGTGTAAAAAATATGTGAAAAGATAAAAAATAAATATAAACAACTTATTTAAAATTAATGGAAACTAACTAAAATACATAACTAAAAATACATCCTCAAGTTTGGATCAAACTGAAGATATAGACATTTCTCGAGGATATTTTCAAAAACCATCAATCTCAAAATACCACAACCCCTATGATTCAACAATAAATTACTAGTATCATGAGGTAAAAATGATTAAACATCAAGTCTCGTCACTAGGTTGTGTAGCCTCATCTAACTCATGAATCATATCAGATAAAAGGCCATCGAACACATCAAATATGAAATGACTATTTTCATAAAATAGTTAAAAACATTATTATATATATATATTATGTGAGTATAAATTCAATTTAATTGTTTCAATGTTCATCCCCATCATTATCATCATATATTAATGTGTTAATATCTTCATATTCCTCCTCGATATTATGAATTGTTGTAAGAGTTTCATCCTTACCATATCATTTTAATTAAAATTTATTTGTTACATCAATAACATCATCATCACCATCTACCCATAAGTATCTGGTTTCATCATTGATATTTAGGTGACATCATATAAAATATGGGTTTTTATTTTTTTCTTGAAAATTTTCAATTCCTTGTACTTCATCTAGACTATATTCACACTGGATAGACAAATTCTTTTGATTTTCACATTTATTATGCTTTCCCAATCACATAACTATTTTTAAGGACAAAAGTACATTTGTGTAATAAATTTTATGAAACCAATGTTCCAATGAAAAATTTTATTTTTCATCAGGAAGGATTTTTATTTAATATTAATGATTCCATGGTGCGGATGAACACACACCCATCTATCAGTATCCAACTAATGAAATCTAAACACCATTACATAATAATTTACATATTAAAATAGTTTAATTATTTATTCCATCAAGCCATTAAAATTGAATTCACTTCGTTTATGATGAGATCCTCTCAAGAAAACAACAATATTCATTGTTTTATGATTCCCCATATGCACATGTATGAAATCAAAAACCATTCATCACATATGGATTATAAGATTTAATCATATTCAATGGTGGGTTTCTCTACACACATAATCAAATATGTATTTCATAAACATGATGATATACATTATAAATTAAAAAATATTATAAATATAAGAGGTAATAAATTGATTTTTTATGTTCAAATTTAAAAAATTGAATTTACTTGTTTTTGAAACCATTAAAAAGATTACTTTGTCAAAATTATGCAAGATCTACTGGTTGAATTTGTGGTAACCATTTCATGATACGAATATCATAAAATGTATATATAAAACTATATTAATTTAATTTTAATAATGTATCGGACATGTGATTGGGTCACTCACTATTTCAATGGTGTAATTCCATTACTGTTAATAAAATTGTTTGTATTATCCTGGCAATTTTGATCATATGAAATCCATCATTAGTGAAATACGCCAATGGAAAATTCATAAAACATTTGTATTATCCATCGAATTTTCATTATACCAATGATTTTTTACGTACATTTTTCATAAAAATCTGCAAGAATCACTTGTATGGGTACATCCATCAAAACTATACAAGACGTCTATAATTTTTCACATGCTGGAAATATAACATCAAATGTACATTTGAATCAAACAAAAATAGCTAATTTTTTTATTCCAATTTAAATAAAATAAAGAAAATATTCTAACAGTATACTAACTGCATCATAGTCTACTATCACCATAAATATTTCATTAAAAAAAATTGAAATTTATATTATCACATCCCAAATCATATAATTCAACAAACCTCTAATTAAAATTAGTGAATATATTTCCATTATAACATGACATTTATAAATTTTTAATATTGAAATATATCCATTTTTGAAAATTCAATACAAATTAAAAATATAACTATTTGGAAGCCTGAGATATGAAATATAATTAAAAAATAATAACTTATTTTCTTCGGAAAATGTATTTGTTGCTTTTAGATTCATTGAATTTAGTAATCTGTAATTTAAAAAATTTTATGTTCAGATCACCTATAAATTTTGGAAACATCTAATCGTGTCATTAAAATATATTTGGTCTTACAAGGTGTGTCCAAAAATATATGAACTATTCAATTATAATAGATATTTTAGAAACTCATGGAATCCAACATGTCACAAAAACAAAACATTAGACTAGTATCAAAAAACCAAAAAAATCTATGTTTTGTATCATATTATTATTTCAAACTTATTTCTATTTTTTGTTGTTTTAGAGTTGGTCAAAAGGTAATTTGAGGTAATGAAGTGATAATATATTGCAACTCGCTACATGGGATAATTTTTTGATGTCCATTTCTTTAATTGATCATTTTTTGAAATGATATGTATTCATCCAAAAAGAATTATCAATAGGTATAAATTTTCAATTAAATTAAAAAAACATGGTTTTTTCCATTAAAGACCATAAATTCTTTTATATCAGATATTTAGTTTTAAAATTATTTTCAACCATCAAAACTCCATACATATAACATGTTATATGATGGAAGGTACATGTTTTCCGCATTAATGCACCTTCCATTAGGAAATTTTGTTTCATAACCACATAATTTTTATTCACATCAATACTCTACAATAAATTTAATATATCAATCAATAACTTCCAAAGAAAATCGATATTGATTTTTGTGTTTTATATAATTAATAATTTCAATAATATATATGGCTCATTCATTAATATACATGGATGTAAATTTTATAGAGTTATTAAGATGGACTAATAAGAATTTTTACTACCATAAAAACAAAATGGATAGGAACCATCATTAGAAAGACCGAATCGCACGTTTTGATATTTTGTATCCAAAGTAATATGTCAATGCTCAAAATTTATCCAGGAATGACTATCCCAAGGATTATTTAACATTTTACAAGTTGAAATATTATTTTTGTTCCATAAAATCAATGGAATTGTGTTTTTAGACATATATAAATTTTTTAATATAGGTGTAAGTGTAAAATAACACAACTATTTTACATGAATCAATCCATAATTTCCTAGTTGAGATGTTTTGTACCTCCATTGTCCACATGTAGGAAAACTAACTAATGACTCATTTTCACCATAATTTTAGACGAATTCATATGAATATTTATATATATTTTGATAATCACAACCTAAATTACAAACCAACCTCATGAACTCATAAAAAATTATAGGTAACAGATTTCTATTAGGTATTACTAAATTATCAATGAAGGATATCTGATCAAAGGAACTATTTGACATTCCATTATCTGATATAATAGTATTAAATTTTTCAACCACTTAAAATTTAATTATCTTATAACCATGATATAATGAATCCTATATAGGATTCAACAAATCATAATATTTAGTAGGTTCTAACTGACTGTAGGTTCTAGTTGTAGAATAAATGTGTGATGTATTTTTCCCAACTAGGTTTTTTTATCATGATTGTTGATCAATATAATATCTAAATGATGATAAAATCTTTGACCAATGGAATTGAATCAAACAAAATAGAAAACAGATAAAACAATAGAACAAGATTTATGATCATCACATATTATTTATAATTATCTGAATCAATACTATAAATGCCATTATTGAATTCCCTATATGCTGATGGATCTGACAATATATCTATATTGCACCATCATTGTGTGGTAAGAATCAAAAGATAATTCCATCTAGAATTGATCCAAATGTGGTCCTAAAAACATTGAACATCACCAAAGCAACCTATGGGTCATAGAATGAGAGAATCCTATTTTATGAACCGTATTCCATTTATCACCAGGAAAATCACTTATAAAGTATTCTATATGATCTCTCTTGACATGAGAGTTGGAGGTTGTGTAAGAATATTCTCTATTATTAGGGGAATTCTTGGAATATGAGATTTATAAGGCGTGGTATAAATCTCAAAAAAAAATATGCACATCTAAAAAATGAATTAGCTATCATAGAGAGTAATATAGTTGTGTTAATATACCACTAGGGTAAAAACTAAATGATTGAACACATTTTATTTATTATTTATTTAACCACTGCATAACCCCACATCATATATAAATAATATAATAATTATTTATTAATATGTGCTTAACTTGTGATTTAAATTAAATACTATTTAATCCGATAATATTTATTATTTCTCAACTGAAAACTAAACAAGTTCTTCCATTCCACCAAAATTACTTATTGAGCATGGATTAATGGAAATTTATTTATTTAATAAGTAACCCATCATTATTATTCAATAAATAAATGAAATTTATATTCCCTAAATACAAAATAAATATATATTATATATTTTACTCTTAATATATTCTCTCCAGTAATTGGTGATAAAATAAATGAAATCAAAAAAACATGAATAATGTATAAATCCCATGCGGGAATAATATATTTTTCATTATGCTAAATAATATAAAATATTACATTATTTAATAGAGATTAAGGATTAATGTAGTGGGTGACCCTCTAGGCATCATTATTAGTGGAATTAATTCAATAATTCAATTGTTCAAGGTTAGAATATTGAAATATTCCAAGACACTAATAGAGAAATAAGTTAAAAATTGTAACATCTTATATTTTTTAATTTAGTCTAAAACCTCTACTGTATATTGAATTTCATAATTGCTGGTTATAGTAATTAATTTTTAGTGAATTGTAACACAATTTTGAGAGTTTTATAAATCCAATATCATTTTTTATAGTTTTATAGTATTAACCAATGCCATAGGTGTTTGAAAGGGGATTTGGGATAATTAGAGGCCCAAAGGCCTATATTGGATGTTTCAGGTCAAGTCGCATGGTTGGGGGGAAAACATTTATCCGTTTCCATTTAACTATGTGT
The DNA here is from genome assembly GCA_963277665.1 of Viscum album. Classification (NCBI taxonomy): domain Eukaryota; kingdom Viridiplantae; phylum Streptophyta; class Magnoliopsida; order Santalales; family Viscaceae; genus Viscum; species Viscum album. The sequence continues at coordinate 1,032,909,096 of OY728156.1, forward strand.
CTATTTTTTATTGTAATAATGGTTTTTCAGAAGAATTTCATGTGAGGTTTAGAACCATTGAGAAAAATCTATAGCTTTTGTAGTTGGATTCCAAGATGTTGGGTAAAACCATGTTGCAGGCCACACAGGTAGTGCCATATTGGCAATACCTATTATCTTCTGATTATCCCCTAAAAGAGGCTAATATTAATTGTTTATAATATAATATTCATGTGATTTATTAATAATATACACCATTATTATTGCATTTTACACTTTGAACATTATTTCATATTATGGTTGTAATTCCTTCTTAAAATGCACTATTACATGGTTCCTTCTTGAACATATCATAAAACACATAATGGTATTTAATTTATGTTTATATATTATTTTCAGGTCTTCCATGATATAAGGAACAATTCATTATTTTTGAGCACTTGTAGATTCAATTTGGATGACCACCAAAGTGGGATTTGAACCAACTACATTCTGGGTGAACTGATTTGGACAACAGCCCAATAAAAGAACTGTAGAGGACATAATCAAAGCCCAATGATTCTGAAAATTTAAATTAAGATATAGGATATAATTGGGAAATTTTCATTTAACCGTGACCCAGGAAAATTCGAATGTTTTAATGGTGTTCCAGGCGGCCCAAATTGATGATGAAATTCTGTGCCAGATTCTGAGGCCCAGAAAAACATCCCACCATATAAATAATATCTCGCAAAAAACATATTATTTTGGGCTGAAAATTTACAGGCCTTTGGAGGACATTCGTGGAAATATTTTATTCTTTTATGTCCCACTCAAATTCGTTCATCTAGAAGGTCCTTTCGGTGCGTCTTTCTGGTATATGAAAGTCGGATACCATTTTGGGGGAAGAGTGGAAATGTCACATCTCCATTAATTGTCCACCCACATTTCCCCAACACAATTAATTAAAGGCACATGGTATGATGGGGGATTGGCCAAATACTTCCAAAATTCTAATTTAATGTAGTAGTGGCTGAGGATTTAAAGGATATTGGAACTTTGTTTTCATTGTAATGTTATTATGCCAAGTTGTCTTTGTAATGTTCTTCCTTCTCATGTAAGTTGTTCAAATCACATTTGGTTTCAATTAATGTTATTATTCTTATCTGATTATGTTCTTTTTAATTTCACCTTGATACAGTTTCCTCAAGGTGTGAACTTGTTCACACCAAATCTTGTGATTTTGTTAACACAACGGTGGAGTGTTCGTTATTTTTTTGTTTTTACTTCTTCAATTCCACCCTCGTAAGTATATTTCCCGCTTCTATTGACAAAATGTCATCAATGGAGGGATAAATATTTAATGATTTTATCCAAAAGAGTATCAAGGGGATGAATTGGATGTTATTTATCACTCTCGAATGGTTATTAATTTATTTTATTTGAGTTTCATTCATTTAATGATATTCTCTCTTCCTCTTTCTTATTGAATTTATTCCCCCCACTTTCATGTGCTAAGTAGATCCTTAACTATGGAGTGCTCATGAAAATGATTCTACAAGTGTATAGACTATTATAATATGTTATTTATGGTTCTTAATAAGTAAGTGATGAGGTTGGTTTCAATTCATTTTATGAATCCTTCTCAAGATAAAGAAATTGAAATTCTAAAATAAAAAAATAATTCAACCAATCCACCCCGAGAAATAACCTAGAATCTACTCATTTTCTAATAATTTGAATTCACATAGATCATTATGTTCTATATTAAAACCATATAAAATCAAACCTAGTTGGCCACATCATATTCAAAAATCCATCTATTTTTATTGAGTGTCTAAAGGTTCTTCTTAGGTCTCTGGGGATTCAACAACCCAAGCTACACTGAAAGCGACCGGTTTAACCATAGAACATGGGTAAATTTGGGAGAAACCAAATTTTGGCACTATTTCTGGGGACCAAGTAATTTCCTTAGACCAAAAACCATCTTTTTATACCCTAATTCTTCTATTCTCACCCAAATTATCTTATCTTTTCTCTTTCTTGCTTTTTTTCTTCTGGTGCATTTCCGCCTACACCCGCACTAACTCAAACAGATTAGTTAGGGTGAAAACTCCTAAGATAGGGGAGTCATGTTCATATAAGGGATTGTTTACATTTGATCAAAATATTCTTCAAACTCCAAATTCACCAATTAAAAAAATTCCAATGGAGGTTCTTCAAATAAATCAAATGGTAAACCCTATGGGTGATCAAATGGGAAACCAAGTCCATGAAGCTCCAAACATAGGTAATGTGATCAATCAAACCATGAACTACTACCTCACCCTAGAATGGACCAATGCCCCCTCATGCATTAAACAAAATTCCCTTGGATATTCCAACTACATCTTTAAATCCCATGTCCTAAACCACCTTCTACCATTCCATGGAATGGGGTCTGAGATTCCCTACCTTCACATTAAAGAGTTCAATGACATTGTAAAAACCATGTGTCCCCCACATCAACTTGAATTAGCTAAAATGAGGCTATTTTCCTTTTCATTAATGTATATAGGTAAAAATTGGGTAACAAATTTGAGACCATCATCCACTAACTATTGGGAAAAATTACAAAGGGAATTCTACAAAAAAATAATTTCCCCATCACAAAGAAATAGCACTTCAAAAGAGCATCCAAATATTTTTTGAAAAAGAGGGAGAGTCAATATATGAAACATGGAGGAGATTCAAAGACACCGTAAATATAGTTCCACACTATGGTTTTCCTATTCCTGAACAAGTGAGAATTTTCTATGAAGGTTTGGGATCGTGGAACAAACAATTCATTGACATGATTTGTAATGGGACCTTTTAAAACAAATCACCAAATGATGCTTCTGAGTGTCTATAAATCCTTGCTGAACAAAACCATACATGGGGAACATCAACTTCTTCTGAAAAGCCACAAAGAAATACAGGAATGCATAAACTTAGAGAAGAGGAAAGCCTCTGGGCTAAACTCTTAGCACTCACTAGGAAGGATTAAGAGATAGTCCTCAGAAAAATCGATGAAATACAAACTGTAGACCTTGTTAGCACAATTTGTGACAAACATGACCACAAAACAGATGGCTTCCCAACTATTCCATCCATCAAGGATGTTCTTCTAGGAGGAAAAGCTGCTGAATTCAATGCCCTAAACATTCAAAATCCCCAATACATAAACACATTCAACCTAAGGTATAATGACCACCTAGGTTTCCGCTGGAGAGATAAACAACAACCTAGCCAACCACAGGGACAAAATCTGTACCCCCATCAGAACAAACAAACCCATAACTAGTTCCAAACCCAACCTATCCAACACCAAAAACCACCAATCCATCTTCAACAAACCATCCCACCTCCAAAATATCCCCTAAAAATCAATCTTCTCAAGCCCCAACCCAAGCTGTTCCACAAAGCTTACTAGAACAATTGTGAAAACAAATAAAGAGGATGAACTCAAAAGTCTCTTCCCTTAAACAAGAACTTCAAACCATCAAATCTAGAAAGGAACCCAGACCAACTTAAGCGGTACCATCCCCAACTTCAAGGGGAGAGTCAAGCTGTACTCAAACAACTCATGAACAACATAAAGCTGTGACTATTTTATGAAATGGGAAATCAACTGAAAAACCTGAACAAATAAGTGAAAAAACATGTGAAGCATCAAAATCTAATGAAAATTTAAATGAAACACAAGATAAAACTGAAAAAACTGATAACAATGTGAAAGAAACAACCCTTTAACAAACAACCCCCAACCAGAACCATTTCTTCAATGAATGAGGGGGAAAACCAAGCTTGAATTGAGTGAAACATTGAGGGAAATCATATCACAAGTCAAGTTTAACATTCCCCTTCTCAATGGAATCTGAACCATACACGCCTACTCAAAGTACCTTAAGGACTTGTGCACTTTTAAAAGAATATTTTCACATAAAAACCAAGTCCTTTTGGCTGCTAATGTGAGTACCTCCATTCAAGGGACCATTCATCCTGTGTTGAAAGACTCGGGTTTCCCTTACATCAATGTTGAACTAGGAGAGAGAAAATTTTTCAAGGCCTTCTGTGACCTAGGTGGTAGTGTCAATATCATATGATATGCTATGTACTGCCAGTTAGGCCTTGAAGAGCTCCAACCCACATCTGTCACACTTCAACTTGCTGATCATTGCAATAGGGCTCCAAATGGGATTTTAATGGAATTTCGGGTAAACGTTGAAAACTTCATCTACCCTGCTGACTTCATTTTCCTTGAAAACCATCAAAGACTAGTAAATAAGGAACAAATCCCAATCATACTTGGTCATCCATTCCTTGAAACTATCAACTACGTTATCCAAGTACGAAATGGAAACATGACTATAACCTTTGGAAACATGAGTCTAGACTTGAACATCTATAATGAAAGCTCACAAATATGGTATGATGAGGACATTGATGAAGTAAACATGATAGGAAGAAATGATAATGAATCCATAGAACATAAATCAATATTTGATGGATGTTTACGTCAGGATGAGATTGATTTACTTTGTTCACATGATGGAATTTTATCTCCTTGGATTGAATCATTTTCAAATTACACTTATGATGAAGTCATAGGTCCAAAAATTTGTGAAACCTTTCAGGAAACCAAATTCATGGAGACCAATCAATCTTCCTCCCCTAAATCTGATCAAACCAATATTGTAGCTAAAACTTCAATATGTGGGGAATCAATCCTATCTGAAACTCTAAAAAAAGAAATTGATATTGATCCAATGTCCCAATCCTCTGCTGAAATTTTGAACCATCCTGATCATGAATTGAAGGAAATTCTCACTGCACTCAAGAATGCCTTCCTAGGGGACAATCAAACACATCCTATTGTCAATTATTATTTTATTGAAGCCAATCACGAGAGGATGACTCTTTATTTCCTTAGGAAACATAAGAAATCCATTGTTTGGACCATGTCTGATATTCTTGGGATTAGCCCACTTATTGGGACCCATAGGATTGTTCTGGAATCTGATTCAAAGCCATGTCTTCAACCAAAATGGTGACTAAATACTTATCTCATGGTGGTAGTAAGCAAGGAACTTCTAAAATTGTTAAAAGATGATATCATATATACCAGAACTAAATTTGAGTGGGTCTTCCCAATCCATATGTTTCCCAAGAAGGTAGGAATCACAGTGATAACCAATAAGGATGGAGAGATTCTTCAAACTAGGGTCAGTAGTGGATGGAGGGTATGCATTGACTATAGGAAGCTAAAATCATTCACCAAGAAGGACCATTTCCCCTTACAATTAATTGACCACATCCTTGAGAGAGTAGAATGTCATGCCTTCTACTGTTTCTTAGATGGGTACTTAGGGTATAATCAAATTGAGGTCTCCCTAGAGGATCAAGGTAATACTACATTCACATGTCCATTCATCACATTTTCATTCAAACGCATGCCCATCGGGTTTTGCAATGCCCCTGGAACCTTCCAGCAGTGCATGATGGGAATATTCTCAGACATGGTAGGGGATTTTCTTGAAGTCCTCATGGATGACTTCTCTGTGTTTGGGGATACATTTGAGGGATGTTTGAGGAATGTGGAGAGAGTCTTGTCAAGATGTGAAGAAAAGAATCTGGTCCTAAACTGGGAAAAATTCCATTTCATGGTTAAATAGGGACTAGTTCTAGAGCATTTTGTCTCAGGTAGGGGGATGGAAGATGATAAATCCTAGGTTGACATAATTTTTAACCTTATATCACCCAAAAATATTAAGGAAGTGTGGCCATTATTAGGACATGTTGGTTTCTATAGGAGATCCATCAAGGAATATAGTTGAATCTCTCGTCCACTTCGTGCTCTCTTAATAAAGGATGACCCATTTGTTTGGACAGAAAGCTGTGAGAGGTCATTCTCAATCCTCAAATCATCTCTCACCTCTCCTCCCATTTTGAAATCTCTTAATTAGAACCTTCATTTCGAACTTATGTGTCATGCCAGTGACTTTGTTGTAGGATCTATGTTTGGAAAACGTTGTGATACAACTCCTTATTTCATTGCATATGAAAGAAAATCCTTAAATGATTCCTAAATAAACTACACCACAACTAAAAAGGAGTTAATAGTTATTGTTTTTTCCTTAGAGAAGTTTAGTTCCTACATCATAGGATCCCCCTTCACTGGGTTCACTAACGATTCTGCACTAAAATACCTCTTCCAAAAACAAGATGCTAAGGCTAGACTGATTAGGTGGGTCCTTATCATAAAATAATTTGACCTCATAATCAAGGATAAAAAGGGCGTTGAAAATGTTGTAGCCGATAAACTCTCTAGGATGGAATTCAAAGACAATTCAAATCACCTTTCTGTGTTTGATTCATTTCTAGATGACACCTATACTCTGTGAATGACTACACTTGGTATGCCGACATTTCCAATTTCTTAGTTACATGAGTTATTACAACATTTTTATGGACTCAATATTGAATGAAATTCATTTCTGATGTTAGAAACTATGTGTTTGGTGATCTATACCTCTATAAGTTCTGCCCTAACCGATTCATTAAGAGGTGTGTCCCAAGATCTGAACAAGAGTCTATCCTTATATTCTGTCATAGTGAGGCATGTGGATGTCACTTTTCCTCTATGAAAACTTCTTCTAAGGTTCTTTAGAGTGGTCTCTTCTGGCCCACCCTCTCAAGGGACTCCTACTCATTTTTTCAAAGTTGTACTAGGTGTCAACATGTACGGTCCATCACAAAAAGAAATCAAATGCCACTCACACCCATCTTACTGATTGAAATCTTTGACTGCTGGGGAATCGATTTCATGGGTCCCTTCGCAAACTCTAGGGAATATTTGTATGTTCTTTTAGCTTTTAACTATGTCTCAAAATGGGTTGAGGAAATTCCTAAAAAATCTACTGATCATCAAACTGTGATTAGATTTATAAAGGAAAAAATCCTTTCTAGATTTGCAATTCCTAGGGATATAATTAGTGATCGTGGAACTCATTTTTTCAATTGTGCATTCTTAGCACCCATGAAATGTATGGAATTTCTCAAAAAGTGTCAACTACTTACCACCTAAAAACCAATTGTCAAGATGATTTAGTCAATCGGGAAATCAAACTAATTCTTGAGATAACAATTAACCCATCTAGGAAATATTGGTCAAACAAACTGTTAGATGCTCTTCTGGCCTATCAAACTGCATTTAAAACCATTTTAAGAATGTCCCCATATAGGTTGGTTTATGGTAAATCATGCCAATTTCCATTGGAGATTGAACACAAGGCCTTTTGGGAAATTAAGAAAATAAATTATGATCTATTATTAGCCAAAAGAAAAAGGAAATTAGTTCTCAATGAACATGAGGAACTTAGGATGGAGGCTTATGAGAATTCAAGGATCAATAAAGCTAAAGTACAAGCCTACCAATCTTGAAATATTAAAAAAACACATTGTATCGGGAAAACCAATTCTTTTGTATAGTTTTAAATTTCACCTACACCCAGGAAAATTGAGGTCCATATGGTCAAGCCCATACATAGTGCATATGGTGTACCCTCATGGGAATGTAGAAATTCAAGATTCCACCAATGGTAAAACAGTTAAAGTTAATCACCATAGAGTCAAACCATTCATTGAACCATTTCAAAAACAAGAAGTTATTGAAGAATTTTTTGAACCAACCTTAGATGAAGAAAATACCTAAACAATTAGGGGGTTAAGTCGAGCTAGCATCGTTAAATAAAAGCGTTGCACGGGAGGCAACCCATGGTTTTCATTTTTATTTTTATTTAATTAGAACTTCAGATTGTTGACTTGTTCATCTTTAATGAGTAAGGATGGGTATTAAAGGGGAGCACCATATTCACCCGTGTCATGTGGTGTGATCCCTAAGTAATACATTACCCATAAATTTAAGAGAAGACAATGTATCATATGTTTATTTTATATTTATATTTTTTTAAGTTAAAAGAAAAAAATAATAATAATAATTTATATTGTTGACATTTCCTTCTTTTATCAGTAAGGATGGGTATGAAAAGGGAGTTCCATATTCACCTGTGTCACGTGGTGTGATCCCCGAGTAATACCTTACCCAACAATTTATTAGGAGACAATGTATCATCAATTTATTTTATTTTATTTTTATGTTTTTTTAGGTTAAAAAAACAGAAAAATATATATATATATTAAATAAAATATTTAAAGTAATGTCGTAGGTCATTGGGAAAAGATAGTCACAACCGTCCAAGACATTGGGACTCGAACCAGGACAGAAGGGTGACTGGGGAATGAATTTTCAACATCAACCACTATGTGACTTTATTCGATGATTTTAATTTTCAATGTCTAATTTGAACTTCTACCCTATCCCCTTCTTATATTTCATTTATTTAAACAATGGGGATAGTGTTATTCTATCTTGGGGGGAGATAAATTAAAATCACTGATTTTTTTCATCCTAAAATGAATAGAAAGAAAATTTTCATAATCCTTGAACATGATAACACACATTCAAAACTATGAAATTGGATATAAAAAAATTTTGAATGCCTTGATTCTGATTTTAATTCAAGTTTAAGTTCATGTGCATATATTTTGGAAAGTGCGATTTTCCAATGTGATTTTTCACCATTTATATTTTCGTCCGTTTATTTAAAAAATCACAATGCACATCCTTTAGATTGTGGGTTATTAGTTTGAAGTCATGGGGTATATAATAAATGGCATAGGGTTGGTGATCATTTTAATTTTTACATGACTATTAAAAAAATCAACTGCGTATAGAATAATGAATTGACCTAATGTGTCGATTTCGGCACTTGGGGATCGTAACTCCATTGTTTTCTGGCCCGGATATGGGAATTTTATCTCTACTTTTGGTAATTTGAATTTGTTTTTGATTGAGTTAACTCGAGATAGTGCCCGAGTATGTGAGCTTCACTTTGTGCCCTAAGGTCTTTGATCCTGGGAGTCATCAGCAAAGTCTTTCTACAAGGGTTGACTAGATTGAGTTCAATTTCTATTACAATGAAAAAATTGAAAAAAAAAGAAAAAGAAAAATAATATAATAAAAAATGAGTACTAATCTTAATATTAATATTTTATTTCTCCTAGCTCTTCCATCTTTTCTCCCTCGAATGAAAATGAACCCCCTTGTCTATTATGGCGCATAACACTTCATCAATCTTAATTGAATTTGGATAAAATATAGAGATGAATTTGAACAAAGGAATGGGCTTGGGCTTGGGAAATGCCTATGGACCTAGCTTGTTGTAAATGATTTTGATGGGTTTCATTTTTTGGGTATAAGGTCTTTTGGTGAGAAATGTGTATTACAATGTTTTTGGAAAAGTGAATTCAAATTTCATATTTTTGAGAAATATTTTGTTCGGGACTAGAAAAACTCAAGTTGGGGGGTGTGATTAGCCCCTAAAAGAGGCTAATATTCATTTTTTGTCATATAATATTCATGTGATTTATTAATCATATACACCATTATTAGTGCATTTTACACTTTGAACATTATTTCACATTATGATTATAATTCCTTCTTAAAATGTACTATTCCATGGTACCTTCTTGAACATCTCATAAAACACATAATGATCTTTATTTTATATTTATATTATATTTCCACGTCTCCCATGATATAAGGAACAATTCATTCTTTTGGTGCACCTGGATATTCAATTTGGAATATTGCCAAAGTGGGTTTTGAACCAACCACATTCTGGGTGAAAAGATTTGGACAACAGCCCAATAAAAGTTCTGTAGAGGCCATAAATAAAGCCCAATGATTCAGAAAATTTATATAAAGATATATGATATAATTGAGGACATTTTATTTAAAAAATGGCCCAAGAAAATTAGGATGTTTTAATGGTGTTCCAGGAGGACCAAGTTGATGATGAAATTCTGGGCCAGATTCCGGGGCCTAGAAAAACAGCCCACCATTTAAAACATATCGCGCGAACCGCATATTATTTTTAGCAGAACCATTACATGCCTTTAGAGGACGTATGGGGATACATTGTATCCTTCTATGGACCACTCAAATTTTTTCATCTAGAATGTCCTTTTGGAACATCTTTCTGCTGGATGTAAGGTGGATGCCATTTCGGGGGAAGAGTGGAAAAGTCACATCTCCATTAATTTTCCACCCATCTTTCCCCAACATAATTAATTAAAGTAACCTGGGATGATGGGGGATCTTCCATAGAATTCCAAAATTCCTATTTAAGGTAGTAGTGGTTTAGGATTTCAAGGATCTTGGATCTTTGTTTTCATAGTAATATTATTATGGCAATTTTCATTTGTAATGTTCTTCCTTCTCATGTAAGTTGTTCGAATCACCATAATTTTCAATAAAAGTTATTCTTCTTCTATTACTATGTTCTTATTAATATCACCTTGATATATTTTCCTCATGGTGTCAACTTTTTAACACCAAACCTTTTGATTTTGATCACACAACGGTGGAGTGTTCTTTATTTTGTTGTTTTTACTTCTTAAATTCCACCCTCGTAAGTCTATTTCCCGATTCCATTGACAAAATTTCATCAATGGATGGCTAAATATTTTATGAGTTGATCCAAGGGAGTATAAAGGGGCTAGATTGGATGGTATATATCACTCTATAATGGTTATTAATTTCATTTATTTTAGTTTCATTCACTCAATGATTTTCTCTCTTCCTCTTCCTTATTGAATTTATTCACCCCACTTTTATGAGCTAAGTAGATACATTACCTTGGAGTGCTCATGAAAATGATATTACAAGTGTATATATTATTATCATGTGTTTGTGAAGGTTCTTAATCAGTATTTTATGAGGTTTGTTTGAATTCAATGTATGAATCCTTATCAAGATAATGAAATTGAAATTGTAAAAGAAAAAAATAATTCATCCAATCCACCCCGAGCAATAACATAGGATCAAATCATTTTCTCATAATTTTAATTCACATACATCTTTTGGTGATATTTTAAAACCATCTAAAATTAACCCCAGTTGGCCACTTTAAAGCCAAAAATCCAACTCATTTTATTGATTGTCTAAAGGTTCCTAATAAGTCTCTATGGATTTAAAAACCCAAACTACACTGCAAGTGACTGTTTTAAACTTAGAGCGTGGGTAAAATTGGGAGAAACCAACTGTAGCCTAATTTTTTTTTTAAATAGTTTGGAAATCCATTAAATTTATCCATTTGTTGTTAATAATGGGTGAAAATATAGTTTTTTCTCTCATATCCTTTATCTTCCTTTTCAGCATTCATTCTTCTCCTAGCTTGCAGTATAACAGTGGGAGGCACCACTTTCTTCCTCTAATATGGATTCAACTCCCACCTTCATCAGTGAACTATTTTTAGATCCATAGTATTCATTGAAACCATGGAGACAATTATATAATCCATGATGATCCCCATCATCCAATATTTCTTCTCACATACTGTGAAATCCATGTGAATGGTTTTACCCAATTTTCAGGGTGTTTGATGGAATCATCATTTTCTTACAAACCGCATCTATATAAATGATAATACAATACATTATTATTTTTATGAGTCCATTTTATGTGGTTTAAAACATTATTTATTTATTTTGGATGATTTGGGAGAATATATTTTAGTACTCTATTGGGAAGTTGAGAAATACCATATTACTATTTGATAAATTCATTGTATGACCTTATGGGATTATTTAAGGAATTACCTAGATAGATTCATATGTGTAAGGTTAGGATAGAGGATATCAACCACCTTAGGTAGCTATTAAGGGATTTTTTCTTATTTATATTCAATTTTTTTATTTAATTCGGGAAGTATAATTTGTTATATTGAATTTTTTTCTTAGTCAATTTTATTTTTCATATTTAATTAAACTAATCAATTCAATTTAATTGATTTGATTTTTTTGATTTAAATTATTATTTAAAATGATATGAATCATATGAAATACTTGAATTTTATATTATGTGATACATTGGACCATGATGGCAATGGATAGTGCGATTGAGGTCCCATGGTCATTAGGATCAAGGAATCATTTTTTTCTTGTTGGTCTTGCCCTAAATTTATTGATGATGTTAAATAACTAGATAGAGAATCGTGGAATTCAGTTTAAGGTAGAGAGGCCATGAATATGAGGTAATGGGCCTCGATAATGTATGGAATGACCATTGTACTTTGGAGACATGGTTATATGATCATTAGGTGTATTTTGGATACATCGTACACACTATATTTCTAATTGATGCTCACCCATGATGGAAAAAGTGCCTATTAGATTCGTGTGCACATAGGATGACTCATTGATGTTGTTTTTCGACTAGTAGTGTCGATAGAGGTGAATAGTAGTGTTGATTAGTTAATTTTTTGGGGTTTATTAGTATATAAATCCATGAGGGAAGGCGAGGATCCTTTAGGTGATAGTGTTGGTTCTATCAGTTGTGTGTTGAGGATCGATTTATTAAGGCCATTGGGAGTAGATTATTTAGGTATTACATAGATCAGAATTTCTCAAGACCTCATTCTATGAGCTGTAATTGATTTTTATTTGATGATACATATTAATGTTCCTTTAGATTTTTTTACATCAAGAAAAATAGTGCTTTCGAGAAGGGGTTTGAGGGATCAGTTACATATGCTTGGATGTGCCTTACAGACATCCACGATTTGCTTGAGACAAGAGGATATTGGAGGTATGAGGTTTTAGGTAACTCACATGGAGGTGGAACACTAGGGTTCACCAACGTTGTTATGAATCAGGGCATCCCTTATACAATGGGCAAAGGGTCCACACTATTTTAGTGATTCTAGCATTGGCCATGTTAGGTGATGGATTTTTGGTTGATTTTGAACACCAGGGAAGTCCATTGTTATTTTATTAATGTTCCTCTTTTTTATTTATATTATCTCACATCTAATGAAACACTTATGTTAGGTACACATTCATGGGTTTTATCCGACTGAGACATGTTATGATACCCTACACAGCCCCTTCAGGGAACATGTGGGATTTATAATGTTTCATTTAGGAAAGGAATAATATTCATTCACTGGACCAGAGTAGTTTTTTAAGAATAGGGTGTTAGTAAGGGTTCATGAGGTTCTTTCATCTAAAGGAGTCACATATGAGTTCTCATTTTTTCATTTTTTATCTATTTAGTATTTTTGTATGAATATTATTAAGGTTTCACATTGGATACCCTATCTAGATATTCATATGTATGACCTAATATGTAAGCGGGTTTTGTTTCAGTACCTACATGTTGCATATTGCTTTGATTGTTTATTTATTCTAAAAATCTATTTATGATTCCACTACTTCATTTTATTGAATGTGATACCTCCATTATAAGGAGTAATTCAAGTCTGTTGAGTCTTAATTTTCCATTTAATGTTATAGATATGTAATTAAACAGTTATAATTTAATTTCATTCACTATAGAGCCTCCCTACATACCCTTTTTTACACCATCAATATTAGTCGGAATCATTTTTCATTCCCGAAGGTGTCCCTAAGGCTAGTGCTACCCATCCTGGTAGCACTGTTTAGATAGATAATCATGTAGGGGATTCTAAAAGTTGTTTCAATATAGTTATTGACTATGATTAAGTAGTATTGTATGATTGGATACTAATGCAGTCACAATTTTTTTTGTTGTTCTTAAAATTTGGGTTATGGTACACTAGATAATATGATGTTCTTGGAACTAGATTTATTGATCGTTCTTGAGTACCTATCTCCCCTTGTACGAGGGATGTATAATGTAACCAGGGGTAGAAAATTTCTTTCAAATATTATCTGTTTACAACTTTCATGATTTTCTCCATGAGTGGTATTCTTGAAATGTTAGGGTTAGTTGTTGTGACTTGTAAACCTCAAACTTATATGAAAAACATTGATATTTGTAAAATATTATATGATGAAAAGGTGTGTTTGGTGAGATATGATTGCTATGGTTTTTATTAGGCACATGATAGGATGTTTCAAATTTTAAATATGAATGGTCTGGTGATTTGAAATCTCCTTTTAATGTGTGATGGGTGATGACCATATGCATGTTACTATGAAATTAATTTCTTGTAATGTGTTAATGGTGCATGGATCCTATTAGATAAGTAAGGTAATATGGTCTTGTATTTGGGGTATAATTGATATTTGGATCTATTGAGGGAATATAATGAGCCCATGGGGAAGGGATTCCATGTGGCATGGTTGTGATAATAATGGGAAAGGATAGCGAGGATGTTCCCCAAGTTACTAATTTCCCTATATGCAATATGTATATATATAATTGGGTTGTTTGAACATGTGATTGTATTCTGTGGTATTCTGAATGATGACACAGACGATGTATTAGGTGGGTGATGGCTTCATTCCACAAAAAACAATAGCTATTTGAGTCCCTTGAGGGTCAATAAGAGAATGAGATGTATATAAAAGTCTCGATACAATCTTAGGTCCAGGTTCCACGGTAGGAAGCGAAACCACTATAGTTGACTTCTTTCAGGCCATGGTTTGATCAGCATCTCAGAGCGAGCCTGTATAATGTGATAGTGGGTATCATCTGGACAACTCAAGGAGTTAAGAAATCTATGTGATATGTTAATAGCGAGTTCTAGTCACATCAACCACTACTGTTCCCGAATGTGGGTGGTCCATAGGTAGATGAGAATTTGATCTACTCCATATATATGATCTTTGAGCAATTAGAGACACCTCCAGGATGGAGGGTGAAACAAGAAACCTACACAGTCATATGAAAATTAAATCACTAGTGGGATGTATATTTGAAAACCATTATACATGAAATAATTTCGTGGAAAGAATTTGTGGCCTGGTTCTTCAATCACTTTTTATTGGACACACAGAAGTTAGAGATAGCTCATGAGTTCATGAGCCTTCAACTTGGTGAAATATCATTTAAGTATTATGTAACTATGTTCACCGAGTTTCATCACTTTGCACTTGTCATAGTGAGTGATGACACCTCAAGGGGTAGGAAATTTGAGGATGGTTTAAAAATCACCATTTCTGAGTGGGTAAATATGTTTAAGTTTTCCACACTCTTAGAAGTAGTAAAAAATCACTCATACATGGGAGAACCTATTGGATCGATTGTACTCGAACCTAAAGGTAGATTTACGTGATTTCAGAAGTTATGAATTAGACAGATAGAAGCATGCCCAAGATGAGTTTTAGAAGGGCAGTAAGTCCATGGACTCCAGAAGGCCACCTCATACTGGCACATCTATGGTTTGATTTAATTTTAGGAATCCAGGTCATTTCTTGATCCAGTGTGGGTGGAATAAAATAGAATATCAGGCATATATATTGGTCAAGCATTATGAGATGATCCTCGGGAAGCCTTCGGGGGTAGCTGGCAGTCGGGGACATGGGATGAAAATGGTATCTAAGATGAATTTGGGATATATTCTTAGTGATGGTAGCCACTGCACATGGATGTGATGGATGAGATACAAGGACCCAGTAATGGGGTTAATGACTGATTAATGGTGCAGTACCACGTAAAGGCCTGGCTTTATGGAGTCATGATTCTTCATAGGTGAATGTCATGGAGATACCAGTTGCTGACAAACTGGTGAGATAATGATAATCATAGTCACACCTTTATCATCTCCATTTCATTTTTTTCATAGGCATATCATGTTGGGGAATTCTTGATTTTGGTGAACATGGTGAATAAGCTATATGATTGTACTGTCTAGATATGGATTTGTAGGTTGTCACAATAATGGTTGGGTAATATATATATATGAGTTGTTTAGAACTATGTTTTATATTTGAGCATCATAAGATGCATGATTATTGAGATGTGATGGTATCCGAGCATTAGAGAGACATGGTTACATGTTTTTTAAGTCATTTAAGTATCATTTTGATATGGGACATGACTGAGGTGTAATTAACTTGAGTTTTATTTGAGAATATATTGTGAAACATGGCCCCATGGGTTCTATGCAGTCCATGGGAATGAGGCTGGATCAGATGGAGTGTAGGATTATGATGGGCTTATAGTATAAAACATGAGCACCAAATGAGGTAAAGTAGTTGTGATGTATCACATGATGACTATTTATTCTAGTAATGGGTTGATCGACCATTTCTTTATGTGTGTTTCTAGGTATTTTGGGACTGATTTAGGTCACTCATAAGGTGAAGAGGCACCTTGAGGTAGTTGAGTCATGACATTGATAATGGGTTAGTCCGAGTTTCTTTTAACAAGATTAGTATTTTCAGTACCATCATTGTGATATATTATATACATCGGGGATGATATATGATAAGGTGGGGGTATTGTAAGATCTTAGGTTTTTTAATTGGTTCTAAAACCTATCCAAAATTTGAATTTTTGAATTGGTGTATATGGACATTTATTTTTTGGGATCAAAACACAATTTAGGGAGTTTTTTAAATTAAATAGCATGTTTTTATAGTTTGTAAGGATTATCCAAAGACTCAGTTACTTTATGGTTATCTGGGGGCGTAGGAGGCCCGATGTCATGTTCTTGATGTAACTAGTAAAGGATCATTGTTTTGGGAAATATGTGTGGCCTCTTCCAGCTAACCATGCAGTCCATTTTTGAATTGATAATTGTTTTGGGAAAACTATGCTTGTAGGGTGCATGTCCATGTGGATTGTCTATAGGTTCTTTGAGGAATACCACATCATTTGTGCATAGTTGGTGAAAAACATGTGGAATCCCACACTATTAGTTCGATATAGGTAGAACCTCTACATTGTGAGCCTGCACAGTTTGAGAAAGGTATGGAAAACCTTGAGTGTAAGCTATGTTGCCTTAAAAATGGATGAAAATATGTTATCCATCATCTCATATTTCTTCTTTTCATCATTATTCCTCCTCCTTAGTTTTTCATACAGTAGTGGGAGGCACCAAGTTCTTATTCCCCTTGGGATTGCTCTACCTCCTTGGTTGGTGCTTCATTTTTATACCCTTAGAGTGCATTATAACTGTAGAACAAAGGAATTACTCAACCATACTTCCATTATTCTTAACATTTACCTCTCAGATCACTAAATCCGTGTTATTTTTTTACCCTATTATAAAAAAAATCAATGATATAGTTGTTTTCCACCAGTACAATTTGAGTTAGAGGATAATACCTGACGATCCAATGTCTATGAGTCCAAGGTTGATGGTGCATAACATTCATTGTGTCTTTTGGTTTATTTTTTCATGTAGGTTTTAGCGCGACATTGGTTAGTTAAGAAAGACCCTATTACCATATCTTATATTGATTGTTTGACCTTATGTGTTTCCTCATTGCATGACTTGGCCCTATTCATATGTGCAAGGATGGGATTGAGGCCATCGACCACCTTGGTTAGATATGCGGGGTGGGAATATTTTATATATAGAATTTTTTTATTTAATTTTTTAAGTATAACTTAATTACATTAAATTATTATTTTTATTTAATTTGAGTTTTTTCATTTAAATTAAGATAATCAATTAAATAATATTTAATTAATTTTATAGATTAAATTTCTTATTTAATATAAAGTGAATTATATGAAAATCATGAATTTCATGGGATATAATTCATATTATAATGATAGTATTAGAACAAGGGATTGAAGTGTCCTGGCCATCAGGATAGAGGAGACATGGTCATGTGGTTCTGCTTGGCCTGGATATGTTGACTGACATTGAATCACGTTAGGGGGAATCATTGATGTTGGATTGAGGTGGGTGTTATGTCATTTTAAGGTCATATACTTGGATATTATATTAAATGTCCATCATAATTGAGTGAAATGGTCATAGGGGAAAGAGGTTCCAGTGGTATGTGACTTATGAACAATATTGGTGTTTTCCTATCACTTGGGATGGCCATAATTCTTATTGGAGTCATTTGTACATATGTTGACTTAGTGATTAGGTGGTTTTGACCTCTTATGTACATAGAGTCCATTGGTATCATGGTTTTTGATAATGTCTTGGGTTTTGTTCTATATAAATCCATGAGGAAGGTGAGGATCCATTCCGTGATCACATTAAGGCTAATAGTTGGCAGTTGAGGATTGCCTATTGAGGCTGGTCGGCCTGAATTATTTTGGCAGCATGGAGATCACCTTTCCTTATGACCTCAAGCTATAAACAATTATAATTTTTATTTTATGACAGATATCATTGTACCTCTGGATGTTCGGCTTTGATAATAAGAGTTCTTTTGATCAGAAGTCTGAGTTACTGGTTACATTTGATTGGGCATGCCTTGTAGATGTCAATGATTTGTTTAAGATAAGAGGTGTCAAGAAATAAGAGGTAATGGGTTACATACATGGATATGGAGCCAGAGTTTTCACAAAATTTATTAGTCATTAGGCTGTTCCTTGGGCCATGTGCTTATGTTGCTTTCATTTTAGTGATTTTGGCATTGTATGAGGTAGGTGATGGCTTCCTAAATGGTAATGAGAACTTGTGATGCCAATTTTTAATTTATACCTATTCTCTTTTATTATATATGATATCACTTGTATTCTTAAACACTTATTTTGGGTATTCACACATATTTGGAATCCTACATAGACATGTTCTCACATCCTACATGGGAACTTCTAGGCACATGTTGAATTTATGATGTTGCGTTCATGAAAGAAAATAACTTCAGCAGTTAGAAAATATTAATTGTTTTTCATGGGATGTTCACAAAGTTCCTTGAGCTTATTACCCATCCAAGGGTTACATTTGAGTAATACTTCATTTCTTTTTGTATCATCAAGATTTGTATGTATGTATTGTATTTAGGTGATCCTTTGGTGGCCACATATGTATATTGATTTGTATGAAACCATATGTATGAATGTTTTGTTTTAGTAGATATAGGTGTCATGATGTTTTGTTTATTTATTTACACTTTTTTTAATTAATATTCCACTATTTCTTATTATAGAATTTTATTCTACCATTTTTGGGTCTCGTTCTACTCTTCTACGTGTTACTTTTGTTATTCATGTTATAAATATGTTGTTAAAACTTTGGTGTATTATTTACATGAGAGTATAGCCCCACCAACACACCCTTTATACACCCCCTCTACTAGTAGACATCCATTGGCATTCAGGGAGGAGTGACAAAGGCCTATCGAACTAGGCCCAATAGCACTATTATGATATCTAATTGGATTGGGGATGCTATAATGAAATACAGACCTAATACCAATTTCATATTCTTATTGTTTAATATACTCTCTTTAACATGATATCTCTAATAAAAAAATGTTTAATAATGGTTCCAGCAACCGATGTTCTTGATATCAATTTCTATGGATTCACAAAATTCAAACATTCTTATATAATACCATGCCCATTAATTTATTTAGCCTACTTAATTTCACTCAAAATACACGAGATATCAACATTCCTAGAAGAACAGAAAGGAAAAATTACTTCTCTTATTATTAATTAAAAAATATGACTCCTAACACACCCAATACATCCAACCTCACTGCAAACATATGTCATCACATTTTTCATGAATACATTAATGTACACAACACATAATGTAGATTAATAATAATCATAATGTCTATGAATCCATACACATATATGCTAATAGAAACATCAAATGAAACAAGAAAGTGTTGATTTCCAACAGGAGGGCCCTATTCTCAAAATATTCTACAATTAAAATTACGAAGGGCATATGCCAGGATAAGGTTTCTCAAAGTCCGATTAGTCTCCTACCCTAATACCCTATATCATTTTTGTCAGTAAAATGATATAATATTGATATAAAACATATATTTAAGAATAATTTCAAGGATCTTATAGGTTATTATAATAGCCTATAACTTCTACAATCTTTTATCATTACATCTTCTATTTGGACATAATCACATAATATGTTATGTATATAAACAATCATAATCTAACAACTAGTTTATTAATTTCAAAATTATGAATACATGTTTTCATAAAGTATATAGAAGTTGTTTATTTAGAACCAACTACAATAGACTTACACTTGAACTAGATCCAACTACAAATGAAAAATAGTTTTATATATCTCACATGATACTCTTGATTCTCCCATGATAGGACTTTTTTCTTGGGGTCTACAACATTTTTATACTAGGGTAACATGCTTACTTTTACTTCACCCCTCTAATAAAAATTTCTTAAGAAGTGATACTTCCATAGTATGATATTTAGTTGATTTGACCATGTATATTTTGTGTAAAACCCCATAACATTAAAATATTTTTATATTAGAATAAATTTTATTTTTTCTCTCTTTATACGCATCACAATATTAATCTTACCCTAAACATAACACTGAATTAGCTTGTATTACAGGCAAGACCGATTTTTACTGTGTTATAATGGTTAACCTTTTTTAAAAATAAATTTTGAAATATTTATGAATTTAATTTTAAAAATCAATAAATAAATTTTGAGTTCAGAAATTTGAAATTAGATTCATGTTAAATTTTTTTATTTTTCGAAGGAACTTTATTTTTTATTGATTATTGAAAATTACTACAATTTTGTTGAAAGAATAATTATTGTTGATATTAGGATTAGTGTTAAATTATATTTTATGTTAGTTTTTAATGTCATATTAGAAAAATTATTCATATATTAATCTTATTTAGGTCAGAGGAATCATCTTAAAAATTGAATTATATATGAAAACTTATGGGACATTTGAACATTTTTACTTTAAAACCTTGTTTTCTTGCCACATCTACGGGATTAACATTAATCATAATTTTTCCACTTCTGTGACATTAATTTTGAAAAATATACATAAATTATTGTAACTAGTACAATATATTTTCTCTAGTAATGTTAACAAATTTTTTTTCCAAAATATATTAGGGAATGGGATTAAAATTAATTGTACTGAACAGGGTAATGTTACGCTTAATAGGGGACTAAATCTTAATATTAAAGACTAAAATGACATGTAAACTTTTCCAAAAGCTATCAGATTCCAATAATTTGACCAAATGTATACATGTATTGAAATTTTTGGTTTATTGGTATATTATTGAATGGAGGTTCCATATACAAAATGGTGTGTGCGAAGAAAAGAAAAACATTGCTCTTTCCTTACATTTAACATTTATAAAACATTCAGATTTTTAAAAAACATTACATTTTTTTATATAAATATCCTTTTGAAATAAATAAGGCTAATTTTTTATCATAATATATTTAAAATAAATGTATAGATGGTTTAGTTACTTAAAATTCATTTAGAATAACAATTTCATAATTATTTAGTTAATAATTAACTAAAATAAATAATACTACAAATATTAAAAGTGGAGTTAATTGCTTGAATAATATTCTATATTTATTTTCCAGATGAATATATCATGTTTTCATAGATTTAATTCTAATATAATTGAATTCCAATATTATATTAATATTTTTAAATTAATATTTAACAAATAATGTCAAAATTGAACATATTGTTATTTTTTAATAAATGATGTTTTATTAAATGATTTAAAGTTACCAAAAATACTATATTCTAAAAAAAATTATTAATTTTCAATAAATATTAGTTATGGTATTTTAATAGACTTATTTATCATATTTAGTCAATATATAGACCGATATAATGTAAACATATTGTTAACATAGTTAAGGTTTAAGTAGTGTTTTAGTGCGTCACATACACTTATTTAAAAATTAATTTCCAAAATCCATGTTAATTTTATTTTATAAATTTGGTATCATATTTATAATTCAGTGGATATATTTTTATAATAAATCATACTTTATGTTATTTTTAATGTTAAAACCAATTAGATTAGAAAACTAGAGACATTAATAAAACCAAAATGATAAAAATGGGGAAACGTAGAAGTTATGGAACCAAATTATTAAAAGTCCTAAAAACATATTTGGAGTGGAGGACTAAATCAACAATGATTACCTTTTATTCCATTAATTTTCCATTTTTGAGGAACTTTAGGTAAGATACAATACCAATTAATGATTATATTTTGGGATCTACAATAGTGTCACTCCCCTTACACTATGAAAAGGTATTCACACTACAACTTCCGTACACCTCTCAAGCTACATGGGCTCATCCAGAACCTGTTCAAATAGTATACCAATATCCATCCCCTATTGTTGAAATAGTGGGTTCCCTAGACCCAACTATTATGTGCTTTTGATTACCATATCGTGTATAGAGTTAACTATGCATGATGTAATCTTAACATTATAGTGTAGACTTTTCTACATCCACTATTGAAATGGTAATGTCCAAAGATTAATAGTCATATCGAAAGGTTATTGTAGTTCCCAGGATATAATAAGAACCTCAATATACTATGAAATTAATCTTAAATATATGTTCTATGGTCTAGATACATCTTACTAATTGGACATAGTAGATGTCTAACCATCAGGTGCTGGGGGGCTCATAAGCATTGAGACTTCTTCTCATGAAGTTCACACTTGGTGATCTCGAGTAGTGAGATCATGAGGACTGGCCCAACAATAGGAACACCACATGATTCAAGTGTCATTGGATGTTCCTATCTACAATCATGTGTAATGGTCTCCTGACTTGAGATCATTAACAATGTATGTCATTTGATTGCGTACTTTGATGCAAGATGAAAACCATGGTGATGAAGTTGTGGTGAGGTAGTTTGTGTCGGGTACGTCATTGGTGGCATGACATTGGTTGAATGTTCAAGAAAGGATTCATCGCTTCCGGGTTATGGAAGTAATATATCTCAGTCCATGATGATATGGATGGAAGTACCATTATAAGTCCATGGCCATGGCAGTCGAGGGTAAATCTATCCAGTTACATCAACAAATTATAAATCAAGAAAAGGACGATGACACGTGAGTGCGTCTTGATTTATGAGATATTATAGACAAAGATACTACATTACACATTTTGTGTTAGTAGGTTGGTTGTCGCTGCTGTGACACTCCATATTTCTTCAGGGGCCATGATGGGTTTCTAGATCCCACTCTTGGTCTGTGAATACTATTCACTATTGTCGAAATAAGGGCCTAGAGGGTCACACACAATATCGTATTCAAGAATCTTCCATATTCAGTTGAATAGGTGTTTTGGACATGGCGGGCCCCGCCATAGGGGTCCGGGATTTGTCTAGAATTAAACGACCACCAATGCAATAAATAAATTCATATTATTCGAGTTTAAAATAATGAGTATTGAATTTATTTATTAAATGTATTTATGATTTTTAAGTAAATACATGAAAAATACTAATTAAAGAATATTAAATTATTCAATGTTCAATTAATATTCATGGGAGAGAGGAGTCAGGTAATGTCTTATTTATTATCACGTAATATATTTTAATATATTACAAGTAAATGAAAATAATATTATGGCTCAGTGTAGTAGTTATAAATGTCGTTGATAGTGCCTTAAGTATTCAGGGTCCAGTGAGGCGAAACCAGGTATTTTAATTGTGCACTATAAATAGAAGAGGAGGGGCATTTTCCAAACACTATTCATGGATCTTATCTCTCCTCTCCTCTCTCCCACATTCTAGAGAGAGATGCTCTGGATCCAAGGAGCTCAGATGGAGCTCTCTCTCGGGCATCGCTAGCGATGTGATGCGGTGGCCTTTGGAGCGTCGAAGGCATCATCGCAAATCCACGCTAGAACCTGAATTATGACGAATGCTGCTCCCACAGATTCCTTGAAGCGCTCGTGGACGATCTAGAGAAATTCAGCTTTAGATTCTTCGAGCAGCATTCGTCCACGACAAGCATATGTCATGCCTAGATTCGGATTTAAACCATGTATTTTTCTATTTAATTTTGTGCTTAATATCCTCCACGCGTGGTCCTCAACTTTGACTGGGCAGCTCTTCACCGATGTCGGCATGTTTACGGCGAACAGCATTGGAAAAATGTTAAAAACCCACCTGTTTGGGGCTTCCGCAGCAGGCCTGATTCCAACAAGTGGTATTAGAGGGAGCATGTGTCAATTTTAAGCCAAATAAATTAAATTTGCATAATATATAATGAAGGGCATCGTTACGGTCCCAACGCCGCATACCGAGTTTGAATCCAATATCGGTTGACCCATCTGCGGTCATCCAAAGTTTAAAATTAGAATTAAACCGGTTGTTTTTTTGTAAACCAGGTGAACATCCAATTAACGGAATAGTGATTTCCGGTGAACCTTAATGATTATTATTATAATAATTTAATAATAATAAATATAGTATAATTATAATAATAATTTTATTAATATAAAAATATATTATAATTATATTTTATTATTATAATTTGCTTATTCTTTCTATGTCTAAACATAGAGTTATGAAAGAAAATAATAAAAAAAAATTGGTGAAAGACCTGCAAAGAAGGTCAAGAAAAAAGGGGGGAAGGTCACTGACCTACAATGTAGGTCAAGAAAATTCAAAAAAAGAAAGGTGACTGACCTGCAAAGCAGGTCAATATAATTAAAAAAAGGGGGGTCAACGGCGACAACGCCGTCTCTCTGTCTTTTCTATCTATTCTGATCCAAGGTTTTTCCTATCCTATTGGCTCTATTATATCCCGATTGGGGATACATGGATCCATGAATTGAACGATTAAGCTAGACTATTAGAGTAGAGTACTGAGAAAGAGAAGATTCAAGGGTGATGAATTATTGAGAGAAATAAAGGGATTGATTTGTAGTCGAGGCCATACCGATTAGACAGGTGCATAGAAAAGAGGTTTGAATATTTTTTTGGGGCCCGCTTTCCCCGGCGCACTGTAGAAGCCCACAGAAACAGCTCCACCAACGGCGGGCCTCCTCCCTTCCCGCTCCAGCCGCGCACCATCCTCCGCCATACAGCCAGCGCACCAAGCGATCACCTTTCCTCCCCGTCGGGCTGCAGCAGCAGTGCGACAGCCATGGAGGCCGCCCCCTCTAACCAGGCCAGCAGCCACCCATATCGTGCACTTTCCGGCCACAGACCGCCCCTTTGGGATACCTCCTCCCAAAAATTAAAGACATGGTTGCCTCCTCCTACACCAAAAATGGAGCTATGGGACTCTCCTGCACTTGGCGCACTAGCCTGAGCGGTAGTTCCCCTTCCACCGGTTCTCCTCCCTCCCACTGAAGCAGCAGCAAACAGCTACAGGCCGCCCGACCTGCACCAGCTCCACTCCCCATCTGCACCAGCCACCACCGCCTTAAACCATCCCTCTCCACCGCGGTCCGGAGCCACTGCTTTACCTCGGTTAGCCGACCGTGCTTCGGTAGTGGGAGAATCGACTCCCCGTAGTGGCAGAAGCAGCCTGGCGGTGATGTCGTGCATGTCCAACGCCTCCATGTTCAAGCCCCTAGGCCTCCCAACCACCTGGCACGAGCCGCCCCGACCAACTCGACCGCACTCTCCAGCGGAGATCCGCACACCACCGTGAGTTACCCTTTTCTGGGATCATTTTGGTGTGCACTTCCTGGATATGCCTTGTTAATTGATCGGGATGGTCTTCCCAACCAGAAATGAGTATGGGCGGGCCTACTCAGTCTAGAACAACCCCGCACGAGGTCGGAGCTACCCCGGATGGGCTTGCGTAGGTTCTTGATGACCCGCATAGGCCCTTCTCGGGGTAAATGGGGCCCATGTATTTTAATTTGAATAAAAAGTTAATTAAATTAATTAATTTAATTTTCGTTCATAATTAAATTAATAATATATTAACTTTGGTCTATAATTAATGTGGAGTAATTAATTAATTTTCTGATAAATTAAATTATTTAATTGATTTAATTTTAGTTTTAAAATTAAATTAATTAAATGGGACCGAACGACATATTAATATTGAATTAAAATTAGACTGACATTTTAATTCAATAAAAATTAATGCCCTCATGTTTATTTTAATGCAAGTTTAATTTTATTCTACATTTATTTAATATATGTGAGTTTAATGCGTATGGACTGATCATGAGCTGAGACCTACCAATGCATGTCTGGTGTTTGTTTGTTTATTTAATTATTTATTTTATTATTGCATGTGGTTTTGATATAATAATTTTAATTAAATAAAAAGGAGATATTCGTGTCATCTCAAGGGTCATTATATGTATAAGGGCATGTACGCCCGTTCTCAGAGTTTTACATTTTTACTCTCAAGACCCCCTCTCCTGCGTGCGAGTATAATTGGGTAATGACGAGATGACCGGTGACGCATTTCATGCCATGTGACGACGACGCACCAGACAGGAGTTGGATGCATTGATGAGCAGACATTGGTATTCAAGTTTCAAGCCATGCGACAAAAGGTATTTACCCCAAGGGTTTCGGTTGGTCCGTTATTCACTCAATGAATCAACAAATAGTACAATCTCATGATCAGGTGTTCGTTTTATTTCTACATGGTTTATTATTTTTTGTGCAAGTGTAATTTATTTCTTGATCACATAGTATAATAATAAACAAGCACGCAAGATAAAATGAACGTGTGATGCGATTAAAAATTTATATTTCTTGCACGGTCAGTTGTGAGTGCGATCACATAGTACATGCTTATAAAATTAGAAAATTATTTCTTGCATCATAATAAAAATAATAAAACCCTCAATGATATATTATGTCTAAACAACCTTTCGTCATTCAAATTTGGACAAAAACAACTGTTTGAGGTGCCGGTTCATGCCTTAGCTTAGGGTGCCTCCAACTACTGGGGAGTCCTTATAAGAATGATGGGATAACATAACTAAAGTGATAGTAAGGATTATCCCTTGCTAACTTGCTATCATTTTAAAGGGAAGCATTGTGTAAATCAATTTTTGATTTTAAGAAGCTATTACATCACTCAACGGATTAAGGAATTAATAAAAATGTATAAAACGGTAATCCAGATAAAAGACACTCATCTGCTAAAATTTATTTTTGTAGAAAAATGGAAAGTTATACAACATGATTAAAACTGAAATATTATAATGGACAAAGTAAATGTCCACACTGACACAATTACCCATCAACAGTACATGTGCGTGCACATAGTACTATGATATAGGAAACTCAAGGTGTCAATATCCCTAACACTGTTAAACTACCTCAAGAAGCGAGGGTGAAAATGCTTACAGGAGACTAATGTATAAAGCATATGATAGTTATATCATTATGCTTTCATCATCGTCAGGTGTTAGTTGTGGTCGCTACACCAGGACATAGATGATATATCATAAAGTCTTATCTCCGAGAAGTTTTCAAGGAGAAAGTGAAGAAATGATAGAAAAAAAGTCTATGTTTACACCGGCATGTGTAAATTTGAAGATTGATCATGATATTTAAATATCATTTTCACCACATTACTCAAGTCTCGTTTTAAGTTAAAAAAGGTACAAGTATTGAGAAAAGGCTTCATTAACTATCTTGGTAAGGTTCTCCAAGTGAATAAGAATAAAATAGAATCACTCTTTAATTATTATGGCGGATAAATTGAAAGACAATGTGAAAGGGTCTGTAAAGACCCGTAAAATTCAAGGGAAATTTTTTCTTAAATTTCTTTAGAATTTTACAAGAGCGCGGTTTCAGATGGCACCTGATTCCGAGGCCCGGAGTGCCCGGAATTAATTTCCGAAGTTTGGCTCGGGTACGTTCAGTGAACGAACGAGCGGAAATTCCTAACTTTTGATCCGGTGCTCGGAATTGAAATCCGAGGGCACCGATGAACTCGCAGCGCCGATATTCGCTTAAGGAGACCTTTCCCGAAGTTGCGTTTACACGTGGGGAGTTGTAAAAATAAAATTGTGAATGTTAAAATAAAAATTTAACTTCAATTTTTATTTTTATCTTCCTTAAGTGTTTTTATCCTTTGGGTGGAAGTTGGGTGACAACCCAACTTCCCTTGGGAGGTTAAGAGGGTGGTGGGGCCCACACGAACCCCACCCCTTCATATTCTTTAACCCTCCCCAACTCACAATTAATGATGTAAACTTAGGTTATAACTTATGTCATTAATAAGTGAGTTTAATTAAAGTTTTGAAATTCAAACTCTTGAATTTCAAAGGTTTGTGTTGTGTTAATAAATTAAGTGAGCTTAATTTATTGTTTTTGGTTAGTCCCTTTATTTCTGGAGAGGATTTGAGAGCTTTCTCTTCTTCTTCAAACCTCAACGAAGAACGCGGCGTACTTCTTCCACGACGTCGGACTGCAACGCGTTGGTTTTCCTCCACGACGCCGCAACGCATCCTCTCCGCGACGTGCTTTCCGCGGCGAACCTTCGTCCGACGCCGCAACGCACTTTCCGCGACGTGCCTCTCACGGTGAACCCGCGTCCGTCTACCGCGATGCCGACGACGTCTTCTTCCGTGACGACCGACCTCCGTGATGTCCGATCTCCGCGACACTCGTCCTTCGCGGATCGTTGACGAGCTCCGCGAACTTCCTTCGAGGTAGGGGATGTTGATTTAATATTTAATTATCTCATTCTTGCTCGTGGTTCGTATGACTAACGTGAGGATGTTGTTTATTTAAAGTTGCGTTATTAATTTAACGTGAGGGGGCCCGACCGTACGAACACGGCCGAACCCCCTCCAACGATCTTGTTTGTTCTTGCGGGTGGAAGCAAGTGGCGTGGTGCCGTCGCACCACGCGGTTGATCGTGCATTTATTTTACGCAACGCCATCGCGCGCACACCATGGAAGAAACATCAAGAACGCGACGCCGTCGCGCCGCGTTGAAAGAAATTAAAGTGCGGCGGAAGGGGTGCGGTGTTGTCGCACCGCGCCGGACGACGAACGCCGCGGCCGGTTCCGGGCCGCGGCGGAAGAAAAGACCGGCGGCCGGGCCGCCGGCGTCGGAAGCCGAAGGGGGACCGTAATTTCCGGTCCCGTTAGAGAAAACCGGCCGGCCAGCTGGCCGGCCGGATACCTTTAAAACCGGGGAATTTAATTCCCCGGCCACCTCAATAAAACCCCCCTCTTTAAGAGGGGGGGGCATTTCTTTGAAGGAGGGGGCAGCCGACCCCCTCGGTTCGGCACCAGCAAGCCCCCCACGTGGGGGGGGGGGGGCTTCTTTAAAAAAAAAAAAGGGGCGCGGCCCTTGTGCCGCGCCGCCCCTCCAAAAACCGCGGGGCTTAGCCCCCGCGTGCGCAGCCTCGACGCGGCCCGCCGCCGCCGCCGCCGCCGCCGCCGCCGCTGCGCCGCCGCGCCACCCCGGGGGGGGGGGGGGGGTCGGGCCGGGTCGGCCCGGACCCGGACCCCCCCGTTTCGAACCAGATTTGTTTTTTGGACCATAACTTGAGTCTCGGACCTCCGAATGACGAACCGTCTGCGGAAACGCGATCCTTGGATCGAGACGGTCGTTTCGGTATATCGCACTCAAGGTTTAGGATTACTTTGGGTTCGGCCGGGTTGGTTCGTTCACGGAACCAACCGGGCCTTCGGAGCGGAAACGCTCATATCTTGAGCTACGGACGTCCGATTGACGTGCCGTCAGCCGCGTTGTGTTCCTCTTAGTGTGACAGATCTTTTGGCATACTCCGCCCGAGGTTTGGACGCAGGTGGAGTACGGTCGGGTTGGTTTTGCCTTAAAAACCAACCGGGCCCCGGGGACGAAAATGCCAATAACTCACAGACCGGGCGTCCGATTGACGCGCCGTCTGTTTCGTTGACTTCCTCTTGATGAGACGGAACTTTTGACATACTCCGCCCGAGTTTTGGATGCAGTCGGAGTATGGCCGGGTTGGATTGTACCCGAAATCCAACCGGGCCCCTGGAACGGGAAAGCTGTTATCTTTCAGACAGGACGTCCGTTTGACGAACCGTCAGCGGCGTTGGTGTTTACGTTTAGTAACGGTCCCTTTGAGTATACCCTATGGGAGTTTGGGGTACAGTTGAGATACGGCCGAGATTGGTTTCGCTCACGAAACCAACCAGGCCCCTGGGACGAAAAGGCTAATAACTCACAGACCGGGCGTCCGATCGACGCGCCGTCTGTTGCGTTGAGACCCCTGTGACGAGACGGTTCATTGAGACACTTCTTCGCGGGACCTTGTGATACTTGGAGTATCGACCTGTAGCTTGTGGAGTGGACCCTTCCGGAGACGAGCGGGCGGGGGAGCGCTTGGGTGTAGCGACGGATCCGTGGTACTTGACAGTGGTGGTGCGCTTGGATGCAGCAGCAGACCCTTGGCGGTGGAGCGCTTGGTTGTAGCGGCGGACCCGCGATACTCTACGGAGTGTGTGCGCTTGGTTGTAGCGACAGACCCGCGACGGTGGAGACGAGCGTGCAGAGTACGGAGACCGTGTAGCCGGCTGAGACCTGACGACTGCTTGACCGACTCGACTTGGAGTGAGTCGACTAGCCCAGTGGACGGAGCGCCCGGTATTTGGCGGCAGACCCACGGCGGACGGAGCGCCTGGTAGTTGGCAGCAGACCCGCGGTACTCGATAGGAGGAGTACCTCAGTAGGCTATCTGGGTAGCGCCCGGTATTTGGTAGCAGACCCTCAGCGGACGGAGCGCCTGGTAGTTGGCAGCAGACCCGCAGTACTCGACAGGAGGAGTACTTCAGCAGTCTTAGGTTAGTGAGCAGTACCTCGGAGTCGTGACAGGACCACTGTACACTCTAGAGACGGAGCTCTTCAGCAGTTACGGTTTCGATAATGAAAATCCTGGTTTGAGCTGAGTCAATGATCTTTGAGTTTCGTCATGATTGAGTTGGGTCGCTTGATAACTTAGGTATATGTATGGGCATATACCTGGGTAATAGTTATCCGTTGCTTTCATAAACTTGTTATAAACTGTGTGAACTTGTACTGTTATCCTGTGTGGATTTTCTGTTTACTCTTCTTGTGTATTGGGATGTTCTTGGGCTCGGTGTTGGAGCCGAACGGAAATTGGTGACATAGGTATATGTATGGGCATATACCTAATCAATACTGGATGTTACTTCGTGATTGTTACTTTTCTTCGTGGTTTATCCTTTGTGGATTTGAGAGACCTTCAGGGGTCTCGGGGTCCCTACTGAGTAGCTTATACTCACCCCTGCACGGGCTATGACCGCACTTCGTTGTGTTGGTTGCAGACGACGGACAGCGCTGACTGCGGTTGAGGCTTACGGAGTAGGTCAGTACCCGGAGGAGGACCACTGAGCGGGACGTGCTCGGAGCAGACAGTTGGACCCGAGGAGATGTGGAGCTATCTGTACCTACCCTTCAGGTGGGATCCGTGGTGGACGATCCAGGAGCTGAGCCATCTGTACCTACCCTTCAGGTAGGAATCGAGGAGAACGTCCCAGGAGCCGCTTGTACTTTCAGTTGTTGTTTTCCCTTTCGAGTTGTACTTTACTTTACAGTTGGGCTTGTATTTCCGGCCCCTTTACTTCAGCACAGTTGTTCTAGTTTTGTGTACTGCTTTACTTCCTCTTGTTACTCTGAGGTGCTAGTTTACTTTATTAAGGCAATGCCTTCACTTTTTACTGGGATTTTACGCCTTGGTGCTAGTCGCCAGCCCCTGGCCTATGGAAGGCGGGCTTGGGGTAGTCACGGCACGGGCCCCGAGGGCGGGTCGTGACAAATTGGTATCAGAGGAGTTCGGTTCTACCGCAGAACTCAGAACCCTGATCTTTTTCTATGTGAAGCAATAGTGTTTAGTGTATTGAGTGTGGTTATCAGTCCATGGAGTCCAGTGTTGGTGCGGTGGCCGACGTATCCGTACACCAGGACCCTGACTTCTGATTTCCGACTTAATGCACGAAAACACTGATTGCGTGTGTGTTTCCCAAAAGGTTTAAGTCAGCTCAAACCAGGTCAGCTCACCAGGTATAAATTGTTGACCGTGACACATCTGTTCAGGATGTCACCATGCAGATAGTTAGCTGGAGTTCCGAGAGAGTTCTCGATGATGGCCCACCGAGCAGCGAGATTCCAGGGCAGGGCCCTTTTTCAGTGTTGGCACCTTCGGGTGGTGTACCAGCAGCACCACCACCCGTTAGGCAACAGATGCCACTAGCTGACGATGCACGCTAGCAGAGCGCAAAGCACGAGTTCCAGAAGTAGAGGCCTTTGAGGATACGAGGCGAGATAGATTTTCCCAGGCAGCAGTGGACTGGATTGAGGCATTTGCTAGAGTTCTACGCCTAGCTTGGATACTAGTAGAGCGGATGATGATCTTAGCTCCTGTTGTTTCCAGTGAGTGACCATGAGGTTGGTCCTTATAGTAATGAGGCTTCGTTACGCGAACCGATACCTGGGATAGTACCTACGGGTAGTACGCCAGCTATGTCACTACCTGTTGGTCAGCAGACACTACCGGCGGTACCGGTAGCAGAGACTCACAGGCTTAGTGCCTTACATATGTTTTAGCACCAGATATCCCTCAAGTTTCGAGATGAGCCTGACTCGTAGGCGGCTGAGGACTGGATTGAGGAGGTGGTTGTGAGTTTTCTGGAGCTAATACAGCTTCGATAGTACGACATGTCGGAAACAGAGCACTCAACGTGGCTTACCAATCAATCTTGGTACTCGTTGGTTGCGTTGTGATCAGTTCTTTAGACTCGAACTTCTGAGCGAAGTGTGTCTACAGGACATCCGAACCAATTCTTTTCCTCTATGCATTCCTACCTATGTTAGGATTCTAGAGAGAACCTTTTTGGTTGTGAACGTTAGCAGTGAAAGGCAGGAAACTAGCGCCAGTCTCAGAGACTCGGGCGTGTAAAAATGTTTCAGGAGGAGGAAGTGCTAAGGACAGATGAATCTGCAGGGTAGCAGACGTGGAAGCGGAGCTTGGAGTGCAGCATGTGGTGGTGTACATTTCGACATGTTACGACCACCCGACTTAGTAGTCCCCACCAGGCTCAGGGAGCAGGAGGGATGGGGAGGAGAGTAGCTGCATTACGGTCAAGGAGTGTGACCCAGGAGCTCTAAGAATGATTCGGGGTACGGATTATGTCTACTACGAGCTGCCATATCTATAGACATAAGAACCAATCATTCTACCCTTCCATGAATCATGTCCCAGACCAATAGGTTCCAGGTAAGCCGTAGACTTGACCCTCACGTCTGGAGATACCTTTGGGAGGAGAATCGATAATCACGCTTACGCCGACGGTGTGATTTGACCTCGAGGCGAGAGTTTTGGTTGGAATCTCTTGGTGGCAGCGTAGAGGCCTTACGACGTTGATCTGGGTATGGTTTTGATTCACAAATCATACCCCGGTTGACTGTTTTAGGCAAACGTCGGAATGGGTTTTCCTTGGTCGGCGAAAAGGAAACCCTGGGCAGCACATGTTAAACTCATGCATAAGAGGGTGTGGCCGATCCCTCTTGAGTTGGTCAACCTTACCCTTGTGGCAGCAGGAGTTTTGAGTTTCAGTTCTAATCTAAAAAGGGAAACCTCTTGAGTTCGAGGGTGACGAACACGTTCTTATACGGTCTCACCCCGATGAGGTTTCGGAGATGTGGCCGAGGCGGCATGTTATCTCCGAAGTTCGATGAACCCTTTTGATCTTCAGCAAGGTAGGCGAAGAGGTTTACCGCTTGACCCTACCACCTCAGTCGCACCGGGTGCATAATGTCCACCACGTGTCTCAGCTGTGGAGATATGTGTATGTTTCTTCACACGTCATCGACCCCGGGGAGTTGGACGTCGATGACAGGGCGATAAGAACAGAGGTTCTAGTAGAGATCGAGGATCGACAGGAGCAGGATCTACGTGAACGGTTGCTTCCTCTGGGGTGCTTCTCGGGTAGCACGAGATCTACAGGTGAGCATATGGGAGCGGAAAGCTCAGTTGCGTGCTCAGTACTACCTTGTTTCCCTTAAGTGTGAGTTGAAGCTTTACGGGGACGTAAAGCCCTGAGGTGGGAGTAATGTAAAGACCCATAAAATTCAAGGGAAATTTTTTCTTAAATTTATTTAGAATTTTACAAGAGCGCGGTTTCAGACGGCACCTGATTCCGAGGCCCGGAGTGCCCGGAATTAATTTCCGAAGTTTGGCTCGGGTACGTTCAGTGAACGAACGAGCGGGAATTCCTAACTTTTGATCCGGTGCTCGGAATTGAAATCCGAGGGCACCGATGAACTCGCAGCGCCGATATTCGCTTAAGGAGACCTTTCCCGAAGTTGCGTTTACACGTGGGGAGTTGTAAAAATAAAATTGTGAATGTTAAAATAAAAAATTTAACTTCAATTTTTATTTTTATCTTCCTTAAGTGTTTTTATCCTTTGGGTGGAAGTTGGGTGACAACCCAACTTCCCTTGGGAGGTTAAGTGGGTGGTGGGGCCCACACGAACCCCACCCCTTCATATTCTCTAACCCTCCCCAACTCACAATTAATGATGTAAACTTAGGTTATAACTTATGTCATTAATAAGTGAGTTTAATTAAAGTTTTGAAATTCAAACTCTTGAATTTCAAAGGTTTGTGTTGTGTTAATAAATTAAGTGATCTTAATTTATTGTTTTTGGTTAGTCCCTTTATTTCTGGAGAGGATTTGAGAGCTTTCTCTTCTTCTTCAAACCTCAACGAAGAACGCGGCGTCCTTCTTCCACGACGTCGGACTGCAACGCGTTGGTTTTCCTCCACGACGCCGCAATGCATCCTCTCCGCGACGTGCTTTCCGCGGCGAACCTTCGTCCGACGCCGCAACGCACTTTCCGCGACGTGCCTCTCGCGGCGAACCCGCGTCCGTCTACCGCGATGCCGACGACGTCTTCTTCCGTGACGACCGACCTCCGTGATGTCCGATCTCCGCGACACTCGTCCTTCGCGGATCGTTGACGAGCTCCACGAACTTCCTTCGAGGTAGGGGATGTTGATTTAATATTTAATTATCTCATTCTTGCTCATGGTTCGTATGACTAACGTGAGGATGTTGTTTATTTAAAGTTGCGTTATTAATTTAACGTGAGGGGGCCGGACCGTACGAACACGGCCGAACCCCCTCCAACGATCTTGTTTGTTCTTGCGGGTGGAAGCAAGTGGCGTGGTGCCATCGCACCACGCGGTTGATCGTGCATTTATTTTACGCAACGCCGTCGCGCGCACACCATGGAAGAAACATCAAGAACGCGACGCCGTCGCGCCGCGTTGAAAGAAATTAAAGTGCGGCGGAAGGGGCGCGGTGCCGTCGCACCGCGCCGGACGACGAACGCCGCGGCCGGTTCCGGGCCGCGGCGAGACGAGGAGAC
Organism: Viscum album; assembly: GCA_963277665.1. NCBI lineage: Eukaryota > Viridiplantae > Streptophyta > Magnoliopsida > Santalales > Viscaceae > Viscum > Viscum album. The sequence continues at coordinate 1,032,944,245 of OY728156.1, forward strand.
CGCGGCCGGTTCCGGGCCGCGGCGGAAGAAAAGACCGGCGGCCGGGCCGCCGGCGTCGGAAGCCGAAGGGGGACCGGAATTTCCGGTCCCGTTAGAGAAAACCGGCCGGCTAGCTGGCCGGCCGGATACCTTTAAAACCGGGGAATTTAATTCCCCGGCCACCTCAATAAAACCCCCCTCTTTAAGAGGGGGGGGGGGGCGTTTCTTTGAAGGAGGGGGCAGCCGGCCCCCTCGGTTCGGCACCAGCAAGCCCCCCACGTGGGGGGGGGGGGCTTCTTTAAAAAAAAAAGGGGCGCAGCCCTTGTGCCGCGCCGCCCCTCCAAAAACCGCGGGGCTTAGCCCCCGCGTGCGCAGCCTCGCCGCGGCCCGCCGCCGCAGCCGCCGCCGCCGCCGCCGCCGCGCCAGCCCGGGGGGGGAGGGGGGGGGTCGGGCCGGGTCGGCCCGGACCCGGACCCCCCCGTTTCGAACCAGATTTTTTTGGCCCATAACTTGAGCCTCGGACCTCCGAATGACGAACCGTCTACGGCAACGTGATCCTTGGATCGAGACGGTCGTTTCGGTATATCGCACTCAAGGTTTCGGATTACTTTGGGTTCGGCCGGGTTGGTTCGTTCACGGAACCAACCGGGCCTTCGGAGCGGAAACGCTCATATCTTGAGCTACGGACGTCCGATTGACGTGCCGTCAGCCGCGTTGTGTTCCTCTTAGTGTGACAGATCTTTTGGCATACTCCGCCCGAGGTTTGGACGCAGGTGGAGTACGGTCGGGTTGGTTTTGCCTTAAAAACCAACCGGGCCCCGGGGACGAAAATGCCAATAACTCACAGACCGGGCGTCCGATTGACGCGCCGTCTGTTTCGTTGACTTCCTCTTGATGAGACGGAACTTTTGACATACTCCGCCCGAGTTTTGGATGCAGTCGGAGTATGGCCGGGTTGGATTGTACCCAAAATCCAACCGGGCCCCTAGAACGGGAAAGCTGTTATCTTTCAGACAGGACGTCCGTTTGACGAACCGTCAGCGGCGTTGGTGTTTACGTTTAGTAATGGTCCCTTTGAGTATACCCTATGGGAGTTCGGGGTACAGTTGAGATACGGCCGAGATTGGTTTCGCTCACGAAACCAACCGGGCCCCTGGGACGAAAAGGCTAATAACTCACAGACCGGGCGTCCGATCGACGCGCCGTCTGTTGCGTTGAGATCCCTGTGACGAGACGGTTCATTGAGACACTTCTTCGCGGGACCTTGTGATACTTGGAGTATCGACCTGTAGCTTGTGGAGTGGACCCTTCCGGAGACGAGCGGGCGGGGGAGTGCTTGGGTGTAGCGGCGGATCCGTGGTACATGACAGTGGTGGTGCGCTTGGATGCAGCAGCAGACCCTTGGCGGTGGAGCGCTTGGTTGTAGCGGCGGACACGCGATACTCTACGGAGTGTGTGCGCTTGGTTGTAGCGACAGACCCGCGACGGTGGAGACGAGCGTGCAGAGTACGGAGACCGTGTAGCCGGCTGAGACCTGACGACTGCTTGACCGACTCGACTTGGAGTGAGTCGACTAGCCCAGTGGACGGAGCGCCCGGTATTTGGCGGCAAACCCACGGCGGACGGAGCGCCTGGTAGTTGGCAGCAGACCCGCGGTACTCGACAGGAGGAGTACCTCAGTAGGCTATCTGGGTAGCGCCCGGTATTTGGCAGCAGACCCTCAGCGGACGGAGCGCCTGGTAGTTGGCAGCAGACCCGCAGTACTCGACAGGAGGAGTACTTCAGCAGTCTTAGGTTAGTGAGAAGTACCTCGGAGTCGTGACAGGACCACTGTACACTCTAGAGACGGAGCTCTTCAGCAGTTACAGTTTCGATAATGAAAATCCTGGTTTGAGCTGAGTCAATGATCTTTGAGTTTCCTCATGATTGAGTTGGGTCGCTTGATAACTTAGGTATATGTATGGGCATATACCTGGGTAATAGTTATCCGTTGATTTCATAAACTTGTTATAAACTGTGTGAACTTGTACTGTTATCCTGTGTGGATTTTCTGTTTACTCTTCTTGTGTATTGGGTTGTTCTTGGGCTCGGTGTTGGAGCCGAACGGAAATTGGTGACATAGGTATATGTATGGGCATATACCTAATCAATACTGGATGTTACTTCGTGATTGTTACTTTTCTTCGTGGTTTATCCTTTGTGGATTTGAGAGACCTTCAGGGGTCTCGGGGTCCCTACTGAGTAGCTTATACTCACCCCTGCACGGGCTATGCCCGCACTTCGTTGTGTTGGTTGCAGACGACGGACAGCGCTGACTGCGGTTGAGGCTTACGGAGTAGGTCGGTACCCGGAGGAGGACCACTGAGCGGGACGTGCTCGGAGCGGACAGTTGGACCCGAGGAGTTGTGGAGCTATCTGTACCTACCCTTCAGGTGGGATCCGTGGTGGACGATCCAGGAGCTGAGCCATCTGTACCTACCCTTCAGGTAGGAATCGAGGAGAACGTCCCAGGAGCCGCTTGTACTTTCAGTTGTTGTTTTCCCTTTCGAGTTGTACTTTACTTTACAGTTGGGCTTGTATTTCCGGCCCCTTTACTTCAGCACAGTTGTTCTAGTTTTGTGTACTGCTTTACTTCCGCTTGTTACTCTGAGGTGCTAGTTTACTTTATTAAGGCAATGCCTTCCCTTTTTACTGGGATTTTACGCCTTGGTGCTAGTCGCCAGCCCCTGGCCTATGGAAGGCGGGCTTGGGGTAGTCACGGCACGGGCCCCGAGGGCGGGTCGTGACAGGGTCAAAGGAATTTAATTCCAATGAAATATTCGCAATGCCCTTCAATTAATATGGTATTAACAGCGATTATTTTCATTGCATATTATAAAATAATAGAATGGAATTTTAAAATCAATAACCTGATTTAAAAGATCAAAAAGTCACTTCTACATCAGGCGTATTCATCATTATAATGTTTCTCTTTTACTAATTGGGTATTAAATACAATATGTTGGAAACATATGTGTATTTTAATACGATAAAAAATTTAGTATATAAACATTACTAGTAGTTAGGTGTATTCTCCATGTGGCTGTGAAAGGGTAAAACCTAGGCCAGTGGTGAGAAGTACATGACTCATTTAATTGCCAAGTGAACGATTTGTGTTGAACTATTGTTGAGTATAACCAAATACATTAATCTCATGCGTCCTTGGACTTAAGGATAAATTCTTTCAGTTTCAGGAATGAATGACATTTTTGGTAAACTCAATCACTAGTTCAGTGATACATGAATCATAGGCAATTAGTGATGAATATAAATGTAAGACGTATACCCAGTTGTGACAGGATAATTCTTTGTCAAGTAATACTAAAAATGGACATCAGTAATATACCAAGTATGGTATTTAGGCTCAGCACATCTAAATACTTTTGGTATTATCGATGAATTTAGTTTTCACAAAGGAGCCTTTATAAATAAAGGTACGCCACAATGCTTTTGGAAATAGTTCAACACGTTAGCGCAAACTATTCCAAGTATAAGCTAGAGGTATATATACTTCATAAGATTTCTTTATGTAATTAAATAATGTCAAAGTGAAGTACTTTCATGGTCAGGAGATATGAGTTGCTTTAGGTTGGGATACCGAAGAATATCTCAACCGAGCATTCATAGATCATGATAATGTAGCATGGACCAATTCCTAAACACACGTTACCTTATCGACATCATGACATTGATGTTAATGGGGAGGTTTGATGATGAAGTCTTATATAGAAACATTAATTAAAAAAATGTAGCATGGAGTAATTCGTAAACTCACATTTTATACATCAAAGTATTGATGTAAGTAATATCAATGTTGGAACTAGCAAAAATGTCCATTATAATACATGAAATTCTTCGCAAATAGTCGCGATATCCCATAACCATATTCCGAATATAATGAAAAATTGATATCATACGAGTCATAGTATGATGTAAACCCATTATGTCATAAGAACATTTGTTTGGATGCAAAGAGTTTGTTAGGACATAAACAAACTTGCGCCAAGACAAACACATTCTGAATTTAGTGTAATAATCCTAACAGTTGTTTAGGATGTTACATAAATCCCTAAGATAGAAGAGTAGGTAGTAAAGAAATAGACTACACATATATATAAGGGTGCACATCTATATTAGAGATAGTAGGAGCTATATTGACTTGTGTTTAGTCAATGCTCAAAATGCACAAGTAGTTGGCATAGGAACTAGTTCCACAAGTGCATTTGGAAAAAAGAATGTTCCGGAGACACATACTGCATAGGAAGGATAAAACCATGGTGACAGTTTTTATATTCACTGCGGTCGGTGATCTATTATTCAAAGTGAATAATATTACCTACAAGTAAGAAGTATATGGAAATTAGCTAAAATTGATAAGACTACCTAAAATTCAATTAATGGATTCTATGTATCAAAGTAAAAAAGTGGCTATTATTTTGAATACTATGGTGGGTATTCAAGTGAGTTGATACATGGTTGGTACGAGCATATTACCAATAAGGATCGATTGGTTTTACAAAGTTGTTATGCCAAAATATATTAGAATTTTACTTATCATAGCTAATATTTATGATCAATTTATTTAGCATTGGATGTCATGACCACCAATTGTGGATGGTGTCTATACGATGCAACTAGAAAGGGTTGGTCACATCAAAAAATTCTAATAAAGGTTGCAAGTTACTGAAATCCAGTTTAAGATTAAAGTAAGAAACATGATAATAGTATATACATTTAAAACAAATGTTTTCCATGTGTCTACCAGAGGTTGGTGGGAGCGCTAAGGTTTTCCAATAAGAAATATGTTCAGTAACATATGGAAAACAGACATTGGTCTGACAGTTAGTTAAGACCAAAATGAAATTTACTCTCTAATGATTGACTTAAAGTAGAAGCCTATGTTTTGGGGAATTTGATCTACTAAGGTAGATCTATAGGTTTCTTGGTCCTAGTCAATCATACATATAGTGACATTGTATTGAAAAATACATGATTGGAACAATTCAAGAGATGAATTTTTGCCTATGTCACCTGGAATATTCTCTCAATGTTGACCTATCTGTGACATGGGTAGATATAAATGCGGTGTGTTTAAATCCATACGTCGGAGTGATGGATCAATCACGTATTCCATGATATGTATAAGAACAAATATTTCCAAAGTATATTTTACAATAGGAAAATATCAGTTATATCTAGGAGCACTTCAAGGGATGTAGTCAGAACAATCTAATTGTACTTCGGAAAGTACAAAAGATATGTACCTGGTAAGTTGAGAAGAAAGGATACTCGTTTTGGGGATAAAAACTAGTCTTCTATAGATCAATGTGATCTATTATTGCAGTTAGGCTGAAGGTGATGACCGAGTCAAGCACATATAAGCCTGTGGTGGCCATATCTACAAGAACGAGTACATTGCAGCTTCTAAGATGTCTAAGAAGCAGTTAAGTGCAATTATTTGTTCCAGTTCTTGGAATCAAACCTGGTGATAAAAGTATTATCAAAATGTAGATTATGATATTCTTACTAGCCAAGATATCATGTCATGACAGTGGACAAAAAGGTATATACTCAGGATACCATCTCATGAAAAGTTTTAATCAAAGAGATGAGGTTGCTATAGTAGAATAGCCATGTGGCGGAACCATGGTGGACCCAGTATCTAAGGCCTTTACTCAACAAAAACATGATGCTTATCATGTGAGTAGCTACCAAATTTGGTTAGCATGTTGGCTCTAGTGAAAGTGCGAGTTTTGATATATTGGGTGCCCTAGACCCAACTATTATGTGCTTTTCATTACCATATCATGTATAAGTTAACTATGAATGATGTAATATTACCATTATAGTGTAGACTTTTCTGTGTCCACTATTGAAATGGTAATTTCCAAAGATTAATAGTCGTATTGAAAGGTTATAGCAGTTCCCAGGCTATAATGAGAACCTCTAGATACTATGACATTAATCATAAATATATGTTCTATTGTCTAGATACATCATTCTAATTGGACATAGTATATGTCTTACCATCCAGTCCTGGGGGGCTCATAAGCATTGAGACTTATTCTCATGAAGTTCGCACTTGGTGATCTCTAGTAGTGAGATCATGAGGAATGACCCACCAATAGGAACACCACATGTTTCGGGTGTCATTGGATGTTCCTATCTACGATCATGTGTAATGGTCTCTTGACTTGAGATCATTACCAATGTATGTAATTTGATTGTGTACTTTGATGCAAGATGAAAACCATGGCGATGAAGTCGTGGCGAGTTAGTATCTGTCAAGTTCGTCATTGGTGGCATGACATTGGTTGAATGGTTAAGAAAGGATTTGTCGCTTCTGGGTTATGGAAGTAATATATCTCAAGCCATGTTGATATGGATGGTAGTACACTTATAAGACCATGGCCATGGCAGCCGAGGGTAAATCCATCCAGTTACATTAACAAATTATAAACCAAGAAAAGGATGATGACACGTGAGTGTGTCATGCTTTATGAGATATTACAGACAAAGAGATTATATTACACAGTGTGTGTTCATAGGTTGGTCATCGCTGCTGTGACAATCATTATTTCTTCAGAGGCCATGATGGGTTGCTAGATTCCTATCTTGGTCTGTGAATACTATTCACTACTATCATAATAAGGGCCTAGAGGGTCACACACAATAGCATATTCAAGAATCTTCCCTATTTAGTTGAATATGTGTTTTGGACATGGAGGGCCATGCTACAGGGGTCCAGGATTTGTCCAGAGATAAATTACAATCAATGCTATAAATAAATTCATATTATTCAAGTTTAGAATAATGAGTATTGAATTTATTTATTAAATGTATTTATAAGTTTTACATAAATACTTGAAAATTATTAATTGACTAATATTAAATTATTCAAGGTTCAATTAATATTAATTGGAGTGAGGAGTCAGGTTAATGACTTATTTATTATCATGTAATATATTTTAATATATTACAAGTAAATGATAATAATATTTATGGATCAGTGTAGTAGTCATAAATGTCATTGATATTTCATTAAGTATTTAGGGGACGGTGAAGCGATACCGGGTATTTTAATTGTGCACTATAAATAGAAGAGGAGGGGCATTCTCCAAACACTATTCGTGGATCTAATCTCTCCTCTCCTCTCTCCCAAATTATAGAGAGAGATACTATAGATCCAAGGAGCTCAGATGGAGCTCTCTCTCGGGCATCGCTAGAGATGCGATGCGGTGGTTGTTGGAGCATCGAGGACGTCGTCACAAATCCGCGCTAGCACCCAGATTATAAAGAATGGCACTCCTGTGGATTCCTTGAAGCGTGTGTGGATGATCTAGAGGAATTCGGCTTCGAATTCTTTGAGCAGTGTTCACCAACGATGAGAAGACATCGTGTGCGGCTTCGGATTTAAACCAGGTATTTTACGATTTAATTTTTTACTTAAAATCCTCCACCTGTGGTCCTCGGCTTTGATAGAGCTGTTCTTCACCGATGTCGGCAAGTTTATGGCGAATGACGGTGGAAATATTTTTAAAAACCTCATGTTTGGGGCTTCCACTGCAGAACCAGTTCCAACACCTATAACTAGATTTCTTTCATCTGGGAGGAAGAAATTCATGGATTCCTTTTTTTACAAACCAATAGAAGTTACCAGATTTAGAAGAAACAACTTCTCTTAAGAATGATAAATTCATTTCCAATATCTTCTCCCTAAAATATAATCGTTATAAGTATATATAGAACACTAGTATCTTAAATATAATATTATATTTTAATTAATTTTTTTTACCAAAACATACACACACCTCTATATAATGGGTAATGAACATAATGATTTTGTGTAAGGAAAACTACCACAACATGGAACTATGATTTCTCATTTCACCTTTACCAACTCTCATTGTGGTTATTATGAAAGGAACTATAATTATATATTATATATATGATATTTATTATCTATTTATAATTATTTAATACTTTTATGACCCAATCATCTAATACATTCCATTTTGCATTAATATGATTACATCATTTGTGGAAGTGTGGACTACCACCCCCTCAAAGCCATTTGATTCATTCACATTATAGATTGAACATTTTATGGGAAATTTTAATAATCATATATGAACTATATTACATAAATAGGGTAAAAATTATTATACAAAGAAATACACATGTCATTTATTTCCATTATTTTAACTTAAGATAATGAAATGAAGGAACTGTTCTTCTTTACGTACCTATTATTGTCCCCAAGAATGGTGAATTTCATTTCTTATCTCCAAACATTATAGAATATTTTAAATACATATATACTGATTATATATGATAAAAAATCCATATTTAACATTATTTAAATGATTAAACCATGTTCTAATTAACAATAACATGTAATATGTTAAAATTTACTCAAAAAACATTTCAATTAACACCTGAAATTATGAAATTAATGATTGTTTGTTAACAAATGGATAATGATATATAATAAGAAGCTAATATATGTTATTTAAATATGACTTTGGTTATATTATATTTTATTGACATATTTTTAACCAATATGAGGGAGGATAAATTCCACATAACAAGAGTAAGGTTAAGGTAAGGGATTCTATATCAATTTACATTCCGTTGAGACTTATCATTGTTTTGAAAACTTCAATTTTATTAGGATTCTATAATTACCTTTGTAAAGATATTTCATAAATCTAGTTTCTCTCATGGTATTTTATGTTTCATTTAATTCATGTGGAATTATGATTTAAATGTTTCATGTAGTATTGGAAAATGTGGAATGATTAATGTTAATTTTTCTTTGAGAATGTTTTATTATCAACAACCCTTATTGTTACATATACTTTTTTGAGATATTATTGATAAATACATATTCTTTATTAAATATGTATATTTGATAACATATATTTTTTATTCAATATATGAGTAATTATTTGGAAATTGAATACATGTGTTGGTGACCATTTAAGATCAGCCCTAAGAGTGGGTGATCAGTTAATACACACCCCTTGATGCATCTATAGTCTCACAGGATGAATTACTTAGCCGAAAAAGAAATGTTTAAAGTATCATTTAATGGTAAAGGTGAAATGTTAAATGTAAAAAAATTTATTAAAATTAATAATTTAATTTATTCAGAATATGATGATTATTATTCATCCATAATCTCTTTCATCGACATATCTATGGATGCATTATATATTCAGTTCATTTATTAAATGAAAATTTTTTAGCTTATTATCAATCCATGTTTATATTATATTATCTAATTATTTTAATATCATGTGTTAGTATTTATTTTCATTTTATGTTAATTTTCACCTATTGATTCACAATTTCATCCTCTTTATTTACCCTTACAAAGCATAAGAGCTCACCCTTATTATGTTAACTTTCCCCATGTTATCAAGTAAGAATCTATGAATAAGAGTTATAGGATGTATTTTATTTCATTTTATTTTATATAATATTTTTATTTATTTCTTCCCGTGATATTATAGGTATCTTGTATGTAATATTTCTTTCCATGACTACTAAAGTGATTGTTCCATCGGGGATTGGTTCCTTATAATCATCCCAATGTAATAAAAAATTAGACTATCTCTTGGATTCCAGGGTAGGGTATTTATAGTTAGTATCAAAGGATGTTTTGAAGAAAAAATTTAAACTCCATTTAGAAAACGTATATTAGAAAAAAGAACTAGATAGGTATTGAGTATAATTATTGAAGAACATCATACATTTTTTTATATGGAAGAGATATTGTGGGTATTTCTAGAAATACACCATGTTCTAGATTTTACACGTGGGGCGTGGTTCTGGAACATATGTACCTAGGAGAAATAACTCTGAAAATGTGTTTCAAGCCTCACTCAGGGTAACCTGGTACATGGAAATGGGACTTATAGTTCACCTAGTTTGACACACCAGGGTGATATTGTTAGGATAGTTCCCATTTTCATTAACTAACATTTATGATTGATTTGGAAGTAAATATTTCCTTAAAGTAACAAATGTTTATGTTTCTAGGATTTGTGATGGATAAATTTATGTTATGTATTCCAAAAAATTTGACTTATATAATGTTCATAACATTATGAGGTAATCCAGTATATGCCATTTTTTAGAAATGGAACATGGAAAAAATAATTTTATCAGAACTAAAAGAAAATATAAATATTTTACTATTGAGGTAAAAAATATAGTTGGTATTGGAACTTATAAAATTATTGATATAGTAATAAATCGTTGTTAGGTTATGAAAAAAACATTTTTTAATGGAGATGAACATTCCTAGGGGAGAATAACATATTGTAGATCTTTTTATGTGGAAGAATCTCTCATCCTTTAGAGGTACTAATAATAACAATATTGATGAGAAATATATTAAGTATCTGGTGAAGATATGTACTACATTGGAATGTAGAAGAATGAAAAAGGATACATATGTGGTCTATTATCATCAAGGTGATTGTAATCAACGGTTGTTTTGGATCCATAATTCTGGAGAGGAATTAGAAATAGAACTCATAGATTGAAGGGAATTTAAGGATACATTCACTGATACAAACGTCCATCATAATCAACAAATTCAGATGTAGATAATGTTTCACAAATTATTGAAAAAGGAAGAAGAGGGTGTTATGGATTATGAATAAACCATTACAAGCTTACCCAGGTATGCGAAGAATTATATACACAACACGAAGCATAATACCAACCAAATTATTAAAGGACTAAATCCAAATCTACAAAAGGAGAAGATTTATTATAATTTCACGTCATATAGAGAGAGAGATTTATGTTCCATTAAAAATATAAGGAATTCTGAAGATCATATGTATTCAAGGGAAACCAAGGGAAGAATATGTTCTATGAACCCCATTAAAATGGGAATGAGTCCAATAAGATGAAGGGAAATAAGGATTTTCTATATTGTTTCCACTATGCACAGAATCACCCATGTAAATTCTTGAAAGGATTGGGATGTTTTTATATTTTCAAATAAAAGGGTCAAAAAGAATATGATAGAAATGGGAAGATTAAATATGATACTATTTTGTGTTATAACTACATGTAGATGGGGAATTATTAATATGAATTAACCATCCATCAAGGGAAAACTCATATGAAGATGATAAGGGATCATTGTTGAAGATATGTTATTGAATCAACTGAAGTGTAAAGATTAATGTACTTATGTATTTTGATTTATGAAATATTTTTTATATTTATCTTATTAAATAGGTTCTAATAATATAATTTATGAAATATTTAAGGATTTTAAATTTGAACTTTTTGGATAAAGATTTGAGTTGATATTATGAATGTTACAATGTAATTTTATTTAAGAGAAAAATAATTTTTTAAGAAAAAATATGGTTGAGGGAAATTAAATCATTAATATTCTCCTCAGATTAACATAATGATGAATTAATTATTGATTTGGACCACTGATCATTACCATGGAATTGATTAATGACTCGTCGACAAGTGGACTATGAAATCATTGATGTATTTTACAACATTTCAGGGATTAAGTAATATATTGAATAAAATGGGTCATATAAAAGGATTTAAGAAGAATTAATGTGTATATCATGTTTTTAATGTGATTAGAGTTATTTCTATGTTTTAATAGGATACATAGTTATGTTATTCAAATGTTGGGAATGTGAAATTTTTTAGTTTTTTCATATTGATTAAAGGCCAATGATAAGTTGACATTGTTTCCATATTCTTAATGTGTTGAATCATAATATTTTAGAATGGTTGTCCATTTATTAAATGATTAATTTTTTACATTGGATTTGATGTAAGAGATTTATATATTACCCCACCCTAAAATGTATTCTATTCTAATATATGATGTAAAAATAGGTCAAGGCAAGACGAATAGATTAGATTGTTATTATAGAAATGTAACCATGTAACTATATTTACCTATATTAATAGAGTTATAAAATATAAAAAACTCTAGATAAAATGACCATAAACCCAAATCTATTGTCATAGTACCTTTGTTTCAAATTAATCAAATAGACCATAGACCATTATAGATTTAGCACTTTCTTATTGTTAAATTTCTTCGTACAATGTTCTCTTTAAGTATCGATCATTACATGATTGTTATATTTTTCATCCTTATCCATGTTTTTATTTCCTATATATTTTATCGTACCAGAGAACCTAGTTATGTGTGATGGGACCAAGTTGGATGGAGAAGGAAGTTTGAAGAGTTAGCATTTGGGGAGTGTTGCCTTTTGTTGTCAAAGAAGATAAATCATATCTCTTTGTAAAGGACATGAAATCAGACTATGCAGTGCTGGTATGTATTTCAAACATATCATGAGTTAGGAGAACTTGTGATGCAAGACTTATTAAAAAAAGGGGGAGAAATGATGATGCCGGTCATATAATGTTTTGATTGGAAGGAATGATGCTGCTGGAGGATAGGGAAGTTTCAGTTCCCATTGGAACTCTGACGATGCTAAAGCTGATTTGTCAAAGGATAAATATCATGATAGTGGGATTCGTGATAATAGAATAAGAATGGTTATGGGAAGCAGTGAAGAGAGAAAATGACAAAAAAAATGGACAATCTGGGCACGACAGAAAAGCACAGTTTAAGGTGGACAACACGAAAATTTAGGCAGGTTGCGTGAAAAAATAACGTGGTGCGCGAAATAGTAGCGGGTTGTACGAAAAAATCAGCGGGATGACGCAAAATGAAAAGTTGCGCGAAATATCTGTGGGCTGCGTGAAATAGAGAAATGATGTTTTTCACGCAAATTGTGTTTTGAGATCAGAAGCTCAAAAATGTGCAAATGCATGAGCTGCGTGTAAAATTGGATCATTGCGCGAAATACGATGTCGCGTGAAAGGATGGGTTTGCACGCAATATGGAATGTGGTGTGGAATTTTGCGCACAATTGGTGCTTCAATCATAGAATGAAGAAAATTGGAAAATCCATGAGGTGCGCCAAATATTGGAGCATTACAAAAAATTTGATGTTTCTTGAATGATTTTTTACGCGCATGAAGAGGGTTTTACGCGCGGAATAGTTTTTTTCTCATGGGGTCTAAAATGCCTATAAATATGGGGTATTCGCACGTATTCAGTAGTGCGTAAGAGCATTCTTACTGGATTCTGGGTAAGAAAGTGAATATTTGTACTTCCGAGAATACATCTGTTCAATTGTAAAGAAGCACTGAATCACTGTGTTACCCTATTTGTGCTAAGAGGGAGCACACACACTATTGGATTGTTTTCAAAGTGTTGCACGAGTGTAAGGGTATATCCTACTCTTTGTATTTCATATCAAAGGATTGTATTCTAGTGGATTGTGTGGTACTGGATTGTTTCCGTACCATACAAGGGATGTAGCTACTCTTGTTGAGTAGTGATCCTTGTAAATCTTGTGTTCCTGTGGTTGTGTGTGTTAATCAGGGAAGAAACGCTTTAACAGGGGAAAAGGTTGTTTCAAAAAGGGAAAACTTAAAAAGAAAAAGATATCACTAATTCACACCCTCCCCCTCTCTGTGATACTTGGATCCTGACTCGGAACTTCAATGTGAACATTTTACATTCATTTCTCTCTTATGAAGAAGATGTGATATTGAGACTTTTTTTGATGTGGGTCTTTCAACAATAGTTTATTTTTAATCCTTGTATTATTGAGATCATGTATAAATGATGAAGTCAAAATTTAAATAAGGTGGTTATAATGTTACTCCCCAAGAAATTACAATATTTTCATTTATGAATAAATATTACTTTTTCTCTCTTTATACAGAACACAAATTTTTACTTACTCTATAAAAAATTCTGAATTAGCATATGTTACATGATAGATCGAGTTTTAACGCCTTTTAATGGAGAACTACATTTGAAAATAAATTTTGATACTAAGATGATTATTATTTAAAAAATAAGCATCATTTTTCAATTCACAATTTCTAAATTATCTTATAGTGAATTTTTTGGATGTTTCTTAGAAACAAATTTTTTTGATGAATATTGAAAATTATTAAAATTTAATTAAAAAATTAATTTTAGGTGAAGTAATGATTTGGGATAAATTATCTTTTAAGTTAGTTATTAAAGTAATAATAGCTCCATTATTTATATAATAATAAAATTTTGGTCATTTGAATCATATTTATAGATAAATTCAATATTAAATCTTGATGAACTTTTGAATGTTTTTACATAAGAAACTCAGATTCTCGCCATGTATATGGGATTAACATTAATTATAAATTACCCACTTATGTGATTTGAATATTGAAGCCCATAAATAGAGAGTTGTAATTATTATTATATTTTTGGTCTAATAATATGAAATTAATTTTTAACATAAAAATATTGGTGAAAGTGATTAAAATTATTTACGATGATTAAGGGTAAATTATGCTTAATAAGGGATTAAAAGTTAATATTTACCACAAAAATTAATTGTAAACTACTCTAAATTACATTGGAATCCATTAAATGAACCATATCCATATGTGGTTCAAAATATATGGGATTTGTCACTTTATTAAATTGAAATTCCCCATATAAAATGTTATGGAAAAAAGACAAAAAGTGAACTTTCCAAACATTTAAAATTTAAGAAACATTGATATATATAAAAAATAATATTTTTTGTTACACATATAACTTGGAAATATATATATATATTATTTATTTTTATCATAATGATTTATCTTTAATTTTTAGATATTTTTTAGTTAGTTAAAATGATAATGAAACACCAATATAGTGATAATTTATTTAATAAATAACTAAAATAAATAATATTATGAATATTAAAAGTGGATTTAATTGGTTTAATTATTATATTATTTATTTTTGTAGATGAATATATCTTTTTACACATCATAAAACATAGTATATTTTAATTCCAATATTATATTTATATTTTAAAATTAACATTATATAAATAATGTCAAAATTGACATTATTTTTATTTTACAACAAATGAAATTTTATTAAATGATTTAAAGTTAATAAAAATAATATATTCATCTAACCAATTTGTAAGTTTTATTTAGTATTAATTTTTTTCTATTAATGGAAAAATATATCTTTTATAATTAATATATCGATCCATATATTGTATAAATGTTGTTAATATGGTATGAGATTACGTATTGTTTTAGCGCGTCACATGAATTTATTTTAAAATTAATTTCTTAAACACCTAGTAATTTTATTCTATAATTTAGTTACCATTTTAATTATTATATTTATCAATAATTCATAAAAATTATTAGTTTATTTTAGTTTTAAGGGTTAAATTAATTAGATTAAAAAACTATATGCTTTAATAAAAACCAAAATGATAAAATCATGGAATCATAGAAGTTATGGATCCAAATTATTTATACTCCAATAATTTTGTGTGGTAGAAGTTTAAATTTACCATTAATCCCCTATAATCCACTATTTTTACAATTTTTAGTAACATTAGGTACGGTATACCACCCTTTAATGAATAACTTTTGTTATTTACAGGAGTGCCACTCTACCTCCATTATAAGAAGGTAAGTTCTTTATCCATTCCTCACACATCTCAAGCCACATTGTATCATCCCAAATATGAAAAAATAGCCTCCAAAAATTCCTCCCCTCAACCTATAATCCTCCCTTTGGGTATGAAGAAATGTGAGTTAGCCTTTTAGTACAAACTAAATGGAGTTAACTGATTAAGAGTTAACGCCTTTTCTGAAGATCTCTAGTTTCATTTCTATTTTTTTCCACCACATATATCATTATTCAATGAATATATAAAAAATGTTTCATTAATATACTAGGTTGTTTTTGTGAAACTTGTTTGACCTAAACATACCCACACCTCTATCTAATTGGTAATGAACATACTGTTTCTTTATAAGGCGAACTACATCCTTAAGAAATGATGATTGCTCAATTTCTCATTTACCAATTCTCATTTTGGATATTATGATAGAAAAATATTTATATATGATATATATTATTATTATTATGTCTTTATACTTATTTAATCCATTCATAACACATTCCATTAATATTTTTCATTTTTCATTCATACGATAATGTTGTTTGAGGAAGTGTAGAGTACCACTCCTCAAAGTAATGTGATTCATTCAAAATATACATGGAACATATTTAAGATAATTTTAACAATAATTTATGAAATATATTACATAGATTGGGTACTAGAATTATAAGTTACATTTATACACATATCCTTTACATTTTGTCTCAATTTATATTCAATTGATATAAATTTTCCTCATTCACCAAATAACTTTTATTTGGTGTATATATTTCCCCTAGACATGATATATCATGAATAAACTTATTCTAAAGATATTAATGCTTTAATTTGATTCATGTTTTATTATTATTTAAATGTTTCAAGTGTTATGGGACACATTGGATTGTTTAATGTTTTTTTCCATAAGAATGTTTTAATGCCAACAACACTTGGTGTTACTTATCTTCTTTTGAGGTATCATTGATTTAATCATATTGTATATTTAATATGGATATTTGATAATGATAATTGTTTATTCAATATTTGAGTACTTATTTAGAAATTCAATATATGGGTTGTGGACCATTTAAGACAATCCTTACGGGTTGAGTACTTATTAATGCACGACCATTGAACCATCGATAGTCTCATGGAATGAGTTAGTTTGAAAAACTAGAAAATATTTGACATTATCATAATGGTAAAGGTATCATGTCCATCTAAAGCATGATTTCTAATAATTAATTAGCTTATTTAATTTTAATTTTATTTTAATTATTTATTCATTATATTTTTTGTCGACCTTTCTGTGGATGAATTACATTTTTTATTCATTGATTAAATGGATTTCATTTTCATATTATTATATTTTCTTGTTGATATTTTCATAACAAGATATTTTAATGTAATTTTTTATTAGTTATTTACTTTTCCATGTTAATTTATTCCTATTAATTCATTATTTTTTCCTCCTTACATTCCATTACAGAGTATTTGAGCTCACCATTATTATGTATCCTTTCACTACATTATGAAGAAGAATCATTTGAATAAGAATTCATCGATTTATTTTATTTCATTTTATTATGTATAATGATTCTATTTATTACTTCTCAATGTATTATGTGTTTCATTTTTGTAGTTTGGATTTATTTTATTTTTATTTTGTCCATTAAATTGGGATTTCATTCCTTGTATTCATGCCAATGTAATAAAATAATTCCTCAACTCCATGCTTCTTGGGCCAGGGAACTCCATTTTTAATGAGCTACTACTATATTATTATCACAATACAATTTTATAGGGTATATAATACTAGTTACAATGTGATGTTATGGGCTAAAATTATATATCCTAACGGAATCCTTGGCTACATCAAAATCCATTATATACTCAGAATTTGTTGTGATATCAGTGAAAATTGTCTACATTGAACTCTTCTTGCTCATTAATTATTCATTGAGATAGAAAACATATCATGGATGTGATTTAAGATCATTATGATCTATCTAAAATATAGTATCAACATAACCCCTAATGACCATGTACTCTACTCCTCCATATGCTGGGAAAATATCTTTATTTATTATCAGATACGTGAGTATGGACTAAATTTTTAACTTATATTCTTCTCCTATATATTCATGAGATTATCCTATGATGATCAATTAATAGGTCAAAAAAATCTATTACATAACAGGACCTTCATGATTGATCCAATCACTAAATCATATGGGGTCTTACTCATTCTACATTTCTCAAGTTATGTCTAAGGACACATATGATTAGAAACATGTGGAACATGTGACACATTAACTAATTACCTCATGAAATATTATAATCTATATATTTTTTTAGAATCCATCCAAGATATGTACTTTTACTTAGACCAACATACCTATTGGATATATTACAAATGATCACGGTCCCTAGAATATAGGATATTGGACCTATGTCCTTCATGGAGAAACACTTGTTTCAATAGTCCATAATAGACATTAAGAGTGCTATGTCACTTACAATATATAATATGTCATCTGCATAAAATACTATAATAATGTATTAAATTCCATAGACCACTTGTAAACACCTAGACCACATTTATTCTTAAATTATAGAAATTATTTTATAGCTTCATCTAATAGAATGTTCCATGACCAAGATGCTTTCTTCAATGCATAAATGGATATTTACTACTTGAAATTTATATTTGAATCCCATAGAGTCACAAACCCTTCTGGTTCTGACATATTGAAATTTTCCCAAAGGATATCATTATGGAATGATATTTTGGCATCCATATAACAAATATGATATTTATGATAATCTTATGTAGCCAGTATAATTATCATGGACTTAAACATGGAAATTTGTGAAAAAATTTCATCATAGTAAGTTCTTTGATTGTATTTAGAACCTTTATCCACTATCAATTATTTATATGTATTTAATTTACCATCCATGTCCACTATTTTCTTCAACACCAATTTTTAACCAATGGGAGTTACGTCAACTACCACATCAACCAGAACAAAAACATGGTTCTAATACATGAATATATTTTAGAATTCATAGAATATTTTCATCATGTAGATTTTAAGCTTTCAACTACCAATTTATTAGAGGGAGGTTTATCATTTTAAACAAATGATGAGTCAAAATATTTGATTACATGAAAATAATATCTCTAAGGATCTCTTAGCTCTCTTGTGATCCAATACCATTCATGTGTTTCCTTATTTAATTCATTTAAAAGGACCAAAAAACCCTCTTCATACACCAAATCTTCAATATAATGAGCATCAAATTCATCAAAGTTAATCTTCCCCCCTCAATAATTTTTTGAGGATGGTCTCCCTCTCAAGAAATATATATTTTCTAGTGATAATAAATTTCTATTCTAAGGGTTGTTATTGGCAGTATACCATTGTTTTTTTAGAATAACCTTTGAAGATAAACATGATGCCATAATGTTCTAGTTCATTTTCTAAATGATCCCTAATAAATTACACTGAAACCAATAACTGTGTATACAAAAAACGGGGTTCCTTCCACTCCATAACTCAATGGGAATTCCATTTTCCATTTTATTTGGTATATGGTATAATGTGTACACATCACTTTTTAATGAATATCGCTAGAAGGATAATGTTAGACCAACACGACTCATCATCGACATCACCATGTATGAAAAGGTATGGCACCACCTTTCCCCAACAATATTCCCCTATAGTGTGTACGGTGGAGTGATTTGAGATATAATACCAAATCACCATAGAATTTTGATAATTTATTGGTAAAGATATTCACCTCAATGATCTGAATGGAGATTTTTTATCCTTTTTCCAACATTATTATATACATATTTATTTAAATCATTGTGTTTTTCAAAGGACTAAAACTCATACTACATCAAGTAGACATAACATTATATATTCAATTCGCCAGTAAAATTGATGAACTATAAATATTAATCTCTTGATTCTACTAAAATGTTTATACACACATCAGTATGTACCAATCAAAGAATATTTTTTCCCATTCACCATGTCCACTTAATGATAGTATGTTCATTTTCTCTTATAATAAAAATGACATATTTCAAGTAGATTTATTCAGATGTTTTTAAATAACAAAATTGATAGATATTTGTCATAAACTTCTCGTTCACCTGACCATGATGGTGATGTAATAGTTGGGTGTTCTATGTGAACATGATTCAATATTAATTTCCAATACTTTTTTTTTGAAATTTTATATATAATGTACATTATTGAAATTTTTTATACCATACCATATGTTCTATTTATAAATGAAACTAATTTTATTTAAATAGTTGAAAATAAAATCATCGGTACCTAGGAATGATACATGAATTATGTTTTTTGTAATAAAAAATACATAAAAACAACATTTTAAAACCGAAATCATTCTATTAAGTATTGAAAGGTGGTAGTCACTGATGTCTTGAAAATCTATCCTCACATTATTAGTAGTACTTAAATCCACCTACCCTCTATAAATATTTCATGATATACCTAATTTCGACATTTGGATATATATGTGACCACTACATGATGTATATAATGACCAATGTGTATATATTGAAATATTACACTTGATAATGAACACACATTCAACTTCCCCTCGCTTATTAGTTCAATATTTTGTGTCCTAAATTTCCATGTGAAAAAAGTAATACCTCATTTTCATTTGCCTTGATCATGATCATAATCTTATTAGAGGGATGGTTCTTGGGATTTTTTTGACTTTTTTGGAGTCTTGGGACCAGTTTCCATGTTATACATTTTCTTATTCACCATAAAAATCACAGGTTTATCATGCCCCATGTCTATATCCACATGGAGAATCAAAGTATGATTTTAAAAAATAATCCTCTCATTATTTATCATATTGTAATTAACAATAATAATGGAAAATATATTGGGTTTTGATGAAATTATTATATAATATGTAAATAATTGAAAATTTACTCCCTAAGATGTCTAATCATTCCTTGTCCCGTATTAGATTGACTACATATGGCCTATCAGGCATAAAATCATTGAGCATTTTTTCAAACAAAGCATTGGAGACCTCAAACCAGTACTATCCCTCTATCCCTTTATATAGATACTAAAGGTGTGATATCACACTATACATATAGATGTCCTCATATTATATTAAAATATCATTGGTCAAATATGATTGCATCCAACCCTAAACATCTATAAAAACATAGAGATATTTTCCATGGATAGATAAATCTTCATCACTATCCTCTTTACCATGTTCCTTAAAAATAGGTTCTTCTGGCATAAATAATTTCATTTCATGGATAAGGATAATGAGTATGTATCAGTGAAATTCATGAAAAATTTTTCCGGTGAAAAGATTATCCTTATCAATAATG
Organism: Viscum album; assembly: GCA_963277665.1. Lineage (NCBI taxonomy): Eukaryota > Viridiplantae > Streptophyta > Magnoliopsida > Santalales > Viscaceae > Viscum > Viscum album. The sequence continues at coordinate 1,032,965,221 of OY728156.1, forward strand.
GATTCCAATGATATGTTTGAATTTATGTTATTTATGTTTCTACAAATATGATGAGAATAGTTTTATTTCATTATCTAATAAATGATAGTAAATTATGTAAACAATATATTTTTTAGTCTCCCATTATGTTATTGAATCCCAATATACCTAACTGTTTCCCATGGAATATCATTTTGCTTTTAAATTCTATTAGGAATGATCCATATTCCCTTTCTCATTAACCCAACTATGTTTGGTCAAGAAACATGATAGGTTTCATGTACTCATTCAAAATTCCAACAATATTAACTAATAGTTCCTTGATATTTTGAGTGGATTCCTCAACACTGAAATCCATGAATTGGATTTCCATAACAATTTTATATTATTTACATAGATTAATATATCAAGAGTCAACCTTCCATGTGAACTATGTTAGGTCAATCAAAAAAAAATCACGTTTGAATTATTTGATAATTGATAGAACCCCAAACTTGGTTGGTCAATAACATTAAACTATGGTTCCATTTTAACTGAAGTAGTGAAAGGCTATAATGAATTAATATATATAATTGATTTATTTTCATACATTATCCATAAATTTGAAATTTTTATCATTATCACATTCTTGTAAATATTACATAGATTCATATAAGTTATTAACCCGGTATGAGATATTATTTACTGATAAGCTAATTTACTTTAGTTCTATTTTGAATGCATGTTAATTTAATTAATTAATGTTTTCATAAAAAAATAACTATAATGATATAACCAGGAAAAATTATAGAAATATAATAATTAAGTGGTATGATCATGATCTCATAATAATGGTTATTTTATATATTTTTGATAAACTAATCATTGACCTAGGGAAAACATCTTGAACCAATTATGGTGCATGTTATAGCTTTCCACAAATCTACCTATGTATATCTCTAGGTTTGGTTTTCCCTCACATCCAATCATGATCCACCTCCTCTATATTGGGAGATCTGTAAATTACATATAATTTTACTCACATGTAGGTGAGGGGAAATTAGATCCAATAAAATAATCCATGGGCACAATAGCCCTTACATAATAAAAGGAGAGATGTAACACATTCCCATAGTTTAATTTAATAAAAAATTAAATGAAACCTATCATATAAGAATTTATGGTCTATTATCTCAAAATTGGGGAATAATTATTCTATTATACCCAACATGTATTATAATCATATATTGTTTTCTCTTCGTACATTTTTCATACCCAACCTGTCACATTCTTTCTGAAAATTTTCTATAAAAATAATGATTATAAAAATGACATGTTTTTTATATAACATGTTTTCTGACGCTCCATTCCGTCATAGAGTCCAACAAATGTAATAGGGTAATACCTTAAGCACAAAGAGGTTCACCCATTTGAATGAAATCAAAAAAAATTGATAAAGGCATGGACTAGGATCCCATTTGGAGTGAGGCACGCAAGTCACTTGCATGCCCTATTTGATTTTTGGCACAAGGTTCAAGGTGGGCTATAAATAGCCCATGTGGGCCCCTATTTTAGGGACATATTTTCAAAAGGTCAAATTCAAGATCTGGTCACCCTAGTCTTCAACTCAACTCTTCCGAAAGCTTCTACATCATCTTTTTACGTAGAATGGAAAACCTGAAAGAGTAGAATAAGGCCGAAGTGTTTATAATTCATCAACACTTGCACGTCTAAGTGTCCATACCTCCTTAAAAATCAAAATACTTGCATTTGGACCTACCCTTTCGATGAAACTTCCAAGTCGCCCTTTTAGAAACATCTTAAGATAATACTAAAGTATTGAGTTAATTCTCTCCCATGTATTACCCTACCAATTCTTTGTCGCCCAGGTGAACCCATGCCACGCAAGTACACTTGCGTGACCAAGAGTTACACACCAACTTCATTTGTATTCCCTTATCCCATTTACCTCTCCTCTTCATGACATTATCCCTCAAACCCCTTTTCAAATCCATTTATGTCATGGTTTCTTTGTTGGATTCTTTATCTGAAAGGAATTCTGTGAGAACCTCTCCCAAAACATCGTGACATACAATCTTTATGTCACTACAGTTAGAGGTTTCCTCCATATAACCTCAACCTTTTCGATGAAAAGATATATTGATATAAGGAATCCTTCTGTGGAGAAAGTCCCAAGTTCCTTTGGTTCGAGCCTCCTTCTCAGGAATAAGACCCAAGTTATAAGTCCCCCTTAATTTGGCCATCCTCTTTAAGAGTAAGCCCCGAGTTAAAACATAAAATCTAAATAAAGTACACATACTTTACAGACCCTTCTCCTAGGATTCATTCCAAAAGTATGTCCTGGTCTTCATCTACTTGGGAAGCCATACATATGTAAGCCCCAAGTCATTTCTTGTGAGTGCATATTCTGTGGAACAATCGTCAGGATTACTAATACCTATTGTTTCTCACACCGAGCATGACTCATGTGAGCTTAGAGTGTAAAATTAATCATGAAATCTATTTTTTGAGATGTTAACCATGCATAAGCCCCATATTTCTTCACCCAAACTATGTGGACTTTGATCTTTTCCTTAAAAGTAATGTACAATGGAAGCCTTTCTAAGGATCAATCCCATAATTCATTAATTCTTTTCCATCCCAAATGACATTAAACTATATCCTTATTATCAAACTACATGGGTTCTGATTCCTCTTTATCGAGGATAAGTAGTTTTCCCATTTGCGGGTATGATCCCAACTCTGAACTAATCCCTGTCTTTCTGAATTACAATAAACTTCAAGTTCCCCATATAGTGTCACTAAAACCAGTATGGTCATCATAATAACCAAGATATATCTATATAACGTATTGAAGGGTACTATTAACTAAAAATATCTAATACATACGGATGATTCTTCATCGATGAAAAACCTCAAATACATATAAAAGATTCTCTAAATCCCATACATATCAATCATCGATTTCCAAATCTAATTGAAAACTCATTTTCATGCTTTGTGATATAATAATGTTTTTTTAACATAACATAAATCTATAAGAGAGTCCCAAAGTATGAAATAATTCTCCCCAAAAGGTGTGATGAGACTGACCTTCCATTATCTCGACCAATGCAAATTCTTAAGCCTCATCGGTCTACAACTAACAAGCACCTACCTTTTAAAAGTATGTCCAAATGGATATATAATCACATGGGGTTTCTGGTTCTAAGAATAATCTCGTTAGAAACCGATTGGAATATTTGAACCATAAACAAGCAAGGTCATCCCCATTTCTAAACGAAACAAAAAAATGGTAAACCTGATGTGAATCATTAATCATGATAAATGATGTGTTACATATTGGATAGGACCTTATTAAAATCATTATGAAGGCCAGAAAAGAAATCAATAAAATATGTGCTCTTCCAAAATATGGAGTACGACATGAATTATCGTGATTATGTCTGCTATATCAAACTGGAACTCTTTTCTAAGATCTCTCTGCAACACAAAATGGCTTCTTTAAGGTTTACACCTGTGAATACCTCGACCGCTACTCATATTGGATCCTCGTCTGCTCTGAGGAAGACATCACCTCCTCAGAATCTTCAACGCTGGGTCTCAAATGCATTGGTGAGGGAATACTATCAACACGGTACCATCATGAATATGGAGGCCTCTCGACAAGCCCTCCAAGTTAACAACTCACCCTGGTTGTTTGGACAGCGACGACCAGTGGTCAAGGAGCAGGTGGTTCCAACCACCGTCTCCAACCTTTTCATGTCATTATCCCCAGAATGCAACAACTAGTCCCTCCCATATTATAGGGAGGTGAATAAAGAGGTCACTCAATGACTCAGTTCAAGAGGACATGAGTCCTCCATGAGGAATCCCACCAACAATCACCGCCAGACTCATGCAGTAGTGCACCCTCAACATGATAGGGGTATAGCCTCTACGTGTTTGGATCAGGTTCCTTAGACCCTAGCACGTAAGACGAACCGTAAGAGGTGAATTTCGGCCAACAGATAGCAGGTTCTTAGCTCTTCCCCTCTGGAGAAGTCCATCAATCTCACATGATGGAAAACAACGAGCAAGCATATACACTCATCCGTCCAAATTTCACCAACCCAGCAGACTCGTCTGGCAGTAACACACCAATCTCTCCAGGCTATTCCGGAGGAGTACTATAGGCAGGAACATACACCTGTTTATAAATCATCATCTAGTCAGCAGGCTTGTCTGACTGCATCAAATGAATCCCGCATACCAAATGTGTTGACCACCTATAAAGAGGCACATACACCTGCTTTCATTCATCAATTCTGCCAGTAGTCTCGTCTGCTAGTATTGAAAAAAGTCCATCAATCATATTCGGTGGAGAAAAATTAGCAGACACATACACCCATAATTCATCAAGCTAACCAATAGTCTTGTTTGGTATCACTAAGAGATGTCAATTGGAATGCTCCAATTACAAACAAGAATAAGACACAACTTTCTATCCCCACACATGAGTACTGTCATAATTCACTAACTGGAACAGGAAGAGAGGACCAGGAACACACACCTACTCCAAGCATGGAATGGATGTATTTTATCATTCTGGCAGCTGAAGTCACCAAGCACATTATGACAATGGTGAAAGAGCAGAAGCCAATCCTTTCCCATATTCAGAATACCTATAAGAATATTATAACAACATTAGAAACATCACAATGAATGAAACAGAAATCTATCCCTATCAGTGGAGTGACTCATCAACATGTCACCCCCAGAGAAGATGTGCACATATGTTCCAGTACGGGAGGGTCATGGGGCATACTCTCCCATGTCATACAGAAAATCAATTTAGACACATACACACGATTTTTAAAAGATAGTCACCCTAACCAGACTAATTCTCATAAAAAGGAACATACACCTATCTGTAATAACCACTTTCATCAATAAGTGGTTTCTAATGTGAGTAAGAAGGCATCCAGGAAAAAGACCCATCCAGCACAGTTAAAAAATCAAGATCTAATTTGCAAAAAGTCAATTCTCATTGCTGTAGTTTTTGAAGCCCTCAGAAAAGTATCTGTTGAAACACAAGATTCTACTATCTCATTTCTTAATTCTATAAATAACAACAATAATTCCAAAGGTCTTCATCAGAAACTTCTTCATGAAGGGTTTCTTCATGAAAATTTGGTTAATCTCAAAGCATCATCTTCAGATGAGAGCCACGATAACCCTCTGAATGGCCAAAAGACCAAGGAGAAGAAGGTTTCATCTTTTGTTGTAACCCACCTTGGGGGTCCTCCCCATGATGAAGAATTTAGCTACGAAAGTCCTCCCCACAGTAGTAATTCGCTTTTCTAGGAAAAAAATTCAATGGAAAATGCAGTAATGAGAAAGCCCTCTTATCATGAGGAACCTGCAAATGCATAGCCAGTCATGTCTGTTGCCTTACCACTAGTAGGTGAAATACTTTCTCAATCAGAAGATATCCCAGGGTGTAGGTCATTCTCTGAACAACGCTTGGGTCATTCATCTACTAATTTGACAAATGATTTCTCTACCAATCTTATTGAATCTGATGAATAATCAAAGAATCACCAGCTTTTCTCCAATAAGGTAGAATAATCTTCATCAAATGACAAAGAGGAAGTTCTAAATAAGAAAAACCAATTGTCGAAACGATAAATACCAGTGATCTTTTGGACTTTGGATGACTCTCAGTATGATATTCCAGAAATGTTGACAGAAGATTTTATTCACGATATTCGTCTCAACATATGGAAAACCGTTTGTAACTTAATAGATAAAATATTACCTTAAGAAGGATATCAAAAACAAGTTTTGGTAATAGAAGGCTTGCAATGCCAAATTGACTTGGCATCTTTCTCTATTTTCCGACATCCAAAGGATGAAAAAAAGCAGAGTGACCTTCAGCGTACATGCCTTGGTGCATTAAAATGGTTGCAGTAGATAATTACCAATGCCCCATCTAGTATTCATATAAAGGGATTGGGTGTTCCTAGAGCATTGAATTTCACTATAGTCTCTAGTCATCAAATCCCGCCAAAAGTGGTCTCATGAAATGTTATTTCAATAGATGGCCACAGCTAACTAGTTTTCTGTGTAATCAAAGTCTTTATCAAGAACATGCCTCATCCAATTCTTCCCAAAGTCAGGCATATAATGAAAATGTTATTAAATTACTCTTGCATCAAAAAAATGAGAATATAAAACTGGTTTCTCATTTGGAGCCTGCGTATCATCAGGTGATAGAGGTGTCGGTAATAATCCAACAGTCATCTGAGCTAGGTGATTTGAGTGGATCTCAGATGATGCATACGACCACTTCCAAGACTAAAATCCACAAAATCAGGAGAGCTTTTAAGAAGGTTTCATGTGTAGAAGATAAAGAGCCACATCTTCTTTCCATGATTGGGACTCTTTTAATCCAACCCTTGGGATCAACAAACGTGATTCGAGGAGTTGAGCAGGAAAAATAGGAATATCCCTAGTCCACCAGACTGGGGGCATTTTCAAATTCTCAATCTCTTCCTCAGTGAAAGTCAGTCTTCTCTAAATTAGGGAAGAATAAAAAAGAGGAACGCAACACCGAATTATCAAGAAATTCCCTCCAAATTACGATTAATCAAGAAGTTCCTAAGGGGTCAACCAAACAAAAGGCAATGTCTCGTAAAAGAAATGGAAGAAGACAGTATCGCAGAAACATTGACAGAAGGGATACAATGTGTTATGCATTGATAAATGTCATCAATTCTGTTATCACTGATCCCCCAGAACATGAGGCACACTCAATGGAATCAGATGAAGAATTTCTTGTTCAAGAGGCTGTATACAAAGAAACAAATGAAGGAGGTGTGTGTACCAAAAGCAAGAGGGTTTCCCAGAGGCAAGACATTACATCGGGTAATACCCTTCCAAATTCTATAAAGGCACATTCCAAGGAAATGGGTAAAAGTAAGGTTACATCCCACCCTACCATTTGGAGAAGGCCTATCACTCATTAGAGGAAAGGTTCACATAGCAAGAAGAATAAATAAAGGTGTTAAGGAGGTTAAATTCATAACTAATTCAAGGTATTCATCCTCCTAAGCATGCTGGAGATAATAAATCAAGGGAATATTTTTCATCTATTAGGATGGATCAACAATATACCCCTTTACAAGTACACCCTCACAGGTCCAATCCTTTGTGTCATATGAGACAACAACCGGAAATACTACCATCAGTGGCAGTACCGATTGCGACTCCCATCCAAAATATTGTTATTTCAACTGCTCAGGTCTAAACTCAACAAAATCTTTCTCAAGCATTAATGACTACCATTTATTCATTAACATCTTGATTGGAAGCTATGGAAGGACGACATGCACCAGTGAAACTAGAGAAGAAAGTTTACCCTGAATGGGTAGATCCAATTCCTCCTCCTCCAAATTTTTCAAATGTCACCTTCCCAATTTTTAATGGTTCAAGAGATCTAGAGAATCATTTGACACATTTTTTCTCTCACTGAGATCCTATTATGGAAACTCATCAACAACAATAAGTAGTAAAACTCTGGTGTTTTGTGCAATCATTGCAAGGACCAGCCATTTTCTAGTTTACAATCTTGCAATCCAGATTAATTATTGGAGGGGAAGATCTTCGTCAGAAATTCCTTTATCAGTTCATCTCAACACTGTAGAAAACAATAGTTTTGGATCTCACAAATTGCAATCAAAGGGAGAATAAAAAATATTCCGAATTCATTGCTTGGTGGAAAGAATTAACATATTCCTCGAATCTGATGCTCCCTCAAGAGGAGTTACTAACCATTAGCATGGAAAATATCCGAGTTGAATTTTGTACACCGTTGATCCCTATGAAATACATAGTAGGGTTTTAGGAATATGCTTCAATTTCCGAACAAGTGGAAAATTCCATTACAGAAACAAGTTCTAAGTCCCATGTAATTCCATCAGCTCTGAGAAGGATAATGGAGAATGTAGAGACTGCTAATGTTATACTTAAACAAGAACATGTAACTACTTCCACTTCAAAACCATTATCATATCGAAGGGCTCCACCTCCTAAGTGTCAAAAACAATGTCCACCTCATCAAGATGATCAAAGAGATGAAAGGTGAAAAGTGTTTGATAATTTAAAGGGCAAAGTGTATTATTTACATAATGAACATGTTCCTTGTTACTTAATCTGGGATTGGGAAAACAATCTGGTTCAGCTGACAAGGCCCAAAAGGCTGAACAAGGTTGGAGATGAGGACCCCACCAAAAATTTACCATATCATCATATATTGGGGATTTCCATTCAAGAGTGTTTTATCTTAAAAGACCTCCTGCAAATGATGGTGTACTTTAGACAAGTAAAACTGAAAGCTTCTTCAGCCTAGGTATCATGTGTTACTTCTACAGATCTAAAAGAAGAAGGAGAGTGTCACAAAATCAAAAGTAAAAATGCGCAGAAATATGATGATTGGATGGTAAGGAAAATGATCATCCAAACTCATGCCATTTTACGAACACAATTGAATCAACCAATTGTGTCTTCTGCTATTTCTTCCAAAACAAAACCCCCTTCATCAGAAGGAAAATCCTCAAATAAGCAGCTTAATTTGAAGAAAGGAGAGCAGTCAAATGAAGAGGTGCTCGTGTCAAAGCCTAAGTTGTCCTTGAATCTAGCAGATTTTATGCCATCTATTTAAAAGGCAAAAGTACCGCCCCAACAAATGGAACAGCCTGAACTAGATCTTTATGAAGAATCATCATTAGATAAAGAATTTATCTTTGGTTATTATAACATGATTCATTTAACGGATCCCTATACCAATGACAGTTTCGATCATGACGTGCCTAAGTTCTCTTTATCTAATAGAGGAATTAGAGGAAGAGACAAGGGTATAGTATACAGAAGAATAAGTTGATATTCCATAATCCACTATTTCAATTATACCCCTACTAGAACTGTATATGCGGAAGAAGCTCATGGAAAATCCCTTTAGCAGGCTCAATAAGTCACGAAAGTTCTTCCACACATGGCAGATTTTGTCCCGACATAGTTATTTTTGAGGACAGGTTAGAGGTTACACATTCTTCGTCTTAGAAAATAAATAGACCTAGTCAGTATATTCTACCAAATCCAGGAGTGTTTTCAATTCGTACCTTGATACGGGATGCATCTACTACCAAATCATCAACTTCCAAGGCACCTGTAAAACCACATTTTAATGCTGGGAAAACCAGACCATTAGACCAAAAGTATGATGTCTTGAAACATTTGGCCCAATAACGGCCAAGTTATCAATTATGGATTACATGAATCCTTCAAAAGATCTTCGGGAGGCGCTTATGGAGGCTTCGTCAAGTCCTCAAGAATTCAAAACTGAATTTTTTTCAGCTGAGGTCAACCACATAGAGAATGATCTTACAGAATGCCATGCAGTGATATCTTTTACAGATGAATATGAAGAAGATGTTTTACATGGACATATCATAACTTTGTATCTATCAGGAAAAACCAATGACATGGACATCTGACTAGCATTCATTGATAAGGGCTCGAGAGTCAACCTCATTTTTATTCGTACACTTTGTCGATTGGACCACACCAAATCTGAATTATCACCATCTACTTTGATGTAGCAAGGATATGATAATAATGAAAAAGAACCTATGGGAGAGATTAACCTCATAATACAATTTGGAGACCTTGTGTCTAATTCAGATTTCATGGTTGTTCATCAGGACACACCATTCAACATTTTTCTGGAAGACATTGGCTACATCACCATGTGGTTGTACCTTCGTAATACTTTCAATGACTCAAATATTGTTTCAATGGTCAAATTGGGACATTTTATGGTGGCAATGACCCATTCAAAATGTGTTAATATCAATACATTGACATAGAATTTTATCACATTAGGGAAAGGAAAAATCCACAGCAAAGGATCTCACCAAAAATAATTCTCCAAATGGTTTTGAAAGGATTCCAATATCCCCATTCATACATGTGAGTACAGATTATGTGTTGCCTATCAGTCAAATTGACAGCATAGACCTAAATCAAAACACTCTTATGGAATCATCCATAATGTCAATTATAGCGACCAAGCCCAATAGCAAGGGAGAAATTTTTGATTCGTCAAGCAGTGATGAAAGCTTAAATGGAGTTGTCTTCATTTCATCAACTGAAATACAAAAATTCTATACATCATCATCCAGGAAAGAAGTAGTTGTAGAAATACCATAGTAAAACAATGATGTTGATTCTCAATCCATCATCTCCTCTCTTTCACCCTAGAAAGACCCTTCATCATCAATAAGGTCTGAAATGGTAGCCTCTTCTTAAAGATGATGAAATTTTAACTTCTCCCCTAACAATGTAAGTTATTCTTTGTTATCTACTATGCAAGTATAAATATAAGAAGTAACACATATTGAAGAATAAGGGGAAGATCTTAGGGATGATCCTCCATCATTTGTAGAGGGTATCTCTACCACTGTGGATGAACTTAGTGAAATAAATATGCATACAAAAGAAGATCCACGACCCAATTTAATTAGTTCATACCTGACTCGTGAGGAGCAAGAAATGTATACATCATTTCTAAAGAAAAATCGAGATGTATTTTCTTGGAATTATATATAAATTCTAGGTCGTAATCCTAATGTTTCCACTTATCAATTGGGTTTTCTAGAAGAACATCAAGGATTCAAGCAAGCAGGAAGAAGAACACACCCAACTTATGCCTCCAAAATTGATTCTAAAGTTGATAATATTATCAAGGGTAACATCATTAGAAAAGTTCAGTATCCCAAATGGCTGGACAATATTGTCCCTGTGAAAAAGAAGAACGAAAAAATTAGATTTTTCATTGACTTTGAAGATCTTAATTGGCATTTTCCCAATGATTATTTTCAAGTTCTGATCCCAGAACTCTTAATTATTGAAACACCTGGGTATGAAACTCCTTCCTCCATGGATGGATACTCTGGGTACAATCATATATGAATGGTCCTGGAATATGAGGAGTCCACAACCTTCAGGGCTCTTCAAGATGTGTTTTTCTATCGGGTAATGCCATTTGGCCTGAAGAATGAAGGTGAAACATAACAACGTTCCATGCACCATATCCTCAAACCTTTTTTAGGGAAATTTGTTGAATGTTGTGTGTATGATTTGGTGGTTAAATTCAAAAAACGTTCTGACCACTTGGCCGATTTGGAAATCATATTCAACAAAATTCGACAAAACATTTTGAAGATGAACCCCTTAAAATGTGATTTCGGGGTAACCTCGGGAATCCTTATATTCTTTATTTTATGCCACTGTGGTATCTAAGTTGATACTGAGAAGAAAAAATCAATTCTTGACATGTCACCTAATAGAAATTTGAAGGAATTGAGAGTAATTCAAGGACACTTGGCCTATATTCGGCGTTTCATTTCCAATTTGGTAGGCAAGTGTTTACCCTTCACCAGATTAATAATGAAGGGAGTCACCTACTAGTGGACATAATAACATCAAAAATCATTCGATATACTCAAGAAATATATCTTCAGTCCACTGGTATTAATGCCACATGTTGAAGGAGGACCACTTATTCTCTATGTGACAGCTTTAGAGTGGTCATTGGGTGCCTTACTTGCCCAAAAGAATGATGCTGGGAATCAAAACAGCCTTTATTATCTTAGTCGGGCTATTATTGAGGTAGAAACTCGATATTCATGTTTTGAAAAGTGCTTCCTAAAATTAATCTTTGCATTGAAGAAATTGAGACAATGCCTACTACATCATGAGGTCCAATTGGTATCTCACAATAACCCGCTCACATTTATCCTTAGTCAGCCAATTCTTATAGGACATCTTGCAAGGTGGGCAGTTATTTTGCAGTAGTTTGATATCCAGTATGTGTCTCAAAAGGCAATAAAGGGCCATACTCTGGCCTATTTCCATGATGAACACCCATCTGTAGAAGATACATCATTAAATATTGAACTTTTTGATGAGTAATTATTCTCTATTAAAGATAATCCTCAAAAAATGGAAATTCACTTTGATGGTCCCTCCAGAAGTCCAACAGGGAAGAAAATGGAAGATCCTAAATTTAACAAAGTGGGGTTAGGAATCATGCTTATTTCCCTGAAAAAAGAACTGCTACCCTATTCCTTCTTATTTTCGGAAGGTGGTACAGAAAATGAAGCTGAATATCAAGCTCTCATCACAGGCTTGGAATTGGCGCTTCATGCACAAGTGAATCACTTGAAGGTAGAAGGTGATTTAGATTTGGTAATCAAACAAATCAATGGAGATTATGCCATCAGGTTGGAAGAGTTAATCCCTTTGTGTGATTACGTCAGAGAGTTAATGGTGGAATTTCCCTCAGAACTGACATTTTCTTATGTCTCGCGACCATAAAAGGCCCAAGCTAATACACTAGCTAATGTAGCCATAGCCCTGGAAGATCCAAATCTGGATGAAACCATCATCAGTATTTCCCATCATCGTATAGTTTCACCATTTTTCAAATCAGAATAGATGAAATCAATGAAATTAGTCACATTTCTGAGCCATATGGTCATACTGTAGGATGGATGACACCTATCATGGAATACATTGAAAATAGAACACTCCCACCTGATAAATCTGGGAATGAACAAGTCCAATGATGTGTGGTAAATATTACTCTTTATGATAGCCTAGGTCACCAATAAATTCTCTACAAGTGAGGTTTAGATGGAATTATCTTCAGATGTATTGATGGTGAAGAGATAATGTTTTTCATGATTGAATTACATGTAGTAGTTTTTGGTGACCACCAGTCTGGACATAGACTTTCTGGTCAAATTTGATGGCTTGGATACTTCTGGACTTCAATGATGCAAGATTGTGTTGATTTTAGTAAGAAGTGTCATTCTTGCCATCTATGTGCCAAACTCATATATCAAACCCCAGAGTCTTCATTCATCTTAATACTCCTTGTTGTTTTCTACATGGGGAATGGATGTAGTTGGACCTTATCCTCCGGCTACAGCTAAGCAGTTTAAGTGTATTCTTTCTACTACTAACTTCTTTTCCCAATGATCAGAGGCAATTCCTCTCAAATAAGACGGTGATAAAATCATTTTTAGCTTTGTCAAGTCCAACATCATTACTAGATATGGTGTTCATCATACCATATTGATGGATAATGGCACCAAATTTTATTCTTCCGAGTTATGGTAATTCTATCACGAATACAATATTTGATTCAACCATTCCTCTTGGTATCATGTAGAGGCTAATTGTCAAATAGAGGATTTCAATAATAATATTTCAACCATACTTCATAATATGGTGGATAAAGATAATAAGTCATGACCGGATAAACTTTTTCATGCTCTATGGACTTATCAGAATACCACACGCACTACCACACAATCAACTCCATATTCATTGGTATATGGAACAAAAGTAGTATTTCCTATTTATGTCCAATTTCCTTTGCTTTGAGTCTCCATTTGTGATTAGATATCTACAGAAGAACAATCTCAAAATTGATTGGATGAATTGGATTGACAAGATGAAAACAGATTGTGCACATTGTACCATTTATAAGACTATCATAATAAAATAGCATGAGCTTTCAATAAAATTTTTGTCTTCATTCATTCATTCAAGGATAATTGGTATTGGTTCTCAGAACCCCAGTGATACCGGGAAAGAAGCCTCCAAAGCGTGATCCAATGTGGGGAGGACATTACTCAATACTTATGGTCTACTTAAATGGAGCTTATTCTTTAATCTCAATGGATGGAGAACTCATTACAACTCCAACCAATTCAAGATTCTTGAAGAAGTATTTTGTGTTACACAAAAAACCCATTTTCTTTGCTGCAGGACGGTAATCTACATAACCCCCTCTATATTCCTACATTACGTTAAACTGTGTCCCCTATTTCATCCAACATGATGTTAAACTATGTCCCCTCTATCGTCCAACATGACATTAATCTGTTTCCTCTCTATCATCCAACATGACATTAAATTGTGCATCCTCTGAGCTGCAGGACATTAAACATTCATGCACCCCATGTCTGTGACACATGACATTAATCGCTGATCGCCGCATGTGCAATATTATTTTAAACTCTATTGGAATGTGTGCCCTGAGTAGCTAACCCAACATAAGCCCCACACCATCCTTCATGGTCGTATATTTCATGATATGATCGTCAGGTCTGTTGCTGCCTCTTGTTTCTCACACCGAGCATGACTCACGTGATCTTAGAGTATGCTTCGACCATGACATCTTCTCTGGGTTTCTAACCACAATTAAGTGCCAAAATCGTCTTCGGGTCGTTGTCCTCATGTACACCCTGATCACCTAATCCATCTCAATTAAACTACATGGACATTGATCCTTGCCTCCCGGCCCGGGTACGTAGGCAACCTCTTGTGGTTCAAGCCCGAAACCACTTTCTTCACATTAATTCACCTCCATCCCGTACGATATTGATCTGTGAATCCCCCATCATCTGTCTTAGTCATATACGTCCACTTTCATCCTACATGATGTTATAATGGGTACATCCCATCATCCCGGTTATATGACGTTAAACTATATAGTCCTTCATTGTCCTTGCTGCAAGACATTAAATTGAATAGCACAACTCCATGCATACGACATTAAAATATTTTCACTTTTGTCCAGTATGAGAATAAACCAAAATAGACTTGGATACCCTCACTCGCGCAGAATCATAATTGACATGGTCTCCAACCATGACATATTTCATGAACTATGTATGTCTTGATTCTCACCCTTATGAGATACGTAGTGACACCCATGTATTTAATCATGGGTCCATCCATAATTACAATAAATTACTCTTTACCCCTCATATGTACGAACCAAATCTGTACAAGGGGTATTTCAAGAATTATGTGCAGCTTGATTCCCATCCTCATGGGATATGCAGGAATGTTCGAGCATTCCTTGAGTCCAGCCCTGAGCCTTTAGGCCTAACCCCAACTCCACTTTCGGTCCCTTGGATGAAAAGTCTCCCATGGAGCACATGGTGTGATATGGAACACCCTGGTCTTTATTCATAGTAGGTTTATAAAAAATGCATGATTTTCCTCCCTCAGTATGGTTCGAGCTCTACGACCCTAAACTAATATCTTCTATGCTCTCATCCTATATGACGTTAACCTGTATTTCAAGAACTACGTGTGGATTGACTCTCATCCAAATGAGATACGTTGTGACATCCAGAATCTCAATTCAGGACCCAGCCTCAACATTATACAAATAATATTCATGATCTCCATAACCCTTTTCTTTACTTCTGGTCACAAAATGTCTGATACCTGAGAGTTCTCTTGCCTGACTATGCACCATGTACCCTTAGGTGGCCTTGCATAAGTTGTCTACATAACGAACCTTTCAATAAAAATATTATACTATTTGACTATGCAGCATATTCCCTTGTTGGTCCAACATTATTCAACCACCATAATGGGTTTTTCAAGTAATGGTAACATCATTATTAGGAGAAGACTATTTTGTCCCTATTGGTATTAACGGTGATATGTAGGGATCTTCAAAAAAATGGACATCCTTAACATATGTGTTCCATACAATTTTTCATGATATGAAAGTATTCAAGTCTATGGTTTACATTATCCACCTTCTCAATATGTTTAGAGAAATATGAAATAAGCATGGACCACATGAAAATATGTCGTATAATGTTCATATCTCCAGTTTAAGTCATATGACTTAAATACACATATACCTTTTTTCCTACATTTGGGTCAGACCTTCGTAGAATCCATATTCAACCAATTCTTTGACAATTCTTATTGAAAATATTTTCTCCATATTCAAGTACCTTTCTCCATAAATCATTCTCTATGCTTTGGAAAATTTCAATCTCCATAAAGCTTTCTTCGGCTTTTAGAAATAGAAAGTCAAATATCTTAGAGTTCTTTTGCCTGACTATGCAGCACGTGCCCTTACATGGCCTTATATAAGTTGTCTACATAGAGGACCTGTCAGCCAAAAGATATTAATATTTGACTATGGAACATATAACCTAGTTGGCCCTGCAAAATTCTTCCACCATAATGGGTTTGTCATGTAGTGGTAAACTCATTCTTAGAAAATACTTCTTATTGTTCCTTTTAGCACTTTTCCCTTGTCATTCCTCAGATTCAAAGTTTCTCTTATCACCATTTACAATTTTCCACCTCTATACTTGAATATGTTAATATGTCTCCTAACAAATTATTGGGAATTGAGTCAATATCATCCATTCGGTCAATGATATTCGACCTTAAATATTATCCTTTTTATATTCCATTATGCATGACATTAAACTACCTATAACAGAATACATGGTACTCATTAAATTGGGAACCTAAAAAGGGTTCTCTGAACCAAATTCGAGTCCTAGCTTTCTAAACGTACATTTTGTATGATATAGGCAATATTAAGCAATTAAAAGATGCAATGTTTGTGGGGTTGTATATATAACCTTTTTAAAAATCAAGGTATGTTTACTAAGCCCATTGTCTTAGGTAAAAATAAGTGCAATTATCAAGAAAATGAAGGTATAGATGATTGAAGATGAACTGTTTTTCATCGATGAAAAACATTAGAAGAACATCCACAGAGTGGAGTCTCTCCTCTTTATTTTCAGAAATGAGAGAAGACTTTCAACATAATTTATCGTCTGTTTCACAGCATCCCGATCTTCATCAGCAGCCACTTGAAGTTCATTTACTCGACCAACCTCACTCTATTCATCTCGAAAAAGTTTTTATTTGGCATATGTGATGGATTTTATACTATCCACATGGACTTCCTCCAACAAATTATGAAGCTGGTAAAGCTCCCCAGTAATAGCGTCTAGCTCTTAAGGAATGACTTGTTTCACTGTGACATGGATTTCCTGATATCCAAAGACGCCAAGTCACATAATGATGAACATGGGTGAAAGTCATGAAATTTTCAAAGGCAACTCTTTAAGAGGAATCTCAGATATTATCTTCCATATATTTTTTCAGGCCTTGCGACGTGAAAATTAGAGTTCCCTTATCACCTCTATGTCCTATTCGGCATCTCTATCATAGGGAGGATAATAGTCTGGGATTAATGCACTTAATGAAGTTCCATGTTCTGCTCCTTCCCTAACTAAATATTCATCACCTTCTACTACTGTGTGGGATGAGGCTAAGGCTTCACCTCTATATCTATCCATTAATGTTGGCAGCCCAGTTAGGTCAATTGAAAGTATGGTTAGTTTTAAAGGACAATAAATGTTGACTGATTGACTTGCAGGTTATGTAAGCTACAAATATCATCATCATTGACCTAATAGTAGATCAGAAAATTTTGAGGACTACTCCTCATCTTTCCTAGAATCAACATGATTTTATGGATGGGTTCCAGGCGGGTCTTCCATGCTACATTCCACATGAGCCAATTTTTCAGTAATAACGGGGTTGACATTAATGTCTACACCCCTTTCAAGCATTTTTGGTTCAACAGTTTCTTGAGATGGAACTGTACATTTTTTTTACACACATGGTTAGAAGTGTAATCTTGAAAAGATTAACATGACAAATGATGAAACTCACATCCAGTTGATTCAATAAATAGATCTCCAAAATCATCTGAATCAATTGGTAAATTAACATGTTCTCAAATTTCATCAAAGGACATTCCAAGATTCATCATTTCATCCAATGATGTCCCAGATCCTAGGTTTCTCTCACCAATGGGAGCACTCCACATGTCTTCTTCATGACTTTCATCTAGGAATCTCTGTCCCCAGATAACTTCTTCAAATATAGTTGTGGGGTCAGCTTCAGTGTTTTCCAAATCTTCTAGTGCATGTGTTGAACCTAAAACATCACAGAATGGAATTCAGTTGTTGTCCCATTTGAGGTTCTATGATGTACTGTTAATTTACCAGAAGTCTCTTCTCTCCAAGCATCAGAAACAAGAGTAGTGTAGGGAACATATTTCAGCTCATCTAATCTCAGTATTTATTCCGGAAAAACTATTTCCATATGAACTTGAGGCCATTCTACAACACCCTCCATTGTAATTTGACGATGGCCAGTCCTTTCACATAAGAGGTAAACTGAAGAATCCCCTACAATGCTGAAAAATTTGATGACTTTTTCATAAGTGAAGATTCATGACTACCAAAAATACTTACCACTACTGATAAAGAGTTTGGATGTGGTATTCTTTCTTCGATGCCTTTTCTTCTTGGCCTTTTGGGTGGACCGGCGTCATCATCTACGAAAACAGTAATCAAAGACAATAAAACCCTTTCTGACACTTTATCCATGACTTGCTGGCCTGGAGATACTTCGCTCGGCTCAAGAGGAGATTCAATGGCTCTATGAGCAGTGTGAGTAGGGATGTACTACAGCAAAGGGATATTAGTGGTTCTTTCCTTTACAAGTTGTAGGATGAAGAAGATTATTTCCTTGAATAACATTTCTTTAAGTAAATTCCAATTCCCAAGAAAATAAAAATACCGGAAAATGGAATTTTACATCATTAGGATCCATATAATCACTCCACTATTCATCTAATGAAAGACCAATCCCCCATAGTGGTACCACAGTCCATCATTTCCATCACCCTCTTGGTGAAAGAAACTGACTCATCAGTGGCATATATGAGCCTTTCAAGCTCTTTGATGTAAGCCCTAACTTCATTGGGGATTTCCTCAAAATGGATATCAGAGGAAGCATAGAGATTCCCCACCCCAGGGATATGCACCCCTTCGCATAATCTCATCAAGGTGGTTTCAAAATCACAATATAAACAGCGGAATGTCCGAAAAGCCTCTTGTCGTAAATATTCGGAATGTGCACCAGAAGGCCGCAAAGATGGTCCAAAAATCATGGACTTAATCCTTTTCCCTGCTCCTGTAATCACAGATAAACGAAAAAAATAAAACTGTTTACTTTTTAAAATAATGGCGACTAAATTTCCTCAATTATATAACTCACCAGGAGTCAATGGATTAGGTCTCATGACTCTAGCAGGCGGATTATATTTGGCACAAGGCCACTTGGATGAATTTCAAGCCTCATCATCCCCATCCTGGGAATCTGGTGAATCAGATCCGGGTGAGGAAGAGTCACCTTCCAAATGAAGAGCGTCTTTCCTAATGGATCACTTCTTTATCCCCACACAAGGGAATGACCGATTCAGTATCCCTTAGGGTATGATTCTACCCAGCTCTCGGAATACCATGTAGTCAATCGACTTGACGCTTCAATATGTGGTAGATCAAATACTACCCCAATCTTCTCCATTGATGTCGAAAACCATAGTTGATGAGAAACCATTAGATGCTCCTCTAACCTAACATGCACCAAAGGGGATACGATAATTTGTTTTAGATATTTGAATTAACATGAGAATCTATTTAGATCATATTCCTCTCATATAATTTCTCTATCAATCATCATGGCCAGTGTACCATCTCTACAAGTAATCATATATGCCCTTAACCCCCATCTGGCTATTCCATCATCAAAAAATCAACTTGTTGATTGATTTTCATAAGGGAGGAAGTGAAACTCCTTGAACATGCTCAGTCTTATTTTGATATCATAAGCATTGAGGGATAAGGGAAAAATTACAGAAATGTCCGGAACAGGCGGCCGGATAGGACATCCAAGAAACTGTACCCCACTTTTTACAGCAGATATCCTGAAGTGGGTGGTGATCCATCCCCATAAAACATGGAATGGTATCATTATTTTTAGATGTGTCTTACCCATATAAACATGAAGTAAGATCCTATTAATCTTTTCCAAAACTGGTGTTACTTACCCAACCTTATTCCTTTCACCCTGCTTGGCTATAATTACAATGGTCCCTGGCCTCACACCTCCTTTTGAATCCAAACTAGTAAAAGGTAAAAACTGAGCCACAAGGAAAAAAATCATTCCAGAGGGGTCTTCGATGGATTTTTCTAGTTCACTTCATACCCCCACCTTCAAACTCTCCAACTTCCATAGTTGGCCAAAATGTGCCCGGACCACCCATCTTTGCTACTCTAGTTAAATTAGTAGGATGAGTGCATGAATGTCCCTCCTCTATATTCATAGTCAGAAAAATGTCCATCCACTCCTCTGCATGGATATATTTTCTGGTGTGGGTTTTTGTGGTGGTGGTATTCTTAGGCTTGTAGAAAATTTTCATTAACTCTCGATGCCATGCCGGAGGCCTCTCTAAATCATTCTATGTCACCTTGGGGTGGATGAATTCCTCATACATATATCCTAAAATAGGATCCCCTGAAATATTATAGATGTCCCATGAAATGATATTTACTTCTCTATGAGTCATATGTAAAGAATTCATTTTTGGGCTCCCACAACTGATTAACTCTGGCACAAAATAATCATTCCTGTAGATATATGTCTGCCCAGCCTAGACAGATTCATATATTGCTTCTCCCTTAATATCATCGACAAACTCTACACAGGTATTCCACTCCTAACATGCCCACATCCATGTTGGCTTCACACCTCCTTCGGGATGGAAATCCCAACTCCTCTTCCATCCCTTAGATTGGCCCATCTGAGAATTTTGGAAAATAGAGGGATAGCAATGTGGTTGCCGATCAGGCGTGTGAGGCTTCTGATATTGAGAACAAGGGCTATGATGCATTATAAATGCCTTCTCCATTGTCCCAGCATTGAAAATGATCCTTTAATTGAGACATTTTCCAAAGAGAAGTTGGTGTAGGTTTAAAAAAGGGAATGAGGGATATAATTATTTGCCTCTGGAATGTTGAATCCTTGCAGATGACCATATCCATACAAAGGCAAGTAGATTCTCTATGGTAAATTGTCATGATATTTCATCAAGTACTAAGCCAAATATGGGAGAGTGTTATCTCAGATAACATAATAGCCATGGACGATGACATTCATCATGTCATCTATTCTCTTGCTGGCGAACTCATCAGCTAATCCAATTCTTCTAGGAGCCATTGAATCTACACAAAGATCAAATAATCAAATTTTAAGTAAGTTTTTTTTGTGAAATTTTGATGAAGGAAATAAAAAAATGGAAAAGGTATTAGGGCACACAAGTCCCAACTTGGCGGGCATGTCAAACCGATCACGTATGTTTTTCCTCCCTAGTCATGGAATGAAAGTCGAATACCTTCTACAGAAGCGCGAAAAAATCCAGAAGGGTGATTCGCTGAAGACAGAAGCACCTGCGTAATGAGAGCTCATGTTTCTAGAATCCGAGTGAGTTTGTGAAGGAGTTAACCTATGTATACAGGCGATATGGACCCCCTCTGCGACATACCTGTGCGCCCCATCATTTGCACGCTGAACCTGCACACCACAGACTGTTGATTTCTATGGCTTTACCTCACAGCCGGATCCCCTTTTTTCATATCCAACTCTGAGGGGAGACTTTTGTTGACTCTCTTTTCTGTCATAGAGTCCAATGAATGGAAAAGGGAAATACCTTATGCACAAAATGGGTCACCCTTTTGAAGAACAGAAAAAAATTGACGAAGGCATGAACTAAGAGACCATTTGAAGTGAGGCACACAAGTCACTTGTGCACCACCAATGGGTCAAGCATCTCCCTTGCGCCCTATTTGATTTTTCTCCCAATGTGCAAGGTG
The DNA here is from genome assembly GCA_963277665.1 of Viscum album. NCBI lineage: Eukaryota > Viridiplantae > Streptophyta > Magnoliopsida > Santalales > Viscaceae > Viscum > Viscum album. The sequence goes on from OY728156.1 coordinate 1,032,986,877, forward strand.
GCCTATAAATAGCCCATGTGGACCCCCATTTTTGGGATAGAGTTTACAAATGTAAAATTCAAGCTCTGGTCACACTAGTCTTCAACTCAACTCTTCCGAAAGTTTCTAAGGTAACTTTTTACCTAGAATGGAAGACCTGAAGGAGTAGAATAAGGCCTAAGTGTTTAGAATTGATCAACACTTTCATGCCTAAGAGTCCAGAACTCATTAAAAATGGAATCACTTGCACGCCTCCCTACCCTTTCGATGAAACATGTGTGCTGACCTTTTGGAAACATCTTATGATAATACTAATGGCTTATGTTATGTATCACCCAAGTATTACCCTACAGATTCTTCGTCGCCCAGGTGAACCCATGTCGCCAAAGTAAACATGTGTGTCCAAGACATGCGCACCAACGTCCTTTGTGTTCCTCTCTATAGTTCACCTCTCCTATTCAAAATATTAACCCTTAAACCACATTTCAAATCCATTTATGTCATGGTTCCTTTGTTGGATTCCTTATCTGAAAGGAATTATGTGAGAACCTCTCCCAAAACCTTATGACATACAATATTTATGTCTCTACGGTTAGAGGTTTCCTCCATATAACCTCATCCTTTAAGTTGTGAATATCTTATGATTTAAGGCATCCTCCTCATGAGTAAGTCCCAAGTTCCCTTGGTTCAGTCCTCCTTCTCAGGAATAATCCCTATGTTATAAGTCCCCCATAATTTGGGCATCCTCCTTAGGATTATTCCCCGGGTTAAAACTCTAAATCTCTATAAAGTAAAAATATCATTATGGACCCTACTCCCGGGCTTCTTTCATGAAGTAAGTCATTGTCTTCATCTACTTGGGAAGTCATACATATGTAAGCTACACATCATTTCTTGTGGCTGCATATTTTGTGGCACAATTTTCAGGTTTACTGATACATCTTGTTTCTCACACTAAGCATGACTCACGTGAGCTTAGAGTGTAAAAGTAATCACGACATCTCTTTTTGGGCCATTAACCATGCATAAGTCCCATATTTCATCACCTGAACTATGTGGACTTTGATCTCTGCGTTAATAGTAGAGTACGTAGGAAGCCTTTTTTAATGATCGATCCCATCATTCATTAATTATTTTCCATCCCATAGGACGTTAAACTATATGCTTCTTATTAAACTAAGTGGGTTCTGATTCCTTTTTAATGAGGATTCGTAGGTAGCCCATCATTGGGTACGATCCCAACTCTGAAATAATCCATGTCATTATAAATGACAATAAAATTCAAGTGCCCCACTGATGGATTTAAAACCAGTATGGTCATCATAATGACCATGAAATTTCAATATAATGTATTGAAAAATACCATTGACTAAGAATCTCTAATTTATAAGGATTCTTCTTCATCAATGTAGAACCTGAAATAGAGATTAAATATTATGTAAATCCCATACATATAAATCATCAATTTCTAAATCTAAAGGAATACTCATTTTCAAGCTAGGTGAATTAATAAGGATTCATTAACATAACTTAAATCTATAATAGAGTCATGGAGATGGAAATTATCCCCCCCAAAAAGATGTGATTAGCCTGACCTCTCATCCACTCGACCAATGAAAATTCTTAAGCCTCATCAGTCTAAAACTCATGAGCACCTACCTTTGGAAAGTAGGCCCAAATGGATATAGAATCATTGGGTGTTTCTGGTTCTACGAATAAACCCGTTTTAAACCGATTGGAATGTTTGAACCACAAACAAACAAAGTCATCCCCATTTCCAGATGAAACAATGTTATGCTTAAATTCACATAGAATAATATCTTTCCTATGACTCACATGTGATTTAATGATTTGAAAATATCACCAATATTAAATAATATATATATATATATATATATATATTAATACCATAAACATGGAGTGTCATATCTACTTAATGATGACACACAATAACACATTGATTAGGTTTAATTAGTATAATAAAACTAATTATAATTATGTGTAATTTTTTATAGGTACATTGTGTGTACATGTTAGAAAAAATGTTTAAATATCTCAATATCTTTATAATGAATACACATAAGTACTCATCATGTAAATCATTGCCCAAAAAATAGAGTACACAGCATGTTGAAAGAACTACTGGCAATGTGTTCTATGATGAACATGGTCAACAATCATGTTGGTCATGTCTCTATTTACATAGTAGTCTATTAATTAATGGAATAGGAATGATTTACATGTGATATAAATTATGTGCACTTGATAAATATGTGCTAGGGTGGCCCATTCAACATTCTGTATAAAAAATAAATGAACAGTATGTCATCAATGAAGATGGTTTGAATTAATTCTGTATTAATTCCTACTGTATTGAACACAAGTACATGAATGTACATCTACAAGATATGCTTGATTTTTTTCCTTCTTAAAATTATTTTTTTTGATTAGTTATAAGATAAATGATGGAGGAATAAAAAGATCTCACATTTATGATTTAAATAATGATTAAACATGAATTGAAAACTAAATAAAAATTGTATAAATCAGTCAATGAACCTGATATCAAAATAAAATTTTGTTTGACCTTTTGATACTACTTGTATATTCCAAGAGCAATATAAGCATGTGATGGATCATGTCCAACATTCCATTTTTTCCATGATCGATGATCAATATAAGATCTTCAGAATGATAAATACCCTAATAAATAGAATTGAATGAAATATAATATGAAATTGATAGAACCCTAAAACTAGAAACATGACTATATCATAGAATTTAAATTTTATTTGATCAATTAAAACATTAACTTATTGGAATTATTTATTTATTGATCCATCTGAAAATAGATAAGTGTTGAACTGTTGTTGCATTGTTGGAATAAAGAAAATATTCTCTCTAACGGGGATCCACATGTGTTCAAAATATCTCTAAATATTTATATTGGAATATAAAGGTACAATCACGGTAGATCCTATCACTTGTGTCATCCATCTTTGATCACCATGAGAATAGCTGGTGAATCTTTGTCCCAAATCTCTCTTGATTTGTGAGTGTGATGTGGAGGATGATTTGTCTCCAGTCTTGGCAGTATTCTTGTATATGGGAGATCTTTATGGATTGATTGGATAATCCAAATTTTTTGTGAATAAAAAATAAATGAATTTCATATCATATAAAATAATATAATTGGGTTTATATAAGGCTAGTGTTAATATAAAGCAATTACACAACTGCACATTATTATTTATTTACTCCCCATAGAACCCTGTTTCAAATAATAATAATATTGTTAAGAATTATCATCATGTGCTTAAATTGTGAATTAAATTATATATAATTTAATAAAATTATATTCATTATTAATTATTTTTATGGGACTATTAAACTTGGTCATCCATTCCTCAATAAAATTTATCATGCCATGAATAATGAGTATCTACATATTAAATAATTATCACTCCAATATTTTCTTATTTATAAATAAATATTAATTCCCCTAACAGGAAATAAATATATTTTAAATATTATTCTCACATTATATTATATCAAATAACTTGTGATATAATATATGAGATTAGGAAAAATGAATAATTATTAAACTATGTTCGTGGATACTATTTATTCAACTTGTAAAACAATAAATAATAGTATATAATTTAACTAAGATCCGGTATACATTTTTTATGACCCTATATGACTCTTTCTTAGTTGAATTATATAAAGTAACCTAAAGTGCAATGTTAGAATTTATTAACACCCCAAAAAACTGATAGGGAAATAAGTTAATGGTGAGAAAAATAATATGTCAAACATTTGTTTATCATGTAATCAAATCCCTTTAATATGATATCTCTAATCATGTTTTTTGCTTGATGGTGCCATCAACCAATGTGCTCAATATCACATTATTTCTCTTCTCTGAAATTGGATATGCCTATAGAACACCATGCAGATGGATAAATTTAGGTTATATCATTTACATAAATGGACCTAAGGTATCAACATTCATCAAAGAATAGATGAGAAAATACTTTCTATCATTATTCAATAATTCAATATTTCTAATGATTCACCCAATGTATCCTACCTCACCATGAAAATAAGTCATCATGGTTTTCATCAATACATCAAACTACACAACTGAGATTTCCAATTAATAATAATAAAAATTTAATGGGATCAATACACATGTCCAAAGATAGGATAATCCAATGACACATGTAAATGTTAATTTACTACTAGTGGGTATTCATCTTATAATATTCTACATTATATATTACCCAAGGAGTACACCATGAAAAGGTTCCTCGATGACCAATAATTCTCCACCAATGATATAATATATCACGTGTGACCCTTAAATGATGTCATGCGACTATCAAACATATATTTAAGAATAGTGTCATTGAAATTATGGGTTCACACCATAGAAGAAAACTACATGGATGTTTTTGTGTAAAAACTACTCTTAAAACACTATCATATATTATTTGAAAATAAAAAAAATCATGACATGATAATTAGTCTATTAATATTCCAAACCTTTAATACATGTCATTAAAAAGTTCATAATATTTGTTTTTAGGTAACTATATCTAACTATCAAGAATTAAATCAATATCATCATGAGTTGTATGTTTTTTAAAATATGGACCAACAATATCATATTCTAAATTCTGAAACCATGATGGATCTAGAACAAAATAATTAATATCTTCTCAAGAGTTGTGGTCACCATGTTGATACCAAATAATAATATTTTTAACAATCAGAAAATAATAGATGACCCCCAACATTTTCAAATGTGTCAAACCTCACCAGATAAAATCACAAACGTGGACAATTAATTTTACCATATACAACAAAATCTAGTTTTGATAATGAATATGATAACTAATATTTAACACTATAAATATATATCATATTTATACCACAACTCTTTGTATTTCTGTGATTATTTATCAAGTTGTGATCATGTAATAATGACTACGTATGAATTTTTCTTCGATATTTCTAAAAAAATATTAAATGAATAAATTATTTATTATTAAGTTTATTGTAAAAAATGATAATCCAAAAAAATTTCAAAATTAAAATACTATAATTTAAATTGAAATATTATCAATATTATCTATTTACATCTGCATTTTAATAATTATTACGTATTTTTAATAATTATCATTAATTAATTCTAAATATCATGATATCAATACTTCAACACTCACAACGTGTTCCTGATTTATACTAGAATTATTTTGACTCTTCTAATGATGTATTAAGTCATTATCTCATTATTGAAATTTTTTTCATTTTTCTTAAGACCATTATTGTCCAAAATATTTATAAAATATTTATTATTTAAATTACCAATATATAATTAAAACATAACTATATTTATTTTTATTGGACCTTAATTATTACTCATTACAAAAAATTACAATTAATTTCCACTAAAATTTAACAATTACAGTGATTTACAATTATTTTTTTCTAATTACTATAGTATCATTTACCTCATTATATTTCAATAAAAACAATATTTACTAATTTCTAAAGATTAATGGTATTTATTAATTATTATATTGATTTATTTCAAATTTTTATTAATTATATGTAATTTTCACACTTTACCACTAATATTTTACATATTATACTAATTTATTATTCATCTTTAGTAATCATTACTAATTACTGTTAATTATTACTAATGTTTAAAAATTATCCCTCATTTTTAAAAATAAAAATGATTTATAATTAATTTGTACTATTTACATGTAATTTTAACTAGTTCTTACTAATTACTAGTAAAGGTTATTTATTATAGTCTTTTACAACTAATATTTTAATTTTAATAATAATTCATGCAAATGTTAACTAATTACAACTATTTTTTACTAATTTCCAATGGTTTTTATAAATAATGTTAATTTTTATTAATTATAGTGATTTAATGTTCTTTTTTAATATATTTAGTGATTTATCATTATTTGTTCGTAATTACTGCTAATTACTACTAATTATTACTATTTACTGTTAATTTTTTCAAATATTTCCTAATCATTGCTATTTTTTACTAAATTATTATCATTTCCACTAATTTTTTCTAATATTTTGTCATTTCAAATAATTTCTATTTAATTTTTTTAATAAACATTGATTTTTACTAATAGAGAAAAATTTTAAATATAATAGTGACTTGGCTTTAATTTATACTAATTCACTCTAATTTTTACCAATTGTAGTGTTTTAATATTCATATTTATTAATTTGTGTTATTTAATAAAAAATATTGTAAATTATTTTTAAATATAACAATAATCAATAAATTATTAATGTATTATCATAATTAATAGTATTTATTAATCATTTATATGTAATTAATATTAATGACAACATATTTTTTATAATTAAACAATGTTATTTCAAAATAAAAATAATTAATTTTATTTATAAACATTACTGGTAATTAAAACTAAATATTTATATTTTATAATAACTATCACATGTACCACATCATTTTATTTTTCTGTAACTCCTACCATAGAAACTTTTCCTCCTTATGATACTCCTACCATAAACAAATATCCCCCTCGAGTTGTGGCTAATGCCATCGACTTGTCGCATATGACGACCCAGTCTTAGACCTTACATAATGTTGAATTAAATGAATAATTCACATTGAGGATCTTTTCAGGTTTATAATTTTAGTGAATATGGTCATAACTATTACATTACATCTAAATTATTTCATGGTAGACACTTCTACTCCCTTTCACTTTATTCATAAAATAAAAACACTTGAGAAAAAGAGTCATGTCCAGTCCCATGTTTTAGATAGGATGAATTTTCATTCATCACATCCTTGACCCTATTGATCTTTTGGTCATGTGGATACCATTTCAAATCATGGGATGACCTTAAAAATCTCAGTAAGGGTTATAATACAAATAAAGAAGACATTAGTTCATAATTTAATACATAACACAAGCTCTTTAAAATAAATCTTGAAATCATAATATTTATGAATAACACGTAGAAAACATAAATCATAAAGGTAAATTGTGGCATCCATATCATACTTACATTTTAGCTATCACAGCTACGCAGGGAGTTACATTTGGAATACCCATCACATTATATTCCATAAATCTCTTAGGAGAAACATCCACGTTTACCTCCATCACATTACCCAATGCATTGGAGAGCTATCTCGGGCTCTCACACACTAGTTTTATCACGGAACCGCCCATATACGTAACATTTCCCAATAGCCATAACATATATATAACACAGAAAACAAACATAAAAGAAGGATATAATTTCAACATTTTAATCACAGTATATAACTTAAATATATTTACATAACAAATCCTTTATAAAAACCATTTTCAATACCAATGTACATAAATGATTATATGGTATTTATTTTTGATTTAAATACATTATAGCTTATTACGGATGCCATAGATCAAATAATACTCACATCGGTGGAAAGGGTCATTGTCACCTCTTATGATATAAAGAAACATTCCTTTTTTCGTTTAGTAAAACACTTTGTAGAAAAATATTCCCTTTGAATGAAATTAAAATTAAAAGGTGTTTATATAGCAGATAAAATAATGTACTGTATTAAAACAAAATATTCCTTAATGAATGGAGATTGAGCTGAATCCCCTTACCTCGTGTCCTATTTCACTCGATCATTCTTTAATCTCTAGAATAATAAACTAAAGTTAATATATACTTTCTTAAGAACATTTTGCATGATTATTTTCGTTTTATATCACTTATTACCATGTTATAAACATTATGTAATCATTTAAGTTAATAACGGTTGTTTTTTTTTGATATTTGGTACTTGAGTTCAAAATAGACATCTTATAATTACAAGTTGTTCACATGGTCAAAATTTCATCATATCCAGAATGATATTCATTATTTAGATATCATATATATATATATATTATATATCAAGTACATTCATGTGTTTATTATATTACATTACATTTAGAGGTAAGCAATGAAATGCATTGTTCATGGAGAGGTAAGGCGTATGCATGCATGAACGCTACTTTCATTTATATTTCATATTTTAATGAAGTTAAAACATAATAATACAAATGTATATTAAAATTATTTTAATTCCATTATAATATCATATATAATATCATTAACGCAATCAATTATACATCCCACAAATGGCATTAACGAGTTGTATCACTTTGAGGGGGCGGTAGTCCACACTTCCTCAAATTAAATTATTGCGTTTACCCATAATGAAAACCATAAAGGCACGATATAAATGAAAAATACAGAAGCATAGATATTACATAAAAATAATATATATCATATATAAATATAGTTTTATCTTAATGTCCAGCATGAGAGGTTATAGGAGAAAATTGAACCATTAACGTTTTGTTAGGCGTTTGTTTGCCATCCACAGAAACAATATTTTCTTTACCCATTAGATGGAGATTTGTGAAATTTTAGTTCTAATAATTATCATAAACACAACCTATAATATTTAGGATACTAGTTTTTTTATAAAATAATGTAATAAAAATAGTTTATGTGGTTGGAGAAGTAAAATAAAACAAAAGAACATAAGAGAAGACGTTACCTTTAAATTGGGTAACTCCCTTTTGTTTGAACCCAAAGGACTTCTTTAAGATCCCTATGCCTAAGATAAGGATTATATGATTAGGAGAGGGATATTGAGAGATTATATGGGTAGGGTTTGGATGATCCAAGGGTCTTGAAATGTGTGTGGAATGGGTTAGAAGTGAGGGAATTTTATAAGGGGGGAGGTACTCTTGGAATGTTTGAAAATATTATATTATTATAAACATATATTCAGTTTGTAAAGATCCAAAACTCATTAAAATTGAAGATAATATGAATCATTTTATAAATAATGTCATCCATTAAAAATTGGACATGTTTTGGATATAGTTTTAATATTTATAATCTTATTTATTTAAATCATTTATTAATGAAGTAAATACTGCATCATTATTGGGTCTTAAATAATTTAATTTATTTGATGTCTAAAAATTATAAAATAAATACCATAATGTGGGAAATCATTTTATCATTCAAATATTTATTTTTAGTCAAAATTATAACTTATATAACACCATGTAAGAATTAATTTACTAAATAATAATTGTTTACGCCATTTTGGCCTTTACTTTAAGTTAATTAAAATAAAGTGTCATAATCACTCTCAAGTGGATACGTGGGGTCCCAAAATTGTCACAAAGATGTCAATGGCCGTAAATGACTCTACCAATAAGGTTAAAACATGTTTAAGGGTAATATTATATTATTATTATATTTTTTTACCTTGAATTATGCTAATTACCTTTAACTACGGTAAATAAAAGTCCCAAGTTACTATTCACTAAAAATTATTTTCATATTATCGAACCACATTTTTCTAATAAATATAAACCATGTATGTCATATTTTTGAAATCTAGTTCACATAAGTAGTATAATTTCATTTAAATGAAAAAGTCAGTTTTTTAACTACTGCATAGTGGTTTCATTATTCATCCAAAATAGATGGTTTTCATAAAACTACCAAAACATCAGCCTAAGATATATTTGATATTTAAAATTAAAAATGATATCTATTTTACCAAATTAAAAACACAGAATTTCCATTAATTAATTTAAAAATAATTCCCGTTGTCAAAACAAAAAGCTTGTTTTTAAGAAACAATAACTATCAAAAGATTGATACCTTTTTATGTCCAATTTCAAAGTCGAATTAATTCCAATGAAAAAAATTGGATTAAATTGTAAAAAAATAATGTAATTACTCTTTAAAACCAATTGAAAAGATAATATATCCATATATATAAATTAAATTAAAAGTAACTTTTGAATTAAAATATAATATTTTTTATTGTTCATTAAAAATGAATTTTATTAGAAAAATACCAAAAATTTACCCAAAGGAAATTTTGTTGTCCCAAATCAAAAAAAGAATATAATTTTATCAAATGAAACATATAAAAGTTACCAAAACAATATTTAAAGATAGTTCTCCATCAAAAGGTGATAAATCGAACTTTTAAAGAATATTAGAGTATTTATGCTTAAAATTAGATTCATTCACATTTTAAGCCTCTTAATTTTATTGGATAATGTAAAATAATATTACAAACATGTATTATCATATTTTAGTTAGTTCTATTCATCCTTTCCAATACAACAACTAGGTGTCGCCTACCATTTAAAATAATAATCTTATATTATTAGTGTGCAACACATGATTTCAAAGAAACTCATTATTGTGTATGCGGTACACCATCAAACATTGAATCCACTTTAAAGTAAAATAAATATGTAATTTACATATATAAATAATTATAAATATTTATTTTTCTTTATTTTCCAGGGATGTTACATCCTTCCACCTTTTGAAAATTGCGTCCTCAGAATTTTTATTCACAAATCAAATATGTGGGGGGTATTTATCCCCCATTGCATTTTCGGATTCCCTCATTGCCTTTTCAATCATATGGATTTTTCAAAAAAACTTTACCTAGTGAATCACCTTATTCCGAAACACTTTCTCTCTTTAGTCAAGAATCTAGACTTTTTGTTCCTCATAACAGAGATTATCTTCCAACTGAACTACCTCTGGACTTAAATCATGAGATTGATCTAGCATATACTTTCTCAACATTGAAACAAGAAAAACACTATTTACTTATGATAAACTTGGAGGTAAATCCACTCTATACACAACAGATCTAGCCTTATCTAGGATTTCATAAGGTCCAATAAACATCAAAATCAAATTTGCATTCTTACCAAAATGTGTCACACTATTTCATAGAGAAACATTGACAACGATATGATCACCTACCTCAAAAGAGAGATCCTTCCTATGGTTATCCCCATAACCTTTATGCATACTCTGAGTTGTTCTCATGTGCTTCTAAATACACTGAACCTTTTCTCCCACCTCTTCTACCAATTCTGGTCCCATTAACATCCTTTCACCTACTACATCCCCAAAAGCAGGAGTTCGACACCGCTTTCCATATAATACCTCAAATGGAGCCATCTGTATACTATAATGAAAACTGTTATTATATGAAAATTCAACCAAGGAAATATGTTGGTCCCAACATCCCTGATAATCCAGTCAACAAGCACGTAGAAAACCCTCCAAGGTCTGAATTGTTCATTCTGACTGCCCATCTGATTGAGGATGAAACGTTTTTACTAAAATTTAATTTAGTTCCCAATAACATCTGAAGGACTTTCCAAAAGTTAGAAATAATCCATGGATCATGATCAGATACAATGCAGAGGGTAACACCATTAAACATGACTATCTCTTTACGATACAACCGAGAATGTTGATCTTGTGAAAAAGTATCTCAAATAGTATGAAAATGAGAAAATTTAGTCAATCGATCGACAATATCCCAAATTTCATTAATACATTGTGATGTCTTCGTTAATACTACAACAAATTCAATGGATATACTTTCCCATTTCCAATCTGGCACCGGTAAGTACTGAAGAGTCCCTTCCAGTATTTGCCGCTCTATTTTAACCTACTAGAAAGTCAAACACTTTACAGTAAAATCGTCAATATCTCTTTTCATTCCATCTCACCAGTAATACTCATGAATATATTTGTACATCATAGGTATTCCAAGATGAACTGAAAATAGAGAACTATGAGCATTACATAACAACTCATTCTTCAACTGTGAATCATAAGGCACACATAATCTCTTCCCAAACCTCAAAAAACAATCATTATCAACATTAAATTCAGGAAACATATCATTCTGAACCATCTCTACATTTTTCTATAACTCACTATCTGTCTTCTACGCTTGAAAAATTATGTCTGATAGAGATGATTTCACTTAAACATGAAACAAAATAGAATAATTTCTTACACAAACAAATTCTATTCAAATGTTTATCAAATCAAAAACCAAGGATCTCATTCTAAACGTATCATAGTTAATGAAGCATAACGTTTTTGACTCAAAGAATCAACCAATTTATTTTATTTTCCCAGATGGTAAATGATCATGCAATCATAATCCTTGATTAATTCCAACCATATCCTTTGTCTCATGGTCAATTCTTTTTGAGTGAATATATACTTCATACTTTTTGGGTCAGTATATATTTCACATTTTACTCCATACAAATGATGCCTCCAAATTTTTAATGCAAAATCTATAGCAGTTAATTCCAAATCATGTGTAGGGTAACTTAACTCATGAGCTCTCAAATAATTTGAAGCATAAGCAATTACCTAATCATTCTGTATAAGGACACAACCAAGTCCTTTCAACGAAGCATCACTGTATATAACAAACTCACCATTCATGGAAGGTAGTGCCCAAACTGGATCATTCACCAATATTATTTTCAATTCACGAAAACAATCATCACATTCTTTGTTTTAAATGAAAATAACACATTTTCAAGTTAACATAGTCATATGACTAGATAACCATGAAACCTTCTCAACAAAACTCTAGTAATAACCTTCCAAACCAAGAAAAATATGAATCTCGATTATATTTGTAGGTCTTGTCCATTCATCAAGAACTTTTGTTTTATCAGGATCAACAGTTATTCCATTTATTCAAAAAATATGATCATAGAAGGAAATTTGATGTAACCAAAACTCACACTTGATGAACTTACCAAATAGTTTATTTTCATTTAAGGTTTGAAAAAACAACTATTAAATAACTTTCATGCTCATATTTACTTTTAGAATAAACCAAATATCAGAAATGAACACAACCACAAACTTATCCATGAACTCACTGAAAATTCTATTTATAAGATTCATGAATACAATAGTTGAATTCGTTAAACCAAAAGGCATAAAAACAAATTCATAATGGCCATATCTATTCTGAAAAGCGGTCTTCAGAATGTATTTTTCCTTTACATTCAACTGATGATACGTCAACCACAAATTAATCAACAAAAAATACTGAGATCCTTGGAGCTGATTTAACAAATCATAGATATTAGGAAAAGCATAATTGTTCTTAACAGTGATGTTATTCGGTGCTCTATAATCCATGGAAAGTCTCATTGAACCGTCTTTCTTTTTAACAAACATGAAAAGAGCACCCCATGGTGATGTGCTAGGTCAAATTAAACCTTTATCTAATAACTCCTGATATTTATTCTTTAACTCTGAAAGTTCAATTTGAGTCATTCAATACGGGGTTTTTGAAATTGACTTCGAATCAGAAACTAAGTCAATAGTAAATTCAACTTCCTGATCAGGTATAATACCTGGTAATTCATTAGGAAAGACATCAAGGTACTCATTTACCACTGGAACATCATTAATACGGACAGTTCCTTTTTTTCCTATAATATTTTCACAGAAACATTCATTTCCATATTTTGCTAGTTTCTTAGCTTCCTAATATTTAATCAAAGGTTAGGGTTCATTCTTTTACACAAACTCGAAATATTTCAGAAAAGAAACCTCTTTTTCTCTATAGTCAATGTTAGCATGATTTACAAAAATCCAATCCATATCCAAAATAACATCAAACTCTACTAGAGAAAAAACAATAAGGTTTGCAGCTAGATTTATCCCACATATAAGGACATGAATGGTCTTATGTATTCTTTTTGTCTCATCATTTCCTCCATGGGTTTTTACCATAAGTTTAGGATTCATATCTTGAGATGGAATTCCAAATTTACTAGAAAACTTCTCCGAAATGAACGAATGTGTAGACCACAAATCAAAAAACACATTGGTAGAATCTGACCAAACCAAAAGTGTACCTTATACTACTTTATTTGATGGCCCAACATCTGCTGAAGTAGTTGCAGAGGATTTCACCACCCCTTTCTGCTTGTAGTCTGGATACATTCCCTCAGCTGAGTTCTTCGTTGGACGCTCATTTTCATAATGACCAATTTAATTTCACTAAAAACATTTTTCTAATAGTAAACCATATTTTTCCTTACCATTACCATGATCATTATTAGTGCAATTACGAGCCTTATGTCCCATTTTACCACATTGATAGCACTTACCCGAATTCAAAATATATTTCCCATCATGTTTTTTACCAAAATTTTCATATACTGAAAACATAAGTTTCTTACCATCAGACACTTTTGAAGAGTTATTCTCTTTCATATTCCACCTATACCTCTTATTCAGTTGTTGTCAACGAACACATGATCATCGATAAAATCAATTTCCACCTTATCCGCACAACGAACTAGTTTTTCAAAACTTTTGATCTCACAAGAATCTAAATCCATTTGATACGTTGGATTTAATCCTGAGTAAAAATGGATGATTTTACTATCAAGATCTCATATTAAATTTTGATCATACCTTTATAGTCAAGTTAATTTTTCGTCATAAGTAGCCACTGAGTTATCCTCATTCCTCAATTCATGGAATTGTTATTCCATCCTAAGATGAACCACATTAGGGAAATTTTTCTCATGAAACATTCCATTGAATTCATGTCAATAAAGAGCATAAATCTCATCAATTTCCCTGATATTTTTCATCATTGACCTCCACTGATAATCATAACCATCAAAATGGTAAACAACAAGACTATCCTTATGGTGTTTTGAACACCCCATGACATAAAAAATATATTCCTATTCTTTAATAGGACATTCTTCTTTAATAGGGATAGATGATCCTCTAAATGATGGGAGATGTTGCTTCATGAAATTCTCCACTTGTGACATGTTACTGTTTGGTTGATATCATTGCTCTCGAGCATGGATACCACCACCATTTATAGACTGAGCCTATTGTTCCATCACTACAACAAACTGTTCAGTTCTGATTCTAACCATCTTAGGTTGCAGATTTGAAACGTTGTCTTCCTCTTGATGTCATCCCAACATAGCTACCCTATTTCCTCTACAGAAAACCATTTTGGACACATAAATATCATAGGCGAAGCAATATGGTAACCTTTAAATTCTATATCATTTCAATCATAACATAAATTACAAATAATTTATTAATTTAACTATATACTTACTCTTAAAGTTGTCTAAACTGACCTCTTATGCCAACTATAAGGACACAACCTTAATCATTACATAATCATTAATTAAATGAATTGTTCAAATTGAGGATCTTTTTAGGTTTAGAGGTTTATAGAATATGGCCATAACTATTACATTATATCTCAAAAATTACAAGGTTGTCAATTCTACTCAGTTTCCATTATTTTTATAAAATAAAAACTCTTGAAAAAATGTGTCATGTCTAGTCCCATTTTTTTGATAGCATGACTTTTCCTTGATACCATCCTTGAACCTATTCATCTTTAGGTCCTATGAAAAACATTTCAAAACATGGGATAAGCATAGAATTATCGATAAGGGTCATAAAACAACGAAATAATACATTAGTTCATCATTTTATACATAAAATTAGATCTTTAACAGACCTCATGAAATCATAAGATTTATGAATAACATGTAGAAAGAATAAATAAAAATTTTATGTTGTGGCATCCATATCATACATACATTGTAACTATCACAGCTACGTAGAGAGTTACATTTTGAATACCCATCACATTATATTCCCTAATTCTTTTAGGAGAAACATTCACATTTACCTCCATCACGTTACCCAATGCATTAGAGAGATATCAAGGGATCACCCGACATAGGTTTATCACAAAACCACACATATACATAACAATTCACAAGAACCAGAACATATTTATATCACATAAAACAAATATAAATGATAGATAACATTTTCACATTTCAATCATAATATATAATTTAAATATATTTACATAAAAAAACTATTATAAATATCATTTTCAAGACCAAAATACACAAAATAGTATATGGTATTTATTTACCTTTTAAAAAAACTATGTCTTGTTAAGGAAGTCATAGATCAAACAATATTGCGGCGACAGAAAGGGTGGTTATCACAGTTTACGTTGAATAGAAACATTCATTTTTTCATTTAGTAAAAAGCTTCGTAGAAAAAGATTTCATTTGAATGAAATAAAAATTAAATGGTGTTTATATAGAAGATAAAAAAATATCATGTGTTAAAACAAAATATGCTTCAATGAAAGGAGATTGAGACGAAGTCCCTTACCTTGTGTCCTACTTGACTCGATCGTTCTTTAATCTTCTGAATAACAAACTAAAGTTAATATAGACGTTCTAAAGAACCCTTTTCATATTTATTAATAATTTTATATCACTTATTACCATTTTATAAACATTATTTAATCATTTATGTTAATAACGGTTGTTTTTTCGATATTTGGCACTTGAATAAAAAATTGACTTCTTATAATTACAAGTTGTTCACATGGTCAAAGGTTCATTATATACAGAATGATATTCATGATGTAGATATCATATATATCTTATAAATCCATTATATTCATGTATTTATAATAGTACATAAGATTTGGAGGTAAGTAATAAAATGCAGCATTCATGGACATGATAAGCCGTATGTACGCATGAACATTATTTTTATTTCTATTTCTTATTTTAATGGAATTAAAACATAATGATACATAATAGTATTTTAATTATTATAATTACAGTATAATATCATATATAATATCATTAATTATATCCTTTATATGTCCCATATATGGCATTAACAAGTCATATCACAATGAGGGGGTGTTAGTCTGCACTTCCTCAAAAAAAATTATCACGTTTACCAATAATGTAAACCATAAAGGTATGATATAAAATAGAAATACAGAATCATAAATAAAACATAAAAATAATATTTATCATATATAAATATAGGTGCATATTAATGTCCACCATGAGAGGAGGTGGTAGATAATTGAACAATCATCTTTTAATGAGGCGTTTGTTTTCCATCCACAGAAACCGTGTGTTCTTTACCCATTAGATGGAGGTGTGAGAAAGTGTAGTTAAATTAAATATCATATTAAGAACCTAGTACATTTAGGATACTGGTGTTGTTATAAAATAAAGTAATAAAAATAGTTTAGTGGGTTGGAGAAGTAAAATAAAACCAAAAAACATAAGAGAATATGTTACCTTTAAAATGGGTAACTCCCTTTGGTTTCAACATAAAGGAATTCTTGAAGTGCCTTCTACCTAAGGTTAGGCTTCTAAGAGGAGGAGAGGGATATTAATAGATTATTTGGGTAGGTTTTGGAGGATCCAAGTATAAGGCCCCAGCCTTAAACCTTACTTAATCTTGAGTTATTATAAGATTACACATTGAGGATCTTTTTAGGTTTAGAGTTTTAGAGAATTAGATCATAAAACTTTCATTACATTCCACATATAAACAAAGTGGTTACATAAATATATTATTCTTCTTTCCCATCAATGGAAACATATTTAAAATAAAACATGGATTCTTTCTTGACACTTCCTTGACACTATCATCATATCATGTACCTTTCCCTTGACCTGTGAAAAACATTTCAAAAAAACATGGGATGAGCTATAAAGCTCAGTAAGGGATATAAAAATATGGAAAGGAAACATGGGTACATATATACATAAGAATGAAATCATAATTTACCCATAAAACATAATCACTTTAACATACCTTGTCAAATATTGAATAAATCATAGAAATCATAAGACATAAAGGTAACTTGAGGCATTCATAACATTCTTATGTAGGGAGTAACCCTCTTGGTTAAGTTTGGAATAGCCATCACAGTATATTACCTAAATATCTTTGGAGAAACCTTAACCTTTCACTCCTTTGCGTTACCCAATGCATTGGAGAGCTATATTAGGCTCAACCGCCCTTAGTTTATCATGGAACCAACAGTCTTCATAATAATGCCCAAGAACCTCAACATAATCGTATCACATAAAACATGCATAAAAGAAACATTACATTTCCACCTTTCAATCACAAGATATCAATACAACACAATGATATAAAAACATTATGAAAACCATTTTCAATACCAAAATAAAAGAAAAGTAAAACATGGTATTTATTTTTCTTTAAAAAAAGGTATGGCTTGTAGAGGAAGCTGAAACTCAAATAATGGTCACGGCGGCGGAGAAGTCGTTGAAGACTATGTAATTATTTAAGTTAATAACGGTCATTTTAACGATCATTGGTACTTGAGTAAAAAATAATCCCTTTATAATTACATGTTGTTCATGTATCCATTATATCCAGAATGGTATTCATGATGTAGATATCATATATGTCATATATATCCAGTACATTCATGCATTTATAATATTACATAATCACTTAGAGGTAAGAAATGAAATCCACCATTCATGGAGACGGGAAGACGTACGTACGCATGAACGCTACTGTCACGACCCGCCCTCGGGGTCCGTGCCGTGACTACCCCAAGCCCGCCTTCCATAGGCCAGGGGCTGGCGACTAGCACCAAGGCGTAAATCCCAGAAAAAGGGAAGGCATTGCCTTTGTAAAGTAAACAAACACCACAGAGTAAGCAAGCGGAAGTAAAACACTAAGTACAAAAAGAAGAGCTGAAAAGTAAAAAGGGGCCGGAAATACAAGCCCAACTGTAAAGTACAAATCGAAAGGGAAAACAGCGACTGAAAAGTAAAGCTGCTACGCTGAGATGTCCACTGGAAATCCCACCTGAAGGGTGGGTACAGATAGCTCCTCTGCTCCTCGGGTCCCGCCATCCGCTCCGAGTATGTCCCGCCCAGTGGTCCACCTCCGGGTACCGCCTCGTCGTATAGTCCACCTCCAGGTACCGTCCAGTCCTCGAACTTTCGGCTTCTGTCAGCACTGTCCATCGTCTGCAACCAACACAACGAGGTGCGGGCATAGCCCGTGCAGGGGTGAGTATAACGATACTCAGTAGGGACCCCGAGACCCTCAAGGTCTCACTAAAACCAACAAGGATAAACACAAGAAGATCTCAACAGATAAACCTTACTTAGGTATATGCCCATACATATACCTAAGTTATCAAGTAACCCATCTCAATCATGAGGAAACACAAGGATTGTGAAAACGACGGATAACCACTACCCGGGTATATGCCCATACATATACCAAAGTTAGCAAGTGATCCATCTCAATCATGAAGTAAACACAAGGTCAAAAGTCTCAGCTCAAACCAGGATTTTCATTATCGAAACCGTAACTGCTGAAGAGCTCCGTCTCTGGAGTGTGCAGTGGTCCTGTCACGACTCCGAGGTACTGCTCACTAACCTAAGACTGCTGAAGTACTCCTCCTGTCGAGTACTGCGGGCCAGCCACCCAAACACAGTAGTGCTTCCCGCCGAGGTATGTCACCCAAACTCCGTAGTGCACACCCCCTAGTAGCCTGCTGAGGTACTCTCCGGACGAGCACCGCGGGTCTGCACTGTCACACAGGTAGTGCTCCGTCCGCCAAGGGTCTGCACCTCAGAAAGTAGTGCTCCGTCCACTGGGCTAGTCGACTCACTCCAAGTCGAGTCGGTCAAGCAGTCGTCAGGTCTCAGCCAGCTACACGGTCTCCGTACATCGCATGCTCGTCATTGGGAGGGTCCGCTCCACGAGCTACAGGTCGATACTCCAAGTATCTCAAAGTCCCACGAAGAAGTGTCTCAAAGGTCCATCTCGTCACAGGGGTCTCAACGCAACAGACGACGCGTCGATCGGACGCCCGGTCTGTGAGTTATTAGCCTTTTCGTCCCAGGGGCCCGGTTGGTTTCGAGTGCGAACCAATCCCGGCCGTATCTCAACTGTACCCCGAACTCCCATAGGGTATACTCAAAGGGACCGTTTCTCAACGTAACCACCAACGCCGCTGACAGCTCGTCAAGCGGACGTCCTGTCTGAAAGATATCAGCTTTCCCGTTCCAGGGGCCCGGTTGGATTTCGGGTACAATCCAACCCGGCCATACTCCGACTGTATCCAAAACTCGGGCGGAGTATGTCAAAAGTTCCGTCTCATCAAGAGGAAGTCAACGAAACAGACGGCGCGTCAATCGGACGCCCGGTCTTGGAGTTATTGGCTTTTTCGTCTCCGGGGCCCGGTTGGTTTTTAAGGCAAAACCAACCCGACCGTACTCCACTTGCGTCCAAACCTCGGGCGGAGTATGCCAAAAGATCCGTCTCATTAAGAGGAACGCAACGCGACTGACGGCGCGTCAATCGGACGTTCGTGGCTCAAGATATGAGCGTTTCCGCTCCGAAGGCCCGGTTGGTTTCGTGAACGAACCAACCCGGCCGAACTCAAAGTAATCCGAAACCTTGAGTGCGATATACCGAAACGACCGTCTCGATCCAAGGATCGCGTTGCCACAGACGGTTCGTCATTCGGAGGTCCGAGGCTCAAGTTATGAGCCAAAAACCAAAACAGGTTCGAAACGGGGGTGTCCGGGTCCGGGCCGACCCGGCCCGACCCCCCCCACTGGGGCGGCGCGGCGGCCGACGGCGGCGGCCGGCGGCGGCTGGCGGCGGCGGTGCGGCGGCCGGCGGCGGCGGGCGGCGGCGGTGCGGCGGCGCGGCGGCGGCGGGCGGCGGCGGTGCGGCGGCGCGGCGGCGCGGAGGCCGCAGGGGCCGCGGCGGCCAGTTGCCGCGAGGCGGCGGCACGCGGGGGCTAAGCCCCGCGTTTTCTTCTGGCGGCGCGGCTATGCCGCGCCGTTTTAATTAAAAACGCCCCCCCCCCCCCCCCCCCGCTCGTGGGGGGCTTGCTGGAACGAACCGGGGGGCCGGCTGCCCCCCCCTCCCTCTCTTCAAAGAACCGCCCCCACCATGTGGGGGGGGGGGGGGGCTTGATTGGCAGAAACGGGGGGCTTTTCCCCCCACAAGAAAACCGCCCCCTCTTTAAGAGGGGGTTTCATGAGGTGGCCAGGGGATTAATTCCCCCGGTTTATTGGCATCCGGCCGGCCAGCTGGCCGGCCGGTTTTCTCCATCGGGACCGGAAAAATCCGGTCACCTCTTCGGCTTCCGACGCCGGCGGCCCGGCCGCCGGTCTTCTCTTCCGCCGCGGCCCGAAACTGGCCGCGGTCTCCTCGTCCCGTCGCGGCCCGGAACTGGCCGCGGTCTTCTCGTCCCGCCGCGGCCCGGAACCGGCCGCGATGTTCGTCGTCCGGCGCGGTGCGACGGCACCGCGCCCCTTTTTTCCGTGCTTTAATTTCTTTCAACGCGGCGCGACGGCGTCGCGTTCTTGATGTTTCTTCCATGGAGTGCGCGCGACGGCGTTGCGTAAAATAAATGCACCATCAACCGCGTGGTGCGACGGCACCGCGCCACTTGCTTCCACCCGCAAGAACAAACAAGAACGTTGGAGGGGGTTCGGCCGTGTTCGTACGGTCCGGCCCCCTCACGTTAAATTAATAACGCAACTTTAAAACATTTAAAAGTCTCTTATTTGACATGCGAAATCCAGGATCAAGAAATGGAATAAATAAATATTGAAACAACAACCCCTACCTCGGGTTTAAGATTCGAAGAATCGTCTACGTTCTGCGGAAGACGGCGTCGCGGAGGTCGGGCGTCGCGGTCGTCGTTCGTCAAATTCAACGACGATATGGCGCGTCCGAAGAGGCACGTCATTGGCGAATCCTTGTACGCCGACGAAGGTTGTCCGAGGAAGGTGCGGTGTTCTCTCTCGTTGACACCGAAGACGAAGAAGAGCGGAGCGGCGTTCTTCGTCGGAATTTGAGCGTTCTACGTCAAGTCATGAGGAAAGTCAAACAAAAAGGAAACAACGAACTCAAGAACCCTTACCTCGATAGTCGCACGTTGACGGAGTCGTGGAATATCGGTGTCGATTCCTTTGACGTCGGAGGAAGAGTCGTTGTCGAAGGCGTTCGTCGCGGAAAACCGTCTCGGAAGAGATGACGCGGAAGAAGTACGTCGCGTCGCGGATACGGCGTCGCGGATGGATCGTGTTCTTCGGCGGAGAAGTTCTTCGTTGAAGAACGACGTTCTTCGCGTTCTTCGTTGAGTTTGAAGAAGAAGAAGAGGCTCTCCAAAAGCTCTCAAGGAGAAAAAACAAACAACCCAAAATAAAATAAGACATCTTCTTATTTTATTATTACAATACACATTAGAATTTCAAAAGTTTGAAATTCAAAAAGGTTAAACTCCCTTAATTAATTAAGTAACTCAAGTTGACAACATTAAAGAAAAGAGTTTAAGGGGAGGTTTTGAGAGAATTTGAGGAGTTGGGGTTCGTGTGGACCCCACCTCACTTAATCCTCCCAAGGGAGGTTAAGTGGATGTGGGTCCCACTCCCAACTCCCTTTGGTAGGACTTAACTAGATAAAAAAAAAAAAAATTTGTTCCTCACAAATTTTATTTAACTTAAACTAAAAACCCAAAAACTAACTTTCAACCCGCAACAAACGCAACTTCAGAAAAGGTCTCATTAAGCGAATATCGGCGTTGCGAGTTCATCGGTGCCCTCGGATTTCAATTCCGAGCACCGGATCAAAAGTTAGAAATACCCGCTCGTTCGTTCACTGAACGTACCCGAGCCAAACTTCAGAAATTAATTCCGGGCACTCCGGGCCTCGGAATCAGGTTCCGTCTGAAACCGCGCTCTTGTAAAATTCTAAAGAAAATTAAGAAAAAATTTCCATTGAATTTTACGGGTCTTTACAGCTACTTTCATTTATATTTCGTATTTTATAGAATGGAATCATAATGATATAAAGGTATATTATAATTATGTTGGGCAAAAATCCCTCAAGGTATCATTGAAGCATTTTTGAGGTGATTGTGTTTGTTGAAAAAGTGGACATCTGAGTAGTGATTGTTGACAAAGCAAAACAATGACATACAAATTTGTTGACAAAGAGGATTTAATGGTGGAATGTCGAGTTCAAGAGCTGAGGTCAACGATCCATGTTTGATTCAAGAACGCCATATGTTTTTCAAGATCAGAAGATCAAAATATGGCAAAGTAAAGAGGTTCGCGCAAGTTTGGGAGTTGGTCGTGGAAGTGTCTAAAATGATAGGGGACTTGCGTGCCGAAACTGGGTCGCGCAGGTGACATGCGCGCCGTCGCGCAGGGTGGTGAGATTGCCTATAAATACTGGACCACCCCTCCTCATTTTGAACAGAGTTCAAGACTTTGAGAAATCAGAGCTCCCATCGCGCAGCTGTTGTGGTCGCGCAAGTGGTGATTGTGGGTCGCACAGGTGAATTTGCGCGCCAGTAGTTGAAGTTGTGCGCCAGTGTTAGAAGTTGCGTTCCGGTTGGCAGTTGCATGCCAATATTGGTTTGGGCGTAAAAATAAGAGAGTCGCAAAAGTTTGGCGTTGAGGAAGCTTGAGTCGTGCAAGTTTCTGAGGAGGACTTGCGCGCCTGTTGTGACTTCCGCGCCGATACTTGCGCGCCGAGATTGACTTGCGCGCCAAGTAAGGTTTTCTTTCAGCAGTGGTTCTTGGACTGCGTGGAAGCCGGTACGTTTCCCGATACCTTCGGTGCAAAGAGATATTCATCTACAGGTGAAAGTTGTACTTGAACAGAGAATCTTCACACAGAGGAAGATGCATTCATTCATGCAAATGAAGAGACCTACATGTCTATAAACTGTGAGTGGATTCCTTCCAAGAGCAGTGAGCTTAGGAAGAGGAAAAAGGTGATCCTCTTCACCAGCAGTGATCCAGAGAGAGAGAGAAACAGGGAGCGACCCTTGGGAAAGCAGTGAGCTGACCCAAAACTTGTAAAGGCAGTGAGCCTGGGCTTAGAAGTGATCTAGCCTGAACCTTGTAATCCACAGCTAGTGAAGATTAGTGGAATTTGGTACGACCGGAAACTTGTCAGCGTATGGTCCTTGGACGTAGCCTTTTGCGGTGAACCACGTAAAATTGTTGTGTCCTATGCATACATCACTTTCTATTTACATTGTGCAACAGGAAAAAGAGAGAAGAGAGTTTTGCTCAACAGTGATACAAGATCAGAACATGGCATTAATTTTAAATTAGTCATACCCAGATTCACCCCCCCTCTCAGGGTATTCAGCCTTGTGGACCTAACAATTGGAATCAGAGGGAAAGGTTGAAAGTTGTTCTTCTCTAAATGGAGGTCACCAATCATAAAGGGATTCCAATCTTCGACAAATATAATTTTCAGATATGGAAGAATCGGATGCAACACTATTTCCGATCTTTGGAAATGGATGTGTTTTCAGCAGCTATGCATGGTATCACAGCTGATATTAATAGTGGTGCTTTATCAGATGTTGAGCATAGATACTTGGATGCTGATTCCAAAGAAATCAATGCCATAGGGGGAGCCCTTTCCAATCCCATATACACGAAGGTGATGTCATGAAAAACGTCACATGCCATGTGGGAAAAGCTTTTGAATATATATTAAGGGGACACAAAAGTCAGAGAGGCAAATCTGCAGGTGTTGTGGAACAAATATGCAGATCTGAAAATGAACCCGAATGAGTCTGTTGACGAATTCTTTGACAGGGTAAACATTGTTGCGGAAGATATGCGAGGTCTTGGAGAAGTCATTGAAGATATAAAGATTGTGAAGCACATATTGAGGAAACTTCCACCTCGGTTCAATCCGAAAGTTTCACTACTAGAAGATAAAGATCCAAAAGAGCTGACATTGGACAATTTTCACAGTACCTTGGTTGCATATGAAATGAGGAACGATGATAATGTGGCTATGGAAAAGGGGAAGTCTACAGAGGTGGAATTCAAGGCCATAAAGAAGCTCACCATTGAAGATTCTAATGAAGAAGAAGAGACAGATGAGGTGATGTCATTTCTTTCTTTAAATATACAAAGAGGAAGAGGAATATTTAAAGGTAAACATCCACTAGCATGTTTTTGATGTGGAAAGGTTGGTCATCTTGCGGAAAGATTCCCAAAGAAGTTTCAAGATGATGATGATGATGATGAAGTTGAAATTCCCAAGAAGAAAACTTCAGCTTTTGTGAAAGGGAAGAAGCAATTCAAGAGAAATTTCTTCAAGAAAAAGAATCTTCTCTCACAAGGACATGAAAGTTCAGATGAGTCTGAGGATGAAGAGGTTGAGGAAATTGAAAATTGCAGAGATTGTGGGGTAAATGCCTTGGGGGCGATTGTTGGTAGTTATCAAAAGGGAGAACAAGTTGATGCTAAAGAAGAAGAAGAAATTGAAGGGAGAGTTGATATGGAAGCAAAATTGGAAGCAACTCTTGAGGAGATAGACGTTTGGAGAGCCAAAACGAAGAAAGCCAATAAAGTGGTTCGTGATGCCAAACTCTATATGCAACAATAGGATGAAGAAAAGTCTGAGCTGTTAGAATAAATTGAAAGACTAAAATCCTCAACACCAGAGAACTCAGAAAATATTGTTGGGTATAAGCTCAAATTTGAGGAACAAAAGAAGGAAATTGATTGTTTGACCAACACAGGAAAAGATCAGGTTAGACGTATCAAAGAGATTGAAGAAGAAGTGGTCATTCTGCGACAAAAACTTAAGGATCAAGATATACTCTTGACCCCCAATGTGATATCCGAAAAGCAGGCCATTCAGAAGACAGAGAAGATGAAATCGGAGCCTAGCAGTTTAGTAGGGAAGAAGCAGCAATTGAGCTCAGATGTTATGGTCGATTCTAGGCTTAGTCAAGAACAAATATTGGTGACAATTGCATTCAGACCGCAAGCACTCATCCCGAAAGTGAAGGTTGATTTGGGCAAAAAACAGAATCAGAATATTCAGAGATCTCAAAGGGAAAATCGTAGTGCTGGAATATCACGAGGGAATGCATCCTATATCAGGTGTTATTGTTGTGGGAAAATGGGACATTCATAGTATGTGTGTTCCATAGCCAAGAGATACAGAAGGGAACATGAACAGAGATGGCAGCCAAACAGAGAACGGTTTTCCAGAACACATTTTGAAGGACACTATTTTTGGTGCGGAGGATTTGGACACATGGCTAGGTGTTGCACTTCAACCATTCAGAGAAATGTGTCAAAGTAGAATCAAAATGTTCGCAAGCAGCATATCAATAAACCAACAAGTGAGTTAAAAGTTCAGAACAGATTTGCATCTCTGTAAGATGAGGGTGGTCCATCATACTCTGAGACATAACAGAAGTCTCAATCCATGCCGAGTGTGAAAGAAAAAAGTATGGACCAAGAAGAAGAAAAATGAGAAGGATGTGGTGGCGGAGATTTCCCTTAAAGCATCAGATCTATTTGGTGTTTGGATCTTTGATAGTGGTTGCACATCCCACACGACGGGTAATAAGGATCTTGTTACAGGTATAAAATATGACAAAGAATGAGTTGTCAATTTTGGAAATGATGAAGTCCTGAAGATTGTTGGCTCAGGGAAAGCCAAGTTTGGGGGCAAAGAGATGAGACGTGCTGATGTCTTGGTAGTAGAGGGTCTCAGTCATAACTTACTAAGTGTCAGTCAAATATTTGACTCTGGGCACTCTATCCAATTTACCAAGAAGATGTGTGTTGTGAAAGGAAAAGATGGAGCAGGTGTTCTGCAGGGAAAAAGGTCAAAGGGAAATCTCAACCTTGTAAGAGGGGAAGAAGGTACTTGTCTTTTATCCAGAGAGGAAGAAAACCAGCTGTGGCATAAGCGACTTGGTCATCTATGCCAACCATCTATGGAGGATCTCGTAAAATGTGATGCTGCTAGAGACCTTCCCAAACTATCACATGATCTCACTCGTACGTGTGATGCCTTCCAACAAGGGAAGATCATCAGAAAGACATACAGGCCAAAGGAACAGAAATCAACTAGAGTGCTCGAATTGGTTCATGCTGATGTATGTGGACCTATTTCACCACGAGCTATAAATGGGAAAAGGTACTATGTTCTTTTCATTGATGATTATAGAATAATGGCATGGGTATTCATCATTACCCATAAGACAGAGGTGTTCAGTTGTATAAAGCATTATAGGAGGGAATCATAAAAGATTATTGGGTAGAAAATCCTGAAATTTTGTACTGATAACGGTACAGAATTTACAAACAGTCAGGTTGAAAACTATCTCGAGAAACATGGGATAAGGCATCAAGTATCATCAGTAAGAACTCCCCAACAGAATGGAGTGGTTGAAAGAAAAAATCGAATCATCAACAACATGGCCAAAACAATGCTTATTGATAAGGACCTACCAGAGAAATTTTGGAAGGAAGCCATTTTAACATCAGTCTATATTTCAAACAGGTCTCTGTTGTGTCCGATGCAAGGGAAGACTCCATATGAACTATGGTACGGAAAGAAGCCAATGATGAAATACTTTCAAATCTTTGGAAGTAAGTGTTTCATTCTCAACTAAGAAAATCATAGAAAGTTTGAGGCATGAGGAGATGAAGGGATATTCCATGGCTACTCAGGGAAAAGTAAAGCATATAAATGCTTCAACAAGAGGGTGGGGAAAATCGTTGAGAGCAATGATGTCACTATAGTTGAAAATGAACAGAATAATCAATGATCCAATGAATAGTTTTTGGATGAAAGTGATGATGAGGAAAGAAACACAAGGGAGGAAGAAGTTGCAGAGGCTGACTCAGAAGAAGATACTGATGATGAACAAGAAAGTGTCAAGTCTATATCTGCAAGGAAGCCAAATAGTCGAGCTGAAATTGATAGGCAGAATATCATTGGTGACTAGACAGCACCAGTTCAGACTCAAAGAATGAAGTCATTATAGCATACATCGTTTTTATCTCAGGTGGAGCCGAAATGTTTTTCCGATTCAGCTGAAGATGAAAACTGGGTTCAAGCTATGAATGAAGAGCTTGATCAGATTGAGAAGAACCAGACATGGGAGATTGTTTCAAGACCAGCAGACAAGAATTTCATTGGGACTAAATGGGTCTATCGCAACAAGATGAATGAAGATGGAACTGTGATTCAAAACAAAGAACGAATAGTGTGCAAGGGGTACTCCCAGATCGAAGGAATAGATGTTGATGGACATTGGCACCAGTTGCAAGGCTGGAGACAATCAGATTATTCTTGGCCATAGGAGTGAAAAAAAAGATTAAAGTGTTCCAGATGGATGTCAAATCCGTGTTCTTGAATGGGGTTTTGGAAGAAGATGTGTACATTGAGCATCCAGATGGTTTTCTTATTCATGAGGATGAGAACAAAGTTTGTAGGATGAAGAAGGCATTGTATGGGCTGAAACAAGAACCACGAGCATGGTACTCAAGGGTTGATCAGTATTTGAAGAAACTTGGTTTTTAGCATGGAGGAGTTGATTACAATCTCTATTTTAGTAATGAAAGTAATCAACGGATGATGGTGCCAGTTTATGTTGATGACATAATATTCGGCGAATCAGATGAAGCTTAATGCAGACAGTTCTTCGAATTCATGAAAAATGAGTTTGAAATGTCAATGATTGGAGAGCTAACATTTTTCCTTGGTTTACAGGTGACACAAGGAAGTAATGGCACTTTTATTTCTCAATCCAAATATGCCATGGAGGTTCTAAGAAGGTTTGGAATGGATAATTCCAAGGAGATGAAGACTCCGGTTGCTACCCGGATGAGATTATCAAAAGATGAGGATGGCAAGGCAATTAATATCACATAATATAAGCAAATTATCGGAAGTTTGTTGTACTTGACCGCGACAAGGCCTGATATTGTTTTCGCCACATGCCAAGCAGCGAGATATCAATGTAATCCCAAGGAAAGTCACATGCTTGCAGTGAAAAGAATACTTCGGTATATCAAGGGTACATTGGACTTCGGGCTGGCATATAACGACAAGTCTCAGATAGAATTATTGGGACATACTTATGCAGACTGGGCCGGTTTAGCAGATGACAGGAAATCAACATCTGGAGGTGCATTTTATCTTGGCGGACTATGTATTGCTTGGTTGAGCAAGAAGCAGGATTGCATTTCATTTGGCATCGCAGAAGCTGAGTATATTGCAGCCACTCAAGCATGCACACAGTTATTGTGGATGAAGCAGTAGCTTGAAGATATGGGAGTTGAAGTGAAGTCTCCGATCGGAATCCAGTGTGACAACTCATGTGCTATAAATCTTAGCAAAAATCCTGTCCATAATTCCAGGACAAAGCACATTGAGATCAAGTATCATTTCATCAAGGAGAAGGTTGAGCAGGGCATCGTGAAGTTGGAGTATGTGCCTACAGAGCTACAGGTTGCAGACATTCTGACAAAGGGCTTACCCAAGGAAGCTTTTGAGAGGCATCGACTGGCTTTGGGAGTTCAGTCGATTCCCCGCACTTGAAATAGTGTGGATGTGGGACTCCCCCCTCTCCCCAAGGTATGATGTGTTTTCCCTAATGTGTTGATATGTGTTCTCTACTATGTTACAGACTACAAAGGAGTGTCCTTTGGGTTCGTTGACAAAGGGGGGGGGGAAATAGTGATTGTTCAAGGGGGAGACAGTGTGGCTATACGATTTTTCAAGGGGGAGACAGTGTGGCTATACATGAAATCATGATACATACAGGGAGAAGCTGACCAGTGGAGCATCCAGATAGAGGGAGAAATGAGAAAGGGGGAGTGTATTAAATCTGACGATGCTAGAAGTGATCGATCAAAGAATAGATATCACGACAGCTGAGGATCGTGATAAAAGTAGAAAAGTGGTGTTGGAAAGTGGTAAGACTATTTCCAAACCAAACATTGGTCTTCCAACAAATCCATCAACAATTGCTATCAGTTTAGTACAAATTGGTATCAGTTTTCTGTCAACAATGGATGTCAGAGATAAAGTGATTCATTGATGAACTTTTCATTTACTCTTGTTTCTCATGTCGAGCATTGCTCATGTGGGCTTAGAGTATGTTTTGAGTAAATCCTTGATCGCTATCAGAATCACGACGAGGTGAATGGAGGCTGAATAATCAACGACATATCTTTGTTTTGGAAGAGTTGTCAACAAACCCAAAGGGGGATATTGTTGGGCTAAAATCCCGCAAGGTATCATTGAAGCATTTTTGAGGTGATTGTGTTTGTTGACAAAGTGGGCATCTAAGTAGTGATTGTTAACAACGAAAAACAATGATATACAAATTTGTTGACAAAGAGGATTTCATGGTGGAATGTCGAGTTCAATAGCTGAGGTCAACGATCCATGTTTGATTCAAGAACATCGATAAAAGGAATGGATGATCTGGAGGCGGTACAAAAGAACAGATAAAAGGTGGCCTGAAAATCGGCAAATGAAGAAAAGTGTTTTTGGCAAAAGGACTTGCGCGCCGAGGACTTGGATTATAGGAAACTTGCGCACCATATGTTTTTCAAGATCAGAAGATCAAAATATGGAAAAGTAAAGAGGTTCGTGCAAGTTTGGGAGTTGGTCGCGCACGTGTCTAAAATGACAGGGGACTTGCGAGCCGAAACCGGGTCGCGCAGGTGACTTGCGTGCCGTCGCGCAGGGTGGTCAGATTGCCTATAAATACTAGAGCACCCCTCCTCATTTTGAACAGAGTTCAACACTTTGAGAAATCAGAGCTCCCATCGCGCATGTGTGGTGGTCGCGCAAGTGGTGAGTGTGGGTCGCGAAGGTGATTTTGCGCGCCAGTAGTTAAAGTTGTGCGCCAGTGTTAGAATTTGCGTGCCGGTTGGCAGTTGCGCGCCAATATTGGTTTGGGTGTAAAAAGAAGAGAGTCGTGCAAGTTTGGAGTTGAGGAAGCTTGAGTCGCGCAAGTGTCTGAGGAGGACTTGCGCGCCCGTTGTGACTTGTGCGCCGATACTTGCGCGCCGAGATTGACTTGCGCGCCAAGTAAGGTTTTCTTCCAGCGGTGCTTCTCGGACTTTGTGGAAGCTGGTACGTTGCCCGATACCTTCGGTGCAAAGAGATATTCATCTACGGGTGAATTTTTTAATTCAACAGAGCATCTACACACAGAGGAAGATTCATTCATTCATGCAAATGAAGAGACCTACAGGTCTATAAATTGTGAGTGGATTCCTTCCAAGATCAGTGAGCCTAGGAAGAGGAAGAAGGTGACCCTCTCCACCGGCAGTGAGCCAGAGAGACAGAGAAACAGGGAGCGACCCTTGGGAAAGCCGTGAGCTGACCCTAAACTTGTAAAGGCAGTGAGCCTGGGCTTAGAAGTGAGCTATCCCGAACCTTGTAATCCACAACTAGTGAAGATTAGTGGAATTTGGTACGACCGACAACATGTCGGTGTATGCTCCATGGACGTAGCGCTTTGCGGTGAACCAAGTAAAATTGCTGTGTCCTGTGCATACTTCGCTTTCTATTTACTTTGTGCAACAGGGAAAAGAGAGAAGAGAGTTTTTCTCAACAGCGAAACAAGATCAGAACGAGAATTAATTTTAAATTAGTCATACCCTGATTCACCCCCCTCTCAGGATATTCAGCCTTGTGGACCTCACAAACTCCAGTATAATATCATATATAATATCATAGTTCCATCCTCTATACGTCCCACATATGGTATTTAAAGAATCAAATCACTTTGAGGGGGCGGTAGTCCACACTTCCTTAAATGATGATATCGTGTTTACCCATAATGGAAACCAAAAAGGTATTCCCAAAATGAAAAATATAGATTCTTAAGGAAAACATAAACATATTATATATCATATATAAATATAGTGACATCTTAATGGTCACCTTTGAAGGTATTAAAAGAATGTTGAATAATCATCGTTTCGGGAGGAATAAATTCACCATCCAACGAAACAGTATGTCCTTTAACCATTAGATGTAGGTGTGTGTAAGTGTAGCTCTAATCCATCTTATAAAAACATCCTAGTATATTAATGATATTGGAGTTGTTACAAAAGAAATGAATAAAAAGATTTTAGAGGGCTGGAGAAGCAAAATAAAACAATTGGACTCAAGTGAAGACATTACCTTAAAATTGGGTAACTCCCTTTGGTTTGAGCTCAAAGGCTTCCTTGGGAAGAATTAGGCCCAAAGTGAGGCTTCAATCTGTAAGAGAGGTATGTGGAGAGACAAAATGGGCAGGGTTTGGCCGAGCCAAAGGCATTGGGAGTGTGGGTAAGGAGGTAGAGGTGGGGGCCTTTTATAAGAGGAGAGGAGGGGCACTCTTGGAAAGTAAAGAAATGTAACATTATTTTAAAATGATTTTCGGATTCAAAAGGACCCACATTGATATAATTCGAGGGTAAGGTGATAAGGGTTCTAAATCCACCCATACAATAGGTTTTGGACATGTGTAGGTCATAGATTTTACATTATCATTTCATTTTATTTAAATCCTTTATTAATGAGGTAATCGCTGCATCATCATGATGTCATAAATAATTTTATTTATTTAAAGTCTAGAAATTAAAAAAAAATACTATGATGTAGGAAATCTTTTTATATTTTCAATGGACATTTATAATCAAAAATCCGACTTGTATAACCCCATGTAAAGTTTTTTTAGTAAAACATCCCATGTTTGTGTCATTTTTACTTTAACATTAAATAAAAAGTTATTTATGTCATTTCCCAACCAAAGTGGCTCCATGGGGTCCCCAAGTTGACCCATGGATTTTCATGGTCGTCCATGACACATCCAATGAGGGTAGGACATGTGTCAAGCTCATCTCATGTTATTAAAACATTATTTTTACCTTAAACTACACTAATTACCACTAATCGCGATTAAGAACATAAAAGTTACTATTCACCAAAAAATTATTTTAATCTCATTGAACCACATTTTACATCTTAATGACAACCATGTATGTCGGATTTTTGAAAATCAAATCACAGAAGAGGCAATGTTTCATTTAAATGAAAAATCGGTTTCTCTAACTACCACTTAGTGGTTTCACTATTCATCAAAAATTGAAGTTTTTCAGAAAGATAACAAAACTTCACCCTAAGCTATATTTGATATTCCGAATTCAAAAATGATGTCTAATTTAAAAAATTCAAAACATGTAAGTTTCATTAATTAATTTAATAACTAATTCCTGCTGGAATGACAATTAGCGTGTTTTTATGAAACAATAAGTATCAAAAGATTGACACTAGTTTAAGTCCAATTTCTATGTGAAATTGATTCCAATGACCACCATTGGTTAAAATGGTAAAAATATATTTTAATTTCACTTAAAAACCAATTCAAAAGATAATCTAATCATATAAATAAATTATATTAAAAAGAGTTTTTTAATTAAAATACAACATTTTTCAGTATTCATTTAAAAAATAAACTTTATCGGAAAAATACCAAAAATTAACACAAAATAAATTTTGATGTCCCAATCATAAATAATAAGTTTATTTTGACAAAAATAGCATATAAAATTGTCAAAAGATATATTTAAAAAGGGTTTTCCATCAAAAGGCAGTAAAACAATCTTTTAAGAATATTAGTGTATTCCATGCATAAGATTGTATTTATTTTCATTTTAAGCCCCTAAAACACCATCTTAATCATTAGTAGACATAGATAAAAATATCTATTATTCATTACTTACTTGGGATGTCACATCATTACCCCTTTATAAAATCGTGTCCCCGCAATTTATTTACTTATCGAATAAATGGGGGTACTTATCCCTCATTGCATTTTCAGATTCCCATGTTTCCTCTTCCATCATGTGGTTTTTTCACAAAACCTTTACCTAATTAATCACCTTATTCTGTAAAAATTGCTCCCTATGGTCACAAATCTGGACCGGTTGTTCCTCATAAGATAGGTTCTCTTCCAGCTTAACTACCTCTGGACTCAAAACATGATATGGATTTGGCATATATTTTCTCTACATCAAAACGTGAAAAACATTGTGTACCTGAGATAAACTCGGAGGTAAAGCCACTCGGTAAGCAACAGATCCAAATCTCTCCAGAATTTCATATGGTCCAATGAACCTTGGACTCAGCTTTCCTTTCTTACCAAATCTCAACACACTTTTCCATGGTGAGACTTTCAGAAAAACATGATCACCTACCTCAAAAGTTTGATCCTTCCTCCTATTGTCTGCATAACTCTTCTGCCTACACTGAGTTGTTCTCATGTGTTTCTGAATCCGCTGAACTTTTTCTGCCATCTCTTCTACCAATTCTGGTCCCATCAACTTCCTTTCACCCACTTCATCCCAGAAAGCTGGAGTTTGACACCGCTTCCCATATAATGCCTGAAATGGTGCCATCTGTATACTAGAATGAAAACTGTTATTATATGAAAATTAAACCAAAGAAAGATGTTGGTCCCAAATTCCCTGATAATCCATCGAACAAGCTCGTAGCATATCCTCCACGGTCTGAATTGTTCGTTCTGACTGCCCATCTGATTGAGGATGAAAAGCTGTACTAAAATTTAATTCAATACCCAACGACTTCTGAAGGCCTTTCCAAAAGTTAGAAGTGAACCTGGGATCACGGTCAGATACAATGGAGAGGGGAATTCCATGTAACCTGACTATCTCTTTAAGATACAAACGGGAAAGTCGATCTAGGGAAAAATTATCTCTTATAGCAAGGAAATGAGCAGATTTAGTCAATCGATCAACAATAACCCAGATTGCATTATTACCTCGAGATGTTTTCAGTAATCCCACAACAAATTCCATGGATATATTCTCTCATTTCCACTCTGGCACTGGTAAAGGCTGAAGCATCTCTTTCAGTAACTGGCACTCTGCTTTAACCTGTTGACATGTCAAACACTTCACAGTAAAATCAGCAATATCTCTTTTCATTCCATCCAACCAGTAATACTCCCGCAGATCTCTATACATCTTAGTACTGCCAGGATGAACTGAAAACAGAGAACTATGAGCTTCACATAACAACTCTCTCTTCAACTGTGAATCACAAGGCACACACAATCTCTTCCCAAATCTCAAAACACAATCATTATCAATGTTGAATTCAGGCAACTTACCTTTCTAAACCAGCTCTACCTTTTTCTGCAACTCACTATCTTGCTTCTGTGCTTGCTTGATTCTATCTGATAGAGATGATCTCACTGATACCTGAAACAAAACAGAAGAACATCCTACGCCAAAAACATTTATGCCAAAGTTCATCAAATCCTTAACCAAAGGATCACGTTCCAAACGAAACATTGTTAATGAATCATTACTTTTTCGACTCAAAGCATCAGCCACTTTATTTGCTTTTCCCGGATGGTAATGAATTGTACAATCATAATCCTTAATTAATTCCAGCCATCTCCTATGTCTCATGTTTAACTCTTTCTGAGTGAATATATACTTTAAACATTTGTGATCAGTATATATTTCACACTTTACTCCATACAACTGATGTCTCCAAATTTTGAAAGCGAAAACAACAGCAGCTATTTCCAAATCATGTGTAGGGTAATTTACCTCATGAGTTTTCAACTGTCGTGAAGCATAAGCAATTACCTAATCATTCTGCATTAGGACGCAACCAAGTCCTTTCAATGAAGCATCGCTGTAGATAACAAACTCACCATTCCTGGAAGGTAGTACCAAAACTTGAGCATTCACCAATCTTTTTTTCAACTCCTGAAAAAAATCATCAAATTCTTTTGTCCAGAAAAACTTAACACCCTTCCGAGTTAGCTTAGTCATTGGACTAGATAGCCGTGAAAAATTTCTAACAAACCTTCAGTAATAGCCTGCCAATCCAAGGAAACTACGAATCTTTGTTACATTTGTGGGTCTTGGCCATTCTTCAACAACCTTTGTTTTTGCAGGATCAACGGTTACCCCATCTTTAGAAACAATGTGACCAAGGAAAGAAATTTTTTGCAACCAAAACTCACACATGCTAAATTTTCCATACAGTTTATTTTCTTTTAAGGTTTGCAAGATAACCCTTAAATGTCTTTCATGCTCCTCTTTACTTTTAGAAAACACCAAAATATCATCAATGAAAACCACCAAAAACTTATCCAAGAGCACATGGAAAATTCTATTCATTAAGTACATGAATACAGCAGGTGCATTGGTTCTCCCAAAAGGAATTACTACAAATTCATAATGGACATATCTTGTACGAAATGCAGTCTTTGGAATTTCTGCTTCCTTTACCTTTAGCTGATGGTACCCCGATCTCAAGTCAATCTTTGAAAAATACTGAGCTCCCTGGAGCTGATCAAAAAAATCATCGATATGAGGAAAAGGATATTTGTTCTTAACAGTGATTTTATTCAAGGCTCTATAATCAATGCAAAGTCTCATAGAACCATCTTTCTTTATATCAAATAAAACAGGAGCACCCCATGGTGACGTGCTAGGTCGAATGAAACCTTTCTCTAATAAATCTTGCAATTGCTCCTTCAACTCTAAAAGATCAATTTGATCCATTCGATAAGGGGGTTTTGAAATTGGCTTAGCATCAGGAACTAAGTCAACAGTAAATTCAAATTCCCGATCTGGTATTATTCCAGGCAACTCATCAGGAAAAACATCAGGATACTCATTTACCACTGGCACATCATTAATCTGAAAAGTTCCTTTATTTTCAACGATGTGTGCAAGGTAACATTCATTTCCATCTTTTACAGGTTTATCGGCCTCTTGATAAGTTATCAATAATAAGGGTTCATTCTTGTACACAAACTGAAAGTATTTCTGAAAAGAAACTTCTTTAGCTCTACAGTCAATCTTAGCATGGTAAATAAAGATCCAATCCATACCCAGGATAACATCAAACTCTACTAGAGGTAGAACAATAAGGTTTGCAAGTAGGTTCTTTCCACATATAAGGATAGGAAGATTCTTATAAATTCTTTTTTCCTCAACATTTCCCCCAGGTGTTTTTACCAAAAGTTCAGGAGTCATTTCTTGAGATGGTATTCCCATTTTACTAGAAAAGTTGTCAGAGATGAAAGAATGTGTTGACCCCGAATCAAACAACACACTGGAATAATCTGAAAAAACAAACAAAGTAACTGATACAACTTCATTTTATGGACCGACATCTACTGAAGTAGTTGCAAAGGATTTCACCACCCCTTTCTGCTTGTAGTCTAACTACTTCCCATCACTCAAGCTATTTGTCAGACACTAGTTTGCATAGTGACCCATCTCATTGCACTTATAACATTTCACTAACTATAAATCAAATTTGGTCTTACCTTCACCTTGATCCTTTTCAGTGCAATCACGAGCCTTATGTCCCATCTAACCACATCGGTAGCACATTCCAGAATTTAGAAGACATTCCCCACCATGCCTTTTGCTACATTTATCACAAACTGGAAACTTAGTTTTCTTACCATTAGAATTTTTTGAAGAATTCGTACCTTTCTCCTGCCACCTCGGTCTCTTCTTCTGTTGGTTGTTATAGAACAGTTGATCATCGACAAACTCCATTTCGACATTCTCAACACATAGAACAAGATTTCAATAACTTTTAAACTCACGAGAAGCTAATGCCCTTTGATATTTTGGCTTTAAACCTGAGTAAAAACGATTGATTTTACTATCAATGTCTCAGATGAAATTTGGAGCATACCTTGCCAATCGAGTGAACCTTTCTTCATAGGTAGCCAATAAGTCTTCCTCTTGCCTCAATTCCAAGAATTGCTTTTCCATCCTAAGTCGAACAGTCTTAGGAAAATACTTCTCAAGAAACATACCTTTGAATTCATCCCAGTCAAGAGCATCAATCTAATCGGCGTCCCTGATATTTTTAACCATCAACCACCACTGATCTACTTCACCCACCAAACAGTAAATAGAAAGACTAAACTTCTAATTGTATTAACACCCCATGACATCGAAAATCTTCTCTAGTTCTTTAATCCACCCTTCAGCTAACACAGGGTCAGATGATCCTCTGAATGATGGGGGATGTTGCCTCATGAAATGTTCCATGACTGAAATGTTCCTCTACGGTTGATCTGGCTAATCTCGTGCATGGATACCACCACCATTTATCACTTGATTCAACTATTCCATTACTGCAACAAACTGTTCAGTTCCAATTCCGACCATCTCAGGATGCTGATTCAGAAGGTTATTTCCTTCTGTATGCCTTCCTAGCACTGCTTCCCTGTTTCCTCTGTGGAAAACCATTCTGAACAAACATGTCTTAGATGAAGCAACATGGTAATCTTAAAATACTATATAACTTCAATTTGACCAAAAAAAATATTTTTGGATAATAATTTAATAGAATTCTAACTCCTAAAGTTATCTAAACCGACCTTTGATAAAAAATATAAGGCCCCAGCCTTAAACCTTACTTAATCTTGAGTTATTACAAGATTACACATTGAGGATCTTTACGGGTTTAGAGTTATAGATAGTTAGATCATAAAACATGCATTACATTGCACATATAAAAAAAGTGGTTACATAAAGATAGTATTCTTCTTTCCCATCAACAGAAACATATTTAAAATAAAACATGGATTTTTTATTGACACTTCCTTGACACTATCATCATATCATGTACCTTTCCCTTGACCTGTGAAAAATGTTTCAAAAAAACTTGGGATGAGCATAAAAAGCTCAATAAGGGATATAAAAATATGGAAAGGAAACATGGGTACATATATAAATAAGAATGAAATCATACTTTACCCATAAAACATAAGCACTTTAACATACCTCATCTAATCATGAATAAATCATAAAAATCATAAGACAAAAAGGTAACTTGAGGCATTCATAACATTCTTATGTATGGAGTAAACCTCTTGGTTACGTTTGGAATACCCATCATAGTATATTCCCTAAATCTCTTCGGAGAAACCTTAACGTTTCACTCCTTCGCATTACCCAATGCATTGGAGAGTTATATCGGGCTCACCCTCCCTTAGTTTATCACGGAACCACCCGTCTTTATAATAATTCCCAAGAACCTCAACATAATCGTATCACATAAAACATGCATAAAGGAAACATAACATTTCCACCTTTCAATCACAAGATATCAATACAACACATTGACATAAAAACATTATGAAAACCATTTTCAATACCAAAATAAAAGAAAAGTGAAACATGGTATTTATTTTTCTTTTTTTAAAAAAAGGTATGGCTTGTAGAGGAAGCCGGAACTCAAATAACGGTCACGACGACAGAGAAGTCGTTGTCGCCGCATACGTACGACAAAAAACATTCCCTTTTGTCGTTTAGTAAACGCTTCGTATAAAAAAATATTCCTTTTGAATAAACGTAAAAGTCAAAGGGGTTTATACACCGTATAAAATAATGTTGTGTATAAAACAAAATATGCCTCAATGAAAGGAGATTGAGATGAAGTCCCATACCTCGGGTCCGACTTGACTCGGTCGTTCTTTAATCTCCTGAATAATAAACTTGAGTTAATTTCTACTTTTTTAAGAACATTTTTCAAGTTCATTATTCCTTTTATATCACTTATTACCATGTCATGAACACTATGTAATTATTTACGTTAATAACGGTCGTTTTAACGATCATTGGTACTTGAGTAAAAAATAAGCCCTTTATAATTACATGTTGTTCATGTATCCATTATATCCAGAATGGTATTCATGATTTAGATATCATATATGTCATATATATCCAGTAAATGCATGCATTTATAATATTACATAATCATTTAGAGGTAAGAAATGAAATGCACCGTTCATGGAGACGGTAAGTCGTACGTACCCATGAACGCTACTTTCATTTTTATTTCGTATTTTATAGAAAGGAATCATAATGATATAATGGTATATAATAATTCCAGTATAATATCATATATAATATCATAGTTCCATCCTTTATATGTCCCACATATGGTATTTAACGAATCAAATCACATTGAGGGGGCGGTAGTCCGCACTTCCTTAAATGATGATATCGCGTTTACCCATAATGGAAACAAAAAAGGTATGCCCAAAATGAAAAATACAGAAGCTTAAGGAAAACATAAACATATTATATATCATATATAAATATAGTGACATCTTAATGGCCACCTTTGAAGGTGTTAAAATAATTTTGAACAATCATCGTTTCGGGAGGCATACATTCACCATCCACGGAAACAGTATGTCCTTTAACCATTAGATGTAGGTGTGTGTAAGTGTAGCTCGAATACTTATTATAACAACATCCTAGTATATTGAAGATACTATAGTTGTTACAAAAGAAATGAATAAAAAGAGTTTAGGGGGTTGGAGAGGCAAAATAATACAAAAGGACTCAAGTGATGACATTACCTTAAAATCGGGCAACTCCCTTTGGTTTGAGCTCAAAGGCTTCCTTGGGAAGACTTCTTCCAAAAGTGAGGCTTCAATGAGTAAGATAGTGATGTGTAGAGACAAAATGGGTAGGGGTTGGCCGAGCCAATGGCTTTGGGAGTGTGGGTAAGGAGGTAGAGGTGGGGGCCTTTTATAAGAGGAGAGGAGGGGCACTCTTGGAAAGTAAAGAAATGTTACATTATTTTAAAATGAGTTTCGGATTAAAAAGGTACCACATTGATATAATTATAGGTTAAGGTGATAAGGGTTAGAAATCCACCCATCCAATAGGTTTTGGACATGTGTAGGTCATTGATTTTACATTATCATTTCATTTTATTTAAATCCTTTTTTAATGAGGTAATCGCTGCATCATCATGATGTCATAAATAATTTAATTTATTTAAAGTCTAAAAATTATTTAAAAAATACTATGGTGTAGGAAATATTCTTAGATTTACAATGACGATTTATAATAAAATATCTGACTTGTATGACCCCATGTAAAAAAATTGTTTTAGTAAAACATTTCATGTTTGTGTCATTTTTTACTTTAACATTAAATAAAAAGTTATTTATGTCATTTCCCAACCAAAGTGGCTCCATGGGGTCCCCAAGTTGACCCATGGATTGTATTGGTCGGCCATGACACATCCAAAGAGGGTAGGACATGTTTCAATCTCATCTCATATTATTAAAACATTATTATTACCTTAAACTACACTAATTACCACTAATCGCGATTTAGATCTTAAAAGTTACTATTCACCAAAAAATTATTTTAATCTCATTGAACCATAAATTACTTTTTAATGACAACCATGTATGTCGGATTTTTGAAAATCAAATCACAGAAGTGGCAAAGTTTCATTTAAACGAAAAATCAGTTTCATTAACTACCACTTTGTGGTTTCACTATTCATCAAAAATTGATGTTTTTCAGAAAGATACCAAAACATCACCCTAAGCTATATTTGATATTCCGAATTAAAAAATGATGTCTATTTTACAAAATTCAAAACATTTAAGTTGAATTAATTAATGTAATAACTAAATCCCGCTGTCATGACAAATAGTGTGTTTTTATGAAACAATAAGTATCAAAAGATTGACACTAGTTTAAGTCCAATTTCAAAGAGAAATTGATTCCAATGACCACCATTGGATAAAATGGTAAAAATATATTCTAATTTCACTTCAAAATAAATTAATAAGATAATCTAATAATATAAATACATTATATTAAAAAGAGGTTTTGAATTAAAATACAACATTTTTCACTATTCATTAAAAAATTAAACTTTATCAGAAAAATACCAAAAATTCAAAAAAAGTAAATTTTGATGTCCCAATCATAAATAATAAGTTTAATTTGACAAAAATAGCTTATAAAATTTTCAAAAGATAGATTTAAAAAGGGTTTTCCAGCAAAAGGCAGCAAAACAATCTTTTAAGAATATTAGTGTATTCCATGCATAAGATTGTATTTATTTTCATTTTAAGACCCTAAAAACCAATCTAAATCATTAATAGACATAGATAAAAATATCTATTATTCATTCATTACTTGGGATGTTACACAAAGGGGTTTATAGGTGTCTGGATTGGGTTAGAATTGAGGGATTTTTATAAGGGTGAGGAGGGGCTCTTTAAGAAAGTTTGCAAATATTATTTTATTATAAACATCTCTTCGATTTATAAAAATCCAAAACACTTTAAAGTTGAATATTAGAGGACTCGAGTTCGAATTGAAATCTTCCCATAAAAAATGGAAATTTTTTGGATATTTTATTAATATATATAATCTTATTTATTTAAAGAATTTATTAATGAGGTAAATATTGCATCATTATTGTGTCATAAATAATTTAATTTATTTGATGTTTAACAATTATAAAATAAATTCCATATTTTAGGATATATTTTTATATTTAAAATTAATATTTTTAGTTGAAAATATATCTTATATATAACCATGTAAAAATAAATTTACTAAATGATATTTGTTTAATCCATTTATTCATTTAATTTAATTAAAATAAATTGTCATTGTCACTCTCATGTGGCTCCGTGGGGTCTCAAAATAGACCCAAATATGACTATGGTCTTAAATGACAAAAACAATAAGGTTAGTACCAGTGTTATGGTAATTTTTTATTGTCATAATATTCTTTTTACCGTGAATTACCCTATTTACCTTTAACTGTGGTAAATAAAAGTCAAAAGTTATGATTCATCAAAAAATATTTTTATCTTATTGAACAAAATTTTAATGACTAATAACAAACATGTATGTCGTATTTTCAAAATCCAATTCACATAACTTGTAAAATTTCATTTAATTGAAAAGGATAGTTTTTTTTACTACAACTTAGTGGTTTCACAATTCATCAAAAATTGATTTTTTTAGAAAAACACCAAAATTCCGCCAAATCTATATTTGATATTCCAAATTAAAAAATGATGTCTATTTTACCAAATTAAAAAAATAAAATTTTAATTAATTAATTTAAAATTAATTCCCATTGTCAAAACAAAATGCATGTTTTTAAGATACAATAACTATCAAAAGAATGATACTTGTTTATATCTGATTTTAAAGTGAAATTAATTCCAATGAACATCATTGGATTAAATATTAAAAAGACAATATAATTACACTTTAAAAACAATTAAAAATATAATCTAACAATATAAATAATTTAGATTAAAACAAACTTTTGAATTAAAATATTGTATTTTCCATTATTCATTAAAAATGAATTTTATCAGAAAAATAGCAAAAATTTACCCAAAGTAAATTTTGATGTCTCAAATCAGAAAAAAAAATTATTTTATCAAATATAACATATAAAAGTTAACAAAACTATATTTAAAGAGGGTTCACCCCCAAAATGTGATAAATCGACCTTTTAAAGAATATTTGTGTATTTTTTCTTAAAACTTTATTCATTCACATTTTAAGCCTCTAAATTTTATAGGATAAATGTAAAATCATTTAACAAACATGTATAATAATATTTTAGTTAGATATAATCATCTCCACAAATTCAATGGATAGGCTTTAACTATCATTTAAAATAATAATATTATATTATTAGTGTGCAACGTAAAATTTCAAAGAAACCCGTTATTGTGCATCGGGCACTCCATCGAACAAGGAAACCCCTTTAAAGTAAAATTAATATTAAATTCAAAAATATAAAAATTTATGAAAATTTATTTTTTCATTATTTACCTGGGATTTTATATTGCATCCTGCATGTCCTGGTTCTACAGACCTAATGAAAAATTTGGACATTTATTATGCAAATTGGTAATTTATCATCACCTAATCGTATGAAATTCTATTATTTAAACCATTTTAGTAATTGATATTATATTTTATTCATTTATATTCCGTTATACTAAAAATTAGCGATAATTAGTGGCCATTAGAAATAATTACCTACAATTACAGCTTATTTTTACTATAATTTTAAAAAAATAAATAGAACATATTGTAAATTATGTAATGGTGTAAATCATAGATTCTGAAATATTCTTATCATGAATCCAATTTATACCAAGCATGTAAAAAAATTTCATTTCTCATCACCTGAAAATTGGAAACATATAACTTTTTTTTATATTAAATTATACAAAAAAAATATCATGACCCCTCCCACCAAGGATGCCCCTCTTGAGCTGGAAATCGTGAAAGGGAGATAATGACCCCCGAGTCCCACCTCCAGTAGGCCCCGGGGTGGATACTAGCACCAAGGGTATGAGTTTTTACAAATATGGGAGGCATTACCCTTTTTATTATTTTAAGATCGGGAAATAGGACATGTCAACCACCAAAAAGGAAAATAACAAGTGTATAGAAATAAACCAAAACCAAGCCCACATTCATGTTTAATCAATTTTATAACAAGGTTCAAGTACAAGAAATCTCAAAGTACAATACCAAAAGAAACAAGACTACAACAACAACAACAACTCCAAATGTCCGACTAGTAGTGTCCCGCACGGCACTGGTAGTCCTCCTGGAAACCTGAATGTAAACGTAGGGTGAGAATACAAGTA
This sequence comes from Viscum album, assembly GCA_963277665.1. Classification (NCBI taxonomy): domain Eukaryota; kingdom Viridiplantae; phylum Streptophyta; class Magnoliopsida; order Santalales; family Viscaceae; genus Viscum; species Viscum album. The sequence continues at coordinate 1,033,031,008 of OY728156.1, forward strand.
TACTCAGTAGGGAAACCTAAAACTCTCGTGCACAAGTGGAGAGACATCCTAAAGTCCCATGAGAACAATAGAAGAAACCTAGCAAGGAATTTTATCCACCCAACCTCACCAGCCACACACACCAAAAACACAATCACAATAGGTAGTAGTAGTATAAGAACAAGAGTATTGGGTACCCCACACCATTTTCCATTAGTTAGCTGCTTTTCCTAATGGCGAACGTCCTGACGCTGCCACACTCTCCCCGCCCGCACACACCTAGGCCTCACCACCACGTATCCTACCTGCACACACCTGGGCCTCACAACCACGTATCCCACGCACACACACCTGGGAATCACAACCACGTATCCCGCTCGCACACACCTGGGCCTCATAACCATGTATCCCGCCCGCACACTCCTAGGCCTCATCCCGAAGATTCTTGGGAAACAGTAAAACATGCCCAAAGAGTCTTGGGCTAAAACCACCCCAATCGATACCTACCTGAAGGGTCTTAGTTGTAAGGTCTCCTCAAGACATCACAGCCTAGGGAAGAAGGAGTAGGAAGGAGCTAGTAACTATGTGGAAGGCAACATCTCCCATGAAATGGGCGTGTTCGGCACTAAGTGCTCAACATGGGAGGGGTGCGTCAAAACACAAAGATACATATATATATATATATATATATATATATATCAAAAACTCAGCCCAAAATATGGCGTCTAAATAGAGAAACTGAGCATGTGCCTCGACACTATTACCACGAAGCATGCATAAAACAAACAACCCCAACCCCATTTAGGTTTTCACGTTTCAATAGAATTAGTTTATTTAGTTCCTTAACTACTGGGAAACTATCCACAACCAACCACATCGATCGTTTGTAAAATATATCCCTACCATCCACAAAACAAGTTAGGAAAAAACAAGAAACACAACCAAGTCCTTTTTATCAACCAACCAACCCATTGATTATTAATCCTGTTCCGTTACCATGACCCATCATTCATTAAATCTTCCACTTTTTATTTATTATTCACAACCCATAGTCTGTTCACATTCAAACCCATCCCTACAGCCCCGCTGCCAACTGCCATAACCACAATTTCACCGTACATCATTATCCCTTTAATACCACTTATCGCTGCCCAGCTGCCCACCCGATCCACAACAACCCATAAAAACACCCCCACGATATGCCATGTATCCAAGCCAACACCCACATGTTCATTATTTCATTCTGTTCTACCGGGGTGATCACACAAGGGTTCCAGATTTTAAATCAGCCAACATTACGTGATTATCCAAATTCCACATTCAACAATGATCCATTTATAAACGGTCTAGAATGATAGGGCAGCATTTAATTGCACAAGAAAAGGACCCCAACGATCGCGATTTTCAGTAGGCATAATCCTATTCAATTCACAACATAATATCATAGGATATAAAGATAAACATAACAACTTCCCCATCCCCATTATTTAACTAGTTATTATCTTCGTTTAATGGTTCAACAGGTTCTGATGAAAACAAGAGGATACCCACCCCACATGATGCACAATTTTGAGATACGAAGCTAAGATCCCTACCTCAACAGGTTCTGATAACAACGCTCCCCCCGGATCAACGTTAGAAGACGTCAATCAGCATCCGTCACTTCTGTCGGGTCCCGGAAAACCTTCCTCGGGTGGATGTCGGAAAGGAAATGTCGATGTAAAGAAAACGTATCCAAGCTCAGAAGTTCCTCCTCGTTGTTACGATCCCGTGTCCACTGACGGATCGTAAATTGGAGCTCGGATGAATATGTTATGGAAGAAAAGGAGCCTTCGAGTATCTTGGCGGAGCTCTGCTCAGAGGAATGGGGAGGAGAGTGGTGAGTTGAAAAGGAGGAGGGGACCCATCCTTTTAAAGGAGAGAAAAGAAAAAGTACACTATGTGTACTTTATGGTACACGGCATGTACTCAGCCATTTCACACGGTCACCATGCGGCTTCTAACACAGCCTACAACACGGAACGCGACTGTTGACTGGTCAACAAATGTCTTGAAGGTAACACATACGTAGGGAGGGACTACACAACATGTAGTATTGGATACACGGCGTGTACCCATTTATTTCACACGGAAAGGACACGACTCCAACACAGCACATGACCATTGACTGGTCAACACAGGGTAACATGTACATAGGGAGGGACTACACGGCATGTAGTATTGGATACATGGCGTGTACCCATTTATTTCACATGGCAAGTACATGGCTCCAACATGGCACACAACCGTTGACTGGTCAACACACGGTACCGCGTACGCAGGGAGGGACTACACGTCATGTGGTATGGACACACTGCGTGTACCCATTTATTTCAAATGGCAAGGACACAACCTTCAACACGGGGTATACCCGGCGAGGGGGTACACGATGTGTACTATCACTACACGGCGTGTAGTTTCAAAATTCTGGAAAGTGTGGGAGAAGTCCATTTTACTTTCTATAACACTTTGTGGCCTTCTTTTTGATAATGGAATTGGTCAGAGAGGTCCGAGCCATTACATCAGATACCTCTTAAAACATTCTCGTCCCCGAGAATTCAAAAACCAACCCCGAAGAACCCAATAAGATACCTCTCAGGGTTCTCATTATAACAGGAACCCAACCAACAACCCTAATCATAGGTGTTAGGAATTCCCCCTCCTATGTCGAGATATTATCCACTTTAGGCGGCACTGACTCACCTTCACGGGTTTAATCGCATCACCATTAATGTGTCTCGATTAAGGATTGGGCCTTCCCACTTCCATATATTAGGATTTTCCAACTTGCACTACCCCCAACACCACACAACCAACACACTACCCAAACATGTGGTTTGGGGAAAAAATCCCTTCTCTTATGCTGAGATATTATCCGCTTTAGGCGGCACTGACTCTCCCACACAGGTTCAATCACGTCCTCATTAATGCGTCTCGATTAAGGATCGGGGTTTTCCCTTTCCCCACACATCCAGACATGTTATACATTACCAGGGAACAAGGAAACAAAAGGTCTCACAACCGACAAGCCAAGCATTCCATATATCGAAGGTACAGAGTACAAAAACATGTTCAAAAAAACAAGGCACAACACAATTCAAAACAACTCTGGGTACTGAGCGCGCATTTTGGCCTCCCAATCCCAAGTTCTCTCCTCATGGCCACCAAGCCTCCAAAACACACAAACCAAGGGAATGGTTCATCCACGAAGCACCTTCTCTTTACGATCTTCGATTATGACTGGTCGTTCCTTGAAGGTCGCATCATCTCGTATATCTAACTCTCCCCAGTCGATAACGTGAGAGTCTCCGTGTAAGTACAGACGAACCTGGGAGACATGGAAGACATCATGAACCTTCTCCAACTCAGGTGGAAGGGACATCTAATATGACACCTCGCCGACTCGCCTCAGCACCTCAAAAGCTCTGATGAACCCAGGGGAGAACTTACTCCCCTTCCCGAACCTTTGCTACCCCCGTCGCGGGGAAAACTTCAAGAACATATGATCTCCCACCTCGAATTCCAAGGGCCTCATCCGACGATCAACATAAGACTTCTGTCGGTCCTGAGCTGCATTCATCCTCTCACATAAAAGCTGGACTTTCTCCATGGTGCTCTATACTACCTCTGGCCCAAGAGCACCTGTCTGACCAACCTCTGCCCTGCAAATGGGTGAACGACATGGTCTTCCATACAAAGCCTCAAACGGTGCCATTCCAATAGTAGAGTGGAAGCTGTTGTTGTAGGAAAACTATACTAAAGCCAATTCTTGTACCCATGATCCTCCGAAATCCAGAACGCATGATCGCAGCATGTCCTCCAACATCTGGATAGTCCGCTTTGTCAGCCCATCGGTCTGGGGGTGGAAAGCAGTGCTAAGGCATAGCTGGGTTTCCAAAAGCATGTTGTAACCCCCTCCAGACTCATGAGGTAAACCGAGTATCCCGATCTGAGATGATAGTTTTCAGAAACCCATGAAAACACACCACCTCGTCCATGTACCTTTGTGCTAAGGTACTCACCAGGACTGACTCCTTAATTGCTAAGAAGTGAGCTGATTTCATCAGTCGATCCACCACTACCAAAATGGCGTCATAACCACCCTGAGCTCTAGGTAGTCATGAGATGAAGTCCATTGAGATGTCTTCCCACTTCCACTCGTGGACATCTAAAGGATGAAACAGACCACTGGGAACACGGTGTTCATCCTTCACTTGCTGACACACTAGGTATCTAGCCACAAACTCCGCCACTGCCCGTTTCACCCTGGTCCACCAAAACTGTTCCCTCAGGACTCGGTACATTTTTGAAACTCCTGGATGTACCGCCAAGGCTGAGATATGGAACTCATAGAGAACTCCCTCACACATCTCCTCTGGAACAAAAAACATTCCATGGAAAAGCATCTGATGTAGGCTGTCCTTTGACCATACTTCTGGAGAATTTCCCTGATCGACACGATCCCGCATCACATCCGCCTCAGAGTCCCCCCACTGAGATTATTCCACCTACTACAAAAAAGAGGACTGCACTTTCATTTGAAACAAACCACCTCTAACACCTTCTACCCTTGCATCCAAGTGAAAGGCAGCCAACTCTACCATCACTTTCTAAGCATCAGTGGACTCCTGAACCACTTCCTTATGCCACTTCCTGCTCAGGGAATTAGACAAAATGATTCCCTTAACTTAAGTGCAAGAGATCTCAAAGTCATAGTCTTAGAGAAACTCGACCCATATCCACTACCGTAAGTTTAGGTCACGTTGGGAGAAGATATAACGCAGGCTCTTGTGATTTGAGAAGACCACAAAGCACTCCCCAAAGAGGTAATGTCGCCACTAATTCAGTGCAAACACTACTACTGCAAGCTCTAGGTCATGGGTGGCATAGTTACGCTCGTGAGGGCATAACTACTTAGACCCATAACAGATCACTCTCTTCTTCTATATCAGCACTCACCCTAGACCAAGGCCAGAATCATCACAAAACACTTCATACAACAACCCTTCCTCTGGAAACCTGAGTACGGGAGCACTGACCAACTTCTCGTTCAGGTAGTCGAAAGCCTTCTAGCACTGCTCGCTCTTTTGGAAGACTTGGTTCTTCCTGGTCAAAGATGTGAATGGAGCAGAAACTCGAGAGAAGTATGAAAAGAACCTCCGATAGTAACCTGCTAACCACAGGAAACTAAGAACTTCTGCCACTCTCTTGGGTGCTACCCAAGAAACAACTGCTTCTACCTTCGACGGGTCCACTGACACTCTATGCTGAGACACCACCTGCCCATGGAAGTCTACTTCTTGTGTCAAGAACTTACACTTTGACAATTTCCCATAAAGTTGGTGGTGTCAAAGGACTTCCAAGACTGCCCTGAGATGCTCAACGTGCTCCTCCTCTGATCTTGAGTATATCAGGATGTCATCGATAAACACAATGACAAACCGGCCCAGAAACTCCCGGAAGACAAAGTTCACAAGTCCCATGAACACATCTGGTGCATTCGTAACTCCAAACAGAATCACTACAAACATGAAGTGCCCGTACCTACACTAGAAAGCCGTCTTAGAGATGTCACTATCATTTACCCTCAGATGATGATATCCAAATAGTAGATCAATCTTAGAAAACCAACATGCTCTCCTTAGTTGGTCAAAGAGATCATTGATCCTTGGTAGGGGTAACAGTTCTTGACCGTTACCTAGTTCAACATTCGGTAGTCTATGCATAGCCTGAGACCACCATCAACCTTCTTCACGAACAAAACCGGAGTGTCCCATGGAGACACGTTGGGTTGAACAAAACTCTTCTCCATCAGATCGTCAATCTAATCCGCTACTCCCAGAACTCCGAAGGTTCCATCTGATAAGGGGCCATCGAAATCGGATGGGCACAAGGTTGTAAGTCTATCCCGAACTCAACTTCACGTCGGGGGGGGGGGGGGGGTAGAGTCACAAACTCCTCATGAAAAACATCGAGGAACTCCCCAAAAACCTCCGGGACATCCATCATCAATGTTTCAGCTGGAACCACTAATAAAACGCCTTAAAAGGATAGGAGAGCCTCCATATGCCTGCTTCCTACCTGATATCTCCTCTCACCAACAAAAGAAACGCGCTGCCCATCCACGTAGGAGACCACGACTCTTCTCCAGAAGCAGTCGATAACAGAAATAACAGAAAACAACCAGTCGATGCCTAGGATGACATCGTATGGATGCATCTATAACAGAGGAAGGTCCCCACTATATTGATGTGGTCCCAACGTCAGCCCACATCCTCGGGAAACACAAGATACGCTGGTCTGGCCTCCAAATAGTGTACTCAGCACCAGTGGTATGGAAAGTCTCTCTACGTCTAGTCCCAAAGCATGGGTAAGACCAGGTGCAAAAAAGGAGTGCGAAGCTCCCAAATAAAACAAAGCTGAAACAAGAGTGATGAACAAACAAATTGTACCTCGCACCACCTCTGGTCCTGTTGGAGCATCCAACTCTGCTGCGTGAAACTATCCACACCCAGCTCCTCTGCCTCTCTAATGTTGTCCACCTCCCTGACCAATCCGTGGTCGAGGTCCCTAAGGAGCACCCTGAGGTCGGCGTCCTCTCGCAAAGTCTTCCCTCGGAGGGGCATGGTCCTGCTGCTGTTGGAAGGGCCTCGCTAGAAACTGGTGCTACTGAAGTGGGTGCTGAACCTTCTCACCTCCACCGTACTGAGCTCGGGTCGGGCACCGACTCTGAATGTGCTCGAAACCTCCACAGGAAAAAAACATCAGTCCTGGGCTCGTGAAAAAGGGACAAGGACATGAAGATCTGAACTGGAACTACTGGGGCCTACTCCCCACTAGCCTGAACCTGGAAGGTCCCATCGCAGGAGACCTGCTATTGACTGCCTTCCCCTTCGTCGAACGTGGCTGGAACCCCTCATGTGGTGCACCTCCCAGTGAGTGCATCCTCTCTACAAACTCTGCCTTCTACTATACCGCCACGTACGTCGGAAGGGTGAAGGGGGTGACATCATAATGGAGTGAAGGATGAAGTGCCTCTTCCAAATGTCTCGCCCGAGACTCCTCATCCGGAAAGAGATCCGGAGCAAAGCGCAGGAGGTCCTTGAACTTGATCCCAAGCTCTCGTACTGACATACTCCCCTGCTAAACGAAGAGTAACTCCTATCGCTTCTCCGCCATGATCATGGAAGAATGGAATTCCTCTCGGAATTCTGTCTCAAAGTCAGCCCATGGAAGCTCTACCTCTATCATCTCTCTGATGTAGAGCGCCCACCAATGTCGCCCTGAACTTCTCACCTGACTGACTTCTAGGGGAACCCAGTACTCCCTCGGAGCACGAATCAATGTAAAAGCGATCCCTACCTTCTCAATCCACCCCTCTGTCTCCGTATCCGAAGTACTACCCTCGTAATTCTTGAGGGACTGCCGCTGAAAAGAACAGAGAGTCTTCTTCCACTGGCTATCTTCCTCCTCTCGGTTAATGCTCAACTGCTCGACCGCCTGGATCTGCTGGGCCTCGGCCATCAGAGTCACCCAGGGACGACGTCCATGTGCCATTGTTTTATGGTAAACAAGGATCGCCTAAGCCCAAGTATTAAGAAAATTTCTCAAGGTTTTATATTATCATTTTTATTTCAATATCTTTCCCAGAACAACCAAATCAAGTAAAACACAATCATGATGATTCATGTACCTTCCCTAGGGTCCTTACCTTGAAATCAATATAGTCTAACTTTTTCATTCGGTAGGCTCAGAGTCCTTGCATCGGATCACAGGGGGCCCTAAAATCCCGTGTCTTATCCAGTCTTCCCTGGCCTATGTCACGCACCAAGATTAACCAACATTGTTTCCCTACTATCCCATGAATTCCTCACTGTGCCTAACTTCAGACTCCATCCTATCTCTCAACCATCACCTCTCATACCATTCTGTCATGACCCCCTCCCACAAAAGATTCCCCTCCTGAGCTGGAAATGGTGAAAGGGATATAATGACCCCCAGAGTCCTACCTCCATTAGGCCCTGAGGTGGCGACTAGCACCAAGGGTATGAGTTTTCACAAATATGGGTAGCATTACCCTTTTTATTATTTTAAGATCGCAAAATAGGACAAGTAAACCACCAAAAAGGAAAAGAACAAGTGTATAGAAATAAACCCAAACCAAGCCCACAAGCATGTTTAAACAATTTTATAACAAGGTGCAAGTACAATAAATCTCAATGTACAATACCAAAAGAAAAAAGTGTATAGCAATAGAAACAACTCCAACTGTCTGACTAGTAGGGTTTTGCACGGCCATAGTAGTCCTCCTGGAAACCTAAAAGTAAACGTAGGGTGAGCATACAAGTATACTCAGTAGGGAAACCTAAATCTCTAGTGCAAAAGCGGGGAGACATCCTAATGTCCCTTGATAACAACAGAAGAAACGTAGAAAGGAATTATATCCACCCAACCTCACTAGCCACACTAACCAAAAACATAATCACAACAGGTAGTAGTAGTATAAGAACAATAGTATTGGGTACCCCGCACCATTTTCCATTAGTTAGCTGCTCTTTTTAATGGCGAACGTCCTAACACTTCCACACTCTCCCCGCCCGCACACACCTGGGCCTCACCACCACGTATCCCACCCGCATGCACCTGGGCCTCACAACCACGTATCCCGCCCTCACTAACCTGGGCCTCACAACCACTTATCCCACCCGCAAACACCTGGGCCTCATAACCATGTATCCCTACCGCACACACCTAAGCCTCATCTCGAAGATTCATGGGAAAAAGTAAAACCTACCGGAAGAGTCTTTGGCTAAAACCACCCCAACAGAAACCTACCAGAAGGGTCTTAGGTGTAAGGTCGCCTCAAGACATCAAATCCTAGGGAAGAAGGAGCAGGAAGGAGCTAGTAACTATAGGGGAAACACCCTCGCCCATGAAATGGGAGTGTTCGGAACTAAGTACTCAACATTGGTGGGGTGCGTCAAAACACAAAGATACATATATATATATACCTAACACTCAGCCCAACCTATGGCTTCTAAACAGAGAAACTGAGCACATTCCTCGGCACTGCTAACAAAAAGCATGCATAAAACAAACAACCCCAACCCCATTTAGGTTTTCACGTTTTAGTAGAATTAGTTTATTTAGTTCCTTAACTACTGGGCAACTATCCACAACCAACCACATCAATCGTTCGTAAAAAATATCCCTTCCATCCACAAAACAAGTTAGGAAAACACAAGAAACACAACCAATTCCTTATTATCAACCAACCAACCCATTGATTATTAATCATGTTCCATTACCATGACCTACCATTCATTAACTCTTTCACTTTTTATTTATTATTCACTAACCATAGTCCGTTCACATTCAAACCCATCCATGCAGCCCCACTGCCAACTGCCATAACCACAACTGCACCATACAACATTATCCCTTTAATACCATTTATCACAGCCCCGCTACCCACCTGATCCACAACAACCCACAAAACACCCCCACCACATGCCACGTATCAATCCCAACACCCACATGTTCATTATTTCATTTTGTTCAACCGGGGTTATCACACAAGGGTTCCATATTTTAAATCAGCCAATTTACATGACTATCCAAATTCCACATTCAAAAAAGTTCCATTTATAAACGGTCTAGAACGATAGGGAAGCATTTAATTGCAAAGCAATGGCCCCCAACTACCATGATTTTCAGTAGGCATAAGCCTATTCAATTCACAACATAATATCATAGGATATAAAGATAAACATAACAACTTCCCCATCCCCGTTCTTTAACCAGTTATTGTCTTCGTTTAATGGTTCAACTGGTTGTCATGAAAACAATAGGATACCCACCCCACATGATGCAAAATATAGAGTGATGAAGGTAATATCCCTACCTCAACAGGTTCTGATAACAATGCTCCCCCCCAGATCAACTTTAGAAGAGGTCTGTCGGCATCTGTCACTTCTGTCAGGTCCCGGAAAAACCTCCTTAGGTGGATGTCAGAAGGGAAAGTCTAAGGTAAAGACAACAGATCCAAGCTCAGATGTTTCGCCTCGTTGTTATGATCCCGTTGCCGTTGACGGATCGCAAATCGGAGCTCGGACGAAGAAGTTATGGAAGAAAAGGAGCCTTCGAGTCTCTTTGGAGAGCTCTGCTCAGATGAATGGGGAGGAGAGGGTGAGTTGAAAAGGAGGAGGGGACCCCTCCTTTTATAGGAGAGAAAATCAAAGGTACACAACGTGTAATTTATGGTACACGGAGTGTACTCATCCATTTCTCATGGTCACCACGCGGCTTCCAACACGGCCTTCAACGCGGAACGCGGCCGTTGACTGGTCAACAGACATCTTGAAGGTAACGCATACGCAGGGAGGGACTACATGACGTGTAGTATTGTATACACGACGTGTACCCATTTATTTCACATGGAAAGCACACGGCTCCTCCACGACACATGACCGTTGACTGGTCAACACATGGTAACACGTACGCGGGGAGGGACTACACATCCTATAGTATTGGATACACTGCGTGTACCCATTTATTTCACACGACAAGGACATGGCTCCAACACGGCACATGATTTTTGACTAGTCAACACATGGTAACACGTACATGTGGAGGGACTACACGATGTGTTGTATGGACACACGGCGTGTACCCATTTATTTCACACAGTAAGGACACGACCTTCAACACGGGGTATACCCGGCGAGGGGGTACATGATGTGTACTAACACTACACGACGTGTAGTGTCAGAATTCTGGAAAGTGTGGGAAAAGTCCATTTTACCCTCTAGAACACTTTGTGGCCTTCTTTTTGACAAAGGAATGGGCCGGAGAGGTCCGGGCCATTACAAAAAATATGTAGTATTAATGAGTACTAATAATTGTTACTAATTGATACTATGTACAACTAATTAGAACTATTTACTACTAATTATTTCTATCAACCAATTATTATTACTAATTACAACTAATTTTAATTAATTATCACTAATTATTAACAAATATTACTAATTATTACAAATTAACACCAATTAGCATTATTTATTATGTTTTTTTCTAATTCATAGTTAATTAGAGTGATTTGCAACTATTTTTTATTAATCACCTCTATTTTTTAATAGTTGTAGTGGTTTATCGATAATTTTTATTAATTTATGCTATTTTTACTAATTACAATTAATTTTTTCTAATTATATTGATTTTATGTTCATTTTTTCTAATAATTACTAATTACCTGTTGTTTTTACAAATTTTGAATAATTACCACTACTATTTAATAATTAATGGGTCTTAATGGTAATATTTTTAATTACATATGATATTTAATAATTAGAGTGATTAACAATTAATGTTTACTTATTGTGGCAAATAATTTCTAATTATTGTAGGTTACCCTTAAATTTTACTATTTTTTACTAATCGTCTTTATTTATTACTGATTTTTAGTCGTTACCAATAATTTTTTGTAATTATTTCCAATTACATGATAATGTTTTTTATTTCTAGTCATTAATGAAAATTTTTACGAAATATTGTTATATACAAATTATTTTTACTAAATACCACTTATTTTTAATTTTTATAGTCGTACGACTAATTTAATATAATTATTGTAATTTCTCTCTAATTATTACTAATTAAGATTAATTTTTACTAATTATGTTGATTTTACAATCATTTTTACAAATTTTTTTTAATTTTTTCTAATTTTTACCAACATTTAATAATAAATCAAATTATGAAAAATTTTATTGATTTAGGGTTAATTTTTTCTAATTACAACTTTCTTTTCATAATTATAATGGTATAACAATCATTTTTACTAATTACTCTTATTCAATTTAAATGACTCTAAATTATTATTACTTATTACTAAGATCAATAAACTTTTAGAATTTTCATTTAATTAATATTATTTATTTAGAAATTATGTATGTAATTAAAAATAATAAAATTTACATATAGATAATTAAAACAAATTATTATGAATTAAATCCATTTAAATTAAATTAAAACCATTTTTTCTAAAGAAAATGAAATATTTACCACTAAAAAAACCTACTACTAATTATAAATATTAATTTTAAATATCTATAATTTGTACTAATTAATATTAATAAAATCCAATATATAAGAAAATTAATTAATTAATAACAATTAATTAATTAAAAAAATAGCATGAAAATAAATCATTAGTGCAATTTATGCCTACAAATTTCATTCCCTGTGAAACAAAAACTATCAATTAAAAAACTGAAGGGAAGATTTGGAATGATGAGCCTAAGAGAGAACAAATGGAGAATGAAGGGAAAAAAATTACAGGGTGGTTATATAGGTTAGATTAGTATTGAATAGACTATTTGCGATGAGTATCATCCCAAATATTTTCCACCATAAATAATCTACATGAGCATGAAATATTATTTGTTGTGGGTACCATCACAAATAATGACATGTAGAATGCGTATTTGCGATGGGTATTAATTACCAATATAAAGAAACTCTAATTAATGATGTTTATTTTTATGGGAACGTTCTACCTTCATAAATAACTTTACATGAACAAGGTTCTTTGCAACGAGAACCTAGTCATGTAAGAAATACCATTTCCTACATTGTTGCTAGATTCCACACAAAAAAGTATTTTTGAGAGGATACCTTCTCCTCTTGAAAACGATTGTTTATTTATTATTAATTATTAAAATATTTTAATAACTTTTTAAATAGTCCCCCGGTATGGACAATGTGTGATGAGTGATGGTTTTGTAACAATTAACTAGCCGCTACACGTGTTTTTTCCATGTGTAACACATTGAAGAGAAAAAAATTTCATAAAAAAATTTTTGTCATTAAAATAAATTATTCAGGGAAATAATAATAATGATATACATAGTTCATATACCTATTAAATCATAAATTATATCAATGATATCATATTATATTGATAAGTATTTGGAAACATCACTTGGAACAATGCCTAAGGAAAATAACCATTCCTCCAAAACAATGTTTTAAAAATAATAATTTTGAAAAACCTTTCGTTTGAAAATAATCATCAAATCTTATAAAGGAATATATTGAAATCATTTGAAACATTTCTTGATGATTTTTTTCCCTGTTTCTAAAATACTTTTTTAAAAAAGAATCATTTTAAAACCATTTTGATTGAAAATAACATAGAAATATCTTAAGGAAACATTAACAATAATTTAGATAATTTCATGAAAAAATTTCCCATCCACTTTAGAAAACACTTTGTAAAACATAATTTTTTTGAAACCCCATTTCTTTTAAAATAACCTTGAAATCGTAAGAAATAATATTCAATGAAAATAATTGGCATAATGACCGGAAATTTCATTCATTCCATAGATGTCAATATAGTGATTTCTTGTGTATATTCGATAAGAACCAAATAAATACTATTTCAAACCGACATGAATATTTTTCACAAAATTTTATAGTAAAATCACAATCATGAGAAAATGTCTTTTTAAAATCATATGCTAATAGTAAAAAAAATTGAAATCATTTTTAGAAAATTTGGTTTTATAAGAAATCATATTTCTAACTAAATAGAGATATAATGTCAGATATTCACAAAGAAGTTTTTTTAATTATCCCTAACACCAAACTATGGAAAAATGGTAATAATAATTTAAAATATCATAAAAACCCATATGAGAATAAAATTTATTAATTTAGTTAGAGAAGGGTCATATTATTTTATTATTAGAAAAATATTCAAAACAATCCTAATAAATGATGAGAGTGTAACTTGATATCATTACGACTTTGGTAAATATGAATCATTATACCCATGGAGGAATAACATAAAATGGAAATTAAAATATTATTAGGTAAAATTAGTTCATGAAATTAAAATGGTACGTATATACACCTCATGAAAATAATATCGGTGCATAACATAACATATGTCTCAAAATTAGAAAATTGAGACATAAAATGCCTTACCACATTGATAACATTTAAACCATTGAACCCATTAAATAGGTATCCTTACATGTACATGTAAATCCAAATTATCTTCTAGAGAATAATAACAATAAAAATTAATGGGTGTTATATAAGCCACATAATGTAAATAGGTTTTGAATAAGGATAGTGTGTCAGAAAAGTAAAAATGTGAGGGATTAATCAATAACATTAAGTATTGACATCCTTCACACATGTTCAAGCCTCCCTTGTAATATAAATAATTTTATTGTAATTTTATTACATAACCATAATTATATATATATATATATATCATATCAAAAACTATTAACTTATGAATTTTTATTAACTATTTATAAACAATTCCATGTTAAAGGAACCTTTCGGGTAATAATGGCATTGTTTTCACATATTTTTTAATTTGTTATTTTCAGTACCCATGATCATGGTTCCATTATCTCCAAAAATATAATTATAACATAATTATAATATATAGACATAAATTATAATCTTAATATGAATATTTAATCATGTTTTAGAAAAATGATGTATGTTGTGATCAAGGACATAGTATGTCATATATATGTTTGAGTAACATTCCCAATTTTCAATTTTAATTGTGGAATGAAGGAATGTATTGTGTTATAATTGTATAATTATAAAACACAAGTAATAAAATATATTTCTCATTTTATATATACTTCTATATTTCACTTGTTTTGTGTGTTGATGGAAAGAGAGGGTCACATCGCTTCGTGAAGGCAGTATTCCACACATAGAAAAACAATGTTATCATATTTCTGTGAGTAAAAAGGTCATTAAAATGATATACTTTCCTTTTATAATGATAAATATTTCATTAAAATAATAACCATTTCATTTATATCTCATAAAAACATCCTTATATTCTTCAAGGTATGGTGTTCATGAAAATAGATCGCCTTGCTTTGGGAGGCGTCAGATATCCTTACACAAGAGATAAGTTATCATATTCTCACAAAATATAAATCATGAATTTGTGTGTGACATAAAAATAACATAATAATAAAAATATAATATATATAATATATTAACAATAAATCCATAATCATTTCGAACCATTTAATTTTTTAATTGAAGAATGAATAGCATTATTTTATGAGGAACTTCTTGGCAGTACACATGAATGATGACTTGAATAACCCTTTTGATGGAAATAGAGATGCTTGTAGGTTATCTAAAAAACATTAAAAACCCCATTTTATTAAATATACTGATTTTATTATATTAAAATGGAAAAATAATAATTTAATAAGGTTATGAAATATATAAAAAAACTATTATTGAGGAACAATACATCTCTATTTTCTATCCTCATTATGTTAGAAAGCAAATCCTTCATAGGATAGAAATATTGAAAACCTAATTAATATAGGTTGTGGGGAGGGAATATAAGATGTTATTTAGAATTTTATAGGCCTATTAAATTGGTTATTAAGTTGTGAATAAGATATGAGAGTAGCTAGACTTTTATACTAGGCCAAAGGATACACAAAGAAATTTTGAAATGATTTGATTACTCACACATTTTTATTTGTAAAAAGGGTAAAAATGATATATTATAGAAAATTTTAAAAAAATGGTCAAAATATGTCTATAAAATAGTTTTTAAAAAATTTCTTATGTCCTTTCAACATTTATCTTTAACGTTTAACCCCAAGTACAACTATTTTAAACATAACAGTGAGAATTAATTTTTACTGCATTCACAATTCAATTTAGAAAAAAAATTATTTTTACAAATTATATAATATAAATCCTTTAAATTAAAAATATTTAATCCATTTTTAAAAATTCAAAAAACTAAATTGGAATTTTTTAATTTAAAATTAATTCATAAGATAAGACATTAAATCAGGGTTTAATGAGAAAGTGTTGAAAAGTTCTAAAAGATTTTAAATCTAAATTCAATATGAAATTGATTCTAAAGGATAAAATATTAATGATATATTTTTAGTTTCACATATATTTATTTAATACATATTTTTAATTTAATTTAAAATTATAAATTATTAAACTAATATGGAATTTTCCAAATAAAATACATCTTTTTTCACCATCATCTAAAATGAATCATTTTTTTAAAAAACCATAAAATGAACGATAATGAAATATTATAAATAATATACCTAATTTTAACAAGTTTTTAAAAAATAAAATTTAACGTTATATAACAATTTTTTTTTTAATATTATAGCACCATAAAATAGTAACAAGACTAATTTTTGAAAACTACAATTTAAAGTGTAAAATTGGATTTATTTTTATCTATTTGCTATAAAAGCCTATGATGGATATTAAAAATTTTATGTAATATATAATATATATATATCTTAGTAATATAACACCCTGAGGGTTATTTTTTTGTAATTTATTTGAATAAAACTAATTCTTGCGCATAGAAGTATTTTTTAGAGGAAATGATTTTCTTTTATTTTCAAAAGGCTTTAATATTAATTTATAATTAATTGGTCAAAAAATAATTCATTTTATACAAATTGGTGAAAAATATTTTAAAATTTTATCTATTCATATTCATATAATCCATTTAAATTTCTAGAAGATAATTAACATATCATATAACAATATTTTAATAATATGTTATTTTTTTAAACTTGGTGTTGTCAACAACTCAAGATAAACATGACATTGAGTGTAATGAAAGAAAAAATATGTGGTTTGTGTAATGAAATATACGGTTGATATTTCATGAAGTAAAATATTACCTTGTTATATTGGGTATAAAAAATTAATAGGGTGTTTCAATTAGCACAAGCAATCAAAGAAAAAGTAATTTATTTTAACAAAATAATTCATAAAAAATTGGGTTTTTATATTTTACCTACCCCCTAAAATGAATTTCGACCTCAAAATAATTCATTTTTATAAAAAAATTGAGGATACATATGCCTCATTATATGATTAAGTTAATATTATGCTTCCAATAACTAGTTGTTTTATAAGGCCCCTGCCTTAAACCTTACTTAATCTTGAGTTATTACAAGATTACACATTGAGGATCTTTTCGGGTTTAGAGTTTTAGTGAATTAGATCATAAAACTTGCATTACATTCCACATATAAAGAAAGTGGTTACATAAAGATAGTATTCTTCATTCCCATCAATGGAAACACATTTAAAATAAAACATGGATTATTTCTTGACACATCCTTGACTCTATCATCTTATCATGTACCTTTCCCTTGACCTGTGAAAAACATTTCAAAAACTTGGGATGAGCATAAAAACTCAGTATGGGTTAAAAAAAACATGGAAAGGAAACATGAGTTCATATATACATAAGAATGAAATCATACTTTACCCATAAAACATAGGCACTTTAACATACCTCATAAAAACATGAATAAATCATATAAATCATAATACGTAAAGGTAACTTGAGGCATTCATAACATTCTTACGTAGGGAGTAACCCTCTTGGTTACGTTTGGAATAACCATCACAGTATATTCCCTAAAATCTCTTCGGAGAAACCTTAACGTTTCACTCCTTCGCGTTACCCAATGCATTGGAGAGCTATAACGGGCTCACCCGCCCTTAGTTTATCACGGAACCACCCATCTTCATAATAATGCCCAAGAACCATAACATAATCATATCACATAAAACATGCATAAAGGAAACATAACATTTCCACATTTCAATCACGAGATATCAATACAACACATTGATATAATAAAAACATTATGAAAACCATTTTCAATACCAAAGTAAAACATGGTATTTATTTTTCTTTTTAAAAAAAAGGTATGGCTTGTAGAGGAAGCCAAAACTCAAATAACGGTTACGACGGCGGAGAAGTCGTTGTCGCCGCATATGTACGACAAAAACATTCCCTTTTGTCGTTTAGTAAACGCTTCGTATAAAAAAGATTCCTTTTGAGTAAACGTAAAAGTCAAAGGGGTTTATACACCGTATAAAAGAAAGTTGTGTGTAAAATAAAATATGCCTCAACGAAAGGAGATTGAGACGAAGTCCCATACCTCGTATCCGACTTGACCCGACCGTTCTTTAAACTCCTGAATAATAAACTTGAGTTAATCTCTACTTTCTTATGAATCTTTTTCAAGTTCATTATTCCTTTTATACCATGTTATGAACATCATGTAATCATTTAAGTTAATAATGTTCATTTTGTCGGTATTTGGTTCTTAAGTCAAAAATTGACTTCTTATACTTACATGTTGTTAATTTGGTCAAAGGTTCATTATATCCAGAATGGTATTCATTATGTAGATATCATATATGTCATATATATCCAGTACATACATTCATTTATAATATTACATCACATTTAGAGGTAAGAAATGAAATGCACCGTTCATGGAGACGGTAAGCCGTACGTACGCATGAACGCTACTTCCATTTCTATTTCATATTTTCTGGAATGGAATCATAATGATATAAAAGTATATTATAATTCCAGTATAACAACATATATAATATCATTAACTTTATCCTTTACACATCCCACATATGGTATTAACGAATCAAATCACTTTTAGGGGGCGGTAGTCCGCACTTCCTAAAATGAAGATATCGTGTTTTACCCATAATGGAAACCATAAAGGTATGCCCAAAATGAAAAAAACAGAAGCTTAAGGAAAACATAAACATATAATATATCATATATAAAAATAGTGACATCATAATGGCCACCTTTGAAGGTGTTAAATGAGTATTGAACAATCATCGTTTCGGGAGGCAGAATTTCGCCATCCACGGAAACCGTATGTTCTTTAACCATTTGATGTAGTTGTGTGAGAGTGTAGCTCAAATATATCTTATAACAACATCCTAGTATATTGAAGATACTGGTGTTGTTACAAAAGAAGTAAATAAAAAGAGTTTAGGGGGTCGGAGAAGCAAAATAAAACAAATGAACATGAGAGAATGAAATACCTTAAAAAGTGTAACTTCTTTTGGTTTGAGCCTAAAGGCTTCCTTTGAAAGGATTCTGCCCAAAGGGAATCCTCTAGGATGAGGAGAGGGATGTGGAGAGAGCAAATGGGCAGGGGTTGGCTGAGCCAATGGCTTGAAGAGTGTGTGAAATGAGGTAGAGGTGGGGGCCTTTTATAAGGGGAGAGGAGGGGCACTTTTGGAAAGTAAAGAAACATTACATTATTTGAAAATGTGTTTCGGTTTTAAAAGGTCCCACATTGATGGAATTCGTGGATAAGGTGATAAGGCATCGAAATCCATTCATCCAATTGGTTTTGGACATGTGTAGTTCATAGATTTTATTTTATCTTTCCATTTTATTTAAATCGTCAAATAATGATGTCATCGCTGCATCATTATTATGTCATAAATAATTAAATTTATTTAATGTCTAAAAATTATAAACAAATTACTATGATGTAGGAAATCTTTTTAGCTTTCCATTGAATATTTATAATCAAAATTTGGGCTTGTATAACCCCACTTAAAAATTGTTTTCGCAAAACATATTATGTTTGTGTCATTTTCACTTTAACATTTAATAAAAAGTAATTTATGTTATTTCCCAACAAAAGTGGATACATGGGGTCCCCAAGTTAGGCCATGACTTGTCTTGGTCGGCCATGACACAACCAATGAGGTTGGGACATGTGTCTAGGTCATTTTATATTATTAAAGCATTATTTATACATTAAACTACCCTAATTACCACTAATCGCGATTAAGAACTTAATAAGTTACTATTCACCAAAAAATTATTTTAATCTCATTGAACCACATTTTACTTCTTAAAGACAACCATGTATGTCGGATTTTCAAAATTCAATACACATTAGTGGTAAACTTTCATTTAACTGAAAAATCAGTTTGCTTGATTACCACTTAGTGGTTTCACTATTCATCAAAATTGAAGTTTTTCAGAAAATTACCAAAAATTCACTCTAAGCTATATTTGATATTCCGAATTCAAAAAATGAAGTCTATTTTACAAAATTCAAATCATATAAGTCACATTAATTAATTTAATAATTAATTCCCGCTGCCAGAGCAAATAGCGTGTTTTTACAAAATAATAAGTATCAAAAGATTGACACCAGTTTAAGTCTAATTTCAAATCAAAATTGATTCCAATGACCACCATTGGATAAAATGGTAAAAATATATTCTAATTTCACTTCAAAACCAATTCAAAACATAATCTAATCATATAAATAAATTAGATTAAAAAGTAGTTTTGATGTAAAATGCAGTATTTTTCACTATTCATTTAAAAATGAACATTGTCAGAAAAATACCAAAAATTCACACAAGGTAAATTTTGATGTCCCAATCATAAAGGATAAGTTTATTTTGACAAACATAGTTTATAAAATTGTCAAAATATAGATTCAAAAATGGTTTGCCATCAAAAGGCACTAAAACAATCTTTTAAGAATATTAGTGTATTTCATGCATAAGATTGTATTTATTTTCATTTTAAGCCTCTAAAACACTATCTTTATCATTAATAGACATAGATAAAAAAATATCTATTATTCATTACTTACTTGGGATGTTACATCCTTCCCCCCTTTAGAAAATTGCGTCCCCGCAATTTATTTACTTATCAAATAAATTGGGGTACTTATCCCTCATTGCATTTTCGGATTCCCATGTTGCCTCTTCAATCATGTGGTTTTTCCACAAAACCTTTACCTGCTTAATCACCTTATTCCGTAACACTTGCTCCCTGTGGTCAAGAATCTGGACCGGTTGTTCCTCATAAGATAGGTTCTCTTCCAGCTGAACTACCTCTGGACTCAAAACATGAGATGGATCTGGCATATACTTTCTCAACATCGAAACGTGAAAAACATTGTGTACCTGAGATAAACTCGGAGGTAAAGCCACTCGGTATGCAACTGATCCAACTCTCTCTAGAACTTCGTATGGTCCAATGAACCTTGGACTCAACTTTCCTTTCTTACCAAATCTCATCACACTTTTCCAAGGAGAAACCTTGAGAAAAACATGATCACCTACCTCGAAAGATAGATCCTTCCTCCGGTTATCCGCATAACTCTTCTGCCTGCTCTGAGCTGTTCTCATGTGTTTCTGAATCAGCTGAACTTTTTCTGCCATATCTTCTACCAATTCTGGTCCCATCAACTTTCTTTCACCCACTTCATCCCAGAAAGCTGGAGTTCGACACCGCTTCCCATATAATGCCTGAAATGGTGCCATCTGTATACTGGAATGAAAACTGTTATTATATGAAAACTCAACCAAAGAAAGATGTTGGTCCCAACTTCCCTGATAATCCATAGAACAAGCTCGTAGCATATCCTCCAATGTCTGAATTGTTCGTTCTGACTGCCCATCTGATTGAGGATGAAAAGCTGTACTAAAATTTAATTCAGTACCCAACGACTTCTGAAGGCCTTTCCAAAAGTTAGAGGTAAACCTGGGATCACGATCTGATACAATGGAGAGGGGAACTCCATGTAACCTGACTATCTCTTTAAGATACAAACGGGAAAGTTGATCAAGAGAGAAAGTATCTCGTATAGCAAGGAAATGAGCAGATTTGGTCAAGCGATCAACAATAACCCAGATTGCATTATTACCTCGAGATGTCTTTGGTAATCCAACAACAAAGTCCATGGATATATTCTCCCATTTCCACTCTGGCACTGGTAATGGCTGAAGCATCCCTTTCGGTAACTGCCGCTCTGCTTTAACCTGCTGACAAGTCAAACACTTCACAGTAAAATCAGCAATATCTCTTTTCATTCCATCCCACCAGTAATACTCCCGCAGATCTCTATACATCTTAGTACTGCCCGGATGAACTGAAAACGGAGAACTATGAGCTTCACATAACAACTCTCTCTTCAACTGTGAATCAGAAGGCACACACAATCTCTTCCCAAATCTCAAAACGCAATCATTATCAATGTTGAATTCAGGCAACTTATCTTTCTGAACCAGCTCTACCCTTTTCTGCAACTCACTGTCTTGCTTCTGTGCTTGCTTGATTCTATCTGATAGAGAAGATCTCACTGATATCTGAAACAAAACAGAAGGACTTCCTGCACCAACAACTTCTATGCCAAATTTCATCAAATCGTTAACCAAATGATCACGTTCCAAACGCAACATTGTTAATGAAGCATTACTTTTTCGACTCAAAGCATCAGCCACTTTATTTGCTTTTCCCGGATGGTAATGAATTGTACAATCATAATCCTTGATTAATTCCAGCCATCTCCTTTGTCTCATGTTTAACTCTTTCTGAGTGAATATATACTTTAAACTTTTGTGATCGGTATAAATTTCACACTTTACTCCATACAAATGATGCCTCCAAATTTTTAAAGCAAAAACAACAGCAGCTAATTCCAAATCATGTGTAGGGTAATTTACCTCATGAGTTTTCAACTGTCGTGAAGCATAAGCAATTACCTGATCATTCTGCATTAGGACGCAACCAAGTCCTTTCAATGAAGCATTGCTGTATATAACAAAGTCACCATTCCTGGAAGGTAGTGCCAAAACTGGAGCATTCACCAATCTTCTTTTCAATTCCTGAAAACAATCATCACATTCTTCTGTCCAGATAAACTTAACACCCTTCCGAGTTAGCTTAGTCATTGGACTAGATAACCGTGAAAAATTTCTAACAAACCTTCGGTAATAGCCCGCCAAACCAAGGAAGCTACGAATCTCGGTTACATTTGTGGGTCTTGGCCATTCTTCCACAACTTTTGTTTTTGCAGGATCAACAGTTATTCCATCTTTAGAAACAATGTGACCAAGGAAAGCAATTTGTTGCAACCAAAACTCACACTTGCTGAATTTCCCATACAATTTCTTTTCTTTTAAGGTTTGCAAGATAACCCTTAAATGTTTTTCATGCTCCTCTTTACTTTTAGAAAACACCAAAATATCATCAATGAAAACAACCACAAACTTATCCAAGAACTCATGGAAAATTCTATTCATTAAGTCCATGAATACAGCAGGTGCATTGGTTAGCCCAAAAGGCATTACTACAAATTCATAATGGCCATATCTCGTACGGAATGCGGTCTTCGGAATATCTGCCTCCTTTACCTTCAGCTGATGGTACCCCGATCTCAAGTCAATCTTTGAAAAAAACTGAGCTCCCTGGAGCTGATCAAACAAATCATCGATATGAGGCAAAGGATATTTGTTCTTAACAGTGATATTATTCAAGGCTCTATAATCAATGCAAAGTCTCATAGAACCATCTTTCTTTTTAACAAATAAAACAGGAGCACCCCATGGTGATGTGCTAGGTCTAATGAAACATTTCTCTAATAAATCTTGCAATTGCTCCTTCAACTCTAAAAGTTCAATTTGTGCCATTCGATAAGGGGGTTTTGAAATTGGCTTAGCATCAGGAACTAAGTCAACAGTAAACTCAACTTCCCGATCTGGTATTATTCCAGGCAACTCATCAGGAAAAACATCAGGATACTCATTTACCACTGGCACATCATTAATCTGAACAGTTCCTTTATTTTCAACGACGTGTGCAAGGTAACATTCATTTCCATCTTTTACAAGTTTCTCGGCCTCTTCATATGTTATCAAAAGTAATGGTTCATTCTTGTAAACAAACTGAAAGTCTTTCTGAAAAGAAACTTCTTTAGCTCTACAGTCAATCTTAGCATGGTAAATAGAGAGCCAATCCATACCCAGGATAACATCAAACTCTACTAGAGGTAGAACAATAAGGTTTGCAAGTAGGTTCTTTCCACAGATAAGGATAGGAAGATTCTTATAAATTCTTTTTGCCTCGACACTTCCCCCAGGTGTTTTTACCAAAAGTTCAGGAGTCATTTCTTGAGATGGTATTCCCATTTTACTAGAAAAGGTCTCAGAGATGAAAGAATGTGTAGACCCCGAATCAAACAACACACTGGCATAGTCTGAAAAAACAAACAAAGTACCTGATACGACTTCATTTGATGGCCCGACATCCGCTGAAGTAGTTGCAAAGGATTTCACCACCCCTTTCTGCTTGTAGTCTAACTGCTTCCCATCACTCAAGCTCCTTGTCGGACACTCGTTTGCATAGTGACCCATCTCATTGCACTTAAAACATTTCACTAACTGTAAATCAAATTTGTTTTTACCTTCACCTTGATCCTTTTCAGTGCAATCACGAGCCTTATGTCCCATCTTACCACATCGGTAGCACTTCCCAGAATTCAGAAGACATTCCCCAGCATGCCTTTTTCCACATTTATCACAAACTGGAAACTTAGTTCTCTTACCATCAGACTTCTTTGAAGAATTCTTACCTTTCTCCTGCCACCTCGGTCTCTTCTTCTGCTGGTTGTTATAGAACACTTGGTCATCGGCAAACTCCATTTCCACCTTCTCAGCACATCGAACAAGCTTTTCATAACTTTTAAACTCTCGAGAAGCTAATGCCCTTCGATACTTTGGCTTTAATCCTGAGTAAAAACGATTGATTTTACTATCAAGGTCCCGGATAAAATTGGGAGCATACCTTGCCAATCGAGTGAACCTTTCTTCATAGGCAGCCACTGAGTCTTCCTCTTGCCTCAATTCCAAGAATTGCTTTTCCATCCTAAGTCGAACAGCCTTAGGAAAATACTTCTCAAGAAACATACCTTTGAAATCATCCCAGTCAAGAGCATCAATCTCATCGGCATCCCTGATATTTTTAACCATAGACCACCACTGATCTGCTTCACCCTCCAAACGGTAAATAGCAAGACTAACCTTTTGATTGTCTGAACACCCCATGACATCAAAAATCTTCTCCAGTGCTTTAATCCATCCTTCAGCTTGCACAGGGTCAGATGATCCTCTGAATGATGGTGGATGTTGCCTCATGAAATGTTCCACCACTGACATGTTCCTCTGCGGTTGTTCTGGCTGATCTCGTGCATGGATACCACCACCATTTATCGCCTGAGTCAACTGCGCCATTACTGCAACAAACTGTTCAGTTCCAATTCCGACCATTTCTGGATGCTGATTCGGAAGGTTATTTCCTTCTGTATGCCTTCCTAGCACTGCTTCCCTGTTTCCTCTGCGGAAAACCATTCTGAACAAACATGTCTTAGATGAAGCAACATGGTATCTTTAAATGCTATATCATTTCGAAAAAGAAAAAAATATTTTTGGATAATCATTTAATAGAATTCTAACTCCTAAAGTTATCTAAACCGACCTCTGATACCAACTATAAGGCCCCTGCCTTAAACCTTACTTAATCTTGAGTTATTACAAGATTACACATTGAGGATCTTTTCGGGTTTAGAGTTTTAGAGAATTAGATCATAAAACTTTCATTACATTCCACATATAAACAAAGTGGTTACATAAAGATAGTATTCTTCATTCCCATCAATGGAAACACATTTAAAATAAAACATGGATTATTTCTTGACACATCCTTGACTCTATCATCTTATCATGTACCTTTCCCTTGACCTGTGAAAAACATTTCAAAAACTTGGGATGAGCATAAAAACTCAGTATGGGTTAAAAAAAAACATGGAAAGGAAACATGAGTTCATATATACATAAGAATGAAATCATACTTTACCCATAAAACATAGGCACTTTAACATACCTCATAAAAACATGAATAAATCATATAAATCATAATACGTAAAGGTAACTTGAGGCATTCATAACATTCTTACGTAGGGAGTAACCCTCTTGGTTACGTTTGGAATAACCATCACAGTATATTCCCTAAAATCTCTTCGGAGAAACCTTAACGTTTCACTCCTTCGCGTTACCCAATGCATTGGAGAGCTATAACGGGCTCACCCGCCCTTAGTTTATCACGGAACCACCCGTCTTCATAATAATGCCCAAGAACCATAACATAATCATATCACATAAAACATGCATAAAGGAAACATAACATTTCCACATTTCAATCACGAGATATCAATACAACACATTGATATAATAAAAACATTATGAAAACCATTTTCAATACCAAAGTAAAACATGGTATTTATTTTTCTTTTTTAAAAAAAGGTATGGCTTGTAGAGGAAGCCAAAACTCAAATAACGGTTACGACGGCGGAGAAGTCGTTGTCGCCGCATACGTACGACAAAAACATTCCCTTTTGTCGTTTAGTAAACGCTTCGTATAAAAAAGATTCCTTTTGAGTAAACGTAAAAGTCAAAGGGGTTTATACACCGTATAAAAGAAAGTTGTGTGTAAAATAAAATATGCCTCAACGAAAGGAGATTGAGACGAAGTCCCATACCTCGTATCCGACTTGACCCGACCGTTCTTTAAACTCCTGAATAATAAACTTGAGTTAATCTCTACTTGCTTATGAATCTTTTTCAAGTTCATTATTCCTTTTATACCATGTTATGAACATCATGTAATCATTTAAGTTAATAATGTTCATTTTGTCGGTATTTGGTTCTTAAGTCAAAAATTGGCTTCTTATACTTACATGTTGTTAATTTGGTCAAAGGTTCATTATATCCAGAATGGTATTCATTATGTAGATATCATATATGTCATATATATCCAGTACATACATTCATTTATAATATTACATCACATTTAGAGGTAAGAAATGAAATGCACCGTTCATGGAGACGGTAAGCCGTACGTACGCATGAACGCTACTTCCATTTCTATTTCATATTTTCTGGAATGGAATCATAATGATATAAAAGTATATTATAATTCCAGTATAACAACATATATAATATCATTAACTTTATCCTTTACACATCCCACATATGGTATTAACGAATCAAATCACTTTTAGGGGGCGGTAGTCCGCACTTCCTAAAATGAAGATATCGTGTTTTACCCATAATGGAAACCATAAAGGTATGCCCAAAATGAAAAAAACAGAAGCTTAAGGAAAACATAAACATATAATATATCATATATAAAAATAGTGACATCATAATGGCCACCTTTGAAGGTGTTAAATGAGTATTGAACAATCATCGTTTCGGGAGGCAGAATTTCGCCATCCACGGAAACCGTATGTTCTTTAACCATTTGATGTAGTTGTGTGAGAGTGTAGCTCAAAAATATCTTATAACAACATCCTAGTATATTGAAGATACTGGTGTTGTTACAAAAGAAGTAAATAAAAAGAGTTTAGGGGGTCGGAGAAGCAAAATAAAACAAATGAACATGAGAGAATGAAATACCTTAAAAAGTGTAACTTCTTTTGGTTTGAGCCTAAAGGCTTCCTTTGAAAGGATTCTGCCCAAAGGGAATCCTCTAGGATGAGGAGAGGGATGTGGAGAGAGCAAATGGGCAGGGGTTGGCCGAGCCAATGGCTTGAAGAGTGTGTGAAATGAGGTAGAGGTGGGGGCCTTTTATAAGGGGAGAGGAGGGGCACTTTTGGAAAGTAAAGAAACATTACATTATTTGAAAATGTGTTTCGGTTTTAAAAGGTCCCACATTGATGGAATTCGTGGATAAGGTGATAAGGCATCGAAATCCATTCATCCAATTGGTTTTGGACATGTGTAGTTCATAGATTTTATTTTATCTTTCCATTTTATTTAAATCGTCAAATAATGATGTCATCGCTGCATCATTATTATGTCATAAATAATTAAATTTATTTAATGTCTAAAAATTATAAACAAATTACTATGATGTAGGAAATCTTTTTAGCTTTCCATTGAATATTTATAATCAAAATTTGGACTTGTATAACCCCACTTAAAAATTGTTTTCGCAAAACATATTATGTTTGTGTCATTTTCACTTTAACATTTAATAAAAAGTAATTTATGTTATTTCCCAACAAAAGTGGATACATGGGGTCCCCAAGTTAGGCCATGACTTGTCTTGGTCGGCCATGACACAACCAATGAGGTTGGGACATGTGTCTAGGTCATTTTATATTATTAAAGCATTATTTATACATTAAACTACCCTAATTACCACTAATCGCGATTAAGAACTTAATAAGTTACTATTCACCAAAAAATTATTTTAATCTCATTGAACCACATTTTACTTCTTAAAGACAACCATGTATGTCGGATTTTCAAAATTCAATACACATTAGTGGTAAACTTTCATTTAACTGAAAAATCAGTTTGCTTGATTACCACTTAGTGGTTTCACTATTCATCAAAATTGAAGTTTTTCAGAAAATTACCAAAAATTCACTCTAAGCTATATTTGATATTCCGAATTCAAAAAATGAAGTCTATTTTACAAAATTCAAATCATATAAGTCACATTAATTAATTTAATAATTAATTCCCGCTGCCAGAGCAAATAGCGTGTTTTTACAAAATAATAAGTATCAAAAGATTGACACCAGTTTAAGTCTAATTTCAAATCGAAATTGATTCCAATGACCACCATTGGATAAAATGGTAAAAATATATTCTAATTTCACTTCAAAACCAATTCAAAACATAATCTAATCATATAAATAAATTAGATTAAAAAGTAGTTTTGATGTAAAATGCAGTATTTTTCACTATTCATTTAAAAATGAACATTGTCAGAAAAATACCAAAAATTCACACAAGGTAAATTTTGATGTCCCAATCATAAAGGATAAGTTTATTTTGACAAACATAGTTTATAAAATTGTCAAAATATAGATTCAAAAATGGTTTGCCATCAAAAGGCACTAAAACAATCTTTTAAGAATATTAGTGTATTTCATGCATAAGATTGTATTTATTTTCATTTTAAGCCTCTAAAACACTATCTTTATCATTAATAGACATAGATAAAAAAATATCTATTATTCATTACTTACTTGGGATGTTACATGTTTGACCACAAAATGATGACCCAGTTAGTAGACATACTTTGTGGAATCATATATATTCAATACAGAATATATACAAGTCATTCCTAATAATGAATATCTTTTTCTATATTTATAACCTCTAAATTTAGATCATTTAATGGATTAGGTACGTTCGTTCTCAGGAGTGACACATGGAACACATAGTGAACTTGGTGGATTTTAATGGAAATGAAAAATGATATGCTAGTCTCCTGATATGATCAATTGTTGTAAATGGGGCCAATTCACCCAGGTTGTGGTTTTCCATCCAGTCTTCCAAATTTTTCTTGGAACAACTTCCCACAAAAATTAAATTCATAATCTCATTAGTGATTATCACCACATAAATTTTATCAACTTGTTGGTGTCCTTAAATTTTTCTAAATTGTTATAACCTCCTCTTTCATATCATCACCTTTATCATTTTCCAATATATTTATTTTTCCAAAATCATTTCCTTATTTTAGAGATCTCGACTTCTTTTCATGAAGCGATTCCAAAGGAACCATCTAAATACTCGAGTTAATGCAATTATTAGTGGGCCACTAAACATTGGGATGTTACTAATCAAAACTACCTTTTCAATCCCTATAAGATCTCAATATTTCATTTTGGGGTAAATTTATTCTATCAAGGAGACTACTTTTTTTAGGATGATACATAGTGCTAAAAATCAACTTTGTATCTACATATTCCAAAATACATTCCCAAAACATTGTGTTAAACTCTAGATTTTGATAAAATACTGCTGAATGTGGAACTCCATGAAAACATACAACTTTCTTAGTGTATATTATTGGAATTAGATCCAAAGAGAAATTATATTCTCCGATCATGAAGTGTGATTAATTCACAAGGTTATCGAATATAACCCACAATTATCTCTACATAAAAGATACAATAAACTTGAAAGGGCACACGTTCTTTTAATAATATGTCCACAATATGCAATGGTATTCCTACTAAAATGACATTGTACCTATATACCAAAAATGTATTAAATACCAGAAATGTATCTTGAAATACCTTTTATATTTATAAATGCCCATAACATAAAATCTCAAAGAGGGTGATGATGACTTTTATCTTATAATTAACTTTATACTCTAAACCCATGATAATATCCATAAATCCTAGGTTAATGTTACATTGAATCATAAACAAATTCAAATGTAAATTAAACTTATATTCCTAATATAAATTATTATCCTATATATAGAAAATTTCAATGGAATATTTAGAAATCCAATTTTTGATAGAATATAAATTTTGATTTCATAAGTCTAGAATAATTGTAAAATTAGATAATCAGATGAAATTTTAAAACAATATTTTATTAGGATCATCCATTCAAGGTAAAACATAAAATTCAAACTAAAGAGGGGATGATATGTGTTTGATAAATTATCATGGTTCACATAATCCATTTTGGATAAATAATATTTTAGTATTCCTATTATAAATGGTTACTTTAGATCACCATCCACTTTAGCCCTTGAAATGGGAAACTGATTTACTTAATTCCTAGGCTCTTGGAATTTGAAACACTGGAGTGTGGGTGGAGTATTATTTTATTCTTTCTCTCTATTATTATTATTATTTGTGTTATTCGCATCACATTGGGAATAATTTTTTTAATTATCCTCCCTTGAAAACATTTACTAGTCCCATTTAGATAATTACATCCCTAATTTTTCCCTCTTTCATAAAAACGGAATGATGATTTTCTTCTATCAGTAGTTTAAATATTTTCCATTGAACTCCATATTCCATTTTTAAGAAAACCATGATATTGAAACATAACAAGGAAGTGAAATTCCACCTTGACATAACATTGGGAAATCTCTTCAAAACTACTTATGTATAATATAGATAAAACTATTTGGATACTTTCTTTTATCCCACTAACAAATCGATCCAACCAACATTTATGTTGGATGATAATACCAAAAGTGTACAGAAAATGTCTAGTAAATGTTTCTTAATGGTACCAAATGATTCGTCATCCTTTTTATTTATCTCAATGAAGCCCTTCTCAATATTTATAGAATAAATACAATGAATGAACATATGGAAAATTATCTATTTAACTCATTCCAATCAATGGATTCAATTTAATCACAATGCATTGTACTATATATTAGGCTCCACCATTGATCTATTGCACATTCTAAATAGTATACAACCAAAATGATTTTCTAATGATCCTAAAAATGCAGGAAGGAAAATATCTTTTCCGTAGAGCTGATCCATTTCCCAAAAATAATTGGATCTGAAGGCCAAAAATAATATGGTGGTTATTACATCATGAAAGACTAAACAAAATGTTTTTTCCTCCATTTCTCATTTTTAATCCCATCGTGATTCATAGTTTGATAATGTAGTATGATAATTGAAAATATATTTTTTATTCCATCTCCAATAAATTTGGGTTCCTTGGAAGTATAATGACTTAATTTTTCATCACACCTAGCATGAACATTGTTCCTCCAGGTTCCATTAAACTACTAATACAAAAACCACACCATGAAATAAAATTATTAGTATGGAAAACTATATAGTCTACAAAATAATTTTGGTGGTCTAAATAGAAACCATTTTTTTAAAAAGCTATGAAAAATGAGGTTTATCCAAGTCCATTCATAGTTAAATTCAATTTAAATCTTTTATTATGGTTCCAAAAGTATTTGTTAATTCTAAAAGAATATCCCATATGATTTTCAAATCATATGTGCAGTAAGGACAATTGTCATGCTTCAGATTATGATCAATTCAATCCCATTGTTCCTATTTCAGAATTATTACCCCTTAATACCTTTTTCCCTAACAACATAAACATGTAGTAACCGCAAATGGATTTAATTTCATAGAAAGAAATCCCAAAATGATTTAAAAAAAATCCTAAGACAGTATTCCTCTACCATGATTCATCCTTAGACATATCCTCAGAAACACCCAATGAGATGTACTTGGAAATATCACTAGGTATATAACTGGATTTTTCTTATCATAGTTTATAATGGTAGACTAGTAGATTCCTCTAATACAAAAAATACAGACCCAAGTTTCTCAAGCATAGATATTACATCTTCATAGATAAATATTCATTACATTAAATAAAAAACACTTGAGAACCATAATATTTTAGTGACATTGGAAATATTGAATCTATATATTAATTTGTTAAAGGATGTTAAAATTTTATCACTAATACCTTCTCACTGAGTTCCCCTAATTGGAATACCCAACCAAAACCTTTATTCATTATCCTGGGGAAGGAAACATATGAATGGGTTACTTAAGATTCTTAATAAGGAAAAACCTAAGTTATACCATTCTAAGATCATGTGACTGCATATGGTAAGAATATGGATATGTGATAATTAAAGTTACTTTCAAATCTCTCACCCAATATGTTATGTATCGTAAAATATATATGCAGATTAAAAAATTATAATTTTAAAAAAATGTGCCATATGAGTGAAAAGTCATTATAAATCAATCCTGAACTATAAGATTATTAAATAAAAGTGTGGAATCATCACAAATATAGAAAACTATTTAATATGTAATGGTAATATTTAAATAAAATAAATAGTGGATTATATCTTATCACCTATTTCCCCTTGTGGAACAAGATTCACTTATTAACCATTATGGATCTGGATGCACATACTTCTCATTGTAGATATGGATGAACTTTTTTCCCATTGAGGATTAGGGAACACCTATATTCCATAGTGGATTATGTTCAACAACATATTTCCCATCATCATTTGAGTAGATTTAGTTCCATAAATAATAAATTAGAGGGACATATAGGCCCCAAACAACATTAGTTATAATGGAACCTCCATCATTGTCTACAACATGATCACCATCATTGGGTATTAGATAACCATCATCCTTGGTTATAATGTAACCAATATCAAATAATGAAAATTATACATGTGAGTGTGAACAGATCATAAAATACTCATTATATCATAACACACGTAATAAAAATCTGTTCATATAAATCTCTTCAGTTCATAACCTATTGAAAAGAGGCAAGTTTCATAATTATGTCATCATTTTATCATATCATGACCCATGAAACAAAATGAATTATTATAAGAGTGCAATCATGGTATAACCTGTGGAAGTAAAATTGGTGTCACAAATTTGTTTTCATCATCGACATAAGCCATTCATAGAAATAATTAAAATGGAATCCTTAATTCATATCCCCTTAAAATCGTAAATTATATTAAATATTTTCATCTTAGATTGATATTTTTTTGGAATTTCCATATGTAAAATTTCTTAATGAAAACAAACATTCATTGAAACCCACTTTTAAAAATATTGTTTTTTTAAATACATTTCCTTGAAAATAAAATTGAAATATTATAAAATAAGAATTTAAAATAAATAAAATAATTTATTTCGTAACATATCACTTCCAATTTGATATTTTTTGATATATAAACCATTTGAAAATTGAATTTTTTTCATTAAACATGAAATAATATAAATTAATCTTAAAAATAATTTAAAAAATCTATTTGGAAAAATATCATGTTCTCTTTGATAAATACATTAAAAAATAATAATTTTCAAAATATGTGGATTTTTTAAAAAAATGTGAAAAAAAATTGGCCTTAATTAAAATAATTTTCAGGTGGAGGGGGGGATTTTGTTCATGTCATACCTATTAAAATAATGATTCCTTTCACATTTTTGGTAAAATCCATATAAGGATTATTTGGAAAATGACATAAATAATAATATAATTTTTTTATAAAAAATATAACATATGTAAATATGTGTTTTAAAAACAATCTAATAAAAATAATACTTTTTTTAAAAAATTTATAAAAATCATGGTTTTGGAAAAAAACATACTTCCAATCAGGGAAAGAGAGAATGTCATATTTTAATAAAACATTTATAAAATATATTAAGTAAAAAAGAGTGTAAAATTATAATATTACTTTAAAATATAAGCAATAACCATAGTAAAAGAAAATTATCGAGTTTCATTATATATAGTTTATAAGATTTTATCATCAAAAATAAATCTAAAAATCTTGAAAAAAGATTAGATTGTACAGTGATAGCATTACACCATTGGTGAAAAATTAAAGAATTACATAAAATAAAACAGAAAATATTATTAGTATAAAAATATTCATGATACATAATGAAAAAAAGTTTGTATAAACACCTCATTAAATAATGTAGGTGGATAACAAAACATAAGTCTCAAAGGAGAAACATTCAA
This sequence comes from Viscum album, assembly GCA_963277665.1. Classification (NCBI taxonomy): domain Eukaryota; kingdom Viridiplantae; phylum Streptophyta; class Magnoliopsida; order Santalales; family Viscaceae; genus Viscum; species Viscum album. The sequence goes on from OY728156.1 coordinate 1,033,065,082, forward strand.
ACAAAAATCGGTTACTACTTTGGTAATGTTGAAATTATAAGCACTATGAAAGAGGTAACCTCACATGGAAAATGTATATACACATGATTTTCAATATATTAATCCGAAAACATATTAATGTTTGTTCATATACTCTATATAAAATAAATATGTGGTGGATAGAGATTTTTTCACACATTTGAAAATAGTGAGTTAGAAATCCCATAAAATAAGTATTGTCATCATTTTTACACATTAGAACCTCATATATAATAAATATTTGATTTTTATACATATATTAAAGGATCATAATTTTATTTAACCTACCATATATTATTTAATTATTCCATTTTATAACCAATTTATTAACAATTCCATATTAAATTCAAAATTCATGTAATAACTTCGTTGTTTTTCATATAGGGTTGGATTTTTTTTATCTATATTGATCCTAGATCTATTATATAAAGAATAAAAATAATTAAATTAATATCATATTTTTACTTATAACATTTTTTTAATTCCAATCCGGAATTTTTTTTTGAGAAATTATGTATGTTTGGACTATGGAGATGGTGGGCCATACATGAGCATTAGTAACTTATAGATTTCTCAATGATCCCTATAGAAATAAGTTACCTATTATTTAATAAATATTTAATGATAAAAATTTTAAATAACATAATTTTATTAAATTATTATTATAAATTTGATTTATGTGGTGTGGTGAATAAAACAGAGAGTCAAATTACTTCGTTTAGGCGGTAGTCCACCCATACAAGAATGTAGTTAACAAAAATTTAGTTAGTTAAAAGGTACGAAATAAAATGACATATTATTATAAAATAAAGTAAAATATTTCATTTATTTCATAATTATTTCATATATATCACATATTATTATCCTTATTATCTTCTATGTAATGATTTAATGAAAATGAATCAAATCTCTTCATGATGCGGTAGTCTACCCTATACACAATAGAAGTTATTATATTCCCAAAAAATGAATATAATGAAGGTATTTTTAATATAAATTTAAATAATAATACTAATTTTATAGGTATCATGTAAAAAAACCATTCAATAAATATTTGGAGGTGCAAATGGAAAACTGAATGACATCGATCCGAGAGGTGGTATCCCTCCTTACACTAAAACAGTGATTTCATAAACAATTTGATGGAAGTGGATATTGTTATTGGTAATTACAAAAATATAAAAGAATATAAGTATACATTGTATAATTAATTTGTTATATTGTCATGTTATAATAAGATTTGAATAAGGTGTAGGAATAAATAATATAAAAACCCTCATTGATGAACATTATCTTTTCTTCAGGTATCCTCCTTAGGTTTCCACTAAAATATATAATAGGTAAACTTTATTCCAAATATAAATATTATATTGTGTGAGGAATGAATTTTGGAAGTGAATTTTGAGGGTATTGTAGGAAATAATGTGGGTTTCAGGTATAAATAATAGAGAAGAGATGATAGCATTTTATAAGCGGGGGAGAGGACATGCTAGGTATTTTAAAAATAAATGAGTGCTCCCACATTTTTATTATGTAAAAAGGGTCCATAATATTATATTATATAACCATATAGGTGTAATGTTCTAAATATTTCTATAAAATAATTTTCCAAAACTATTATATGTCATCTTTACTCTTATCTTTTTATGTTTTCCACATGATAACACATTTTTACCATAACCAAATTAATTAATTTTTTATATATTCATTATTCATTATCATAATTTTTTTGAATATATTAGACAATAAAATTTGTGATTCTTACCAATATATGACCCATTTTATATAATTATAATCATTTAAGATGGAAAAAATAATTTAAAATTAATCTTGTGGATGCAATGAGAAAGCATGTTTTTAATAAGAATATGTTCAAAAGTATAAAATGTTTTTATATATCAAATAAATGTAAAATTTATTTCAATGAACTAAATTGGATTAATGGTTGTATTATTTTTTCTTCATAAAATCCAAATAATAAAATAATTTAACATTATAAATTATTTAAACAAAAATACAGTTTTCAATAAATTTTTTGAATTTTTCACAATTCATCAAAAGAAATTTTCAATCAAATTTTCAATAATTCACCATTATAAAATTTTGGTATTTTTATTTTATAAATTAATATATATATTTTCTAAATTTATATTATTAGTGTTTGAAAAATTTAGATTAAAAATATGTGCACCAAAAAAAGGTGACAAAAACTATTTTTGAAAAATACAGTTTGAAGGGTAAAATTATATTTCTTAATTATATATTGAATAAAAAAAAGATATGAAAAATTTTAAACAATATGTTTAATATATAATATATTATTATATTTTATATTATTCATTAAGAATTATTTTTATAATTTATTGGTAGAAATATCACTTGTGCACATAAAAAAGGTTTTCCTAAAAATAGTTTAATTTTTTTTCGAAAGGATTTAATTATCATTTCAAATTAATGAGTAACCAAATAATTCATTATACATGTATATATATGTGTGTGTGTGTGTTTTAACCGTATTTATATAATTTGTTAAATTCTATTCCAAACCTCCATTCCAATGGTTATGTGATAACTGTCATATTTAATAATATTATTTTAATAATATATCATGTCTTTTTTAATCTCATTAATGAAAGTAAAACACGATAAACTCAATGTTTATGTAATTAAATAAATACTCGATGTTTCATTTAACACAATCAATGATCGATATTTCTTGTAACATAAACATAATTTTTTTGTTGTGTGTTTTGAAAGTCTAAATTAGTGTTGTGTATAGTGCAAGTTGTCAAATAAATTTAATTTATTATGAAAACAATAAATCTTAAAAACTAGTGGAGTAACATTTAACAACATGGGATTTAAAAAAAAAATTATTATGGAATTCATACAATATATGCTTACCCGATCATAATGAAAGAAGGAAATACTGTTATTTTAAATATCACCGTTATAACATAGTCGTTAAATTGTTGTGTTTGAATATTAATAAATAAATTATAAAAATTATATTTCTTAAATAAGTATAAAATAAATATATATCTCAAATATTTATTTTAAAATAATTTAAAAATCATTTTTAATAATAAATAATTGTATTTTGAATGAAGGATACTTTTTTTAAAAGATGTTTTGGTTATGCTATGTGGTTATTCAATAAAATTAATTTTTTAAAAATTTATATAAATTATTTTTGTAAATGGTATTGATTGTTTATATTCATAATATATCAATTTTCTTAGGGTGAAAAATTGTAATTTTTTAAAAAATATTGATTTCATAGTTAATAGTGAAAAAAATAGTTTTTTTTTGTAAAAATAGAATTTATTTTCAATAACTAAGAAAATAAATTTTCCATTTTGTTTTTTATATTGTTTCATTTAATAAAAGTATTTAATTATTTTCTTTAATCCACTAAAATATATTTAAATGAAATTTCTATTGTGTTTCAGTATAATTTTATTTTTTTGTTTTAAAAACATGATATTTCGTAAAACTATTCTAAAGTGTATAGTGTTTCTCAATTTTCATTAATTTTAAACAATATTAATCTAGAATGATATAAATTAAATTAATATATTATATATAAAAATATATAAATTTAAATTCTAACAATGATTTTTTAAAATCATGGGCTTAATCTAAAATCATCTTCAACATCATCAATAAATATTTTGGAAAAGTTTTTTTTTCAAAATGTCTATATGGTTTTTTAAATTATATTATGAATCATATGTTAATATAATTTTATAAAATCAATTAAATATTTTAAATCATATTAATTTTTATTATATTAAAATTTCAATTTATCTTTTATTCCTGGTGAATAATGAAAAAATAAAAAAATTCAACAGTTATGGGGAAAATGAATTTATATGTCGTTAAATTTAAAAATAAGGCATAAAATGATCTAAAGAATTTCCTAAAGTTTATTTTGAAAAAAAATATAACAACTGTACACTATATAAGTATCTACAATGTTCCTTTGTTCTTTTCATCCTGTGAAATATATTTTTACAACTTTTTCATGTATAAAATAATAAGTGTGCCACTAAACTAACTTATAAAACCCACCCACTATCCTTTTTTTTGTTTACCATAAAATCCAATTTTCTAAGACTATCCCTAACAAAATACCTTAAATTATACCTTCTCTATAATCTATATCAACTTTTTTTAAAAATAAATCTAAACAAAGAATGATATTTTTGTTAACCTGATGAGTTTGTATCAAGAATAGGTTTAATGCTTAATTGAGCATTTTAAATTAATTTCATCTTCCACATCCTTCAACTTTTTTTAAATTATTATGATATATTATCAAAATTATTTAACATATAATTATTTTTTATTATATTAAATTCATAACATAAATCATTCTCATCTTCCATAAAATGTGAAATGAAATTGTTATTCATGTGTACAGTTGATTACCACCTCACGAAATTATATAATTTTCTTAATTATTATCTCTCACATAATGTTATATTGATGTATTTATCATATAATTAATATATTTTTAATATATATATATATATATATATAATTATGGATGTATGATAATTAATATGCATTCCTACATTCTATTTCATTGAGTATACGATACTATTTATGTTGTGTATAATGAACAACTGCCTCACAAAGCGATGTGGTTTATTTTTCACTAACACCTTATAAGGAATTAAATAAGAAAAAAATGAATGAAATTTTGTGAAAGAAATAAAATAATAATTATATTCAATAAATTTTTATAAATCATTAAATATAATATATCATTTTCATTATTTCGCATAAAATTGATATTGACTCTCATATGTAACTGTGGACTTCCACCTCCACAAGAAATGCAACTCATTTTTCATTATATCATCACATGGATGATTTATAATTTTATTTAATGGAATAATATGATATTTAGGATTTTATTATAATTTTAGAATTATATAATATTACATAACTTTTTTACATATGATCAATGAATAATTGAATCGTTACTCATGCATACGTATAGCCTATTGTCTCCAGGATTGTTACATGGTTCATTTTTCATAACCATAATTAAATATTGTTTTTAAAATTGTAATTTTGGTTAAATAATAATTATTTTTTCATTATTCATAAACTTTATAGGTTGAAAAAATGGCCACTTACACCATTGTCAACACACAAAATTAATTTTGAAATAATAAACTAAGCATCGTCAAAACACTCAATCATTAATTAACTGATTAATTATTTAAACATTAAATTAACAAATTAAATAAATAAATAATGTTTATATTATTAAAAATTTGAAATGTTATAATTAAATCTAATAATTTATAGATGCTTATTATACAGGATTTAAAGGGAATACATTGAATATATGGGCACAAGGTAAGTGAATTAGTCTGAATTTCCCATCATTGAGGAATATTATAATGTTATATACCAAATTAAATATATATAGGGTCTATATTTTCCAATTTAAATGTTATTCCTAGAATATTTCATTTTTCTTTTTTTTTGGAAATTGAATTATATAATGGATAAGAATTTTATTTGAATATTACCAAGGGGTAAAATATTTCAGAACTCATTTTCCTTTCATTAGTTTATAACTCTTATTAATTGAATTTTTTATGCGATTATTATATCTAAATTGAATTATAATTTTATTTATTATTTATTATAGTTTTTTATGTATTTACATTTATAATAAATAACTGATCTATTTTTTAATTCAAAATTAATCGAAATGGTCATTATAAGGGTTTCTCATATCAAATTGAATTCATGGGACATTTGTTATGTTATACGCCATTATTATTTTATAAAGTGTATCTAATACCCTTTTTAAATTTTATTTCAAGAATATCACAATATTCACTAAATTTAATGTATCATTTTATGTTATTATTTCAATGTGATTGTGATAAATGAGATACGAAGGTGGAAGAAGCTTCATCTTATAATATTTTTTTAATCAAAATAGATTATTTTCTAGATTCCATTGAATAACATTATTTTATAATTGTCTAATAAAACAATGTAATTTTCTCTTACGATGGGAATTAATGACATATTCAAATAATAGTACCACATTCGTCTATTTTTAACTCTAAATTATTTAAGAAAATATTTTTAAGAAAATCCATCCTCATTTTTATATTCATTCGATAATATATTTTCTTCCATATAAAGGTTTTCTAAAAATTTTAGAAAAATTATTTATAAAAATAAATTTTTTCGTAAATCTATTTTACATGGTATTCGATATTATTATTTATGGACATAAAAATAATTTTTTCAACATCTTCTAAATGTGCCTATTTTATCCATCATTAAAAAATGTTTTCAAATAATTCTTATTCTTATAATATTCATCATGAAAATGTTTTACCATCATCATGACCATCGTTTTATTAAAATATAACATTTTATTAATCAAAGGATGTTTCCAATGAAAAATATTTTTACAATGTTTTTTAAATTTTTAATTTAAAAAAAAATTCACAAAGAAAATGCTATTTTCTTTTTGAATTTTTACAAAAACATTGTAACGACATTGCCATTAATAAATGGAAAAAACATTTTGTTACTTACACTTTAATAGGGATATATGGTAATTATTCCATCCTTTTGTTTATATAGATTATGATATTTACATGGAACCTAATTATTTTCAATGGCTGAATTAATAAATTAATGAATAATGATTATTATAGTGTTATTAAGTGAAATTATATTAATGAAATTTTCATGAATGTTACTGGTAAAATATTGATGATCATGATTGACCAATATACAGATTATATGTTGGATGTTATTAGATAGTTTAGTGTGATAATGATATAGCATATATGATTGGTGGTCCTTGATAGCAATCTAATGCTTTGGGTAAAGTTCATAGTCATTAGAGGTTAGAAAGAGAGAGTTACTAGAGGGTTTCTTCTTTAGATACAACTTGGATCCATTTTTTGACATTAGTTTAACAAGGGTAATGAAGAATATGTTATAAAATTTAAATATTTTTTTACTTTCTACATATTTTAGAGAGATCCTTTGTGAAAGATTTAAATCACATGGATGATGATTTATTGATTTTCATAAATCCTACCTTTGTTAAAGCATTATCCCATGAAACAATTTTTTTGATCCATTTTGATCGGTTTGAGATCCCAAATTTGATGCCCATTCCCTTTTATAATTTCATAATACCCATATGATCATCTTATTCTCACTAATTACATTCAATTTTCTGTGATTATGTTTACACTTATCATGCATTATTTCACAACCATCATCTGTTTTATTCCACGGGGATTCAAGAATGAAATCAAATGAATTTTTTCTAGAAGTAAGTCTAATGAATGATGCTGATGGTTAAATTTTAAATAAGATAATGTAGGTTATGATAGTGAAATTCTCATTTAAATATATTGAAATTATTTATGTAGTATTTTTTCCTAATTCTATAAAACTAAAATCCTAATAGTTTATTAGGTATGTAAGTCATAATATAACTTGTCATGATGTCATCACAATTAGTCCCAATGGGTTTCATACAATGAATACCCCAATACTACCTCCAATATTCAAGGGGTAGAAAAATAATTTTTGGTAGGCATATCACTAACATGGTAGTACTTAACCTAAAATACAAATATGCATGTCCTATTTATAATGTATTAAAATCCTGAAATGTAAAAAAACAAATAATACAAGCATGCATACATCTAAATCCCACAACCATAGTATGATAAATTAAAATGAAAGAAAGAAGGGGAAAATAAATTACCACCACAGAGAGTTGTAAAACAAGTACAACATGAATGTATAGAAGGGGAATAATATCAAGGTAACATACAAAACACACCTCAGTCAAACTAGATCACTAGGCTAGGACTGGTCTTGGTATCTCAATGAATCTGTCAAAAGGTCAATAACTTTCTTACGAAATCATATGTATAGGAAACTTTCTTGCATGGGGGAGTATAACATTACCTAGTGGGACACCCCAAAATCACTAATCATATAACAACACGAATAAAAATCATATTGATACATGTATATTCAAACAGAACACATAACAATAATATATAGAAATTATTTAAATGGAAACAAATTCTCAAGGTAATACCAAAACTGAAACCCATTATAGGGATCATGGAAGAAGGTTCCACCCAAAACTCTTCTATGAAAATATATTCCATGAGTTATAATGATAGGATTGTGTTAACCCAAGTTTTTTTGTTCTTTTGTATTCTGTATAATCTATTTACAAATGATATATGAAAAGAATGATACATATATAAGTGGAACACCCATGTCCATATGTTATAAAAATAACTAAATATGGAATAACCTGATAAGTAGTAGATTTCAGCTCATGTAGTGTTGGTCATAAAATTTATTTGAACTCTATCTTGGGAAAGATGATGATAGAGGTTAAAAAATAAAGCATCAGGGAAGGATTAAAAAATCATTATCCTATATTACTAATTGAATGGATAGTTATCCAATATGTGAATCATGATTCCATTCCAACCCTCATAGAATGAATCATGTTTCTTCAACCTAATGAAACTTGTCTAAGATGAAGATGGAAAATTCCTTATGTACTATTTGAATGGGTTCATGGTGTGTAATTGTATTATAGGATGATTCCCTTGGGAACTAGGTTCCACACTTATAACATGTCATGTTTTTTTGTTTGTGTCTCTATCAGAGTACACTGTGGGTCTGAGTCTGTATACTCCTGACCAGGTCCATGAAACTGACTATGCCCAAGTACACATGTCCTAGTCATGTATGTGTGTAATAACGTGGAATTCTTGATCACAAGTACTCATGGAAATTTCTATTTACCATACAATGTATAAATTAAGTTTCTTGTTCATGTCACATACTATTTTATTTTTATCTTACAGTAGAAAACATACGACCACACCAGGGGATGCCACGTAGTCTCTAGTTACGCAACGCACGTCGTGTAATATCGAATATTTTCAAATCATATATGTGGATTTAATTCCCTTTTACACTCCTTTTACCAATTATATATCCATGAATATTTCTAAAAATTCAACAATGACAACCATTGGAGTTATTCTATCATACATTATCAAGTCCCATCCTATCATTTTCATTCAAGAATCATCCACACACATCATCCCTCATCGCACACATAATATACAAAGAAAGGTATCCCTATGTATTCCCAGGAATGATATTCCATCATCATACATTGATCCAATATTTTATTCAAATAAATATCATTGATATCCAATAATTTATTTAATAAATGAGTGTAGAATAATTGATTTATGGGTATTTGTCAAAATCTAGGCCACAATATTTTCCTAAGATTAATATAGAAATTGGGAAGATATGCACAACCAAAAAATTTAAGAAAATACCAAATCCAAAGTTATTTTTGGCCTATGTTTTTTTCCATTAGAATTATAGAAAAATAAATAAATAAATACTCACTAAAAATTCCCCAGTTCCCTTATAAACTAAATCCTAACATTCAATATGCACGATCTTGGAATCAATTAGTTGGTTTATTGACTTATACTCATCTTATGAAAAATAAAATTGAGAAAAATCCTAAATAATCACCATCCAACATAATTTTTTATAAATAACAAGAAAATAAAGGTTCTATGTCATTTACATTGGTTATATACATGTATTGTTTTTGACATCGATTGATGATCCTTGATCTGGCAATTATTCATCTGAGAAATGTCATCTAATACTCTCTATAATTGTTCTATAAATCACAAGGGTTTATCATATCATCATGAAAATCCTTCATAACCATATACATTTATAGGAATTATAAGGTCTCTAGGCTAATAAAATAATAGGAATAAATTTATTTATTTATTTTATTATTTACGCCCACAATGACTTTTTACCGAATGTACGACGTTGAAAAATATTTTGCCGTGCTTAGGGTAAACCACACTGTCTAAAAAAAAAAGTAAAATAAGATTTTTGAAATGGGTAATTTTTTATATTTTATTCATATTTTGAAGGAAATATATTCCCACATTAATTTAAAATATTTTACGCATTTTGAAAATTAATTCTGGTACATCAGGATTCAAAAGCTATGAAATATTCACACCTAGTAGCAAAAATATTCTATATCATATTAAAAATAAATACATAAAAAACTGGAGATTTCATATTCTCCCAAACATTAGGATTTATACCCTCTAATGATAAAACATGGTCTATATAATGAGATATGGGTGCTGAGTATGCATCATAGTCTTTCACTTCTATGTGTCATCCTGATGATTCCCATTCTACCACCAGACACAGTCTATGAGAATCGCTCTCTTCTGAAGGATCATATCCCACCAATCCTCTACATATAATATGTAGTCCACCAGGGTACCCCCATCCTTGTTGACAAACTCTCCCCAATAGACAAAATGAAATAGATATTACATAGATGACCTCAGGTGTGGCACACAAGATATGTCACATACATAGTTTAACTGTGGATATAGAGATATGCAGTATGCCACCTCACCAACTCTACGCACTATCCGGAATGGTATAATAAACAACAAAGATAACTTTTGACCTATACCAAATCTCCATAATCCAAATCGAGGTGTAACATATTGGAACACATAGTCTCTCACCTTGAACTCCTAAGGCCTCCATTGTTGTTCAAAATAAATATTTTGATGGATTTGTGCAGTTCTCCTCCACTCTTGAATGATATGCACCTACTCTATAGTGGCTCTAATGAACTCAGATCCCCAAAGTGTCCACTCTCTTGTGTTAGTACAAAAAACCACTGACCATTATGTTCATTCTTACAATGCCTCAAATGGAGCCTTACCGATGGTGGAATGGTGGCTATTTTTCATGCAAAATCCACCAATGGTAGGTGATCCTCAACAATAAAACCAATCTTCAACATGATATATCATATAAATTCTTGAATGACCTGAATAGTATTCTCATTTTTTCCATCAAAATGTGGGGGAATATCAGTTCGTAAATGTAGCTGAGTAAGAAAATCTTCCTAAAATCCCTTCCATATCTGATATGTGAAATGATCACCATAATTATAATAAATCATTGTGGGAATACGATGGAGTCGGACTATCTTCTACATGTATAGGAATCCTAATCTCCCAAATTAAATATACCATCAGACATATAGAATGTTGGATGAATTGGGGATACATCATATGATCACCCAGATGGAATCATCTCACATAGACATATGTGGTAATCAAATCATGAAATCCATGGGTATATCATCCCACTTCAACTATTTTATATCAAGGTGTTGAGATAAAACATCATGATCCAAACACTAAAACATCAATTTCTGACAAGTAAGGAATCTAGAGAAAAACTATACAAATACCATATTCATCTATAGACAACAAAACATATTTCAGATGTACTTTGAAATCCTTTCCACATATTGATGTTCATGCTAGGGAGATTTATAAAACTCTCTCAACCCCCCCCTCCCCCCACAACATCATTATTACCATTGTGAATGCTATAAAAAGAATAAAATGTTATGAACCATCATAATATATGTCATGAGTATATCACGTGGATATATTATTACATAGGGTCTCATAGTTAGTATCCTTAAGTCATTCCTCCATGAATCACTATAGAGGAGGTGGGATAACAACCATCAACAAGAGGTAATATTAGGCATCCTCATTCACAAGTGATAACTATAATGAGGTCCAATGATTTGATTTTTCACTTACATGCAATGAAAATGATCTCCGACAAATTATATCACCTACCACATTCCCCTTTCAAGATGTATATAAAATATCCAAGTCACAATCCAGAATAAACAATAGACATCACCTCCTCCTAAATTTATGATGCTTCTAAGAGAAGATATAATTCAGAGTTTTTTGATCACAATATATGATAAATCTATCACACATCCTATTGTGTCACCACAATTATTTTTTTTGAAAAAAAACTTGTAATAAGTCATTATCCTAAGTCTCATAGCTTTACTAATGTTAAATCCACTAACATGAACCGTACAGAATCACTATCCACCTCTACTTCAAAAAACATCCATGATTGATACTTGATGCCTCAAAAAACATTAAATACATAACACACACCACTAGAAATTTCATAATATGAGTATTATCAATAACTTCCTCAACACCTGGAAAACTCATTCGAAGTTTTCATTCAACAAAAAAGGTTATCCCATTTTGGTAAATTGTTTCAAGTGATATGATATGATGGAGAAGTCAAGTATGTATCCCTGGTAGTATCATAAACAACCCTAAAATTCTTCATACCTATGTTACGATCTTTGGTGGATCACATGATAACATTACCTAAAACTTCACTGAGTCCACTGCTATACCATTTGTTGAGATCAAATTCCCCAGAAATTAGAAATCTTAAATATAGAAAAAGATATTTGGGAGCTTCAAATAATGTTAGTTCTCCCACATTACATATGAAAAAATCCTCAAGTTCCTTATTGTCTCCTCCTCAAACACTGAGTATAGTAGGATATAATCAATGAAGACCACCTTATTCTAGTCTACGAAATTTTTAAAGATATGGTCCATGAGTCCCATGAACAATATTTGGGATTTCGTTTTAAAAAATGATATCAATAAGTACTCACAGTGACTCTATCAATATCGAAATGTCATTATTTCTATACCATCCTCCTCTACCCACAATTATTGATTGATTGATCTGATTTAAATAATCAAAAACTATCATGCCCCTCTCAAATAATCAAATAGTTCAGTGATTAAATTTAATTGGTACTTTTCCTTTACAATCACTTGGTTTAGTTGATGGTAGTCTATATATAACCTTTATTTCCTATATACCTTCTTTGAAATCTATACTGGATCTGGCTTGGGTGAAAAACTAGGTCTAACCAAACCTTCTTATGCATGTTCTCTAATTAAACCCCCATCTCACAAAGATATTAATGGGAAATCATGTATTCTAGAATAAATATTGAGCTTTTATAATGATGTAAGTCAATTTATAAGTCGAACATTAGTAAGGGAGGTAATCCTGAGACATATATAGGAATGATGTCCCCATACTCCCTCGCTAATATAGGGAAAATGAAAATCATATCATCCACTACACCAAGGGCCACACTATACAACTGCTGAGTAATTGGAATCACCTTCCTATGTATGAACCCATCTTGTGCTTCATGGGATTCATTTTCACCCTATAATGGAAAAATAGTCCTATAATTTCCAACACAACAAATACTCCACCTAAAACATTTTTTTAATCCTTGAATTTTATATAACTATTGCATAACTAAGATGATTTCATAAGGCCTCATCGATGATAAAAATATATAAAACTGAAACTCACACATACTGGGTCCAAGTTTCAAATTTGGTAGAACTGTATTATCACATAGCCACCTCATGTACGAGTCTCCATGATTAAGAGTCAATCCAAGGGATCAACTATAAACTCCATGTATCGATCCTGATAAGTGGTAGTAATGGAATGAATTGCACCTGTGTTTTTAACTACTATATGTAATTTAGAAATGATATAGATCATTACTTATATCAATCCTGGAGAATTAGGTTTGTAAGCCTTAACCATTGGAAACTGCACTCTCCCCTGTCCTCTATATCCCTGAGCCTAGCGTAAACACATGAGGGTTGTGGTGAAAACAAGTTGAATAATATAGCACATCTAACTACTCCTCAAACTCCTCTCCCACATCTTTCACCCAACAAACCTCTGTAATCATGTCGATGCCATTGCGTAGGAAATCCGTCCACTGTCTCTTTGTCAGTCATACAGTGGTTTAGAAAATCCTCACTAGATGTTTCCTTCCATCACATGAGTAACATCACCACCCCATATGATGACTATACCAACAATGTGATCCATGAACCATATAACCTCTATCCTAGTATCACTATTGAAATGTCTTACACATCAATGTCCCTGAGAATTCCATCAACTCCCCATTACCAAAGTCTCATATCCATTATACCCACTACCAACATCTACAATGCAGGTCTTCTCAATAAGGGATCTATGGACTACCAAATGACACTCTATCACACAAACATAGTTAGGAATTCATAGAGGTAAAACACTAGTTCATATGTCCTTATACAGTCCTCACATGAATGTAATAGATCTAATTAACTAATGAAGAACCATATCTGTCAATTACATAGAGAGATTTGTGAACCACGATGTGTACAAAAACACTATAATACTTCCCCAATAAATATATAGAATCATCTAGATGTGCACTTTCCCCCTCATATATAGAGATAAATGCTATTAAAAAAGATACAAAATCTATCAAAATTATAGCATCACATATTCAAATGATTGGGTTTTTAAATCCCCCATTGCCCTATAGTGCCAAAGAAAATTATCACTTCCATAATCACCATTTGATCATCTAGATTCATTAGATGATAGAAAATACAGGTCGCCACCTCAAGCCAGTCCCAAACCATATATGGGATAGGCCCACCCAAAAATGATAGGGGCTATTACCACTGAAACTCATCATTCCCAATTAGCCCATACACCTCATATGATGGTAATGTATGTACTATATGCCTTCCAATAGGTGGTAGTATAACTTGTTTTTTCCTAGATGTAACACCTCTAGAATGGGCCCCTATACTAATGCATCATTATAGATGGGATCAACCTCATGATCATGATGATGAATCCAAGAGGGCATACATCACAAAGAAATATTGACAATGAATTGATGTACCATGGCCAGTTAGTATATTTGAAAAATTACACAAGAAGGATGTGTAAACCCAACCCATCCATTTATGAATCATGTACCAATGTTTTCCATATAAGTTATTTCTATATATACTATGTCGAACGACCAGTGATATAAGCCCTTGTGTATAGATATGTTGGCCTCTACACCAATATGAGAGTCCCATTATAGAAAGTTGAACATGAAATTCTTAACAGTATTACCCCAAATTAATATCACATAGTTCGGTTATATGGTGGAATCCATGCCTCTAATACCATTATTTCATGAACTGGAACAACATGGTCTATGATGTGACTAACCTAATCATCTAATAGGCCATATGTTTCTCAATATCACCATGAACATGTTTCATTATCATTGGAGGCCATAAAATAATTTTATTATACACATAACTCATCTCCAATCCCATAAAATGATGAAAATCATAACAAATAATAAAACATTTCATGCATAAATCTAAAACACATATCCAAATTATAAAAACAAGTTTTTTCAGAAAAATTCCCAAATAAAATCCCACAAAAAAGAGTCTGAATGAATTTACAAACTGAAGGTATAGAAGAGTTATATTGTCCAGGTATGCACTAGAACAAACTCACATAGTCAATATCACTATGATACACCAATTTTGGGTCCCTTTATGACTCTATAAAAAGGAAAATCATCTACATAAGACACTAAATGTGTTGGAAAATTCCATTCAGCGGTGAGTACAATAATACCCTACCGGAAACCTCAAAATCACTAATTTTTAAAAAATTAGCAATCATCTCAACATACATATATGTCTATTGGACATATTAAAAGGACATCCAAATTATCTCAACAAAAAAACAAAGTATAAATGAAATGTCACAACCCTTGATCCAGTATAGGGATAATGTTTGAATGTTCCACATTGAACTAATCATAAGGACCATGTTCTACAAGTTAAAAAACAATGAAGACATCTATCCCATATAAACCACTCGTAGGGTTTCACCATAAAAATTATATTATGGTTTTCTGAAGGTAAATATAAATATATGTGTATCAAAACCAAGGCAATGAGGTATACCACCAACTCAATATAGAATAACCCGCTATGTATGGGATCGACACCCATTTATTATTATTAAAGGTGATACCAATAACCCCTCCTTGAGCAAGATAATGATAGATGATCTTACGATGGACCTCATGGAATATTATAATAAATAAATACAATAAGTACCATATAAGGATCAATATCCTATGAGTATGATGTTATTCCATTCCAACCCTCAGCGAATGGATTAAGAGAATTCATTCCAATGAAACATTTCTATCCAGAAGAGGAAAAAGGCTCTAAACCTTATTTGAAGGAGCACACAATGTTCACTCATAGTATATGGTGTGTACCTTAAGTACAAGGTATTAATCATGTATCAATGACCAATACCATGTCTATGTATGTGTCATAGTACATGGAATTTAAAATTCCATCTACTCTGGACTATGTCTTAGTACATGGATCTGCCCATGTACAAAATTCCTTAATTGTGTCCATGTTATAGTCTATGGCATGTCTGAGCTTATGTACTCATGACAATGTATATATTCCCTCTATGGTACACATTGGGAAGACAAGTCGAGTCACATTCCATGTGATTGGGGTGACATGATGTCTGAAATGGTTCACATGACATTTGATATATAACATTCTTTTGAAACCCAAGCCCCACACAATGGGGTCCCACATGGTGTGTAGCTCTTTATTATAAGTTTTTTGTTGAATAAGTTTTCATAATCTCATATCACAATATCATGGATTATTTATCTCTTCCATCCATTGATCTATCCATGCATCATTACAGAAAACCATGAAACACAACAAACCAATTCATTTTTTAACTAATCATAGACATCCAACCCTATGATTATATTAATTAATTTTTAACATGAATCATAAATCATCACATTCCAAATAGAAGAAGAATATATCCTCAAATAAACCCCAACATATTTTCCATCATAATATCTTGATCTCATCATCGATCCAATATCAGATCTATGATATCAGAATATTACGTCGAGAAACGCATGCAGAATAGTTGATTTATCCGGATTTGTTGAATCAGAGGTTAACATATTTCATTTATAAGAACAATGAAATAGGGAAGAAACAAAAAACATATACATGAGAAATAAAGACAGAACAATTTTCTTATTGGAATAGATTCATTTCTATTAGAATGAGTAATAGTGGTATAAATAAATAATCAAAATGAATTCCCCGATTCCTAGAAAAACCTACCCCATACCTACAATACCCCTGATCCATGAATCAAATCACTAATTGACTAATTCACGTTCATTGTAAGAATAATAGAATTATGATAAATAAAAAAATCAACTTATTAAAAATATTTAGTTCAATCACTAGTAATGAAATGTTTCATGCCATTGGAGTTGGTGAGATCCATGAATGTTGTTGCAATCCGATTGAGGAACAATGATATGGTGGTTGTTCATCTAAAAATGATCCTATAACACTTTCTCTAATGGTTATCTAGATCGCTAGGGTTTAGAATCCTACAGTAACAATATATCATAACCAAATTCATACAGTTGTATTAAAAGGACACTATGTCAATAAAATACATTAAATAGATAAATTTATATATTTTATTAATGATTTCAATAATGACATTTAATTGAACATGGAATTTTTTACTTCACACATGGGGAAATTCCCTGATATTAACTCAATGAAGGGTTCATATTTCTAATCTAAGACTAATTTAATTTTTTAATCCATTTTTTCATGAAAACTTCACGAACATGCATTTAATATATTTAATATATTTCAAAAATTATTTTCTAGTGCATTGATCTTTGAAACTCAAACAATCACCTTGGCTATCTCTGAAAATAATTCATATAATATTCAAAAATAATATATTTGGAAATATTTATCATTATATATTTTTTATGTTTAGGATGGATAATATTTGGTCTCCTTTATTGGTATAAAACCAAGAAATGTAAATTTTACGATTTATTATTGGATTTAATATTGTGGGTTTAGGGATGTTACAATTGGTATAAGGGTAGTGTTTAGATGACATTATATATATATATATATATTTTCAATTGAGGATATATAATGATTTATGGATACCATCATCAGTTTATAAGATTAATGTAGACCATAATATAAACATCTTAAAAATTATTGTTGATGTTTTATGTGATGAGATATTAAATAGATTAATGTTATTTTTTAGATTTTATAAATGTTTGAGGTATATGAAAATATTTGGTTTGACATGAAGTATTCCAATAAATTTTTCGACAAAAAATTCAAGGAATTTAATACCATTAATATTTATATTATAATAGGTATTGTAGTAATTATTGAAACATGAGTTTTCTTATGTAAATAACCAGGATATTATAAAATTATTTGGTGATTAATGATATTTTAGAAGAAGAAATCCATATTTCATTGAGATTACAATGAATGGTAAAATATATAATGTGTGGTTCAAATACTATTTAGTATTGAGGTTATTGATGTCATCTAGTATATATGGTTATTGATTTTTTTTATCAATTGAAATTATTTTTTAACTTTTTATATTAAAATTCGTTTTCATCATGTGGTGGTTTATTAATATTAGGTATTATTATACCAAGTGAAAACAGATTTCGTTAATGTCTAAAAATAGGTGGAAAATATTTCTATCCCCTACATGGTTTTCCAGTGCATATTTATTTGTAGTTATTTTGGAATAAAAACCATGTTGAATATTATTCATTTGGATAAAAAGAATTGATGGTGGAAAAATTGATTAATGAAATATATTAAATTTATAAAGATAGAATATTCCATTATTTTTCGGTAATGATTGTAAAATAAATCCTTAACTCAAGTAAATATATCTTGAAATAAAAA
This sequence comes from Viscum album, assembly GCA_963277665.1. Taxonomy (NCBI): domain Eukaryota; kingdom Viridiplantae; phylum Streptophyta; class Magnoliopsida; order Santalales; family Viscaceae; genus Viscum; species Viscum album. The sequence continues at coordinate 1,033,083,813 of OY728156.1, forward strand.
TGTTGCAATAATACCTTCCAATATGATGAACAATTGGTTGTTTACCTCATTATAGAATTGTTGTTTGGAGTCCTAAACTTTCTATTGAGAATTAAACTTGTTATGATCAATGTTCCTTATCTTTATTCAAAATAATTTTACCTTTTATTACATATACAGATCTGTATATTCTAATGATGTTCAAATATTTTTAAAACTAATAAAGTGATGACCATTGTATTTCTATTCCACTATATTTAGGATAATTGTTTATTAACTATTTTTAAAATTAAGGGTTTCTACATAGGTATTTTTAACTGAACAACATTTATTAACTGAAATAAAGTTAAAATTGTGAGGGAATAATTTATTGGGGGGTGATAATCTAAGACCCTTAAATTTTAAAAAATTATGAAATTCACAATATCCATTAAGAGATGCATCACTGAGATTAAATAATCCATGAAATAATATTATTTAAAACATGCTCATTATAAAAAAGTTGTTAAATTTGAGTGTGTGAATAGTAATAAATAAATAAATAATTTTATATAGTTATACAATTAAAATATAAATAATGTGTTTATCGATTGATTATTAAATAAAATAGTAATAATTTTAATGAGAGACTATGGTTCACTAATTTTTTTTTCTTCCGAAATTTTTTTTCATCACTTCTCGAGTAAAAACATAATTTTTTACCACTTATAGAATTTTATATTTAAAAAATATTAATTTTATATGTTATAAATATTTTTTATTATTATATTTTTGGATTTATGATAATATATTGATTTTTCATTGAAGATTGAAACCCATCAATTTGTTTTTGTAAAAATGTTATTTCATTCAAAAAAAATATGGAATATAAAAATATCATTATATATTAAATATTATATAAAGTGATAAATTTATTGATTATTTATATTTAATAAAATAAATTATTTTTTAATAAAAATTATATTTTAAATTATTGTATATTTATTTTTATGTTTAAAAATATGCTTTTTCTGAAATCCATTTTTATGTGATTAATGTTTTTTAATTTTAGTTCATTAAAATAACCCCTTAATATTATTGATTTAAAATATATTTATATATTATATATTATTAAATTTAAATTTAGATCCATAAAATTATTATTACTAGTCATGGAGTTAATATAAAATATTTGACAAGAAAAATGAATCTCTTGAAATCAGGGATTTTCATCGCAACTGTAGGATTAATTAAATATTAAATTCTGTCACTTATATGAATTAAAGATAGAATAATAGGTTGAATAGGTTTAATAATCATAATTTATATTATATAGTAATTTTAAATTATGTGTTTCATTATTTATAGCCATAAATATAAAAAAAATAAACACAGTTATGGTGAAAACAGATTTTCTAGAGGGGGGTTAGACGAAAACGGTAATGGTGTAAATATAGAAGACCTATATTAAAATAAATTTAATTACAATATATATAATTTTTAATTAATTCAATTCTATAATGATAAATTTATTTCCCATGTGTAATTTTAAAAATGTGGTTACACCTTTTCATTTTAGAAAATTGTAAGTATGCCAGCCACCACACCTATAAAAGAACACCCCTTCTATTCTCCTTTTCAGAACATAAAATCTTGTTTATGAGGAAATTAACTACCTAAATACCTTATATATTTTCTTATACATGACCTAGATCCCATTTTTTGATCATAAATCCATCCAACAATTTATTTATGTTCTAACCTAGGGTGGTTTTTGAAAATTGAGGTATTGTGCATAACTGAGCATTTTTTTACTTCCATTTCCACATTCTCAAAATATTATTAACATATTCCATTTTTATAAAACTAATATATTATATATAAATAATTTTTATAATTTTATTTTCATAACCTAAATACTTAACATATTACATCAAATGATAAATGAAATTTTCATTTTTGTTTATGGGGGACTGCTGCCTCACGAACTGATGTCATTTGTTTTCCATCATCCCCTATCACATATTGTTATATTTAATGATTTGAATTATCACATATACCATCCTTCATTCTATTACATGTGGGATAAGATAATGTCGATCATGTGTACAACGGACTACCACCTTACGAAGTGATGTCATTTTTTTCCAATAACACATATCATTGAATGAAATAAGTACATTTTTTATGAATATATGCAATATAAATGACCTAATAATTATACTAATTTCATATATATCATTCCTAAAAGAATATATTTCATTATATTTTTTATATTAAAATGATAACATCGTCCATGCGTATGTGTGGACTACCACCTCGATGAAGCGATGCGACTCTTTTTTTATTAGCAAATCACATGGAAGATATATATATAAGTATATTTAAATAAATAGTATCGTATTAAAAATATATTTATAATTATATTGTGATAATTTATTACATACCTTATTTCCATAATTATCATTGAAAAATGGAAACATTACTATTGTGTATATACAATCTACTATCTCTATGATGGTAACATTGTTCATTTTTAAAACCATGTTTAATGATTTGTTTCAATATTATAATTTACGTATAAAAATTATATTTATCTGAGTGTTATTATACATTAAAATTTGAAATAATTACCTTTTTGTGCACGGTTAAAAAACTAAATCCATTTTTAAAAAAATGAACCAATAATCCTAAAAACAGATGATATGCGATTGAGTTAAAATGTATTTAAAATTAAATTAAAAATAAATAAAAGAAAATAATTAAGTATATGTCATTAAACCATTATAAGATTATTAGTTGATCAAATAATTGATATAGTCTAATGAAATAATAGTTTAACTACATGCATCGAATCTATACGCTAATGTTAAGAGACATTGTCTCAATTTCAGTTCACTGATGAATATTTCAAGGTTATGAATCTATGTAAATTTATATAGTGTACATAATTCCCATTTTAAAATTCATATAATGAATCATTAATTCTTCATTTTATTTTAATATTAAAAATAAATTATTTCAACAAAGGCAATTTAATTAGAAAGATAGCAAAATATACTATTTTTTCTGGTCATGTAAGGATGCTTTTAAATTTTCTAATCCATTGTTTAAGTTAATTTTTTCATAATATTTGTAACACCACCTTATGGTGTGTACTTGTTTCATGAAATGTTAAAGTGTTGGAAGGTAGGTTGCATTCCAAGTACGCGATGTGTACTTGAAATAAACATATTGTATTAAATTTGTGGTGTGTATTGATTAGGTTGTCCCCATTCACATTGTGTGAATGAGTTTCACAAGATATTAGTCCACAAGAATTAATAAACATGTAAATCATTAACATGATATTTAAATATCTTACCTGATTTTTTGAAAAAAGTGGTAGAGCCTCCATTTTCTTGGGTATAACTTCTACCCTCCCTTATTATTCTATAGGATACCCCCTTTTAACCTAATTATAGGAATTTATCTTTCATTTCCTTCAAAAATCTAATTCCACATCCAAATGTCATGATGGATGTGCATTGGTAAGTGCTTTATTTCATTAGACAACTTTTATTCTTCTTCTTCCAATCAGCGATGTTATTTTGACATTGGATCATAAGACCTATTTTTCGTGGTTTCATTCATTGTTCAGTTTTAATACAATTCAGGCCAAACTAATGGGCAATACAAGAAGAGGATAGTAATAATTTAATATAGTCGGAGTACTATGTATCATCACTAATTTTCACTATTTTATATATTTTCGCCATTGTGCACACATCAATTTCTCCATGAGTTTCATCTTAAATTAATAAGCCATTATTACAATAGTCATTCAATTATTCTATAAACATTTCTTTATATTATTATTAAATCTTTTTAGGTTAACACCTCAGCACCATCCACCCCATTTAGGTTCCACTTTGATTTATGCCATTAGTTGTTTTTATGACTACCTGTTCCATCATTTGGGATTTCATTGACATGGCCTTTAAAAAGGTGTCTTCATTAGTTAAATGAATTAATTATTAATGGCTATTACACGTATAGTTAAACTTGATCCTTTTACGGTAACAACCTTAACATGATAAATGATACTCAATTGTTAATGGAAAGAATATTATATATATCACATGGCCTAGTAAAATGTAAATGAAATGGTTTTCGGTTTCATTTCCTTTGATCGCCTTATCTTTATTATGAAAGGTAAAGGAATGAACCTAATAATTGTACATCTAACGAATGTATTAAATTGTTTAAGGCCTTATTTCTCATAGTCTCCTGGTATGAAAGGAAATGGAATGAACCTATTTAATTATAAAATGTTATGAGAATTATAATTCATTAATTATAGAATGAATTATATATATGGTAAATATTTTATATGGACCTTTATATTTTTTAAAGGAGTTGTAAGACTAGATCCAGCCATGAAATCCCAAGGAAATTTCGTGTTCACTCCGGGGACACCATCTTAATTTTAGAAGCTAGTTTCCAAGGGAGTTAACTACCTTCAAAATGGTCCTTGTCTACGAGAGGATGGCATGTATGATGCAATGGGATCCCTTCACGGTTTTCCAAATAATAGGTTTCATTGGAAAGACTGCATAGATCCAGCATGATGTATCAAGACATGTGGAACCATAGATTCTTCCCTTTGGGAAAATTCATGCTTAGCCAATATTCCCAGGGAATTGATCATTGTACATAGTTAGAACTATTTATTGTAGAAGTTCTTGGGTGATTGCCCTTGGATTACACTCATACCCTTCATATTCAGGTTGCACGATAATAATGAGTTGAATTGACCAATGAGGTCAAGTATAGAAAATTATTTCCTTAGATCCTGACTCATCATTATTATCATTACAAGATGCCTTGTTACACCTTCTATCCTTTAACCTTATTATTATTATTATTCTACAATTTTTGTTCATTTATGAATCATGTGAAATATTTATAAGAAATCTGCTGCATATAATTAATTCATTGACTACAAGATTTTAAAACTATCCAACTATGGATAAAGATGGTATTTATTATATTTATATAAAATATTTATATTTATTTATACATACACACTATTTCAATTTATTATCAAAGACAGGATCGTATAGACAACATTAAAGGTTGCTACTATGATATATCTCACAACCCATCTTTTCCCCACTGGTACCCAATATAATTATATGTATACTAGTATTATAAAATAGAATTATCCCACTTTATAAACGTGAGCATGATTTATTTCATTATTATGGAGCATTATAGTAGATAATCGGGCCAGTTCTTGATATGTTGGCTAGTTTTTTGGATTTACTTTGATTTATTTATATAAAATGTATTTCCTACATCCATGTGTACCTATTTTCGAGCATTCTAGAGACCTGAAATACATTATCGTCATTTTTATAAGATTTAGTTATATCATTGAGTTTTATAAACTGTTTTTGTGATGTATATGTCTTATTACACTTCATTAGGTTACAATGCTTGTTGTTTTTTTGTATTTTTTCCTTGTGGATTTGGATTATATTTGCTTCATATTTTTTTTACTTATCCGTTATTAACTTCCTTAACATGAGGACATATTATCCCCATAGAAAAAACTAATACCTTTATTCTTGTTTGTATGATTTGGTGTATAGGTAGGCATTCTTGAGACCACGTGACCGAACTATATTGGGATCCTTTGAGTGGAACCTTTGCCTATGATGCCACAACGTAGTTTCAAGAGATTCTTTCCATGATTTACTATATTGAGGAAATATAAATGGTTATAGTAACACATAGATCAGGTTTATAAGATGTTATTGAGTGTTTATAACCCTTGTTTAGAGTTAATACTATGTTTCATGAAACAAAATTTTTTTGTCATGTTTGTTTCATATTACAGTGATATCTTTCCACTTTTGGGTGAAGCTCATGATATGTAATGATGATGATGATTATTATTATTATTCTGTAGGATTTAATTTTATCCCTGGTATGAAGATATTATTTAATGGATGCATCAATAATTTATTATTATGGTCACCTATAACTCGCATTCCATATGTATTCTATGCCACATAAGTTCATTTCACTACCTACGTTACTTGAGTTCCCTGGTATTGTTCAGTGATCCCTATTTCTTTTTACTTTTTTGGGCTTCTAAAATATTCAAACGGTAAGGGTACATGTTTTTAATTTTTTAGAATAAATCTAAATACTATTATCCTATATAACATGATGGTGTCCTTTTAAATAGTTGTTTCTTAGTAATGTCATCTTTATACATCTATTTAAATAATCTACCCATTCTATATGATTCAGTGATTTCCAAAATAAATTAATTAGTTGTATGGGACCTCTAGGATTAGAATGGGTAGATAATCGATTTGATCCATCATAATAACTTGTTTCCTTTCGAAACCAAAGGTAGATGATGTTTAATAAAATAAATTAGAGTTTCTATCAATGATAATGTGAAGGGGAAATTATATACTTGGAATAGAGATCCATTTTAATCTAACATTATATATATTTAACAAAATTAAAATATAAAATTGTAAATCCTACCATATAAATTAAAAAAATTATAGTAAATGAGGGGGAAAAAATATAGTTTACCCTTCACCTACTATATCCCCTATGAATTTAACCAGAGAAATTACCAATTCCTCATCCATTAAAGAATGCATCTTGGGTAGTACCAAAAGTTGTGATCCATAAATCCTATGTTATTATTGTACTTTTTTCTTATATTTGATTTAAAATATTAATTGGAGGTGTGTTATTGGAATATTTAAAGGTATTCCACCAAGACATCCTCTAGTCGTTCACCAGGATGATCAAACTGACCAAACTACCACGATGTGGGTCCTTTAGCTTCCCATATTACTGCTAAGAGATCCACTTATGAAACCTTCTATTATATTTGATCAGGGAAATAACACTTTATATCATTATGGTTTTATAAATATAATGTTTTCCATACAATGTGCTCAATAATCTACACCTTCAATGGAAGATCTGGTTCACGAGTACTAAAAAAATCATCCTCTTATCCTTTAAGTAGATGGTGATTTCAAAACTACTAATTCTTTGATAGAGGCTACTATATTTATATTCAACCAAATAGAAACTCCTCCATATAGAAGGTTCATTAATTCCCCTGATATTCTATGTGATTCATGAAAGAGAAAATGTGATGTGATTACTCATGCTTGACATTATTAGGGAATGGTCTTGGATGACATCTAGTTTATCTATTACGAGTAATTCTTTCCTCAGATGCTAAAAGATGACCAATCATGATAATCTATGCATATGATGTAAGGAGATATGTCATTAATGTACTATTAACTGTATTTTGCTATGTTTCAATTCGTTTCACCCAATCTAGCTGGTGAAGAGCTTTCATATGTATGATTCCAAGAGGGAAGGATTAGTTATTCTGTCCAGACATAGGTGAATTTCTTATACTACCTACATTTACTGAGATTTTAAATAAAACCCTCATTACTGAGAAAATACTAAGGTAATGTGATAGTTCTAAAACTAGAGTTTCAGTTTTATGACATGGAAGTAGTTATTTTTGTAGTAATAAGAAGATCTATGTGGTTTCTCGTCATAGAAGTGGCGGAAAAAATATCAATACTGTAATATTTTTTATATTCAATAAGTATGGGTGGTAGGAGAATATAATGCATTAGTGTGATGCCAATTTGATGGAGTGAAATTCATGGGGTTATATAGGGGACCATTAGTGATTCTTTCACCCCATTTCATCTACATCCAATAGAACAGGCTCCGCACTTGCTCAAACCTAAGGTGGGAAGATATTTTACAACACCTCAGGTCAGGATTTTGAGTAGAACCGATTGGACATAATGAGAAGTAAGTCAAGGTTTTTGTATACATACTTCTATAATCAGTATTAGTAGAGAAGTTTTCTTAGGGGTATTCTAGTTATAGAATAGGGTTCTAGATTAGGTCACTATCTTGTCTTACAATGTATAACATAAAATGAAAGTCTAAGATCATATATAGTATAAAGTAATATTATATTAGCCTCCACAATGAATCTAATTTATTCTATATAGGTTCTTCACCCTCTTTTATCACATTTTTTATCATGGAATGTATTCTATAATAAATTCAGGGTTATTGTGGTTTAGTGACCATGGACACATCATTGGGAGTGCATTCAAAATTTATATGCCAGTTTGGGTACTATCACCCAGGGTTAGGGAGTTATCCATTCCTGTGGGACCACTTTATACCTGAGATGACAGGATTTAAATTCATTCTTAAAATAGGGTGTCAAGTTCCATATCAGGCGTTTGTGGATGGAAATCAAATCAGGGTATCGTTTACATCCATAGATGGAAGTAGTTACCATCACAAGGGGTAGTGAAATGTACAATATAGTAGAGTAGGATCATAGAATCATGGAATAGATGGAGTTACCCTGTAGATTTATATTCTCATTATAGTTGAGTAGGGCATACATATGACATATTTTTCAATAGTAGTATATCATTTCATGGATTTAATTCATGATAATTTTTTTCTATTATATTTTGAGATAGATGTATAGTTTACAATTCATCTCATTATAGGGGTGGATTTAGTGTTTATTCCACCATATACGATAGAACCTATTGAGCTATTTGAGATCAAGAGATAGTTAGGGGATCTATAGTCTAATGACTTCATCAAACCTAGTACATCTTTTAAGGGTTCTCCCCGAATTTTTAGGAAGAAGGATAATGGGTCCCTTTTTATATGAATGGATTACAAATGGTTGAATCATGTTATGGTTAAGAACAGATAATAATTTTTTATAATAGATTTTATTTTGGACCATCTCTAAGGAGGTTGGATATTCTCAAAGATTGATATGAGTTTAGGCTTTCATCGGGAGCATGTCAAGCCTTCTGAAATACCTCTCACTAAATTCCATCCAAGATATGTTCTGTATAATATTCTTATTGTTCATTTTAGTCTATTTAACATTCCTTCCATTTTCATGAATATTAACATTGTCACCTCAATAAACACCATGGAAACATTTTGAGTACACTATGATAGAATTAACATTATTCCATGACTTCTATATATAACATCTAGCTCAAAGAAGTTCCCATCTTAGGTCCTATTATCTTAGAACTAGGAGTATCTATTGGCCTAGAGAAAGGTAAGGTTATGGTTTATTGGGAGCATATCGATAAACTATCTGATATTAGAATTTTCTTAGGGAATTATGGATACTAAAATAGTTTCATACTGGAATTATCACAAAAGTACACACCTCATATAGTTCATACAAATATTATTCTTTAGTTTATATGGACATAATCATGTAAAAAAAATTTAGGTGATGAATGGAAGGTTATTTTGGAACCGATTCCGATTCTTCAAAATATTATAGAAATATAAACAATTTTTTTTGATTTATCAAGTATTAAACTTGGATAAATGTTGATATTGGATGATAGATTTCTTTTGTATGGATCATAGAAGTTATGTCCTCCTTAGAATAATTACATGTCGCATGACCCAGAGTATGATGTTGGTGTTCATGACTTACACTGTTAGATAGACCTTCTGATGGGTTTTTTCCCTATGGTGTATATTGACCACAAGATCATCAAATATATCTTTATAAATTATTAACGGAATATAATATAGAAAATATTGGTTTAATATCTTTATTATTTTGATTTTGAGTTTACTGAAATGCCTGGAAAGGAAAATTCAGAAGAAGATGAGATGAGTGAGAAAATTCATGCACATGTCATATTGGAATGCTATTGATAAATAGAAAGTTATTTCCCTACTTTATGAGATGTATTTTGTGTTTCATGACGGTCCTAATCTGTCTTATCTCTCTTCTATGATAGTGACATCTTCACACCTTAATAGGATAAAGAATAAAAAATTATCTAATCGTGGAGGCTTAGTTCTCCAGGAGATTTTTGTTGGAGAGGGACCACATATGGATTGGTTTGTTGATAGAGACAACATCGTAGATATGCATGGGCATATATGAGTTCATAATGATATGAGAAAATAACTGAATCTTGAATCCCATGTTTCTTAGTCGAATATTATCTATGCATCTCCAAGATGTATTGAGATATGTCATTCTAGTATTTTCTTCCAAATGATGAAACACCAGATCACACATTTTATCGCTTAGTTTTCAAACTAATAATAGGTGAATTCAGTGAACCAGTAACCTTATGGACTATTAGAATCATTTCCTATCCCGTAATGTAAATGAGAAGATGTAGTAATGGATTTTCTTTTGTTGTCATATTGAGACCTTCTCAAGTTAGTAACATTGTTTGGTTATCCATGTATAAAAAAATGATAGCTCATTTACTACTAATCCATGAGACATTCCCAGCTGATGAGCTAGGAATATGCTATGTATGTGACATCGTATGACTATAGGGGTCCCTTGTACTATCATTTTAGGTTGGGAAACTCATACCAAACCATAGTTATGGTATGATTTATTGAGAGTTATGGGTACATAGGTTATCTTGCACATATACATTCAACCTTAGACTAATTTACAATAAGAATAGATGATACATTTTTTAGAGGACATGCTCTGAACACAAATCCTCGATTTTAGTAGCTCATAGGAGGATAAATTCTCTATTTTTGAGTTCTCCGATAATAATAGATATCAGGTGATGAATTAGATGGATCCTAATAAGACTTTGTATGGTGTGTTTGGTTTTTCACCCCTTTTTGGATAGATGAATGAAAGAGAGAGAAATTATATCCCTGTCTTGTTCATGTGACTTTAGATCAGGTTCATGAAATCCAAAAGGGTATGTATACTACTCATTCTAGAAATAATTATTATGGTTATTGATATCCACACCATTTGAAGTGTGATTTATATGATACTTTCTTCTTGTAGGTGTCACCCAGTCATGGGCACATATTGATACAAAGGAAAAGGAAGTTATCATCATGATTTTTCTTGTCATTTTGGATTCTAGATAGATTCATGATAATAGCCTATTATATTCTATTTCCCCAGAGTTACCATTCCATGACTGAAATCTTCAACATATCAAAGAATCTCTCTTATCATACCAACATGTCTCATACTATTGATCTAAATGAGGTTTAGATAGATTTCGATGCTTCTTTGGAGGATTGTGCCATATGAGTCATTGACCATAACATGAATGATCTCTAAGGTTTGTCTTTCCCATTAATACAGGTGTTAAGGTAGTATATCTTTGTGCAATATGAGACATGGAGGGAGGAGGCCAAAGAATGTGCTCAGTGGCTAGATATATTCTTTGACAGCAATTTTCCTCCCTTGGAAGAGAAGAAAGTGTCAAATACATATATCAGAGGAATACTATAAGAACCATAATTTTTATCATGTACATATTCTTCTAACATTTAATTAACATATATTGAGATTATATTTTTACTAAAATATGGAATGTACACCATATGGTGAGTCTCATTATTTTGGGAAGAAAGCTTCTAGGGGCCGAAGGTAATCTGTCATCTATGTAAAAAATGTTTATTCTGAATATATTTCTTGTATCAATTAAACAACATGTAATATTTTATCTATCACCTTTCATGATTTGTAAATGATTTTACAGGAGGTGAGACATAGAGAATTAAAAAACATATAAATCATTTACACATCATATAAATTATCATATTCAGTTTTAAAAATAAAAGGCAGAGCCTAATTTTTTAGACAGAAACTCAACATTCCCATCCCCTCAACCAAGATCCACTTTTTTATCCAAAATATAGGCATCGGACTTGTTTCACCATTTTTTATCTTATTTATATCGATATATCATGTTAAAATCATGCCAGTATATGATTTTGTCTTTATTCTCCTCAACTCATTATTCTACCTATCCGTAATTCTATGTTGACATAGGCACCTATACCCCATTTTCCGGTTACTGATATTCTCTTTAGTTTCCTTCCAATTCATGAGAAAATAAGGGCCAATACAGTATGAGGAGAGTAATACATGCATAACGTAGGTGGTCTATAACTCGTCCATCCAGTCTAAATGTTTTGTAAACTACCTTCACTCTACACATGCTAGTTTCATTGGTAGTTTCATATTAAATTCAAATTCCAGGATTACAATCATCTGGTTATTATTCTAGATCCCTTCATATATATTATTTTTATATCATTGGAGGTTATGACATCAAGGCATTCCATCCTGAATATGGTTCTCCATTATTTATGCCTTTAGTTTTTTTAGGTTTCATATTCCGTGGAAGAATACAATGTATCATTCCCAACAATTCGTATTTTTGTGATTAATGATATATCCGAGATATATAATATGATAAATTCCATGATCAGCATAATTGAATATATGAAAATAAAAAATTGATAAATCACCAGAATAAGACGGAGTATAAACAAATATAATTTATAATTAATTAAATTAATTAAACTTGTTCCTTGACAGAATAATTTTTTCATTTATAGAACCAACATAAGATCTTCTTTTTACCACGATTTAATTGTATGAATTAGTATAAGGTTCCCATTATCAATGATCCACTCATGTTCCATAAATATTTTATTTTCACTATAGGAATCTCTGGGTAATAGAAATGTTGATCCTATTAGTTCTGACATCTACCTTTTATATCCTTGAGAGCTTCATCCAAAGTGTTCTCCTTGATCTCCCTTGAATTTATTGTGGGAGGTGGAGGAAGAGCGCATGCAATTCTTGGGGGTGTTCTAGGATAAGAGTGAACTCTAGTGTGTGATAGGATTCTTCAAATTCGGTGTGCACAACAACAACAAAATGCATTGTCACATTGAATGAATAATATAATTGAGAGTATATATCCATAGGGTTAGAACCAAATATTTGTACAAGTTCCCATTATTATTATTTTAGTCCCATAAAGTTCCCTATGTTTGAAATAATAATAATAATATTATTACTATTTCATGAAAGGAACATAACATGATAATTATATTTTATTTTTTTTGAAAATAAATAATATGTAATATTTCTCAACGAACCATTAAAATTGGTCCTCCATTCCTCTATAATATTTTATAGGCCTTTTAATAATGATTAAGTTTTTATTAAATAAATATAACTGCACTATTTTTTAACAAATAAACAAATATTATATTAACTAAATAGAAAATAAATATTTATTAAATATTGTACACTTATTCTACTATCTAGGATAACTGGAGGTAGAATATATAATATCATCTAAACATTAAAAAATATTAAACCACATGCTGTAATAATATTTTTTTAAACTTTTTTAAATTGTAAATAATTATATGTACTATCTAGCTATGATTTTGGATAAATTATGTGTGTGACCCTCCATGCCTCTTTCTCAGTGACATTAGGAAAACCAGCCTAACATCCATGTTTAGCATCTAGAAACATTCCATGGCACCCATATATAATTAATTTAATGATTAAAGGATATAATACCTTATATAGATTCTTACTATTTAATATAATTACTTTATCATGAAATCTCTAATTAAGTAGGTTTCATGTCATGGTTATCATCCCATGTGCCTGATGTCTCTTTCTCTGACTTAAATAAAATTTAGCATGTTAATAGAACACAATGACCCTTGATTCATTTATTCTGTATAATTTTTATAAAAGGGCATATGATATCATCTTCTATAGAATAAATTAATGGAAAATAGATTTCTTGCATTATTTATTAATGAAATATTACATGTGATGCACCAAATGAATCAAACCTCATCGTGAACATATTTCAGCATCGTTTTTATCAATACATCAATGTACATGACTCATAAAATTCCTTGATAAGAATTGTAAAGTCCATGTATTAATATTATTTTCTGTAGATAGGATAATCCAATGAAACTGGTAAATTTGGATTTCTGATAGGTGGGTCTCATACTAATAAAATCCTACAATGGATATTACCAAAGGAATACACCATGAGCATATGCCACAATGTCCTAGGAGTACCCACCCATGATAGCCTATATCATTTTTGACTCTCAAATGATATCATCCTACTATATAACATATACTTAAAAATAGTGTCATATTACATTTGGGTTTTCATTTTTGTGGTGCACTGCTATGACATTTCAATGTCAGTGAAACTTATAGGATATTATCTCAAACTATGTTACTCCCAAGAAAAATGAATATATGATAAAGCTTTTGACAATATTAGAAAACCAAAAACATGTTATCATAATGTGCACCAATGTTGGTTATAGGGAAACAACTCCAGCAGACTCCCACATTTACTAAATCCAACTAATATCAACCTCTAGTATGCTACCACTCACATGATAATCATGATTTTTCTATTATATGACTTTAGTCAAGGTTTTTTCCACACTCTCTTTTTTGGGTAATCTGATTGCTGTAAATTCACCAATCTGATAAAAATCCATAATGAGTTGATAGTTCTAGAGTATGTGCTCTGCCAATTGGTTGACCATGGCTCTTTTTTAGGATCCACCACTACAGTATCATCAAAATACAATGTGTTAGGGTATTTTCATCTATGTACCACATCATGATTATGAAAAAAGTTATGTATCCAAATGGATTCCTTGGATACATTAGAAGACACTATATATTCGGACTCCACTACACAATCACCAAAAATCTACATCTTTAGACTCCTCCAGCTCACTACTCACCAATTGAGATAAAAAACATATACAGGTTATGACTTTATATCATTATACTTTTTTCTCAAACTAGCATAAATATGACCCTTAATGACCAAATCATAATCTCATCCACACATCAAGAACATATCATAAATTATTCTCAGTTATTTATTGATATCCTTAATAAAGTACCAATTTAATTGTTCCATATCTTTTTGATATCTTCCTATCAAGATAAATGCAGAGAAAATAAGATGTCTAGTACACCACAAGGAAAACATTATTGATCCTATCACCGAAGTGTATGGGATCACACTCATTCTCTCTTTCTCACATTGTGACCTAGTACACATTTTACTAAAATTATGTAAACCATGTGAAGCTATAACCAATCCCCTATAATATTGTCCCATTATAAATATCTTTAGTATCTGGAAAAAATATGTACCTTGACTTAGTCTAAATAGCCTCTTATATCTACTATGATGTATCTTGATCCATAGAATATAGGGAGCCTCACCTAAGTCTATCACAGAGAAGCATTTGTTTAACCAATCCTTAACATAATTTAATTGTGATATATTTTTTTGAATAATTAATATTTCAATGACATATACAACGTTGATAATATACACATTCCCACTAAACCTCTTTTAAACTCATATCTCACATTCATTATTAATGATACCATATTATTTTATGGATTCATTGGACTAAATGTTACCTAACCTGGATGGTTACTTCAATCCACAAATGGATCTCTATAGCCTAAAAACTGTCAAGGAATCACCTACTATCACAATCCCTTCTGGTTGTGTTATATGGACATCTTCCCCAAGTTTCCCATTAAGGAATTCAGTTTTGACATCAATCTTGAAAATATCATAGTCATGCTAAGCTACTATAGCTAGTATATTTCTGATCAATTTTGAGTTGGGAAATGGTTATATGTTTTTATCATATTCAATTCTATGAAACTATTTAAAACCATTAGAAACTGACCTATCTTTATTGGTATTTAACTTTTCATCCATGTCCACTTTTCCATATAATAAACATTTCACCCCAAATTATTTACATCAAATGGATCATCTACTATAACCCAAACATGGGTTTGATATATATAATACATTTTAAAATTCATCTCTACTTTCTAGCTAAAATCTTATAGGATCTCTACCACATATTTGTTGGATATAGGTTGATCATTGTCAACTAATAGTGAGTCATAATATTTGGTGACTAGAAAACCATCTCTCTCATGTTGTCTTACCTCTCTTCTTCTCTTATGAAGTCCTTTTGTATTAATTAATACATCCTCATTGTGGAACTATGAAATCTGTTCCCATTCAAACTATTGATTATCATGATAATTCACTACATATAAGTCAATCATGCTCCCACTATAATTTTTGAGGTTGTTCTCCCTCTCAATAATGATATATTGTAAGGTGATAATCACTTTCATTACTGATTGGTTTTATATGTAGTATCCCTTTATTTCCTTGGAATACCATTTAATGATACACTTTTTCCCCCAAGAATCTAGTTTTTTTCGTGATATGGATTTAATAAACACCTCACAACCCCATACACATGTAAGTGACAAAACACATTTCCTTCCACTCCATAACCCGAAGGGACACCCATTTTCTGCATTATAGGGTCCCTAGTTTAATGTTTTTCCACAATTTTTAATGCATATACCCGAAAGGGTATTGGAAGATCTTCATGACTTATGATAAACCTTACCATGTCTAAGATGGTACGGTTTATCCTTTCATTTACACTATACCACTATGGTTTGCAATGTAGTGTCAGTTGAGATAGAATCTAAAGGTCTCACTAGAATTTGATAAACCATTGGTAAATATATTCACCACCTTGATCTGTTAAAAGATTCTTTACCATATTTATTTGTACATTCTAAAAATCCTTCATGAATTAATTTTATTTCTCTAAGGAATCATACTTATGCATCATCAAGTATATATATTAATATCTACAGACTTCAAGAGTAAAAGTGACGACGTTAGAATAACCACCTCAATATTCTCTAAGAAACGGTTCACACAAAAATGTATGTACCAATATATGAAACTATATGTCCCTTTCTCCCTTTCCAATGAATGTTGGTTTGGTCATTTTTTAATGAAATAATTCATGACATATTTGAAGTTGTTTTAGTTTTGATGTGTCTAAAAAACCATCTTGATAGAGCTCTGTCAATTTTTTTTTGTTTACATTACTATGATGGTGATGTCATAACTCAGTGATATATGAGTCATTAAAACATGATTCATATAAGGCCTCAGCCTTAATCCTTACATAATCTTGAGTTATTACAAGATTACACATTGAGGATCTTTTATGGTTTAGAGTTTTAGATAATTAGATAATAAAACATGCATTACATTCCACATTTAAACAAAGTGGTTACATAAAAGATAATGTTCATTTTTTCCATCAACGGAATCATATTTAAAATAAAACATGGATTCTTTCTTGAAAATTCCTTGACACTATCATCATATCATGTACCATTACCTTGACCTGTGAAAAAACATTTCAAAAACATGGATTGAGCATAAAAATCTCAGTAAGGGTTATAAAAAGTATGGAAAGGAAACATGAGTACATATATACATAAGAATGAAATCATACTTTACCCATAAAAACATAAGAACTTTAACATACCTCATAAAATCATGAATAAATCATAGAAATCATGAGACATAAAGGTAACTTGAGGCATTCATAACATTCTTACGTAGGTAGTAACCATCTTGGTTACATTTGGAATACCCATCACAGTATATTCCCTAAATCTTTTCGGAGAAACCTTAACGTTTAACTCCTTCGCGTTACCCAATGCATTAGAGAGCTATATCGGGCTCACCCGCCCTTAGGTTATCACGGAACCACCCATCTTCATAACAATTCCCAATAACCATAACAAAATCATAGAACATAACTTAAGCATATAGGAAAGATAACACTCCCACACTGCAATAACAATATAACGTTTTAAGATATTGAAATAATGAATCCATTCTAAAAACCATTTTCAAAACCATTTAAAACATTTAATAAAAAGATTTTTAAATCAAAGTTTCCCATACCACATTTAAGATTTTAACATTTTAAAACATTAATATCCATATAAATAAATCCTTAAAACCATTTTGAAAACATGGATATTAATGATAAATATTTATAAGAATAAATCATTAAAACATTTAAAATGATATTTTAGTTAAAGGGTTTTTAACAAAATGACAGACACTTGAATAAAATAATTGAGGAATAACATTTAATAAAAACATAATTATATCATAAAAATAAAGGGATTCATGATATAATATTCCAAAGGACAGTATATACACCACATAAAAGATAATTGGTCCATAACAACAATGAAGTCTCAATGGAAATGTAAGTTGAGATGAAATCCATTATAAAGACGGTATCCTTAAATTAAGGATAAATCAATCTCATAATAATGTGTGAAAAATATAAATACACCCAATATAAGTGGATATTAAGTGTAAAATAATCAAAGGTCATTCACACATATTCGAAAGATGACATATTCAATAACTACATGTTTAACCCAAAGAAATCAAAATTGGGTTAAGAAGTTCCCTTGACAGCCTAACGGCGTCACATAAGATTTTAGAAAAAGAGTTGATGAGAGATATTAAGGGTATCTCATCACTTGGACATAAAATTTATGGAAATAAGGATATATAAGAACATATCCCCACATAATAAGATGAAAATTAAAAGACATAACAAAAGAAGTCTTTTAAAAACAGAAGGGTGAAAGGTTCCCTTACCGAATTGGGTAACATCCAAAACGTACACCCCATGAAAGAATGACTATATAACATTGATGTAAATACTCCTAATAAAAAGTATGTTACACAAAGAGTAGAATAATTTATCGTACATACACCACTCGAAAGGAAATATTGGCCAATGTAGCATGAATCTCACGAAAACACAAAGTGAGATAAAAAGCCCCTTACGAAATTTCAGAAGCCTAACAGCGCCAATTAAGACATCCAAAATGGATTGATGAGAGAATATAGGGTCTCCCATAATATGAAAATAAAAAGTACAGTAAGAGTAATATAAAATAATATACCAATCATAAGAAAGAGGAGCTTAAAAGGAATGATATAAAAGAGTGTATTACAAAAGAAGAGAGGGGTAGGATCCCTTACCTCGGGTCTAACATGACTTGATCTTTCTTTAACCTCCTCAATAATAAACATGAGTTAATTTATAATTTCTTAAGAACCTTTTTCAAGTTAATTATTCCTTTTATATCACTTACTACCATGCTATGAACACTATGTAATTATTTAAGTTAATAATGGTCGTTTTGTAGATCATTGCTACTTGAGTCAAAAATGAACACTTTATAATTACAAGTTGTTCATGTGGTAAAATATATGTTATATCCAGAATTATATTCATTATTTAGATATCATATATATCATATATATCCATTATATAGATGCATTTATAATATTACATAACATTTATATGTAAGAAATGAAATGCACCGTTCATGGAGACGGTAAGCCGTACGTACACATGAACGCTACTTCCATTTCTATTTATTATTTAATGGAATTAAAACATAATTATACATAATAGTATTATAATTCCAGTATGGAATCATATATAATATAATAAAATCATACCACATATGGTATTAACGAATAAAATCACTTTGAGGGGGCGGTAGTCCGCACTTCCAAAAATGAAGATATCGCGTTTAACCATAATGGAACCCATAAAGGTATGACATAAATGAAAAATACATAAGCTTAAGTAAAACATAAACATATTATATATAATATATAAATATAGTGACATATTAATGGGTAACTTTTAGGGTGTTAAAATAATATTGAACAATCATTGTTTCGTGAGGTAGAAATTCACCATCCACAAAAACAGTATGTTCCTTAACCATTATATGTAGGTGTGTGTAAGTGTAGCTCGAATCCTTATAATAAAAACATCCTAGTATATTGAAGATACTGTATTTGTTACAAAATAAATTAATAAAAAGATTTTAGGGGGTTGGAGAAGAAAAATAAAACAAAAGAACACAAGTGAAGACGTTACCTTAAAATCAGGTATCTCTCTTTGATTTGAGCTCAAAGGCTTCCTTGGGAAGACATCAGCCCAATGTGAGGCTTCTAGGAGTAATAGAGGGATGTGGAGAGACAAAATGAGCAGGGTTTGGCTGAGCCAAAGTCTTGAGAGGTGTGGGTAAGGTGGTAGAGGTGGGGGCCTTTTATAAGAGAAGAGGAGGGGCACTCTTGGAATGTTACAAAATGTTACTTTATTTTCAAATGAGTTTTGGATTTTAAAGGTCCCTAATTGATGTATTTAAAGGATATTATGGTAAGGGTTCGAAATATACTCATCCAATAGGTCTTTGACAAGTGTATGTTGTAGTTTTAACATTATCTTTTGATTTTATTTAAATCCTTTATTAATGAGGTAACCACTGCATCATCATGATGTCATAAATAATTTCATTTATTTAATGTATAAAAATTATAAAAAAATATCATGAGTACGAAATCGTTTTAGATTTCTAATGAATATTTATAGTAAAAAATATGTCCTGTATAACCCCATTTAAAAATTGTTTTAGTAAAACAACTCATGCTTGTGTCATTTTTATTTTAACTTTAAACAAAAAGTTATTTATGTCATTTTCATACCAAAGTGGCTCTATGGGGTCCCCAGGTTGACCCATGGATTTTCTGGGTCTTCCATGACACATCCAATGTGGGTAGGACATGTGTCTAGGTCATTTCATATTATTAAAACACTATTTTTACCTTAAATTACACTAATTATCTTTAATCACGATTAAAAACATAAAAGTAACTATTCACCAAAAAATTATTTTAATCCCATTGAACAACATTTTACTCTTTAATGACAAGCATCTATGTCGGATTTTTGAAATTCAAAACACAGAGGTGGTAAATTTTCATTTAAATGAAAAATCAGTTTTTTAAGTACCACTTAGTGGTTTCACTATTCATCAAAAACTGATGTTTTCCATAAAAAACCAAAAATTCAGCCTAAGGTATATTTGATATTCCGAATTCAAAAATGATGTCTATTTTCCAAAATTAAAAACATATAAGTTACATTAATTAATTTAATAACTAATTCCCGTTGTCAGAGAAAATAGCTTGTTTTTATAAAACAATAATTATCAAAAGATTGACATTAGTTTAAGTCCAATTTCAAGATGAAATTAATTTCAACGACCACTATTGGATTAAATGGTAGAAATATATTCTAATTTCACCTTAAAACTAATTCAAAAGATAATGTAATATTATAAATAATTTAGACTAAAAAGAGGTTTTGAATTAAAATACAACATTTTTCACTATTCATTAAAAAAATGAACTTCATCGGAAAAATACCAAAAATTTACAAAAAGTAAATTTTGATGTCCTGATTCTAAAAAAGAATTTTATTTTGTCAAATATAACACATAAAATTGTCAAAAATTGGATTTAAAATAGGTTCTTCATCAAAAGGCGGTTAATCAACCTTTTAAAGAATATTAGAATGTTTACGCTTAAAATTGTATTCATTCGCATTTTTAATCCTCTAACATTTATTGTAAAAAGTAAAAATATTTGACAAAAATATATAATCATTTTATAGTTAGTTATGTTCATTCCTTCCATTACAATGGCTAGGCGTTAACTACAATTTAAAATTATATTATTTTATTATTAGAGTGCAACGTAAGATTTCAAAGAAACTCGTTCTTGCGTATTGGGTACGCCCTCGAGCATAGAATTCCCTTTAAAGTAATATTAATATTTTATTAAAAAATATGTATAAATATGAAAATGTCATATTTTTTATTTACCTGGGGTGTTACATCCTTCCCCCCTTTTAGTAATTGTTTCCTCGCAATTTTAAAATTGGGCTTGGAAGGTTCATTGAAAATCCCACATTGGAACAAGAGTCAATAAAACTATATCTTTAAAAGAATGGGAGGGAAGTACAAATGTCACCCGAGTTATCCCATAATACGATTACAAGTATGAAAATATGGATATGGAAGAAAAAGAAGGGACATGTTCTGATGGAGAGTGATATTAAACATGTCTAGGAGAAATATAACAACAAGAAAATCACAAACTTGTGATGGGTAAAACGGTACTTGATTCCCCAGTAGGAAAAATTAACAGACAACATTTTTGTTTTAAGTTACTTTTCATTGATGAATTTATTTATGAGCTTAACTAAAACATAAGGAAGCATACTTAATTGTCATGTTGACTTTCAACTTTTACTAGATTTCTTACACGAACTCATATTTTCTCCAAAGGACGAGTATTTCAGATGACTTGTTCTCATTAAGAGAGCTATAATCAACTTTTAGAGAATCAACTAATCCACAAAGAGAACTATATAATTCCAATGTCTTTAGAACATAACAAAAACTAAAACCAAAAAGGTTAGTATGAGATCAGATAATACACAAAAAGGATAATCCATTATAAAAAATTCTATACTTAATCTCCAAAATTTGTCTAACAAAACCCAAATTTCAAAAAATAACATTCAATAAACATATATCCATAACATTATACAAAGTAAACCAAACTAAGATTGAAGCCCAATTCTCTGAATGATTTAATCACATAGTATCCTAAGATAAATTTTAATATTTTTCTCCAAAATAACAGCAGTTACTCTTACAGTCTCATACTGAAAAGTAATTAACATAATAAAATATCTTCCATGATAGGCTAATAATTTCCATTGATTACCAGAAATCAACTTACTCTTAATTCATAAAATCATCTACCTAAAAAGAATCATTCAAACTAACCAGGGATTTCACGTAGTCCAGTGGTAGGCGATAAATACCAGTTCTACTTTGGTTGTGGGTTCGATTCCTGCAGCTTTGTCTGACGCGACGGGTTGTCACACGGTCTATGTGTTGTCCCTTTTCAAAAAATATATAATTTTATAACATTCCTCAAAAAGAGATAAATTCCTCAAAAATAACCATAACATATTTTAACCACAAAGGTTATCTGATAACTTCCATTTTGCAACCCAAAATGTATTAACCAGTAATTGCCTCCAATTCAAGGATCATATAAACCCAAATGGTACTTTATAACTATATCCACAAATGACAGGATAATTATTCCTTGAATAAAATTTTCATATATCAAACATTAGGGTGACTATAAAAAGTCTTCTAATGTAACCCCGTCATCAAAAGAGACTTAATACATCTAAGAATTTCACCATCCTAAAATCAACCATAACTCTTGAATCCCTTATATTATTACTTTTTACTCAATCAACATTCTTCATGATCCATTATCCATTCCTTTTCAACTTATTCTGAAATAATTCTTTCCTACAAACAAAATCATGAATCATATCCTATGATTCCAATAATAGGAAAACATATGTTAAGAAATAATCCATACCTTTCATTCTTCATTGTCAGTTTCTTCATCCTTAATCAGAATGGCATTAGGTATTTGTAAATGAATATTTGTACGATCTTGGTGACCCCATTCCCGAAACGTCTTCGTAGGACATGTGTTTTCATAATGACCATGCACACCACATTTAAAACATTCAATTGGTCCTTTAGAAAGAACTTCTTTCCCTTTCCTAGAGTCAACTAGATGCTTCCTTTTTCAATGGAAGGTTCTTGCTTTATGACCTTCATTTCCACATCTATAGCATCTTTCTGTCCCTTTGAAACATTTTCCTATGTGTTTCTTTCCACATATTTTACACATAGGTTTTTGAACAGACATACCTTTATGATTATTACCTGAACTTCCGTAGGGATTTTTTTCTCGCATATACTATGCCTTATAAAAATCACTATGTTTTAGGTGGACAATAATGTCTCTAGATAGTTTGTTGAGGATAACCACAAGTGTTCTCATTTCATCCCCCATATCATTCATTGTTTCTTTCATAAAACCGTCACATTTTTCTTCAAATCCACTGTTACTTTGGTTTCTGCTAGATCCATCCATTTTCTAAAACCAAAAAGGTCAGTGTCAGTATATCAGTAAAATCATCACATAAAAAAGAGGAATATAAACACCAAGATATACTTATCCAAGTTATCTCAAACTCATTCTGACTTTCAAATAAAACGATGACTCCATCTAATATACTAACAATTGTGGTTAGACACAACTTGTCACATTTTCTTAAACAAAACTCTAACCTCTAAAGTTATCTAAACCTCCCTCTGATACCAACTATAAGGCCTAAACCTTAATCCTTACTTAATCTTGAGTTATTACAAGATTACACACTGAGGATCTTTTCAGGTTTTGAGTTTTAGAGAATTATATCATAAAACATTCATTACATTCCAGATTTAAACAATGTGGTTACATAAAAGATAGTATTCATTTTTCCCAATCAACGGAAACATATTTAAAATAAAACATGGATTCTTTCTTGACACTTCCTTGACACTATCATCATATCATGTACCATTTCCTTGACCTGTGAAAAAATTTCAAAAACATGGAATGAGCATAAAAAGCTCAATAAGGGTTATAAAAAGTATGGAAAGGAAACATGAGTACGTATATACATAATAATGAAATCATAATTTACCCATAAAACATAAGCACTTTAACATACCTCATAAAATCATGAATAAATCATAGAAATCAAAAGACATAAAGGTAACTTGAGGCATTCATAACATTCTTACATAGGGAGTAACCCTCTTGGTTACATTTTGAATACCCATAATATTATATTCCCTAAATCTCTTCGGAGACACCTTAACGTTTAACACCTTCGCGTTACCCAATGCATTTGAGAGCTATATCGGGCTCACCCGCCCTTAGTTTATCACGGAACCACCCGTCTTCATAACAATTCCCAAGAACCATAACATAATCATAGAACATAACTTAAGCATAAATAAAGATAACGTTCCCACATTGCAATAACA
This sequence comes from Viscum album, assembly GCA_963277665.1. NCBI lineage: Eukaryota > Viridiplantae > Streptophyta > Magnoliopsida > Santalales > Viscaceae > Viscum > Viscum album. The sequence goes on from OY728156.1 coordinate 1,033,108,465, forward strand.
ATATAACATTTTAAAATATTGAAATAATGAATCCATTCTAAAAACCATTTTCAAAACCATTTAAAACATTTAATAAAGATATTTTTAAATCAAAGTGTCCAATACCACATTGAAGCTTTTATAATTTTAAACAATTAATATCCATATAAATAAATCCTTAAAACCATTTTTAAAACATGGATATTAATGAGAAATATTTACAAGAATAAATCATTAAAACATTTAAAACGATATTTTATTTAAAGGGTTTTTAACAAAATGAGAGACACTTGAATAGAATAATTGAGGAATAACATTTAATCAAAACTTTATAATATCATGAAAATAATGGGATTCATGATATAATATTCCAAAGGGAAGTATATACACCATATAAGAGTAAATTTGTGAATAACAACAGTGAAGTTTCAATGGAAATGTAAATTGAGATGAAATCCATTATAAAGATGGTATCCTTAAATTAAGGATAAATCAATCTCATAATTATGTGTGAAAAATATAAATACACCCAATATAAGTGGATATTAAGTGTAAAATAATCAAAGGTCATTCAAACATATTCAAATGATGACATATTCAATAACTACATGTTGAACCCAAAGAAATAAAAATTGGGTTAAGAAGTTCCCTTGACAGCCTAACAGCGTCACATCAAATTTTAGAAAAAGAGTTTATGAGAGAGATAAAGGGTATCTCATAAATTGGACATAAAATTTACGACAATAAGGATATATAAGAACATATCCCCACATAATAAGATGAAAATTAAAATACATAACAAAAGAAGTCTTTTAAAAAGAGGAGGGTGAAAGATTCCCTTACCGATTTGGGTAACTTTCGAAACGTACACCCCATGAAAGAAGGACTATACAACATTTATGTAAATACTAACAAACGAAAGTATGTTACATAAATATTAGAATAATGGAAAGTACATACACAACTCAAAAGGAAATATTGGCCAATGTAGCATGAATCTCACGAAAACACAAAGTGAGATAAAACCCCCTTACGAAATTTCGGCAGCCTAACGGCGCCAATTAAAACATCCAAAATGGATTGATGAGAGAATATAGGGTCTCCCATAATATGAACATAAAAAATAAATTAATAGTAATATAAAATAACATACCAATCATAAGAAATATGAGCTTAAAAGGAATGACATTAAAGAGTGTACTTAAAAAGAAAGAGAGGGGTTGGATCCCTTACCTCGAGTCCGACTTGACTAGATCGTTCTTTAACCTCCTGAATAATAAAATTGAGTTAATTTATACTTTTTTAAGAACATTTTTCAAGTTTATTATTCCTTTTATATCACTTACTACCATTCTATGAACACTATGTAATTATTTAAGTTAATAATGGTTGTTTTGTAGATCATTGCTACTTGAGTCAAAAATAAACTCTTTATAATTACAAGTTGTTCATGAGGTAAAATATATATTATATCCAGAATTATATTCATTATGTAGATATCAAATATATCATATATATACATTATATAGATGCATTTATAATATTACATAACATTTGGATGTAAGAAATGAAATGCACCGTTCATGGAGACGGTAAGCCATACGTACGCATGAACGCTGCATCCATTTCTATTTATTATTTAATGGAATTAAAACATAATGATATATAATATTATTATAATTACAGTATGGTATCATATATAATATCATTAAATAATACCTCATATGGTATTAACGAATCATATCACTTTGTGAGGGCGGTAGTCCGCACTTCCTAAAATGAAGATATCATGTTTAGCCATAATGGAAACCATAAAGGTATGCAATAAATGAAAAATACAGATGCTTAAGTAAGACATAATCATATTATATATCATATATAAATATAGTGACATATTAATGGCCACCTTTGAGGGTGTTAAAATAATATTGAACAATCATCATTTCGTGAGGCAGAAATTCACCATCCACAGAAACAGTATGTTCTTTAACCATTAGATATAGGTGTGTGTATGTGTAGCTCGAATCATTCTTATAAAAACATCCTAGTATATTTAATATACTTTAGTTGTTACAAAAGAAATGAATAAAAAGAGTTTAGGGGGTTGTATAAGCAAAATAAAACAAAATAACACAAGTGAAGACATTACCTTAAAATCGGGTATCTCTCTTTGATTTGAGCTAAAAGGCTTACTTGGGATGACTTATGCCAAAAGTGAGGCTTCTAGGAGTAAGAGAGGGATGTGTAGAGACAAAATAAGCATTGGTTGTACGATCCAAAGTCTTTATAGGTGTGGGTAAGGAGGTAGAGGTGGGTGTCTTTTATAAGAGGAGAGGAGGGGCACTCTTGGAAAGTAACAAAATGTTACGTTATTTTCGAATGAGTTTCGGATTTTAAAGGTCCCACATTGATTTATTTCGAGGATAAGGTGGTAAGGGTTCGAAATATACTCATCCAATAGGTCTTTGACAAGTGTAATTTATAGTTTTAACATTATCATTTCATTTTATTTAAATCCTTTATTAATGAGATAATCACTGCATCATCATGATGTCATAAATAATTTAATGTCTAAAAATTATAAAAAAATATAATGATATAGGAAATATTTTTAGATTTATAATTAATATTTATAGTAAAAAATATGACTTGTATAACCCCATTTAAAAATTGTTTTAGTAAAACATCTCCTACGCGATTGTGACATTTTTATTTTCACTTTAAATAAAAAGATATTAATGTCATTTCCTACCAAAGTGGATCTATGGGGTCCCCATGTTGACCCATGGATTTTATTGGTCGGCCATGACACATCCAATGCAGGTAGGACTTCTGTCTAGGTCATTTCATATTATTAAAACATTATTTTTACCTGAAATTACACTAATTACCTCTAATCGCGATTAAAAACTTAAAAGTTACTATTCACCAAAAAATTATTTTAACCCTATTAAACCACATTTTACTTCATAATGAAAACCATGTATGTCGGATTTTTGAAAATTAAAACACAGTGGTGGTAAAATTTCATTTAAACGAAAAATCATTTTTTTAAGTACCACTTAGTGGTTTCACTATTCATCAAAAACTGAAGTTTTCCAGAAAAATTCCAAAAATTCAGCCTAAGCTATATTTGATATTCCGAATTCAAAAATGATGTCTATTTTACACAATTAAAAACATATAAGTTACATTAATTAATTTAATAACTAATTCCCGTTGTCAGAGCAAATAGCGTGTTTTTATGAAACAATAAGTATCAAATGATTGACACTAGTTTAAGTCCAATTTCAAGATGAAATTAATTCCAACGACCACTATTGGATTAAATGGTAAAAATATATTATAATTTCACTTTAAAACCAATTCAAAAGATAATCTAATCATATATATAAATTACATTGAAAAGCGGTTTTGAATAAAAATACAACATTTTCACTATTCATTAAAAAATGAACTTTATCGGAAAAATACAACAAATTTACACAAAGTAAATTTTGATGTCCCGATTCTAAAGAAGAATTTTATTTTGTCAAATATAACACATAAAATTGTCAAAAAAGTGGATTTAAAAGAGGTTCGTCATCAAAAGGAGGTTAATCGACCTCTTAAAGAATATTAGAATGTTTATGCTTATAATTGGAATCATTCACATTTTTAATCCTCTAACATTTATTGTAAAAAGTAAAAATATTTGAAAAACATATATAATCATTTTGTAGTTAGTTCTGTTCATTCCCGCCATTACAACGGCTAGGCGTTAACTACAATTTAAAATAATATTATTTTATTATTAGAGTGCAACGTAAGATTTCAAAGAAACTTGTTGTTGCGTATTGGGTACGCCCTCGAGCATAGAATTTCCTTTAAAGTAATATTAATATTTTATTCAAAAATATAGATAAATATGAAAATTTCATATTCTTTATTTACCTTGGGTGTTACAATTCATTATCGATTTTCAATACATGGTTTTCTTTATTTAATACATTAATGCAATTAATTTAATGTTTAATTGCGTAAAATATGTTTTCCGTATAAACGAAAATACTTCATTTACAAATAGTTAAATAAAAGCATATTAATATTATCATGATACATAAATTATGTCATTAGTAACCATTGGTAAATAATAATAATATTTTAAAACATAAATCCTTTCTATTTGAAAAGAAAGGTGCTTATCACGATTGGCCAACACAACATACCTCACACCATTAACAACATTTAAATCAACCTCTCCACTAGAAATATTTTTGAACTCCATATGGTTACGAAATTTGGGTAATTATATGAGCACCAAGCGATATATCCAATACCCGATGTGTATATATTGAAATATTACACTCGACAATGAACATTCCATTACCTTACTTTTGCTTCTAGGTGTAGTTCGTCTTCTAGTGGCCTAGATTTCAACAAGAAAAACATTCTACATATTTTTCTTTACCTTTACTCTAGATCACTCTATTCTTGTATAGATAGTTATCATTATCATTACACTTTTTAATACTCTTAGGCCCCTTTTAATTATTCTTCCTTTTCTTGTTCACCATAAGGTTCAGATTTTTATATTTCTTAATTTCATTATTCACATGTAAAATTAAAGTTAGAAGTTTAAATAGACTATTATCATTAATGGTCATACTATAATTATCAATTAAACTAAATAAGTCCTTAGTCAATGCTTAATATATGATATTTTAATGAAACTCATCTATGAATTCAACCCCTAATTTGTATAAGCGTTCAATGTTTCCAATAATCAAGAATTCATGAGATTGAGCTGGTGTTGAACCTCTATGCATAGTTTTAAACAAATAACAAAATATATCATACATTTCTTGTCTCGCCTTCTCTTGATAGATATCCCAAATGTGATATATCCATGTATACATGATCAATATCCCCATGTTGCATCAAAAGACTATTGGTCATTGAAGATAGAATAAAAAATGAACATGTGCAGCATCATACATATATTTTTCACATTATTAGATATTTATTTATGAATAGCCTATTTACTAAGATATTTTGGAAAAGGATCTTCTTTGACATAATATTTCATTTCATGGAAAAAATAACATGTAATCTCCTTTTCCACTCATGAAACTTTGTAGAGGTGAGATGGATATCCTTCTCAAGTATGGATTGTAACGATATTTTTATAACATTTCAATGTTGTTTCTAAAAATAGGATAAGAATAATTTTAGCCAATTGTATGGTAACATTTACTCAAATAAATAAATATATATTTATTAGACTCCCACTATTTTATTTAAATCCAATATGCCTCACTATTGGTTTCATAATATTTGATTGCTGGGATATTCTAGGGGAAAGGATCCATATTCCCTTTATCATTACCCCCACATTGGTATTTTAAGAAACCTGAATTGTTTTATGTAGGAATTATAAAAGAGAGCTATATTAGATTACAGTTACGTTATCTGTTGAGTGGACTCCCCAATCCCAAAATCATTAAATTTTATTTCCTAAACTATTTCCTCTCAGATAATGTCACGACCCGTCCTCAGGGCCTGTGCCGTGACTACCCCAAGCCCGCCTTCCATAGGCCAGGGGCTGGCGACTAGCACCAAGGCGTAAATCCCGGAAAAAGGGAAGGCATTTCCTTTGAAAAGTAAACAAGCACCACAGAGTAAGCAAACGGAAAATTAAACACTAAGTAAAAACTGTACAAGCTGTGCTAAAAGTAAAAGGGGCCGGAAATACAAGCCCAACTGTAAAGTACAACTGAAAGGAAAAATAGCAACTGAAAAGAAAAGCCGCAGCATCGAGCAGTCCTCTGGAAGTCCCACCTGAAGGGTGGGTACAGATAGCCTCCACAGCTCCTCGGTCCAGCCGTCCACTCTGAGTGCGTCCCGCCCAGTGGTCCACCTCCAGGTACCGTCCTGCTCCGCAGGCCTCCACCTCGATCAGCGCTGCCCGTCGTCTGCAACCAACACCACGATGTGCGGGCATAGCCCGTGCAGGGGTGAGTATAAGATACTCAGTAGGGACCCTGAGACCCCCGAAGGTCTCCCGAAATCCACAAAAGATAATCCACAAAGGAAAGATACACTCACGAAGTAACAACCGACACTGCTTTGGTATATGCCCATACATATACCTAAGTCATCAATTCCCATTTGGCTCCAACGTCCGAGCCCAAGCACAACCCAGTCCACACAGGAATGAAAAAACGTATACCCACACAGGATAGCACAACACAATCCACAAAGGAGAGTAAACAGTAATCCACATAGGATAGCTCAACACAATCTACAATGGAGAGTAAACAGTAAATCCACACAGGATAGCTCAACACAATCCACAAAGGAGATTGACACAGGATTTAGCTCACACAGGTATACTTCTTCGGATGACGATAAAGATGATCACTGATCCATCTAAGTCGTCGGACCCACAGAGGATCGATAGGTAACTAACCCCCGCAAAGACCCACACAGGATCGGGCCCACACAGGACCTGTAGGCGCTGGCTCACACAGAACCGTTGAGCGCTGACCCACACAAGATCAGACCCACACAGGATCGGGCCCACACATGACCTGTAGCACTGATCCATGTAGGATCGCAGTGTGCTGTAGTCATCGCAGTCCACTGAGGATCTCTGCACAGTCGTCGTCACAGTCCACTGAGGATCTCTGCACAGGCGTCGGCCCAGTCCACTGAGGATCTCTGCACAGCCGTCACCGCAGTCCACTGATGATCTCTGTATGGTCGTCGTCGCAGTAGCAGTCGCAGCCAGCTCTAGGGTTCCCACCCATATCAAGCTCGTTCGGGAGGGTCCGCTCCATGAGCCGAGAGGCTGATACATCAACTGACACAAATTCCGAAGTTGATGTATCCAAAAGTTCCGTATTGTCAACAGGAACTCAATGTCGCAGACGGCGCGTCAATCGGACGCCCAATCTGAGAGTTATTGGCTTTTTCGTCCTAGGGGCCCGGTTGGTTTTTAAGGCAAAACCAACCCGACCGTCCTCCACCTGTGTCCAAACCTTGGGCAGAGTGAGCCAAAATATCCGAATCACTTAGAGGAATTAAATGATGTCAACGACACGTCAATCGGACGTTCGTAGCTCAAGATATGAGCGTTTCCGCTCTGAGGGCCCGATTGGTTTCGTGTACGAACCAACCTGGCCGAACTCAAAGTATTTTGAAACCTTGAGTGCGATATACCGAAACGACCATCTCGATCCAAGGATCGCGTTTCCGCTGATGGCGCGTCGTTTGGAGGCCCGTAGCTCATGTTACGGGCATTTGACTGAAAACGGTCCGAAGACGGGGGGGTCTGGGCCCGGGCTGACCTGGCCCGACCCCCCCCCCCCCCCCCCCCCGGGGTCGGCCGAGCCGGGTCGAACTGACTCGGTCCAACCCGGTCGAACCCGGTCTGGTCCGGCCAGGGCGCGGCCCGGCCGGTCGGACCGGCCTGGCTCGGCTCGGTCGAGCGACCGAGTGCGGCACCCGCGGGGCGCCGCCCTCGCGGGTTGAGGAAGCCGCGACCCCGCGTGGGCCGCGCTGGAGAACCGCGGACGCGGCTTCAGCCGCGGCGGTCTCGTCCGGCGGAGCGCCGGGGCGCCGCCGGAATCTTCTGCGGGCCACCGGAGTTGCTCCGGCGGTCCGTTTTTCTTCTCGTCTGCGCCGGTGCTCCTCCCGGGATCCGTTTTTCACTGCGGAATCAACAAACTTCCCTTGCGTCACGATTTTCAGTCACCCGCCAAATCCTCCCTACCACGAAGAACGACAGAGGGTTGTCGGGCCGTGTTCGTTTGGCCCGCACCCTCCGCGTTAGAAAAAAGAACGGGAGAAAATAAATCAACACATGAAACAACAATATTAATAAAATAAAATTATTCATTTGCAACCGGCTCTTTAATTTTAAAGAAATGTTCACGGGAAAAAGGGAATTTCCAAAACAAAAATCCCTACCTCGTCAAGTCATCATCCGTGGGTTCTTCGCGGAAATTGATCGCTATGGAAGGAGGTGATCGTCGTGTCGTGGAAGGCGTCGCGTCGTCGCGGAAGGGCGTCGCGTCGTCGCGGAATCCGGCGTTGCGTCGACAAACTCAACGGACCAAGAAACAACAGATTTAATTATAAATAATTAAATCTGTGTTTTGTTAAAAAAACCACAGAGGAGATTAAAAAGAAACCCTAGACCTCTTACCTCAAGCAGTTGGTGATCAGAGATTGGGGCGGGGAAGAACGTCTCGGATGAAGCGTCGTCAAACTCTGAGGGTGATGACATTCTTCGCGTTCTTCATGTTCTTCGCGAAGGAGGATGAAGGCTCAAGAATTCTGTCAAAGCCTCTCAAGGTGTAATCCTACAAATGTTATGTTGGTCTTATTTTATTATTATGCCAACAAACGAAAAAGTGGTAAGTAACGACCCATCAATTCGCATAATTAATTCAACGAAAGAAACCTCCCATTTAATTCAAGAAATAAACCACCCAATTAAATGGTTCGTTAAGATTTTAAGAAAACGCGTCAGTTGACTTTCATATTGACGGGTTTTCACGGGTGCGTTACTTAGCGGAAAAGAAACGGCGGGGCTCGTGCGGGCCCCACCTCACAAATTTCCTACCAAGGGGGTAGGATATTTCTGGATAGCATCATATCTGGATCAACTCATCTTAAGCCGCCTTTAAGTGGCTTCAAGTGGCTTCCAAGTGGCTTAAGTGAAATAAAATAAAGTTTGTCGAACAATTTATTTTATTTCTTAACTTTAAGCCCGAAAATTAAAAACCACACCCGAGCAAACGCAACTCCGGAAGAGGCGTTTCTAAGCAAATACCGGCGCTGCAATTTCATCGGTGACCTCAGAATTCGATTCCGGGCACCGGTTCAAAAGATAGAAAACCCCGCTCGTCCGTTCACTGAACGTACCCGAGCCAAACTTCGGAAAATGATTTCGGGCACACCTGGCCTCGGAATTAGGTGCCGTCAGAGACTGCGTTCTTGTAAAATTCCAAAGAAAATTAAGAAAAAAAAATTTCCTTGAAATTTATGGGTCTATACAGATAATTTAAGTTATAATTTTGAATTCAACCATTGTTGTGAACTATGTAATGTAAATCCAAGATTTCATGTCCTAATTCCATGAATATTGAATGCACCCAAATCATGGTTGGTCATGCACTCTAAAGTATAGTTCAATTCTAATTGAAGTGGTGGAAGGCGATACAAACATAATATATATTTTTGAGGGATTTTTACCTTTTATGTGTAAATTTAAATTTATTATTCTTATCATTGTCTTATTAATATTAATTTGAATCACATAACTGATTAACCATATCTTAGATAATATTTATGAATATTCCAAATTTTTTTAGTTCTATATTGCATTAATGTTAATTTAATTTATCCATGTTATCATGATAAAACAACCCTAATGAAATAACCCAAAAACATGACAAAAATAAAATATTAATGTGGTATGATAACGAGATTTTATTAATGGTTAATTTATCTAGTAGTTTAAAAAATAACCAATGAAAAAGGTGGAAACACCTTGAACAAATCAAGGTTCGTTTTGCAGTTATCCACCTATAAAATAATGTTTCTCTCTTGGAGTGCTTTCACCTCAGCTCCCAACATGAACAACCTCCACTGTTTTGGGAGCTGCATCCATTAAATATGATTTTACTCATACACATTTTTTTTTTGAAAAGGGTGTACATAAATAAAACCATGGGAACACTTACACATACATAGTAAGAGGATAGAATGAATTCATTCCATCAAATTATATTGATAATTAATTAGATTAAATCAATCACATATAGTGGTATGTTCAGTTTTCATGGTCATGCACATGCATGAACCAAAATTATGAATTTAAAAAAACTAGAATTCTATTAATAATCATTCATATTTATGAGAAAAAGTGCTCTAATCAATTAATTATCCTCATTAATTAATAAATTATTTTATCTTAATTCACATCGGAGTTTCATTGAGATTCTCATCAATCATAATTTTAATAAAATTAAATTAATTTATTTGAAATTAATAATATACATAAGTTTATCATTGGGGAACATGTTGAATACCTATCAAAATATACCAAACATGAATTATACTCATATACAGTTTACTCTTGTGACATTTGGAATTCCTGGCTTATCACATACATTCATGAAATCTACTATGAACTTAATGATTACATAAATTACATGTTTTTTTCATATTTTATGCTTTAATGAATCTAGAGTAAAAACAATAATATGGATCATGCATGATTTAAAAACTGAGCATTATGTTGATATTAAATAAATATCTAAGTATATATATTAAAACCCATCACATAAAATGTCTTATCATCTTAATGACCATACACTAGAACTTGTTAATAAGGATAACACACTATAAAAACTAAATTTTATATATAAGTAATTTGGTATATGTAGATGATGTGTACATGGTAACTACATAGTGTGTACATCTCTCACAATCTATTCTAGGAACACGCCTAGGAATACATCATGTAAACAGTTCCATGGGGAATTATAGTACAATGCATGTATAAGGGACTACATCATATATGGTCTCCAGTTTACCTGATCAAAAATAATGTAGGCTATGTATGGTAATATAGGGCTCATATGTGACTTTGAATAAAATCAGGTAGTGTACATGGGCTGCACACTGTGTACTCCATCTAAACCTGAGTAAGGATATCCCAGTAAACACGTGTTGTGAGAAATAAATACACTGCATGTTATCAATTTAACTAGTTTTAATCAATATCAAAACTAATTCCTAATTAATTATGCAAAATAACATGGCATGTAATACGGGTTTCATAGTGTGTACATTTTCCTTATCTATCTAGAATACACGACACTTCCAGATGAGTTCTCTAATTTTATTAAATTCACAATATTAATCATTTTGATTGTCTCTAAAAAAATTAAAGACGAAGTTAAAAGTCCCACAATTCGGGTTAAAAAATGAATAAACATGAATTCATTTTTAATTTATAACTGTAAGAATCAATAAATGTTTTTTAAATAACTATAATTAATTTTGTGACCGCTCTGATATCATTAGTAGTTTTTGCATACATTAGAAGTGTGTGATGGGTCCTCTCTAACATTTATTTCATTCATGATCTTTGATCAATCTAAGATCTACCCAATGATAAATGACATGATCATTGGAATTGAATAAACAAAAAATGATGATAGTTAAAAAATAGAACCCGAGGGTGGATAATCACATATTATCTATTATTAATTTATTTAATTAAATAACAACTATTATTGAATTTTTTTATTTATCGATGGATCCGACATTATATATGCACTAAAACATCATTTTGATGTATGAATCAATAGTATATTCCACATTATGGTGTTCCATAAATATCCAATTATTTCCTTAAGAATATATGGGCCACAACATAGAATATCATATCAATTCTGTCTTCATTCTTTGATTGCAAGGAGAACTGCTTCTAAAGCATTCTCCTGGATCACTATTGACATGATAGTGGGATGTGGAAGAAGATCTCTCTCCATTCATGAGTGTGTTATTGAATAAGGTAGCTCTCTTTATATTGAGAGGATTTAGTAAATCTGTTGTTCACAATGAAATAAAAAAGAATTGTCTATATGAGAAGATTATACAATTAGCCTTATCTATCACAAGGGATAGAAAAAATTAATTGAACATGTTCCCCTTATTATTTATTTAATCTCTTGTGGGACCGCATTTCTATAATAATAATAATCATCATATTTCTCAATATGTTCTTAACTTGTGAATTGAAATTATATATTATTTATTAAAGTTATATTCAATATATGTTATTTCATATAAGACAATTAACCCTATCCACCATTACTCCATATTATTTATATGACCTTGAATAGTGAATAATTATTTATTAAACAAATATAAATTCATTATTTATAAATAAATGAAAAATATCATATTAATTAAATTGAAAATAAATATATATAAAATAGTCAGGTTAGATAATATTATCTTGAATTACTTGTGACAGAATATATGCTATCATGAAAACATGATTAATTATTAAACAACATGGAGGAATAATATTTGTTCAAAATTTTGAATAATAAATAATAATATCTGTTATTTAGCTGAGATTATGGATACAATTAGTTTTTGACCCTATGGGCCTCATTCATAGGGGCAATAGGTGATCTAGTCTTAATCCATTATTATCGTCTACCAAAATTCCGTATACCTCATAGAGAAAAATTTTAAATCCATAATGAAATAGTACCTCATAAGAATGCATATCGTGTAATATAATCTCTTACCATGATATCTATAATAAACCATTATTCATGCTGGTGTCATCAACCTATGTTCTCATGTCACATTCTTTGGATTCATATAAATTGAGGATTCCAATATGACACCATGAACATGGATTTATTTAGGAAATATCGTTCCCATCAAATAAAATGAGATATAATCATTCATTAAAGACCATAAAAGACAAATCCATTCTTTCATTTTTATTTAACTCAATATTTCATGCGATTCACCATACTTATCATACCTCTACAAGAACATCTATCATCATTGATTTCCTCAATACATCGAAGTATTTGACTCATCATACTCATTAATTACAGTATCAATGTATATAGATCAATACACATGTCTTCAAATAATAACATGTTATAAAAAATATAAATATGGATTTCCTACTAGTAGGTCTCATTCTCATAATATCATAAAATAGATATTAACAAGGATGCACACTATGAGATGGTACCTCAATGTTATTTGAGTCTCCACCCCTAATAACCTGTATCATTTTTATCCCTAAACTGATATCACCTAGATATAGAAAATATTCTTATGAATAGTCTTTTAGAACTTCTAGGTTATCATCATAATAAAGAAACTACTATGACCATTCAGTGAGACATCTACTCTAAAGACATTATCATATTCAATGTTATGAAGATGAAAATAATGATGTGATAGGTAGCTTATTAATATTAAAAACTAATAATACATGTTATAATAATGTATCTATAAGTTGACTCAGGGAAAACAAATAAAATATTTTTTACATCTATTTGTGCCACTTTTAAGGTGTGCATTAGCTTGGCCTTTATGATGTTATGTTCATTAATTATATGAATAAATTTTTAACAAATATTATGTATATTGTATCACTTGACCTCTCTATGGTAACTGTATCACTATGATAAATGAAAATAAATTATAAATTGATAGAATATTATATGTATCACTTAGGATAGTTAAAATTAATTTAAATGGTAATTAGATGAATTTAAATATATTTCATTGTATAGATTATGAATGGTAAAATAATCATCCTAAAAATTTAACATGTAATGAAATAATAAATGGTTGAGTGTCCAAAATTCCCTTCTAACCTATTATTAAAGAAAATTGAATGAGCCTACTGAATTATTAAAATGCATGAGTATTAGATAACCTTAATTAATTAAAAAATTCTTTATAAAGTTCCAATTTCATATGGAACTTAGTATCTTTAAAATTATTTTTTAGAGTTGATATAGCCATGTATTTTGTAGGGAATTCCTTGAGAACTCATAAAATTTCATTATGATTCACTGACATGGTTGGGAATGGTGATTTACACCATGGAACTTGGACATTATGTAAAAATTGATGTGCGGTATGACGTCATTGGATCCCTTCACCATCTTCTAGATACTAGGATTCCGTGGATATAATGCTTCGATCCAAAATGATATATTTGGCTATGTGGATCCATGGATTCAACCCTTGGGGCCATGTATTCCATAACCAATTTTACCATGGATTGGATCCTAGGAATCAGTTTAAACTATTTACTACAGAATACCTTTCCCAATGACACTTGGATTACACTCATACCCCTTATAGCTTGGTTTCGTGTAGATATAGTGTTCACTTCACCATAGAGGACATGGATTCCATAGTTATTACCTTCAATATACATTCATTATTATATACATTTGAGGATTAATTATTACAAATGGTAAATTTTTTCAATATTATTATTTTGTAACAATATCAATAGTGGTTTTACTTAAGTGACTTATTTATATAAACCAAACTCATATAAATTAATTAAAATTTTATATGTAGAGAGACATTTCTAGCTAATGTTGAAGAAGGAATCATTTATCATTATAACATTTCATTACATTTATATATACTTTCACAATTTCATACCTAATATTTATAGACTAGTTGGTATATACATCATTGGTGGTGGCCAGCTCAGTTTGATCTCACAACCTTTCTGGGATACCATTAAAACCTGGGACAATTATATGTATATAGGTACTAAGATGGAGAAGTATCAATGTTTAGAATCATTATAAATCCTTATTTCATTAAGATGGATCTCGGTAAAAGATGAATGATCTATTTATTAGGATATTTGACAGTTTTTATCATCCATTTGATTCTTTTTAATAGCATGTATTTCCTTCTTTCATGTATATATTTTTTGAAAAATTATAAAGAAATTAAATAAATGTTCATAATTATTTATATTATATAGTAACATATTTGAGTTTTATTATCAATTTATTAGAAATATATTTTTTCTTTCACAATGACTTGTTCCTGGGATTATGCTTATAGTGTTTGTTTTTGTTTTTCCCCATGTTAATATATTATTAAACTATTAATTTATAAGTACTTATCTACTATTTTATGCTCTAATGTGAGGTAGTAATCCCCTATAGACTCATCATAGGACCTTGTTACTACCCGAAAGACTCTGGCATAAGGGAACATGCATGTGGACATGCGACCAACCAGGATCATGGAACCTTTTGTTGGAACTTATGTCTAAGACATCACCACTAAATGTTTCTTTACTCAATTTACTTTTTTGGGTTATGGCTCTTATTTATTGATTTTTCAACCATTATTATATGTGAATTTATATATAAATTGTTTTATTAGGTATTTTCAGTTTTTTTTACTTATAATTTTTACATATACTCTTGCTTCTAATTATTTCTCAATTAAATTAGATAATCGATATAATGGTAGCTAATATCAAATTTTGATTTTGGGGACATATGACATGTTATACACCTTCCATTCTTTTTGAGGATTATATACATCTGATTAACAGGATATATCATGAATCTTCAAATGATAATTATTTATAAACTATCATTATATGTTATTATTTCATGGGGATTTGGATTTCAGTGTTTTCAACTTGAAAAAGGCTTTATGATACAATTTCCTTTTTTATCATTTTTTATTATGTTTGAATTTTCCATTGTAAAAAATTAATTGATAATTTTATAATAAATATAATTTGGTTTTATTCAAATTTTGTGATTTTTGAAATTTTCATTAATAGTACAACATCAAACTTCTTGGTACTTAACAAAATTTAATAAAACGATTTTATAAAAATCCTATTTAATTTATCCAATCAATGGAAAATTCAATCTCTCATATCCATGTTTCCTATAATATTTAGATGATTATTTTTCAAAAAATAAATTATTTTTTCAATATATAATCCATGTTAAGTGATGTTATTTTAAATGGATATAAAAGAAAATTTCTCACATTTTTTATATCGGTCACTTTTGGGAATATTTAAAAATGTTTGAAAATATTTTTAATTTTTAACATTAACATAATGATTAGATATTTTCATCATCATTAAAGTTATTTAAAAAAATGAAATTATTATATTTTAAAAGTTATTTTCAATGAAAAGTATTTTCCTAATATTTTGTGAGTTTTTAGTGGTTAAAAATGATTTTACAAATGAAAATTTTACATTCCTCGTGAATATTGTTATTGAAATTTTAATGGTATTTCTGTTAATCAAGGTAAAAAAACTATTATTTTCATACAACCCACTAGGTTAATTCATTATTTATAACATTGTTATTCTTTAACTATATGTATTGCAAGGTTGACATGGATCCCATTTCTTTTCCACATGAGAATTAAGATATGAAAGTAAAATGATAATTGTAATCTCAAAATGTTTATAATTTTAAAATTTTCTTTCATGAATAGAATTAGTAAAATATTAATGATTATGGGAGATCCAAATAATACTTTTATGATGGGTGTTCTCAAAGAAAATTTAGTGAGTCTGATATAGCTTATACAATGGGTGCACCAAGATAGTTCCAGGTCATCTCAATGTAACATATAAGATTGGTGGACCAAGAATGATCATGGTGAGTTCCATATTTCATATATGATTGGATCACCCATATAGTTCTCTTGTTCACAAGATAATTCTTCATTTTACTAGAGGAAATAATTCTATACTTATTAGAGGGTTTTTCATATGGCTTTACTAGCACTTTATTTATTTCTAACAAGAGTTTATAATGGGTTATAAAGATAATGTTCCAAGATACTAGTATGTTTTGTTTATTTATACTAGATGTTTTAAATTTTTCAATTGATCAATATTGTAATTACATGGGCCATTAATTGTTTACTTTCATTTATCCATCCACTGTAAAAAAATTTTTTCTCTCCACATATGTATTGATAATGTTAGATGGGTATGACTTCTCTTTTTTTATGTACATTCATGTTGATTTTTTCATCAAAAACTTATGATAATATTTTATGATTTTTGAAATTCAAATTTTAATCGCTATGTTTTCTAATAAAAATAATTTGAGACTGCCCTTATAATGTTTCCTTTTCTCCATATTACCAAAAATGATTTCAAATTATTTAATATAATGAGGGGTTCATATGGATTTTGATAATGACTTAATGTGAAATACAAAAAGCTTGGATATGATGGATAAATTCTTATTTAAGGGAATTGTTAATGTTTCTATAATACTTTTTCCTAATTCTCTAAAATTTAAAACCTAAAAGATCTCTGTGTAAGTAAGTGATCCAATATTTCCTTTGATTTTCAATGATTTGGATTTTGAAAATTATATTTTCTTTATTTGGTATCAAAGACATAAATAAAATGATTAAGAATCTTAAAATTGATCTAGGAATTTGAGTTGGGGGGTTTTAATAGATAATTACCAAACAATATAAATTATTTTTCTATTCTAAATTTTTTAAAATTTTTTGGTTAATTTTTTTTCAAAAAGTATCATAAGATATAAGGACGAATGAATATATGTATGGGAAAAATTGGTTATATTTTTCGATATATCAAATTTAGTGTAATAGTATATAAATATTGATGAAAATTTTATTATTTTAATTTTTTAAGGTTTTTTTATTATTGGATATAACACAAAATATAGCTCATAAAAGAATAGTGGTCAGATGTAAATGGATGTTCTATTTTCCTTCATAGGAAATGATCGATCTAGAGTTTAGATTATTGAAATCATAAATGCATCCAAAATGTTTTGGAAATTTATATTGAATTATTTCAATAATTATAGGGTGGGTGTCATATATTTTTATTATAAAAATATTTCATGGTAATAACATCATTATAGAATGAAAAGATTAGTTGCTATGGATTGAGGATACAAAATTATTTGGGGAGAAAAGTACTGAGTAACAATTTATAGACCATCAGGTAATTTTATTAATTGGTCCATTTAATCATGATTAATATGAATTCTTGTTTATTAAAAAGAAATTATGAAATTATAATTATACAAGGAAAGAAAAAAATGGATAATATTTCCAAATAAATAATGAATAAAATATATTATTTTTCATTAAAAATTTATAGAATGGTCTATTTAATAAGTGAATTGATCTAATGATAATAATATCAATGATGTAATTGGTAAACCATGAATCATAAAAATATCCTTAACTTCTTAAAATTATTAATATTATAGTTATAGAATTTTCCATGAATGAATTAAAGAATAACCAAAATACAAAATAAAAAAAATCCAATGGGATTGCTTGAGTTTGATCGTATTGATCTGTGTAAAAAAATAAATCAAATTTAAATATATATTGTAATGGATTTGGTGATTTTTAGTTGTTATTATTGATTTATTTATCTAATTATATTTATTATGTCATCCTAGTATAGAAATCTCAAATAGTGATCCAACATGTGGTACTATAGGATCTAAAGGACGCATCCCCATATTCAAAGGCTTATGCTAAATAATGAGGGTATGATGAAACATGTGTAAAGAATATACCCTCTAGTATCATCAAAAAATTAATATATAATAACATATGATCAATTTAATCTATAAAATCATAGTGTAATATAAGGTATTATAGTGCAACACCTGACACTTTACATTGGTTGGTAAACATCATACCCTGAGAAATCATGAAATACACACTCAAAAGAGCCAGTATTTGAGAATTTATTTAAATTTTAGGTATTATAAACTAAATATTACCCTAATTATTTAATTTATTAATTAATTATTACAAAAATATTCTTATTATGAATTGTTGATTTCATTCTGAAAGGTTCATTTTTTATAGAAAAAACATGGTTTCAATGAAACATTCAATTTCTATGACTTTATATTTATATAATAATTTCTAATTAGTTCTTAAAACATTTAATGTAATATAATGGGAATTTATTTAATAAAAATATAAATTTTTAAATTTTCAAGAATGTAAAAATACTATATCCAATGTTTTTACAACATAATCAAATGTTTCTTCAATAAAAACCCTATTTTTATCCTTTATTCTAATCACCTATTTTCATTGGAAATTTTTGATATTACCTTTATAGTCTCATTTAATATATTTATTTTAAAATTTATCAATTTATTTCCATAAAATTATAGTTCAAAATATTTTATCTTATATATTGATTTTATGAAGAAAAAAATATTTCACTAAAAGTCATTTTTATATGATTATGTATGTCTATTCTAAAATAACCTTTTTGAAATTTAGAATTACTATTTGGAAAAAATTATTTTCTAATTCTACATTATATTTAAAATTTTTGATAAATTTTTAATCTAAATTTTTTTTCATAGAATTAATTAGTAATCCCATTAATTAATTAATAAGTTAAAATTTAATTGGTTAAAAAGAAAAAATGATAAAAAATTAAATATTTCCTCCAAAATGAGTTTTTTTAGTTGTTTTTAACCCATTTTCCATTTATTCTACTCATATTTTGATTTTATGTCCTTTGAAACATGAAAATTAACATTACACATTTGAAATTGTAAGGGGTGCTCCCAAAACTTCCCTTCCCATCACATAGAAAAATCCTACATCATCACCACTTTAATACCCTACTATAATTCTAATATCTTTTTGAAATTACATCATTTTTTTGCTTCATAAATCCCCTCCCACATTCATAATATTTTAGATATCATAAATTATACAAATTCATTGACTTCTAAAGAGACTTCCATGGGAAATTTCTGTCCCTGATGTTAGTATTATCAACTAATTAGTTTTCTACTTCATTATATTCTTCCAAATTTAATCCTAGACACATTAATATGATGATATTTCTATCATTTATGTACTATTATATTACAATATTAAGGTACATATCATTATTTATTCTTATACCCCATTCATTAAGAAAAATAAAAATGTTTTTTGTGCTTTACAGGGACCACCGCTGACACAATATAACATAACCACCTTATAGGATTTGATATAATTATGGTATGATATTTTATGACATAAATAAGGTTATTATTTGAAAAATAAGATAACCTATTAATGATATGCCCAGAAAATATCATTTTATATTTTATTGTTTCAAATAAGCATACTAAAAATACATTTTTTTGAAATGATCTGATATTTTTATTGGCATTACCGAGCCATATAATTCATTACAATTATGAAATATCACAATTATAAACACTAAATAATAACATTAATAATATTTTATAATTATTATATAATAAAACTACCTCATAAACATTCATATAATGAGGGTATTCTCATGTTTTGGTTGGTTTAACTAACTTCTTGATCAATACAATGCATTTCTATCATAATTGAAAAATGAATAGTTATTTATTCTGAAAATAACATAAAAATTTGGAATATTGTATTTTTTTTGTTTATTGAGAAATTGTATCAACATCTAATTAATTATTTATAGGAACACAATTTTTCATTAAAAATTATTAAAAAATGATAATTAACTAATTTATATTCGAGGATATGTTCTAAAACACTCAATGAAGGAATTTTAAGAATAATAAATTGTTTTCAAATATCACTAATATTAACTTCAATTAACAATTAAACATTAATAATGAACTTTTTATGAATAATTAATAGGAACACCACTATTATAAAACCATTAAAAATAATCAAAACTATAAACCCTGATGTGTAAAATCAGAAGAATTCATGTAGAGAATGACTATTTGTGAATATTTTGAATGAAAATGTATTTGATTAAGGTTCTTAATAATGTTATTTAGATATATATGTTTATTATATATGTGGTTAATGTACATTTTTTGATTTTATTATAAGAGCTCAGTGTTTAACATCTCCAATTTTTTCTCATTTAAATATATTTTTTATTTTGAAAACAAACTTATTTATTGGTTATAGATATATAACCTATGTGATATTTTATTCATTGAAATTACTTTATTAAATTAATTTTATAAAAAAATTCAGGTTCAATTATTCAAATATTTATTTTTAATTTATACCAAATTCATATTGTGGGTTTTCAACCTCAATTTTCATTATTTGGGACACATGTTATAATCAATACATATTTTTTTAAGGTGAAAAAATATAAATTGGAATAAAATTTCAATCCAACTCATGTAATTTAAGTGAATTAAAACTTTATATTTTTATCTCCCTCTACTATTTTTTATTCAATATTTACCTTCTATCTAATGTAAAATACATCCAATGCATTGGAAATGTAAATATGTTTGTAATTTCTTATGAAATATTACAATATCTGGATAATAAAAAGTGGATGCAGTTGTCGAACATATGTACTTAGGGGTAATAATACTAAAAATTAATTGTTTATAATTTACTATATCATCACCCTAATCCATTACAAGTGGTCCCAATATGTCACAAATAGTAAAATAGTCCTCTGTATCTGATATGGGATATTCACATGCTCATAATGAATCATAAAGAATAAAAATTATACCATATCCATGGTCTTCATCTAATGAAATATATTGTTTCTAATTGTTATCTTCCATGGATATCCAAATACATTTTATAACATATCCTCTATAATTTTTTTGATAATGTTACTCTTTATTACATTGATGGTTCCACAATGATTTTATGTATAATAAGAGATGTTCTTCTTAACATCCACATTATGAAATGATATGTTGAAGTATTTAATTTACGTATTTCTCATTATACAGATAACCAAGTTTAATTAAGTATGTTGTTTTTTAGTAAATGGTATTAATATTAATGAAGAAAGGTATGGTTAATTCAATGTACATAACCTGGTGATAGGTGGGTTCTATAATTAAATAATCCCTCAATGAATGTATAGGTCTCATATGAAAAAAACATGATGGGATTTTTTTCACAAATCATCTTATAACAGTATACGTGTCTTTTCATAAGCACATGGAAACATGTTATGATGTAAAAATATATACATTCTTTACGAACTAGATCAATTATTTTTGGAATCAATGTTTTCATTTTTTTAGGGATATATTATGACTTTAGTTTCAGTTTACTATGTAATTTTATGATCATTTATTATTTCAATATCACTTATTCCTTGTTTATGTCATTAAAGCTTCCACTGTTTTTAAATCGTTACAAAGAATCACATCACCATTTTTCTATTCTATAGGGATCCTTAAATAGAACTCTGTTTAATTTTTAGGGATATTACGTAAGGGGTGATCGTGTCCTAACAATATGTTCTTATTGTATATAAATTTCTAAAATGTTTTGTACATACAAATCTTGCCATATTAGGTTAATAAACATTTCAATAATTATAAAATTATTTTACACTGTTCCAATAATTTAATATGACTAATATATCTTGGTGTTTTTTTCACGATGTCACATATTGTAGAAATAATAACAAAATAATAAAAAAATCAAGAAAGAAAAAATTGGACAGATGTAGATTAAAAATTCACACAATATGTCTGTGATCATGAAATGATCAATAAAAAACTATGTATAAAAAATTTAAAGTCAATGATAACTAGAAAAAACCACTACCCTATACATACCCACAAAAATATATCTACAACCATTCTAAGAATTTCCAACTCATTAACCTATATAAAAAAACCACCCATCCATCCAAAAAACTATAATACATTCACACACACAAATGTTATCATACCAGGCATGATAATAAGATCAGTTGAACACTATTAGATGTTTCCCAAATAAAAACATCTATACAAGTGAATGCATTTACTTAATTGAATTTAATATTAAAAAATGACAAGAACCATCCCAATGGGGCCTGTGTCGTGACTATGACAATCCCACCTCCAATATGATAGGGGTTAGTGAGTATTGTTGAGTAGGCATGTCACTAAAATGGGAATCCATAGATTAAGGTACCAATTAACGTGCACACAAATAAAATCCCATTGAAATATTAAATTTAAAAAACCAAATAACCTACAAATTCCTAAATCTAAATCACATTGTATGAGTACAACATCATGTACTATAAAAAGGAGAAATAAAATACCACCTGATAGAGTCTGAAGAAGAAATCCCGTAGAAATATATTGATGGGTAATATTATCTTGGAAATCTCCTGAATACACCTTGAACTATCTTGTTACCTAATCTCCACCTTGTCCACGTCTATATAGAACTCCATAATAATGTCAATCGTTTGAATAAGATAACACTTGTTCTAGAAAATCGCATGAATGAATTTGAATAACGATACCCAGCCAGAATTCTCAAAATCACTAACCATATAATATCATGAATATCAATAATATGAAAATATATTTATTCCTAGAAAAAATATAACTATATTATTTAGATATATTCAAGGACACATTGTCCCAATGTAAAGAATCAACATTTTTTCTAGTATAGGAATCCTACTTGAATCTCTCACATTGAACTAGTCCAAGAAAATATTCTCCCCGATTAAAATAAAACTGATGGTGTTCATCCAATATGTATTTCTCATTAGGAAACTCCATAATAACTATACACTAGATGAAATGAGAGAAAAAAATATAGATGATTATCACACCAAAGGCTATAGTGTATACCAACAACTCAATCAGAAATAACCCACATAGTATAGGATTTAACTCCATGTAGTCTTGGTCACTATGATTCCATGGAATGCACCTTGGCCAAATAAGATGATTGGGGATCACAGATTTGTCCTCATGGAATTATTTCAACAACTCTATCCAAGAAGTTCCACAGAAGAGATCCCCATTATAAGTGTTGGATTTGATTCAATAAAAACCCCTTGGGATTCAAGCATGGGGAATATATATATGAATCCTTTCCCATATGAAGTGAATAAGGTCTATAAATCTTCTTGGAAGGTGTAAATAGAGTGTACAGGTAGTACATGGCTTGTCCCTTTTCCACTAGGTCCTACCCGTGTATAACGACACATTCTTCTTTCCATGTTTGGGCTTGTGTACTTGATTTTTATGATCCATTTCACCCATGGTTATGTCCCCATCTTATTGTTCGTGTATGGATATGGATATATTCTACCATTATCATGCCCATGTGTCACCCTAGGTATGTACTGAGCCACCAATCAATGTCCCGAAACTATGTGATAAGGGTTACACTGTATGTGATTTTTAACTTTCCCATAGAAACCCCACAGTAGTACTAGTTGTCCCACATGTAGTGTCATGATGAATTTGATGCCACGTTCTAAAGGATTTTATTGTTTCCTTGATTTTTTTCCCGAACAGTTTTTCCACTCCTATGACTTCATATCCATCCATGAATCAAGCTAGGAAGTGTGAACTCTATTTGGCTAACCCTTTTCATCATAGCCCTCTAGAAACTGGACAAAAATATTCCATGAAAACCCTCTCAATTTGGTAATTCAAACATTTCATTTTGGAATAACCGTTATGAAACACCAAATACAAATCAATCTAATTTATCTACTATAATTAAATAATACAAATTTTATACTGATCCCAAATTTTCAATATGAAACCCATGGTCCAATTAATAGTGGAAAAACTATGATTCCTAGGTATTTTGGTCGAATGACCTTTCAAATACATCTTGCAACAAATCAAACCTTTATCATTAGTTTTCTCTCCCATATACTTACATGTATCCATGAAATCTTCTCAAATACCCAATAGTGGACCGCACAGAGTGTGAGTAAAAATTATTAGATCTCAAACAATAGTTTCTTCCAAATATCTTATATAAACAGGTATCACGCAAATATTTCAATAAATATTAATCTTTAAATAATTTCTATTCTTTAGTAACATTCATTTGACACAATCAGGAGTTTAAACAAACTATGTGACACTATTAGTATAAAATAACCATTATAACCTAGTTGTTATGTTGTCTGGAATAATTATAAATAACTAAATTATGAATATATATGGTTCATTCATTGGTTTCCAATTATTTAAAAAATTTAAATATAAAAAAATTAAATATAATGGAAATATTTCTATTTTTGTCATAATAAATTAAGTTAATTACAATTATTAAATGATATTGAAGAGATATATATATTATGTATCCAATAAATCATTTCTTATGTTCATTAAATAGATTTTATAGTTATATGGTATGAATAAACCCTTTAATATATATAAAACCAATATTTTTCAAAAGGGTTATTTTAAATCTTTTTAATGAAGAACGCATTTTAAAATAAAATTCATTCCTAATAATTGTTTTTATAAGATAAAAAAATATTTTTGATGAGATGTGGGATTTAAAAATTTACATTGGCTTAATTTTCTTATTTTTTAATATAACTTTCATGTTTTAATGTATAGTTAAAAATTACTGAATTGTTAATTGGAAAAACATTTTCATATAAATAAATTATGGTGTCAAAAAATATTTTTGGTTGTTCTTAATGTATAATTATATTTTTATAATTTAATACAATTAAGGTCATTGTAATTAATTTTACATTTAATATATATATATATATGTGTGTGTGTGTGTGTGTCTGTGTGTGTGTTTGTGTGTGTCTATGTGTGTATACATATATGTTTCAATCTTCTTCATGTTTTAACTTTAATAACATGTTTTCTGACCCCATCCACAAAATTAATTTTAAAACAATTTATACACCTTCTATGTTTATAATTTTTAGAAATTGAATCCATAATAGTAATTAGTGGTTCAAAATTATGTATATATCTATATTTCATATTTTAGAGTTATGAAACGTGTGTTCATCAATTTTTTATTAATATAGTTAAAGGTAAATCAGGTAATTGAGAGTTAAATCGAATTATAAAATTATTGAAACACTTTTCCTAAATTTATTGGATGATATTAATTTGTAAAAAAGCATCCTTTAGAAAAAAAAACATATCTGTTGTAATCCACTTAGATAAGATTATGACATTTAATATATTTTAATTTATTGAATGTTTAATATGATTTACTCAAATTAATAATAACCATATCATTTTTATATAAAGATATAAAAAATATATAATAAAAAATAAATACTAATTTGAAATAAAAATTGCATTTCATTATCATGCTATTATAATTTAATTTTTTTTGGAAATAAATTATTACTTTATATTATTATAAAATGATGACATATTAATAATTATGTTAATAAAAATATCAAAAGGATGTTATTAAAAATATTAAATGAAATTCTTTTTTGGATAATTAATGCAATAAATGAATTTTATATTGACCTCATATTTATATAAAAAATATTGTTTTTCTATGATAACTTTTTATGATTGTTTTTTTAAAAAAAATCCAATGAATAAATAGTCTCAAAATTGAAAATATTGGTATCTTATTAAAATAATGATTTATTAAATTATCTAAAAATCATAAATCATTTTTTAATAAATATAAAATAATATTTATATGGTATAAAATATTATTAATTGTTCATTTTTTTCTAAATGAACTCAATTATGTAATAATTACAGTTATTTAGTATAGAAAATTTTGGTTCCTCGATTAAAATTAAAATAAAATAACTAAGGGATAATTAAAATCATAAGTTTTAATATGATAGAAAATTTGTCTAAATATTAATGGTCGATTAAAATACAACCGTATCTGATATGTTACTAAAAATATGAAATTTTTAATATTTTTATGGGATTTAATATTATTATAAATTATTATTTTTCAAGATTCTAAATGTTCCTCTAACCTCTACTATAAAAGGAAACATTCTTTGTAACACCCCAGGTAAATAAGGAATATGACATTTTCATATTTATCCATATTAGTGAATACAATATTAATATGACTTTAAAGGGGACGCTATGCTCGATTGCGTACCCAACACGCAACAACGAGTTTCTTGGGAATCTTACGTTGCACTCTAATAATAAAATAATATTATTTTAAATGGTAGTTAACATGTAGTCGTTGTAATGGCGTGAATGGATAGAAATAACTAAAATATGATTATATATGTTCTTAAATATTTTTACATTTATACAATAAAAGATAAATGCTTAAAATACGGAAAGAATTCAATTTTAGGCGTATATGCCCTAGTTTTCACTAAAGGTTCACTTATAACCCTTTGATAGAGAACCATCATTAAATATAGTTTTGTTCACTCTTAAACATTATTTTGGACCAAATAAAACTCTTATTAAGAATCGGGACATCAAAATTTACTTTGTGTAAATTTTTGGTATCTTTCCGATAAAGTTCATTTTTTTGATGAATAGTGTAAAATGTTGTATTTTAATTCAAAACCACTTTTTAATCTAATTTATTTATATGATTAGATTATATTTTGAATTGGTTTTAAAGTGAAATTAGAAAATATTTTTACCATTAAATCCAATACTGGTCGTTGGAATCAATTTCACTTTGAAATCAGACATAAACTAGTGTCAATCTTTTGATACTTATTGTTTCATAAAACACGCTATTTGTCATGACAGCGGGAATTAATTATTAAATTAATTAATGTGACTTATATGTTTTGAATTTTGTAAAACGGACTTCATTTTTGAATTCAGAATATCAAATATAGCTTAGGGTGAATTTTTGGGATTTTTCTGAAAAACTTCAATTTTTGATGAATAGTGAAACCACTAAGTGGTACTTATAAAAACTGATTTTCTGTTTAAATGAAATTTTGCCATCATTGTGTTTTGATTTTCAAAAACCCGACATAAATGGTTGTCATTAAGAAGTAAAATGTGGTTCAATGAGATTAAAATAATTTTTTGGTAAATAGTGACTTATTAAGTTTTTAATCGCGATTAGTGGTAATTAGTGTAATTTAAGGTAAAAATGATATTATAAGAATGTGAAAACACCATGACACTTGTCCTAAACCTATAGGGTGAGTCATGGCCGACCATGAAAATCCGTGGGCCAACTTGGGGACCCCATGGATCCACTTTGGTTGGGAAATGACATAAATAACTTTTATTTAATTTAAAAGTAAAATTGACGTAAACATGATATGTTATACTAAAACAATTTTTAAGTAGGGTTATGCAAGTCATATTTTTGATTATAAATATTCATTGGAAAGATAAAAAGATTTCCTACATCATAGTAATTTGTTTTATAATTTTTAGACATTAAATAAATTAAATTATTTATGACATCATAATGATGTAGTGATGACATCATTATTTAACGATTAAAATAAAATGGAAATATAATGTAATATCTATGAACTAAACATGTCAAAAACTTATTGGATGGGTGGATTTAGAACCCTTATAACATTATCCACGAATTATATCAATGTGGGACCTTTTAAAACCGAAAAACATTTTCAAATAAAGTAATATTTCCTTACTTTCCAAAAGTGCCCCTCCTCTCCTCTTATAAAAGGCCCCCACCTCTACCTCTTTTCACACACTCATAAAGCCTTTGTCTCGGCCAAACCCTGCCCATTTACTCTATATCCATCCCTCTACTCATCATATAGGATTCCCTTTGGGCATAATCCTTTCAAAGGAAGCCTTTAGGTTCAAATCAAAAGGAGTTACACTTTTAAAGGTAATTCTTTCTCTCATGATCATTTGTTTTATTTTGCTTCTCCAACCCCCTAAACTCTTTTTATTTATTTATTTTGTAACCAAACCAGTATATTCAATATACTAGGATGTTTTTATAATATTTATTCGATCTACACTCTCACACAACTACATAAAATGGTTAAAGAACATACGGTTTCCGTGGATGGTGAAATTCTGCCTCCCGAAACGATGATTGTTCAATACTCATTTAACGCCTTCAAAGGTGGCCATTATGATGTCACTTTTTTTATATATGATATATAATATGTTTATGTTTTCCTTATGCTTCTGTATTTTTCATTTTTGTCTTACCTTTATGGCTTCCATTATGGGTATACGCGATATCTTCATTTAAGGAAGTGCGGACTACCTCCCCCTCAAAGTGATTTGATTCGTTAAATACCATATGTGGGATGTATAAAGGATGGAAATATGATATTATATATGATATTATACTGGAATTATAATATACCTTTATATCATTATTATTCCATTCTATAAAATACGAAATAGAAATGAAAGTAGCGTTCATGTGTACGTACGGCTTACCGTCTCCATGAACGGTGCATTTCATTTCTTACCTCTAAATGATTATGTAATGTTATAAATGCATGCATGTACTGGATATATATGACATATATTATATCTACATAATGAATACAATTCTGGATAAAATAAACATTTGGCCACACGAACAACATGTAATTGTAAGAAGTCCACTTTCGACTTAAGAACCAAATATCGGCAAAACAAATATTATTAACTTAAATGATTACACAATGTTTATGACATGGTAATAAGTGGTATAAAATTAATAATGAACATGAAAAAGGTTCTTAAGGAATTATAAATTAACTCATGTTTATTATTCAGGAGATTAAAGAACGATCGAGTAAAGTCGGACCCGAGGTAAGGGATCCTACAACTCTCTTTCTTTTTATGTACACTCTTTTATGTCATTAATTTTAAGCTCATATTTCTTATGATTGGGATGTTCTTTTATATTACATTTACTGTAATTTTTATGTTCATGAGATGAGAGACCCTATTCTCTCTCATCAATCCATTTTGGAAGTTTTGAGTGGTGCCGTTAGGCTGCCGAACTTTCGTAAGAGATCTAACCTCTCTCTTTCTTTTTAAGTACTCTCCTTTATGTCACTTCTTTTAAACTCCTCCATGGAATGTTGGGGGATTTTCTTTTATATTCCACTTGCTGTAAATTATATTTTAATATGATGGGATACTCTATTTGATCTCATCAATCCATATTCGGAAGTTTTATGTGGCACCGTTAGGCTGCCGAGTTTTCGTAAGGGATTTTTCATCTCACTTTTATTCCCGTGAGATTTATGCTACATTCGCCACAAATTCCATTGAGTGGTTTATGTACTGCCCATTATTCTACTCTTTGTGTAATATACTTTCGTTTATGAGTATTTACATCAATGACCTATTTTCTTTCTTTCATGGGGTGTATGTTTTGAAAGATACCCAAGTCGGTAAGGGAACCTTTCACCCTCCTCTTTTTTTAAAAGTCTTCTTTTATTGGGTATTTTAATTTACATATTTTTATGTTGAGATATGTTCTCATACATCCTTATTGATGTAAATTTTATGTCCAAGTGATGAGATACACTTTTTATCTCTCATCAACTCATTTTGATGTGATGCCGTTAGGCTGTCAAGGGAACTTTTTAACCCAATTTCGATTTCTTTGGGTTCAACTTGTAGTCATTGAATATGTCATCCATTGAATATGTGTGAATGACCTTTTATTGTTATACACTTAATATCCACTTATATTGGGTGTATATATATTTGTCACACATATTTTTGAGATTTATTTATCCTTAATTTAAGGATACCTTCTTTATAAGGGATTTCATCACATTTGACATTTCTATGGAGGGTTCATTGTTGTTATGCACCAATTCACTCTTATATGGTGTATATACTGTCCTTTGGAGTATTATATCATGAATCCTTTTATTCTCATGATATTATAAAGTTCTGACTAAATGTTATTCCTCGATTATTGTATTCAAGTGTCTCTAATTTTTGTAAAACCACTTTAACCAAAATATCATTTTAAATGTTTTAATTATTTGTTCTTTTTAATGTCCATGTTTTAAAAATGGTTTTAAGGATTTTATTATATGGATATTAATGGTTTGAAATGTTAAAAGCTTCAAGGTGGTATGGGACACTTTGATTCAAAAATCTCTTTATTAAATGATTTAAATGGTTTTGGAAACGGTTTCTTTTTGAATGGATTCATTTTTTTCAATATACTAAAATGTTATATTATGATTCAAAGGTGGAAATGTTATGTTTCCTTTATGCATGTTTTATGTGATACATTTATGTTACGGTTCTTGGTCATTGTTATGAAAACGGGTGGTTCCGTGATAAACTAAGGGCGGGTGAGCCCGATATAGCTCTCCAATGCATTGGGTAACGCGAAAGAGTGAAACGTTAAGGTTTCTCCGAAGAGATTTAGGGAATATACTGTGATGGGTATTCCAAACGTAACCAAGAGGGTTACTCCCTACGTAAGAATGTTATGAATGCCTCAAGTTACCTTTTTGTCTTATGATTTCTATGATTTATTCATGGTTTGATGAGGTAAGAAAGTGCCTTTGTTTTATGAGTAAAGTATGATTTCATTCTTATGTATATATGAACTCATGTTTCCTTTCCATATTTTTATAACCCTTAATGAGCTTTTTATGCTCATCCCATGTTTTTGAAATGTTTTTCACAGGTCAAGGGAAAGGTACATGATGTGATGATAGTGTCAAGGATGTGTCAAGAAAGAATCTATGTTTAATTTTAAATAGGTTTCCGTTGATGGGAAGATTGAATATTGTCTTTTATGTAACCACTTTGTTTAAATGTGGAATGTAATGAATGTTTCATGATCTAATTCTCAAAAACTCTAAACCTGAAAAGATCCTCAATGTGTAATCTTGTAATAACTCAAGATTAAGTAAGGTTTAAGGCTGGGGCCTTATAGTTGGTATCAAAGGTCGGTTTAGATAACTTTAGAGGTTAGGGTATTCTTTAAGCATAAGTGACATTACCATAATGGTTAGGATTTCCGAAAGAGTCCTAGTTTTAGATAAAGTGAATGAGTAAGTGTATCTTAGTGTTTACATTCCTCATTATTACATGATGGTTTTGTTGATATACTCACACTGACCTTTTTGGTTCTAGTAAATGGCTGGATCTAGCAGGCACCAAAGTGACAATGGGTTTCAAGGAAACTATGGTGGTTCTCTGATTAAGATATTGGATGAGATGGGGGATTCAATGAGGAATCTCATAGTTGTTCTAAACAAACTATCAAAGAGTCATGATCAACCACTTCAACCTTGGTAAGTTCTCTAATGCATCATGTACGATATGGCCAACTCGATGTGGAAATTCAGGTAATAATTATTAAGGTAACCATTAGGGTTTATATGATCCTTACTTTTTAGGTAATTGTGGGTTACTCTATGACATGATGGAAAATGAAAGGAATGAGATAAACTTGATGTTAAAATATGTTATGATTATTCTTGAAGATTTTATCTCATTTTGGGGAATGTTTTAAGAATTATATAGTTTTGGAAAAAGGACAACACGCAGACCGTGTGACATCCCGTCGCATCGGACAAAGCTGCGGGAATCGAACCCACAACCAAAGTGCGACTGGTATTTATCGCCTACCACTGGACTACGTGAAGTCCCTGGTTAGTTTGAATGATTCTTTCTGGTTATATGATTTTATGAATTAGGAGTAAGATGATTTTGGGTTATTTATGAAAATTATTAACCTATCATGGAGGATATGTGATTAGGTTAATTACTTTTCAATACGGGACTTTAGGAGCAACTGATGTTGTTTAGAGATAAATGTTATGATTTAACTTGGAAGACTATGTGACTAAATCCTTAAAATGTTTGGGTTTCAATCTTAGATTGGTTTACTTTGAGGAATTTTTATAGACAAATTTTTTTATCGGATGGTCCTCATTGAACTTTGGATTTTGTTGGACAAATTCAGGAGATTAAGAATAGATTTTCTTTTTATAAAGTGTTATCCTTTTCTGGATTATCTGACCTTGTACTAACCTTTTTGGTTTTGGTTATGGTTAAGGTCTAATGATATGGGATGTATATAGTTCTCTTTTGAGGATTAGGTGATTCTCTAGAAGTTGATTATAGTACTTTTAATGCGAACAAGTCTCCTTAAATACTCGTCTTTTGGAAAAAAATATGAGTTTGACTGAGGAATCTAGTAAAAGTTGAAAGTCAACATGATAAGTGATTATGCTTCCTTATGAATAAATTCCTCAATAAAAAGTAACTTAAAACAAAAATGTTGTCTATTAACTTTTCCTACTGGGGAATCGTATACCGTTTAACCCATCACAAGTTTGTGATTTTCTCATGGTTAACTTTCTCCTAAACATGTTTTCTATCACTCTCCATCGGAACATGACCCTTTGTTTTCTCCTCCATGTCCAGATTTTCATACATAGAATCCTAGTATGGGTTAATTTTAGTGACCTCTATGCTTATCTTTCTTTATTTTAAAGTGATTGTTTTACCGACTCTTGTTCCGATGTGGGACGTTCAAGGATGTTTCCAAGCACAATTTTAAAATTGCGAGGATGCAATTCCAAAAAAGGGGGGAAGGATGTAACACCCCAGGTAAATAAGGAATATGAAATTTTAATATTTATCCATATTTGTGAATAAAATATTAATATGACTTTAAAGGGGACGCTATGCTCGATTGCGTACCCAACACGCAACAACGAGTTTCTTGGGAATCTTACGTTGCACTCAAATAATAAAATAATATTATTTTAAATGGTAGTTAACATGTAGTCGTTGTAATTGCGGGAATGGATAGAAATAACTAAAATATTATTATATATGTTCTTAAATATTTTTACATTTATACAACAAAAGATAAAGGCTTAAAATACGGAAAGAATTCAATTTTAGGCGTATATGCCCTAGTTTTCACTAAAGGTTCACTTATCACCTTTTGATAGAGAAACATCATTAAATATAGTTTTGTTCACTCTTAAACATTATTTTGGACCAAATAAAACTCTTATTAAGAATCGGGACATCAAAATTTACTTTGTGTAAATTTTTGGTATCTTTCCGATAAAGTTCATTTTTTTAATGAATAGTGTAAAATGTTGTATTTTAATTCAAAACCACTTTTTAATCTAATTTATTTATATGATTAGATTATATTTTGAATTGTTTTTAATGTGAAATTAGAAAATATTTTTACCATTAAATCCAATAGTGGTTGTTGGAATCAATTTCACTTTGAAATCAGACATAAACTAGTGTCAATCTTTTGATACTTATTGTTTCATAAAACACGCTATTTGTCATGACAGCGGGAATTAATTATTAAATTAATTGATGTGAATTATATTTTTTGAATTTTGTAAAACGGACTTCATTTTTTAATTCATAATATCAAATATAGCTTAGGGTGAATTTTTTGGATTTTTCTGAAAAACATCAATTTTTGATGAATAGTGAAACCACTAAGTGGTACTTATAAAAACTGATTTTCCGTTTAAATGAAATTTTTCCATCATTGTGTTTTGATTTTCAAAAATACAACATACATGGTTGTAATTAAGAAGTAAAATGGGGTTCAATGAGGTTAAAATAATTTTTTGGTGAATAGTAACTTATTAAGTTTTTAATCGCGATTAGTGGTAATTAGTGTAATTTAAGGTAAAAATGATATTATAAGAATGTGAAAACACCATGACCCTTGTACTACACCTATTGGGTGAGTCATGGCCGACCATGAAAAGCCATGGGCCAACTTGGGGACCCCATGGACCCACTTTGGTTGGGAAATGACATAAATAACTTTTATTTAATGTAAAAGTAAAATTGACACAAACATGATATATTTTACTAAAACAATTTTTAAGTAGGGTTATACAAGTCATATTTTTTATTATAAATAGTCATTGGAAAGATAAAAAGATTTCATACATCATAGTAAGTTTTTTATAATTTTTAGACATTAAACAAATTAAATGATTTATGACATCATAATGATGCAGTGATGACATCATTATTTAACGATTAAAATAAAATGGAAATATAATGTAATATCTATGAACTACACATGTCCGAAACATATTGGATGGGTGGATTTCGAACCCTTATAACCATATCCACGAATTATCTCAATGTGGGACCTTTTAAAACCGAAACACATTTTCAAATAAAGTAATATTTCCTTACTTTCCAAAAGTGCCCCTCCTCTCCTCTTATAAAAGGCCCCCACCTCTACCTCTTTTCACACACTCATCAAGCCTTTGGCTCGGCCAACCCCTGCCCATTTACTCTCTCTACATCCCTCTCCTCATCCTAGAGGATTCCCTTTGGGTAGAATCCTTTCAAAGGAAGCCTTTAGGTTCAAATCAAAAGGAGTTACACTTTTAAAGGTAATTCTTTCTCTCATGTTCATTTGTTTTATTTTGCTTCTCCAACCCCCTAAACTCTTTTTATTTATTTTTTTGTAACAACACCAGTATCTTCAATATACTAGGATGTTGTTATAATATTTATTCGAGCTACACTCTCACACATCTACATCAAATGGTTAAAGAACATACGGTTTCCGTGGATGGTGAAATTCTGCCTCCGGAAACGATGATTGTTCAATACTCATTTAACACCTAAAAAGGTGGCCATTATGATGTCACTATTTTTATATATGATATATAATATGTTTATTTTTTCCTTATGCTTCTGTATTTTTCATTTTTGTCTTACCTTTATGGCTTCCATTATGGGTATACGCGATATCTTCATTTAAGGAAGTGCGGACTACCGCCCCCTCAAAGTGATTTGATTCGTTAAATACCATATGTGGGATGTATAAAGGATGGAAATAAGATATAATATATGATATTATACTGGAATTATAATATACCTTTATATCATTATTATTCCATTCTATAAAATACGAAATAGAAATGAAAGTAGCGTTCATGCGTACGTACGGCTTACCGTCTCCATGAACGGTGCATTTAATTTCTTACCTCTAAATGATTATGTAATGTTATAAATGCATGCATGTACTAGATATATATGACATATATGATATCTACATAATGAATACAATTCTGGATATAAAAAACATTTTTCCACACGAACAAAATGTAATTGTAAGAAGTCCACTTTCGACTTAAGAACCAAATATCGGCAAAACAAATATTATTAACTTAAATGATTACATAATGTTTATGACATGGTAATAAGTGGTATAAAATTAATAATGAACTTGAAAAAAGTTCTTAAGGAATTAGAAATTAACTCAAGTTTATTATTCAGGAGATTAAAGAATGATCGAGTCAAGTCGGACCTGAGGTAAGGGATCCTACAACTCTCTTTCTTTTTAAGTACACTCTTTTATGTCATTTATTTTAAGCTCATCTTCCTTATGATTGGGATGTTATTTTATATTAAATTTACTGTAATTTTTATGTTCATGAGATGAGAGACCCTATTCTCTCTCATCAATCCATTTTGGAAGTTTTGAGTGGCACCGTTAGGCTGCCGAACTTTCGTAAGAGATCTAACCTCTCTCTTTCTTTTTAAGTACTCTCCTTTATGTCACTTCTTTTAAACTCCTCCTTGCAATGTTGGGGGATTTTATTTTATATTCCACTTGCTGTAAATTCTATTTTAATATGATGGGATACTCTATTTGATCTCATCAATCCATATTTGGAAGTTTTATGTGGCGCCGTTAGGCTGCCGAGTTTTTGTAAGGGATTTTTCATCTCACTTTTATTCCCGTGAGATTTATACTACATTCGCCACAAATTCCATTGAGTGGTGTACGTACTGCCCATTATTCTAATCTTTGTGTAATATACTTTCGTTTATGAGTATTTACATCAATGACCTATTGTCTTTCTTTCATGGGGTGTATGTTTTGAAAGATACCCAAGTCGGTAAGGGAACCTTTCAC
The DNA here is from genome assembly GCA_963277665.1 of Viscum album. Lineage (NCBI taxonomy): Eukaryota > Viridiplantae > Streptophyta > Magnoliopsida > Santalales > Viscaceae > Viscum > Viscum album. The sequence continues at coordinate 1,033,144,624 of OY728156.1, forward strand.
CCTCCTCTTTTTTTAAAAGTCTTCTTTTATTGGGTCTTTTAATTTACATATATTTATGTTGAGATATGTTCTCATACATCCTTATTGATGTAAATTTTATGTCCAAGTTATGAGATACACTTTTTATCTCTCATCAACTCATTTTGATGTGATGCCGTTAGGCTGTCAAGGGAACTTTTTATCCCAATTTCGATTTCTTTGGGTTCAACTTGTAGTCATTGAATATGTCATCAATTGAATATGTGTGAATGACCTTTTATTGTTTTACACTTAATATCCACTTATATTGGGTGTATATATATTTGTCACACATATTTTTGAGATTTATTTATCCTTAATTTAAGGATACCATCTTTATAAGGGATTTCATCACATTTGACATTTCTATTGAAGGTTCATTGTTGTTATGCACCAATTCACTCTTATATGGTGTATATACTATCCTTTGGAGTATTATATCATGAATCCTTTTATTCTCATGATATTATAAAGTTCTGACTAAATGTTATTCTTTGATTATTGTATTCAAGTGTCTCTAATTTTGGTAAAACCCCTTTAACCAAAATATCGTTTTAAATGTTTTAATTATTTGTTCTTATTAATATCCATGTTTTAAAAATGGTTTTAAGGATTTTTTTATATGGATATTAATGGTTTAAAATGTTAAAAGATTCATGGGGGTATGGGACACTTTGATTCAAAAATCTATTTATTAAATGTTTTAAATGGTTTTGGAAATGGTTTCTTTTTGAATGGATTCATTTTTTTTCAATATACTAAAATGTTATATTTTGATTGAAAGGTGGAAATGTTATGTTTCCTTTATGCATGTTTTATGTGATACATTTATGTTATGGTTCTTGGGCATTGTTATGAAAACGGGTGGTTCCGTGATAAACTAAGGGCAGGTGAGCCCGATATAGCTCTCCAATGCATTGGGTAACGCGAAGGAGTGAAACGTTAAGGTTTCTCCGAAGAGATTTTGGGAATATACTGTGATGGGTATTCCAAACGTAACCAAGAGGGTTACTTCCTACGTAAGTATGTTATGAATGCCTCAAGTTACCTTTTTGTCTTATGATTTCTATGATTTATTCATGGTTTGATGAGGTATGAAAGTGCCTTTGTTTTATGGGTAAAGTATGATTTCATTCTTATGTATATATGAACTCTTGTTTCCTTTCCATATTTTTATAACCCTTACTGAGCTTTTTATGCTCATCCCAAGTTTTTGAAATGCTTTTCACAGGTCAAGGGAAAGGTACATGATGTGATGATAGTGTCAAGGATGTGTCAAGAGAGAATATGTGTTTAATTTTAAATAGGTTTCCGTTGATGGGAAGAATGAATATTGTCTTTTATGTAACCACATTGTTTAAATGTGGAATGTAATGAATGTTTCATGATCTAATTCTCTAAAACTCTAAACCTGAAAAGATCCCCAATGTGTAATCTTGTAATAACTCATGATTAAGTAAGGTTTAAGGCTGGGGCCTTATATTCTTCATCATCTTTTTAAATAAAATTGATCTTTAAATCATAGACATACCCTTACTATTTCTCTTCCAAACATCCCTATATTTATTCTAGAGGTGATGGTTTTGGAATAAGACCAACTCTATTGTCTGTAAGAGAATATCTAGAGGGAGTTCTCTGAATAAGTGTTAATCTCTTTTACCAACTCTATCAAGATCATTTATTCATCAAATTACTCATTTGGTGTTGTTTAAATTATAAATTAAAAAATTTATTTTCAAAAAAATGATGATATTTTAATATCCTTGTGTAACAATCATATTCTACCTTTTATCCATTCTTTGAAAAATGAAATCACCATGTGTCCATACATATGACTTATCGTCACCCCACATTCATGTAATATGTTTTTTATGTATAAATTATTTGGATGGGTATAATGATTCAAATAATTTATTTATATAGTTATTATGAACATATATTAACTCCATATCAAAAAATATACCATTCACATCCATTCGTTTAACTATTTTGGAAATGGTACAATCACTTGTGTGTACGTACAGCCTACCATCTCCACGATATATTGTGATTAATTATCCTTATTCTCCATTCAATAAATATTATATAAAGTTATATAATGAATAAATATAATATATAATACTATAATACCATTCTGGAAATTATTTAACTATAACATATGAAGAAAAAATTGGAATTATATGAAAAAATGTGCAAAGAAAAATGAATCAATTAACCACCAAAATAATAGTAATAATTATATATTATTAAACGAGTGATAATACGATCATATATGATATTAGAAATATGAATATGGTCCTTACATATGTTTATAAAATTATTATATACTTTATAAATGAGTTTCTGATATATATGAAGAAACCCATACATTTGATAAAGGAAAATTTCATAATCTCATTATTATTAGAGGTTTGTAATACATTGCTCTTGACCTGGGCTTATTTATCATCCAAGTTCATGTTATATAAAAATTCTTGAAAAAATATTATAATTATTATTATTCAATTTTGTACAATACTTTTTACACATTTTTTGTGTTTTACTAAATGTTTTAAATTGAATATTTTTTTCATTTTCCCTATGAGGTAATTTTTTTAATTTTCCATCAACATTATGAGAATAATGATTTATTTTAACTTGTTCGACATGAAAATATTTTTTCTCTTTAGGTTTTATTTATTTTTTTAAATCATGACAAAAAATTATACATGGTTATTTTCAAAGAAAATGTTTTCATTTTTTGATTCATGTCATTTTAAGAAAAGGAAATATATTCAAAAAAGAAAGGATACTTTACTCAAGATTAATTTTCAAGTAATATCAAAAAATTATACTCCATCAAATATAATTTTAACTGATAAAACATATTCTTTAATATGGATACATTTCATGGATAATAACACAATTATTCTTATGAATGGATTATGTGTATGATGGAATGATATTTATTAATCTCATTTCATTTATATTGGTTATTTTATGATTTAATAGTGTTTATGAAACTCATTTTATTTCATGGGTTCTAATATGATGAATGAATTATGTTCTCATGGAACCCATATGTATGGTTTTCATAGTAAGAAGGGTGGGACCAATATCTCCCTCTAATTAATTGGGTAAATATTTACATCTCATGAGATATAAATTAATGGAATTAGAAATGATTTCTGTTGAGTAATACAGGTTTGGAATAGGATGTACATGTTGTTCAGTAAGACATGGTATGAATGAGGAGTTAAATTACCTCAGAAAAAGACTTCTTCAATATTGATGGCCTTAAGAATAAACTTGGAATTATGTGGAATTATTTTTTTATACTTATGCATATACCACAAATTCCCTCTCTTATGTTATTCTTTCTAGGAATCTGTTCATTCATGATTTATACAAGGACATGATATTATGATCATATATATGATAAATTATATTTTAAAATGCTATTTTTATGATCACATGATTTTGTTATGATTATCACCTCCCTTTTCTATCCTTTTAGAGCATTTGGACTTACCATTTATTATGTTTCATTTCCATAGGTTATAAATAAGGGTATTAAGTAAGATGTGTCAAAATGGTTCTAAATTTTAAGGAATAATTGATATGTGATTAAGATATTTTATGAATTAGTTGATTATGATTAATAGTTTTTAACGGTACTAAAAATATGTAGTCTTGGCATGGTTTTATTATGTTCTGTAATCAATATTATTCAATTTTGAAATAATATATTTGAATGTAATATATTGGCCATTATAGTTGGAATTATAGAAATGTTTAGTTAAATTTTGGAATCTAGGGTGAGAAATCAAAACTAAAACCCATAAGGATAAGTCTATGTGAATGTTAAAATACAAGCATTAGGTATCTTTCATGTACAACCATGTATAACACATAAGGTGTCCTAAATTGAAATTTTATTCTCAATTATGTGATTTTACAATTATGAATAGTGTTTCTCACACTATGCTTCTTGGTTTTATTAAATGGATGTAACCTAAAAAACCATGATAATGATGAACGGGACAAGTTATTAAATGATTGTACTCCAAATAAAACAAATGTAAATGGTGCAAGAATGTCTGATATTTTTGATATGCCTGAAAATCATTCTTATACTTTGAATCACGCAGGGCATCTAAAAAAGAAAATGAGGGAACAACATTCAATTGAGTCATTCATAGGAATCAACCCCATTCTTTCAGTTGATATTCCGATCCACTACTTGAAAACCAATTGATTAATACCACTAAAAATTTATTTTTGATTATCCATTATTAAATCCATTATAAATTCATCTTGTAAGGATATCATTTAGAGGGTGATTCAATTAAATTGTGGAGCCTTATTGGAAATATAGGGAAATGATATGAAATTGACTCTATAGGAAGAGACACATTCCACAACATATTTTTCAACAAGTAATTTCCTCATATTGTTTGAATGAAAATAGAGAAGGAGTTCCATAAGCTTAAGAAAAATCATGATGAATCTATTGTTACTTATGAAAAAAAAATTTCTATAATTTCAAGGTATGCTTTAAGAATTATTATCCAAGTTGAGAGTAATATTGATCAATTGTTCAGTGGTTTGAAACTATGTCACCCAAGGGAATTAACGATAAGTGGAATCAATAGCTATGAGGAAATCATTCGATGTGATCCCATGTTTGAAATGGTTGTTGGAGTTATCCATTAGTATTATAATATTGATAAGTAGAGAAAATGGAATTCAAGGTAAAATAGAAGGACCAAACTAAAAAGAAGATCAAAAAACTATTATGTTCAAAGTGTGGAATGGAATGTGGGAGAATCTGCCTTAAGGGGACTAGTAAATGTTTTATGTGTGGGAAATAAGGTTTTTGTTTAGTTGATAACTAATTTCATGGAAAACATAAATCTAATGACCTGAATAGAGAAAAGTCTACATAAATTGAACCTTACACACATCCATATTACATATTCCTGAAAATGGGTTATTATGATAAACAATAATGTAATCTTGTTATAATCAATGATGATAGTTGTCTGAAACCACTTATGGACAAAGAAATAGGTAATCCAAATTTAATTATTTTGGATGTTATGGAATGCCAAATTGAAGTAGTTAAAGCTACACTTACTATACACTCTAATGTAGCTACTGTTTAAATTGATTTTAGATCTAACCACTCTTTTAGTTATGATCATTTTTATAATCGAATCACTATATTACCTCATCAATTTGATGTTGAGTTAGCTGTGAAAACTCTTAAAGGATGAATAGTCGCATCACATGTTTATAATTCTTCTCTAACTGATGTTTTTAGTAATTTACTTCATGAAAATATTGTGGTACATCCTTTAGTTGAATTTAATGTGATTATTTGATTGGATTGGATTTCTCTATATAGATATCATATCAATTGAGGAGGAAGAGAAGTCCCATTAAATATTCGGAATGAATCTATGATCTTTTATCAAGGAAAGGATGAATTTGAATTTCTAGTGGACCTTCCATCCATCTTTTAGGTATTAGTTCTTATAAATTAATTATATCAATATATGATGGCTGGAAAAAACACACCATTATCAATACACCTATTTTACGGGATTTATTTGATCTATTTAAAAAAAATTGATATTTCATCCACCAAATCGTGAAGTTGAGTTATCAAAAGAAGTCATACCAGATTCTATGTCTATTTGAAACAATCATTTTAGAATTGGCCCAATTTAGTCTTAGGAATTGAATAAGAAACTCTAATACAGTATTAACATAGGATTCGTATTGCATAGTGTGTCACCATGGGGCGAACATGTTCTTTTTTTACTAATATATATGGATTAATGATACACTATATTGATTATTGAGAACATAACAAGACCACTATCAAGAAAAAATAACATCTTTGACACATTGATGACTTATTCAAAACAATATAAAGATAGAAATGAATTTCAAGATAGATATCAATTCTTGAAATAAAAAATTATGGTTAAAGAATAAGGATATACCAAAGGCCAGAATCTTTTTGAGGTATGAACACTATGAATTTACAGTGATGCCTTGTGGTCTTACTAATACCCTAGATATCATCATGAGTTTATTGAATAGAGTATTTAGAGGCTATCTAAATCATTTTTCTGTAGTCATTATAGATGATATCATTGTTTATTTAGAGATAAAGTAAGATCATGAATATTACTTGAGAATCATACAGATGATCTTGATAAAGGACAATCCTTATGAAAAATTTACCATGTAGGAACTTTATTTAAAAAAGTATTATTATTGGGTCAAATAATCTCAAGGAAGGGGATAAATATAGACCCAACGATGATAGAACTAATTGAATGTTAGCCTAGACCATTAATGGTGACTAAGATCCAATTTTTTCTTGGTTCGTCTTGATATTATCGATGTTTTGTTAATTTATTTAGGCAATTATCTAATAAAATCGCCTTGTTTACTCGAAATAGAGTTATGTTCATTTGGATGGAGTAATGTGAAGAGACTTTCAATGATATGAAAAGAAGGTTAGTCAGTGGACATGTACTAACACTACCATATATTGGAGAGTGGTTTGTGATATACAGTGATGCATCCATGAAGGGGATAAAACATGTTCTCATGAAAAATGATATGGTGGTAGATTATGCCTCACGAAAAGTGAAAATAGAGGAGAAATGTTACCCAACAAATGATTTAGAGTTTTTTGTGGAAATATTTTCATTAAATATAAATAGGATTTATATTTATTGAGAAATTTGTGATATTTATAAAAATCATAAATGTTTAATGTGTATTGTCACTCAAATGGAGCTGAATATGTTCCAGGGAAGATTTATGGAGTTGATTAATGATTATCACTGGTCAATACATAACCACTCGAGGAATGTTAACATGGTGGATGTTTTATTGAGTTGAAAGGACTTTTCATGCCTATCTATGATTAGCATCACAAAATATCGAATATTTATTAATTTTCAAAGGATGAAACTGCAAATTATTAAGGAAGGGTACGAATCCCATTTTATAAAATGAATATTGAACCATATGTAAAAGTAATGATTAGGGAGGTAAAAAAAGAACATTTAGAGATAAAAAATAATATGAGAATTGTTTTGGAGTTCATATTTAATTGTGATGGAATAATATGGATCAACAATCGTGTTTGCATTCATACTATTCAAGAATTAATGACAGAACTATGGGATGAGACTCATTGATCATCATTATCACTTCATCCTTTAAGTACAAATATGTACATGGAAATAATGGAATATTTCATGTAGGATTTCATGAAAAGAAATGTTGTAGAATATAGAGTAATGTTTCATCACCACTTATCATCCATAGAAATATGGCCATTCTGAGAAGACAATTATAACTACATATGAAATTTTGAGAGCCTTATCTATGGATTTCAAATGTGGTTTTGATCTACACATACCTTTTGTATAATTTTATTACAACAATATCCTTCCCTCAAATTTTTAGATGGGACCTTATGAATCATTATATGAAAAAAAGTGTTGACCATAAATTTTCTATGATGAAGGTGGAGAATTATAGTTATTTGGACCAGATCATATTGGGTAAATTACATAGATTTTCATATCTATTCAAGAACACATACAAGAATATATGTGTAAAAAAACTATTCACTAATAACTGATGAAGAGACATAGAGTTTAAAGAGGGTGTCAAGGTGTTTCTATTAATATCACACAAGAAAAGAGTAATGAGATTGTGAAAGAAGGTTTTGTTGCTTCCTAGGTGGATCTGTCCTCTTCAAATATATGATCATGTTCAGAAGGTAGCTTATAGATCGGTGCATCCATCGAATCAACATCATGCCCATATTGGGTTATATGTAACAATCCTCAGAAGGTACATAACTGATTATTCATATGTTAAAAATAAATATGTCATACCACTAGAGCATGATTTGTGTTTTGAATAAAAATCGATAATGATTCTGTATTATAGTGTAAAATTATTACGAAACATAACCACTCACTTGGTTAATGTTTTATAGCATAACCACTAATTTGAGGATGTTATGTGGGAACTCGAGGTTGTGATGAACAGAGGTATCCTCATCTATTTGTATCAATGTAATGAATTTTGAGGGTGAAATTCATATTATGTGAGGTAGAATGTAACACCCAGATATTTTAATAAATATTTCCATTTTAATTATTTAATTTCTTCATTAACTTGCATTGCACACAATTGTGAGTTTAAACGAACTATGAGATAGTACAAATATACAAGTATTATTATAACCTAGTTATTAAGTTGGTGGGATTAAATATGAACAACAAACTTATGAAATTATATGGTGATTTCGTTGGAAATCATCTATTTAAAAAATTATAATATAACCTAATTAAATGTAAAGTAAATATTTCTATATTTATTCTAATAACTTATGTTAATTAAAATTATTAAATGATATTAATGATATATATATATATATATATATATTATTAAAGAAAATATTGTTGATATTCATCAATCATATTTTAAAGTCATAACTTATGAATAAACCCTACATTATGCAAAAAAAAATATATTATTAAAATGGTTAATTTTACCACCTTTTAATGGATAACTCAGTTTAAATTATAGTTCTAACACATTAATATTTTTTATATGAAAAAAATAAACATCTTATTTGGAAAGGGGATATAAAAATTTAATTTAGATGTTTTTTTGTTTTTTTTTCAAATAAGTTTCATGATTTTATAAATAATAAATGAATTAAATATTTTTTATTGAATATAGATATTTCATCTAAATAAATTAATTTGTTATAATATACTTTATATCGTTTGAAAATAAAGTTATATTATTATTTATTATTTAATCCATTGTCTGTTTATTTTTATTATTGTTATATTTAATTTATATATAAAAATGTTTTAATATTTTGAATGATTTAACATTAATAACTCATTTTTTCACCCAATCAACAGTAAATATTTTAAATTATTTACTGCAACTTATGCATTTAGAATTTTAAATAATGCATTCCATATTTAGAATCAGCAGGTCCAAATGATTCATATAATTTTTTTTCATTATGAATAGTAATTTCAGTAATATATTTATTAATACGTTAAATGGTCAATCTTGTAATTAAGGGTAAAATTAATTTATAAAATTACACAAAAAATTTTTCTAATTGAATTTTATGGGCGTGTTTAAACCAAAAACATCACTGGGATGATATTATATCATTTGGAATCAACTTGAATGATATTATGACATTTAATATATCTTATTTAAGAAAAAGTTAAATTTGACATACTCAAATGTTTAATAACTATATCATCATAATATATGGTTATAAATATTATAAATTATACTATAAATACTCCTTTGAAATGTTATGTGTTCATATTTAACATTTAAATTTATTTTTAATTTTGAAAGATAAATAATTACCTTAACTTTTTATAAAATGGTTATATAGTAATTATTTTATTAATGGAAGTTTAAAATAAATGTTATGAACAATATTAAAATAACATAAATATTAGATAATTAATGAGGTCAAAAAAATTTCTAGATGACCCTGCCCTCTTAGTGATATAAAAAAATATTTGGTTCAATGTTAACTTGTTATATTGATATTTTTTAAAAAAATACTATAACTAAATATTGTCAACATTGATATGATTGAAATATTATAAAAATAATGTTTTGTTCACAAATTTAATAACGTAAAACTATTTTTGAAATGTATAAAATTATTATGATATGATAAAAAATATTTTAAATATCATTTCTGGTCTAATTGACATCAAATAAGTAAATAATACATTGTTTTAATGTTGAAATATTGTTTACCATAATTAAAAGAAATAGAATAAGTTGTGGTCAATTAAAATGATAATTGATAAATTGATAGAAATTTTTTTCTATTAATTTTTTGTTGATGATATTTTAAATTTATATCATATAATCTTACAAAAATATGTCATTTTGGATGTTTTTATGGGGTTTGATTTTATTATAAATTATTAATTTTTGAGATTCCAAATATGCCCCTCAACTCAAATATAAAAGGGAACCCCCTCCCTCGTTTATTCACCCTAAATTAAGCTGAAAATATCATCAATAACATGAAATATTCCCTTATAAACATCATTATACATGTTCTAGAGGTAAAAATCTTCTCAAATAAACAAATCTAGTGTCTATAAGAGGATATCTAGAGTGATCTAACTGAAGAAGAGGTAATCTCCATTACTTAGTCTCTCAATATAAATTCTACTGTGCAACATATTAAAATGTTGTTTCCATTATAAAAGAATATCTATATGATCAAATATTTTATGATATTTTATTTTGAATATTTAAAAACTATATTTCATCTTCTATCCATCCTGTGTAAAATAAAATCACTATCCTTCCATATATATAGCCTATCATCTTCATGTCATGGTGTAATATGTTTTTCTGAAACACTTCATTTGTATGGGAATATTAATGAATATAAAATAAATATTTTGTTATAATAACAATATATTAATTAGAGAATAATCATTATACCATTCCATTCAATATTTTTTACAATTTTTGTAATGATACTATCGCTCGTCCGTACGTACGACCTACCATCCATGTCACATGATGTGATTTTTTATCCTTATTATCAATTCAATAATGATTACATAAATGTAAATAATGAATAAATATGATATATACTAATATAATACCATTGTGGTAATGGTATAACTATAACCTATAAAGAATAAATGTGACTTATATGACGAAACATGCATAGAAAAATGAACCAATTAACAACTAGAAGAAGAGTAATAATGAAATATTATTAAATGGGAGACAATATGATCATATATGATACCATTAAGATAAAGATGGTTCTGAAATAATTTAATAGCATTATTTAATCCATTATACAGGTGTTTTTTATACTTACTTTTGAACCCATACCTACAGTAAAGGGTATTTGAACAATCACATAATTATATAATATTGTTTACTTGTAATTATTTATTTGGGTATATTTATCATCCATGTCCATGTTACATAAAAATATATTCAAAATAAACTTTATAAACATAAACCATTGTTTAAATTTATTTTTACCCATTTTCGAGCTTTAGTAAATTGTCTGAAAGGATTGTTTTGTCATTTTTCTTATAAGGTACTTTTTGACTTATCTAGAAAAAGAACGATAAGAACATTTTTATTTAACTAATATGGAATGAACGGTGTTTTACACATCCTTGTAATTGTACATCCTTAAATCATACATTACTATAATACACATTTATTTTTGATTAAAAAAATTTTCTCTTTAAGTTTGGCTTAATTTTATTGAAAAACAAAATTCAAATAAGAAAGGATATTTACCACAATAATTATTATCATGTTATATCCCCAAATTATATTCTGTTAAATATAATATTAATTGGTATTACATATTCTAAAATTGGGATGTTTTTAAAGGATTCAATTAATATTATTCCAATGGTAGGATTAATTTTATGATGTAATGATATTTATGAAACCATTTTCATTTCAATTGGTTATCTTATTATTTAATATTATTTATGAAACTCATTTTATTTCATGGGTTCTGATATGATGAATAAGTTATTTTATTGTGAAATGCATATTTATGGTTTTAATTATGATATGGTTTGGACCAATATATCCTTCTAATGCATTGTATAATGATTTATATCTCATCAGATAGACAACGATGGAACATGAAATGATATCAATTCAGTGATACAAGGATGGAAAGGGATTTAATCCTAGTTCAGTTATACATGGAAGGAATGAGGTGTGAACTTAGTTTAGTAAAGGGATATGTCAACTATAATGGTCTTGGAAATAATCCTTGACTTATAATGAATTGTTTTTTATGTTAGGTATATGTTAAAAATTCCATTCCATATGTTACACTCTCATGGAATATATACATTAATGATTCGTCCCAAGGAATGATATTAATATATTTGATATTCAAGATTTAATTTTCCAAATGTTGTTTTAATGATCTTTCCATTATGATATGATTGACTTTACCCTTTTTACACTAACTAAGAATATTATCACCACTTATGTTTCTTTTCCCCAGTTTATAATGTAGGGTATTATGTAAGATGTGTCAAAATGGAATTAGATATTATGTAATTAGAGGGTGATGAAGTATATGTTTTATGATCAATTTATTTATGGTTACCAATTTCTAATGTTAGTAATCCATTATAGTCTTAGCATGGATTGGTTATTTTTTAATGAATATTCTTAAATATTGAAGTAATATGTATTTATGTAATGTATATGTTGTTATAAAGTAGAGGGTGTATGAAATTAATAAAATAATCAAAAATTTAATATAGGGTAAACTGAGTTCCATTATATGACAAGTTCACCGAATTCATTTTCATCATTTATTCCTTGGGATAGGAATTTTCGTCAATTCCACTTCTGTCTATGTGGAGGAATTACTATGAATAAGGGGTTACATCTAATTCCCTATATCAGTAGGAAAAAATATTTCACCAACTATATATAAAAAATATCATGAATCCTCAGACCTGGTAGTTTCATCAAATGAAACTATTAGGGGCCTTGAGCCATAGTCCAGCTACCTGACCCGTCTAATAGTGGGGTTGGGTTTAAGGCCTTAGTACAACCCAAACCCATGGAATATCATCATTCTATTATCATACACACCACCACTCCATGTTTACATGCTTTAATAACCATTAATTACAAAAACCATTTCAATAAACCATAAACAAGAAATACACACATCCTTTACAATTCATAGTTCCTTAAATATGTGAACCATTATTACACATTATTTTATTTACACATCCCTATTTATATTCTTAACTCCCCAACATGTTTCCATTAAAACCAATATGAAATTTAACACATTCAACATTATTAACTAAACACATTAACAATGTTCCAAAAACCCCTTATTCCATGTTAACAACTAGACCCAACTAGACCTGGTCCATTTTATAACAAAAAACAACAAGTTAACCCATTTATCAAGTGTTCTACTAAATTATAATCAATTTTATGCGTATCATTACCATAATTCATTTCCCGGTGATATAACACAACATGGGTGGGATTTTAAATTGTATAATCAATCTCAAAAAATCCCATAGGGACCATAATGGTTTCAATCCATTCATTTGCCATCAAATTTTTAAAAACATACAAAATATTCAATGGAATGACAATAAAACACCCAAAGTAGAACCACATACACATTAACCAAATATCAAGACTATGGGATATAACTTTTAGACTATATACATCAATTCTGAGCATGATCTGATGTATAAATGAAACCTTTGACATAGATTATATACTCTATGATTCCATTAAATATTATCGAATGGAAAATGTTATTTTTAGTGAATATGATGAAGACGAAAAAACCAAAAGCCCTATTCAATAATAGAGATGATTGAGATCTGTTGGACTCACCATGTGCTTTGATCTACACTTAAGACCACTCAAAATGGTCTAGAAACTAAGGATATTAATCCTTTGGAAGTAATGGTCATTTTGGATCATCAATTATATTGATGGAGGATAAATGGGAGATGAAAGGTGGTTGATTAGTTAAAATTTCGAGGCAGTAAATTGTAAAAATTCACTTATAATTGTTCATATCGTTTGGATGCATGGTTTTCCCAACATTCATCAACCATGTGATATATTCTATCTATGAGGTTTCCATGTCACATTGATTCCTAGGAGCCCAGATAGTTTGAAAACCCATGTTCCGATCGTGACCAATGTCTCTATCCCAAGCCACACGATCTTCCCATCCCTCTATAACGGTTTACTCAACCGTGGAACCCTCCTCATAGCATGCATTATTTTTTAACACTACTACTAATAAACATATTCCGACCATGGAACATGAATTGTATTGTCAAATTTATTTGTCATTCATGTTCGAAAAACAAGGAACAACCTCAAGACACCTCACATGCATGATAAATATTCCATTAATGGAATTTATAATTTTTTAAAAAAATATTCAAGGCCATAAAAATAATATTTCTCGAATCATAAAACCTACCAACATTATCATGGATCTTCCACAATCCAACCAACCTAGGAATCACTGAGTTTCCAAATAAAATAGATCAGACAGTTGGAATCTCATATCCATCTCTATACCCTAGTTTTCTTACTGAACATTTCCTTACTGCCACAAAATTCAAATGAAGGGAACTGTCTTTCAACATATGACTTTTTCCCTATGATCCAAAAAAAATGAACTAGTTTATCCGTATAAGATTCATCAAATTCAATCCAAACATCAACTATAATAACTCCAGAGGGAATCATTGGAATCCCTATATAAATAGAGACACAAGGAAACATCTCACAAAGCCTTATAACATCGTATATGTGGAAATCAGAATGCCTTCACTTGGATAATCTCCTCCAATCTTGTCCCAGATTACATGGCACCATCTTAGTCAATTTTCAAAACACTAACTTTGACCCACACTCCACTCACCAGAAGAAACACATGGTTTTATCAATATCATTTTCTTACCGACATAGACCCAAAACATGGGTCCTAATTACCTAATTCCATAATAAAACATCGAAAACACAACCAAAAACATAGAAAACTAAATAATTCAAACCTGATCAAACACTCATTATCGGGGAAAAAATAACCAAAATGGTACTTACTCAAGTCGATTCATCATAATACACAAGTCATGACATCTACCGACCACTTTCTCACTGTGGTGATTTGTACCAAACTCTTTATCTCACTTCACCCTCCTCTAGTGGTTCGAACATCCACTTTATAGAAAGGCCACTATAACCTCAACTCATCTCTCACTACATATCTTACAAATTTCCCAACTCAACCTTCCAAAAAATTCCCAATGACTTCACACATTATTATCCTCCATACATTCCATCAAAACCACATGGATGGACAAACCAACACTATCAATTTACGGCCATGAAAAACATGGAATTGCCCATGATAAACTTTATGTTTGAAACATACTTGAGACTAAGATCATCAAGATGAAGTTGGGTGCTATCTTTTCACATCCATTACTTTTTACCATATCATGTTGGACTGCCCCGACTAGATTTTCCAAAAACACCATTCATCCTTTGTTGAGGCATCCACTACTCTCTAGACAATCCTCATGATATACTTCAACCATTAACATTACTTGATCATTCACTTACATTGCCCATTAATTTAATAGGAATGGAAATTTTCTCTCAAAAATCCCATTTCCTAATTTTTAAACACACTCCTTCCCTCCAAAACCACGATTAAAGGAGTTTTATGACTCACCACTATTTTCCCTTCTTCCCAATTGAGTTGAAAAGTATGTGGATGACTCATCATATAAATTCTCAGAATTATTATTGGAATAGAATTACCTTAATTGACAATGATTTCATCACATGAATGTAAAATCCACGGTCACCCATTCAAACCTACCAGAATCTATGGAAACCCACCAATGAGGTTCTAGCACAAAACCTCCCTTTCAGTGAACTATTTTCATGCCAGAAAATACCGATCAATGATTCTATCATGGGATTCCAAAATTCTATATGAAACAACAATAATACAAAATCCACGATAGGCTAATTCAATGACCAAATCCATGGCCCACCTTTCCCTAACTATGGTGGTCAACATCCACCTAAAAAGTTTCACATTTTAATTATGATGCCACAACTTCAACTTCATCCTCTACCCTACACTTCCATGAATAAACTAGAACTCCCTACCTTATGAGTTACATTATATAATATTTCCTCATAGAATTATAACCACTATGGCTCATGCTTTGGTCATAATATGAACCCAAAATTCATCAACATAGTCATCTAGAGTTTCCCAAATCATCAAAACTCACATCACCATGACCCAAATTCTGTGAAAGTCACCAAAAATTTTATCCAAAGCCTAGTCCTTCCCATGTACCACACCCATACGTGGTTAATGGTGGACATCCCACCACCCAACTCCAAATGTAATACTCCATGATAGTCCAAGAGGCCACACATCTAATGAAAATAAATATTGGAATATTGGTGTAATGGATGATCATTAAACATACCTGATACAATGTCATGATATTGGGAATGATCATAAATATTTTCATGTATGATGAGAAGTCACTAACATAACCCACTATACTATCTCTCATAAATATCACCAACCACTAGTACGATTCCTTGAACTTTTGAATGTATCGGGCTTCCCTGCTGACCTACAGATCATTATAACTCATCCATCCCAACTCATGTGGGGTTTCTAACTGATCTCACCCCCACCTTTCAACTCTAAAATGACAATCCATGAGTCCAGTCATCCCATGTTACTACTTCCACCGCCCATTTAGAGTTCTTCCAACAATATCCTGGTAACCCATAGTAAAAAAACATCAATCAAGAACTAGTACATCACTTTCATCACTAGTTCATCCCCATATATATTCAATTGAAAAAATATACACTTACACTCTAAACACTTGTGCACATATTTCTAAAACATTGAATAAATGTAGCACATTCCAGCACTCTATCTTTAACATAACCTTTGAGGTCATGCACGTCCATCAAGTCACCCACTAATCAGAAACCAAGATCCAAAATAATTTACATCACTAGGGATAGTCCCAACTCCCTCTAACATAATTACTATACATTCTGTTCTTCCAACTTCATTGACATTTATAAATTCTCAACATTCCCCACCAACCACCTATCCTTTTCTATAGGAATCCCTACCACAAGACCACCCTTCACCCTAGGTGTCACATACATAGCATTAAGTCCATCCATACATTGATCATATTTCCATGTCAACCAAATTCATCTTGATTACACCTTCACAAATTTCTAACAACATTGTGTCAAGTATTCTCAGTAGTGTGCTCTTCGAAACCATACTTACTAACAACTATAGGTGCTTGAGTGTTTCTCAGAATGAAAACAAGCCATACCCTTACCATTTATTAAGGCTATGTTATAATAAAAATACATCAATTCCACCTCTGAAGCATCTCAGATGCATTATATACCATGGAAACTAAAACACTGGGAGAACTGTCTATAAGTCCACTGAAAGTTTCCCCAAAACAATCATCTAATAGTACTGAATCATGACCCATCTCCAAAACCATCATCCATTCCAACTTAGACATCTTGAAAAAATGTCCACATGTCCAAAACCAAAATTTAAAGATGTTTATCGATGAACTATGGGAAATGATAACATAGTTGACATCTCTCACATGTCACCCTCTAGGGTCGGACGATATCATCTCTTCAAAGTAGGATTGTGTGTAAAAAGTCACATGGTTTTCCATCAATTCCTCATATATAAAACTTATAACAATTCACCACTAATGGTTCTAACTCAACCCCCCATTGTGAAAATCACTAAATACCAAAAACTATAGTAATCATCTACTTTATAATCCAACACTATGAAAACACAACCACAACTATCAACACCAATAAATAGGAAATCAATTTCAAAACACAATGTAATCCTCCCAATCGAACCTCACAGGGGATACCCCATCCTTTTTATCATATGGTACCTATAAACATTATGTACACAAAAAAACCAAATCTTATAACGAGTAATAATCCTCTATCTGACACATCAAATGCTCTAAGGCCTCTAGTCTATGGGACTCTCACACCCCAATCCACCCACAGATAGGGTCTACTCACTATACTAGGGATGCCCATTTCCCATGTCCATTCATGTTCCAACCAACTATATGTTCGACACTGATGTACACAACCATAATAAAAATTTTGAAGGTTCTACCAACTAATATTCCCTATTCAGATCTAGTACACTCTGAATGACTCACCCCATGACCTACTACATCATATGAATAAAATGAGAGAGGTAATCACAAAACTCCTCCTCCTCTATTATAATATAGATCAATGGGTTTTTCCTTATCCCCCACTAGGTATAATTTTGATAATTATTCTCACTTCACCAAACTGACACACATTATCATGGTGGGATTTTTCTTTAATTATAATAACATGTTAGAGAACACATAACATAACACTTTCACATGTACAAATAATAAAGATATTAACTATACATAAACAAATCCCTTTGAAAAAACTATACCAATACACATATTCAAAAATATTTCACCACCCTATTTCACCCCTATCATTGTTCAAGGTAAATATGGGGGTAAACCAATTTACATAATCATAATACCTATCATACTAGACATATCGTTTTAAGCCATTTACACATTGAAAACATAAATATTTATCTTTTAAGAACTTTTCCTATTTCTAGAACTTATCACAACAAAAAATTAAACCCATTAATAGCATTTCATTACACAATTATTTGTCCATTATTTCACACTATTTTCGTTTACACTTTTTTTATAATCATTATTATACATTTATTTCCAAAATTTTTAAGGAAAAATAATTTAATTATACACTTAATGTCTAATACATTCATCCTATGTGTTACTACAATGATTCATTCCACCTATATACCTTAGTTCATATAATGATGCATGAATGCACAACCATGGTCCATATCATCCATGAGAAAACTAACATCAATGTTTCACATCAACTAACAAGTGTGTCATCCAATGGTTAAGGTCATTCAAATTTAACATTACATATTAAGAAACAACCCTGGGTACTCGAGTTTTCCCACTTACATGGTTTATCAACTCCCATTCATGAGGTTATTACATTGGCTCGACACATCATAATATCCAATATAACATAACAAAATATTTTAAAATAAAAAAGAACCCCCTCGGACACAACATTGTAACACCCCCAACCCAGAGTCCACTAATTTAGTGCCATGAGATGGGTCACCACATGACCTTAGTCATTCTCCCCATATTCTAGAGGCTACCAACAAGCAACATGGGTCTAAATAAACATGTTGGGAGACTATATACTCTTTATGATAGTATTTCATAGTATAAAATAATATTAAATATAATGAAATCGACAATAACCTAAAAACATGAATTAAAAACCATTTCCAAAACTAAGTAAAAGACCACAACCAAAAGTAATCTAGCTATATAATGTCAATTTAGTTCCATATGTAAGGAAACCCCAAAATGAATGAAATATAAAGAAACCCCAAAATAGGTCTGGAATCCAATTCTGGTTCATTCATCTATGAATCCCCCACACCCAATCAATATTCTAGCATAGGGTTATTTCCCTTGTCCTCTCCTACAACCATAAAATCTCTTCAGGTAACCAATGGTATACCAAGCAAGGTGTGAGTATAACTCAGTAGGCCGTCAAAAATTGTTTAAAAAAATATCTAGTCTAAATATATTGTGTGTTTAAGTACTAAAATAATAAACAATATAAACATGTCTAAACTATGTTTTATTACATGGAAAGTTCTCATAATTAATTTTTAGTATTTATTCCATTGTTTTGGTAAATTCATCAATACCAATCTTGTATATGATGGCCGATGAATTTTAATAAGGGGTTATATCACGTCCCTTATCTCACAAGGTATAAAATATCTCACTAATAATACCACACACTTAACTTGTAGCATTAGTCCAGGTAGTTTAACTAAATGAAACTATTAGGGGTCAAGAGACATAGTTTGGATCTCTAAACCATGAATTCAAGGGGTGGGGTTTAGAGCCTCTTTCCAACATGACCCATGTAAGGAGACTCATTCCATTATCACACACACCAGAAATCCATGTGAACACGCCTTAATAAAAATTCATTACACAAACCATTTCAATAACCCAAATTAGGGAATACCCAAATAATTCAAAAAACATAGTTAATTAAATACATTAGCCATAATTATTATTTATCCCATTTTCACTTTCAAAATTATATGAAATAACTCTCTTAAAATATTCCATTACAACCCATATGTCATTTAACACATTCACCTTAATTCAATTAACCAATTCACAATGTTCTAAACAACCTCGTAGGACATGTTAACAACTATAAACCAATACCCTTTTTCCATTTCAAAACGCAAACCAAAATTTCAATAAATTTTTAAAGACTTATACAACTTTAAAATAAATTATGTCATTAAAATTACCATTTTTCATGAATTTTTGATGGAACACCCCATGGGTGGCCCTATAATGGGATTGGTATATCTCGACACATCCAACAAAAACCATGAGGGTTTCAATACATCCAATAGTTATAACATTTTCCAAAAATACTATATTGAAAAATAAACTACAAGAAAATAGCACAATAAATATCACATGCACATAAATCTGACACAAATACTATGGGATATAACACGTAGACCACCAACCTCGATTCTAAAGATGAACATATTCTTAACCTCGACCATTGACTCAGATTCAAATACCCTTGAATCTCTAAACTATCATCCTTTTGAAAAATATGGTTTTAGGGATTCATATGAATAAGAAAAAACTACAAGACCTTATATTGAATGGAGAGTAAAGTGAAATGTTAGATTCACTCTGGGAATTGATCCACACCCAATGACACTCTAAACATCCTAGAAATGAAGGTGGTCGATCCATGGGTTGTATTGGTCATTTTGGTTGATCACAAGGGTTTATGGAGGAGAAATGAGAATTATATGGGGAATAGAACATAAAATACAAAGGGTAAAATTTATAAAAGATTCATACTAATGGTTAGTGGCTTGCCAACATGGGTTTCCAATCATTATACCAACTTCTGGTCATGAGTGGTCTAAGTCACATGGTAACTTGGGGAGACTGTAAAATTTGAAAAACTGTGCTCCAATCTTGTAGACTGTCTCTATCGCAAGGTACATGGTTTTTTCTTCTCCAATACATAGTTTACTTAATAGAGGACCCCTCTTCTTGACCAGCATGGTTTGGATGCACATTTACAATTAACAGTGCACCAACAGTGCAACATGCACAAGATGGCTCATTTTTTCTCTCTTTTATGTCCCGGACCACCCAAACACACCTTATCCTCCCCATACACATGATAAAAATTCCACACAACAAATATAAAATATTTAAACCCAAATTTTAAATTTGTAAATAACTTATAAATTCAAGGATAATACATTTTTAGTGGATCACAAAAACTATAGGACCATTAATTCTCACTCTCTAGAATTATTCGAGAATGGGGATTCCCTATAGGGTCACTCGTACAATGACTTTAATGGTGCCACACTAATGGTGGAATGATATCTAGTGTTGTATGAGATATCCAAAAATGATAGGTGTTCCTCCATAATATAGAAAAAGTCTAACATGAAAAACTAGAATATGTCCTTCATAAACTGAATGGTGCTCTCAATATGTACATCACTATGGGGTTGATAATTCATTCTTAATGAAATATGAGTCTCAAATTCCTCAAATGATTCATTCCATAAGTGTAATGTGAAGCGATCACCATGGTATTAAATGATTTTCAAGGGCCATTCATAGAGTTACACTATCTATGGAACATAGTGTTGTGCCAAGATCCATACTAAACTCTACTCAATGATATCTAGGAAGTGGATTAATTTTTTTTGGAAGTCTTTGATCAACCAGATGTAATCACATATGTTGAATTTATGTAGTAATATTGTAAAATAATCCATGGATATCACATGACACTTCCACTCTACAACCTCAAGGGGTTGAGTTAAATCTCCATGAACCACGTGCTTTGCTATCACTCACTAGTAGGTAGGGCATCAAGATTTAAAATGTGAAACTCCCTTCATCATTCATGGACACAAAACTGACATCATAGGTCCTAATGCATCATTTCCATAGCTGAATGTACCACAAAAGTAGTTGTATGGATGTCTCTTAGAAAATACTCACATAATGTAACGGGTACCCTCTTAAATCCACAAAAAAGAATGAAATGTTCCCCACATTCATAATATCCATCATGAGAATTTACAATGGATATCTAACTATATTCTGTATATCAAGGATGTTTCTCTCTAACTTACTATAAAATAAGAGAGGTCACAACCATCAGTTGGAGGAAAGCTAATCTATACCCATCCACAGGGTACAATTATAGTGAGTCCAGTTGATTTAATTCATAGCTCAAAAAGTATGAATAATATCTTCTACTATGTTTATCTTAAACAACATTCCTCTTAACCAGAGTTGAGATAATATTGAATTCATAATATTGGAGGAACTCTATCCATTGTCTTTATCCCATGTTATGTTCCATATAAGATAAGATATACTTGAGATTGTTTTTGGTATAATATATTATAATGAACTTAATCGTATGGAATTTTCTCAATCCCATTAGTTAATATTCTACTACTACTAACTAAAAATCATAGTTCACATAGTTGTACTCTTGTTGTCTCAACTAATGTGAACTACAAGAAACCAAAACCTATGCATTAGAATATAATAAATCATATAACACTTCATAATCATCACCCTCATCTATAAATATCATGATGGGATAACTCATCGATCATTTCCTAAACTCATGGAAATCTAGGCAGACCCTCTTTATCCATATGAATGGATGCACCTTTTTCATCAATGTTCTAATGGGATTTGGTTTCTTGGGGAAGTTAGGTATGAATATTACATACTATCCTTTTATATTATAGAATATTTTCACCCCTTTCTTGATTTTGGGGGGATCCCATGCTAACACTACCTCCATCATCATTGAGTCTATTTCCACCCCATCTCCTGAGGTAGAATATCCTCTAAATAGAGACTATTGATTCTAGAACTAGAAATTTGAGTGATTCCCATATAACATGTTCTCTCAATGTGTGTTTATGACCTTTCTAAAATGTATCACATTCTTATCCTTGGACACCGAGTATATTAGGATATCATCAGTGAAGACTACCGGGAAAAAATATGAAATGTAAAAACCTGGTTTATGAGTCCCATGAACACTCCTAGGGAATTATTTTTTCCAAAGGGAATCACCATGTACTTATAAAAACCATAAAGACATACGAATTTTGTCTTTAGTATATCGTCTTCTCATACTCGCAATTGGTGACTGTCTAATCTAACATCAATATTCAAGAATCAATACTCCCTTATAAACACATTAAAGTTTTCATTTATCATCTATAGTGGATAAATTTTCATTAATGTTTCATTATTTAGGTGATAGATTTACATACATAAAATTATTCTCTTATCAAAATTCTTGTAGAATGATAGTAGTGATGCCCATGGTGAATCATTAAGTCTAAAAATTCCATTATCTATATGTCCTTCAACTGCACCCTCATCTTGGGAAATTTTTTAAAATCCATCAGATATGTGGGTGAAGATATATGGGTTTTCATTGGGTGTATATCAATGTAAAATTATAACAAATGGTGTAGTTGTAATCCAAAAAAATCCTTAGGAATGATGTCCTCATACTCCCACAAAAATGAATAGAAGTAAAAAAACATATTATCCACCACACCAGGGGTCATTCTATACAACTGGTGAGTAATTATGTACAACCTCCTATGCCTTATTCTATCATGAGCTTCCTAGGTCACTTTTTCACCCAAAAAGTAAAACCTGGCCTCATATATACAAATACACAACGTCCTCCTACATAAATTCCTTATATGGGTGTGAACATCAGATATATATTACATTCCAAGGATTCAATCATAATGAATCATCAATACTACAAATAGTTCCCCAATGGTACTCTCACCCCCAATAGTTCGGTCCCACTGTCAGCATAGGTGTGTGGTCACTGATTCACCTTCCACATGGTCTCCAAGAGAAATTATCGAGCTAATGGATCATCTAGATTCTCTTTCTCAAATCAGATAAGTGAATTTAAAGAAATGAATCATACATTTGTATATCATCCCTATATCTAAAATGAAAATAAAAAATCATACCTTGTTTCATCCAGGGAGCTTGTGGTTTATAAACCGCAACTGCATGCAGCTTATCTCTCCCTTGTCCTCTTACTCCCAAAACCTGTAATTGACTATCTAAGGTTTGTGATGTTAACTAGTCAAAATATATAGCACCTCCTGGTACTCACTGAGATCCTATTACATGTCTCCAACC
Source organism: Viscum album (assembly GCA_963277665.1). Classification (NCBI taxonomy): domain Eukaryota; kingdom Viridiplantae; phylum Streptophyta; class Magnoliopsida; order Santalales; family Viscaceae; genus Viscum; species Viscum album. The sequence goes on from OY728156.1 coordinate 1,033,168,737, forward strand.
CTATATATCTATCTTCTCCGATCTTTATCTCTACTTCGGGGTCCCACCTGTTGTCATACTATCAGTCATATGGAATGTTGTACAATATCATGGATGACAACCCCTGCCACCATAAGAATAGGACTACCTCGAAATGGATTGGATAGACCCATTCAAGGATCCCTGAAAAACATACCCATATTCTTGGAATAACCTACTGAAATGACTAACACATAAAATCCTTGAGTTTGAGATCTGGTCGGTTGTGTTAAATTCTCTCCTCTTATGTTCCCATGGCCGAAAAAATTGTCAACATATATATATATATCCCTCAATCTCTCAACCCACAAATGCATTCTCTAGAACCCCATAATATTTAAAGACGTATATAGGTATAAAATTTGATTAGATGTATCTATTAATACCTCACTCAAAGGTTTTATCCCAAGATACCTAATCACAAATCATATCCCTTAAGTATGTAGTAGTGTTAGTGAAACTCAATAAATAACCATCCACAAATATATTTTCTTACTGAATATGTAGGATCTTATTGATGTGAAAAAAAAATCAATATATCAATAGATTAACCACGATTATATCTCTTAATCATATGATTAGGTAACTAAACCCCACTAAAATCCTAGAAAACCAATGAGAATATTCACTATCAAGACCAACATTTGACATGTTACTGTCCTAAAAAGATGGTAGGCTCACATCACCACCTCAATCTAGTCATTAGCCTCATGTGGTTTGAGATACCTTATGAACCTGAGGTGTTGTTGTGGATTAAACTCATGAATAACACCCATCCATCATCCCTCCACCGTTGGTACTAATGGTTCCATTTTTAGCTCAAAAGTTAGTGGAATAACTAGTGCACCACATAGGGGTAAGACCTACAAAATATGTCACAAGTATCAATGCATAATAACTGAGGGGATCGTCTTCATGATCTTAATACATAATCATAGAAGGCATATGTCGTGGAGGCATCCTATATAGAAAATATGAATAGAATTCAAAGATTTTATCTAGAGTGAAAACTCAAGAACAAAATTGAATCCCCAACCCATTAGTATTTGATGGATGTTAAAATTCATTCCTGACAACAATTGTCCAAATGTACTAAGTCGAAAAGAAAGCATTAGAGTCATGTTCTTTGGAAATGTAAGACGCCACTCCAAAAATGGATTCCCTATACTAAATAATGAACTTGAAACACTTAACAATTTCCCCCAAAATATATTACATACAACAATCATATGTTAGAATCTACTAGCATTGATACAACTCTTTCATTCCCGTCCAAATAGGGATTCATTCGTGACTACACCAATTGACCCTTCAATAGAATATGGATAGAGACTTGGAATGAGTAGGCATATCACTCTCATGGGAGGCTATTGCTTAAAGTAACTATATAAAAAACACATCTGCAGGCCCAAAAAAAAAATAAAATTTAAAAAAACTAAACATTCATGCAGACTTCTAAATACCACTATCAGAGTATGAAAATAGAAATTGAATAAAAAAAAATACAAAAATATAATCCCACCCAAAAGACTCTAAAACATTTATATCCTAAAAATATAGAAGTGGGGTTCTATCAAAGTCACCTCAGTCAATTTTCCCCACTAATCAATATGTAGTTATAGACCAACTGGGACTCTATAAATTTTTTTATCATCATCCCATGATATGTCATGTATGGAAAAATCCCAATAGGTTTGAGTATAACAATACCCAATAGGACACCACAAAATCACTAAGTATAATAAATAAATATTAACAGTCATATCAATATATGCATATTTATTTAACACAAATAACAAGAATATACATATATACTCATGGAAGACACACAATCTCAATGTAAATCTACAACTATATATAGAGTCCATGAATCATTTTTGATGGTTCTAAATAACACCAATTAAAGATAAAATTCACTGCAAGTCATATATAATTGATGTCTCCCATTCGAGACGTACTAATAATCAGGTATGTCCTTAAAAATTGAACAATGGATTTCAAAAAATAAATATACCTAGAAACTGATCAAAACCAATTATATGGGGTATAATAAAAAATAAATATGGAATAACCCTTAATGTAGTGGACTAGTTCCATTGTAGGGTTGGTCACAACGATGCAAAGATATAAACCTATGGAAATTATGATAGAGGATCTTAATTTGGGCCTCATGGAAGGATTAAAAAAATATATTCAATAATTCCATTGAAAGGGATCCCCATCTAACATGGTGGACGTGATTCCTTACTAGCTCCAACGGAATGGATCAAGGGAAGTGTTCCTAAAAATCATTATCCATGATGAATAGGAAATGGCTCTAATCATTCTTTGAATGGGTACATAAAATGTAATGGTAGTACATAGAATGTACTTTCGAAAGTGTGTACTACCCATGTATCAAATCCTATGCCTACGTTCGTGTATGTTCTTGATTACACATCTTGTTAAGGACCACATACTCTTGGTCATGTACATGTCAATTAGGCCATGTTTGTGTAAAATTATATGTTCTTGGTCACATGAAAACATATCACAACAAGTAGATATAATTCATCTAATAAAGGGTCACATTCCATTCTATAGGGGTCACACACTATGTGATATTTATATTTCTCACAAAAAAACATAGCACAGTTCCAAGAATCCCATATGTCATGAAATCGCTTAGTGGACGCCTTATTCTATGGGATTTTATAGGATCCTTATTTCATTTCCCCATGAAATGATATTATCCTTTAAATTTTAATGTTTTTTTGAATCATGTTGGGAAGGGTAGATCTTATCTAGCCGACCATTGAAATTGAATTCCAAAATAACAACTAGTAAAACCCAAATGTTAGTTGATCTGCAACCACAACCATAGTCACCTGATCTCCAAATCAATTAGTCCATGATTCGAGAAATAAAATAGTTTCACCATGAAATATGTGCAAAATGGTTGAATATTTAATATTTTCATTGAACCACTGGTCAATAAAAAAAATGTAAATGAACACATAATAAACGGTGGGAAACATTCAATAAAACATGTAAAAAAAGAAGGAACTGCATTCATTTTTGGTAGCCTCAATCATTGTATTTGAGAACATTGGGTGAAGATACAATAAAAATATTCAGTTATATAAAAAATAAATTTATATAAATATAATAAGAAAAATAGGACAAATAAATGAATAAATATATTTTTCAATTCATTTGTTTTCATCATTGAAATAAAAAACGTTGAAAAAATCTATATAAATAATCATCTCACTTAGATTTGGATCAATCCCTAGTGAATAATGGTTCCATTTCATTTTCATTGGAGAGATCCTAGAGCTCCATCACACACCAAATGATGATCCATGATATGGTCTTTGTTCATGAATGGAATCTACTCCAATGATCTCCAATAACACCTCTTTATTTAAATAGATGTGTGGATAACCATGAAAATCCACCCTAGAAAAATTAAAATAGATGTTTTATTATGTTTGGGAAATGATTTAACTAAATTAAATTATTATATAAATTCAATTATACATCCTCCCATGACCATGCCCATACCAGACATATAATAGGCTCTAAAGTTATTTCATGTCTAAGGTGAACTATATTCTTCAAACTCAACATTGCAACAGATTTTACAACTAGGTCTTATTTTTTCATTTATTTAACATTTTAAAGAAATATATGCGTATGGGAATTTAATATATATAATATATTATAAAAAATATATTTGAACACACTAGTCCAAAAAATTTCACTCAATCGTTTCTCCTAACACATTAATTAATCTATATAATATTCTAAAAATATACATTGAATAATGGGATTAATTTCATCAAATTAATAAACATGTCACACCATTATGTTTTCATGATCCCTCCCAGTTAGTCAACTAATACCTAAATCCACTAGTGAATGAATTGGATGTTGTAGAAATAGAATGATCACTACCAGAGTGTAAATTATTTATAACCATGCTTATCAATAGTAAAGGATGATTATTTATCATTATATCGTAACATAGGTTTGATTAATTCATCACCCATACACTTTACTAGGTGAATGATATATAATCACCATATCTATAAGTTATCAACAAGTTAATGATGTATTATTATACATCAACATGTGAGAATGATATATTTAAATGTGATTTAGGTACTGCATAACCCTAATGGTCGAGAATAACGCATCATTGAGTGAATAAGGCATCATGCATTAGCAATGGTGGATAAATTGGTCCTTATAATTGAATGAGGTAACACCAAACAAAAAAACAAGGTATCACTATGTATATCAAATAAAAATGATCAATCCAAAATGAATAATTCTCAACTTGGATGATCTAACATTGATACAACATATAATATGGATTTTGGTCAACCCAAGTAAACAGTTTTTATTAACGATAAATCATTCTAAAGCAAATCAAATCTATACATTTAAAACCTACTGTGACTAATTAATTACCCAATTAATTGGCTATAAATACCCATTCCTAATAATGAAATGTAAAAAACCATATATATATAATAATTTTATTTCATTCTCCAATAAAATCGTTAAATTCATTAAAAATGTAAAATGAAGAATATTGCATTTTTATAATTTAATGAATATATTGAAATAGGATTGAAGACTGGACAATTAATTTATAGGTAAAATTTTGGAATCTTAAAAGGGAAAATATTATATTTTAATGTCCTGGAATAAGTAAATATTTTTCTTGTAAATGATAAATTAAGTGTTGGTATTTTGTAAAACAGAAATTATTATTTACAATTTTAAAGTAAATATAATGATTTAAAAAAAACCTATTTTCAAAAAATCAATTAAAAAAATAATGTTTTATTATATAATGATTATATGTTAATTTTATGAGTCCTTTTTAAATTTTTTTATGGGTCATAAAATCCATTATAATATTAAAATATATATTTTTTTGAATAAATGATGATTTTGATAATAAATAAATATCTCATAAATAGAAAATTATTTACATAAAATGGAAATAATTTTTAAATTCTACACATCAAAAAGTTATTTGGGTGAATTTTTGGGTATTTTCTAAAATACATGAATTTTTTGTGAATAGTGGTATACCTTAATTTTCAGTATATATTCATTATAAGTTAAATAAACTATTCTATGGGTTATTGATGATGTAATCACATTAATCTAAAACTAATCAAAATAATTTTATTATATTTATCTTTAATTATAAAAATACTTATATTCTTATCCCAAAATGATAGACTAATGAATTATATAATGAGAAGATACACCTCTCCAGCACTATAAATTCCACACCTCACCACCTATTTTCCTCACACATAAAAGCCTTGTAGATTTTTTAATTTCAACCCAATTCCCATACCAAGACTATTACCCATGTGCAAGACCAACTGGAATTACCAAAAGGCCAAAACCGTGGCGTTAAGTAGGTTCTCAAGGTGAATATTTTCAAGAGGTAAAACCCTCTTTCATTTTATTTTGGGTGATTTTCAATTTTTTCTTTTATTATTCAGTACTACAATCCCTATATACAAGTGCCATTATAAAATTATTATATTATTTATCATATAATTTATATTTTATTTGTGTTAAAATTTATCATCAAGATCTTTTTCGTATCCTGATTATTCTGAAAATGAAAATATCTTCTGTGATGTGTGGATTTACCGCCATCATGGACGATCCACTTTCATTTTCTATTTCCCCCACCATGACTGGTCATAAAAATTTTATTATCATTAAATAAGATTTAATTTTATATATTTTATGTTTAATAGGATTCTATAATACATATATACACATAATATTAAATTAAATTATTTACATTCATGAAGGTCATAAAAATTTCCAAATTAAATTAAATTATTTTTACTAATTTTATATCTAAAGAATCATCCAAATATAAAAAAATGATATATGGTAACATTTAAGGTATCCATGAGGTTTATAAATAATATTTTATCTATTAGGGTTAAAATATTATTATTTATTTACCCATGTTACCTTTATGGTTTTATTTATGTAAACTATTTTTATGGAAATAAAATATTATCATAAATATGTTATATGGTGCTTTTAGGGTGATAAGTATTACCTTGTGAATATTTATTTCATATCGATATAAGAATTCATTGAGTAATGGATTATTTAAATCACTTTATGTTACTTACTGGTCTTTTTGTGATCATACCATTTTTTAAATTGTTTTTCATTGTATTTAATGATGGGTATGAGAAAAAAAATAATCCCTGATGAATATTATGATGATTTTTTACAAGGATTTCATGTTTTAGTAAAAAGCATTTAATTATAAAAGAAATAGATATTTTCTAAATAAAACCCACATTATATGTTTCTACAATAATAATTATGAATTAAGTCCCATTAATATAAAACTTTAAAATAAAATGATATTAGGGAATGAAATAAATGAATACTAGTTGAATTAACTAGATTATGTAATGTTTAAAGACGAGACCTTATAGATTGTATCAGAACACATTTTGGATATCATTAGGGGTTTGTATAATGTTAATAAAATATAAAAATTTATTTTTAATATATTTTTATGTTAAAATGTTATAGAATATAAAGATTACCATGTTGCTTCATATATAATATGTCTATTCGGAATGGTTTTTTATCCAGAGAACAGGGAAACTAAAGTGGGATAGCATCGAGAGGATGATATCATTCTGAATATGAAACCTGGAATGGTGGGAATTGGAATGGATTAGTTTTTGATAGTGATGTATCATTTGACATATGCAATAAATGGTGGCAACATCCATGCAAGATATTTGACAAGGCTACCATATAATAACATAACTATTGTGCAACATTTTATGAGAAAACTCCCTGATACTATCAGTGGATCTTCTTACCGAATGGTAGATAAAGGGTGAATTAAATCCCTTGAAATGATATTTTATTTCATCAATCATTCATATTAAAAAAATTATAGTCATTATATTTATCAAATTTTTGTGAAGCCGTCTAGTGGTGGTCAATAGTCAAAAATATCAATGATAGTTATTTGATTCATGCCTTGGAATTGAACGAATTGATGAATTTGTTCCATGAAAAGTGTTTTCCTATGTTTGTTATACATTTAAAAGAAAATTAACACCTTAAATTTATAATAATTAATTATGATTTAGTGGTTGTTTATGAGGAAAAATCCACAATTTTGGTAGGGTGCGGTGTAAATATTATTCGAGATATTATCAGTAAAATATATAATTTTTACTCTACTTGGAAGCCAATAAATTAACGGTAATTGGACTCTCCATAAATTCAAAATATATGAAAAACCTGATTGATATGTTGTTATCACATAAATGGTGCTTTATAATGTTTATGTCTAAATTGAAAAAATGAAAAATAAGTTGTCTATATGGAAATAAATGAGTAGGAATCAGTAAAATAAATATGAATATAGGGATGTCTAGTTTCTAGTTTCTGGGATGTGTGGTAAAAAGAACCCTAGGAAATTCCTTAACAAATTTGAGAAGCATTTCGGATGTGGTACATTTTAAAATATGTACATATATTGGGATGATTTTTTTTCATAATGTTATGTTTAATTCTGATAAGAAAACCATGAATTGTTTTAAATGTGGAGATATGGTTCATTATGAAAATACCTTCCCAATTAATGATATGAAATATGGAACACATCCATATTATAAGAAAAAATGTGTAGTGAAATCTTTTACAACTACATCAGTAGATGTGGGTCCATCCAATGAAGTTGTAAAAGGTACATTATTTGTTTCTGATGTTTTTCTAATAAGTTGTCTGATAAGGGGTCAACACATTACATTATTTAGGAAACTATTTTTGGTAAATTGAAACATTCACCTCTAGAGATGAAACATATTTATATGGTTAAAATAGTACAAGGATATATTAATTTAAAATGGAACTATAATAATATTCCTATTATTTCATGTAGAAAGATGTTACCTAAAATCTTTTTTGTTCTTCCCATAGTAATATTTAATGTAGTTCGAGTTATTGAATTAATTTATTTGTATCCTAATATGATTTATTATAGAGATACTGGAGTTGAATTTAAAAATGAGTACTAGTTAATATAATACAATTAACACATTCCAATAATAATATATGTGGAAGTTAAGAAACTATTAAATTATTAAAATTAAGGTTATTTTGCACATATTTTTTAAACAAGTGAACTGTTTAGAATAATTACGTGATATTAGTATATTAATTCCATGATTTTTTTCCAATGAGTATCCAGATGTTATTCCTGATCGGGAAGAAAAATAATTATTTAATTAGATCCTAATTCTAATATAATTTTAAATCCACCTTACATAATGGATCTAGTGGAACTTCTAGAATTGAAAAAGAAGTTACAAGCAATTCATGATAAATGATCCATTCATCCTATCACTTAACCAATGGGTACTTATATATTTTTCTACAAAAATAATGCTTGTTAAATGAGGAATTATATTTATTATTGATATTTGAATAATATTACTATTAAGAATAAGAATTCATTTCCTCAAATCATTGAATTCTTTGATCATCTCTAGGGAGCTCATTATTTTCCCATGAATGTCTTGATATCTGGATACCACCAGATAATGGTGATAAAGGATGACATCATGAAAGAATCATTTCATACATGATATGAGAATTATGAGTTTTTTGGTATTCCCATTAGCTTTAAAAATTCCCATATTGTATTCATGGATCTGAATAATAGAGTCCTCTATGATTATTTTGAAATGTTTTATATTGTTTTTATTTATGACATGTTTGATTATTCAAAAGGTTATGAGGATTATGAAAAACATTTTAGGATTTTCCTATATACTCTCAAAGAGATAAACATATTTGAGAAAGTCAGAAAATGTGTTTTTTCATTTTAACATATTTATTTTCCTGGTAACATTGTAAATAATTATGGTATAATAGTTGATCCCACCTATAAAGTGGATGATGAATGGATAAAGAATTAAAATGATAATTATATACCATGTTTTGTTGGATTAGTTTCCTATTATCGATGGTTTATTAAAAATTTGGCATGATTATCTATCCCACTAAGAATGTTAATAGGAAAAAGTGTTAAATTTAATGGGTGGTTAGAATTTGATGTTTTTTATAAGGAATAAAATATTGGTGACTGCTCCAGTTTTGTCCATTCCTTTTTAAATAGAATTTTTTCATCCACAATGATGCTACATTGATAGGATATGTTTTCGTTTTTATGTATAATGATAATGTAATTGTATATGCATCATGAAAATTAAAACCACATGAGTTAAATTATCCCAAAAATGATATAGAATTACAAATTGCGATTATTGATTTGAAAATTTGGAGGCATCATTTTTTTGGATCCAAATGTAAAATATATAATTGCCATTAAATATTTAAGTATATATTGACATATAAGGAATTAAACATGAGGTAGAGAATATGAATTTAACTAATAATGGATTAAGATTCCATGACCAATTACCACCCTAAAAAATAAAACAAATTGTTGGATTCATCGAGTTGATAACATCATGAAACATTAGACATGTTACCTTTGAATCATAAACCCTTCATCAATGAATTTATAAATTGTGGATGTGATATTTTGGGTGGAGGAAATCACCATATTTTGTTTCAGGTGTCAGTGCAGTTGTCTTTATCAGATAGAATATAAAAAGTGCATATAGAAGACTGTCAGTTATATAAAATTGTATAATTCATTAAAAGGGATATTTTTCTAAAATTTATCATGGATAAATATAATGTTTTGTGATTTGGGAAGAAATTATATGTGCTTAGTGATCCCCAGTTGAAGAATGATTATTTTTTTATACTCATATTTCTCCATATCTAATTAATCCTGGAATTACTAAGATATACAGATTCCATTGGGAGTATTACTCATGATAATGAATTGAAAGATATATTCCAAATTTTAAAATGAGATATTTGATATGTCAAAAGGATAAAGTAGAGAAACAACTACTAATAGGGAATTATTTTTCCATTTATAGTACCATAGTGGAAATTGGAAAATATATTAGTGGGTTTCTTGGTGGGAAAATCAAATAGTTCTTCAGGTAACAATTCTATTTGGTCTATTTTTGATCGAATGGCTAAATCTCCACATTTTCTCTCTATTTGAGATACTGTTTCGCTAGATCTGATTTCTTAAAAATACCACAAAAATATTTTCAGGTTATATGCAGTTCCTCTCTCAAATTTATTAGTATGTAATCCTAGGTTCAACTTTATCATTTAGAAGGGAATTCATATGTTGCTGGGAAATGAACTAAAGTTCATCATACCATTTCATCCTTAATCAGATGGAATGTCAGAGAAAACAATTCATATATTAAATGATATTCTTAGAGCCAATTTAATGGATTACCAAGGAATTTTGAATTACTATCTATCATTAGTATAGTTTTCATAAAATAATAGTTTTCATTATAATATAAAAATGGAACCTTGTAAGGTATTATATAGAATGTACTATACAAATCGAATTTTTTTCTAATGTTGTGGAAAATATGTTAATGGGACAACAATTATTAGAGTTTGTGGGTGATAATGAAATGAATGTCTAAAATGTATGATGATATATTAAATATGCCATAAAATCTATGCATATAACATATGGAAAGAATATTATTTCAAGATAGAAAATCATATTTTCCATAGAATTTATCCTTTGAAAAGTGTTCTGTGTTTTAGAATGAAAGGAATTCTAATTACATGCTCTATTGGACCTTTTGAAATCCCAATGAATGTTGGACCAGTTTCCTACCAAATAACATTGCCTCGGATATTTTCTCATGCACACACTATTTTTCATATTTTAATTTAATGAAATTATTTTCCATATTAATATCTTTTTTGTATCCTAAATTTAGACAATATTGAAGGTACCGTTTTATATGAAGAAAATCCTAATCATATTCATGATCGTTTATAGCATGTATTGTAGAATAAGTTAATTCATCTGGTTATGGATATGGGGAGAAACCACATAGTTGAAGAAGTAACACGAGAATCTTAAAATGGTATGGGAAAAATGTTTCCTCAAATGTTTACTATTTAAATAAAATTTATGATTATGATATTTTTATAAGGTTGGGAAAATCTAATGACCTAGATACTTATAAAATATTTTTTTATTCAGTAATTAAATAGTTTAATTAAATAGAAATATATAATTAAATAAGGTGTATTTATAGAAATTAATGAATATAAAACTTTATATTTTAAACCTAACATATGAAATTATAAATTAAATTTATCTTTCTTATTAGTGAAAATATTATATAATTATATCATGGAATATGTAAGTAAGTGTTTTGGAAATGATAAAATATGGGTTGGTATTTTATTGAAATATAATTGATTATTTAATATTATATAATTCATATAATGATTTAAAAGAATATATATTTTCATAAAATATGTTCTAAAATTAATATTTTTTTGTCTTATTATTAGATGATAATTTTTTTCATACCTTATTTAATTTTTCAATTGGTCATAAAATAGGTTTTAATATTTAAATTACAATATTTGAAATTAATTAATATCTTAATAAAATATTTAATATCTAATATTTTGAAAATTAATTTCATAAAATGGGGTCCATTTTTTAAATATAGTTATCGAGAAAAATGTTATGGTGAATTTTGGGTTATTTTTCTAAAATACCTGAATTTTTGGTGAATGGTGAAATAAGTTAATTTATGATAAATATACATTATAAGTTAAATACAATATTCATTGATTCATTTCTGAGGTAATATCCATAATGTATAAATCATATTATTTATTTTAATATTTTTATTGATAATTCTCAACCTATTCATATTAATGAGCACAATATATAAACTAATAAAGAAAATAATGAGTGAACACCCCTCACATCTAATATAAATATCACCCATATCCACCACTTCTCCTTACACTCAAATCCTTGAATATTTTTTAATTTAAAAAAAATAAACTTTAAAATACTCTACCTCACATGTAAGAACTATTTGTCTCACTAAAATCCAAAACCAGGGGCCTTAAATAAGATCTCATGGAGATGAAGTTCAAGAGCTAAAATACTCTTTTATTTTATTTTATTTTATTTTCAATTTCATTTGTTTTTTATTATCTACTCAACTCCCCCTATCCAAGATTAATTTAAACTCCATTATCATATATTTACTAATATTTACTAATTTTTATTGAAAAAATCATCAGTAATAACTATATCCTCTCCCTTATATTCTAAAAATGAGAACATCATCCATGATGTTTGTATTTTCCACCATCATGGATGATACTAATTCATTTTTCATTATCACCTTCAACGATGGTCACAAAACCATTATTATCATTAACTAATATTTTATTATACAAATTATATGTTATATTAGGTTATGAAACTAGTATATAAACATGAGATTATATAAAATAATATATGTTTATGATGCTCATAAAACCCCCAAAATAATTAAATCATTTTCATTACTTTTTTGTCTAACAAATCATCCTCATATTAGAAAAAAGATGATATATGGTATAATTTAATATTATAGATACATATTAATACCATTTAATTCAACTTTTTTTGTTTTGTTCCATTCCACATGAAAGTCCATAATGAACCAAACATGGATACCGTGAAATTAATACACCTAAAACAATGAAAAATAACTAAATATTACCAATAATATGCTAGAAAGATGTTATAAAAATATCATTTAATGTATTAAAAATATTAATTTAGTTCATTAACATATTCATAAAACTATTTACACCATTATTCATGATGATTAAACTCATTTAATGTAACATGAATATGAGGAATGGAAATTTTCTTAAAAAATACTCTTTTCATATTTTTATTTTTAACAAATTTTAAAGGAATGATTTTTATGATGAAAGTATTCATATTTTATAATTGTTTTATGTTTCTTTGGAAGTTACAATGATTTAAATTTGTTCCTATATCTCCCTCTAATGCATTGGGTTTTTTTAGGTAGGAAGCTGACAGTAATTGTTATTCCATTAGTAAATGCAATGGTTGAAACATTAGATATTTGTGAGGGTTAACACATATGGTAGCCAAAAGGGTTAAATTGTAAGGTAGGAATTAGGGTTATAAATCATATGGTATCCATGAGGGTTAAAATCTTTTGTAATAAATTTCACAATTTACCTTTCTGTTTTTATTTATTTTTTCTAAATTTTATAGAAATGTCATAACTTTACAAAGTAAATTTTTTATACATAAAAGGCTGAAAGTATTTATGTGTGGAAATGATTACATATGTTTATAATTATTCATGAAATAATTTATTATTTCATTCCTTCTATTATCATCACTTATATTTTTGGGCTCATTTTAGGTTATAAATTGTTCTTCACAGGTTTTATGAATGGGTAATAAAAAAGAATAATCCAAACTGAATATTATAAAAATAAAATTTAAAAAATACAACTTATTTTATTAAAAGATTTCATAATTATAATGAAATAGATTCTATCTTAATAGTAACCATATTCTATGATTTTGGGTTTATATGAATGAATTATGTTTAAATTATATAAAAATATATATTTAAAATATATTTTCTTATGTAATAAGTAAATTATAGTTGAACTAACTATATTAGGTAATGATTAAGGTCGATACCATATAAGTAATCTAAAACCTATGACATTGTATTCGTAGAACACACAAATCCAGATTACATTACCATTAAAACACATAGAAACCAATATATGTTTCTATAACATAAGATTTCTTTCCATAACAACACATTCCAGACCAAAGTGTTAAAGAAAGGATATCTCAAAACTTATCATAACATAAATGAGTGTTTAATCATTAAAGATCCCTAATGAATACCATAAAAGGATTACATTATCAAATAGACATGTGGACACCCCTATCGGTTCCATTCCAAAATTATCTCACCACATAACATGGAACTATGGACATTGATGGACACATTCTAAACACACAATGTTTAAGGGACCTACCATGACCTAGGAACCCCAAATAATCACTCACAATATAAGGGAACCATATTTCAATAAATCATCGAACATTATCATATCCATTCATAATCATGTCTCTCATACATCTAATTCTACACAATAAAATAGTACCACCCATATCCACCACTCAAGGTGATCACTAAATATCACAACTCAACCATCCTAGATCATTAAAACCATATATCAAGAAAGGAATACCCATAAAAGTATTATATTCCCAAAACCAAGTATCCCATATAGGTTCTAAATCTATCAATTTCAAAATCATAGATTTATAATCTCTATAGATTTATAAAAGCCCCACAGAACGTCATTATCAAACCTCTCAAATGAAAATCACATCATGGTTTCCACACCAACTTACCTACACACGCAATCCATAATATATTTATAAGATATATATATAATAGTAATATTTTTAACCTTATTAATGGATTTATCCCCTTACTAAATTCTATGTTTCAACGACTCAAGATCAATTATAGACATACTAGATATTCACGATCCACATGTGGAAAAAAATCTATAAAATATCCATTTATATATTAATTAAAAAATATAATTAAATAGAAAATCATTTTATAATTATTAACAATATTCATAATCATGGAATAACTCACTAGGAGATGTATCATTTTTAATACCTTGATAAATGAGTTCTAATATAATACATACAGATCCGTAGAACCACTACGATGAGGATCTCTAACTTCAATCAACAATGCATCAATTAATAAGTTCCAAATTCAATCTAAAAACAACCTAAATTAGGTTATGTTATAATTAATAATTAAATGGGTTGAATCATCTTGTTTTCATTATTATGTATCATTCTCTATCCATGTTGTTGAAGAAACTTATCATCTCAACCCAATTAGACTTGTACTAAAAAAACCTGAACAAGAGCCCTATCTCCATCCTTCAAAAATAAGGACTTCTATGAACATTTAAATTGTATAAATAGAGGGAATAAAATTCACCTAAATTGATGAATAATTCCACTCCACTCCACCTTAGTTGAGGGATCATCAAAGGAGAGATGATAATATTAATATATAGATCTCCATTACTAGAATGTTGTCCATAAATAATATAACATTAATGGGTATATGAAAAATGGTGTTAGAAAAGTCAAGTATTCCCCTATTAATATAGGGTTATGGGATCTACTATGTACCTGGTATACCTACACCAACCTCTATTTTGCTTATCTATTAATTTTTTCAATGAACAAGCCACTTGGTTGCTATAACCATTAAGACTGTAGTCCTGAAACACCATCAGGTACCTTTTCCCACCCAATAAAGAAACTTGTTGTCATCTATTGCTATCATTTTACCTTATTTAGTCACCCAATCATCCAAAAATAATTTTGGGTCATACTAACCTAATATAACAACAGATAAATATGTATTCCATCTTTTAAAACATGTCTAAAAATTCAAATTTTAAATCAATATATAAACATTATATCATTCAAGCTTTCTTATACATTGAAATCTACCATTCACTTATATCCATTGACCTATACTAGGGAAGGTTTTTCTAACCTCAATTATTTAGCACATTATACCCCTTGGAAGTCAAAATGTGAATTTTATATGGAACATGTATGTGACCTACATTAAATTTACATACTAGATCATGATCTCCCTTTGAATCTGGCCATGTGAATATGACACATGAATGAGAAAAAATGAAAAATATTAGAAACCACATACTTCATCCCATCTCAAAATTCAATAAATTTTTGAATTATTTATACCTATCAACAATTGGTTATTAATACTTTATCATGCATAAAACAACTTATTCGGTACCCAATTAAACATACTAGACATGGAAAGTCAACAATTCATAGATATAGGATTCACCTAAATTCACAAAATCCATGACCCCACTCCCTTCTAGAAGAAATTATGAATTCCCAATTAATATACACAATGAACTAATCATCAATTCCAGGGTCCTATAACATTCCATTATCATTTCAAAATAATACTAGATGATTGCTCAAAAATTATCATAAAACCCCAGAATTTCACCCATCCTTATATACTCATAACAAAAATAGAACCCCAATATGCTACGCAAAAAAAATACCAAAATCATTAACCATTCACAGTCCAATATATCATATCATTCCATTTCAAAAAATCCATATCTAGTTATTCCACTAAAGAAAATTTACAATTCACACACATAAATGACCAAATGAAGTAGCCATGATTAATTTTATTTGATAATTACCTATATCGAGGATATTTCTACAATGCCAAAACCATATAATCCCAGTGTGGGTGCATTATTTTATTATATTAACATTTTTACAAGGAATGAAATCCCAAAGGAACATTTAATTTATTAGACTTGGAATTCTAGATTTCATGCATAATACCGAAAAATGAATTGGAAACATGAATTAAAAACATAAGACATTAAGAATTAAATAAACTGATTACTTAAAGGATTATTTAAATACTTCTTATTCTTAAGCTAGAAAAATGAAACAATGTAAGGGGGAGCTCAACTACTGAATAAGGGTAAGTAAAGTAGAAGAAATAATGAATCCATGGGAATAAATTAACATAGAAAGGTAAATAATTGGAAACAAAAGCCATTAAAATAACTAGATATGTTAATATAAGTATGGAAAATTAACAAATAAAAACCCAAGACATCTAAATAAATTAATTGACAATGAAATCTACCCATAGATATGTCTATGTAAAATATCACTGATGAAAAATAAATGAAACTAAGGTAAAATGTTACGATATATATATTTCAATGAAAAATATAATGCATGCATAAAAACTGAATATAAATGAAATAAATACTATATTACTCGACATAACGTTTCATATATACCTTTTACCTTTACCATCATGACATTTTGAAAGATGGTTTACAACATGTCAGGTAAAAATGCATCTGATTGTCCAAATTCTTCGTCTCATGATACATCTAATGCATAGAAGGTATATCTATTATATAGCCCCAAAAATAAAATACCATTCCAATTAATTTACCATATTCATGATCAATATAACTTATGAAACTATATTTTTGATGAATAAGAAATTCAAATTGGTCAATAATTCCCCCCATTAATTAAATATCATTTCAAGTGAACACTATATATAAAATTATATGTGGTTTAGTAAATAATAGTAATCATTTTGTGATAACATGTATATTACAATTTATTTAAAATTAAATATTATTAAAATAATTTTATAGTTTCTTAGATATAGTAAAAAATCACAAAAGGAAGATATATTTAAAATATAATCATTAATAATATGTTTTTGGAAATTAATAATTAATCATCCAAAAGTGTCACATTCAACATGAATCATTTAATTACTAAAAACCAAGAAGAATTTTTTTTAATAACATGAATAAAAATTATTAAGTATATAATGTATAAACGGATCAGTAGATACACTATACAAAATAATTCTATGGTGTATATGGTGTAGGCCTTACGAAAGGAAAAGTAAGACAAGAATCCCTTAAATAAACCATCCTTTTTGTGTGTGGTATTTATCATTTTCTATAGTGGTTTAAAATATTTTAACACATTATAATATAACCATAATACTTTTTATATTATCATATATTAATCCCTTATAATATTTTATTACCTGATTGTTAACAACATTCATTAATTTTACTATTTTCGGTGTTAATTGATTAGTTTTCTTGAGTATGTTTTAATCTATTATTTGTTGTTCATATTTCCTATAACATGATTTCATAATCTCATGAATTTAATCCAAAAAAATTTTATCTTATATATTCATTATGTATGTAATTATAGTAATCCATAATATTTGGAGAAAAGAAATGACGTGCATCGTTCATAGAAACGGTAGGTTATTAGTACTTGTGGACACTATTTCAATATATTTGTTGTTTTAAAAGAATTAATGGTAAATGATACAATGGTATATTGTAATTATGTTATAATATTTTTTATATGATTTATATATTTGTTATAAACATCCATTATATGTTCCATTTATGGCATGAACGAGTTATATCGCTTTTAGGGGCAGTATTCGACACTCTCTCAATCATTATTGCCATATATACACAATATTGAAGGTATAATGGTATGCTAATAATAAAAATTAAATATAAATAAATTCATTATATATATCATATATATAATATATAAATAGGGTTTCCATAATAAGGTCCATCATGATAGGTGGTAAGGGAAAAATGAACAATCATCATTTAATGAGGGAGTAGTTTATTATACACAAGAACAATGTGTTTGTTACCCATTAGATGGTAGTTTGTGTAAGGGTAGGTGAAAATAATATTCCCAAAACATCATAGTATATTTAATATACTATTTTGTATGTAATAAATGAATAATAAGAGTATATGGAGTGTATAAGATTAATGAAACTAAAAATATTGAGAAATGATGTTACCTCTTAATCGGGTAACATATTTTGGGTTATACCAAAATACTTCCTTGGAATGATTTATTCCAAATGGGAGGATTATTTGTATAGGGGAGGGATGTTGGGAATCTATATTGGAATACATTAGTTGAATTAAATATGTTTTAGAGGTGTGAAGAAGTTGGAGATGAGATGGGGTTTTATAAGGAAGGAAATGGACTCACATGGAATTGGTTTGAAACAAGTTTGGTGTACACATGTTAATACTCAATAAATGTCATAAAAACCTAAAAAAAATATACTTGAAGTTTTATGGTTGAAATATATCCAGAAAGTGGGTTTTTGATAAGTGACCCATTCATTTGGTCCCATAATCTTAAGGTTTTGTACTTTATTAATGTTAATTTTTACTTAATAATTATAATTACTTTTAATTACTTTTACTAATCAATTAGGTAAAAAAAATAATATTTTTATCCTATTATACTCTAAATATAATTTTTAATTGAATTTTGAAAGTATTTTTTTTAAATCAATTCATAGATGTTTGAAATTTTAGATTAATGATAATATCGCAGATGGATGAATTAACTGCTTTCAGTTGAAAATGTTCAAAAGATTTGAATGTTTTTATATTCAATTTAATTGAGAAATTGATTATAATGAACTATATTATACTAATATATGTATTATTGATATAATTTGACTTCATAAAAAAAATTATATAATATTTAACTATAAGAATTATTTAAATAAAAATTCATTTTTAAACTAATGTGTAGTATTCTAGCTATTCATCCACAAATGATGTTTCTCATAGAAATACAAAAAAATCACCTGAAGCTAATTTTTATATTTTTATTTCGAAAATTAAATTTATTTTATCAAATTCAGTTTATAATGTCAAAATTTTGTGTTAAAATATGTGTTCCATTAAATAGAAGTAACACTACTTTTTAAAAAATATAGCATTTTATATGTAGTATTGGGTTTGATCATATATTATACCTCTAAAATATATTATATGTATGTGAAAATATTTTCATTGACATATAATACATAAATTTCCGATATAAAATCTAAAAAAGTGAAAAAAAATTAATTGATTGTTCAAAAAACATGAAGAAATAGTGTTTTGTATAAGATGGGTGTTTTGTGTATTGGAAATCTATCGACAAAATATAAAATGAAAATATGAAAATGTTTTAGAGAGAGATATTATTCCATCCTATTAAAATATTTTTGCCGAAATTTTAGGGTTATGACCTTCTAGAATATTTTTTTATTTCTCAAAAAATGAATCCTCAAGTGAACATGTTGTTTCTTACATTTTGTGATTCCTCTAGAGAACTTTTAGCATATGAGTCATCTGATTCCTCAATACATTCTCTCTAGTATAAATAATCTAGAAGGGGTATTCAGAAGATGAAAATTTAGGTTCCAATTATAACTCATCAGAGGTGAGAACATGCATTGGGTATGGAATGTACAACCTTAGAAAAGATATATGGAACACATTGTGTACCTTTAAGATATTCAGGGAAAATGGTAAACATAAAAGCAACGGTTCCAACAATTTAATGAATTTGGAAGTGTCCAATATATCTGGACCTCAATTATCCCTTCTTTGATAACTTGATAACACCCTTCCCAAGAGATACCTTTTGGAAGACATGATCTCCCACTTTGTATAAAATATCAATTCACTGATTATCAGTGTAAATATGTTTTTCTTACTTTGAGTTGTTCTAATATGACCTTTAATATTCATCACCTTTATGGGTATCTCTTCGAAATGTTTGGGGCCTACAAGTATCCTTCCTACAACCTTATCGCAACAAGGTGGAGTATAAAATCTCTTTCCATATAATGTTTCATACAATTCCATTGGAGTATTTTAAAGGAAAATATTAATATAGTAAAAATTTGTTATATGTATGCAGTAATACCACATACCTTAAATGTATAGTGAGCTTGATCTCAACATTACTCAATTTTTTTAGAATATTTCATTCATATTGTCCATCTGTTAGATTATGGTATGTAGTTCTCAGATAATGTTCATTTTGGAGATCCTACTAAATACATTCCATTTTTTTTATGTAATGTGGGGGTCTTGATTGGAGACAATTTGTATATGTGTTCCATGAAGTCTTAAAACATCATTATAGTATACCATTGTGAGGTTCTCAAGAGGAAAGTCTTCACTTATAAACGAAAATGACTACATTTATTTAGTCGATCTCGGGTAACCCCAATTTCATCATTACTTCATGGAGTATTTGTTAGTCCTATGAAAAATTCCATATTAATTTAAACCCTTTTTCAAATAGTAATGATATGAGTTTTCATGAATATTTTCAGAAGTTTCATTATAGTAATCACTTGTTGAAAATCCATGCATTTGGACACATAATCCACAGTTTTCCGCTTCACATTATTCCATTAGAATAGTAACCGCAAGTCCCTCTACATCATTGTTCTACCAAGGTGTAAAGATACATTTGAGTTATGAGAATCATCAAAAAATTATTTTTTAGGCTTAGGTGTAGATGGAAATCAATCTCCATCCAAATTATAGACCATTATAGTCACAAAAAAATATTCTAATTTTATATCATTCATGCCTTTTATATTCTTCAAAATATACTCATCATGAGAATAATAAATCTTTATCCACTCTAATGGAGATGGTTTTTCCATAATTTCATAAATGTTTGATGTATCCCCTTCCATTTAAATAACCATATCTGTATTTACTAGATCCTAGAATAATGTATCCTTCTCAATCTTCATTTGTTTTATAATTCCATGACTATTAGTACAAAAATAATCTTCCACCTTATTCGCTTTCCTTGGGTTGTATTGTATTGATACATCATAATATTTTCGTAGCTCAAGTCATCCTGTTTGTCTCATGTTGAGATCTTTCTATGAGAAGATGTATTTCTAGCTCTTATGATCCATTTATATCTCTCATATTTCACCATATAGGTAATTACTACTTTGTTTCAACGTGATGATTATATCTACTGACTCCAGCTCATGGGATGTGTCGTTTTGTTCCTGATTCTTAAATTCCCTTAATGCGTATGCAACAACATTATCATTTTTTATTAATACACAACCCAATTCCTTATGTAATGTATAACTATATATGATTAACCCATCACTACTAGATAGTAGTTTCAAAATATGAGCTTCTACTAATATTTTTAGTCATTTATCCAATAATTATTCAAAATATGTTTTCCAGACAAACATGACACCTTTATGTTTAAGCTTGGTAAATGTATTATCCAATCAGGAAAAATTCTAAACAAATTGTCAATAGTAACCCACCAAGCCAATGAATATATATACCATGGTTATGCATGTTGGTGTAGGATATTATTTGACAACATTTTTCTTTATTGAATCAAATGGAATTCCATTCATGAATACAATATAGCCAATAAATGAATCTTCAGAATGTCCAAAATCACATGTAGTAAATTTTCAATATAACTCTTCCCTTCTATGAGTCTTAAGAATAATCCGAAATATATTTTTATAGTCCTCAAAGGTTTTATAATACATAGGAATATCATCAATGAATTCCAAAACAAAAAATTCAAGATATTCTTTGAATACTCTATTCATTATATCCATAAAAATAGAGGGAGTATTATTCAGTCCAAATGGAATTATTATAAACATATAATGTACATACCTCATCCAAAGTGATATCATTTTAATTTCATCATTCATCACTTGCAATCGGTGATACCCAAAAGGATGATCAATCAATAAAAAATATCGGGCTCGATGAATTTAATCAAACATATCATCAATGCAAGGTAGAGGTTAAATGTGCTTTATTATAATGGTATTTTACCTATATCAATGCACTACCACATGGATCCATATTTTTTTCTAACAACGCGGGAAGGGTCTCCCCATGTTGAAACTATAGGGTGATGAAATCCCATATTTCCCAAATCCTCTATTTGATTCTTCAAATAGACACTATGGAAATTATTTAGGGTGTCTTCGATGTTGGTCTTGATATGGGGATTAAATAAATGGAAAATTCCACATCCACTATGGTGGATGTTCATGTAAATACATAGGAAAATTAATCAATGTATTATTACACAATTGGTGAATCCTTAATTTGAATATTACCTTCTTCATAACAAGAGTTTGTCTTCACATCCTCTATAATATTTTCATTTAGTAGAGAAACTGGTCGTGGATCTATATAAGAATCGTGTGAGGAAACATCTACTCTATAGATGAGGGATTCAACATGTTCGTCACATATCATAACATCCTTCAATTTTTTGTAAAATTTGGCCTCAAATTTGGAGTTCCATTCCAAAAAATGACCATTATGTAAAGTTCAAACTTAGGTATGATGATTTGATTAGATCATAATGCATGTTTCTGTATCTGAATTGGTACTGACTAAAAATTAATTTTTTACAATGATACTACCTTTAAATGTTTTGACAGATAACTCTCTTATTAAATCAAAAGGTAAATTCCATATTTTCATAGAAAACTACGTAGATATAAAAGAATACAATGATCTAGAATCAATTAAAACATTGGATGAATATGAAGATATGATTAGTGTACCTTCCACCACATCAATCATAACTTCTACCTCTATATTAGTGATCAAATAAGCTAGGTCATTTCCCTTTGGCATCTTCATTGGTATATTCCCTAGAATCATAGGGAATTTGTTTTCATATTTTCCTAAATCCTTAAACCTATAACATATAATATTAATTTCATCATTCTTCCCCATGAATTTATTAACATGATTATCTCACTCTCCACATTTATAACAAAATCCCATTCCCTTCATGAATTTCTGAGGGTAACCCTTCCTATAGTAATCACAATATGTGATTTGTTTTCATATATATCTTATTTTTGGATGAATTTAATATTTCATGGTTATCAAAATATATCTTATTTTTTGGGATTAATTTTAATACATAGGATTTTGAGAATTCCTTCAGAATCATGATGGAATAAAAAACTATTTCTTCTTAAGGAGAAAAATTCTGAGAAACGAGTTCCCTTGTGATATTTCTTATAATACCTTCAAAGAAGTGGTTGTTCATAGATTCTATGCAGTATATATAATCGATGGAATACAATTATTACATTTTCATGGATGATTTATAATCCATAAAATTCCCATCAATCTCTTTCTTTGAGATAATGAACTTCCTCTTTATCTCAATTTGTAGATCATGGGGGACGTATTAATTGAATAATGTCCTCTTAAAAGACCTCCAATACAATGTTTAAATTTATTCTTTCTCCCATGTATTATGTATCAGATACCACCAATGATCATTATCACCCGTTAGAAAACGAACTAAAAGTGTAACATTTTACTTTTCCCTACATTCCTAGTCCACAAATGTCTTCTCATGAGACTTAATCCATTGGTGATATATAACATGATTAGTAGTCCTACTAAATGATAGGGGGAGTTTTCACATAAAGTGATCCATCATAGGAAATTCTCCCCATGTAATATATTTCTCCAATTAAGAAAGGTTATTTTTCGTAACATGACTATGTTGCCCTAATCATTGTATAATTTTTTCCATTCTAATACAAGCTATATTAGTTTCCACATTGGGGAAATCTATGCATTTTCATGATTATTAATACCATTAATCCTTATAGGTTCCATTTATAGAAAAAATGGAATATATGGGAATATATATTGAAATCATGAAGTTCAAATATGGTATAATAGTCCAAAAATATTCATCTTAAATCATAAATTTTTCTACGCTGAGGGAATTATTCCATTTAAATCATTCAAAATTATAGGTAAATAAATTGTGAAATATCATTAGAATATCTCCCAAGAGTGTCATACTAGGTGGGTAATAACGATATTTTTCATGTACCATGTTACCTTGAGTTAGAATAGGAAAACTAGGCCAGAGTTTTTAATCATAAGTATGTTTGTGCTAGAACCATGTCCAATTGTAGTATCTTGTAATTTCCTGGACCTATTTGGTCCATTCCATTGCTGAAATCTACTGTCTATGCTATTTTGGGAGGAAATGGTTACTTATCCCAAAAACTCTTCCAAATATCCAAAGTATTTTATGAAATAGTGTCCCGAAATGGTGTCACATTGATAGATTTGTAAATTTTTTCATGAAACGATGTCATGAAATAGTGTCACTTATTTTTCCTAAATTCCAAAATATTTCATAAAATGGTGTCACAAAATGGTGTCACATCATTTTCCAAATTTCCAAAATATTTCATGAAATGGTTTCATGAAAAATTGTTACTTCCTTTGACTAATATTAAATGAGTGTCATGAAATGGTGTCACTTCCTTTTCCAAATTTAAAAACTATTTCATGAAATGGCGTAAAAAAATATTGTCACTTCGTTTTCTGAATTTCCAAACTATTTCATGAAATATTTTCACAAAATGGTACCATTTCCTTTTCCACATTTCCAAAAAATGTAATGAAATTGTGTCCTTAAACAGTGCCATTTCCTTTGTCAAATTCCCATATTTTTCCATATTTCCTACAATTTCACCCTTTTCACGTCCCCTTTGATATAAAATGCATTAATATACATTTTTTAATTGATTTAAGGTTGATTGTAAGCCCATAACTCCAATCATATTTTTTCTTAATTGTCATAAATGATATATTCAATCTGAACAGATGATCTTTGAAATATCCAATCATAATAGAAAATCTCGAATATCATGATTCACTACTCCTTTAAATCATCTTAATGGATGAGATATACACCACACTTTTTATTCCTTATTATTCCTTCGTGTGACACACTCGATATGTTTTTCTTCCAAAAAGGAGTGGTGCATAGTGCTGAAGCATGGGATCGTGTGTTCCATGGAGTTTCAACCTTCTTGATACGCTTCCCCCATTTTTGTGCAATTGGGAAGGTTCGATCTGTCTATAATATAAGTTATGGTCTACCACTGATCTTCTAGGTTCCGCTACCTCCATTCCTCCTTCAAATCTTATGTAATGTGATCAAAATGTTTCTAATGGACTTTTCATAGGTGTTGGTTTGTGTGGTTGTGTCTATGCATCCATGGGTGGATGAACTCTTCTGGTATTGGTGATCATGATTTGTTGTATTGGATAATCTCTTGCAAAGAAAGCCTGAAACCTTTTGAAGTAGGTGATTCATGGATTCTCAATTATTTTATGTGAAAATATAAATTTATCATTTTTTATCTGACTGGATCACAATGGAATTAATATAATAAATATTTTTGTGGGTAAATAAATTGGTATCGATCATTTTTTGTTGCCTCTTAGTCAGCTAGTTAGTGTGTCATCTATTATTTCTTTTTTAGCATGTCGTTCAGGGTAGAAATTGGTAAATAATGTAATGTTTGGTTTACATTTAAATTAACTGGATATAGATAAAGAAGTATGATATTGAATTCAGTTGTTACTGTGGTAAAATTTTGAAAATCAAATTGATGTAGTTATGTATGATTAAATGAATCGGATAATACAAGATGAATTAAATAACTATTATTTTATACAAGATAATTCATATCACTGTTCTGAGTTACCCTCTTTCATGTAAAGTCCATGATCCTTATTCTTGGGGCTATGAGTGCTCGTTGTGTGTGATAGCTATAAGACATTTCTGGGGCTAAGATTCCAATTGATTGTGGGTTTTTTTCATTCTTTGTGTGTTATGGTTTGAGACTAGGATTTCTCAAAGTAGGAGGATTTTTGGTATCTGGGGAAGGGAGGCCAAGGGTTTGGGGAAGAAGTTGATGCCTAGAGTGGTGAGATACATTGGTTTATGCATGTGGGTGTCAGGGATGACACCAGAGATGATGAAATAGGTTAGTTATGAATGATGGACGATTGTTTAATCCTATTGGTAGTTTATCTTCTTTTCATTCTCCAATTATTAAGGAAGATGGTATTTCTTACCCTCTATCCAAAGGAGGTGGAGATTAATAGGGTATACCATGTGATTAAGGTGTTTTGTTTCTTGAGTATAGATGGATCTATGCTCATTTAATTGGTGGATAAGGGTTGACGGGTTGTCCATATACTCACCGTATTGAGCTCCCCTTGTCTGGTTTCTTAGGTTTACTTTTCTCAAATGCATGGAATTATAATAGAGTAATAATTATGATAATAAATGACTTAATTAATGATGATAACCCAATGGTTTGTATCTTTCTATGATTAAATGATGAGGTAATATTTCTAAGAAGTCGTGGACATGGTTTGGTTATGTCTGGAGGGCATCGAACATGGTGTGATGATAATGAAACATAATGTTGAATTAATAATAGTTAAATAATTAATTACATTAATTGACATTGACAATAAGTGATAGGGAACATAATACCTCTCGTTAAATGTTTATTAGATTATATGATATATAGTCTTAGCTGTGGTAGTTGGGAGTGTTAAAGACGTTAGCTATAGTTTAGTATAAGGCTATGTTTTTCCGGTAGTGTGGTTTTTAATATTTAATAAATCATGTGATTTTTTTGTTTCAATTTTTTACTCCACCATATTGATTAGTAAAACTGTAACCTTGATTATTTTAATCCCAAGGGGGTGGTGTTTTCCCCAACATCCTAATGGGAGGATGGATGGCTGACTACCCCCTTTTTCCCTGCTCTCTTCTCTTGGTAGTTACTTATGCTGGTAGGCATAAGAGATAGTTTTCACCATATATGTGTGTAGAGGGATGTAATGTATTGTGGTTATTAAAACACATATATTTTCATGATATAGTTTCATATGTACTATTCTGGGTGTAACGTGTATTGACTTTGATGCGATAAGGATCAATAATCAATGTATGGGCTATAATGGCTTGAGGTATAATACTTGATGTTTGATACTTGTTATGCAACAAACGTTGGATCATAAAAACTACCTTTTTTATTGGTTACATAGACTTTGTGGTTTTATTGGACGATGTTCATGTTGTGGTGTTTCACTGAGGTGTCTACGGGAATGAATTTTTGGAGAGAGATTCTTTGGATGTGCAACGTTGTGGAAAAGCGGCAATCTAGTGGGGAAGTGGTATAGGGGTACCATTGATATTCATTATTATATTATCTAATATTGTTTGGAAAAAAAATTAGAGTATCTGTGGTGTGTTTGGGAACATTGTATACAGATTTTGTTTGTCAGTTAGTTTCAGTTATTATTCACGGTGCTTTACAATGCTTTGGTTACTTTTTTATGGTAGGTTTCGGGGATGATCATATTCAGTAAACTACTATACTCAGCCTATGTATATACAAAAGTGTTTTTCAAGGGACATAGATTTGGTTAGAGATCAGTCTGGTTACAACGGGATTGAGGTTAATTGGACCTTTTAGGGTTTCATGGTTTCTTCCAATTTACATTCTTTGGGTACAATCAGTTTTCCACTTCATTTTAATTAGTTCTCTCAAGAAATTTATTACATGTACTTGGGATTCATTTATAGTGTAGTCTTAGTTATATTTGGTTGGTGTCTACCTTATCTCTCACATTCGCATGTGTTCACTTAGAGTGTAATTCCTCCCAGGTGTGTCGATTATACCCTTGGTGCAAGTCGCAATCCCATGGCTTACTAGAGGTGGGACTTGTGTGTCATTATATCCCTTATCACATTGCCAGCCTAAGAGGGGGTACACATTGTGGTGAGGGTCTTGTGACATAGTGGAATCAAATGAATGGTTGTGGGATAGATTAGAGTTTTCAGTTACAAACAGGTGAGGTTACATGGGTTGGTTGGGAAACGACTTCAATCATGTTTACAAAGTTCTATAAACACTGAATACTTGATAAGACACATGTATTTAGGTCTCTCTATGATCTGATACATAGAAATTTATGTTTATATTGTCTACTAAATGAGGTGATATTACTTACACAGTACAGATCGAGGAATGTATCATGCATAATTCTTATTTTCTCCTGTATTTGACTAGGTATATTTTGGTATAGGATAACATAAAATGAAGAAACAAAAACAATTAATTAATGTTGTGTCTTAAATATTCTAGTATTAGGATCTATAACTATTTATTATTTCTTAGATATTTCATCAACTCAATATCCTCCTCAATTTCATTAAGAAAATGTTGAGAATGATGGGCTAGCAGATCACCATAGTGTTGAGGTTGATGACGACTACACTTGGAGGAGTACAATATCAGAGTTTCATCACTACAATCTATAGAAGTACAAGGTATCCATTTCAGTTGTCATCATGGATGTCTAGTTGGAAGTGTTTGATATATATTTTAGCTAAATCCATGCTTTGAAGAATCATTGGGTATCATTGGTTGTGATGATTCTATGGGCAGCATCAAGGCAATGGTGTTTCTTGTTCCTCAAAGATAACGAGGAGTCAGTGATCTCATGGGAGGAGTTCTGAAACAAGTTGAGAGTCATGTTTCTTTATTTGACTATGAAGGTGTATAGTCTCTAGGATCTTCTTACCCTTTTCCAAGGGGGTCTCTAATGTGAAATAGTTTGAAAACTATTTCAGGAACCTTTAATAATATGCATCAGACCTATAACAAGATGAGGAGGCTAGGGCAAAAAATTTCGACAAGGCCTGAATATAGAGATCGTGTTCCAGGTCAAACTATTTATGCTGAAGGAATATATTGAGGTGTTGACGAGAGTAGAGTTCATTGAGAGAATGTTAGATAGACCATGATCATTATGATAGGGGAGTCGTTATGATTCCTCGAGAAGCAGAGCTATGATATTGAGATTCCAATTTTTTAGGGAAGATAAGTTTTCAATTGACTGGGCTTTGGTCCCAGCCTTTAGTATTAGATGTCATTGGGGTAAATGGATATTAAGAATATTCCATGGGATCATGTTCTCTTTTTTCTTTTGGAGGATGAGGGTATCAACTACATGAGTTCCATAACATTCAGAGTGGTCAGCTTTCACCAGGTTTTTCGCTTCAGGTTCTTCCGTTGAGGTAGTTCCATCAAAGGTTATTGTAGCAGGTTTTCCTAGACATGGATCAGTATAGAGTATATGGAGAAATCATAGGATATCCCTAACATGCTCTCTGACCTTTAAGAGTAGATCATGGTTGTGCAGGTGGTCATCATGAGGGTCAAAGAGATCATAGATTTGGATGGGGTCAGCTACATTCATTTGTGTTTCCTACCCTATGAGAGTCATACGTCATTTGAGGTACCATTTCCATGTTTTATATTTGTGTTTATGCCTTTTTCAGTCATTATCCACACACTATTTCATATCACCTACCCTTGTCTATGTTTTGGAACATGAGGTTGAGAGGCTAATAGTGCCTTTGGCATTGACTACGCCAGTTTGAGGCCCAGCTAACATTTATAACGTATATAAAGATAGTGAGACGGTAATGAAAAAACACCACTCTTGTGTATATTTCCTATGATTAGAGATACATCCATAAGATTTCATAATTATCATGGATTTGTTGTATTCAATGTTGGATGTTGTGTATTTATTCTTGAGGTAGGTGGTGTTCTTCGATGCCGATGGAGAGCCAACAATGTTTATTGGTGAGAGATACCCTTGGATGTATATGTGGAATGTTACTTCATTGAAATACCAGATGGGTGATTTGATGTTGAGTTTTTTAGTGGTTTATAAGTTTTCATTTCCCATTTTTGTGGAAGAATAACCTAATTTCTTTCTAAAAGAGGATACTGCATTACCCCTCGATGGGATATCGATTTCAGGATCGAGCTCCAGCAAGGTGTGTCCCTTATTATGATGTATTTTTATAGGATTTATACTTATGACATACAAGAGCTGTGTATGCAGATCGGTGGACTGTTTCAGTGTGGTTTTTTTCAGATGAGTGTGTCACCATGGGGTGCACCAATTTGGTTCATAAATAAGGATGATTGAAATTTTTGTCTGTGTGTCGATTATCATCACTTGAAAAAAGTGATATTGAAGAAAAACTATCCTCTTCTATATATTATTGATTAATTTGACCATCTGAAGGGTGAGATTTTGTTGTTTTAGATCAAATTGCAGTTAGGGTATCATCAAATGCAAGTAAAGGATGAGGATATCACAAAAAATAAATGTTGTCATCATGGGAATTAAAAATTCTTGGTGATGTTTCTCGGTGTGAAGAATTACCCAAATGTGTTCATGGAGTTAATGAATACTATGTTCAATGAGTTCTTAGATATGTTTTTGGTGGTTTTCATCAATGAAATCCTCATGGAATATAACGACCCATACTTTACATACATTGTTATTACTTAAAAATTGATGCATATTTATTAAAAAATATAACAAAACCATGAAAGGACCGTATAGGTATAGTATCTTTAGAAACTGGGAAACATAAACAACTGGTTCATAAAGCCTCTACACTGTCTCCCATTTATTTCATCATATCTATAGTCCCTTTTGGCATGTCTTACTTAATAAGCTTCTTCCTGGCCTGGGGAAAGAAAACATACAAAAGGGTGAACTCAAATGCTCAATAAGGGTAAACAAAAGAAATATCAATCACATCATATTCATAAGAACATAACATTTTGGAAATCTTAACCAGCAAAAGAGAGCATAATTTCATAACATGGGATAAATCATAGTAGTGAAATGAAATCCCAATAATCATAACTTAAAACATGAAACATTGTGGAATACACACATAATCATAGAGAATCATTTCTTATTAGTCAAGACTCATTTCCAAGACTATCTTAGTGGACAAAGTCCATTTCGGAACCGAGTTCACTCCTCGTTTCAGTCCTGTTTCACTGAACTGGTATAACCTGTCATTCTGGCCATGTCTATCTCATGAGACAAAATCATTACCCAATGCATTGGAGGGAGATATAGTTTCCACCCATCTCATAATGATACCATTCATATGTGTGCCACAAAATCATAAACCATACATCATTGCATAACCCATGTAATAGAAATGCGTTTCTTAAACAACATGACATCATAAAACAAGTCATATAAGATAAGGGAATCCAAAAAAATAATTCCATCACAACATAATCAAATCAATGTAATAATAGGGATAGAAACAGAACCCTATATTATCTTAGATGGAAAATAATTTTGATAAAATACTTGAACACCATTCATGAGTAAAATATCCTTTCTACTTCAAAAACATTTTCCTTTCTTAACATGTCATACAATTTTAAACTAGAAGAAGTTTATTAAAAATAAACTTGAAAAATTGTAAAGGAATCCTTTTGTAAATAATGTTTTAAATATCCATTCTTGTCGTATAAGTTAAAAAAACATTCTTCTCTTACTTTTGTCGGAAAAGTCAAAAAGTACCTCGTAAGAAAAACGAAAAAAGATTCCTTTCATATATTTTACTATAAACTCACCAAAGGGTAAAAATGGATATAAACAATTTTAGGTGGATGGAAATAATATTACATATTGAGGAAACATGGATGTGGATGATAAAATACACCCCAGTAAATACCAAAGTATAAACAATCTCGTATAAAAATGAGATTGTGATATTTCCATTACCTTAGGTCCGATTTGCCTCGTAAGTGTCTGAACCTCCTGTATAATGATTTAAATAATGTTATTGACTTATTCCAGAATCATAATTATTGATCTGATATCATATATGGTCATATTCGTAGCTTCTTAGTAGTAATGTTTCATTTCTACTTGTTATTCGGGTGTTTATAACTTTTTGTTCTTATGCGTGTTTTGTCGAATAAATTCTTATTCAACTCTTTAGGTTATAGATACATCATTTCCAGAATGGTATTAATGTACTATATATCAAATGTATTCATTCAATTCATTTATATAATCATTATGCAATAAATATCATGTAGAACGAATCACATCACATCGTGGAGACGGTATTCCGTACGTACGCACGAGTGATGATATCGTTCCCATGATCGTGGAATTGTATTGGAGTGTATGTATACTATTTCAGAATAAATATCACTTTACAATAATCATATATAGTAATTATTTACACCATTATACCCATCCAAGTAAGGTGGTTGGGGAAAATAGATTACACCACGGTGTGGAGATGGTATTCCGTACGTACGCACGCACGGTGATTTCATTTTCCGTAGGATTGATAGATGTTGAAATAGGGTTGTTTCATACTTATAATAACATATCAGTATATGAGTGATACTGATGTTATTACTTCATAATGAAACAACTAAAGAAGAAGAATAAGTTGAAGAATAAATAATTTGTAAAGGATCGGTAATGGATATTACCTCTTTTTGACGTGTCTCTTCTTAACCTCCTCTTAGGGCACTAGAGTTGGTCTTTGAAGAAGACCAGAACCTCTAGGATGATTCCAGGGAAGTGGGGAAGTGAAATGGGCATGGTTTGGCCGAGCATGAAGGCTCAAATTGGTGTGAGGAGGAGGGGGAGGAGGTGCCCTTTTATAAGGGAGGAGAGGGGCACATTTGAAAATATAAGAAATATTAGTTTATATTAAATCTCAACCCCACATAAAAACCTCCAAAATGACTCATATTCGCAGATTAGATGCGATAGGGTTGTAATATCATCAACCAATAAAATTTAGACATGTTAGAAATTTATTTTAAACATTATCAACTTGATTTATCCTTATTTATCAATTTAATTTTATTTGTGGTAATAATATTCTAAATTTTAAATTATTATTAATAATTACATATATGTTTTGAATTTTCCATAATTTGACACATTATGACATTTTCGACCATATAAATACTAATTTATAATTTTTAAATTTTTTTTCAATTTTTAAACAATTTTATAATATGTTATTTTTATAAAATAACAATAGTGTCAATTTTGACACTATTCATTTATTTGAATTTATATAAAATATATACAGAGGATATGTTCGAAATAAAAGGTTTAAGAGATTAATAAAATGTTATATGTTTCTATAAAATTAGTGGATTACATTAAATAGTGTATATAAAAATTATTTTAATATTTTTAAAACCATTTATTTGATATTTTAATTAATAAAATAATTTCAACATCACTATTGTGTCATAATTAATGATAGTTATTTATTCCCTAAAATTTTTAAATAAATTCTTATAATGTAGATAATGGTATTAGCTTTCCGAAGACTATTCATGTTTGAAGATTCATTAATTTCATCACCAAATTAAAATTATTATACTTATAAGATTTAAGAAAATTACATGTTGTCACATTATTTGGTTTTAATAATAATTAAATTTTATTCATGGAAAAAAGTCCATTAAAAGAATCTAATCTGACCCTTAGGTTATATGGGTCTACTTTTAGTCATCCATTAGGATTTTGGCAGATTTTTAGAGTAATTTTATAATCTTATATTTACCCTTAATTACCCGATTTACCTTTAACTATGGTAAATAAAATTTACCGTAGTTACTATTCATAATGCCCAAAAATAAAAAGTAGCCTATTAACATAATTTGGACCCACTGATTCGGAATATGGAATCCATTTTTCAAAATTCAAAACATATAAGTTGCAGTAATTAATTTAAAATAAATCTCATTGTTATGAAAATGGGTTTTAGAAGTTAAAACATTGCCAAAGATTGAAATGTTTTAACCTATGAATTTAATGTGAAATTAATGCTAATTACATACATTATATTAAATGGTAAAAATATATTATACCTATATTTAAAATAATTCAATATTATTATTTAACCATATAAATTATCTCACTGAAAAAAGTTGTTTTTAATTAAAAATTAGCGTATTTTTACTATTCATCAAAATATGAATGTCTTCAGAAAAATATCAAAAATTTATCCAAAGTAAATTTTTATATCCTGATTCAAAAGAAGAATATTATTTTGTCAAATTGAACATATAAACATGTTAAAAACTTGATTTAATGTGGGTGCTCCATCAAAAGGCGGCAAAACTGCATTTTTTGATAAATACTTATTTTACCCAAAAATTTATTTTGTTCTCTTACCATGATCTAGAAAATGTGTAAGATGAATAATAATGTTGTAAAATTTAAAATTCAGTTAATACTATTCATAATAGCTAGTTTATAATATTATAATAATATATCGTTGTTTAGTGGAACTCAGTATTGCGTACTACATATGCTATCCAGGAAGGTCAGGATTGCGTGCAACGAAAGATTCCTTTGATGATTTATATAACATAAAAACAAAATATTTCTCATAAACGTCTCAGGTGTTACATTCTACCCCCCTTAAAATGAATTTCTCCCTCGAAATTCTTCACTTTGTAACAAAAAGATGAGGATACCTCTCGCTCATCATATCCTCAAGCTCCCATGTAGCTTCTTCTAATTGGTGGTTCCTTCATAAAACTTTCACCAACCGAGTGGTATTGTTTTGTAGGACTTTATCGCTATGATCCAGAATCTCTATCGGTTGTTCTTCATAAGAAAGATCTTGCTCCAGCGGTACAACTTCTGAGCTGAGTACATGTGAAGGATCATGTATGTACTTTATCAGGAGAGGTACATGGAACACATCGTGAACTTGAGAGATATTCGGTGGAAGCGCCAAGCGGTACGCTACCTTCCCAACATGATCCATTATTTCGAAAGGACCGATATATCTAGGGCTCAACTTCCCCTTCATTCAAAATCTCATGACCCTCTTCCAGGGAGATATTCGCAATAACACTTTATCACCCACTTCAAACTCTAATTCTTTTATTCAGTTGTCGGCATAACTTTTCTGTCGACTCTAAGCTGCTATTATGTGTTGTTGAATAGATCAGATCTTTTCTGCCATCTCATCAACAATATCAGGTCCTAATAACTTTCTTTCCCCAACTTCATCCTAGCAATTTGGAGTCCTACATTTCTTTCCATAGAGAGCTTCATAAGGAGCCATTTGAATACTGGAGTTAAAGCTATTATTATAAGAAAATTCCACCAAAGGTTAGTGTTGATCCCAACCACCTTTGAAATCCATAGAGCAAGCTCTCACCATATCTTCTAGAGTTTGAATTGTTCTCTCAGACTGACCGTCTGTCTGAGGATGATAAGAAGTGCTGAAACTCATCTCTGTATCCAGAGTATGCTGAAGACTTCTACAGAACTTTGAGGTAAACCTCGGATCCCGATCAGATATAATAAAAAGTGGTACTCCATGAAATCTTACCACTTCGTTTACATATATCCTGGAAATATGATCCAGAGAGAAATCATCTCTAATAGCGATGAAGTGTGCAGACTTTGTAAGACGATCAACTATAACCTAGATAGCATTATTGCCTTTGGATGTTTTAGGAAGTCCTGTGACAAAGTCCATAGTGATGTTTTCCCATTTCATTCGGGTATGGTAATGGTTGTAACACCCCCTTAGACTTCTGTCTCTCATCTTTAACTTGCTGACAAACCAAGCATCAAAAGACATATTCAGCAACATCTCTTTTCATTCCATCCTACCAGAAGTACTCCTTCAGGTCCCTATACATCTTCGTGCTTCCAGGATGACTAGAGAATGAAGAACTATGAGCCTCATCCAGCAGCTCCTTCTATAATTCGGTGATGAGAGGAACACAAACCCGATTCCTGAACTTTATTATCCCATCACAATCAAGGTTGACTTCAGGAACATTTCTCACATTCTTTTGTAACTCGACATCTTCTTTCTACGCCTCTTTAATATTCACATGTATAGATGGTTGAACATTAATTTGAGAAAGATACGATTTCCCCCTTCTATTATAATTACAAGATCCATCCTTTGTAAATCCATAAATATTGGATCTTTTGAGATCCTCATCATGGATAAGCTAGCATGGTCCTGTCGACTTAATGCATCTGCCACCTTGTTTGCTTTCCCAAGATGGTAATGGATTGAGCAGTCGTAATCCTTAATTAGCTCCAACCATCTTCTTTGGCACATATTCAGCTCCTTATGTGTGAAAATATAATTTAAACATTTATGATCAGTATAAATATCACACCTTTCACCATAAATGTAATGCCTCCAAATATTTAATGCAAAGATTACCGCAGCTAACTCCAAATCATGAGTTGGGTAATTTTGCTCATGGATTTTCAACTGTCATGAGGCATAAGCTATCACCATATCATTTTTCATAATAACACACCCCAATCCCTTATTGGATACTTCACTATAGATCACAACCCTTTCTCCACTACAAGGCAGTGTGAGCACAGGTGCACTGGATAACCTTCTTTTCAACTCCTTGAAATTCTCTTCACACTCCTCCGTCCAGACAAACTTAACTCCTTTCTGAGTCAACTTGGTGAGTGGATTAGATAATCATGAAAAATCATTCACAAAACCTCGATAATATCCATCCAAACCAAGAAAACTTCGGATCTCAGTTGCTTTTGTTGGTCTCAACCATCTTTCGATAACCTCGATTTTTGCTGGATCCACAGATATCCCCTCTTTTGAGATTATGTGACCCAAAAATGAAACACTTTGAAGCCAAAATTCCCAGTTGGTAAATTTTGCATAAAGCTTCTCCTTTCTCAGGGTCTTCAATATAATTTTCAAGTGATCTTCATGTTCTTCTTTGCTCTTTAAATATACATGAATATCGTCTATAACGACTACCACAAACTGATCAAGATAGTATCTAAAGACTATATTCATCAGATCCATGAAGATAGCAGGGGCATTAGAAAGACCAAATGGCATCACTATAAATTCATAGTGTCCATAACTTGTACGGAAAGTCATCTTTGTTATATCCTCCCTTTTGACCCTTAATTTGTGATACCCTGAACGAATATCAATCTTGGAAAATTATTGAGCTCTGCGTAGTTGGTCAAATATGTCATCAATGCGCGGGAGATGATATTTGTTCTTGATAGTGAACTTGTTAAGTTCTCGATAATCAATGCAGAGTCTCATTGATCCATCTTTATTCTTAACAAACAGAACATGTCCTCCCCAAGGTGACGCACTAGGGTGTATGAATCATTTATCAAGATTATCTTGGAGTTGCTTCTTCATTTCCTGCAACTCAATTGGGGCCATTATATAATGTGTCTTTGAAATAGGAAAAGAAACCGATACGAGTTCTATTGAAAACTCAACTTCACGATTTGGTGGAAGACCCGACAATTCCTCTAAAAAGACATCATCAAACTCTCATACAATGGGAATATTCTTAATTCTGAGTTTCTCACCAACCATTTGAGATAAATAACTTTCATTAAGTGGAATCAAGACCCATAAGATGGAAGAAATTTCCACTGGAAGGTTATGTTCATCCTTGCATCGATAGACGATCATAGATTGATCTGGAATATGACATGTGACTTCCCTTCTTTGTAAATTGATATGATCTCCATATAATGAAAGCCAATCCATGCCAAGAATCACATCAAATTCCACTACATTAAGGATCACAAGATTTTCAGGAAGCACATTCCCACAAACTTCAATCGGAGAAGAATTATAAACTTTTGATGCGACTGTTGTTCCATTAGGGGTTGTCACAGCTAACTCAACATCTAATTGTTGAGGTAATACAGTGATATCCTTAGAAAATTCTTCAGAAATAAAGGAGTAGGTGGATCCAGAATCAAATAAAACATTTGCTACTTTAGAGTGGATGGTAAGTGTACCTTTTACCACATCATTATCGTACTCCACATTGCTGATAGAAATTTCATGTTACTTTCCTTTGTCTTTAGCCTTAAGAGTTTGTTGACGTCGACCATCATCATCAACCCCTGGATTTGGGCATTGACTGGCCTAATGCCCCATCTCCTTGCACTTGAAACATTGAAGTGTAGTAGGTTCATTCTGTGATTCCCTTCCTTTGTTTGCATCATTAGACATCTTCTTCCCATCATTTCGGAATTCAAATGCCCGATGACCTTCCTTTCCACATTAGAAACATTTACTTGTCCCTTTAAGACAACTCCCTCCATGTTTCTTTCCACACTTTGAGAATAAGGGAAAGCCCATCTTCCTTTCAGTGTGCTCTATAGATTTTCCTTTGAATTCCATTTTCCTCTTCTTATCAAACCCATATGACTGATGGGTTACTCCAATCTCCATCTCAACTTTTAGAGCACATCGAACGATTTCCTCATAGCTATTGAAGTCCCTTATGGCTAACGCCCTTCGAAAACTTGGTTTTAATCCACTAATGAATCGATCGATCT
Organism: Viscum album; assembly: GCA_963277665.1. Classification (NCBI taxonomy): domain Eukaryota; kingdom Viridiplantae; phylum Streptophyta; class Magnoliopsida; order Santalales; family Viscaceae; genus Viscum; species Viscum album. The sequence goes on from OY728156.1 coordinate 1,033,207,398, forward strand.
TACTCTCAGGTTGGATAATAATACCAGAATCGTACCTTGTAAGTCTTGTAAAATTTGCTTCATAGGTACCAACAGATTCATCATCCTTTTTCTTCAGTTCAAGAAACTCTTTCTCCATTTTTTTCGGAGAATACGCGGGATGTACTTGTTGAAATATAAGTTCTCCAACTCATCCCATTCCATGGACTCAATTTCATCCCTTTGCCTCATATTCTTAATAAGATTCCACCATTGATTAACATCTCCTTCCAAATGATACACTGCTAGGATGACTTTATCATGTTTAGAACATTGAAGAACTGAAAATATCTATTCAGTAGTACTAATCCATTGTTCAGCAACTAATGGTTCAGTAGACCCGTTGAAAGAAGGTGGACGCTGCCTCATGAAGGATTCAACAGAATGTTGCTCCTTCCTTTGCTCATTTGGAAGTCCTGCATGATTCATATCTTGAGAACGTTTTGTGAGCATGGATACAAGATTTTTCATTCCAGCTCCCATAATGTTTGGTTGCTCAGGGGGATAATCATTGAATTTCCCGTCGCATTCCGCATTAACACGGTTCCTTCGGGTTCCAGCCTTTGACTAAAACCAAGAAGAATAGTGTGAGCAACACTAATTATAATAGGAAAACCACATAATCCAGAATAAAATTTCAAACTTAAGGTCTTATCATAGGTTGTTCATGGCCATTTATAAAACACTAAGATTGTGTTCTATGCTTAGACTTATCCTTAGGGTTCTTACTAAGGCTTTCACATCCTAGTTTCCATCGGTTGACTATAAATTTCCTCTGATACCAACTATAACGACCCATACTTTACATACATTGTTATTTCATAAAAATTGAAGCATACTTATTACAACATATAACAAAACAATGAAAGGACCGTATAGGTATAGTGTCTTTAGAAACTGGGAAACATAAACAACTGGTTCATAAAGCGTCTACACTATCTCCCATTTATTTCATCATATCTATAGTCCCTTTTGGAATATCTTACTTAATAAGCTTCTTCCTGACCTGGGGAATGGAAACATACAAAAGGGTGAGCTCAAATTCTCAATAAGGGTAAACAAAAGAAATATAAATCACATCATATTCATAGGAACATAACATTTTGGAAATCATAACCTACAAAAGAGGGCATAATTTCATAACATGGGATAAATCATAGTAGTGAAATGAAATCACAATAATCATAATTTAAAACATGAAACATTGTGGCATACACACATAATCATAGAGAATCATTTCTTATTAGTCAATACTCATTTACAAGACTATCTTAGTGGACAAAGTCCATTTCTCAACCAAGTTCACTCCTCATTTCAGTCATGTTTCACTGAACCGGTATAACCTGCCATTCCAGCCATGTCTATCTCATGAGATAAAATCTTTACCCAATGCATTGGAGGGAGATATAGGTCCCACCCATCTCATAATGATTCCATTCATATGTGTGCCACAAAATCATAAATCATACATCATTGCATAACCCATGTAATAAAAATGGGATTCTTAAACAACATGACATCATAAAACAATTCATATAAGATAAAGGAATTCATAAAAATAATTCCATCACAACATAATCAAATCAATTTAATAATATGGATAGAAACAGAACCCTATATTATCTTATATGGAAAATAATTTTGATAAAACACTTGAACTCCATTCTTGAGGAAAATATCCTTTCTACTACAAAAACATTTTCCTTTCATAACATGTCATACAATTTTAAACTAAAAGAAGTTGATTAAAAATAAACATGAAACCATGTAAAGGTATCCTTTTTGAAATAATGTTTTAAAAATCCATTCTTGCTGTATAAGTTAAAAAACATTCTTCTTGTACTTTTGTCGGAAAAGTCAAAAAATACCTCGTACGAAAAACGACAAAAGATTCCTTTCATATATTTTACTATAAACTCACCAAATGGTAAAAATGGATTTAAAAAATTGTAGGTGGATGGAAATAATATTACATATTGAGGAAACATGGATGTGGATGATAAAATACACCTCAGTAAATACCAATTATAAACAATCTCGGATAAAAATGAGATTGTGATATTTCCCTTACCTTAGGTCCGATTTTCCTGGTAAGTGTCCGAACCTCCTATATAATGATTTAAATAATGTTATTAACATATTATAGAATCATAATTATTGTTATTATATCATATATGGTCATATTCTTAGCTTCTTAGTAGTAATATTTCATTGCTACTTGTTATTCGGGTGTTTATAACTTTTTATTCTTATGCGTGTTTTGTCGAATAAATTCTTATTCTTCTCTTTAGGATATAGATACATCATTTCCAAAATGGTATTAATGTACTATATATCATATTTATTCATTCAATTAATTTATATAATCATTATGAAATGAAGATCATGTAGAACTAATCGCATCACATCGTGGAGACAGTATTCCGTACGTACACACGAGCGATGATATCGTTCCCATGATCGTGGAATTGTATTGGAGTGTATGTATAATATTTCCGAATCAATATAAATTTACAATAATAATATATAGTAATTATTTACACCATTATAACCATCCAAGTAAGGTGGTGGGGGGAAATAGATTACACCAGGGCGTGGAGACGGTATTCCATACGTACGCACGCGCGGTGATTTCATTTTCTGTAGGATGGATAGATGTTGAAATAGGGTTGTTTCATACTTATAATAATATATCAGTATATGATTGATACTGATGTTATTACTTCATAATGAAAAAACTAAAAAAGAATAAGAAGTTGAAGAAGAAATAATTTGGAAAGCATCGGTAATGGATATTAGCTCTTTTTGACGCGCCTCTTCTTAACCTCCTCTTATGGCACTAGGGTTGGTCTTTGAAGAAGACCAGAACCTATAGGATGACTCTAGGGAAGTGGGGAAGTTAAATGGTCAGGGATCGGCCGAGCTTGAAGGCTCAAAGTGGTGTGAGGATGAGGGGGAGGAGGTGACCTTTTATAAGGGAGGAGAGGGGCACCTTTGGAAATATAAGAAAAATTAGTTTATTTTAAATCCCAACCCCACATAAAAACTACCAAAATGACTAATATTCGAAGATTAGATGAGATAGGGTTGTAATATCATCAACCAATAAAATTTAGACATGTTAGGAATTTATTTTAAACATTATCACCTTGATTTATCCTTATTTATCAATTTAATTTTATTTGTGGTAATAATATTCTAAATTTTAAATTATTATTAATAATTACATATATGTTTTGAATTTTCCATAATTTGACACATTATGACATTTTTGACCATATAAATACTAATTTATAATTTTTAAATTTTTTTGCGATTTTTAAACAATTTTATAATATGTTATTTTTATAAAATAACAATAGTGTCAATTTTGACACTATTCATTTATTTGAATTTATATAAAATATATACAGAGGATATGTTCGAAATAAAAGGTTTAAGAGATTAATAAAATGTTATATGTTTCTATAAAATTAGTGGATTACATTAAATAGTGTATATAAAAATTATTTTAATATTTTTAAAACCATTTATTTGATATTTTAATTAATAAAATAATTTCAACATCACTATTGTGTCATAATTAATGATAGTTATTTATTCCCTAAAATTTTTAAATAAATTCTTATAATGTAGATAATTGTATTAGCTTTCCGAAGACTATTCATGTTCGAAGTTTCATTAATTTCATCACCAAATTAAAATTATTATACTTATAAGATTTAAGAAAATTACATGTTGTCACATTATTTGGTTTTAATAATAATTAAATTTTATTCATGGACAAAAGTCCATTAAAATAATCTAATCTGACCCTTAGGTTATATGGGTCTACTTTTAGTCATCCATTAGGATTTTGGCAGATTTTTAGAGTAATTTTATAATCTTATATTTACCCTTAATTACCCGATTTACCTTTAACTATGGTAAATAAAATTTACCGTAGTTACTATTCATAATGCCCAAAAATAAAAAGTAGCCTATTAACATAATTTGGACCCACTGATTCGGAATATGGAATCCATTTTTCAAAATTCAAAACATATAAGTTGCAGTAATTAATTTAAAATAAATCTCATTGTTATGAAAATGGGTTTTAGAAGTTAAAACATTGCCAAAGATTGAAATGTTTTAACCTATGAATTTAATGTGAAATTAATGCTAATTACATACATTATATTAAATGGTAAAAATATATTATACCTATATTTAAAATAATTCAATATTATTATTTAACCATATAAATTATCTCACTGAAAAAAGTTGTTTTTAATTAAAAATTAGCGTATTTTTACTATTCATCAAAATATGAATGTCTTCAGAAAAATATCAAAAATTTATCCAAAGTAAATTTTTATATCCTGATTCAAAAGAAGAATATTATTTTGTCAAATTGAACATATAAACATGTTAAAAACTTGATTTAATGTGGGTGCTCCATCAAAAGGCGGCAAAACTGCATTTTTTGATAAATACTTATTTTACCCAAAAATTTATTTTGTTCTCTTACCATGTTCTAGAAAATGTGTAAGATGAATAATAATGTTGTAAAATTTAAAATTCAGTTAATACTATTCATAATAGCTAGTTTATAATATTATAATAATATATCGTTGTTTAGTGGAACTCAGTATTGCGTACTACATATGCTATCCAGGAAGGTCAGGATTGCGTGCAGCGAAAGATTCCTTTGATGATTTATATAACATAAAAACAAAATATTTCTCATAAACGTCTCAGGTGTTACATTCTACCCCCCTTAAAATGAATTTCTCCCTCGAAATTCTTCACTTTGTAACAAAAAGATGAGGATACCTCTCGCTCATCATATCCTCAAGCTCCCATGTAGCTTCTTCTAATTGGTGGTTCCTTCATAAAACTTTCACCAACCGAGTGGTATTGTTTCGTAGGACTTTATCGCTATGATCCAGAATCTCTATCGGTTGTTCTTCATAAGAAAGATCTTGCTCCAGCGGTACAACTTCTGAGCTGAGTACATGTGAAGGATCATGTATGTACTTTATCAGGAGAGGTACATGGAACACATCCTGAACTTGAGAGATATTCGGTGGAAGCGCCAAGCGGTACGCTACCTTCCCAACATGATCCATTATTTCGAAAGGACCGATATATCTAGGGCTCAACTTCCCCTTCATTCAAAATCTCATGACCCTCTTCCAGGGAGATATTCGCAAGAACACTTTATCACCCACTTCAAACTCTAATTCTTTTATTCAGTTGTCGGCATAACTTTTCTGTCGACTCTAAGCTGCTATTATGTGTTGTTGAATAGATCAGATCTTTTCTGCCATCTCATCAACAATATCAGGTCCTAATAACATTCTTTCCCCAACTTCATCCTAGCAATTTGGAGTCCGACATTTCTTTCCATAGAGAGCTTCATAAGGAGCCATATGAATACTGGAGTGAAAGCTATTATTATAAGAAAATTCCACCAAAGGTTAGTGTTGATCCCAACCACCTTTGAAATCCATAGAGCAAGCTCTCACCATATCTTCTAGAGTTTGAATTGTTCTCTCAGACTGACCGTCTGTCTGAGGATGATAAGAAGTGCTGAAACTCAACTCTGTATCCAGAGTATGCTGAAGACTTCTACAGAACTTTGAGGTAAACCTCGGATCCCGATCAGATATAATAAAAAGTGGTACTCCATGAAATCTTACCACTTCATTTACATATATCCTGGAAATATGATCCAGAGAGAAATCATCTCTAATCGCGATGAAGTGTGCAGACTTTGTAAGACGATCAACTATAACCTAGATAGCATTATTGCCTTTGGATGTTTTAGGAAGTCCTGTGACAAAGTCCATAGTGATGTTTTCCCATTTCATTCGGGTATGGTAATGGTTGTAACATCCCCTTAGACTTCTGTCTCTCAGCTTTAACTTGCTGACAAACCAAGCATCGAAAGACATATTCAGCAACATCTCTTTTCATTCCATCCTACCAGAAGTACTCCTTCAGGTCCCTATACATCTTCGTGCTTCCAGGATGACTAGAGAATGAAGAACTATGAGCCTCATCCAGCAGCTCCTTCTATAATTCGGTGATGAGAGGAACACAAACCCAATTCCTGAACTTTATTATCCCATCACAATCAAGGTTGACTTCAGGAACATTTCTCACCTTCTTTTGTAACTCGACATCTTCTTTCTATGCCTCTTTAATATTCACATGTATAGATGGTTGAACATTAATTTGAGAAAGATACGATTTCCCCCTTCTATTATAATTACAAGATCCATCCTTTGTAAATCCATAAATATTGGATCTTTTGAGATCCTCATCATGGATAAGCTAGCATGGTCCTGTCGACTTAATGCATCTGCCACCTTGTTTGCTTTCCCAAGATGGTAATGGATTGAGCAGTCGTAATCCTTAATTAGCTCCAACCATCTTCTTTGGCACATATTCAGCTCCTTATGTGTGAAAATATAATTTAAACATTTATGATCAGTATAAATATCACACCTTTCACCATAAATGTAATGCCTCCAAATATTTAATGCAAAGATTACCGCAGCTAACTCCAAATCATGAGTTGGGTAATTTTGCTCATGGATTTTCAACTGTCATGAGGCATAAGCTATCACCATATCATTTTTCATAATAACACACCCCAATCCCTTATTGGATACTTCACTATAGATCACAACCCTTTCTCCACTACAAGGCAGTGTGAGCACATGTGCACTGGATAACCTTCTTTTCAACTCCTTGAAATTCTCTTCACACTCCTCCGTCCAGACAAACTTAACTCCTTTCTGAGTCAACTTGGTGAGTGGATTAGATAATCATGAAAAATCTTTCACAAAACCTCGATAATATCCATCCAAACCAAGAAAACTTCGGATCTCAGTTGCTTTTGTTTGTCTCAACCATCTTTCGATAACCTCTATTTTTGCTGGATCCATAGATATCCCCTCTTTTGAGATTATGTGACTCAAAAATGAAACACTTTGAAGCCAAAATTCCCAGTTGGTAAATTTTGCATAAAGCTTATCCTTTCTCAGGGTCTTCAATATAATTCTCAAGTGATCTTCATGTTCTTCTTTGCTCTTTAAATATACAAGAATATCGTCTATAACGACTACCACAAACTGATCAAGATAGTATCTAAAGACTATATTCATCAGATCCATGAAGATAGCATGGGCATTAGAAAGACCAAATGGCATCACTATAAATTCATAGTGTCCATAACTTGTACTGAAAGTCATCTTTGGTATATCCTCCCTTTTGACCCTTAATTTGTGATACCCTGAACGAAGATCAATCTTGGAAAATTATTGAGCTCTGCGTAGTTGGTCAAATAAGTCATCAATGCGCGGGAGATGATATTTGTTCTTGATAGTGAACTTGTTAAGTTCTCGATAATCAATGCAGAGTCTCATTGATCCATCTTTATTCTTAACAAACAGAACATGTCCTCCCCAAGGTGACGCACTAGGGTGTATGAATCATTTATCAAGATTATCTTGGAGTTGCTTCTTCATTTCCTGCAACTCAATTGGGGCCATTCTATAATGTGTCTTTGAAATAGGAAAAGAAACTGATACGAGTTCTATTGAAAACTCAACTTCACGATTTGGTGGAAGACCCGACAATTCCTCTAAAAAGACATCATCAAACTCTCGTACAATGGGAATATTCATAATTCTGAGTTTCTCACCAACCATTTGAGATAAATAACCTTCATTAAGTGGAATCAAGACCCATAAGATGGAAGAAATTTCCACTGGAAGGTTATGTTCATCCTTGCATCGATAGACGATCATAGATTGATCTGGAATATGACATGTGACTTCCCTTCTTTGTAAATTGATATGATCTCCATATAATGAAAGCCAATCCATGCCAAGAATCACATCAAATTCCACTACATGAAGGATCACAAGATTTTCAGGAAGCACTTTCCCACAAACTTCAATCGGAGAAGAATTATAAACTTTTGATGCGACTGTTGTTCCATTAGGGGTTGTCACAGCTAACTCAACATCTAATTGTTGAGGTAATACAGTGATATCCTTAAAAAATTCTTCAGAAATAAAGGAGTAGGTGGATCCAGAATCAAATAAAACATTTGCTACTTTAGAGTGGATGGTAAGTGTACCTTTTACCACATCATTATCGTACTCCACATTGCTGATAGAAATTTCATGTGACTTTCCTTTGTCTTTAGCCTTAAGAGTTTGTTGACGTCGACCATCATCATCAACCCTTGGATTTGGGCATTGACTGGCCTAATGCCCCATCTCCTTGCACTTGAAACATTGAAGTGTAGTAGGTTCATTCTGTGATTCCCTTCCTTTGTTTGCATCATTAGACATCTTCTTCCCATCATTTCGGAATTCAAATGCCCGATGACCTTCCTTTCCACATTAGAAACATTTACTTGTCCCTTTAAGACAACTCCCTCCATGTTTCTTTCCACACTTTGAGAATAAGGTAAAGCCCATCTTCTTTTCAGTGTGCTCTATAGATTTTCCTTTGAATTCCATTTTCCTCTTCTTATCAAACCCATATGACTGATGGGTTACTCCAATCTCCATCTCAACTTTTAGAGCACATCGAACGATTTCCTCATAGCTATTGAAGTCCCTTATGGCTAACGCCCTTCGAAAACTTGGTTTTAATCCACTAATGAATCGATCGATCTTACTCTCAGGTTGGATAATAATACCAGAAGCGTACCTTGTAAGTCTTGTAAAATTTGCTTCATAGGTGCCAACAGATTCATCATCCTTTTTCTTCAGTTCAAGAAACTCTTTCTCCATTTTTTTCGGAGAATACGCGGGATGTACTTGTTGAAATATAAGTTCTCCAACTCATCCCATTCCATGGACTCAATTTCATCCCTTTGCCTCATATTATTAATAAGATTCAACCATTGATTAACATCTCCTTCCAAATGATACACTGCTAGGATGACTTTATCATGTTTAGAACATTGAAGAACTGAAAATATCTATTCAGTAGTACTAATCCATTGTTCAGCAACTAATGGATCAGTAGACCCGTTGAAAGAAGGTGGACGCTGCCTCATGAAGGATTCAACAGAATGTTGCTCCTTCCTTTGCTCATTTGGAAGTCCTGCATGATTCATAGCTTGAGAACGTTTTGTGAGCATGGATACAAGATTTTTCATTCCAGCTCCCATAATGTTTGGTTGCTCAGGGGGATAATCATTGAATTTCCCGTCGCATTCCGCATTAACACGGTTCCTTCGGGTTCCAGCCTTTGACTAAAACCAAGAAGAATAGTGTGAGCAACACTAATTATAATAGGAAAACCACATAATCCAGAATAAAATTTCACACTTAAGGTCTTATCATAGGTTGTTCATGGCCATTTATAAAACACTAAGATTGTGTTCTATGCTTAGACTTATCCTTAGGGTTCTTACTAAGGCTTTCACATCCTAGTTTCCATCGGTTGACTATACATTTCCTCTGATACCAACTATAACGACCCATACTTTACATACATTATTATTACATAAAAATTGAAGCATACTTATTACAACATATAACAAAACAATGAAAGGACCGTTTAGGTATAGTGTCTTTAGAAACTGGGAAACATAAACAACTGGTTCATAAAGCGTCTACACTATCTCCCATTTATTTCATCATATCTATAGTCCCTTTTGGAATATCTTACTTAATAAGCTTCTTCCTGACCTGGGGAATGGAAACATACAAAAGGGTGAGCTCAAATTCTCAATAAGGGTAAACAAAAGAAATATAAATCACATCATATTCATAGGAACATAATATTTTGGAAATCATAACCTACAAAAGAGGGCATAATTTCATAACATGGGATAAATCATAGTAGTGAAATGAAATCACAATAATCATAATTTAAAACATGAAACATTGTGGCATACACACATAATCAAAGAGAATCATTTCTTATTAGTCAAGACTCATTTACAAGACTATCTTAGTGGACAAAGTCCATTTCTCAACCAAGTTCACTCCTCATTTCAGTCATGTTTCACTGAACCGGTATAACCTGCCATTCCAGCCATGTCTATCTCATGAGATAAAATCTTTACCCAATGCATTGGAGGGAGATATAGGTCCCACCCATCTCATAATGATTCCATTCATATGTGTGCCACAAAATCATAAATCATACATCATTGCATAACCCATGTAATAAAAATGGGATTCTTAAACAACATGACATCATAAAACAATTCATATAAGATAAAGGAATTCATAAAAATAATTCCATCACAACATAATCAAATCAATTTAATAATATGGATAGAAACAGAACCCTATATTATCTTATATGGAAAATAATTTTGATAAAACACTTGAACTCCATTCTTGAGGAAAATATCCTTTCTACTACAAAAACATTTTCCTTTCATAACATGTCATACAATTTTAAACTAAAATAAGTTGATTAAAAATAAAATTGAAACCATGTAAAGGTATCCTTTTTGAAATAATGTTTTAAAAATCCATTCTTGCCGTATAAGTTAAAAAACATTCTTCTTGTACTTTTGTCGGAAAAGTCAAAAAATACCTCGTACGAAAAACGACAAAAGATTCCTTTCATATATTTTACTATAAACTCACCAAATGGTAAAAATGGATTTAAAAAATTGTAGATGGATGGAAATAATATTACATATTGAGGAAACATGGATGTGGATGATAAAATACACCTCAGTAAATACCAATTATAAACAATCTCGGATAAAAATGAGATTGTGATATTTCCCTTACCTTAGGTCCGATTTTCCTGGTAAGTGTCCGAACCTCCTATATAATGATTTAAATAATGTTATTAACATATTATAGAATCATAATTATTGTTATTATATCATATATGGTCATATTCTTAGCTTCTTAGTAGTAATATTTCATTGCTACTTGTTATTCGGGTGTTTATAACTTTTTGTTCTTATGCGTGTTTTGTCGAATAAATTCTTATTCTTCTCTTTAGGATATAGATACATCATTTCCAAAATGGTATTAATGTACTATATATCATATTTATTCATTCAATTAATTTATATAATCATTATGAAATGAAGATCATGTAGAACTAATCGCATCACATCGTGGAGACAGTATTCCGTACGTACACACGAGCGATGATATCGTTCCCATGATCGTGGAATTGTATTGGAGTGTATGTATAATATTTCCGAATCAATATAAATTTACAATAATAATATATAGTAATTATTTACACCATTATAACCATCCAAGTAAGGTGGTGGGGGGAAATAGATTACACCAGGGCGTGGAGACGGTATTCCATACGTACGCACGCGCGGTGATTTCATTTTCTGTAGGATGGATAGATGTTGAAATAGGGTTGTTTCATACATATAATAATATATCAGTATATGATTGATACTGATGTTATTACTTCATAATGAAAAAACTAAAAAAGAATAAGAAGTTGAAGAAGAAATAATTTGGAAAGCATCGGTAATGGATATTAGCTCTTTTTGACGCGCCTCTTCTTAACCTCCTCTTATGGCACTAGGGTTGGTCTTTGAAGAAGACCAGAACCTCTAGGATGACTCTAGGGAAGTGGGGAAGTGAAATGGTCAGGGATCGGCCGAGCTTGAAGGCTCAAAGTGGTGTGAGGATGAGGGGGAGGAGGTGACCTTTTATAAGGGAGGAGAGGGGCACCTTTGGAAATATAAGAAAAAATAGTTTATATTAAATCCCAACCCCACATAAAAACTACCAAAATGACTAATATTCGAAGATTAGATGAGATAGGGTTGTAATATCATCAACCAATAAAATTTAGACATGTTAGGAATTTATTTTAAACATTATCAACTTGATTTATCCTTATTTATCAATTTAATTTTATTTGTGGTAATAATATTCTAAATTTTAAATTATTTTTAATAATTACATATTTCTTGTGAATTTTCCATAATGAGACACTTTATGAAAGTTTCGACCATATAATTTTTAATTTTTAATTTTTAAATATTTTTGTGATTTTTAAACAATTTTATAATATGTTATTTTTATAAAATAACAATAGTGTCAATTTTGACACTATTCATTTATTTGAATTTAAATAAAATATATACAGAGGATATGTTGGAACTAAAAGATTTAAGATATTAATAGAATGTCATATGTATCTAGAAAATTAGTGGAGCACATTAAATAGTGCATATAATAATTATTTTAATATTTTTAAAACCATTTATATGATATTTTAATTATTAAAATAATTTCAACATAACTATTGGGTCATAATTAATGATAATTATTTAATCCCTAAAAATTCTAAATAAATTCCTATGATGTAGATAATTATATTAGATTTATGGAGACTATTCATGTTCGAAGTTTCATTAATTTCATCACCAAATTGAAATTATTATACTTATAAGATTTAAGAAAGTGACATGTTGTCACATTCTTTGGTTTTAATAATAATTAAATTATTTTCATGGAAAAAGTCCATTAAATGAATCTAATACGACCCTTAGGTGATATGGGTCGACTTTTAGTCATCCAATATGATTTTGGCAGTTGTTAGGGTAATTTTATAATCTTATATTTACCCTTAATTACACGATTTACCTTTAACTATGGTAAATAAAATTTACCGCAGTTACTATTCATAATTCCAAAAAAAAATTAGTCTATTAACATGATTTATACCCAATGATTCTGAATATATATTACATTTTTGATAATTCAAAACATATAATTTGCAGTAATTAATTTAAAATAAATCCCGTTGTTATGAAAACGGGTTTTAGAAGTTAAAACATTGCCAGAGATTGAAATGTTTTTACCTATGAATTTAATGTGAAATTAATGCTAATGACATAAATTATATTAAATGGTAACAATATATTCTATCTATACTTTAAAATAAATCAATATTATAATTTAACCTTGTAAATTATCTCAATGAAATAAGTTGTTTTTAATTAAAAATTAGCGTATTTTTACTATTCATCAAAATTTGAATGTTTTCAGAAAAATATCAAAAATTTATCCAAAGTAAATTTTTATTTCCTGATTCAAAATAAGAATGTTATTTTGTCAAATTGAATTTATAAACGTGTTAAAACTATATTTAATGTGGGTGCGCGATCAAAAGGCGGCAAAACTGCATTTTTTGATAAATACTTATTTTACCATAAAAAATTATTTTGTTCTCTTACCATGTTCTAGAAAATGTGTAAGATGAATAATAATGTTGTAAAATTTAAAATTCAGTTAATACTATTCATAACTGCTAGTTTATAATATTATAATAATATATCGTTGTTTAGTGGAACTCGGTATTGCGTACTACATACGCTATCGAGGAAGGTCGCGATTGCGTGCATCGAAAGATTCCTTTGATGATTTATATAACATAAAAACAAAATATTTCTCATAAAATTCTCTGGTGTTACATGGACTCCGCATATGAGTAGGATAATGTCGAGCATCTACATGATGATTTGGGAGTTCTATATCGACATCACCTATTTGGGAAGTTGTCAATGTGTGATTCGTGGGCTCAAGAAGTTAGTTTATTGGGAAATTTTGTGTCCCAAAAGGGAGTGATTGTGGATCCATCGAAGATAGAAGCAGTTTTGTCTTGGTCATCCCCCAAGACCGCGGAAGAGGTGGGATGTTACCTTATTCTCATAGGCTATTATAGGAGGTTCATGGCCAATTTCCCTTGGGTTCTGACTCCTTTGATAGTGTTGACCAAGAAGGATTGGTTATTCGTTTATACTAATCAGTATTAGGAAGATTTTGAGTATATGGAGGAGAAGTTTGTCACTGATTAGGTTCTTCTTCTTCCAGTAGAGGGGGATCAGATGGATATTTTTCTGATGCTTCACATCATGGGTTAGAATGTGTTATGATGCAGCAGAGATCAATCATTTCTTAAGGGTATCAACAATTTTATCCCCATTAATGTAACTATTCCACTAATAATCTCGAGTTTGTGGTAGTGGTGTTTACTCTAAAGCTAAAAATTCATTAACTCATTAGTTAGTGCATAATGGTTCTCACCGATCATAAGAGCTTGAGGTATTTTTTCTCCCAGCATGAAATGAACTTGAAATAGTGTTATGTTATAGAGTTCTAAGAAGATTACAACCTCAAAATTTTATATACACCTAAAAAAGGAATTTTGTAGAAGATATGTTGAGTAGAAATTCATGTATTGATGCAATGTGTGATCCTAGTTATCATTGGAGAGTGATTGAAGATCTTGCAGTGTTGTGTCTAAATATCTGAGAAATCAGTGGGTAGAGGATGTATTTTATAGATGGTGGTGAATTCATCTATCGTGCATCAGGTAGAAGAGTCCCACATGGGGGATAATGAAGTATAGGTCAAAAGAGAACAAGTTTGTTGTTGTTAATCCTCCGAAGGTTGGTCTGAGGATGGACAACATCGAGTACTATTATAGGTATGGATTTTATTTCCTTTAGAAACACATGAGATCTGTTATTAGGGAGATACATGGTTTTCCCTTAGGGTTATGTCATGGAATGATGAAAATTTATTGTTCTTTGAAGAGTTAGTTTTGTTGTCCAGGTTTGAAGAAAGTTGTTGCAATGTTAGTATCTTGATGTTTTGTCTTTCTGAAGGTGAAGGTAGAGTACTGGGTTCTCAGTTTTTTCTCCAGTATTTCGATGTTCCACATTGGATGTGGGAGGATAAATTGATGGACATGTTTACGATATTACCTCAAGATTATATTGAATGTGATTCTATATGGATTATGGTGGATTTTAAGATGAAATGAGACCACATCAAAGAGACAAGGTGTTGAGATCAGTGTATGTTTTATCGAGGCAGTATCTACATGAGGTGGTGAGACTCCACAAAGTACCAAGGATAATTATTTCTCATTGAGATCATTGTTTTACTTCCAAGGTGTGAATAGGTATCCATGATGGTTTTGGTTCTCATCAATGCCATAGTACTTCTTTTCATTTGTAGAGGGACGATCATAGAGAGCAGACCATCTAGAATCATGTTAACATTTTTTACTTCTGTGTCCTGGATGTTGGAGGTAAATGGATGAGACCCTAACCCTCAGTAGATTTATCTTAAAAAATATTTTTCAATCCACCATCATAATGGGGTTGTTTGAAGCCATTTATGGAAAACCATTCTGTTCTCCATTGGGATGGGCTGGGGTTGGAGTGTTCTTCAATTATCGGGCATGAACTTGTATATAATGTGACAGAGATGGTTTAAGTGATTCATGAGAGGATGATAGAACCACATGGTCGTTAGAAGTCCTACATTGATAATTGGATACTACATATTGAGATTGATGTTGGGGATTACATGTTTTTAAAGGTGACTCCCCATTGTGGTATGTGATGGTTTGCTCGTGTAAGTAAGCTTTCACCCAAGTTTTTTGGGCCTTTCGAGGTGTTGGACCATGTTAGAGTTGTGGTGTATTGATTAGAACTTCCCCTAATGATTAAATGGATACCCTACCTCTTTCATGTGTCACATCTTCATTGTTATCTTCATTTGGACTATCACATCTTCAATTGGGGTGGGATCGACAATGATAATGATGCGACCTTTGAGGATAAGCCTATAGAGATCCAGGACCACAAGGAGAAGGTGTTATGAGGGTGAGTAATTCCCTTGGATCATGTCTTGTGGTGGAACAGTAGCATGCAAGAGATTATATAAGAATGTGAGTCATATAGTTTCACTCAGTACCCTTAGTTATTTGATGATTATCCCTTCCCCAATAATTATGTTTGTATGTGGTTATAGAATGTTCCTATTTAAGAGATGAATTTATTTTTTTGTGTGATGTGCATTGCTCTCTTTTGAGAGGTATCTCCCCTGGGAGCGTGTTTAGAAGATATTTGTGGTTTTCGTGTGGTTTTTCATGTTCCCTTTTGAAGTGTTTGAGATCCTCTTGTTGCGATAAGCATGAAATGTTTCTCTAAGGATGATTGTTTTGACCGCATTTTTATTTTCTTATATAGGTGGGTTTTGGATCATTAAGGAAGAAATGTTTTGACAGGTATCAGATGGAATGTATCAAACCTATCTGGTCCATTCCTTTGCTTAATATAGTGTTTGACCTGTTCTGGGAGGTCAAGGTGACTTATCCCCAACACTTTACCGAATTATCAAATTGTTTCATGAAACGGTTTCACGAAATGGTGTCACAAAAATATGTCACATCTTTTTCCAAACATGCAAACAATTTCATAAAATGGTGTCACGAAATGATGTAACTTCCTTTTCCAAATATCCAAGAATTTTACTGAAACAATGTCACGAAATGGTGTTACTTCAAATTTTAAATTTCCATACTATTTCATGGAATGGTCTCATGAAACGATGTCCTTTACCTTCCAAAATTTCAAATCTATTTAATGAAATGTTTTCACGAAACAATGTCACTTCCATTTCAAAATTTAAAATAGTTCATGAAAATGTATCTGGAAAAGGATTCACCACCATTGAAAATTTTACAAAATATGTCATGAAATTGTGTCACTTACTTTTCCAAATTATCAAACTGTTTCATTAAATAGTTTCACAAAATGGTTCCACTAACTTTTACATGTTTCCCAACTATTTCATGAAATAGTGTCATGAAATGGTGGCACTTCCAATGATGAATCTACATAAAAAAAATTAAATGGGTAAATAAAACTGTGTCACTTCCTTTACCAAATTTACAAACTATTTCATGAAATGGTGGCACATAAATAGGGGCACCGAAATGGTGTCATGAATAATTTTTCTATAAATATGTCATTTCTTTTTTCAAATTAATATATTTTCCAATGAATCATACAATTTGTACATTTTGGAATTTCCATTGGTTTAAAATGAATTAAAATATTTATTTATAGGTTTTTATGGCTGATTTAAATCCCATAACTCCTATATTAATTTTTCTTAATAGTTGGGAAGCATGTACTCAGTCAAAATGAGTGATCATTGAAAAATCCGATCTTAATGGAAAATTCATCAAATATTAAACTACTTCTCCATTAAATCTTATAAAGGGACGAGGTATCTTCCTCCATTATTATTACTTTTTGTTCTCTGATGCGATATGCTCGATCCATTCCATTGTTCCAATAGGATCCAAGCGTAGTGCGAAAGCCTTGTATTTTTTCTTCCCTAGAGTTTCATCCTGCTGCATGCGCACCACCAGTTTTGGTGAAACATGGAAGTGTCGACCCCCTTCAAAATAATGGATTTTTTAACAACATTCTTATAGGTTCCTCTCCTTATGTTTTTCCATTCAATGTTATGTCATGTGGTATACATGTATCTAATTAAATTTTCTAGGGTGTTGGTTTGTGTGGTGGTGTCTCTATGTCCTCAGGTGGATGTAGACTTCTAAGAGAGGAGACCATGATCTTTCGTGTTCACCATTCTCATGTAAACAATGTATGAAATCTTTTAAGGTAGGGTATTAATGGATTCTGAATTCATTTACATGAAACGATAGAGTTATCATGTTTTACCTATCTCGATCACAATGGAATTGACAAAATAAATATTTGAACTAGATAAATAAATTGTTATGGATCATATATTATTGCCTATTGTTTTTTCTAGATAGTAGGATATCTATGATTGATCTGTATAGAATTTCATTTGTGGTGGAAGTTGGTAAAGAACATAAACCATGGATTAATTTTACATTAATTTTATAATGATAAAGAGGGATTTTTTAATCTGTTTATTGCTGGGGTCAACTATTGATAATTGAATGGATGTTGTTATGCATGTTTAAATGAATCGAATAATTAAAGATGGATTAAATACCTAGTTTATTTATAAGTGATAAAAAGGAATGTTTATGAGTTTCTATCTTTATTTTAAAGTCCAAGAGACTTATTCGTGGATATGTGAGTTCTTGTTGTGTGTAAACGATGGTTTCCTTACATGGGCCTGCGAGCCCAGTTGCTTGTTGATTTTTTTCAAGTTTCTTGTGTTATGGTGTGATACTATGATAGATGATCCTTGAAAGATATTGTGTTATGTGGGGCAGGGAGGCCCTGGGGTTTGGTAGTAGTAGACACCCAGTGTGGCGAGATGCAATGCAATATGCATGTTTGTGTCTGGGAGGACACTAGAGACTATGAAATGGGATGGTTATAAATGTTGGATCCTTGTTGAATATTATTTGTTGTTTATGTTTTTTACGTTACACAATACATAAGTAAATTTATCATTCTTACCCTCCTTCCAAATGAATAAATGAAGTCCTAATTATTCCATATGATTTATGTGATTAGCTTCTAGAGGATGGTTGGTTCTATGCTACTTCTATAGGTGGAAAAGGCTTGATGTGTAGTCCATTCAACCCAGGTTGTTGAGACCCTTGTGTATGGTATCTTTTTTTTCTTTTCTATAATTCTTGTAATTATGGGAACGTAATAATGTTATTAATAAATAATGATATCCCATGTGGTTGGTGTTTTCTTGAGATTCAATGCTGAGGCACTATTTCTAAGATTCTATGGACTTGGTAAGGTTTTTCTTGTAGGACATGGAACTTGGTGTGATGCCAATGAAATTAAATATGTAATTAATAATGATCAATTAATCATTAAATAATTTTTTACATTTATCAAAAACGAAAAAAAGTGATAATTAACATAATATCGCACTATAAATGGTTATATTCTAATCAGATATCTCGAATGTTGAGTGGAAACCAGGTGTCTGATAGACGTTATCTGCAGTTGAGTCTAAGTATTTTCTTTTACGATAGTGTGGTTTTGAGGTATAATATATCATAATATTATTGTGTTTCTATATTCTAATCCACCCTGTTGGTTAGAGAAACTTAAACCCCATTGAGTCTGAGCATTTGGGGGGTGTATTTTCCAACATCCCAATGGGGGGATGGATGGATGACTACCCCCTTTGGCCCCAATATCTTTTATTGGTAGTTACATATTCTAGTATTAATGATGGATATGTTTCCCCATTTATGTGTGTAGAGGGCTATAATGGATTCTTGTTATTAACACACACATATTCTGGATATAGATTCTAATCGACAACTATATGTGTAATGTGTATAGTCTATGATAACTTCAGGATCTTTACTCAGTGTATGGGTCGTAATGGCATGATGTATTAATCATTATGTATGATATAGATTATGTGATATATGGTGTCTCGTGAAAACTACTTAGTTACATTGGTTACCAAGATGTGGTTGTTTTGTTTCACGATGTATATGTTGTGGTGCATCATCCAAGTGTCTCCAGTCAAGCCTTTTTGGAGAGAGATGCTTATGATATGCAATACTGGGGAAAAGATAAAAACCAGTGGGGAAGCAGTAGCAGGGGAACCTTTATATTATTTATTATATTATATACTCTTGTATATGATACTTGGTGAGAGTGGAAATGGTGAGGCTAAGAACATAGTATTCCTGATTAGGTGGTGAGCTAATTTCACTTGATGTTCAATGTAATTTTGCATATTTTCGTTATATTTCTATGAGAGGAGTTTTGGTGGATCCTACTAAGTATACTATTATACTCACACAATGTATATAAACATGTTTTTCTCAGGACACTTGTATAAGGTTGGAGATTAAGCTAGACACTACTAGATTATTGTTTGCAGGAGCTGTTCGTGTAACATCCCAAGAAATTAATTAATAATAGATATTATTATCTATGTCTATTTATGAATTTGATAGTGTTTAAGAGGCTCAAAATGAGAATAAATCCAATCTTAAGCATGAAATACACTAATATTTTTAAAAGATTGTTTTACTGCCTTTTGATGGAAAACCATTTTTAAATCAAACATTTGACAATTTTATAAGCTATTTGTCAAAATAAACTTATTTTTTATGATTGGGTCATTTATATTTACATTGTATAATTTTGTGGTATTTTTCTGACAATGTTAATTTTTTTAATGAATAGTGAAAAATACTGCATTTTACATCAAAACTGTTTTTTCAACTAATTTAATTATATGGTTATATTATCTTTTTAATTGGTTTTAATGTGTAAATAGAATATATTTTAGACCATGTAATCCAATTTTGGTCATTGGGATTAATTTCACTTTAGAATTGGGCATAAACAAGTGCCAAACTTTTCATAGATATTGTTTCAAAAAAACAAGCTATTTGTTTTGACAACAGGAATTATTTTTAAATTAATTATTTCATTTTATTTGTTTGGAATTTGGTAAAATGGCTTCCATATTTGGAATCATAAGGTCCAAATTATGTAATTAAGAATCTTTTGTTTTCAGACATTATGAATAGTAACGACGATAATTATCATTAATTATCTTGATTAATGAGTAATCGGGTAGTTACAGAAAATAAAATAATATCATAATAACAAAAAATGAAACCAACATGTGTCCTAATACTACTGGTTGTCTCATGGTCGACCATGGGTTGCCTTGTTCCAAACTTGGGGACCCCATGGAATCACTTTTGTGTGAAAGTGACTTTTTATCTTTTTATTTTTAAAGAAAGTTAAACATAGCAAAGAATGTATCACCTGAGTAAAACATTTTAAATTTTGTCTAAATAAATTATCTATTGGACTATAAATAGGCATTGGAAAGATAAAAATATTTCATACATCATAGTATTTTTTTAAAAAAAATTAGACATTAAATAAATTAAATTATTTATGACATCATGATAATGCAGCGATTACCTCATTAATGAACGATTTAAATAAAATGAAAAGATAATGTAAAATCTAAGACTTACACTTGTAAAAGACCTAATGGATGAGTTTATTTCGAACCCTTATCACCTTATCCTCGAAATACAGCAATGTGGGCACTTTAAAATCCGAAACTCATTTGTAAATAAAGTAACCTTTTATTACTTTCCAAGAGTGCCACTCCTCTCCTCTTATAAAAGGCCCCCACTTCTACCACCTTACCCACAATCCTCAAGCATTTGGATCGGCCAAATCATGCCCATTTTGTCTATAAACATCCCTCTATTACTCCTTTAATCCTCATTTTGGGCATAAGTCTTCCCAAGGAAGCCTTTGATCTAAAATCAAAAAAGAGTTACCCGTTTTAAAGGTAGTGTTTTTCTCTTGTGTTCTAATGTTTTATTTTTCTTCTCCAACCCTCTAAACTGTTTTTTTTCATTTATTTTGTAACAAATCCAGAATCTTCAATATACTAGGATGTTTTTATAAGGATAATTCTAGCTACACTTACACACACCTACATCTAATGGTTAAAGAACATACTGTTTCTGTGGATGACGAATTCCTGCCTCACGAAACGATGATTGTTCAATATTCTTCTAACGCCTTCAAAGGTGGCCATTAAGATGTCACTATATTTATATATGATATATAATATGTTTATGTTTTACTTAAGCTTCTGTATTATTCATTTATGGAAAACCTTTATGGTTTCCATTATGTGTAAATGCGATATCTTAATTTTAAGAAGTGCGGACTACCGCCCCCTCAAAGTGATTTGATTCGTTAATACCGTATGTGGTATGTATAAAGGATATATTGAGTTATATTATATATGATAAAATACTGGAATTATAATACTATTATGTAACATTATGTTTTAATTCCATTAAATATGAAATAGAAATGGAAGTAATGTTCATGCAAATGTACGGCTTACCGTCTCCATGAACGGTGCATTTCATTTCGTACCACTAAATGTTATGTAATATTATAAATGCATGTATATACTGGATATATATGATACATATGATATATAAATCATGATTATAACTCTGGATATAATGGATACGTGAAAAACTTGTAATTATAAAGAGTTTATTTTTGACTCAAGTAAAAATGATCGACAAAACGACCATTATTAACTTAAATAATTATATAGTGTTCTTAACATGATAATAAGTTATATAAAATGAATAATGAACTTGAAAAAGGTTCTTAAACAAGTAGAAATTAACTCAATTTTATGATTCAGGACGTTAAAGAATGATCGAGTCAAGTCGGACTCGAGGTATGGGACTTCGTCTCAATCTCATTTCATTGAGGCATACTATGTTTTATACACAACTTTATTTTATACGGTGTATAAACCCCTTTGAATTTTAAATTTATCCAAAAGGAATTTTTTTATACGAAGCGTTTTACTAAATAACAAAATGGAATGTTTTTTTCGTACGTATGCGGCGACAACGACTTCTCCACCGCCGTGACCATTATTTGAGTTTTGGCTTCCTCTACAAGCAATACCTTTTTTTCTAAATGAAAAATAAATACCATGTTTTACTTTTCTTTTATTTTGGTATTAAAAATGGTTTTCATAATGTTTCTGTTATATCAATCTGTTGTATTGATATTTTTTGATTGAAATGTGGATATTTTATGTTCCCTTTATGCATGTTTTATGTGATATGCTTATGTTATGGTTCTTGGGAATTTTTATGAAGACGGGTGGTTCCGTGATAAACTATGTGCGGGTGAGCCCGATATAGCTCTCCAATGCATTGGGTAATGTGAAGGGGTTAAAAATTAAGGTTTCTCAGAAGAGATTTAGGGAATATACTGTGATGGGTATTCCAAATGTAACCAAGAGGGTTACTCCCTACGTAAAAATGTTATGAATGCCTCAAGTTACCTTTATGTCTTTTGATTTATATGATTTATTCATGATTTGATGAGGTATGTTAAATTTCTTATGTTTTATGAGTAAAGTATGATTTCATTGATTCTTATGTATACATGTACTCATGTTTCTTTTCAATATTTTTATATCCCCTACTGAGCTTTTTATGCTCATCCCAAGTTTTTGAAATGTTTTTCACAGGTCAAGGGAATGGTACATGATATGATGACAGTGTCAAGGAAGTGTCAAGAAAGAATCCATGTTTTATTTTAAATATGATTCTGTTGATGGAAAAAAGAATACTATATTTTATTGTAACCACTTTGTTTAAATGTCGGATGTAATGATTGATTTATGATCTAGTTATCTAAAACTCTAAACCTGAAAATATCCTCAACGTGTATTCTTGAAGTAACTCAAGATTAAGTAATGTTTAAGGCTGGGGCCTTATAGTTCGTATTAGAGGTCGGTTTAGATAACTTTAGGAGTTATAATTCTATTAAATGATTATCCAAAAATATTTTTTATGGTAAATTTGAAATGATATAGCATTTAAAGATTACCATGTTGCTTCGCCTAAGATATTTATGTGTTAAGAATGGGTTTTCAAAGAGGAAACAGATCAACTTTTCTGGGAAGGCATATAGAGGGAAATGAACTTTCAAATCAGTTTCCAGAAATGGTCAGAATCTGAACGAAAAAGTTTGTTGCAGTGATGGCTCAGTTAACTCAGGTGAAAAATATTGGATGTTTTCATTGATGATATTTTGGTGTTTTCTAAAAGTAAAGAGAAGCATGAAAGAAATTTAAGGGTTATCTTGCTAAACTTGAAATAAAAGAAATTGTATGGGAAATTTAACAAGTGTGAGTTTTGGTTGCAAAAAATTTCCTTCCTTTTTCACATTGTTTTTAAAGATGGGATAACTGGTGATCCTGCAAAAACAAATGTTGTGGAAGAATGGACAAGACCCAAAAATGTAACCATGATTTGTAGTTTTCTTGGATTGGAAGGCTATTACCAAAAGGTTTGATAGAAATTTTTCACGGTTATCTTGTCCAATGACAAAGCTAACTCGTAAGGCTGTTAAGTTTATCTGGACAAAAGAATGTGATGATTGTTTTTAGGAACTGAAAAGAATATTGGTGAATGCTCCAGTTTTGGCACTAACTTCTAGGAATGGGGTGTTTGTTATCTACAGTGATGCTTCATTGAAAGGACTGGGTTGCGTCCTAATGCAGAATGATCAGGTAATTGCTTGTGCTTCACGACAGTCGAAAACTCATGAGGTAAATTACCCTACACATGATTTGGAATTAGCTACTGTTGTTTTCGCTTTGAAAATATGGAGGCATCATTTGTATAGAGTAAAGTGTGAAATATATACCGATCAAAAAAGTTTAAAGTATATATTCACTCAGAAGGAATTGAACATGAGATAGAGGAGATGGCAAGAATTAATCAAGGATTATGATTGTACAATTTAGTACCATCAGAGAAAAATCAAATAAAGTGGCTGATGCTTTGAGTCGAAAAAGTAATGCTTCATTAACAATGTTGTGTTTGGAACGTGATCCTTTGGTTGAGGATTTGATGAACTTTGGTATAGAAGTTGTTGGTGCAGGATGTCCTTCTTTTTTCTTTTAGGTATCAGTGAAATCTTCTCTATTAGACAGAATTACAAAATCACATAAGCAAGACAGTGAGTTGCAGGAAAAGGTAGAGTTAGTTCAGAAAGGTAAGTTTCCTGAATTCAACATTGATAATGATTGTGTTTTGAGATTTGGGAAGAGCTTGGGTGTGCCTTTTGATTCACAGTTGAAGAGCGAGTTGTTATGTGAAGCTCATTGTTCTCTGTTTTCAGTTCATCCAGGTAGTACTAAGATGTATAGAGATCATCGGGAGTATTACTGGTGGGAAGGAAGGAAAAAAGATATTGTTGATTTTATTGTGAAGTGTTTGACATTTCAACTGGTAAAATCAGAGAGGTAGTTACCGAAATGGATGATTCGGCCTTTACCAGTTCTATAGTGGAAATGGGAGAATATATCCATGGACGTCGTTGTGGGATTGCCGATGACACCTCGAGGTAATAATGCAATCTGGGTTATTGTGGATCTCTTGACTAAATCTTCTCATTTCCCTGCCATACGAGATAATTTTTCCCTAGATGAACTTTCACGTTTGTATCTTAAAGAGATAGTCAGGTTATATGGAGTTCCACTTTCCATTTTATCTGACCGTGATCGCAGGTTCACTTCTAACTTTAGGAAAGTCCTTTAGAAGTCGTTGGGTACTGAATTTAATTATAGTACAACTTTTCATCGTCAATCAGATGGACAGTTAGAACGAACAATTCAGACTTTGGAGGATATGCTACATGCTTGTTCTATGGATTATCAGGGAAGTTGGGACCAACATCTTTCTTTGGTTGAGTTATCATATAATAACAGTTTTCATTCCAGTATACAGATGGCACCATTTGTGGCATTATATGGTAAACGGTGTCGAACTCAATCTTTCTGGGATGAATTTGGTGAAAGGAAGTTGATGGGACCCAAATTGGTAGAAGAGTTTACAGAAAAAGTTTAGTTGATTCAGAAACACATGAGAACAGCTTAGAGCAGGCAGAAGAGTTATGCGGATAACCGGAGGAAGGATCTATCTTTTGAGGTAGGTGATCATTTTTTCTCAAAGTTTTACCATGGAAAAGTGTGATGCGATTTGGTAAGAAAGGAAAGCTGAGTCCAAGGTTCATTAGACCATATGAAATTCTGGAGAGAGTTGGATAAGTTGCATACCGAGTGGAGTTACCTCCGAGTTTATCTCAGGTACACAATGTTTTTCATGTTTCAATGTTAAGGAAGTACATGCCAGATCCATCTCATGTTTTGAGTCCAGAGGTAGTTCAGTTGGAAGGGAACCTATCTTATGAGGAACAACCGGTCCATATTCTTGGCCATATGGAGAAAGTGTTATGGAATAAGGTGATTCATCAGGTACAGGTTTTGTGGAAAAACCACATGATTGAAGAGGCAACATGAGAATCTGAAAATGTAATGAGGGCTAAATACCCCCACTTATTCGATAAGTAAATAAATTGCAGGGATGCAATTTTCTAAAGGGGGGAAGGATGTAACAGACCAAGTAAGTAAAGAATAATAGATATTCTTATCTATGTCTATTTATGAATTATATAGTGTTTAAGAGGCTTAAAATGAGAATAAATCCAATCTTAAACATGGAATACACTAATATTTTTAAAAGATTATTTTACTGCCTTTTGATGAAAAAACATTTATAAATCAAACTTTTGAAAATTTTATAATATATTTGTCAAAATAAACTTTTTATTTATGATTGGGACATTGAAATTTACATTGGATAATTTTATGGTATTTTTCTGACAATGTTCATTTTTTAATGAATAGTGAAAAATACAGCATTTTACATCAAAACTGCTTTTTCATCTAATTTAATTAGATGGTTAGATTATCTTTTTAATTGGTTTTAAAGTTTAAATATAATATATTTTTACCATGTAATCCAATGGTGGTCATTGGGATTAATTTCTCTTTGGAATTGGGCACAAACAAGTGAGAAACTTTTCATAGATATTGTTTCAAAAAACCCGCTATTTGTTTTGACAACGAGAATTATTTTTAAATTAATTATTTCAATTTATATGCTTGAAATTTGGTAAAATCGATTCCATATTTGGAATCAGAAGTTCCAAATTATTTAATTAATACTCTTTTGTTTTTGGACATTATGAATAGTAACAACGGCAATTATCTTTAATTATCTTGATTAATAAGTAGTCTGGTAGTTAAGGAAAATAAAATAATATCATAATAACAAAAAATGACACCAACATGTGTCCTAATGCTACTGGTTGTCTAATGCCCGACCATGGGATTCCTTGTGCCAAACTTGGGGACCCCATGGAATCACTTATGTGTGAAAGTGACTTTTTATCTTTTTATTTTTAAAGAAATTTAAATATAACAAAGAATGTATCACCTGAGTAAAACATTTTTAATTTTGTCTAAATAAATGATCTATTAGACTATAAATAATAATTGGAATGATAAAAAGATTTCCTACATTATAGTATTTTTTTGTAATTTTTATAAATTAAATAAATTAAATTAGTTATGACATCATGATGATGCAGCGATTACCTCATTAATGAAAGATTTAAATAAAAAGAAAAGATAATGTAAAATCTAAGAAATACACTTGTCAAAGACCTATTGGATGAGTTTACTTCGAACACTTATCACCTTATCCTAGAATTACAGCAATGTGGGACCTTTAATATCCGAAACTCATTTGAAAGTAATGTATCTTTTTATAACATTCCAAGAGTGCCCCTCCTCTCCTCTTATAAAAGGCCCCCACTTCTACCACCTTACCCACACTCCTCAAGCCATTGGCTCGGCCAACTCATTCCCATTTTGTCTCTCTACATCCGTCTCTTACTCATTGAAGCCTCACATTGGGCAGAAGTCATCTCAAGGAAGCCTTTGATATCAAATCAAAAAGAGTTATCCGTTTTAAAGGTAGTGTTTTCTCTTGTGTTCTTATGTTTTATTTTTCTCCTCCAACACTCTAAACTCTTTTTATTCATTTCTTTTGTAAAAACTCCAGTATCTTCAATATACTAGTATTTTTTTATAAGAAGCATTTGATCTACACTTACACACACCTATATCTAATGGTTAAAGAACTTACTATTTCTGTGGATGGCGAATTTCTGCCTCACGAAACAATGATTGTTCAATACTATTCTAACACCTTCAAAGGTGTCCATTAAGATGTCACTATATTTATATATGATATATAATATGTTTATGTATTACTTACGCTTCTTTATTTTTCATTTATGGCATACCTTTAGGGTTTCAATTATGGGTAAACGCGATATCTTTATTTTAGGATGTGCGGACTATCGCCCCTTCAAAGTGATTTGATTTGTTAAAAGCATATGTGGTACATATAAAGGATATATAGAATGATATCATATATGATACAATACTGGAATTATAATACTATTATGTATCATTATGTTTTAATTCCATTAAATATTAAATAGAAATGGAAGTAGCGTTCATGCGTACGTACGACTTACCGTCTCCATGACTGGTGAATTTCATTTATTACCTCTAAATGTTATGTAATATTATAAATGCATGTATATACTGGATATATATAATATATATGATATATACATCATGAGTATAACTCTGGATATAATGGATACGTGAAAAACATGTAATTATAAAGAGTTTATTTTTGACTCAAGTACCAATTATCAACAAAACGACCATTTTTAACTCAAATAATTATATTGTGTTCATAACATGGTAATAAGTGATATAACAGGAATACTGAACTTGAAAAAGGTTCTTAAGCTAGTATAAATTAACTCAAGTTTATGATTCTGGACGTTAAAGAACGATCGAGTCAAGTCGGACCCGAGGTATGGGACTTTGTGTCAATCTCCTTTCATTGAGGCATACTATGTTTTATACACAACATTATTTTATACGGTGTATAAACCCCTTTGAATTTTACGTTTATCCAAAAGTAATTTTTTCATATGAAGAGTTTTACTAAATGACAAAAGGGAATGTTTTTGTCGTACGTATGCGGCGACAACGACTTCTCTGCCGCCGTGACCATTATTTGAGTTTCGGCTTCATCTACAGGCCAAAATTTTTTTCTAAATGAAAAATAAATACCATGTTTCACTTCTCTTTTATTTTGGTATTGAAAATGGTTTTCATAATGTTTCTATTATATCAATGTGTTCTATTGATATCTTGTGATTGAAATGTGGAAATGTTATGTTTCCTTTATGCATGTTTTATGTGATACGATTATGTTATGGTTCTTGGGTATTGTTATAAAGACGGGTGGTTTAGTGATAAAATAAGGACGGGTGAGCCCGATATAGCTCTCCAATACACTGGTTAACGCAAAGGGGTTAAACGCTAAGGTTTCTCCGAAGAGATTTAGGGAATATACTGTGATGGGTAATTCAAACGTAACCAAGAGGGTTACTCCCTACGTAAAAATGTTATGAATGCCTCAAGTTACCTTTATGTCTTACGATTTCTATGATTTATTCATGATTTGATGAGGTATGTTAAAGTGCTTATGTTTTATGAGTAAATTATGATTTCATTGATTCTTATGTATACATGTACTCATGTTTCCTTTCAACATTTTTATATCCCTTACTGAGATTTTTATGCTCATCCCATGTTTTTGAAATGTTTTTCACAGGGTAAGGGAAACTTACATGATATGATGATAGTGTCAAGGAAGTGTCAAGAAAGAATCCATGTTTTATTTTAAATATGTTTCTGTTGATGGGGAAAATGAATACTATCTTTTATTGTAACCACTTTGTTTAAATGTGGTATGTAATGCATGATTTATGATCTAATTCTCTAAAAATATAAACCTTAAAAGATCCTCAATGTGTATTCTTGAAGTAACTCAATATTAAGTAATGTTTAAGGGTGGGGCGTTATAGTTCGGGCTTTAAGGTTTCTGTCATTTTACATTATTATAGTACTTACAGTATTCTCATTAAGTTGTATTAGTTTTTTCATGAAATTAGACATATGCACTTGGGTTTGTTTTATAGTGTAGTATACATTATTTTTTTTTGTTATCTATCATTTCTAGCTTTTTCAAATGTGTTATCTTAGAGGGTAATTCCTCCAATTTGTGTGTCTACTATACCCTCAGTCATAATCTCCAACATGGGGCCCACATGAAGTTGGACTCGAGGGTCACTGTATCCCATATGACATTGTTGGACCATGAAGGGTAACACTTTTTATGGAGAGGTTTGTGATATATCTAGATAGAGATGTAAATCTTGGATTATCGACATAATCACTGCATTACGAAAATTCAAGGATCCCTTTGTATACTTATCCATAATTTCTATCTTAGGGTTATGTTCCCTAATAAACTTTTTAATATTGTTTCCATGTTTTTTTCTAAACATATATAAATAGAAACATTAATTACCTGACCCTATACTATTATAGTTGGTGCATTATTTTATTACATTGGCATTGTTACAATGAATCAAATCCCAAGGGACAGTTTAGTTTAGCAAACTAAAAAACCCAAATTACATACATGATACCCATAACTCATTGGTAAAAATGAATTAGAAGCGTGATAATTCAAAATAAAAGAGTCCTTTATGGATTATTAAAATAATTATTCTTCCGGGCCTAGGTAAAGAAACATAATAAGGGTGATCTAAGATGCTCTCAAAGGGTATGTAAAGTGTAAGAAATAACGATTCATTATGAATAAAATAACATAAAAAGGTAAATAACTAATAACATATTCCATTCAATAAATAGATAATTCAATATCAATATATATGGGTAATAAAAAACCATTCAATCTAAATAAATAAAATGAGAATTAAATGTATCCATAGATATTTCCATGAAAAATCTCATGGATGAATAAGAAATGAAAAAAAGGTAAAATGTATCCTTATATATGTCAACAAAAAATATCATGGTTGAATAATAACTGAATCTAAATGAGTAAAATACCTAATTATTGGATTCCATATTTCCTTGGTACATGGTAACTTTAACATCAGGATATTTCATAATACAGTTTACAACATGTAGGGTAAAAACTCAACTGAAAGAAAAAATGATTCTTCCCATTACAAAACTATTTCATCTAGGGGATATCTATAACCTGGAACCACCCACATCATACTATTCTAAATAATTTATTATCTTCATATTCAATTTGGATTATCAAAATTTTCCATATTTAATAGAAGATAAAAATTTACAAATAATTTCCCTGTTAATCAAATAACATTCAAAGTGAACACCGTAAGTAAAATGATATATGGTTTAGGAAATTCTAATACACATTGTGTAAGAGTACGGATATTGAAGTTAATTTCCAATAAAAAGTGATTATAATAAATTTATTGTTTCCCATATAATGTTAACAACCACTACTGAAAGAGATCATTCAAGGATAATCATTAAGAATATGTTTTAGGAAATTAACCCTTAAACATCTCAAAGTGTCACATACCACTTGAAACATATAATTCATAATACCCATGTAGTAATTTTTTTCATACCAAATAAAATTATGATATAATGTATAAAATGCATATTTGATAAACTATACAAAATATGTTTCTGTTTTATATGGTGTATTCCTTAGGAAATTAAAAGTAACCCAAGAATACATTACCTTAACATTTATTCTTGTGTGAGGTATTTATCATTCTGTATAGTGGATTAAAAAAGGTTAGTTACTTATATTAGAACATTAATCGTGTTTATAATATCATATATTAATTCCAAATAATATTTTTCTACCCATTTTTTAACAACAATAAATAATTTTACTATTTATAGTCTTAATTACCTATTTTTCTAAAGTAGGTTTTGACTTGTTATTTGTTGATCATGTTACAGATAAAATGATTTCATCACATCATTGATTAATAAAATGAATAAATTAACTTATATAGTCATTAAATATTTATTTATAGTAGTAAATAATATTTTATTATTTGAAATGAAGTGCACTGTTCATTGTGACGGGAGACCGTATGTACAGATGAATGCCACATTCATTTAATATTTGCCTTAAAATAATGAAAGATAAATGATACATATGAATATTGTAATAAAAATATCATATAAATGTTATATATGATTACATATATTTATTATAACCATAATTTATACGTTCTATGTTTGGATTGAAGGAGTCGTAGAAAATTTTAAGGGGCGTTAGTCCAAACTTCCTCAAAAAACATTATCGTAAATACACAAAATAGAAAGAATAAAGGTATGTTAAAAATAAAAAATTAAGAAGAATTTGGACATTATAAATATAATATATAATAAATATAAACATAGTATACATAATAAATTCCACCATGATAGGTGTTAAGGGAAAAATGATCAATCTTCGTTTTGTGAGGCAGTAGTTCGTTGTACACATAAATAATATGTTTGTTTATCATTAGAAGGCGGTGTGTCTATGTGTGGGTGAAAATATTAACGTTAAAAATACTATTATATTTAGCATAATAGATTTTTATCTTTTCATAAAATAATAAGAGTATATCATGTGGAGAACAGAAATGAAACAATAAAAGCTTGAGAGATGTTGTTACCTCCTAATATGGTAACTTCTTTTGGATTATAACAAAAGACTTCATTTTTATGACTTATTCCCAAAGGAGTGCTTATACGTCTACAAGAAGGATTTTAGAAATCTATTCGGGGAGATCATGGCCAATATTAATAGGTTCTATATGTGGCAAGAAGTATGAGAGGTGGTTGACTTTTATAGAGAAGTAAAATGTGTTAATTTTTATTTTTGGAAACAACTTAGTTGGACACATGTTATTACCTAAAAAAGTCATTGAAAACCAACCAATTCAAATAGTTGTATGTGTATGGATGATATATGGCCATAAAATGTGGTTTGGAAGAGTTTCTAGGTAATTTGGGCCCTTAAGATAAATGATAAGTCCATCGTTTAGATTAATTTTTCTTAATAATTGTAATTAATTTTTATTACATTCACTAATCATTTTGGTTAAAAAATATGTTTTTATTATTAGAAACTAAATATATTTATTATTAAAAAGGATAATTTTACATTTTTTTAAATTCAATTCACATAAGGGGGAAAAGTAAGATTAATTCTAATCACATTGAGATAATAATTAACAAGTTTTAATAGAAATATATTCAATTTTTTTATTTTTTATATTCAATTTCAAAGTGAAATTTATTATGATGAAATAAATTATACTCATATATGTATAATTTATCAAATTAACCCTTATAATAAAATTAATATATAATTTTACATTAATAATTATTTAAAATAAAATGTATTTTTAACTAAAATGTAGTATTTTAATTATTCATTAAAAAATGAAATTTCTCAAAAAATTTAAAACTTTTACCCTACCCTAATTTTTATACAATGAATCCAAAATGTAAATTTTTATTATAAAATTCAATTTATAAATTTTTCATAATTTATATTTAAAATAGGTTTTCTATTAAAAGGTGGTAAAATTACTTATAGAGAAATATTGTTTTTTTGTAATTTTGGGTTTGTCCCAATATTATACCTATCTAATACATTTTATGAGTGTAAAAATAATTTTTGGATATATAATATATCACATCATCATATATAGTCTCTTAAAGTGTCATAATATAATTTATTGTGAAAGACATGAAAAAATTTTGTTTTGTATTTCTCGGGTGTTGTGTGAATTGAAAATTTGGCAACAAAATTTATAGATAAATATGGTAATTTATCAGGGTTCTACAATTTGACTTACTAAACAATACCCAATAACCTGAATCCATAAATTTTGTTAAACTATACTCCTTGGGTTGGTTATACAGATAAATTTCATCTAACAATTACTAATACACTCCTGTGATGTGTGTCAAAAACACCGACCATATATGGTTTGTTTCCAACTATAACATTTATCATTTTCACTCTAAAAAATAATGACCCTACTAAAAATCATCAATTAGTAAAGAATGCATAATCATAATCCCCATTCATCACATCATGAAATAAAAATCCCATATGCCTAGATTTAGCATCTGTAACTTAATAGTATTCCATGCAATAATTTACACATCAGACCATTGACTCCCTTCCATGCGATAAAGTCAATATTGGAAACAACTAATGGTCCAAATCCACGATCACTAAATGGTGACACCCATATTACAACTGTCCAAACACCCCAAAATGATATCAACTATGATTCACTATATCATCTATGTCTAAATAACCTTATTTGGTATACTCAATTGATTATCTAACAATACCATTGATTTACTCTCCCCAAATGGTGTTTTAGAAGATCCTATAGTTGGCATGAAAATTTTGTCATTCAAAAATCATTATTGGGTTATCTGTTATATGAGCTCCCTATTATAGAATAATCATAACTATAAAACTTCTTTGTATTTTCACTATCGATCTATATAGACCATAACTCATTAAATTTTTGTAACGTATTTCTTTAGCTTTCAATATGAAAATAAAACATACCACCCTCTGAGTAACCCTTTATATAACCAACAAATAATATAATATAACTAGATAACACCCACACCCATATCATACCCAAATCAAGAATTCTAACTCCATTATTCTATTAAATTATACATGTCAAAGATAAAAATGTGGGTATTTATGTACTTGCATCTAAACATTATCACTTATTTTCATTCAGTTTCAAAATAATGTAGTCCTATATCTCATCATGAAACATAGAAACCACTCATTATCCATTAACCAAAGGTGTTTCAAATTACTTAATAGAGATACCTTCTTGAGAAAAACCAACAAGTTTGCAATGTGTCACATTCCATCATATTTAATTGAAATAATAATTCTGACATAACCCCTATGAGTCATTTGAAATCTAAAACGTAACATTCTCATCTTGTATATTTATTGGAAATCCAGCCATCATCATATACCCATTGTCTTTCAAAGATGATTATGTTTAAAAAAACAAGTAAGCTCACTGTCCAAGGGTAGGTCAAGGACCTAGAATACATAATACCTCATTGGTCAGTTGAATGATCACTAATTCATTTACTTGGTAAGAGGGTTTCCATATAATCACTCAAAAATATGCATATCATTTCATGTTGTCAAGAATAAGCACAACCATGTATGTGTGTGTAATAATTCCTTCCCAAGATATAATATTTTTAATTCCACCCTAATTCCAATTCCATTCATACAAATAGTTAGTTGATGATTCCTAATTTAACATTTCCTTTGTGAATTTAATATACGACACTTTCATAAAGAAATATCTATGCCTTCATTTACAACACAAAACTAAGATTCTCTTGACTTTCATACATCATATACTCAATGTCACCTCTCATGAATCAATAATATAAAAATAAATCCATCAATTATTTCAATTAATAATGGAATCCCCATATATGGGACAACCCCACTATCTCTAGGGATACTATTAAACATATTTAATCCAATATTGAAATATAATATATGGTTTTTTGTCAGTCAACAATTATACTATAACTTAACAATAACCTAATTCGTAATTTAAAAACACTAGGTTCTTCTACATAGTCTATATTGAGTGGTTCCTTCATTCACTAATTTATGAATTTTGATAATTGCATACCCTTTTCATTGATTATTATATTAATAGTGTATATTATTTGTATTAAATATAATTATATGAAATAATATGATATATTGTGATTAAAATGGGTTTTTTAATTATTATATGTGTTCTATAACTATAAATTAGTTATTATATTTATGTGTCATTAAGTGATTAATTTATTAATTTTATTATACTATGTGTATTATGTGTTATGTGTTATATATATGTACCTAGTATCTGGTTTATTGATATATGTGTATTTGGTATTTTTATATGGAATTTGATATCTAAATCATATTGGAATAAGATTTTAAAAATATTTTCCATAGAATTGAGCTATGGAAGAAGATATTATTATGATACCTATGATTAATATGAGTATTTATATTGGTATGAAATACTATAAAAGCTTATTTTTTTTTATAAAGGATCAATGATATAAATGGAGAGACTGGACAAAAGATAATGACATGATGCACAACATGAGATATCCAAATAGAGAATTAATCTATATAATATTAATGTATCATTTCCACAACTCTCATTATAGAATCATAATAATGTGGGTTGCATTATATCATGATAATAAAATATACAGATAACTCATTCTAGATTTGGATCTCCACATTATGATATATATTGAAAAAATAGTAATATCATCCTCCACATGTCATCACTGGATTAATTGAAGTTATAGGTGAGTCCACTAGGAATGAAAATGTCAATGGCATGTTCCAAATCCAGTAAATTGAAAGATATTAAGCTAATTATATATAGAAGGGAAAAAATACTATGAATTTGTGTCAATATAATGATTGTTTCATAGTCTATTTTTATTCATTTATAATTTTTTATTTTTGTAAATCATAACATTACATTAGAACGAGTATAATTTAATCTTTTATTTCATGATAAAATTTATAAGAAATTTTATATCATAAAAATAATCTTGAGGCCATTCTGTATGAAAAAAATGTGTTAGAAAGAGATTGTTGGGATTACGTTAGAAATAGAAAGCCTTTTCATTTATTTTTATAAATTTTCATTGAACATAATGTAATATAAAATAGAAATTATAATTTACATTATTGGAAAAAAATTAAGAAGAATAGGGATACTTTGGATAGATTATGTGTGATGTTTAAATTGAGATAGT
Organism: Viscum album; assembly: GCA_963277665.1. NCBI lineage: Eukaryota > Viridiplantae > Streptophyta > Magnoliopsida > Santalales > Viscaceae > Viscum > Viscum album. The sequence continues at coordinate 1,033,243,433 of OY728156.1, forward strand.
ATTATTATTTTCATTCATTTTTATTTTTAACAATTTATGTAGAGGTGTGTAAAGATAATTGAGGATAAATGTGAAGTGATCATTTCATATTTAACTGGGAATGATCATTTACATTATATAGATGGATTTATTTTTTAATGTTCATCTATATAATGGATGAAAAACAAAAGACAATGATACAAGATGTAAATAAGAATTATCAAAGCACTAATATGTTTCTGTGACACATTATTCTACATGCCTTGATTTTAGTATTTTGAGGTTGTTATAAAATTGAAAAGGTTTTATTTTAATTATCAATACTAAATTAGGGAGTTTCCTAGTTCTCCACTAGTACCATATCATCATTATTTACCCATTAACTTATTTTATGTAATGATTAAAATATTTTTATAAAATATTTAATGTTATCTACCATGTTTTACTAATGAATCACACATAGTTATGCATATATTTAAAGGAAATAGTTTAGTTATACATATTTGACTTCAAATTATATTCACATAAGATATTCCTTGTTCCAAAAAATGGTTGTTGTTGGGTTGTGAGTCTATGTGCTAAATGGTAGTGTCCCGAGTGTGCCTCACTATTTTAAGAAGGTAATTTATACGATTTTACACTCTTTTTCAAAATTCTAATACATTTTAGTACTTATATATACTCTTAGGTTTTAGAGTGTGAAGTGTAAAAGTATGATCATTGATGTTTGAAATTCAATAAAATGATCATGCTCTATCTTCTAATTTATATTTTTTAAACACTACAATTTTCACACCCATCATTAACTTTTTATATTCTTGATTTTTATTTTATTTTACTCCATAAAATTCCATATTTTCTTTTGAAATTAACTAATATTTTTTGTTGACATTACACCACATATTTTCTTTTTCCCATATTCATTATGGTACCATTCAATTGGTAAAAGAAATTTACATCACTCTATAAAAGATATTGTTTTCCTTATCTCATTAACTCATCATTTTTACCATATGGCTCGTATACCATCATTGTAAAAGTAATCTTGAGGGTGTATTGATTTTATAAAATTTTTATACAAAAATTTGATGCTTTCTGTTTAATGTGTTAAATTATTTATTATTTTTGTTTTCAAATTTAATTCAAAATAGTATATTAGAAATATGAGGTCGTCTCGCATGGAGTTCATTTTGTGGGGATAAAATTGAATAATTTTTTTGGATTATTTATATTTTAATAGATTATAATAAAAAGAAAAATACCAGAACACATAGTCATATAAAGATAGACCACAACCCAATACAATGGTTAAAACACTCCATAGAAATCTATTTACATTGATTTTGTGAAAGGTCCAATTTTTAGAAGACCATAGTTTTAGTATTCATCCCTTCTTATTTTACTCACGCATCTCTTCCTTCTTGCATAACAATTTCTTTCATCCCCAACATTATATATTCAAATAAGGGGGATTCCGGGATTCAAAATAAAGACAAATGGATATGGAGGGTAGTGGTGAGTACCACTTAACCACAGTGAAGGACACATTATATATTGGATTTTATTGACACCCAATGGGGTGGGAGAAAGGGGAATCCAATCTAATATGGGTTCCAAATTCCCCAAATACAAAAATTCATTGAATATAGATGTTCATAATATGAAAAATGTTCGAGTCTGGTGGGACATATTCCTAGGAAAATCCCCATGGATATCTATGGAATTCATTGATATTCATCATTCATCATATAATTAGTAGGATTTTATTACTTTAATAATTAAATTATAACATCTTGAACTATCATATTATATGATTTAAACTAATATATATACTACGATTCAGTTGGAATGTAAAACTAATTCAACAATTACTTTTGATGATGTAATTTTCACCAAATTCCATAACAAAACTCCTCATTGAAACACATGCGGAACTCATTATACATATAGGGTTTTTTTATGATTTTATTAAGATTAATGAAAGGTGCATGGAAATATTGCTATTTTTTAGTTCATTCAACATATAGTAACTACATGAACACCATGTTTGATAAGGGGGTAAAGATGAATGAAGTGAGAAACCCCACATGAGTGGGTACCCCTAATCATGATCATTTTAGTGTGAATTAAATATATCAAAAAAAATAAAAAGAAGAATATGAGATTGGTGAAAATCCATAAAACTAGAATTAAACAAATATTACAATTATTTCAAGATGGAAATCCGGACGTACACCATTTTCCCTCTATTTGATCACATAGACTACAGAAATCCATTAGGGGGGAGGGAACCATATTATAAGGATGATCATTATAGGTCCCCTAAAAATGGAATAACCACTACCCTACCTTATAAAATCTTAATTATTTTCCCATGAAACAATTTTTTCAAATATGTAATTATAGATTTTGTTTTAAAGTGCAAGAAGTGTACTCACTTTTGCACTTATTTTGATGTGATTGGAAAACAATTTCAGTTATGGCCTTGGATTTTGGGGACCAATTGCCAATAGGTTATGTAAAATGTTGTGCGACAACAAAAAATTGTATTTATTATCATATTAATTCAATAACTTTTTCAAGAAGTGTGATATAATGAATGAATTATGTGTAGAAAAGAAGGTCTTATAAAATTGGTAAGGTAGGTATGAACTCTTGAAAACAATTGTTTTACTTCACTAATAGTACATACATATACATTTAATGTACATAAAATAAATATTTTATTTTGGATGAAAATGTTACTTAATTGTTCATTTGAAAAAACAAACATAAAATGCCTCAAAATCCCTGAAATTATATATTTAACGTTATATGATGATATATATAATATTATTTAAAACTTAAAAAAAGTTATTCAAAAAGTTGTTGAATCCACATAAATTCCCCCTCACCCCATGTGGTACATAAAAATCAAGTATCATTGATTGACATATTATGATCATAGTTCAACCCACTAACAATATCAGAGTAGGGTATTTAGTCTCTTATCTTGAATATATGGGATCATTGGACATTAGTTCTAACCATCCCCCCGAAGTGTTACTTGAGTGATTCAAACCAATTCCTCGATAATTCATTTTAATGATTTTTATATTTATATCATTATTTTCATGTCTTTTATTATTAATTGTTATCACATAAAATTTACTATACTTACATATTTAATATGACATGAGAAATTTATTTTCATTATTTTGACTACAAATTTAATTATGTTTTTTATCTAGTTTAATTTTTTCATGATCAAATATTTTTTATATTACTTTTATTACAACCCATGATTGATGTACATTAACATTAAATCAATTTTGTTTAATATTTATTATGTCACACAAAAACATTACCTAATAATATTTTAGTTAAATGATTTTGGAATTTTGGAACACATTATTTTAATTTGGTCTATGATCTTGATTTTCTCCCATTATTCTCTTCCCCTTTATACCCCTACCAAAAACCTTTCTTTATATATTTGGGAAAAAATTTAAAAAGGGTGAGCTCAGATGCTCAATAAGGGTAAAAATGGGATACGTGTAAATATATTCATGAGAATAATGGTTTAAGAACATGATCATGAAAATAGAAAATTACACTCTGAATATCAATGATCATAAAAATGAAATATTTTCTAAATATTGGTAGTACATAATACATGAATCACATGAAAATAAAGAACATAATCCATGAAATCATATCTTTGGAATAAGACAAGAAATTTATGGCCTATAGATAATCATATAAAATGATTTCCACATTAGTCAAGAAATCAATACCAGTGTCATCTTAGTAGAATGTGTTTACTCCTCATATCATATTGGTAGTAATGTTTAACTCCCATAACCATATTTTAATTTATAGATCTATCCTATAACTATCATTGTAGACAATGTTCACTTTGATGACTATCTTAACAGGCATGTTACTTCATGAATATCTCATGAGATAGAAATCATTACGCAATGAATTTGTAGGAGATATTTGTCCCACTATTATAAACATTGAGTCATAAATTTTTCTTCCAAAACAATATAAATAATTTATCAAATCAAAACCCATGAAATGGAATGTTTTTCATAAACATCATGAAATCATAACATAACCAACCGAAAAGAAATGTGTTATGTAAATGTCATTCCATCATAAACATAAACCATTTGTGGACGGAATAAGAATTAGAACATTGAATCATATTACAAATAAAACAGAAGTAATATTAAAATTTTTATCTTCTAGAGATTATAATTATTAGTGATCTCTTGAAAACAATTCTTGAAGACAATATTTATTCTCCTTTGAAAAACAAATTACATGGAATAACACATAATTTTAAAACAAAAGATTTTACTTAAAAATAACCTTGAAATATTGTATTAAAATATTCAGGTAAATAAGGAATCATGAATTTGTAAAATAATTTCATTTCATATATGGTAAAAAACATTTTTCTCATACTGTTTCCAGAACATTAAAAAAGAACCTAATTAGGAAAACGAAAATAAATTCCTTTTAAATTGTTTAATAAAAAGTCATTCATGGGTAAAAATGACATTAAATTTTTTTTAGAAGAATAGTAAAAATATTATAGAATAAATTTTAATGTCTCATTGACATGGAAGATAAATATTTCACAGAAGATACGTACACATATGTGGGCTATATAATAAAGAGATTGAAGAATTAACCCATACCTTTGTCCTGATTTCCTCTCTACGTGTCTCAAACTACTGTATTATGATCTAAAATATATAATTAAATTGTAACCAATTGATAATAATATAAATTCCATCATGTATGGTTTATTTAGGACTTCATATTACAGGTTTATCAAAATTACAAAATTGAAGCATCTGTTCATGTAATAACCACATTGTTTATCGTACATGATTTGAAATGTTAATTTTGATCAAATTACATATATCATGATTTACATAAATTAATAATGTAGAAAATTGTTTATATATCATATATAATTATTAGATATATATATATATAATATAGATATATTAAATGGAATACACCATTCATTAAGATGGTAAGCTGGATGTATGGATGAACATTATTTATTTTTCATCTTTGTACTAAATGGAAAAAGGTAAATAAAATATATGTAGATATATATAATATTCCATTAGAATTATAATTTAATATATCTAATAACTTTTCATTATATAATTTTTTATTGTCATTAATGAAATGAATAATGTTGAAGATGACTATCATTGTGTCATGAAGACAGTAGGTCGTATAGAGCGATAATGTTATTCCCTTAATTTTGAAAAATTAAATGGATGGTATATATTTTGTTAATGAATCATTATAAAGTTATAATAATTTAATGATATTATTAATTCCATCATTACACTCATCCATGTAATTTGATGATGGATAAAATTTTAGACACATTCATGGAGACGATTTTTCGTACCTTTGCACGAGTGTTGGTTTTTTTCATAGGATTTATAAATGGTGGAATATGGTTTTCTCATAATCCTAATAAAATATCATAATAAATGTGATAAATTATTTATTAATAAAAAATGTAAACAAAATATGAAGATTAAATAGAAGAAGAAACAGTCATGATTGACTCAGTAAAAGAGATTATGTCTTCTTTGGTGATCTCCCTCTAGATCTCCTATTAGGGTACTAGAGATGGTCCTTTCAGAATACCGAAACCTTTAAAATGTAACTATGGGTGATTTTAAGGGAAATGGGTAGTGGTTGATCAATCTAGATGGATCAATGTGTTGTGAAGAAGTGATGGCGGATGAGTTCTTTTATAATTGTGATGGGGGACACTTTTTTGAATTCCACAAAATATTAAAAAATAATAACGCTATTCTCGATCAAAAAACATTAAAATGTGATATTATGAATGGGGCATGACAATTTATACCATATAATATTCCCTTTTTGAAAATTTATCATTATTTTAAATAATTTATTAATTTATTAATTCAATAAAATATAATTATTTTTAATTTTATACTATTCATTTAATTTGGATTTAAATAGAAGAATAAAATTTCATAATCTGAATATAATAGTTTTAAAAGTCTATAATATATCTTATAGATATCTAAAGTTTATTAGACACTTAAATTAAACCAAAATATATCTAAATTAATATTATTAAAATCAAATTTTTTATTTTTTCTTTTAATTAATTAAATATTTATTAATCATTAAAGAATCACTTACAATAAATATATAATTTAAAATATTTAAAATAAAATTATATTAAAAAGTTAATTTCATTGTGATCATGATATACATTTAGAATTATGCATATCTTGATTTCGTCCTTATTTGGACACATAAAATATATTAAATACAATAGAGTGATATTTTGTAACTATCCTTGGCTATAAATTCTATAAAAGTTATTTTCAAACACTAGTGTCCCATAAAAAACAAAAAATTGATCTTATGGTTATAAGGGTCGAGTTACCTTGATCCAATAAATTTTTCAGACATGTTGTGGTTTTATTTAAAATCATATCATTTTGATTTACACTTAATTATTGCAATTTCAAACATCTTAAAAACATTTTAAAATATTATGATTTATTAATTATTACTTATACAATGTTAGTTTTCCATAAATTTAAAATTAATGATGTTCTCGACCATATAATAATATCTTTATAGTTTCATAATATTTTTATTCTTTTAATAAATTTAATAAAATAATATTTTTTTTAAATGTCACTAGTGTCAATTTTTTTACTATTCAAAACATTATTTTTAAATTAAATCAAAAGGCAAAGATAAGTATGATCTAAACCATTTATGACACAATGAAAATGTCATAGTATCCTATAAAATTCATGGAGTACCTTAAACAATTAAAAATATATTTCTTTTAATATTTTCATTATCATTTATTTGAACATTTTATAAATTAAACAATTTTTCGATCATAATTGTGTCATGATTTAGGTTAATTACTTTATCAATAAAAATGATAAATAAATTACCATAAATTAGATAAAAAAAATAGATTTAAAATCAAATTTTATAGTCTAATTTATCTTCCATATAACCCTATATTAAAAATACTATTGTTATTAAAAATTTGAGTACAACATTTTTAACTAGTAATTTAGTAAAATATAATATAAGTCATATTTTTACTCAAGTGGTTTAAAAGGATATAATTCTATCCTAAGATTTATTTTAATATAATCCCACTTATTCAATGAATTTAGGATAACTGTTCAAATGATTTTATAATATTTGAATATTTTTTACCTTTAATTATCAAATACATCCTAAACCATGGTAAATTAGAATGAAATGAAGTTACTATTCAGAATATGCAAAACATTTAATTGATACAACTAGACTCCAAATATCATACTGATTATATTCATGTATATCGTTTATTTCAAAATACAATTCATACATGAAAAAAAATTTACAGTTAGTCCAGTAGATGCGGCAAGAAACCAAGTAAAAACAGTGATTAAAAGCTCAAAAAATCTTATGAAATTTTAATATAAATTCGTTTTAAATGAAATAAATTGGATTAATACATGTATAATTTATCAATTGTGACATTAAAATAAAATAAAATTATAATAAATCATTAAATAAAAAAGGCATTTTTTAATTATAATGTAGTTAGTTTCAATATTGATCAAAAAATGATTTTTTTAGAAAAAATACTTAAACTTCAACGTCTGATAATTTTGTCATAGAAAATTTAAAAAATATTTTTATTTTAACAAATTAAATTTATAAAAATTTCTAAAATTAATTTTATTATTTTTCATAAAAGGACATAAAATACAGTTTATTTAAAAAATATTTCTAAACATATGAAGACTCTCCCAAAAAAATATGACTTATTTATGTGAAATCATTTAAAAAATAGTTATTACTATTCAAAATAAAATGTTTAATTTCTAGATTATATATTATTATGTTGAATAATAATATTTTAATAATATACCATTGTACGGTAAAACTCATTTTTTCATATAATACGATCTATCAATTGTTAATTGTTTTTAATATAACAGAAGCCAAGTATAGTGTGGCATATAACATAGCATAGTCCACATGTTGTGTGTAGAAAAAACTCTTAATGGTGTTGAGTGTAATTCAATCCAAACATTTTGTATTTCATATAATAAATGTAATATTCAGCATCATGTAAAGTAAAAAATATCAAAATGAATACATTAATTTTATGAAAATAAATTGAATTAATTTTGGGGAGAAACATTCTACCCTCCTTAAAATGAATTTTGGCCTAGATATTTTATTGGGTTATTAAAGTATAAATAATTTAATTTCCCTTTCATAGAAACCCACATCATCAAAATTAATACTAAAAAATTCTTTCAAACAAATAATATTGAAAGGATAACGGTTACCCATTATAACTCATAACATGCCTTCATCATAGAATAATATAGATGGGATGTTAAAACATGGATTAGTAATAGAAATATAACTATCATTTTATTATATAGAGTGATTTAGAACATAGTTATTAAAAATTTAAAAAATCAAAAATCCATAAATTAGTGATGACCATAGGGGCAATATGGTTCATTAAAAAGGATCTAAGATAACATTATTGGTTTGAAGACACTTTTTTTTGAATGTAATGAATTTTAATGAAATGATATACTTACATGATTACGAAAATTATCACCATTTTTTGTTATTTTATGATTTTCTACCTCACCCATTTTCCTAAAAATGGTTGGTTAATTTTTCATTTAGTAAGTACTAATTGATCATGACATCCTTAATAAGATATCCCATATTTCATTAGTTACCATCCTCAAAATGTTGTTAAAATAGGTTATCCAACACGCATAAATCTTTATAAGGTTAGATTATACTTTAATCTTACAAAAATTTACTTAATCATTCCATCAATGGTTCACCTTATAACCTATCAAAAGATGAAAATACTAAATTTTAGAAAGAAGGTCATGAAATCGGCATAACATTGATTCCATCATGTATTAAAAGGTAGCCCTTGGTTTTGACGTTCCACCCATCTAAATTCTTTCATCATATATTCTCTTGACACAAGGTAATGACATGAATTGATAACATGGATGTTTTTTTATTCCAATTTATATTGGATATGTACATTAATTATAAATATTTGTGTAAACTACATCAATGATTGCATAACCACTTGTCAATAATTACTTAATTTATTCCAAGGTAACTAGTATTAACCTATTTATTTATTCATATCCAAAATATAATTGTCTAAGCAATATTATCTTGACATAAGAAACATATTAATGGTTATATTTACATTGATCTTAACCTTACCACATCAATCAATTTTCATAGTTACTAGTACCATTCAACATATTCTTCTAAATCCTTAAGAAATAAATATAGTATGTGAATCCATAAATGCTTCATTAGTCCATAATACAATAAAATTATTTCTACAAAATTAGTAATGAATTTTATTACATAAATAGACAATCATTCAACCAATATTTTTTCATGCTCTACAAAACCAATAGTGATAACATGATATTTCCCCTTGTCTTTCAGCTTTATGGGTTACTGAAGTCAATCATCATCACAAAACAATGGGGTTATGGAATGTGTTAGAATAATACCCATTCCCCTTATAGTTGTACCACTGAAGCATGCGAAGATAATTTTTTAAGGCTTCACTACATTCTCATTTTTATACCACTTATTCCCATTGCATTGGTAATCAAATTACTGATGAACATCCTTTACACACTTAAAAAATTAATTATTCCCCTTTATAAAACTCCCCCCATGGTTCTTCCAACAATTTTAGAATACAAGATTCTTCATATTCTTTTCTACATTATTTTATGATTTTAATTCAAATTGCATCCACATCGGCTTGTCCAAACCATGATATTGAAAAGTAACTCCCATATTAATTTAAACATTGATTGTAAGTCAAAAAATATCTCCATAGATACTATATTCTCTTATGGTTAATGGTATTATATAATCTTAAGCCAATAAAGAACCCATCAACATTATGTTCCAGTTAAATGGTATTTCCAGATGAGTAACATGAATTCCTTCTAATATTTTACTCGTAGGTGCCAATAGATGTTTCATCAATTTTCATAAGCTTATGGAAGTCATTTTCCATATTCCTAATAAGGATACAAGAAAAAAAATATCTTGAAAAATATGTTTATGAACTCATCCCATTTTATATTTTCAATTTCTTCTCTTTTTCTAATATAGTTGATCAGATTTCCACACTGGTTTACTTCAGCCTCTAAATGATAAAAAACTAAAATAAATTTTTCATGTATCATATAGTGATGGATAGAAAAAATATTTTCATTGTTACTGGTCTATTTTCTAGTAATAAGTTGTTCCAACGACCCATAGAAATAGGTGGACATTGCCCCAATAATTACTCAACATAAGTTTGTTCACATCTATTGTCTTCTTGATTTAAATGATTCATAACACATGTAAGTATAGTAGTAATATTTTTAATTCCATCTCCCATAACATTTGGATATTAAATACTAAATTTATTACATTAACCATTTCATTCATCATTATCATGGATCCTTTGGGATCGAAGAATTGATTAAATCTAAAATCATAGAGTATGAAACATTCATAATAGTGAGGAACTACATAACCAAGAAAACGCACATATAGTATCTCTAAATTGTGAAACATTTTTAATCTATGACAAATTAAGTTCACCATAGGCTATTCATAGAAAAAAAATCTATTTAAATCTATGACAATGTTTTGTGAACATTACTTGAATTTCCAATGCATATCTCTTTGTACTATCAATATAGGGGTAAATCAAGGCCCATTTTCTTGTAGCGAGTTACAATCATTTCAATCCCAACACACATTTTTGTAGTTTTCAGAGATACACTACTGGAAATTGGATCTATCCCCACGGTTTTCCCCAAAACCGTGGGGATAAGTACCCCTATTCCCAAGGTTTTGAAAAACCGTGGGTATAAGGGGTTCTATCCCCACGGTTTTCCAAAACCGTGGGGATAGGTACTGAAAATTCACCTATACCCACGGTTTTCCATAACCGTGGGTATAGGGGTACCTATCCCCATAGTTTTGGTGGAAACCATGGGGATAGGTCTAGGATAAAATACCTATACCCATGGTTATGAAAAACCGTGGGTATAGGTTTCCCGTGTGTGTGCGAGAAAAAAAATTTCTGCGGGAAGGCAATTTTTTTTAGCGGGAGTCTTATACCCACAGTTCTTCCCTCTATACCCACAGTTTATATAACTATATTTAACTAAATATAAATATATATACATAAAAGTAGTGTTGGGGTAGTGGTTAGGTGCTTTGTCTACAGCAGAGAGGTTGCGGTTCGAAACCCGCCAGTCACATTATTTTAGGACCTATACCCACAGTTTTGAAACCGTGTGGAAAAGGCTTTTAAATCGTGGCAATTGTGTATGTTTCGTTGCCATGGTGGTAGAACACCTATACCCACGGTTTTGGAAAACTGTGGGTATAGGTTGGAGACCTATACTGACGCAGTTCCATCCCACGGTTCCCAAAACCATGGGTATAGCCTATACCCATTGTTTTGGGGGCTATACCCACGGTTTTGAACCGTGGGTATAGGCTGATTTTCTAGTAGTGATAGGTAAATATTTTCCAAATTCACATCCACATATAATATCTAGACAATGATTTATATCTATAAAACCCCTCACACTATCCTTCACCAAAATTCTATGAGCTTTTCCTTATCATTATACATATCCATAGACATATACATAGGTTCCTCATTATGGTTATCTCATCCTAGTGTCCAAATTTTGTCTTAACCTATTCCCTAGTAATAACTATTTTGCACCATGCCTGATGGGCATTAACATTAAATCACTTTTGCAGATCATTTTGATACATAAAAAAAAAACACTTTCATAGACCGTATTTGTTTAGTGCCTTTGGAAACTAGAAAAACATTATTTTAATTTATTGAATGTTCTTCAACATTATCCAAAATGATCATCCAATTTTGTTTTCTAACAACAAAACATCTATTTATATCATGGGGAAAAATAAAAACAAATGGAAAGGGTGAGATCAAATTATCAGTAAGGGTAATAAAGGGAAACATGTAAACATATTAATGTTTATAAGGGTATAAGAACATGATCAGGAAAATATATGATCTAAACCATCTTATCAATGACCAGAAACATGAATCATGGCATAAATATTGGTAGTTCATAAGACATGAAAAAAATAAAATATATAACATAATAAATGAAATCAAACAATGGAAAAATACATCGAATTTGTATAATACCTATTAGAATATAAAATTATTTCTATAGTAGTAATAGAGTCGATGCCAAATCCATCATATTAGTATGGGATATCTCCCCAAATTATCTTGGAAGACATGGTTCACTCATATAACAATATTTTTAGTCATGGTTGACTTCCATAACCATCTTAGTAGTTAAGGTTCACTCCCAAGACCATCTTAGTGAACAAGGTCCTTTATGTATATCTCATGAGATATAAATACATACCAAATTCATTAGAGGGACATATAGGTTCCACCCTTATTTTAATAAAATTATACATTTGTGATACATAATAACCAAAATCATTTATCATATCATAACCCATGGAATGAAATGGGTTTCCTAATCATCATGTATTAACAAAATAACCCACAAAAAAGAAATGGGTTTCATAAATATCAGTCTATCCTTGACAGAAACAATTCATTGAAAGAACAAGAATGGAAACATTGAATATTATCCCCAATAATACATAAGTAAAATAATTTAATGTTATCATAGAGGGGGAATAATTTTGAGAGAACAATTGAAAGAAATTCATGAGTAAAATATTATATTTTTGTCAAAAACATTTTCCTTAATTTAAATTCTAAAAAATTTTAAAAGAAAAAATCCACATTAAAAAAGCTTGTAATACTAAAATCAACGATTTAAGGAAATAATACATCATAAAATCATAATAATCTAAAAAGGTTTTATGAGAAAAAATAATTACACTAATAATATTTCCCAAAAAGAATAAAAGTATTTTATTATGAAAATGAAAAAATATTTCATTCAATCCTTTTAACTAAAAGTTATTCATTGGTAAACATGACATCAAAATATTTTTTACAAATAGAAAAAATATTTTGGAATAAATTTTTAAGAAACATGTCCATATGTGATAAATATTTCCATTAATATGCATACATATAACCAACCCCAATAATAATGAGATTATTGATTAACCATTACCTTAGGTCAGATTCCCTCGGTATGTGTCTTAAACAACTATATATTGGTTTTAGACGTATTATCAACTTATAAATTAATCCTTATATTACTTTTGATGTCAAATATGATTAATTTAACACTTTATATTATTATTTCATTAAAAAGTCCATGTTAAACCACTATTTTAGGTAATATACACTTTGTTTGTCATATAGGTTTTGACATGTTATTTTTTATCCTATTAAATATATCATGATTTACATACTTACAAAATGTAAAAAATTATTTATATTTCACAAAAATGTAGTATATAAATTTTCATAAATGATATATATATATGAATTGGAATACACCATTCATGTATATGGTATGTTGTATATAAGAATGAATGTGGTTTCCATTTTCTTATCATAATTAATGGAAGAAAAAATATGTTTATATATATATATATTATTAATCATGAATTATTATTTCATATATTTTATATTTATTCATTATTTACTTTTTTATAATCATTGATAAAATGGATAATTTGGATGATTAATATCATCGCGTCTTTCACAAAGAAGGTTGTACACACATACGATCGATGACATCATTCCCTTAATTGTGAAAAATTGTGGAAGTGGATGGTATATAATTTGAACTAGAATTAATATGTTGTTAAAATAATTATATATAATTATTATTTCCATAATTATACTCATACAATTAAAGTGGTGATGAAAAAAATATTACACCATTATTTAGAGACAGTAGGTTTTACGTACGCAAGGGTGGTGATTTTATTTTTCAGAGGATGGATAAAATGTGGAAAATGGCTGTTTGATTTCCATTTTAACATCTCATTTTATAGTTCATTATGTATTTTTTAAAATATTATTAAAGAAACACCTGAAGAGGAAGTATAAGATGAAATAATCATGAGTGAGTCGGTAAAGGAGATTACCTCTTCATCAGTGAGCTCCCTCTAGATCTCCTCTTAGGGACACAAGATTGGTACTTTTATAAATAAAATCACCTCCAAAGTATTAATATGGAAGTTTATAAGGAAAATGGTAAAGGTTTGGTTGAACTTGTAGTCTCAATGTGGTTTGAATAAGTGATGGAGGAGGTTCCCTTTAATAATTGAGGTGAGAGGTGGTTTAGTAAATCATCAAAATATTTAAATTTCATAAGAATATACATGAAAAAACATCTAAATATGATGTAAATGAATGGGGTGTGAAATTGTTTACCATAAACCATCCAATTTTTTATTAATTATCATTTTATATTAAATTTAAATAATATAATTATATATTAATCCATTAAAATATCAGTATCTTCAAATTTGATATTGTTAATTTAATTTGTCTTTAAATACATCTAGAAAAATGTAAAATTTGAATCTAACGGTTTCACACATCTCTAATATAGATTTATAAAATTATTTATACACTTTAATTCTATGTCAAAATTAATATTATTAAAATCAATTATTTAATTTTTATGTTTAATAAATTAATATTGTTTTAACATTGATGAAGTATATAAGATGATTATAATATTTATAAAATTAAAAAATAAAAATACATAACTATATTTAATTCATTGTGATCAATATATTCATTTGTATTCGTTCATATCTTGTTTTTTTCTTTTATGTATACATGGAAGTGATATTAAATACAAGAGAGTGATATTTGGTAACTATCTTTGACATTAAACAATATAAAAGATATTTCATAGACCAATGTCCATTAAATAACTATAACTATATCTTAAGGTGATAAGGGCCGAATATTATTCTTCCAACAAATATTTGAACATGTATTTGTTATATTATAACATTTTTATTTACCCAAAATTATTGTAATTTTAATTTCAGTAACACCATTTTATATATTAATAGGTTATAAATTATTACATAACATGGATCAATTTTCCATAAATGGAGAAATTATGAAATTTTGTACCACATAATTATAAATTTTTTACAACTATTTTTATAATTTTTAATTAATTTAATAATATATTATTTTTATAAAATATCATTAGTGAAAATTTTACCACTATTTACAAATTTTTCAATAAATAAAATCCAAAACTACGAGAATACTTCTATCAAATACATTCAAGATACTCCTATAATGTACTAATAAACAATAAAAATTATGTATTAATTTAATTAATTCAAATAAAATTTATTAAATTTTTTTAATAGTATTTATTTGATTATTTTAATAATTAAATAATTATTGGATTATCATTGTGTCCCCATTTAAGTTAATTATATTATTAGTAAAAATTTTAAGTAAATTATCATGATGTATATAAACATTTTAAATTTTACATTACTATTTATAGTAAAATTTATCTTTTGATTAAAACATTAATAAAAATGTTATAATTATTAAAAATATGACTATGTCATTTTTAACTTATCTTTAAATAAAATATAATAAATAAAATATTCCCATCCAAGTTGATTAACAAGGTTATAATTTTATAAAATTGTTTATATTAGCTAAAATTCCCTTTATCCAATTTAAGTAAGTCAAGTGTTAGGGCCATTTTATAATATTATTCTATTTTTTTACTTTTATTTATGTAATTTAATGTTAATTGTGCTAAATAAAAATTTACTGAAGTAATTATTCATAATATCCAAAATATGATGTTAATCCTATTAGACTATAAATTTCATAATTATTAAAATAATTTGTATTAATTTTTTGAAATTCAATTCACATAGGAGGACTAATTAAGTTTAATGCTAATCCCACAGATTTAATGAGAAGGGGGTTAATAATAATATTCAAAAGATCAATAAGTTTTTATATATAATTTAAATATAATTATAATTCCAATGATCTAAATTGGATTAATATATGTACAATTTCTCTTTATTAACATTAAAAATGAATTTTTAGTATAGTAATTCTTTTATCAAAAAATAAGGGTTTTAACTACAATTCAGTAATTTTCACTATTAATAAACAATAAAACTTCTTATAATAATTATAAAAATTCAACCTTATTTATTTATGACATTCTAAATTTAATAATAATTTTTATTTTATCAAATAAGATTTAATAGTGTCTAATAGTATTTTTATTGTTGTCCATAGAAGACAATAAGAAGAAATTTCATTAAGAAAATTGTATTTCTATACATATAATTATATTACCTAAAAAGATGTTTTAAATTTATGTTATTTTTTTTGAAAATTAGTTATTTTTTTCATAATACTATTTTTAATGGGTTTGTTATATCTAATTATATGGAATTATAATATTTTAAAAATATAACATTTTTAGGTAAAACTTGATCATGCATGGAATCGAATCTATCAAAAGAACTCAGTGTTGTTTGTAACATAATACAAGAATAGTGTTGAGTATACTAAAAGATAATACAAGTGTTTCTTATAGACTAATATTGGACTAGTGTTGTTTATAACACAAACAAAACATATTGTTTTTCATATAACAGAAGTTATAATTAGTGTCTCGTACCTTGAAAAATAAAAAAAATATTAAATTAATTCAAAAAATAAAAAAATTCATAAAATGATGGTGTGTTATACATTTTTATATTTATAAATGTTATAGAGATTTTTATTTAATGAAATTATCAATAAGGTGGAGAATTTTTAATAAATCTATTTCGTATTTATTTATTTATTTTGGTAATTACATATCCAACTCATTGTTTATTGGATTAACTGTGTATGTTCTCTATATTATGCATGTTTATATGAATTAATATCATTTATAATTTCTAATTTTTTTTATTTAATTAATTAATTTTATTTCATTGTACATGTGAATTAGTTATTATATATAAGTGTAATTAATTTTTTAAATTAAATAATTTATTTTTTATTGTTTATATTATGTATTAAATGTTTTATATACATAATAGAAATGTTTTTACTTCAATATGTATATTTGGTTTTTATAATGAATTAATATCTATGTGAGATTAAAATAATCAAATTAATAATAGTTTTATAAGAATTAAATTGTTGTAGAAGATATAGTTATGCTTCAAATGATTAATAAGAGTAGTTTCTTTGCTATGAAAGAAAAAAGTTGATTATTTATTCATGATGGTTTGAAGATACATATTGAGAGACCAACCATGAGTCTATAGATAAAATTTTATCATTAGATATAAATGTGAAGAATAAATTTAAGTAACAATATCATTCCACAAATACAGTTTTAATTATGACATTAAATGTTGTCCAAATATGATAGATCCTTAAATTATGACATATGGGTAATGAATTATCAAGATGTAACTCAATGTTATGATATCTCAAGAATGGAATGTTGTGATCCTTCTACACATGAAAACCCCTAAATAATGAATGTATAGGGTGAATCAATATGATAGAATAGTTCCCATAGAAATTTTCAATGCCTCTAAATGATCTAATACTCAGTTATCCCCATATAAAAGAGAATAATTAGAATAATCAGTTAAGAATATACATTGTGTTTTGTGATACAAAATTTTTAATTTATTTATAACATCATATTTTTTAATGGTTAAGGTTATTTTAGTAACATTTTAATCTAATGTATCAATATAGAATGTGATTTAGATATATTAAATTATCAAATAAAGATGTGTGAATCCATATTGATGAGTAAATGAATTTTTAATTAAATTATGACAATAAGATGAATTAAGAACACCATATAATGTTTAATTGAAGGGTTATATTTAAGATACTATAATTTTTAATACAAATTTAAGGTTTCGTTCATGATATAGTTTTTGTATGGTTTGGAAACAAGAGATTTGATTTGAAAAATAATTATGACGTTTAAATAAAGGAAAAAATATTATTTCTATATGTTTTTAATTTTAACCATTTTATTATTGTTGTATGAATAGAATTAAAGACCCTAATGAATTGATCATTTAACATTTAAGAAAAATAAATCATGGATATTATGAAGATTTAATTTTCCATTAGAGTTTTTCTATATAACGGATGATTCAAAAAAATTATGATTCACAATTCTTATATGAGTTTTAGAAGTGATGATATAATGCTAAGATAAATTGTTATACACCCTGAAATATTTATTATTTATGTTTATTTTCGATTTTTCGATTATTTATCATTATATATAAATAATAATGATCTGATATTCACTATTCCTCAACATTACCTTATAAGATAGACATTCTACTTTCCATGTTTTTATCATTGTATTTTATTTTCTTCTGATTTTTAAATATCATTATCAAATTCTACACATGACAAACACATGGTTGTTCCTCCATTATGATTTAGTTTTTGGATTATTCTTATATGATGAAAAATAAAATTCAAACAAGATAATCCTTATTATTTTCAAAATGATGAAATTGGGTTTTTTCTCCATGTTTTCAAAACGATTGGTTTTAGTTTATCCTTCAGGGGTGAAAATTTTATGATATAAGAGTTGTATCTACCATTAAAAAGTGATCATTATCCTAGTTGGTATTCATAATCATAAATTTGTTTACATCAATAGTATACATTAGATGATTATGATACCAACTACTAAAAAATCATTATTCATTATCTTAATCTTCACATTCATTCTATAGTCTTATTATTACCATTTTCATTACCTATTTTTAATATTGAATTATTTTATTCGATATTATAAAGAGTTACACATTGTTTACCAAAACAATCTAATTTTTTTAACACTGAAAACAATACCCTAGTTTCCTATTATATATTCATTTTGGAACCCAAAATTTATAAACCTTACCCATGATGATCAGAGCTTAAAAATCACCCTTGTGATTCTATCTGAGATACCACACTGTTATACATATATAATCACCAATTAGAGGGGTCACAAAAATATTGGGTATTCATAATCCATAAAACACAGTCCAAAGTCATCGTTGATTGATAATATCATGTACCAAAGGAAAGACATTATTAAAAAAGTATACCTTTATACTATGTATACACCCGATGATATAAGTTGTTTTATATCGGTTGGTGATTAATCTATCAAAACCTATCCTCTACTATGAATGACATATAATACATATATATTTATGTAATTAATAATCATGAATAGAATAAGAAACAATAAAAATGGTTTACTTAATTATAATTCCATTGATATGTTCTAAGTGAATACATGATAAAGGTTATTTTTGGAACTATAAAAAAATAAACTCTTCTTATACTAATATCACAAAAACTATATATTAAAAAAATCCATTTTAATCATATGTGATGAATATAATTCATGAATTCAAACCTCTAACTATCCTCTATACTATAGCAATAAAATCACACCAATAATTTAGAACATAACACTTGAAAAAATTGACATTTTTTGTAAAAATGAAAATCGATAAAAATTATAATAACTACCAAAAAACATAGTCTTTAGCTCATGAAAATTCAGTATCAAAAAAAGTCCTAAAATATATACCTTGTTTAAACAATTTATATGACCATATTACACATATAAAATATAATTAAAATGAAATAAATTTATGATACCACCTTGTAACATTCTGGTTTGACATTCATGAATAGTGACCAGAAGACTAATAACCCACAACCTTAAGAAAACCTCAACACATTCGATAGGTATTTGAATAGAAACATTAGTTTTATGGACCATGTGAGGACAATATACCATATCGTATAATAAAAAAGTGTAACCAATAAAAACAAATCTAGTATAGTTATAACATCAGAGTGAATAATATAGTATATAGAGAAAAATAACCCATAATATCAATATAACCAAGAAATAAAAAATATTAACTCTTTCTCATCAAAAACATGTACAACAGGTTCTTGATAACAACAAACCAATCAAAAATATTACGATAAAAAATACCTAGAGACTTTAATGTTTCCTTCATAAGTTCCTCAAACCTATCTCCATAATCATTCTGAGATCTCCCATATAATAAACCTGTATTCGGACCACTAATAAAACTATATAAAAATGATAATATCTTTACATGAACTATGGTTCCCATATACGATGTGGGAATATACTTTGTAGTCCACTACTAATAATGTAACTAATAAAACCCTTTATTTATTTTAATATGTGTACAAAATGGAGACTAAACTATAATCATCACATTTATACTTATATAACACCATTGGTTACTAAAAAACCCACAATGGTGACTGAATCATCTGTGCCTTCGCAAGTTATTGACTGAGACTATGTACCCATTATCTGAACACAACCTAAGTGAATGATTTATCACCGCTACTATAATCAGTTAAGGAGAATGATTTATATCCACATCAAAAATATTCTAGTTAACCATGCATCACACATACAGTAGTCCATGTGAATGATAAATCATCATCTCATGTATAAGTTGAATGATATAAAACAATCCATATACTCATGGTTATAAATTGAAAACCCAAAAAATAAAAAAAAAAATATGTATCTTTTGGTGAATGGTGTATCACTACATATCAAGAAGTATTAATGATATATTATTAGTTAAATAAGACATCCCATATCTACTATAATGGATAATGAGTATTACCCATCAATAATTTTGTATAATTAGTCATCATTGGGAGAATGAGTAATCACCTAACCAAAATCTCCAAGGGTAACGATATATCATTGAAAATATCCATGAATAACTATCTATCAAAATTCAAAAGACTAGAGGTGGGTGATTTAACTTATGTACCACACATAATGTGTAATATCCACAACCATAAGAACAAAATATAAGTTAATGACCAATCACATTTAACATAATATTACTAAAACATTTAATAGAAATTATGAGATATCTATCTACCTATGAATTAATTATACTAACCCATTATCATTCTAGGCTCCTCAAACATATAATGTAGTATCCATATAACACATGCATTGGAAATTATCTCTAATGCGATGAATTTGTATCCCAGGATACAACCCACCCCATATGATTCTTATTGAAATCCATTTGTTAAAAGTTGTGCATAAATATAAACTAACATAAGTTAAAATAAGGTGCATCTGAGTTAATTATCCTGTGTACCCAAAGGATATTAACATCTAGACATGATTGCTTATTGTTTCTTAAAGAAATCCCATCTCTTAAAATATAGTGAGATAATTAAAAACATTCATGAGAGATGGATATGATTTCAAATGAGATGTAATTGGAATTATGGACACCACTAAGCATATTGGGAGGTGTAGTTTCAAAGAAACATACTATGTAAGATTTTATATTCAAATAATTAGTTTATGTTCACCATGGTCTGTGATAAATTTATTATTCTTTTAGCATAAATATTCCTACAAATACATATGAAATGATAATATTTTATTATTTTCATGTATGTATAAATTAACATAATGAAATAAATGTATCAATATTTAGGGGATATATATTTTTAATGTTTCTAAGAGGTGATACATTCATTATGTATTTAAGAGAAATGATAGATGGATTGTAAAACATCGTATAGATATTGTATGATAGATTATTGAATGGTTTTGTATATATAAAAATAATTCAACACTCTTCATGACTAGAATATTTGTTGAACTATTCATGTCAAATCCAATTTCAATGAACATCATTATGGGATATTTATATTCAATGGAACCCCCATTTAAAGGAAACCATGAATTTGATTTCTATATGACCATAACATTAGAGACCCTATAGAGTATGTTTGTATATAATGACTAAAGGTTATAGTGACATCAATAAATTCAAAAACATATGTAGATTAAATAAATTCATTTATTAAAAAATCATGTATAGTGATCATAGAATATTCATTTTGACATTAATGAATGTCCTGTGTCTTGAAATAGTTAGTGGGAGAAGTATATGTTCTCAAGATTTATTTGTTGATAACATATGAGAAAAAAGTTGTGTCTTAATAGTTTATTAAGACTAAAGAACAAAATTTCACTGTGTATGAAACATATAATGAACTATAATTAGAGAACAAGTTCTAGGAGATAAATCCATCATTTCATTAAATTAGTCATAATATATATATTAACATAGTTTTTTAAAATAGAAGTAGTGAAAAATTCATGATTAATTTGTTTTGGTAAAATAATCCTTCTATAAAAAAATACACAAGAATAGGAATATACTATTTGGGATAATATAATTTCAAAAGATTATGTTCTTGGAATTTATAAAATTTCACGTGATAAGTACAAACATTTGATATTTCTAATTTATGATGAATAGTATGTGAATATCAATCATATCCAATAAAACATCATTGAATTCAGTTTGAATAATCCAAAATTACTTTTTAATGTAAAACTGAATGAGTTCTTGTTGTCAAAAGAAGTGGGAAGACTTGTGATCAAGTGAATTAAAAATTTTCCGTCATTAAGTTCAATTTGATCTAATTCACGTATAAGCTTATAGTAATATGAAATAAAATCTTATTAAAGACAGTGGTATCAATATCATCAATATATTAATAGGTTTTTGCATTAAATTCATCCTAAAGATTTGAATAGAAATGTCCAATTATGATTTTACCATATAATAACATTAATATATTTATCATTATCATTATAATATTTTACTATGAATTGATTTACGATGTCATGACTTTGACATTATAACAACATGTGGATGTTCAGTCATCTCACTACATGAAGAATTTTATAAATTTATAATGTTTTAGTAAATAGATTTTACAAAAATACATGTGGATTTTTTCCATCCCTTTCTATGTAATATTTATAGGTGAAGTAGTTTTAGTCAAACACAATTGTAGACTATTTTTACCTGTGATTACTAACTACTTTTCTTGTAGTCTCAACTGAAAGTGGTATTATTTTGGAACTACTTCCCTAAAACCAAATTTTTTTGTACATATGGTAATATGTATACTAAAAATGATAATATTAATTTAAATATTATATCACTTGTTTATTTTTCTTCTATATATAATTTTTTTACTATTGTAAAACTGTATTTTTCACATTAATAAGGGAAGTGTAGTTTTTTCTATTATTAGAATATTGAAATTCTTTGATGATATTCCTAAAACTAGTTATATTGTCGTATAACGTACTATGTAAGGGAATATCTTTCATAGAAATTCATGTTAGTGTAATCATAAAGGGATGTGGATTATTTTATGGATGTTTACACAAGGTAGTCTCTATGATGAGTGATTAAAAACCCAAACTAGTTGTAAGAATCATACATGTTATTGTGTCATTGCATATTACTCTATGTGAGTGCATGTAATTATCCATAGACATTAATATTACCATTAATACATTTCTTGAAATTCATACATATATTATCAATCAAAAATAATCACACCATTTATTGGAATGATGTAAAGTATTTTTGGTGCATAATGAAGGAAATATAATTAATTGATAAGTTGAGAATGGTTTTTCCCCATCCACTTTTATGAATGTTTATACCATTCCCCTTTTATTGAAATATATTTTTCTCATAAATTCCATTTTTATGTAGTAATTATGATAATTTCAAATATTTTAAGAATTATGTATCAAGAACATAGATTGTTGATAGAGACGTGTATCCTTCTTCTTGAGATTTTGAGATAAATGGAATATTTTAGATAGTGATCAATTGTATGTGGTTGTCATCATTGTTATATTATAGTATTTATCATGGTTTCCTTAAATATTGAATATAAAGTAAATTTTTTCTATATAAGAGACCTAATATTGAAAATTTAAAATGATCCTAGAGGTCATATAGTATGTACATATGTTGTGCTCGATTAAATTATACTTGAATTTGATTAATGGAATAATTATTTTTTACCATAAGCAAGGAATAATTTTATTTTTGTTTTATATATTGCAAATATTCATAAGGTAATAAGTAATTATTTATTAATAAATAATGTAAAATATTTCATGAATTTATAATTATTATTTATTTCTTAGATTTTGAATAGAATATTTATTTTATTTATTGAATATTTTATTAATTATTTATTCACTTTATTTTTTATAAAATATTTATTTATGAATAAAATTCTATATTCACTTATTTAATAAAAATAATGGAATTAAATTAGAGTAAGATCATGTCTAGTGATGAATATTAATCTACTGGATTTTAAAATAATATTTATCATTACTCAAGATAGTGCATGCCGTAAGATAATAATAATAATATGGAATGAGATGAGGTTTTCTCTATATTATAATATTATTGTAGAACTGGAATGCAATTTAATAATATTTTAGCATAAACCATAACATTATAAATATATGCTCATTTATGATGTGTAGGGTAATAGAGAGATAGAGAAAAATTGTGCACAATCAATTTCTCTCTTTAATTGCACAATCTGTTTATCCCTCTTCCTCTCGAGAATGAGGAATGTAAGAGATGTTTATTTACGATTGATGGATGAGTGAGGAAAAAAATGACATGATAAAATAGAATCATTATGATAGAACCTATATGTCAACTAGAATTTATCAATGAAAAATATTCTATATGTGGTTCACCACTAAATGTATTATACACATTGATACATCGAAATGATGGTAATTTGAAAAATGGGTTCTCGAACTATTAAAAACAACTTCATCAAATAATTTTCTAAATATAAGGTTAGCATTACCTTTGATTTTAAGTAAATTAATTATAAATATAGCATAAAAATATCTTCTATTAGGGTTTCAATAAACACTAATTTAAAATAAATTTTAATTTAACACCCACCAAAGAAGATTCTAATAATCCAAAAAGCTAAAATGACAATGCTCACACAACTATCTCTAAATTTTGGTTGGAAAATAAATTTTGTTGAACATCAGAATGAACCATATAATGTGTAAAATATTATTAAATATTTTATGAGAAAACTGCCACCATACATATATTGTTATTCTGATCCATATGATTATATGAACTAGATAAATTTTAATGAAAAATATTTTTTCCATTCTGTAGTTCCCAAACCACAAAAGAGTTTCAGTAGCTATTTATCATTTTGAAGGAGAAGTTGATGAATGGAGATATATTATTAATAATATGAGGATTTGGGAGGAAGTTTAATCTATTGAATATTTCGTGTTTAATGTAATATTTTACAAAAATTACACCCATCTTATTATACATATAAAAATAGAGAATGAATTACATGAGATTTAAGAGAACGATGATAAATCTATTGGTACCCCTGAGGAAAATAATACAAGACTGGCGAGATATAATTCATGTTTAATTATCATCACTAAAAGTAAAATATATTGATTCTTTATTAGGATAAAATAATGTATTCTAATGTTAATATATATATGGGACATTGGAATCTATAAATAACTAATTAATTTTTCTCTGAAAGTGGAAATAAAATATTGGTACCTTAAAAATTCTGGTGATGATAAAATAATGAAACAGCCTCATGGAATATCCAATGGTTTGTTAGATGTAGGGAAGAAAAAGAATCAACCTAATACATGAAAAAAATGGGGTAAGGATCACCTAGGTGATTTTTTAAAAGGAATAATAAAATATTTTTTGATTAAAAATAATGGAAAACAAACAAAAGAATTCCAAAGTGATGTAAAGAGGTTATTTAAAGAAATTAATGGTGTGAAAATTCTATAGAAAAAACCACTCACCCATTTGTGAAAAATGTTTAGGGAGTCTAAGAATCATTCGAACCAATTCACTATTACAAGGGATAATTGATAAAATAAGCCACAATAACAACTTAATTCAATGAAAAACACAAAGATTCTAGAAACCCAATTGTTCAAGTGAATCATGGTTATTAAGAGACCCTTATCCTCTACTCAAGAATTGATGATTATATGTTAATGTTTGTATGA
Source organism: Viscum album (assembly GCA_963277665.1). NCBI lineage: Eukaryota > Viridiplantae > Streptophyta > Magnoliopsida > Santalales > Viscaceae > Viscum > Viscum album. The sequence continues at coordinate 1,033,269,502 of OY728156.1, forward strand.
ATAATCCTTATGATATTAAATTCCTCAAGTGAAATTTTATTTGATCTTGGTAATTTATTACCCCTCCCTACATATATAACATATATATTTTTAGGATAAATAAATAATATTTTATATTTTGATTCAACCAATGATAATCTATCAGCGAAAATATGAACCAAAACTAATAATGGAAATACTTTAGGATAAAATAAGATATTATTTAAGTAATAAGTGGTTAATTATCATTTTAAATATATACGATTTCATTGTTCTCTTTTTGAAAATGATTAATATTGTTTATATCATATATGATAATTGGATGTACATTTTGGTATGAGACTTTACAAGTGATTAATATTATTGTTATGATTATGATGGAAGACATTAGATAAATTCATTATTGGGATTTTAATTTGTTTAGTAATATTATTGAGAAAAAATTGAGTTAAATAAATATGTAATGGATTTAGATAAACTTAGGATATTATTATTTTATGTTAATGTATTATTTATCATAACTCATTATAAAAAATTTTGGTTTTGTAAATATTAAGAGGTAAGGGGATGATATATAGATCATATGATTCATTAAATGTTCTATACAGGTGACAAAATTCATCTCCAATAATCATATTTCATGTTCATAAATAATGTGGAAATTGATAGAGGAATAACATATGGATGGGATTATTCAGATGAAATATAAGGAAGTCAGGTATGTTTATTTTCATTAGATATTTATCCAGATAGAAAAGTAATCCCTAATATTTAGGATTATGACCTTTAAATAAGTAAATTATCCCTTTACATTACGTGAAAAGAACTCATGGTAATTTAACCCATAAATGATTTATAGTTGGGTGATTGTTAACTCCTCATAACCATGTTTTGTAACACCCATTATTAATTTATAGGTGTATTTATTACCTTCTATATACATATTTCCAATTACCACTAATTTTCTACTATTAAAAATTCTATTTTTCTGATAACATTTATATTTCCATTTTGTTATTCTCAGAGGAATGTTTTTAACCGTTTTATAATATGGGATTTCCAAAAATCTATAAAACATGATTACCAATTTTCCTTTTAAAATATAATGGAAATATTTATATACTGTGGTGATGAGGGGATGTAACACCCATATATTTTAAAATAACTTTTTGTTTGATATCATATACGACACACAACACCAAGCATAAAAAACAAAGAAAATGTTATTATTTAAATAAGAATGTTATATACTATATGTTTTATTAGAGTGTATAAATAGTAATAAATGAATTATTGAATATATATAATAGAAATAAGTAATGAAATAAAATTGATTAATTTTAATGTAATATATACAACATTTTTAACATTATTATTTTATGCTATAATAATATGTTTTCTTCCAAAATTATATTTAGTTTATTTTTAATAATGAATTATTATTAATAACTAGAATCATCAGAAATTTTATTTGAAAATAATTTTCATTTATGAAATTATTTTTTCATAAATGAAGAAAGAAAAATTAATAAGAAAATGAAACAACAAAAACATTAAATGGTTTATAATTTAATGAAATTCAATGGAAAACACCCTTAAATATTAACACCATCATTAGATTCATTCCAAATAACATCATAGTTGATTATTAATACCTTTAAGATTATTGAAAATTCTTTACATAACTAATCCATTAGAAAAAATCCATATCTCCCATTACGTACGCAATATTCATCTAAGACACCTAGTAATGATACATATCTCCACGAAAATGGAATAATAAAAATTAAGAGGGGGAAAGGAAGAAGAAACCAATACTAATTGAATTATCTCATTTTAAATACAATGAGGAAAAAACCTATCCACAATAAAGGGAGACGAAAAACTCCACCACCAAGGAGAAGTGGAAGTGACTCAGAAGGTGTTATAAAATCACCACCGTACTACTTAATGCCATTAGAAATACATCAGGAATCACAATTAGAAAACAGTTTTGGTTACTACACCCTCACTCAATATTCACACCCATATGTCTCATTGTTATTTTCATCACATTATCTTAGCAAATAGACCAACTAAATCAAAAAAACCATGGAACACGTCATTCTTTACATCGATAATACAAACAGTCTTACCCACAATGGTGGAATCTAGCTCTAAATCTAAATATTCCCACTCCAACTAATGAGATGGTTTTCGATCAAATATCATTATCAGGGAAATATAAAAGGCTTTTTGGATCAATTCCATCTATGGTGGTTTCTCTAACCATTAAGAAACAATTCCACGACTCTCCACAACATGAAATTTATTTACATAACATGGAACCAATTTTCTTTACTTTCCCAAATGGTTGTGTCTCAATTGATTTGGGACCCATAAAAACATGTATAAACCAACCCAGATCTCTAAAAATAGATGAAAACTGTAGATATATGAATTTTCAGGAAATTCATGTTGTTTTTTACTATAAATTAATTAGCCTCACTATATTGGATATATCCTGGATGATACTCTTTCAAACAAAGGAACTCTCTCCCACCCTTGATAACCATAGTAGGGATTACCATCTCCACCCAAACAATACCTCAAATAAATTCATTATTACCAATGACTTATATCAATGAAAACTAAAAATATATATTATTTCCATGGTTTAAAACTATAATACTATCCCCAAAAACCCTGACAATCAAATATATCCACGATTTATATAAATTGTGAGCCCTATTTCTATTTCAACAGGTTCCAACCTATAGAAATTGTTTCAAATAGGGGATATAGTTATTATATTTTCATGGTCCTCATAGATCATGTCCATATGATACACCTATAGTGTATATTTCCATGTTTTAACAAACAGTGGTAATATGAAAATTATAGACATGGTCCACAAAGGCCATTTATCTACGATATAAACAATATATGTATTACCATAGTTACCTAAACCATGGAAATTGGCTTTGATTGAAAAAAAAATAGTCATATGTATTTGACCATGCTACCTCACTTATTTTAGATTAAGAACATTTCCAATACACTACACTAAGATATATATATGTGTGTGTGTATGTATGAATAAAAAAATATCTATTTATAATTTAAAATAATTTTATAAGATAATGGATTTCATAGGTATTTGATCTCGTGACCACTTCCTTTTTTTCATGTAGCACATCACCCTTACCATATATTCCACTTTGTAAATTTATATATATATATATATATATCTGTGTGTCTGTTTTCATATATGCATATATATTAAAATTTAATCCTATAAAAAAGAAAATTTTAATTATTAAAAAATAAAAACATTTATAATAAGTAATATTATGAACATGGTTTTAAAAACCATATTCCTAACATATGTCACATTGTCCTAATAACATTGTATGAATAAACCATAGCCATAGGTGAATACACCATTGAATATTTCAATAATTTCATTTAACCATGGAAATAATTGAACATAAATCCACTTCACTAAACCATAGAAAAAATATTTATTGTGGTGATTATTTCCATGGATCTGCATAACTATGTATATAGATAGACTTAATATCCCGATTTATTTAAAATGTTCATTATAACTTCATGTATGACCACCATTTTTTAAAACCATGCGAATTCGTGTTCCCACTAAATTCACTTGGAAATATTCTTATTCCCACCAAATTTTAATCTTCCACATTATCAATACATTTTCAAAACCATGGTTGTATGTTTGCATAGAGACATGGTTTACTTAAACCATGGATATAAAATGTCCTAAAAAAGAATTTTGAAATTATTTTCCAAAAACCTCATTAGTATGACAACCTATTTCCACGGTCTTGAAAATTTTGGCTTTTTATATGTGGATATATGTCCATTTTGTAGACTTGTGTTGTTGTACAAAATTTATGTGAATGGTTGGTTCCATTTTGATGAACATCCATGTTCAATCACACATTCTTGTAACAAACCCCTAAGATTCAATATGGTCTACTAAGGCATACGATGCATCTATATGTGATATGTGGATCTCAACATTAGTTGGGTTTATATAGGGACCAATATTTTAATTTCACATATGGATCTCTATTTCGGGTTGTGTGTTTTTTAAAATATGAGGATTTGGAAATTTACTGTGTACATTTCAGGTACTTCTAAGTACACGACATGTATCTGGTTTCCATGGGTAGCCATGTACTAGCCATGTAATGTTCAGTACATAGACATATGGGTGACATAGATGACTGCATAATGTAGGGGCTAGTTTAGGCATGTACACGACGTGTACATTAATTGAACATGTCGTGTACCTTTCTTTTTAATTGAAAAATTAAAACAGTGTCACATCTAATATCTATAAGTGTTTTCATCTTCTCACATATCATACTAGAGAGGGACATACATTGGAAAATTTTTGTGCTCCACTCGTTCCTCCATTTGTTATTTAATTGAGATGCTGCTGGGTGCATTGGATTCCCACTGGTTAGTTATCTCTTTCCCTATAGCATCTCTTCCTTTTTCTCCTCTCTCTGTGGTCATTCAATTTTAAACATTTTGAAATTTTATTATATCTATGATTTTATAGGCCAATTCAAGGGCCGACGTTCAAGAGTGTTCCTCATTCAACGTCGAGGAAAGTTGTTTTTTTCTTAATTTGATCATCCTTGAATTATATAATCCTAAAGTGTCGAATACCTATATTTGGGGTGTTGAGGGTTATGGAATTTGACCATTTAGAGTGCCTATTTTTTTTTGGTTTATTAAGGGATGTTCTCTATTCATATGTTTGTATGACTACATTTATGGGACACCCCATGGGTGTGTTCCCATGTTTGAATTCATAGGCCATTGTCCTAAGTTGCCTATGAGGCATACCATATTTCCAGGACATTAGTTTTTTGAATGGATTAGTTTGGATATATATTATTCTTATTTTGTTCTTTGATTAATTTTGATCCATGTAATAGATTTAATTTCAAGTAGATCCTTTAATAAATGTTGTATGCGTGCAAATCTTCCATGGAGAGTGAGAGCCTAGGACCAGGAAAACTATGCGGTTTTTATGTTTATTTACATAGGACTATGAGGGACTCTATATTTATTTTGACCTAGGGGTATTGATCGTGATATCTACACAATGGTCATTTATTATTATTTATACTACAATGAGAATAGTTATTGATAGTGAGAGATACACCGAGGTCATGTGTAATTTTTATTAATTCCATGTGGACCCAGGGGTAATGATTGTGAGATATGCCCAGGTGGTCATTTGATTTGGATTAGTTCTATGTTAATCCAAAGGGGATAGACTATGAGAGCTTTCCTAGATGGTTGTTATGAATAATTGAATGATAGTGATGAGTTGGAAAATCCAATGCACAATCTTGGACTCATTATTACTTGTTTATTGAAATGGTATACTGATACACCTATTGATACTGTTACATGGTGGTTTACAAAGAATATTCTAGAGAACATTATTAATTATTTAACAGTTTGAATAATTAAAAATTCATTTTAATGTAATTGAAAACCGTAGGATTTTTTACTTTTGGGTGCATCCTAGTTTATTATATTATTTATTCATACATCATGCTATATATATACACTACATATATGGAACAAATATTTTGGAAGTTGTCTTCTGGGATTCGTCTCACTCCATGTTTGGGTCAAGTTTCTGCGCCAAAACCAATTATATTGTTGCACGTATATATAAGGGAAATCACCCTTCTTTATCAGGTACATGATTATTGTGGAGATGTAGAGAATGGGACCAAGATGAGGCTTGTGATGTTGTTGGGGTTTACTATTTTTTGTACATTTTTTGTATTGTATTACTATAATTTTAACTTATATTTATGCTTTCAAACATACATGTTACATGAATCATTTTCTCTATATATATGTTGCAATAGTTTATATTATCATTCTTCCTCTGTTTACTTATATTGTATCATATTATTGCTTCTTCTATAGTTTAAATTTTTTTTTCACTGTGTCACTCTTCCAAAGATGGAATAGATTCCCCACTATCACACCCAAGTATCTTGTTCCTATTCGGCATCCTCTGGAGTTCGGGGAAATGTGCTTGAGTCTATGTGACAAACTGGATAAAGGGTGCTTTTGGGAAGCACCCAGAATCGGTACATTACAAAGTGATATTAGAGGAGGTTCTTTTCTGATTTTTATTACTATTTGGAGACTATAGACTGTGATAGGAAGGAATAGGTGATTGGTAAAATGTTGTTCCTAGGAGTATGTGACACATGTATTGGGAAAATCCATGTTATGATGAAAATTTCTATTTTTCTGGTATTCCAATTTTTACCGTTGATTTGATTTCATTGTTGTTTGACACACTTGTTTATTTATATTATTTTTGATATCATTGTTGATATATTTCAATTTTCACTAGATGGGATGAAGGTATACTATCTCATGCATCATATAGGAACTTTATAGATATCAAATGTCATGAATTTTTTGTCATTCCATTTATTTCCATGATTGATTTCATGTTTTTTTATATATGTTATTCTAGATATACATGTCATTGTGATAGTTTCATGACTGAATAACTTTTATTTTGACAGGGTATCGGTAAATGTAATGCTTTATTTTGATGAATTTCATGCATTGGTCCCACAGGTGTTGTGGGCCTTCTTATAAAGGAATATTGTGGATACTATTTGAACTATAATTGATTTTTTTCTAGTTATGATATGAATAAGGATGAAAAACATTAATTAATGGGTGTATGGGCTCTCATGAGTCAGAATCTATCATTCATTTGACAGAATTTAATGTTTTTAAGGGTTATAGAGAAGTTTGAGAGGCTTAATGTTTGTAAACATAGACAACACAGTTTGTGGTGTTATGAACTCATGCCAGGCATTCTTATAATCTAGAAGAAAAAACTTTTTTAAGTACATGTCATGTACAATATGTGTATGTCATGTAGTCCTTAACTATTTGATTGAATGTGTGATCCGAGAGACAGGGTTGGGAAACATTGGTATAATGGGCCGTGTACTCATAGTACACATTGTGTCATAAGGTCCATGTGTGTGGCCGTCTGACTAATGACACTGGTGATTAGAAGTTAAGTAGATCACACATTGTAGTTTTACCCAAGAGATAAATGTGTTGTTTATTCATGTAGAAGAAATTTGGACTGGAAATAAAATTCAAGTACATGACATGTATTAGGATGAACACATTGTGTGAAGGGGTGTTACATGAATAGGTTTGGCAGGGGTACATGCCATTTTAAAAAATTAAGGGAAAATGTTTTGAAGAGATTATAAACATCATGTAACTATGTTTTTTATATCATGAACGTTTCCCTTATCTTATTCATTTATTTCATATCTATGTTATTTTCCATTATAATATTGTACATAGGTGTGCGCTTGACCTTGAATATTCATGCCACTGAGACTTCCTCCAGTTGTGTACCAGGTGCAGGGTGATGGTCAGACAACAGAAAAGATAGATCAAGGAAAACTAATAGATCCTCCATTCAAGCTCGCCTTAGAACTAGATACTATACCAGACAAAGGTGCAGAATCATAGTACCATGAAGGATTAATGGGGATGATGAAGACATTCCAGGGAGCACCACATCCATCCCCAACCATGGTAGAGTTTATGAGGGTGTTCTAGCAGTATAATCCTCCCAAATATTTAAGGGATGGAGGACCATAGGTTACAAAACTGTGTTTAGAGGCCATTTTTTCTATATTTATGCATCTAAATAAGACTCTTAAGAGTAGGGTGAAGCTTGTGACTTACATGCTATGTGATTCAATAAAGATATAGAGGGATGTTATCAGATAGGTTTGACTTCATCTAGATATGGTTTGGGAAGTGTTTCAAAGGACCTTCTTGGACTATTTCATTCCATAGATGTTGAGGGATGATCAATCCAAAAATCTCATCAATTTGGGGTAGGGTTCCCATTCAGTGATGGAGTACTCTTCTTGTTTCAAAGAGATTCAGCGCTTCACACCTGTATAGGGAGGTGGCAAGTGATCATTTTCTTGGTGGTTTAAGGATGGTATTAGGTATGACATCCGATCTATTGTGGATGTCTTTTGGAAAACTTCGGTGATAGCTATAGTGAATGTCACGGATTACAGATTTCAATCTGAAGGACTTAGAAACTATGAGATAGAGAGGTTCAACATCCAGGGGTGGTACTCCTTCAATTGATAGTTAAAATCATCGCATGGATCCTTCATGTGGTGATTATAGTACTAGGGATGAATCTATAGGTAGTCATGTTAGGTGCTACCAGTGCGGGAAGGGTACGCACACAAAACCATCATACTCGAGAGACCCAACCAAGTGCCGAGATTTGTGGAAAGATGGGTCATACTCATTAATTTTTCTAGTTCTACTCACCTGAAGATAGTGAGAGGGTATCGGTTAAGACTCCACCATTAGGAGGACCACCTATTTCTCAGTAGTAAGATAACTGGTGCTCATCCGTCCATTCAGGATAAGGATGATGTCATGGCTATGGTATCTAGTTAGGATTATTTCAGCGGCAGTAGGGTGGATCTACTTAGGGTTGTCAGGCAGGGTCACAAGGTCACGGTATAGGTTAGACATTGGCTATAGCGCAGACCCAACTGGAGTAGGATCCCAGACCCTCAATATTTAGAGGTATGATTATAGCTGGCTCAGTTTTGGAATATTCTCTCATTGATACAAGAGGTTCATATAGTTTTATATATTTTTTCATTTTGGGCATCTTTGGACTATGTATCTATACTTCGAGGATGTTATAATGCTAGAAAATCTACTGGGGATTAGAATGGATAGTGTACATTAACAGAAGGAGTACCTTGTTGAGTTTGATGTGTGTCACAAATTATGGGACCTATATGTCTTAGAGAATACAGGCTTCGATATCATTTTTGGAATGGGATGGTTAGTCTCATTCCTAGACATTGTTGAATGTTATCATCGAAGAGTGAGTTTCACATCACTAGAGGGAGGGTCTTTTCTACACAAGGGAAAACGGGATGTTCATGAAAGTAGAGCAGGACCCGAATATCATGGGTTAGAAGAAATTACATCACCAATTACTAGTTTATATCTAGATGATTAGGGGACTTCACATAATGTACGTCCTCCAGTGGTGGATCTCTTCAGGGATGTCTGTCTAGATGAGTTCAAGGTTTATCTCTAGAGGGAGAGGTAGATTTCTCTACTGATCTTAGGCAAGGAGTGGAACTGATGTCCATTCCTCCTTATAGGATGGATACACTAGAGTTACATGAGCTGAAGAAGTTGTGAGAGGAGCTGTTGGAAATGGGTTTCAACCATCCTAGTACTTCTCCTTGGGGTTTGACAATTCTTTTTTGGATATAAGGTTGACGGAAGACTCAAAATCTGTATGGATTTTTCGGACCTGGACCAGTTGGTATTCAAGAACTGATATCCCTTGCTGAGGTATGATGATATTGTTGATGATCTTTGAGGAGACATGGTGTTCTCGAAGATTGAAATAAGATCTGGTTATCATCCACTTCTACATAAGACCATCATATATATCTCCTACAGCCTTTTGGAGCTTGTATCGTCTATATGAGTACGTGGTTATTAAATTCAGTCTCATAAACACGCCATAATTTTTTATGTCACTGATGTACCGAGTATTAAATCCTTCATCGGAATCTTTTTTGGTAGTCTTCGTGGATGATATCTTGGTGTACTCTGCCACTCGACACGACCATTCCACCCATATTGATATCATCTTTAGTACACTAAGAGAGCATCAGTTATATTCCAAGATCTAAAATATCCACTTTGTATAGATTAGATTCACTTCTTAGGTCATGTTATCTCATATATATGAGTATCAGTAGACCCATAGAAAGTGAGAGAAATATTTTCCATGGAGAATTTGAAGAACCTCTTTGAGTTACAGATCTTTTTAGGGTGGATGTTTACTTCAGAATCATTATAAAAGACTTTTAATGCTTATTATCACCACTGATGGGGCTGACTAAAAAGGGATACAAATAGTTATGGAATGATTCCTATTATTCATTCTTTTAGGCTCTTAGAGAGAGATTAACTTTAACACCAATACTGATTTTTCTAGAGTTAGGAAAGAAATTCACTATTTACTATGAAGCATCAAGTCTCAGGATGGGAGTAGTGCTTATGTAGGGGGGAGGATTCGTTGCATATAATTCTAAGTTGTTGAGGCCACATGAGAGGCATTACCCAACAGACAATCTTGAGTTAGCATCTATTGTGAATTATTTATAGTTTTGGAGATATTATCTTTGAGGAGACCATTTTTTGGTTTTCACTAACCACAAAAGTATCAAGTATATCTTTAGTTAGTGTGAATGGAATTTGGGAAAAAAGGTGGGTTGAGTACCTTTAGTCTCTTGACATGGATCTTGACTATAAGCCTAGGAATGAAAACATAGTGGATGATGAATTGAGTAGGAAAACTCAGATACATGTAGTTCAAGATGCTAGTAGTGAGTGAAATATTATGGCTCTATTCACTAAGATGCATTTGGTGATTCAACGATAGAAAATGGAAGACATTTCTTTCTTGTGTATCTATTACCTCTACTCTATTGGATAGATTTGGAATGAAGAAGCTATCAGATTATGAAGGCCTAGTCCTATGGGACAGTGGGTCAAGAAAGGACCCTACTCCTGTATGGACAGTAAGAGAGGATGATATCTTTCATTTTCATGGTTGTGTATGCGTGTCTATAGTCATATGTGAGGATCTTTTTGGAGATTTTCATTCCCCGATACATGCAATTCATATGGGCGTCACAAGATGTATCAAGATCTACATCATCAGTACCGGTTTCCAGTTACAAAGAGGGATGTAACTAGTTTTTTATGAGATGTTTAACCTCTCAGTAGATGATGGTCGAGTATTTGTGACTAGCATGGAATTTATAGTAGTTACCCATTCCCATGTTAATGTGGAATGATGTCTTGATGGCTATAGTGATAAGTTTACTGAGGTCATGTAACAACCCGAGATTTTTTGAGAATTATTAATTTTAATTTCATTCATGTCTTGTGTTGTATGCCACAGCAAAATTATCTTGCACTATACGCAACACTGTATTAGGTTTCAGTATACGCAACACTATTATTGGCTCGTGTTATACACAATTTCAAGATCATTTTGTGGAAATTGTTCTATGCAATATTATGTATGAATTTTTTTAATGTATAAATGAAATAAGTCTTGATTATTTTATACACAACAACAAAGTGATCTTTCACTACACGGAGCCTTGACTTGCCTTGCATTACATGCAATCACGACCTTCCTCGATAGCGTGTGTTGTACACAATACCGGGTTTCACTAAACAATGATATGTGGTTATAATATTATAAATAACTAGCCATTATAAATAGTATTAACTGCATTTTGAATTTTGTAACATTATAATTCATCTTACATATTTTCTAGAATGAGGTATGAGAACAAAATAATTTTTTCGAGTAAAATAAGCATTTTTAAAAAAATGTAGTTTCGCCGCCTTTTGATGGTGCGCCGACTTTAAATCATGTTTTGACATTTTTATAAGTTCAATTATAAAAAATAAAACACTTTTTTCAGAATCAGGATATAAAAATTTACTATGGATAAGTTTGTCATATTGTTCTGATAACTTTCATATTTTAATGAATAGTAAAAACACGCTATATTTTAATTACAAACAACATTTTTCATCGCAATAATTTATATGGTTAAATTATAATATTGAATGGGTTTAAAGTATAAATAGAATATATTTTTACCATATAATATAATTTATGTCATTACCATTAATTTTACATTGAATTCATAAATAAAAACATTTCAATCATTGGCAATGTTTAAAATTTTAAAACCTATTTTCTTAACAACGGTGTTAATTTTAAATTAGTTACTGCAAATTTTGTGTTTTTAATTCTGAATAATGGATTCCATATTTGAATTCATTGGATCCAAATTATGTTAATAGGATACTTTTATTTTATTGATATTATGAATATTATCTACGGTAATTTATATTTACTCCAGTTAAAGGTAAATTGGGTAAATAAGGGTAAAAATATGATTATAGAATTACCCTTACACCTTCCAAAATTCTAATGGATTACTAGAAGTTGACCGATATCACCTAAGGGTTAGAATATATTCATTTTATCGTCTATTGACCCTGAAAATAATTTAATTGTTATTGAAACCAAATAAAGTGACAACATGTCACTCCCTTAAATCTTATAAGTATAATAATTTTAATTTTGTGATAAAATTGATGAAACATGAACATGAATATTATTCAAAAATATAATAAAATTATCTACATCATGTGGATTTATTTATAAATTTTATTTATTAAATATTTATCATTAATGGTGACACAATAGTGATGTTGAAATTATTTTATTGATTGAAATATCATATAAATTGTTTTAAAAATATTAAAATAAATATTATATGAACTATTTAACGTGATCCACTAATTTTCTAGATAAATATGACATGTTATGAATCTATTAAATATTTTAGTTCGAACATACCTTTTGTGTGTATAGTATTTAAATTCAAATAAATGAATATTGTCAAAATTCATATTATTGTTATTTTATAAAAATAACATAATATAAAATTGTTTAAAAATAACAATAATATTTAAAAAATTAAAATTAAAATTTATATGGTCGAAAATTTCATAATGTATCCAATTATGGAAAATTGACAACACATAAGTATCTATTTATAACAATTTAATATTTAGAATCTTATTACGACAAATAAGATTAAATAAATTAAATAAGGATAAACCAAGTTGATGTGGTTTAAAATAAATTTACAAAATTTCTAAATTTTATTGTTTTTTTGAGACTATAACCCTATAACATCTATTATTCTAATATGAGTCATTTTTTATGTTTTTATGTGGGGTTTGATTTATTATAAATTAATATTTTTGAGGTTTCCAAAGGTGCCCCTCTCCTCCCTTATAAAAGGGAACCTCCTCCCTCTCCTCTTCACAACACTATGAGCCTTCAAGCTCATCCAAACCCTGACCATTTCTCTTCTTCACTTCCCTAGCATCATTCTGGAGTTTCTGGTCTTCTCAATAGACCATCTCTAGTCCCTTAAGAGGAATCCTAAAAGAGGTGCATCAAAGAAGAGGTAATCTCTTCTACCGATTCTTTCAAGATTCTTTCTTCATCGACTACATCGTCTTTAGTTGTTTAATTATAATGTAATAACATAAGTATCACTAATATACTGATATTTGATTATAAATATGAAACAACCCCATTTCACATTCTTTCCATCCTACGGGAAAAGAAATCACCCGTGTGCGTATGTACGGAATACCGTCTCCACACCGTGGTGTAATCTGTTTTTCCACCACCAACATATTTGGATGTGTATAATGGTGTAATTAATAACTATTTATGGTTATTATAACGTCATACTGATTTTTAGATATTATATCATCCACTCCAATTCCATTCAATAATTATGGGAACAATATCATCGCTCGTGCATACGTAAGAATTACCATCTCCACGACGAGATGTGATTCAATCTACCTGTTAACCAATAAAAAATGATTATAAAGTAAATATGTTGAATGGTAATGGTTTATATAACATAATAATGCTTCTAGATTTATTTATATGTTATTTACTTACTTCCATTCAAGTCAATAAGGAATGGAAAACAACGTTCATGTGTTCGTACGACCTACCTTCTCAATGAACGGTGTGTTTCATTTTATTTATCTATCTATTATATATATACTGAATATATATGATATATAAATCATGTTTTACATTCTTGAAGTTATTAAATAATGATATAACTAATAATAATATCAATAACAACAATTCCAAACATGTACGATAAATGAAATGATTTTATCGAAAACGCTGCTATAACATGGAATTTACAAAAGAATGGGTAATATAAAGTCACAAGTGAACCATATATGATATCATAACAATGAATATAATTCTGTAATAAGTCAATGACGTTATTTAAATCATTATATAGGATGTTTGGATACATAGTAATCATATCAGACATAAGGTAAGTGATAACTTATCCAATCTCGTTTTTATCTGAGATTGTTTATTCGTAAGTATTTACGAGTGTTATATTTATCATCCTTGTCCCTATTTTCTAAAAATGGTTTCATGTATTTTTAAATTCCTTTTTACCCATTTTTTACTTTTACTACATGTTATGTAAAGAATCGTTCTTTAGTTTACCATACGAGGTACTTTTTGACTTTTCCGGAAAATGAATGAGAAGAATGTTTTTTAACTTATACGGCGTGAACTGATTTTTATGGTTTAATAACACCTAATTTTCATAAAGATTTCTTCAAAATAATTAATTATTATTTTCTAAAAAAGTAATTTTCTTTTATAATTACATATCTTTTTGTGAAAAGAAAAGTATTTTGAAAAGAAAAGATATTTTCCTCAAGAATTAATTTCATGTGTTTTGTAAAAACTATTTTCCATCTGTAATGACATTATTTAGTATGATTATGTTTCAAGTATAATGTCTCTATTATTACCATGGTTTGATTCTTCTAATGATGTAATAATATCCATTTTTTATATGGATTACGTTAATATGGGATGATGTTTATGAAACCCATTTTATTCATTGGGCTATGATGAATGATTTATGTTTATTTTGTGGCACAAGTAAGAGTGACATCATTATGAGATGGGTGGGACCTATATCTACCTCCAATGCATTGGGTAACGATTTTTATCTCATGAGATAGACATGGATGGGATGGAATGTTAATCTGGTTTAGTGATACTGGACTGGAATGAGGATTGAACTCGATTCAGTAAGTTACTTTTTCCACTATGATGGTCTTGGCATCAATGCACTGGCTACTATGGAAATCATATCAAGTGCTTAATGGTTTTCCACAATTACATGTTTTATTCCCAAACCATTTTATCATGATTTATGTTCCATTATGATCTCTACCTTATATACTTCCATGTTTTATGTCATTTCTGAAGATTATGATGTTTAAACATTATTGTCATTTTTTAAGATAAAATGTATATGGTATTTTTTTTGAAGTTCCCAGTTAGGATCCAACTATTACTAAGAGGCGGAGGGGGTGAATCAGTGATATCTTTTTCTTTTTCAGTTTCCCAATTTTGAAACATCCTTCTCCTCATGTTAAAGATTTTCTTCCCTGCTGAACACTCACTACCACAAGAACACAAGATTTACAAGGTTCACTACTCAACAAGAGTAGCTACATCCTTGGTATGGTACAAAAACAATCTAGTACCACACAATCCACTAGAAAACAATATTTTGGTGTGGAATAAAATGAGTAGGATGCACCCTTACGCTAGTGCAACACTTTTAAAACAATCCAATAGTGCATGTGCTCCCTCTTAGTACAAATAGGGTAGCACAATGAATCAGTTCTTCTTAATGAGATTATACAAATAAAATATTTCAAAGAAATTCTTCAATTTCCTACCCAGAAGCTGGCAGGAACCCCTGGAGAAAAACGGCATGTGCACCAACTTGGACATGGGTGACCTATACCTGCGCGGCTTATACTTGAGTGCCTCTTTCTTCTTCTTTCTAACCCAGAAGATGGGAGGAACCCATAGAGAAAATAAGCCTTCACACCCACTTTGACATGTGTGATCAAGACCTGCGCGCCAGGAACATATGTGCCTCTTCCTACGCGCTGTCCTTCAAATATCTTGCCTTCGTGAAGCCTGCACGCCAACACATGTGTGCCTCCAACCTGCGCACCCCAAATCTGTGCACCTTCTAACAACTCTCAACCTACATGCCCAACTCTCTAATTGTTCACCCAGAGCTCAAAGATAATTGTCAAGTGTTGAGCCTTAAGAAATGAAGAGGCTAGTCATCTATTTATAGGCATTTTGAGGACTTGTGCGACCTAGACCTGCGTGCCACCACCTGCGTGCCACAACCTGCGCGCCCCCACCTACAGGCCACCACCTGTGCACCACCACCTGTGCGCCACAACCTAAGCTCCACATTCATTCATTTTGCATATTTATGAAATAATTCTATTTTTAAAATATGACTTGCGCGCCTCTACAGCACTTGCATGCCACCACTTGCGCGCCTTCTTCTTTCCTTTGTCTTTTTTTCTGGATAGTATGATGTTGAAATGTTTTTTTGCCAAAAACACTTCTTGGCTCTCTTTATCCTTCATATGCCTTGCACCACAAGTTCTCCAAACATTGTGATAATTGTTAAATAAAAATTATCAAAGCATCGTCTGATTTTTAATTTCTTTACAAAGTGAATTGATTTAGCTTTTTCAAAAAAAAAGACAACACTCTAAAACCACAAACTTTTCTTACTTCCTTATCCATCCAGCTTGGACCCAACAATACCCCCCTTTGGATTTTATTGTGATCCATGATTCATAAATCACTGAACATTGTAACCTTAAGAAATGGATTACTTACCATCAATTCTAAGCCTATGTGAACTAACTCATTGTGGGAAACATGAATTATTTACAGCCAAAACCATGATGTCCAAAAGCAGTGACTATGAAATATGATGAGCTTGCATCATTATCCTTCTTCAAATCATCTTTCAAGCTTATACATCATCATTATTCACTTCGTTGACTTTCCTAGAAAACAACATTATTTCCTACAACCACTCCAACAAACATTTAGAACATTTCACACTCATACATGTTGGATTCACAGCTTACCCACAACTCGCCCTTTTTGAATTCTTCTATAAGGATAGATTTATGAAAGAATTGTCGCCCTTGAAAACACAATACAAAGGAAATATGAGAGTGGGGACAGAAACACGTACCATAACCATGATGAGAAGGTGGTTGGACACCCATGTTCAACCTCAATTTTGTAAATGGTTCCTTCGGTAACGGTTTTGTGAATATATCAGCAACTTGTTTAGATGTAGGAACATACTACAGCCTCAATTCATTCTTTTCCACCTTCTCATTGATGATGTGGTACTTTATATCAATGTGTTTTGAACGAGAATGTTATACTGGATTTCTTGTAAGATTGATTTCACTCTGATTATCACAAATCAAGAGCAATGGTAGCTTTACATTATCAAGTAGATCTTCTAGCTGAGTCTTCATCCACATTAGTTGAGTTGCAGCTTGAGTATTAGAAACATACTCATCTTTAGTTGTGCTAAGAGTTACTGAATTCTATTTCTTGTTAATCCAACTAACATAACTTTTCCCCAGAAAGAAAACTACACCAATTGTGGATCTTCGATCATCATCATTTTCTACCAAATCAACATCAGAATACCCGAATAGATCAATATTTTTAGATCCGTCATACAGGATTCTAAAATTTGTTGTGCCTTTGATATATCTAAGAATTATTTTTCCTGAAATCAAATGTGATTCTTTAGGAGCACTCTGAAATCTTGCACATAAAGTGACAGCATAGATGATGTTGGGTCATGAGGCAGTAGAATATAACAGACTTCCAATCCGCTTTCGAAACTCTTTCTGATCAGCTTACTTTACTTCTCCATATTTAGAAAACTCCGTTCCCACTAAAATCAGTGTGGAAACTGGTTTTAAATTTTCCAGGCCAAACTTCTTTAGAAGTTCCTTAGCAGAATTTTCCTGAGACAGAAAACATGACTCTTCTTCTGTGAAATTTGTATCCCAAGGAAGTACTTCATTTCTCCCAGAATGGACATCTCGAATAACTTCTTCATCTCCTTAGCAATTTTTTCACATGATCTTTCATCATTTCCAACAAATATAATATCATCAACATAAAAAATAACAATCAGTGAAAACTCTTAACATTCCTTGATGTAGAGATTGATGCCATCTCTCCCTTTCTTAAAGTACATTTTCTTTAAGCAAGTATCTAATTTAGAATACCATGCCTTCAGAGCATGTTTTATCCCATATAAATACTACTTCAACCAGCACACATAACTTTAATCCTTTCCAATAAAAAATCCAGAAGGTTGATCAATGTAAACTTCTTCGTCAAGGTCACCATTCAAGAAAGCGGATTTTACATCAATTTGAAGGATTTTGTAACCTTGATGTACAACAATAGCAAGAATGATTCTGATTGTTTTTAATCTTTCCACTAGAGCAAAGGGTTCATCAAAATCAATGCCTTCAATTTTTGAATACCCTTTGCAGACCAATAATTCCTTTTTTTTCTTATTACATTACCTTATTCATTCAGATTGTTCCAGAAAACTCACATTGTACCAATATTGTCTTGGTTGTTCGTCTTGGGTATAAGTTCCCATGTATCATTCTTCTCTATCTGATCAAGCTCTTCATTAATAGCATGAACCCATTCTGAATTCTCCAATTCTTCATTTACATCATTCGGTTGAACTTTTGAATAAAGAGAAGTATGTGATATAGCATTTTTTGTCCTTCTTGTTTGGACCCTATGATTTTCATCTCCAATAATGTTTTGATCCTCCACTTACTTCATCAACCTAGGATGAGTTGTTTGAACTCCATCCTCATCACTTGACATCTCTGAGTCAGATTCCTATTCTTGAGTAGGATTAACATAGTCTGAAGCATTATCAGAATTGTTAACAAAATCTTCTCTATCCTACTTGCCTTAGACATCAACATATGACTGCTTTTCATTCTCACCATTTTCAACAACTTTTACATCTAAAGAATCAATAATTCTTCCTGTTTCTTTGTTGAGGCATCTATATCCTCTTCCTTCCGGAGCATAGCCATGAAAAATTCTATCATATCTTATTTTCTCAAACTTTCCCAGGTTTCCACCTTTCTTCTTTATAATACATGGACTCCCAAAGACTATCAATTGTTTTAGACATGGAGTTTTTCCATAGAACATTTTATATGGAGGCATATCTAGGTTTGGCCTATAGAAACATCAGTTCTGAATATACACTACAGTACTCATGGAATTCCTCCAATAATAATGAGAAAGACTATGTTCAAGTTACATAGTTCTCCCCATTCCCACTAGACAACAATTCTTTCTTTCATCCACCCCATTTTATTGAGGTGTGTTTGGTGAACTGAACTCATGCCGAATTCCATGTTTCTCAAGATAGCCTTAAAACTCATTATTCTTATAATCACAACCATTATCAGTTATCAACTTCATCACTGAATACTCACATTCCTTATCTGCTTTCCTTCTAAAACTCTTAAATATTGTTAGAGCATCTGACTTATGACTCGTGTACATAACACAAGTAATGCGAGTAAATTCATCAATGAAAGTATTGAACTACTTATCTCCATTTGAATATTTCGTGCTCATTGGTCCTCATATATCTGAGTGTATGAGTTCCAAGGGCCTTTTTTAGTGAATTTCAACTCTATTATGCATAGAATTAGTAATCTTTACTTTCTCAAAAATAGTGCAACACCAATATCTTTTTCGTGATAAATCAGGAATATCCTGAACGCTGTCTTGCTTTGATAACTTTCACATATTTCTCTAACTCATGTTCCCCAGCTTTTTATTCCATAATTTATTTTCATCCACCACACTCATGTAACAGGATTTTTTCACATCACCAACTTGGAATAGATTCCCTCTTGTACGTTGGACTCTTGTTACTATATTTCCATCATTTGCAATTTTCACAACAAATCCATATTTTCTGAATATTACTTTGTTTCCCTCATCACATATTTGTGACACACTTAACAGGTTATGTTTTACCCCATCAAAATATAGTGTTTTCTTGGATTTCATCTTTTAATTTCCAATAATAGCCGATCCAACACCTTTGATCCTTAGAGAATCATCATTTCCCAAAGTCATTGTTCCTTATTTTAAGTATTTCACATTCTTCAGTAGATTTATGTCTCCTGTCAAATGAGAGGAACATCCACTATCAAGAATCCATGGGCGTTCTCCTTTTGTATCTTTTAAAGCAGTTTCGACAATAAGAGATTTTTGTTCTTCCTTTTCCTTCACTTTCTATTGTGCTTCCTCCAATTTCCTAGCCATGTCAATTTGTTCAGGCCAGAAAACCATGCACGTTTTATTTTCAGACTTATCAATCCTTCCCCTTTTTGCATTTAAAAACTCTGGATTTTGAGAATTATTAAGAATATTTTGTTTCTCTGGTAACACACTAAGGCAGCCCTTGGCAAGATTTCCAGGTCAATCACATCTTTTACAAACAGTTTCCAATGATTGGAACCAATTCTCAACTTTCACACCAGTCTTCTCAGATATCTTTTGAAATTTATTTGGAGACTTTCTATTTTGAACGGATTGACTACCCCTCAATCCTTACCTTTAAAAACTTATGGAATAGTTTTAATATTGTTGATTAAACTAGCACATGTTTGTAGTGTCTCTGAATCCACCACAATACCAGTTGTAACCATAGAATGCATATTTTCTTTTGAAACTTCTATACTGAATAGAGTTGTGAACATGATTCTCAATAGCCTTCTTAATAGAACTCAGCTGACCATCAACCTTTCTGTTTTCAATCGTAACTTTCCTTTTCAGCTCAGATTTTTGTTCAAAATTATCAGTTCCAAAAGTAGTAGAAATATTTCTGGACACATGATTTTTATGTTCTATTGAATTTTCAGCATTACTGAATTTGGACACATACATAGCCTTTCCAACTTTGTTCTTATTAGAAGCAGTTCCATATTTCCTCTCAACTTTTGAAGGTAAATTAAATGGACCATTCATTGGTTCATTCTTACAAGAACTTTCACCAACTTCTGACATAGCATGTTTGAATCTGAAATTCATTTCTTTAGCTTTGGATAGTTTCTATTGGAACAGATCAAACTATTCTTCTTTTGCTTTCAGCTTTACTTCAAGAAGATCATTATGATTCATTGCATTCTCATGAGAATTCATCAGATCTTCAATCTATTTTTCCATCTTGATGTTCACCACAGGAAAACATTGTTGATTGTTTAATGTGGAAATTTCATTTGCCGACTTTTTGTTTGTTTTCTCAGGAATTCCGATCTTCCCCAGACATTATTTCAACTCTTCTTTCAGATGATATTCAATTTGAGTTTCTTCTTCTTCAGAAATATTTCTCCAGTAATCTTCATTATTCACTGCTGTAATAAAGGTATTCTCTATAGCTTTCTCAGTAGATGATTTCTCAGATTTAGCTTTACTATATTCTTCTTCATCTCTAGATAAAAAGTTTATTCTTTTTTATTTGATGAATTTTTTATCCTTACCCTTTGAAAAATATTGATCTTTGTGAGTTTGTTTCTTCCATGGCCTTCTAGGCCGTCTCTCATCATCATCACTGTCTACATGATTATTATTTTGAGGATAGTTAATAAAAAAGTGTCTAATAGCTCCATAGTCAAAAAAATTCAAGGGAAGTTTGCCTTTGTATTTCCCTGTACCTCTTTTCACATTTTTAGAAAACAATGATAAAATTTCATCAAATTTTTTTCAAACCTCATCTTCATAATCAGATTCACCCACATCATCTTCAATAAGAGTCTTCTTTGACTTCTCTCTCTTTGAAGTCGTGAATGAAATTTCTCTATCTGATTTTGTTTTGGTCTTCATAGTCTTTTACCTTCTCATTTCATAAATAATGAGAGTTTTATACAAGTCATCCATAGATAATGTCTTTGGGTCTATATCTTATAATGAAGTCACTTTAGCATAAAATTTATTAGGCAGAATTATCAAGATCTTTTCGACAACTATAGAATCCTCCAACAATTCACCAAGACATCTGATTGTGATGACAATGTCATTAGTCATGGTAAAGAAGTCCCCAACAGATTTAGATTATCCCATTTTCAAGTCTTCATACATCAGCATGTAGATTTATAGTTTTTCCTTCTTCAATTTTGAATTTCCTTCCTAGATGTTCTTCAACTTATCCCAGACACTTTTAGTTGTAGCATCACCTTTCACTCTTAGAAATTCACTCTCAGAAAGATATGAGAGTAATTCATTTTTATCTCTTCCATCATTCTTAAGGTTTATCTTATCAACAGGACTAAGAGGAACCATGTTATCAATAGCAGGAAATCCATCCGTTGTAGTTTCATGAACTTCATATCCAAGAGACATAAGATAAGTCATCATTCTGTCATTCCATATGTGATTGTTCTTTCTATAAAAAATCATGATCCCCTTACTATTCACGCAATTTAGATTCTCCATCACAACTTCTCTTCAACCACTTCAGCAAAGAATAAACAAAGGGTACCTGTGGATCTGATACCAATTGAAGTTCCCAGTTAGGATCCAAGTATCACTGAGAGGGGGAGGGGTGAATCAGTGATATATTTTTCTTTTTATGTTTCCCCTTTTTGAAACAACCTTCATCTTTTGTTAAAGAGTTTATTCCATACTGAACACACACAACCACAGGAACACAATATTTAAAAGGTTCACTACACAAAAAGAGTAGCTACATCATTGGTATGGTACGAAAACAATCAAGTACCACACAATCCACTAGAAAAAAAATCCTTTTATGTGGAATACAACGAGTAGGATATACCCTTACACTCGTGTAGCACTTTGAAAATAATCCAATACTATGTGTGCTCTCTTTAATCACAAATAGGGTAACATAATGGATTAGTGCATTATAATGAGCTTATACAAATCAAATCATTCAAATAAATTGTTAACTATCCTACCCAGAAGCTGGCAAGAACCCCTGGAGCAAAACAGTTTGTGCGCCCACTTGGACATGCGCGACCTATACCTGCGTGCCTTATACTTGCGTGCCTCTTCTTCTTCTTTCCTACCCAGAAGCTGGGAGGAACCTGTAGAGAAGAGAATCTTGTATCCCACATTGACATGTGTGACTGAGGCATATGCACCAAGAACATACGCACCTCTTCCTACGCACTGCCCTTCAGACTTGCTACCTTCGTGCTGCCAGCGCGCCAACACCTGCGCGCCTCCAACCTGCACACCCCCAACATGTGCGCCTTATAACAACTCTCAACCTGTGTGCCCAATTCTGTACCTGCACGCCCAGAGCCCAAAGATCATTCTCATGTGTTGCGCCTTAAGAAATGTGGAGGATAGTCGTCTATTTATAGGCATTTTGAGGACTTGCGTGACCTAGACCTACGCGCTGGAACCTGCGCGCCACTTCCGGCATGCCACCACCCACAGGCCACCACCTGTGGGCCACCAACTGCACGCCACAACTTTCGCTCTGCAGCCTATGTCCCACATCCTTTCCTTTTCCATATTTTTTAAAAAAATTCTATTTTTGAAATATGTCTTGCGTGCCTCTACAGAATTTGAGCGCCGCCACTTCCACGCCTTCTTTATTCCTTTGTCTTTTTTTTGGATAGTATGATGTTGAAATGTGTTTTTCCAAAAAAAACTTCTTTACTCTCTTTATCCTTCATACGTCTTGCACCACATGTTCTATAAACATTGTGATGATTGTAAAATAAAAACAAGCAAATCATATTCTGTTTTTTATGTTTTTTACAAAGTGAATTGATTTAGTTTTTTACCACAAAAGACAACACTCTATAACAAATTTTTTTTATTACTTCCTTATCCATCCAACTTGGTCCCAAAAGATTTATTTTCTCAATTATTACCCTTATGAAGAATTTTATCTCACCCTTTATATGGTTTCTTTTCCCCAGGATATAAAGAAAGGTTTTAGGTAATAAAACAAAAGGGGAAGATATTTATGGGTAATGTTGATGATCTTTCACCATGATTAGAAGGTTATGATCCGAGTTTCCAAAGACATAAAACTATTATGATCCTTGAGTGCTGGTTTTTGTTATGTATTAAGTATTCTAAAAAATTAATGTAATGTCCATGTACGTCAAGTTTGAGGTCTCTATAGTTGGTATCAGAGGCGAAGGTTTAGTAAACCTTTGGAAACTAGGATGTGAGAACTTTAGTGAGTTCCCTAGAGATATTTCTAAGTTATGTCTAGGGATGTCCCTAAGGTTATGTATAAGTGTAGGTTATATTCCTAGAATTACGGTAATGATATTAGAATTAAACCTAAGATGTTAGATATTGAAGGTACTCCCCCTTTATTATTTTGTTTTCCATAGCATGATTTTTCCCTCTCACACAATTCTTTTTGTGTTTTAGACAATGGCTGGAACCCGAAGGAACCATGTTGATCAATGCAATCGACAATGCAGTGACTGTCTTCTTGAACAATCCAATTTTATGGGATATGGAGTGAAAAGTATTATTTAAATACTTACACAAGATATGAATCATTCTAGACTTCCAAATGAGTAGTGAAGGGAACAATATTCTATTGAGTCCTTCATGAGGCAATGTCCAACTTATTTTAGTGGGTCCTCTAATCCACTTTTTGTTGAACAATGGATCAGTACCATTGAAAAGAAATTTTCCATACTAGGCTGTTCGGAAAATGAAAAATTCATTCTGGTTATTTACCATTTAGATGGTGAAGCAGACCAATGGTGGACTCTAATTAAGAATATGAGGCCCCGAGATGAAATTGAATCAATGGAATGGGTTGAGTTCAAGAACATGTTTTTAAAAAAGTACTTCCATTTTATTCTTTGAACAAATATGGAAATGGAGTTCCTTAAGAATAAGAAAAAGGATGATGAATATGTTGGTATATACAAAGAGAATTTTACAAGGCTTGTAAAGTATCCATTTGGTTTTATCATCCAAACTGAAAGTAAAGTTGATTGATTCTTCAATGGCATAAAACCAAGTCTTTGAATGGAATTAGCTATAAGAGAATTCAGTAACTATGAAGAAATTGTGCGTTGTTCTATCAAGGTAAAAATAGAAGTTGTTGTTACATATTAATCTCATGGTTTTGACAAAAACAAAAGATGGAGTTCAAGGAGAAATCATAGAACAATGGTGAAAAGAAGATGAATATTTCTTTATGCTGAAAGTGTAAAAATAAGCATGGTGGAGACTGTCTAAAAGGTACTAGAAAATGATTAAAATGTGGAAAATAAGGTCATCGAGCAGCTGAGTACCGAAGTAATGGTAAAAAGGTAGCTAATGATGTGAATAGAGAAAAGACTATAGAAAATTCTTGACCAACACTTCAATGCTTCATGTGAAAGGAAATGGGTCATTATGCTAATCAATGCCCCAATCCAAGGGTTAATGATGATCGACATGAGAAACCTCTTAAATAAAAGAACAAAGGAAATACTATGTGATCACTATTTGTGATGTTGAGTATGAAAATGATGTTGTGGAATGATTAAGTGCTTATGTAATGGGATTTCAAAATTGAATCATTCAATCTCATTTATAGTATAGTGGAATTTTGGAATATCTATGTATTGGTTTTCAATAATTGTATTGAACTGGTAACCATGAAAAGTGATTGAAATATTTTTGGAAAGTAGAATATATTCTCATAATTAAGGGATAAAGAGATAATGAAATTTTTTATAATATTGATGAGCTCATATAAGGACAAGGTGATATTATGGTTTGAGTAAATAGAAATTTTTGGATTTTGGTATGTGGAAAGTGTTGAATTTTGACAGCATTCATATTTTCACAATGATTATATGATAATTCATGTTTCAAGAGAATAAATGATTGATGTGTTCACATTTTTGAAATGTGATCAACAAGATATATCTTATGATATATGGATGATAAATGATGGTATTCACGTGCTTCTTATGTGACCTTTCGAGTAATCATTTTCTTTATACTATGAGATTGGAAAGACGTATATTGGATAAGCCCAAATTTTGGAATGGATTATGTTGGAAATCAGATAGTATTATTTAAAGATAGAACTTGTTTTTCAATATTATTTCTGGAATGTTATAATAGTATAGTTTTAGAAAAAGAACAACCTGCAGAACGGGCGACAACCCATCACGTCAGACAAGGATATGGGAATCGAACACACAACCGATGTGAGACAGTCCTTTATCGCCTACCACTGGACTACAAGAAGACCTTGGTTAGTAGAAACTAGTTTTATTTTATTAAGCAGTATGATAGATGAAGTATAAGTCCATTTTAGGATCCATATATGATTAATCTCAACATAAAAGGACTTATGTATATAACTTTTGTTAACCTTATGTTTGAGACAGATGGAATGACCTATCATTCTATCGCATTATATGCTAACAATTCACGGAAGAAAAAGTCAACTTCATTTCTTTAAGAGATGAAGTGGAAATTGATCAAGGCAAAAACAACAGTGAGATTATACCAAAATCAAGTTAGTTTTTCTTCTAATTAAAAATTTTCAACTTTAGAGAAATGATATTGAAAACCAAAAATGTTTTCCTAGTACTCTTTTATCTGATGAATCAGATTGTACCTTAGATAATCAAAAATTTATGGTTTTGTGACTGTTGTCTTTCTCATAGCCATGTTCTCTACCACTCTCCATCAGAATATGATGGTTAGATTTCTCTTCCATTCCATATTTTCACCTATGTTCTCCTATATGGGAACCCAATGATGAGTTAATTTGGGTAACAGTTATGTTTCATACTTCACTTTCTCAAATTATGTTTTTGTGTTAATTTTTATGATTTCGGTTTCTAAGAAAGAAACTTTCAAGTAGTAAATCATTTATAATATCGACAAATTTCGAGGGAGAAATTCATTTTAAGGGGGGTAGAATGTTACAACACAAGATTTTATGAGAAATATTATTTCTAATTTCATTGATGTCTTGTGTTGTATGCTACACCAAAATTATCTTGTGCTATATGCAACACTGTATTAGGTTGCAGTATACGCAACACTATTCTTGGCTTGTGTTACACACAATTTCAAGTTCATTTTGTATAAATAATTCAACGCAACATTAAGTATAGATTTTGTTTAATGTATAAATTAAATATGTTTTGAATATGTTATATGCAACAATAAAGGGATCTTGCACTACACGCATCTTTGACTTGGCTTTCATTAAATGCAATCATGACCTTCCTCGATAGCGTGTGTTTTACGTAATACCGGGTTTCACTAAACAACAACATATAGTTATGGTTTTATTATGAACTAGACATTATGAATAGAATTAACAACATTTTGAATTTTATAAAATTATAATTCATCTTACACAATTTCTAGATTAAGGTTTGAGAACATAATAAATTTTTCGAGTAAAATAAATATTTAAAAAAAAAATGCAGTTTTGTTGCCTTTTGATGGAACACCCACTTTAAATCTAGTTTTTAAATGTTTATAATTTCAATTTGACAAAATAAAGTTATTCTTTGAATCAAGATTAAAAATTTACTTTTGATAAATTTTTCATATTGTTCTGATAACATTCATATTTTAATGAATATTAAAAACACACTATATTTTAGTTAAAAAACATTTTTCGTCACAAATATGTATATGGTTAAATTAATACATTTATTGGTTTTAATGTATGAATATAATATTTTTTACCATTTAATATAATTTATTTCATTACCATTAATTTTACATTGAATTCATAGGTAAAAACATTTCAATCTTTGGCAATGTTTTAGCTTTTAAAACCTGTTTTCTTAACAATGGGATTATTTTTAAATTAATTCCTGCAACTTATGTGTTTTTAATTTTGAAAAATGGATTCCTTATTTGAATTCAGTGGGTCCAAATTATGTTAATATGTTACTTTTATTTTTTTGATATTATGAATAGTAACTACGGTAATTTTTGTTTACTACAGTTAAAAAAATCTGCTAATTAAGGGTAAAAATAAGATTATACAATTACCCTAACACCTTCCAAAATTCTATTGGATGACTAAAAGTTGACCCATATCAAAAGGTCGGAATAGATTCATTTTATTAACTTTTGACCATGAAAATAGTTTAATTATTATTAAAACCAAATAAAGTGACAACATGTCACTCCCATAAATCTTATAGGTATAATAATTTTAGTTTATTGATAAACTTCATGAAACGTCAAAAACGAATAGTTTCCAGAAAGATAATATAATTTTTTTACATCATGTGAATATTTTTAGAAATTTTAGGGATTAAATATTTGTCATTAATGGTGACACAATAGTGTTGATGAAATTATTTTCTTGATTGAAATATCATATAAATGGTTTTAATAATATTAAAATAAATATTACATGAACTATTTAATGATCTCCACTAATTTTATAGATAAATATTACATTCTTTGAGTCTATTAAATATTTTAGTTCGAACATATCTTTTATGTGTATTTTATTTAAATTCAAATAAATGAATAGTGTCAAAATTGACATTATTTTTATTTTATAAATATCACATAATATAAAACTGTTTAAAAATAACAAAAATATTTAAAAAAATTAAATTAAAATTTATATGGTCGAAAATGTCATAATGTATCCAATTATGGAAAATTTAAAACACATAAGTAACTATTTATAAAAATTTAAAATTTATAATCTTATTACCACAAATAAGAATAAATAAATTAAATAAGGATAAATCAAGTTGATTTGGTTGAAAATAAATTTACAAAATTTGTAAATTTTATTGGTTTGTTGATGTTACAACCCTATCCCATCTATTATTCAAATATGAGTCATTTTTTGAGGTTTTTCAGTGGGGTTTGTTTTATTATAAATTAATATTTTTGAGGTTTTCAAAGGTGCCCCTCTCCTCCCTTATAAAAGGGAACTTCCTCCCTCTCCACTTCACAACACATTGAGAGTTAAAGCGTGGACAAAACCTAAAAATTTCTCTTCTCCACTTCACTAGCATCATTTTGGATGTTTTGGTCTTCTCAATAGGCCAACTCTAGTCCCTTAAGAGGAATCCTAAAAGGGGTGTGTCGAAGAAGAGTTAATCTCTTCTACCGATTCATTCAAGTTTCTTTCTTCTTCGACTTCATATTATTTATTAGTTTCATTATAATTTAATAACATAAATATCACTAATATACTGATATGTTATTATAAATATGAAAGAACCCCATTTCACATTCTATCCATCCTACGGGAAACGAAATCACTGTGCGTGCGTACGTACGGAATACCGTCTCGACGTCGTGGTGTAATATGTTTTTCCACCACCACCTTACTTGGATGGGTATAATGGTGTAATTAATAACTATTTATGGTTATTATAACATCATAATGATTTTGAGATATTTTATCATATACTCCAATTCCATTCAATAATTATAGGAACGATATCATCACTCGTGCGTACGTACGGATTACCGTCTCCACAATGCGACGAGATTAAATCTCCATGTTAACCATTAAAGAATGCATATAATGTATATATAATGAATAATAATGGTATATATAACATAATAATTCTACTGTATTTATTTATATGTTACTTATTTACTTCTATTCAAGTAAATATGGAAAGGAAAACATCGTTCATGTGTACGTACGACCTACCGTCTACAAGAACGGTGTTGTTCATTTAATTTATCTATCTATTATATATATATATATATATACTGAATATATATGATATATAAATCATGTTTTAAATTCTGTAAGTTAGTAAATCATGATGTAAATAATAATAATATCAATAATAACAAGTCCAAACACGTACGATAAATGAAATGATTTTACAAAAACGCTTATTTAACATGAAATTTACAAAAGAACAGGTAATATAAAGTCACAAGTGAACCATATATGATATCATAACAATTAATATGATTCTATAATAATTCAATGACATTATTTAAATCATTATACAGGAGGTTCAGATACATACTAAGCATATCAGACATAAGGTAAGTGATAACTTTTCCTATAAGGCCCCAGCCTTAAACCTTACTTAATCTTGAGTTATTACAAGATTACACATTGAGGATCTTTTGAGGATTAGAGTTTTAGATAATTAGATAATGAAACTTGCATTACATTCCACATTTAAACAAAGTGGTTACATAAAAGACAGTATTCATTCTTCCCATCAACGGAAACATATTTAAAATAAAACATGGATTCTTTCTTGACACATCCTTGACACTATCATCACATCATGTACCCTTCCCTTGACCTGTGAAAAGCATTTCAAAAACTTGGGATGAGCATAAAAATCTCAGTAAGGGTTATAAAAATATGGAAAGGAAACATGAGTTCATATATACATAAGAATTAAATCATACTTTACCCATAAAACATAGGTACTTTAACATACCTCATCAAACCATGAATAAATCATAGAAAACATAAGACATAAAGGTAACTTGAGGCATTCATAACATTCTTACGTAGGGAGTAACCCTCTTGGTTACATTTGGAGTACCCATCACAGTATATTCCCTAAATCTCTTCGGAGAAACCTTAACGTTTCACTCCTTCGTGTTACCCAATGCATTGGAGAGCTATATCGGGCTCACATACCCTTAGTTTATCACGGAACCACCCGTTTTCATAATAATGCCCAAGAACCATAACATAAACGTATCACATAAAACATGCATAAAGAAAAACATAACCTATCTACATTTCAATCACAATATATCATTTTAGTATATTGAAATAATGAATCCGTTCAAAAAGAAACCATTTCCAAAACCATTGAAAACATTTAATAATGTGATTTTTGAATCAAAGTGTCCCATACCACCATGAAGATTTTAACATTTTAAACCATTAATATCCATATAAATAAATCCTTAAAACCATTTTGAAAACATGGATATTAATAAGAACAAATCATTAAAACATTTAAAGTGATGTTTTGGTTAAAGGGCTTTTACCAAATTTAGAGACTCTTGAATACAATAATTGAGGAATAACATTTAATCAGAACTTTATAATATCATGAGAATAAATGGATTCATGATATAATATTCCAAAGGAATGTATATACACCATATAAGAGTGAATTGGTGCATAACAACAATGAAGTCTCAATAGAAATGTCAAATGTGATGAAATCCCTTATAAAGAAGGTATCCTTAAATTAAGGACAAATCAATCTCAAAAATATGTGTGAAAAATATAATTACACCGAATATAAGTGGATATTAAGTGTAAAACAATAATAGGTCTTTCACACATATTCAATGGATGACATATTCAATGACTACATGTGGAACCCAATGAAATCGAAATTGGGTTAAAAAGTTCCCTTGACAGCCTAACGGCATCACATCAAAATGAGTTGATGAGAGATAAAAAGTGTATATTATCACTTAGACATAAAATTTACATCAATAAGGATATATGAGAACATATCCCAACATAACAATATGTAAATTAAAAGACCCAACAAAAGAAGTCTTTTAAAAAAGAGGAGGGTGAAAGGTTCCCTTACCGACTTGGGTATCTTTCAAAACATACACCCCATGAAAGAAGGACAATAGATCATTGATGTAAAAACACATAAAAGATATTATATTACACAAAGAGTAGAATAATGGTCATTAAATACACCACTCAATGGAATTTGTGGCAAATGTAGCATAAATCTCACGGGAATAAAAGTGAGATGAAAAATCCCTTACGAAAACTCGGCAGCCTAACGACGCCACATAAAACTTCCGAATATGGATTGATGAGATAAAATAGGGTATATCATCACATTAAAATAAATATACAGAAAGAGGAATATAAAATAACATCCCCCAACATTACAAAGAGGATCCTAAAAGAAGTGACATAAAGGAGAGTACTTAAAAAGAAAGAGAGAGGTTAGATCTCTTACGAATGTTCGGCAGCCTAACGGCGCCACTCAAAACTTCCAAAATGGATTGATGAGAGAGAATATGGTCTCTCATCACATGAACATAAAAATTAATGTAAGTGTAATATAAAAGATCATCCCAATAACAATAAAGATGAGCTTTAAAAGGAATGACATAAAAGTGTGTACTTAAAAAGAAAGAGTGGAGTATGATCCCTTACCTCGGGTCTGACTTGACTCGATCGTTCTTTAACGTCCTGAATAATAAACTTGAGTTAATTTATACTTACTTAAGAACCTTTTTCAAGTTAATTATTCTTTTTATATAACTTATTACCATGTCATAAACATTATGTAATCATTTAAGTTAATAATATTTGTTTTGCCGATATTTGGTTCTTAAGTCGAAAGTGGACTTCTTACAATTACATGTTGTTCATGTGGCCAAATGTTCTTTATATCCAGAATGAGATTACTGATTTGGATATCATATATATAATATATATCCAGCATATAAATGTATTTATAATATTACATAATCATTTATAGGTTAGAAATGAAATGCACCGTTCATGGAGACGGTAAGCCGTACGTACGCATGAACGCTACTTTCATTTCTTTGTCATATTAATGGAATTAAAACTAAATGAGAGTTATGAATATTTTAATTACAGAATAATATTCATCATTTAGATGTATCATTCATCATATATATCCATTATATACATGTACTTATAATAGTACATTACATTTGGGGATAAGAAATGAAATGCACCGTTCATGGAGACGGTAAGCCGTACGTATGCATGAATGCTACTTTCATTTCTATCTCATACTTTAATGGAAATAAATAATAATTATATTGAGGTATAAAATAATTACAGTATAACATAATATATAATAACATTTAATCCATCCTTTATACGTCCCACGTATGGCATTAACGAATCACATCACTTTGAGGGGGCGGTAGTCCGCACTTCCTAAAATGAAGATATCGCGTATACCCATAATGGAAGCCATAAAGGTAATACACAAATGAAAAATACATAAGAATAAGTAAAACATACACATAATATATATCATATATAAAAATACTGACATCATAATGGCCACATTTGAAGGTGTTAAATGAGTATTGAACAATCATCGTTTCGGGAGGCAGAATTTCACCATCCACGGAAACCGTATGTTCTTTAACCATTTGATGTAGTTGTGTGAGGGTGTAGCTCAAATAAATATTATAACAACATCCTAGTATATTGAAGATATTGTTTTTGTTACAAAAGAAGTAAATAAAAAGATTTTAGGGGGGTTGGAGAAGCAAAATAAAACAAATGAACATGAGAGAATGAATTACCTTTAAAAGTGTAACTCCTTTTGATTTGAGCCTAAAGGCTTCCTTTGAAAGGATTCTGCCCAATGGGAATCCACTATGATGAGTATAGGTATTTGGAGATAGTAAATGGGCAGGAGTTGTCCGAGCCAAAGGCTTGAGGAGTGTGTGTGAAATGAGGTAGAGGTGGGGGCCTTTTATAAGAGGAGAGGAGGGGCACTTTTGGAAAGTAAAGAAATATTACTTTATTTGAAAATGAGATCTGGATTTAAAGGGTCCCACATTGATATAATTCTAGGATAAGGTGATAAGTCTTCTAAATCCACTAATCCAATTAGTTTTGGCCATGTGTAGGTTGTAGATTTTACATTATCTTTCCATTTTATTTAAATCGTTAAATAATGAGGTCATCGCTTCATCATCATGATGTCATAAATAATTTAATTTATTTAAAGTCTAAAAATTAAAAAAAAATACTATGATGTATTAAATCTTTTAATCTTTCTAATTAATATTTATAGTCAAAATTTGTACTTGTGTAACCCCACTTAAAAACTGTTTTAGTAAAACAACTCATGTTTGTGTCAATTTAATTTTAACATTAAATAAATATATATTAATGTCATTTTCCAAACAATGTGGCTCCATGGGGTCCCCAAGTAGACCCATGGGTTGTCTTGGTCGGCCATGACTCATCCAATATGAGTAGGACAAGTTTCATGGTGTTTTCATATTTTTATAATATCATTTTTATCTTAAATTACACTAATTACCTCTAATCGCGATTAAAAACTTAATAAGTTACTATTCATCAAAAAAATATTTTTATCTCACTGAACCACATTTTACTTCTCAATGATAACCATGTATGTTGGATTTTTGAAATTCAAAACACAAAGATGACAAAATTTCATTTAAACGGAAAAATCAGTTTTTATAAGTACCACTTAGTGGTGTCACTATTCATCAAAAATTGATGTTTTTCAGAAAAATCCCAAAAATTCACCCTAAGCTATATTTGATATTCCTAATTCAAAAATGAAGTCTATTTTACAAAATTAAAAACATATAAGTCACATTAATTAATTTAATAGTTGATTCCCGCTGTAAGAGCAAATAGCTTGTTTTTATGAAACAATAAGTATCAAAAGATTGACACTGGTTTAAGTCTGTTTTCAAAGTGAAATTAATTCCAACAACCAATATTGGATTTAATGGTAAAAATATATTCTAATCTCACTTTAAAACCAATTCAAAAGATAATCTAATCATATAAATAAATTAGATTAAAAAGAGGTTTTGAATTAAAATACAACATTTTACACTATTCATTAAAAAAATGAACTTTATCGGAAAGATACCAAAAATTTACACAAAGTAAATTTTGATGTCTCGATTCTTAATAATAGTTTTATTTGGTCCAAAAGAATTTTTAAGAGAGAACAAAACTATATTTAATGATGGTTCAACATCAAAAGGTGATAAGTGAACCTTTAGTGAAAACTAGGGCATATACGCCTAAAATTGAATTCTTTCCGTATTTTAAGCCTATATCCTTTATTGGATAATTGTAAAAACATTTAAAAACATATATAATCATATTTTAGTTATTTCTATCCATTCCCGTCAATACAACGACTACATGTTAACTACCATTTAAAATAATATTATTTTATTATTAGAGTGCAACGTAAGATTCCCAAGAAACTCGTTGTTGCGTGTTGGGTACACCATCGAGCATAGTGTCCCCTTTAAAGTCATATTAATATTTTATTCAAAAATTTGGATAAATAAGAAAATGTCATATTCTTTATTTACCTGGGGTGTTACATCCTTCCCCCCTTTTGGTAATTGCGTCCTCGCAATTTTTAAAATTGAGCTTTGAAACGTCCTTGAAAGTCCCACATCGGAACAAGAGTCGGTAAAACAATAACTTTAAAATAAAGAAAGATAAGTACAAAGGTCACCCGAGTTAACCCATAATAGGATTCTGTGTAGGAAAACATGGACATTGAAGAAAAAGGAAAGGGTCATGTTCTGATGGAGAGTGATAGAAAACATGTTTAGGAGAAAGTTAACCATGAGAAAATCACAAACTTGTGATGGGTTAAACGGTATTTGATTCCCCAGTAGGAAGAGTTAATAGACAACATTTTTGTTTTAAGCTACTTTTTATTGAGAAATTTATTCATAAGGAATCATAATCACTTATCATGTTGACTTTCAACTTTTACCAGATTCCTTAATCAAACTCATGTTTTTTTCCAAAAGACGGGTATTTAGGGAGACTTGTTCGCATTAAGAGTACTATAAGAAACTTATAGAGAATCACCTAATCCACAAAAGAGAACTATATACTTCCCATATCTTTAGACCTTAACCATAACCAAAACCAAAAAAGTCAGTACAAGGTCATATAATCCAGAAAAGGATAACCCTTTATAAAAAGAAAATCTATTCTTAATCTCCAAAATTTGTCAAACAAAACCCAAAGTTCAACAAGGATCATTCGATAAACAATTTGTCCATAAAATACTTCATAGTAAACCAACCTAAGATTTAAACCAAAATATTTGAAGGATTTAGTCACATATTCTTCCAAGTTAAATCGTAACATTTATCTCCAAACAACATCAGTCGCTCCTAAATCCTCGCGTTGAAAAGTAATTATCCTAATCACATATCCTCCATGATAGGTTAATCATTTTCATAAATCACCCAAAATAAACTTACTCTTAATTCAAAAATTCATATAACTAAAAAGAATCAGTCAAACTAACTAGGGACTTCATGTAGTCCAATGGTAGGTGATAAATACCAGTCGCACTTTGGTTGTGGGTTCGATTCTCGCAGCATTGTCCGACGCGATGGGTTGTCACACAATCTGCATGTTGTCCTTTTTCCAAAACTATATAATTCTTAAAACATTCCCCAAAATGAGATAAAATCTTCAAAAAAATCATAACATATTTTAACCTCAAGTTTATCTCATTCCTTTCATTTTCCATCATATCATAGAGTAACCCATAATTACCTAATAAGTAAGGATCATATAAACCCTAATGGTTACCTTTTTAATTATTACCTGAACTTCCACATCGATTGGTCATCTTGTACATGATTCATTAAATATCATTCCAAGGTTCAAGTGGTTGATCATGACTCCTTGATAGTTGGTTTAGAACAACCATGAGTTTTCTCATTGAATCCCCCATTTTATCTAGTATCTTAATCATAGAACCACCACAGTTTCCTTCAAACCTGTTGTCTCTTTAGTGCCTGCTAGATCCATCCATTCACTAAAAACAGAAATGTCAGTGTGAGTATATCAACAAAACCAACATGTACTAATGAGGAAGGTAAACACTAAGATACACTTACCCATTCACTTTATCTAAAACTAGGACTCTTTATGAAATCCTAACCATTATGGTAATGTCACTTATGCTTAAAGAATACCCTAACCTCTAAAGTTATCTAAACCGACCTTTGATACCAACTATAAGGCCCCAGTCTTAATCCTTACTTAATCTTGAGTTATTACAAGATTACACATTGAGGATCTTTTCAGGTTTAGAGTTTTAGAGAATTAGATCATGAAACTTGCATTACATTCCACATTTAAACAAAGTGGTTACATAAAAGACAGTATTCATTCTTCCCATCAACGGAAACGTATTTAAAATAAAACATGGATTCTTTCTTGACACATCCTTGACACTATAATCACATCATGTACCCTTCCCTTGACCTGTGAAAAACATTTCAAAAACTTGGGATGAGCATAAAAAGCTCAGTAAGGGTTATAAAAATATGGAAAGGAAACATGAGTTCATATATACAAAAGAATGAAATCATACTTTACCCATAAAACATAGGTACTTTAACATACCACATCAAACCATGAAGAATCATAGAAAACATAAGACATAAAGGTAACTTGAGGCATTCATAACATTCTTACGTAGGGAGTAACCCTCTTGGTTACGTTTGGAATACCCATCATAGTATATTCGCTAAATCTCTTTGGAGAAACCTTAACATTTCACTCCATCACGTTACCCAATGCATTGGAGAGCTATATCGGGATCACCCACCCTTAGTTTATCACGGAACCACCCGTTTTCATAATAATGCCCAAGAAACATAACATAAACGTATCACATAAAACATGCATAAAGGAAACATAACGTATCTAAATTTCAATCACAATATATCATTTTAGTATATTGAAATAATGAATCCGTTCAAAATGAAACCATTTCCAAAACCATTTAAAACATTTAATAATGAGATTTTTGAATCAAAGTGTCCCATACCACCTTGAAGATTTTAACATTTTAAACCATTAATATCCATATAAATAAATCCTTAAAACCATTTTGAAAACATGGATATTAATAAGAACAAATCATTAAAACATTTAAAGCGATATTTTTGTTAAAGGGTTTTTACCAAAATTAGAGACTCTTGAATACAATAATTGAGGAATAACATTTAATCAGAACATTATAATATCATGAGAATAAATGGATTCATGATATAATATTCCAAAGGACAGTATATACACCATATAAGACTGAATTGGTGCATAACAACAATGAAGTCTCAATAGAAATGTCAAATGTGATGAAATCCCTTATAAAGAAGGTATCCTTAAATTAAGGACAAATAAATC
Organism: Viscum album; assembly: GCA_963277665.1. Lineage (NCBI taxonomy): Eukaryota > Viridiplantae > Streptophyta > Magnoliopsida > Santalales > Viscaceae > Viscum > Viscum album. Next base: position 1,033,307,151 of record OY728156.1, read on the forward strand.
TCAAAAATATGTGTGAAAAATATAATTACACCCAATATAAGTGGATATTATGTGTAAAAAAATAATAGGTCATTCACACATATTCAATGGATGACATATTCAATGACTACATGTTCAACCCAAAGAAATCGAAATTGGGTTAAAAAGTTCCCTTGACAGCCTAACGGCATCACATCAAAATGTGTTGATGAGAGATAAAAAGTGTATCTCATCACTTAGACATAAAATTTACATCAATAAGGATATATTAGAACATATCCCAACATAACAATATGTAAATTAAAAGTCCCAACAAAAGAAGTCTTTTAAAAAAGGGGAGGGTGAAAGGTTCCCTTACCGACTTGGGTATCTTTCAAAACATACACCCCAAGAAAGAAGGACAATAGATCATTGATGTAAATACTCATAAACGATATTATATTACACAAAGAGTAGAATAATGGGAAGTACATACACCACTAAATGGAATTTGTGGAAAATGAAGCATAAATCTCACGGGAATAAAAGTGAGATGAAAAATCCCTTACGAAAACTCGGCAGCCTAACGGCGCCACATAAAACTTCCGAATATGGATTGATGAGATAAAATAGGGTATCTCATGACATTTAAATAAAATGTACAGCAAGAGGAATATAAAATAACATCCCCCAACATTATAAATAGGAGCTTAAAAGAAGTGAAATAAAGGAGAGTACTTTAAAAGAAAGAGAGAGGTTAGATCTCTTACGAAAGTTCGGCAGCCTAATGGCGCCACTCAAAACTTCCAAAATGGATTGATGAGAGACAATAGGGTCTCTCATCACATGAACATAAAAATTACAGTATGTTTAATATAAAAGATCATCCCAATAACAAGAACGATGAGCTTTAAAAGGAATGACATAAAAGTGTGTACTTAAAAAGAAAGAGAGGAGTAGGATCCCTTACCTTGGGTCTGACTTGACTCGATCGTTCTTTAACGTCCTGAATAATAAACTTGAGTTAATTTATACTTACTTAATAACAATTTTCATGTTAATTATTCCTTTTATATCACTTATTAATATGTCATAAACATTATGTAATCATTTAAGTTAATAATATTTGTTTTGCCGATATTTGGTTCTTAAGTCGAAAGTGGACTTCTTACAATTACATGTTGTTCGTGTGGCCAAATGTGCATTATATCCAGAATGACATTCCTGATTTGGATATCATATATATCATATATATCCAGAATATAAATGTATTTATAATATTAAATAATCATTTATAGGTAAGAAATGAAATGCACCATTCATGGAGACGGTAAGCCGTACGTACGCATGAACGCTACTTTCATTTCTTTGTCATATTAATGGAATTAAAACTAAATGAGAGTTATGTATATTTTAATTACAGAATTATATTCATCATTTATATTTATCATTCATCATATATATCCATTATATACATGTACTTATAATAGTACATTACATTTGGGGATAAGAAATGAAATACACCGTTCATGGAGACGGTAAGCCGTACGTATGCATGAACGCTACTTTCATTTCTATCTCATACATTGATGGAAAGAAATAATAATGATATAGAGTTATATAATAATTCCAGTATAACATCATATATAATAACATTAAATCCATCCTTTATACGTCCCACGTATGGCATTAACGAATCACATCACTTTGAGGGGGCGGTAGTCCGCACTTCCTAAAATGAAGATATTGCGTATACCCATAATGGAAGCCATAAAGGTAAGACACAAATGAAAAATACAGAAGAATAAGTAAAACATAAACATATTATATATCATATATAAAAATAGTTACATCATAATATCCACCTTTGAAGGTGTTAAATGAGTATTGAACAATCATCGTTTCGGGAGGCAGAATTTCAGCATCCACGGAAACTGTATGTTCTTTACCCATTTGATGTAGTTGTGTGAGAGTGTAGCTCAGATAAATATTATAACAACATCCTAGTATATTTAAGATACTCTTGTTGTTACAAAAGAAGTAAATAAAAAGAGTTTAGGGGGGTTGGAGAAGCAAAATAAAACAAATGAACATGAGAGAATGAATTACCTTTAAAAGTGTAACTCCTTTTGATTTGAGCCTAAAGGCTTCCATTGAAACGATTATGCCCAAAGGGAATCCTCTAGGATGAGGAGAGGGATTTGGAGAGAGTAAATGGGAAGGTGTTGGCCAAGCCAAAGGCTTGAGGAGTGTGTGTGAAATGAGGTAGAGGTGGGGGCCTTTTATAAGAGGACAGGAGGGGCACTTTTGGAAAGTAAAGAAATATTACTTTATTTGAAAATGATATCCGGATTTAAAGGGTCCCAAATTGATATAATTCGAGGATAAGGTGACAATTCTTAGAAATCCACTCATCTAATTAGTTTTGGCCAAGTGTAGGTTGTAGATTTTACATTATCCTTCCATTTTATTTAAATAGTTAAATAATGAGGTCATCGTTGCATCATCATGATGTCATAAATAATTTAATTTATTTAAAGTCTAAAAATTATAAAAAAAATACTATGTTGTAGGAAATATTTTTATCTTTCTAATTAATATTTATAGTCAAAATTTGGACTTGTTTAACCCCACTTAAAAACTGTTTTAGTAAAACAACTCATGTTTGTGTCAATTTAATTTTAACATTAAATAAATATATATTAATGTTATTTTCCAACCAAAGTGGCTCCATGGGGTCCCCAAGTTCGCCCATGGGTTTTCTGGGTCGGCCATGACTCATACAATATGATTAGGACAAGTGTAATGGTGTTTTCATTTTTTTATAATATCATTTTTACCTTAAATTACACTAATTACCTCTAATCGCGATTAAAAACTTAATAAGTTACTATTCACCAAAAAAATATTTTTAACTCATTGAACCACATTTTACTTCTTATTGACAACCATGTATGTTGGATTTTTTAAATTCAAAACACAAAGATGGAAAAATTTCATTTAAACGGAAAAATCAGTTTTTATAAGTACCATTTAGTGGTGTCACTATTCATCAAAAATTGATGTTTTTCAGAAAAATCCCAAAAATTCACCCTAAGCAATATTTGATATTCAGAATTCAAAAATGAAGTCTATTTTACAAAATTCAAAACATATAAGTCACATTAATTAATTTAATAATTAATTCCCACTGTCAGAGCAAATAACGTGTTTTTATGAAACAATAAGTATAAAAAGATTGACACTGGTTTAAGTCTGTTTTCAAAGTGAAATTAATTCCAACGACCACTATTGGATTTAATGTTAAAAATATATTCTAATTTCACTTTAAAACAAATTCAAAATATAATCTAATAATATAAATAAATTAGATTAAAAAGAGGTTTTGAATTAAAATACAACATTTTACACTATTCATTAAAAAAATGAACTTTATCGGAAAGATACCAAAAATTTACACAAAGTAAATTTTGATGTCCTGATTCTTAATAAGAGTTTTATTTGGTCCAAAAGAATGTTTAAGAGTGAACAAAACTATATTTAATGATGGTTCAACATCAAAAGGTGATAAGTGAACCTTTAGTGAAAACTAGGGCATATACGCCTAAAATTGAATTCTTTCCGTATTCTAAGCCTCTATACTTTATTGGATAAATGTAAAAACATTTAAAAACATATATAATCATATTTTAGTTATTTCTATCCATTCCAGTCAATACAATGGCTACATGTTAACTACCATTTAAAATAATAATATTTTATTATTAGAGTGCAACGTAAGATTCCCAAGAAACTCGTTGTTGCGTGTTGGGTACACCATCGAGCATATCGTCCCCTTTAAAGTCATATTAATATTTTATTCACAAATTTGGATAAATAAGAAAATGTCATATTCTTTATTTACCTGGGGTGTTACATTTCCAATCTCATTTTATCTGAGATTATTTATTCGTAAGTATTTACCATGGTTATATTTATCATACTTGTCCTTATTTTCTAAAAATGATTCCATGTATGTTTAATGTCCATTTTCCCCATTTTTTGACTTTTACTACAAGGTATGTAAGGAATCTTTCTTCTGTTTACCATACAAGGTACTTTTTGACTTTTCCAGCAAAAGTACGAGAAGAATGTTTTTTAACTTGTACGGCGTGAACTGCTTTTTTTGGTTTCATAACGCCTAATTTTAATAAAGCTTATTTTACAAGATTTCATTATTATTTTCTTCAAAAGTCCATTTCTTTTAATATTACATGGCTTTTTGTGAAAATAAAATGATTTTGAAAAGAAAGGATATTTTCCTCAAGAATTCATTTCAAGTGTTCTGTCAAAACTATTTTCCATCTATGATGACATTATTTGGTATGATTATGATTCAAGTATAATGTATCTATTATTCACATGGTTTGTTTCTTCTTATTATGAAATTATATCCATTTTATTTATATGGATTATGTTAAGATGGGGTGATGTTTATGAAACCCATTTTATTCTTTGGGTTATGATGAATGATTTATGTTTATTTTGTGGCACAAGTAAGAATGATTTCATTATGAGATCAGTGGGACCTATATCTCCCTCCAATGCATTGGGTAATGATTTATATCTCATGAGATAGAAATGGTTTGAACGAAATGTTATTCTGGTTTAGTGATACAGGACTGGAACGAGGAGTGAACTCGATTCAGTAAGGGAATTTGTCCACTAAGATGGTCTAGGCAGCAATACCTTGGCTACTATGGAAATCATATCAAGTTCTTAATGGTTTTCCACAATTACATGTTTTATTACCATGCCATTTTTCATGATGGATGTTCCATTATGATCTATGCCTTATGTACTGCCATGTTTTAGGTCATTGCTCGCGATTTTTATGTTTAAACATTATTGTCATTTTTTTAAGATAAAATCTATAGGGTTTGTTTTATTTTTTCCATGCTTACCCTTACTAAGAGTTTGAGCTCACCGTTTATATTTTTTCTTTTCCCCTTGAAATAAAGATAGGTTTTAGGTATGAAAACAAAAGGGGATGATCTTTATGGGAGATGTTTAAGATCATTCACCATGATTAGAGGATTATGTTCTGAGTTTTCAAAGACACTAAACTATTACGATCCTTGAGTGTTGGTTTTTGTTATGTATTAAGTATTCCACAAATGTAATGTAATGTCCATGGATATCATATTTGGGGTCTCTACATGTCACATCAAGGGAATTATGTGGTTTTTATTTTCATTGACATACTCATAAAGGTTTCATGTTTTTATAGATTAAGGAATATTTCAGTGTCGATTATTTGTGATGGTTTTACATCCGAGAGATTGTTTGTTTTCATGAGTTTTGGAACTATATAATTTCATATAGGGATTACCGTTTTACTTATTTGGTATGGTAGGGCTAGAGAGGGATTTTGGTACACATGTACTTCTTAGTACATCTTACCACCCCAACAAAATGTATAGTCTAAGCACACGATATAGGTTTTGGTGTACATTCTCTGAGCAGGTGTCCATGATTTTGGGGGCCTTGCGAGAGGCATATACACCTAGTGGAGTTTGTCTACAATAATTGTTTTCAATAAATTATTCAGATGTAACCTTATGAGTCACTGTACGGTAGGCAATTCTAATCACCCATATGTTGGGTGGAGGTAGGAGAGGAAGAAATATTGGGTCCCCATCATGTCTAGGAGACCACTGAGTCAGTGGAGTTGATTCAGAAGAGGATAGATACATCAAAGTCTCTATAAATATTTTTCTGATCGACAAATATGACCTCTGGTGTTTGTGGTTTGATATCATGGTTCCTTACATATCACACTGAGGTTGGGAATCATGAGGATTAGGAAGTAGGGGAAGCTTTCAACAAGATACATCATGTCGTTTGAGTTTTTGGAGAGAGTCAGTCCATTTTCCCATCAATTTTAGTTACCTCATAGATACTAGGATATGCCTGATTTATTCCATGTTTCTTAGCTAAAGCATTACTTTTCATACCCATATCTTGTTTTCCAATTCAGGGTGGCTGAGTTGTAAGTGGATGCATCCTTCAATGAGCACCATATTCTAATTTTAGATCACACTATGAAGGTTATCTATGGACAATAGATTCCAATAGTATGGGTGTTATGGCACCACATGTGAGTATAGTATGACACATTAGAGAGGGAGGTCGTTTTACGATCAGAATGAATAGAGTAGTTTGTTGCTTCTTATTCACCACCATTGGAAGGGAAATTCAGGGATGAATTGCTTTAAGGGGGGAGATTGTAAGAAACTGGATTTTCATTTTAGGTTGTTTTTTAGGAAAAAGAATGATTTGTAAATTTACTATGTACACATAGTGTACACTTGAGTACACGCAATGAATTCGGTTTCAGAAGGTTGTTGTGTATTAGCCATGTAACAACTAGTACCGAGTAGTATAATGTCTAGTACATGATCATGTGGGTGACCTGGAAGACCACCTAAATCGGGGTCTGGTTGAGGCTTTTAAAAGACATGTACATTAAATTTACACACCGTGTACTTTTATTTTTATTTTATTAATCAGACTGGTGATGCGTCTAATATCTAGAAGCATCTTCCTCTTCATTTGTCAAATATATGAGAGAGAAATAGTACGTAAAATTGTTGATCTCCTCTCATTATTTCATCTGTGCTCCAATTGAGACACCTCCTGCTGCGTTGGATTTCCACCGGTGAGTTCCCTCTTTCCCTATATCCCCCCTTATTCTTTTCTCCTCTCTCTTGTTTTATCCATGGTTGAACACTTTTGAACTTTTTGTAAATCAGTGATGTTCTAGGATGATTCCTGGGCCAATAAGAAAGTGTGTTCCTTGTACAAAGTCAAGGAAGGTTGTTTGTTCCTTTTCTATCGTATTAAAAATATATAAGCTTAATGTTTCAAATACCCATGTTTGGGGTGTTACGGTTTTAAGAATTTGACCGTTTGTAGTGCCTCCAATGTTTTTATTGGTTGATTAAAGGTTGTTTCCTATGCATACGTTTGTATAACCGTTTTTATGTGACATCTCATGGGTGTGTTCTCTTGTTTGATTGTTCTTGGATATTTTCCTAGGTCTTCCATAAGGCATACCATATTTCTATTCCTTGATATGTTTAGGATGGAGTTGTTTGGTTATATATGATGCATTTTTTTCTGTTATTAATTTTTATCCATGTAATAGTTTGAATTGCATATTGAGACTTTAATGAATTTTTTAGGCATGATGATCTTCTTTGGACAGTGAGAGCCTATGACCAAGAAAACTGTGACAGTGTCCATTTTTATTTTCACAGTACCGTGAGATCATTAGTGTATATTTCGATCCAAGGGTATTGATTGTGAGAGCAACCTGAAAGTTGTTTATTATTCTTTATAATACAATGACCTAAAGGGAATTGACCATGGGAGCTACCTAGATGTCATGTAAAAAATTTATTGATGCCATGTGGACCTAGAGGTATTGACTGTGAGAGTTTCCCAAATGGTCATTTTATATTGATTTGTGACTTGATAAACCAAAGGGGTTAGAATGTGAGAGAATTCATTGAGGGTATTTTTTCATAATTGAATGATGGTGACAAGTCATCCAACATAAATCACAATCGTTGAATAAATTTTACATGTTTGTTGAAATAGTCTTCTGATACATATGTTAATACTATTACACTGAGGGATACATACCATAGGCTAGATCCATAGATTAATTTCTCAATGGTTTGAATAAGTAATTATAACATTGAATGTAATTAAAAACCATAGGATTCTTTACTTTTCGGTAAATTAAATTTATTATTTAATTTATGGATACTGCCTACTATATATATTCACTAACAATCAGGCATTTATATTTTGGTGGTTACCTACTAGGATTCATCTCACATAATGTTTGGGTCATGATTTTGGAACCAAAAGAGATTATAGGGTTACAGGTATAGATAAGGACCAACACCCTTCTTCATCATTTACTTGATTATTATAGAGATGGAGAGCATGGGACCAAGATGGGGCTTGTGATGCTGTTGGAGATTACTGTTTTTTGTTCTTTATTTTATTATTGTCTTACCATCATTGGGACTTGTTTGAACTATTTCCTAGATTCATGTGACATGAATAATTTATTAATATATATGATGTTGTTGTTTATAGTAGCAGTCTTCCGCTATTTATTTCGGTTGTATGGTATTACTGCTTCCGCTACTGTTTACTATTTGTTTCAACAGTGTTACTCTACCAAGGAAAGAATAGTTTCTCCACTATCACACCCATGGACCTCACTGATATTCGGTAGCCTCTAGCATTCAGGGGAATCTTCTTGATGTCATGTGGTCAACTAGGTACGTGGCACCTTTCGGCATCACTCGGAACTGGGACACTATAGTTCCCAAAGTCTCATGGAGTCCACACTAAAATATGGAAGTGAAATGATAATTTTATATTGAAACTACCACAGAGGTAACTCCTTGAAGTAAAAATACATCTTGAATGTATGGGAATTTCTAGTCCTCTATATTTTTTTGAATCCCTCTAGGGATTAAAGTGGGTTGATTTCATCAAAAAATATACAATAAACCATATGGGATCTTTCCAACATAGAGAATGATTTATCAAAATAAAAATATCCATAGAGATATCTTACCACTTCCTCATAGAAAAGCATAGAGGTAAAAACAACTTGACCAGTCTCTAAAACTCATATATTTTCTTATTGAAGATTAATCACCTATAAATTATGTTTTCCATTGAAAATGTATCATTCAAGGTCACTAATACCATACTCCCATGGTGTAAAACATTTTGGTGACCTAGGGTAAAATTATATTAGTTCCCCTGGGTTAGATACCCTGAGAGGGGGGATGAATCAGGGTAAAATAGATTAAAAAAACTTCCCATATGGATCTAGATTCATTGTTAAGAAAAAATATTATCTCGCTTTCATGAAGAGATTTATAAACATAAACTAAATCATGCACATAACACATAGGGTTTCACACTGTTTAACCTCACTAGGAAATGTCCAAGAGCATACACCAATGATGTGACGATGAACCAAATACACTAAAAGCCCACTTCTATTTACAATGTTCGATGAGGAATCAATTTCCCTCCTGGTTTACAACCACTCACAATATGAATGCTCCCTACTCTCTCAACTGAAGTGTGCTCACTAATTCTTCAGAAGATCCCCTCATAGTTTATTTTCTTCTAGGTCCCTTAATTATCACAAATGAATGTATCTTCCACTATATTTAGATGATCTGGTGAATTTCTACTCTCACCCACTATTAAATTCAACTTTACCATAGATGTACCAGGAAATATTCCATCATTCGCGTAGCCCTAGAATAACTGGTGTGCTTCTCAATGCATTGCATGATTCTCTATTCTTTGGTATGCATCTCCAAAACTAGCACACAAGTGTCACTAAACCACTTGCATGACACCCCCTTCATCAACTCGGAACATGGGTGACTCACATACCTTTACACCCAAACCATATTGGCGCACAAATATCAATTGGTGAGCTTCTTCAAGTCTGGTGCGCAAGGTTCACCAAACCACTTGTGCGACACTCGCTTCACCAACTCCAGACATAGGAAACTCAAACCCTTTTATTCCCAAATCAATATTGGCGCACAACTGTCAACTGGCGTAAAATTTCTGATTAACCATATACTTGCGTGCTCACACCACCACTAGCATGCCCAAACCACCTACATGACTGAAGATCTAATTTTCTATAAATTTTGAACTCTATAAAAAATGAAGAGGGTTATCCCTCTATTTATAGGCATTCTTTGTAACCTGAGCTATGGAACACAGGTCGCCTCTCGGTGTGAAAGTCCATCCGCCCTAGTCTCTTTTTCCCTAGTCAGTAGCGCACACAAACCATAACATGGGAACCCCTATTTCATTTCCCATATTTTGATGTCATGATGTTGAAAAATATTAACCACTCTATATACCAAGCCTCTAATACACTAGTATACATGTCCCTTTGCAAAAAACACTTTTCTCTATTTGTACCGCATCTATATCATCCATTCCTTTATCGAGGTTCGTTAATAAATCATGAATTGTTAACAAAATCCCTTGAACTCTATATTCTACCATGAAAACCAACATTTTCAACAAATTGGTACATCATGGTCTTCTTTTTCTACAAATATGACATGGAGGCCCACCTAGTCAACTAACATAATCACCTCAAAAATTATTCAATGATACCTTGGGGGATTTTTTCCCGACAATCACCCTATATGAATCATGTTACTACTACATCACCTCTTACATGATCTGAAAATGAATTAATATATAATTATGGAATAGAATAATGGTATTGGGAGACTGAGACCAATCACAAAAGTTCTGCGCACCAATCAATTATCAACTAATATGGTGGGAATTAGGTTGAATAAATGTTCATTTCTCACCAGACCATTGAGAGGGGGAGCATCATATTAAATTACCATGACTACCTACCTAATAAACACCTACACATACGTCCTTAAATAATAAAAATAAACATATCAAACCCTACTAATATTTTGATTCACAATCATCCTTCACTATAATCTTCCCACTTAATGAGTCGTAAACCACATTTTCATTCACATGTTTACATGAATTATAAAAAAACAACTTTATAGTACTCCACCCTGCTTCTCTATCAGTGATTTAGGTCCCTCTAAGTGAAAATATAATTCATGATCTTATAATATTAACAAACCATAAAATTCTCCATGAAGAGTAGGTGTCACCATATCAGAAACTCATGCATCACAGCTAAAAATTCTTCATCAAGGGTGTGATAATTTTTGTCGTGTAGAAATGTATTTTTTTTATATCATGGGACACCACATGCTTATGCTCCATCAGAACACAACCCAAACCCACACTAAAAGAGTTAAAAAATATATCCTAATCTTTAACTTGTCCAGGAAGAATCTAAATTGGTTCAATTGTCAGACAGGTCTGTTACTGTTTGAAATACATCTAAAACTTCTCATCCCACAAAAACATCAAATTTTTTTTATTCAAATCTCTCGAAGGAAAAGTTAGCATGTATTATTATTACAAATATAAATACTACCAAGATAAGCCCAGAAATATATAGATTACAAACACATTCTTATGCTTCATACAAGACATGACTGCTCAAAATTTTTATGGATTCACTAAAATTACTATATTAAAAACCTTATATCCCAAAAAACATATCTATGAGATCCCAAAATTGATCTTTGAAAACATGGAATATATAATATTACGTCTAAAAAACCAAAATAAAACTCTCCATGATTATCATACCCCTGTTAATTCATATAATACATAAGGTTGTCATCAATATACCTGACCATGAAGGTGTCCATATATTGATGGATGATCTATTTCATCAATACTATAAAGACTGCAAGAGAATTAGTTATCCAAAAATGCATAACCATATAGTAGAAATGTAATTTCTTGCATCAAAAGTTATTCTTTCGAACATCCTCTTATTATAACCTGAAATGGTGGTACCCTTATATCAAATCTATCTTATAAAAGAAATGAGATTCTCTAATCTATCATAATAAGTAATAAATTTTATAAAATAGAAATTTATTATTTTTGGTCACCAATATATTCTTACAATAATCAATGTAAATTAAAGGCTCATGTCTACCTTATTTTGAAATAACAATGGAAATGTCTGTGGTGGGATGCATGGATGGAAAAATTCACTAAAATAAAGGCCATCTACCAAAACGTTTAGCACATTTGGCTTGGCTACAGCCATCCATAAAGAGGTAAAAGAGATCAGGCTCAACCTATGGAAAAGATAAATAGTAAAATAGAACACCCAATAGGGTTTAAATATATAAAAACTATGGAAAAAGTTTAGGTTCCTATCCATGACAAGTAGAATTTCCCCCCATTGTCACATCTCAAAAACCACAAGAAATAAATTAGAAATATATCATGATATCAACACCAATACTAAGAAAATATTTCATACACTTAGTGGTCATATAATCTACATACCCATAAAGATCTGTGTGATCCCATTATTTATAAGGAATTGGATCCTATAGTGAATCAATTCGACTAATGCCTTTAACATGATCAATATATTATTATTAATGATGAAGAAAAAAACATCTTGGTCCAAAAAAATGAATTCATAAATAACTATCTTGAAGAATTCCATAGCATGAAACTTGTGGTTCTTGATTATTTCTCCTTATTTCAACATAGTTGGGTTTTCAAATCTATAACATCTGAAATTAAATCAGCATTAATGCCCAAATAATCTACCATATTATGTTAAATGAATGAGTGAGATTCACCATAATTAATAAAATTTAATTCCATATGAAAATAAATAAAAAACAAATCTATAATGGCGGCCTACCTAGAAGTAGAGCCCACTATAATAACCTCTACATATTGGAGACACCTCTTCTCAGACCCTCCCAACACATTCTACCCTGGGTAAGAATCTACGTTACAATGAGGATGATAATCTCTAGTCATGGAAGCCTCCGACTAAACCTGAGGCTCCCATGAATAGGAGGATTTTATACTAGTCCCTCATGAAGCCAGCTGGCAGATATTCTAGATATTCCCAAGCTTCTGACACTGGTGGCACATCTACAGAGTCACTATAACATTATTCATGGTGTTTCCCACATTCCGATAGATATATAATTGAAAAACTTACTTTACAAATATTCCATAGTAACTGAAGTTGTAGACTTATGAAAACTCTTACCCCTACTTCACAATGACTCATCCAACATTTACTATTGTATGGATAAAGAACTCTAGATACAACCTAATTAAGTAACACCACTTAGACCAATATTTCTTTTATAATATCCATTCACCTTAGAATCGTTATTTAGTGTATCAAAATAGGTTGATATATAGAGAATAATGACCACTGATCAAATATCATTGCTCAATCCCTTCACAAAACTCTGATTCTAGAGGAAATGATTAGTGAGAAGATCAATAGAAAATTGAACCAACATAGTAAATATAGAAACATACTCCATTACAAAATGATAACCTTGATCTATCATTAATAATTCAATTTACATAATAACTATAACTCCTTATGATTTTGTGAATTATTATTTATTTAATTAATTTAATATCTTTGATATTTTCATTTCATACAATAGATAATATAGTTTTTTTTATGAAATAACAATGTTTGGATTGTGTTATATGCAACAAGAAGTTTATATTTCAGCAGAAAAAACACGTAGATCATATTTTGGTACATGAAACACAATGTATGTCTTGTATTACACACTATAATGAGTCCATTATATTGTTTTTGTTACACAAGAAGCCATGTTTTACTGTATTACACTGTAATATTAACATGATTATTAAAATATTATTATAGATTTGACCAGGAAATTGAAAATGAATTGCTGAATAATATTAAATAAATTTTGAAAATATTATTTAAAAATTTATATATAATGATTCCCTTGGTTATTAATTAGTATAATTGAATGTATGAACTATTTGAAAATAATGAAATTGCATGTCAAAGAAAACAAAATTTATTTGTAAAAACATAGTTTTATCTCAATAAATTAAAAACCCCAATTTTGATTAATGATTTTAATAAAGATTGTATAATATATATTCAATCAATATTTTGTATAATCATCATATAGATTTTATACATATAAGATAAATATGAATTCAATTTTATGAATAAAAGCATGCATTTCTTAATAGGTAATTTTACTGCCTCTTAATGGAGAACCCAATATCCCTCCATTCATCATAGAATAATTTTATTGCCTAGAAATATAAAAAGTAATATATTTGGTTAAAAATTAAATGACATGCCATAAAATAATGTTTTTTTGAATGTGTATGAAGAAATTCAATACTTAAGTTATGGGTTTTCTCATATAATTTTTTATATATGTGAGATTATTGATTTATTCACCTCACATTTACTTTGTGTGGTCTATATAATACTCAAGAACGTAATTGTGGATTATAATACTCAAATTTATGGTTTTTTAAATTTCAATATTATGGTGTTCCATTAATGGGGTTTATGGTTCAAAAGGTACCTAATTAGTAAAGTAAACATTGTCTCATGTTTCCTTCATTGAGATTCATGAAATGTTAGGCACCAATATGATTCTATGGGATGTATATACTGTCGTTTTTAATGTTATATCATGAATCTGTTTTAATTATATTTTTATGATTCTTGTAATGTTATTATATTTTGTACATTTGGTGTCAAAATTACCAAAGTGGTAATAGTTTATTTATAAAATATCATTATTTATAGAGATTATTTACAAATATTCTTCCATTTAAGAAATATTATGATTTATATATCAAGGAAACTCGTGATATTATATATCCTATGTTTATAAATGATATATTTGATTAATAATACCATTTTCCACTACTTGTGACTTCATATAATTATTAATTTTTTTCTTCTAAAAACGCGACTTTGTTTCTCATTTCGGTCAGATATCTGTGTTCCTTCATAACAATGTTTTTGAAAAATGTTTTCATAAATTATTTACTATTATTCTATGATATTTAAAAGACATTTTTACTCATTTATTAACATTTTGAAAAATATTTTCAAAAGGAATCATCATTTCATTTTCAGATCAAGGTACTCTTCATAAGATTTATAGTACAAATGAAAAGCTAGACATGTACAAACTTACCATCCTTAATGTCTACCATTTACTATATTTTTCCAATGTATGTTTAAATGTTCATTATTTAAAAGAATTTTTTTCCCTATTATTATCTAAATTTGATAATTTTATGAAATTTATCTATGAAAAATCAATTTAAAAAATTGTATTATTTTAAAAAATGTTTTTTAAATGGTTTTTAAAGAACACTTAATATGTTTCCAAATAGATGTTTTCAAAGAAAATTATTTCAATAATCTCTATGATATTTTTTTGCTTTTAATATATTTTCAATGAAAATGAATTTCAATATTTTTGTAACAGTTTTTATATGTTTTCCTGGATATTTTCCTAGAAAATGGTTTTAAAAATGTTTTATGATTTAAGATGTGTTTTTCAGGGAATAAATTATATTTTCCATAATAGATGTTTAAAGTGATTTTTCAGGATTCCATTTTATGTATTAATAGTGGTGTTAAGGAAAAATTTATTTGAAATGTTATATGTTTTTAAATGAAATCTTCATAGAAAATTCACATTTCAAGTGATATTTGAAAATCATTTTCCATATATAATGGAATCCTTTATTATAGTTTTTGATTTTCTATGAATATGATCCCTGTATACACTTAATATTATTTCTATGCTTAGACTAGGATTTTATGGATTGTTTTTTATGAAACTAATTTCTCATCAATGGGTTTTTCCAGGAAAAATTCTTATGGATATTTCTTCTGCTCACTTGTTATTCTTGGATAAAATTATTATCAAACATTTCTATTTTCAATAGATAATGATATGATAAAATGTTTATTCTATCTATTTAATTTAATGGGTTATGATATGATGTTCACGAGTCTCACTACTTTTTCAGTATCATGATAGTATTAATCTTTTATGGAACACATACGTATAAATTCATTATTTAAATTATGGGACTTATATCTAACTTCAATGCATTGTGTAAATATTTATATCTCATGAGATAGGGATGGGGTGGAATCTGACTAGATTGATCCACAATGAGAAATAGGAGTGTCTTAGTCAATTATGGGATACATTTTTGCCCTGGTACACTCTATGAGAAATGTGTGTCTTGATCTATTATGGGAATCATATGTGTCCCGATCCACTATGGGAAACAAATGTCATGATCCATTATAGTAAACAGGTTTTTCTTAATCCAGTATGTTGATGGTATTAGTATTTAAACATGAATGATTATATTTTTTTCTATATGTTGGATGGTTTAACACTTCTATGACATGAGATTATGTTTCATCGTTGATCTATAATGATTTACCACCCTTATGTTCATGTTTATTCTTAAATATATCCATTGTTAACCCTTATAGAGAATCTGATCTCACAACATTCTTAAGTTTCATTTACCTAGGTCCAGTTGAGTGGTTTTATGTAGATGTATTAAAGGGTAAGATCATTGTTGTAAACATTGAATAAAATTCACTATGTTAGAATATTTTGTTTAATTTTTCTAAAGACATTAAACTATTCTGGTCATCATGATTCATTTTTATAATGTGTTTAAAATTCATCAAAATTGATGTAGTATCAATGTATGTTAATCCGAGGTTACAATATTTGGTAAAAATGGAAAAGATTAGTCAAACATCCTAATCTATGAGGATAAAACATCAGTGATACCCAAAAAGATATTTTTAAGGATATGTAAAGGTATTACATTATGGATAAGCCTAAGGTTAAAAATATAAATATATTGGGTGTTATGATTTATAAATCATATAAGTACTTTTCCATGGTTATGTGGTTTTCATATATGATAAGTGATACTCACTCTATTCATACTAGTTTTATTCAATGGATGTAACCCAATGGAAGAATATCAATGATAAAGGAAATGAGAAATTCGATTATTAAAATATTGATAAACCAAATGATTTGGCGACTGGAAAGAAAATTCTTGAAGATATGATTCAACAAAACTCACAGGCATTAACTCATGGTGAACATTCAAATGAGAAAATGAAGTAACAATGTTCTGTTGAGTCCTTCAAGAGGAAACATCCACCATCATTAAGTTGTTCTACTCATCCAATAGTAGTTGAGAAAAGGATTGGTGCAACTAAAATGATTTATTAAACTCATCAGTTCTCAAAGAATGAAAATTGAATTTTTGATACATATCATGTGGTAGGTGAAGAAGATTTTGGGTGGAAACTTATTAATAACATGAGGAGATAATAATAAATTGAATATATGTAATGGGAAGAGTTTAAGGGTATATTTTCATGATTTACTTTCCCTATATTCTATTAAAATATGGAGAATGAATTCCATGAGTTAAAGAAAAATGATGATGTGTAAATTGGTTCATATGAATAAAATTTGAAGTTACAAGCATGGTATCCTTCTCATTTGATCCTCATCCTTGAAAGAAAAATAGATTGATTATTTTGTGGCCTGAAACCATTTCATTTATAGGAAATTTCTATAGAAGACTATAGTAGTTATGAAGAAGTCATTGGATGTGCACTAAAGGTATAAATAGAAATTTTGTACTCCCACAAATCCATTTGTTATTAAAAGGAAATGACGTTTGAGTCTAATGAAAAATAAAATGGTGGAAGGAAATTCTATACATCTTTGTGTCATGAAAGTGGAAAGAATCATCAAGGGAATTTATTCAATGGAACTCGGAGGTTCTTTAAATATGGAATGGTAGGTCATAAAATCCCTGAATTTCAAAAATGATTAATGAGATGGAAAATTTAATGGAACCTTAGTGAATTATAAATAATTCACCTCCCACAATCAATTGATTCAAATGAGCAAAATTAGGGAATTATGTGAATCAATTCCCTATTCGATGGTCTAATATATATGATATTTTACATAAACCATAAAATAAAATAGAAAAATTTAATGCATATAAAATCACAATGGATTAAGTGATTCATGATAATTAAGTCACACTAATACTTACACCATAAAATGGAAATTTATGTTTGATTATGTAGGAATATGCCCTTGGAAAATATTATTCTTCAACATTTAGTGATTTTTCATGTAATTACCTCCCTCTAAATGGGTAATGGAAAAAAATTAATATTTTATATTCTATTGGTAAAATGAAGAACCCAATATTCCAATAAAAATGTTTTTGTCATAAGCTATGAGGTTGTTATAATAATAATGGTTGAATTATACATTGGAATGGTTATAGGGCTAACAATTTATGGATTCGTCTATCTTTAACATCCGATGTGGTTTTAGAAATTAAATAATTATCCTTCAATATGAAGATTTATGAATATTTCATAACTTTTAATTACCTTTTTGTTGTGAATACATAAATGGAATGACCTATAATTTAATTAATGCTTCATGAGTGAGAAATTCACCTTCAATTGTTGGAATACGAGATGATGTCGAAGATGTTCATGGGAAAAAAGAGGGTAAGGCTATCCTAAAATCATGTAACTATATTTTTTCATGAAAATTATTCGTCTTTAGTAAATGTGGTACTGAAAAAAAAATCATGTTATCAACATTTTTAAGATATCACTGACCTTTTCAAGATTCATTGGGTTATAGATTTGGGGTTGTTAACTTTATCACAAGCATGATATCTATCACTCTCCATTAGAACATGATAAACCAGATGAAATTTGTGGGTAAATTCATTTTATATGTGGTACAATGTAACAATCCATGATTTTGTGAAGAATTTATTTTCAAATATATATATTCTTTTTTATGTTTTCATTTCACGCAACACTAAAAAATTGTTTTTTCACAAAAAATTAGGTTTGTCATGCATTATTTGAAATAAAAAGTTAATATTGTGCCAAAAAAAATTATTTTAGCTTTTGATACATTCCACACTATTTTTTCCTTGTATTCCACACATTAATGAGACCATTCTATTTCTTGTGTGACACATAAGGCTGAGTTTTAACAAACTACAATATAATATCAAAATGTACCTTATAAAATTAATATATCTGTCACGTAACCATTTGAAAGGATGTTATGAATAAAATTCCTTAATTATTAAAAATATTATTGGCACATGTAACTAAAATTAAGTATCTATTCATTAATTAGTTTAATTTAATGAACGAATTATTTTATAATAAATAAATTTTATTTTGAATAAAACTATTTTCTATGTACAAACACAATTTTCAGTTTATAAATTATGATTACTAATTATAATTAATTATTTTAATAATATTATTATGTTATATATTTAAAAAATAATTTTTATACTCATCCAATATATTTGATAAATATATGATAAAAATAAACCAAATTTTATGAATTAAAAGACACCTTTCTCTAAATGGTGATTTTAAATTCTTTTAAGGGAGAAGCCATATTAAATATGATTTTGAAACTTATATACATTTCTTTCCATAATATAATATTCATTTTTAGAATATTAATATCGAAATTTACTTTGGGTTATTTTTCATAGTTGTTCTATGAAATTTTATTTTTTGAGGAATAGTGAAAACATTGAATTTTAAATCAAAAATAATTTTTAATATAAATTATTTATATGGTTAAATTAAATTTTTATTGGGTTTTAATTTTAATTAGATAAATGATATATCAAGTAATACAATTTAGATCTTTGGAATCAATTTCAAAATTAAATTTTAAATAAAAACATAGAAACCCTTTGAACATTTTAATTCAAAAGCCAGCATCGTTGTCTCGAATGTGGAATTAAATTTAAATTAATTTCTATCAATAATGTGAATGAAATTTCTATTAATTTATTCCTTATTTATAATTATAATAATTTATACTATTTAATAAAGTGATTATTTAAAAAAAAATTAATGAATGTGAATATAATTAATTTCTACGATGAAGAGGATACATATCATAAAAATGACTAAAAAATAAACAACTTGCCCAAAATGACCTAGAAACTTGTCCAAAATTAATTGTATGTTCATATTATGATTCTAACCTCCTTGGAATATAATTACTATAATTATTTGATGAAAATGAAATGGAAAAAATTTGGGTGAATTGCATTTTTAAAAATTTACAAAAATGTCACCCCTCCTTCATTATAAAAAGGCCCCCACCCCTCTCACTTATTCGTACATAAAATGAAAATTGGATCACCCAATTTATGCCCAAATAATCTCCAAAAATCAAATCCTTAACCATGAATCAATCCTTTGGTCAGAAATCCAAACATTTAAGTCCTTCGGTGTAATCCAAAAGGAATTACCAAAAGAAGATGAGGTTTGAATGTGTTCAAAGAAATTAATGGCTTATTTCTAGGGTTTTCTCATCTTACTTCCTATATCCATGAGATACATGAAATATTCCCCCCTAATTTATTTTTTGTTTTTTATACTATATGATGGAATATATTCAACGATTCTTTTATGTCCCGAACCAACCTAGGTCCACCATGAATCGATCACCCGAGCCGATCCACTAAAAGGCTCGAGAGACGTTCCTGATCCTCCCTAGCTGGAAACAAGCGCCAACGGATGAACTCAGACATTGGGAACGATTTCTACATATACAAATAAATAAATCTGTAGAAATAATAAAGATCATCGTACAATAATAAACATAATAAAATGACTAAATAAGAACAAAAGAAATTAAAACTAACCAAACTCGATGCCTGAACTAACTCTATGTGACCTCGTAGGTCACTCTACGACTCAATGATCAAGCATCACCCAAGGTGAGCGCTCTCAAGATGTAGCCAATACAAACAATAAAAATAGAAAAAAAACTATAGGTGTGGGTATTGAAACTTAGAATGCTAGCCCGATAATCTATTCCCAATGCACAACCTCTAATATAAATGAAAAATCATTTCATGTTTGAACTACTATTTTTAAAAGGATGTTTTACTATGAATTTTATATAAAATAAAACAATGACCAATTTCCCTCAAACATTTTTAAATCTAGATTCATTTCATTAGTGTCAATGGAATTTTAGAAAGTGAAAGTGATGTTTATATTTTCAAATTTTAATAATGGATTAAACTCTTTAATTTGAAAACCATTTTTACAAACCTAATCAAAACAAGTTTACCACATTACTAGGAAAACAATACACAAAAATTCTTAAAAGTAATCACACAGTAATGAAAATGCAGGTATACATATAAGCATCATAATCACTAATTCAAGAAAAAAATCTGAATATACATGGGTGGACCTAGGTGACCAAGAATAAACTAGAAGAGAAAAATAAATGAGACCTCATCCCCATTGACTTGTCACACATGATGAAATTCAAATGTCCAATATGCTCAACCATCTTTTCTCATACTGGACAAGGGAAAATCCCAATGTAATTAACCCAATATATCCACCTACTATGGGCCACTGGTCAGTATCATAACATACCAGTGTAGCAATCATTCTTAGAATATTCTGTCAATATTCCAGATTCACATGTCTCAAGTATTTGGAAAGTGGGTGAGCCAACTCATGCCAGCCGAGAATCCAACCACACACAAACAAATATATATATATAATGCACAACATTAATCACCCCAATCCACTCCAAAGACTGATCACATACCATTTATCAAAGAACATAAATATTCCAACATTAGACTCTCCCATAATGGTTCACTAGAATTCCTTAGTATGGAAATCCCATCCATTTTACACAAACAGTATGGCATGAGAAACATCCCTGGGATGTTTTCATAATAATTAATATTCACTATTTTTTCAGAAAGTGGCCAAACAATCCCTTAATCATTCTCCAACAAACCCCGATCCCAAAGTGCAAACATTTTAAAAAAATGACGTTAAGCATATCATTTTCACTCAAAAACATTTAGAAGCATTCTTAAAAAAATTTAATTTTCATGTTCTAAAAAAACCTTTTTACAAGGAAATTCCAACTGATCCTTTTCATAAAACACATTGTCTAAAATATTTAACAATGCAATTCTATTTATCAAACAAGAAAGTCACAAATAAAATTTTACATGTCAACCAATGAAACCAAGAATCATACATCAACATTTATAAATTAAATAAGGTGCAGAATGTATGAAATAAATGAATCATTAATCAAAAATAAAGTGCAAAGGGAATTCCTGCCTCATTGTCAAATTGTGACGACAACGCAACCTCATAACCAAGGAGTGATGAACAACGCGCTTTTGAAACCAAGTGGTAACGTTCAAAGCCTTACATATTAAATATCTAGGACTCAAAAAACATTCATAAACCGAAATTAAGGTATGTGAGACCATGCAGTGGGGATAATACTCTCACGTCGAATGGAAGTAGTAACCCAGAATTATTTGAAACACATCTCCTTCGATGGAGAAAACCAAACATCACCTCTAGATGTCTGGAGAGACAAGTCGCACACCCCATTCAAATAAGAAACATCAAAATTGGAATAAAGACACCTAGGTTTTAGTCAAACCCATACCTCACCAAGGGGAAACCAGAAAACTATTGAAGTAATGGAGAACACATTGGAAGAGGGTTGTTAGAGGTGGTTGGTGGATGGAAAATCATCGGAAGGGGGTGCTAGCTGGATGAGGACCATGGAGGTAGAGGTGGGTTGGTCGAGGGGGAATGCACCGCTGGTGAATAGGTGGACTGAGTGGATGTACCGCTGGTGAACATGTTGTCTGAGGGGTTGTGCCACTGGTGTACTGGAGGTCCGAGGGGCTACACTGCTGGGAGCATGAGGCCATGGATTTTGTGCCGATGTGATGGAGGGAGGTGATAGTGGAGGTCGCACCGCACGGAGGGTGGGATCATCGGGAGTTCTGTAGTTGGTAGATTGGAATGATGAAGTGCATTAATGGGGAATAATGGGGGTAGTGGGTCTATCGAGCATTGAATGGAGGGTGTGTCAGGTGAGCGCTGAACATGGGGGTGAAGGGTGTCATGACAAGAAAGAGGGAAGGGAGGTTGCGCTTTGGAAGGTGCAAAAGAGTGGTTCAACCATGATCATTAGGGCATGCCCGAGGAGTTAGGGTCAGTCCGCGCTATACATAGTGGTGGTAGAAAATTAAGTTTTTATTTTCCCCTCAAAAAAAGACCACCCAAAAAAATATTTTAAAATGCAATTGAAAATAGGAATAATAATAATCAACATCATCATCACAATCAAAATCATAGTATTAAAAATAAATTTTAATATTCATTTCATTTATAAGATTTATAAAAACAAAAAAAATAATTATAACATAATAATATTATTCATAAAATTTAATAATAATAATATAGTAATATTGATAATAACTTCGATAATATTAATAATGGTCCAAAAAATCTCAGTGAAGTTGATATTTAGCGCTCATAAATATGTACATCGTTTAATAAAAATTTAATTATAAAAACATAAGTAGTTTCACGGATACTGGTAATACCATACGGCTCACGCTAATCATGAGGTGCCTACGCACCAGCATAAATAATAATAATAATAATTATAATAATTATTATTATTATAATAACATAATGATGAAAATTAAGAAAAATTATTTACATAATTTTAATTTTAACAAATTTCTGAAAAATCATTCAAATTTTAAATGATGCATCAATTACTGTTCATTTTAATTAAAAAAATTAATTATTATCATTTTATATGAATGAGCGGTCGAACCGTTAAACGGGTGGAGTCGTGCGGTGCTTCCGAAATATACTCCGCTCGTGCACCCAACAACATCGAACCTAAAAAAGTTCATTTTTTAACACTACTCAAAAACATCATCCAGGACTCACCCTAGACCATTGTAAAAAATATTTAAAGGCATAAAAATAATTAAAATAGAATAATCTCATTGGTCTGGGTGTGACAATTATTCCTACCATAATGCTTTTCATCCCCGAAAAGCCACAAAAACATCTAGTCTATCGATCAACACCTAAAGATTCCACACAACACGATACGACCTTTTAACACATGGACATTATATTGACCTTCAACGAGACTTAACCCTATTACCCGAAACAAATAACCAGCAGAGGGGAGGCCTGAACGGACTCCCCACCATAAGAATTCAAATTGTGTCTGAACTATGCCTCACTCAAGCTAGAAAGAACCCAATAATAATATTTAAACTAATCACTCTCGTCTAAAAGGGATAGGCACTGAACCTAAAACTCCATATGAATGAAAACCGCTCACCCCATGGTTGAGGAGGGAGGGATAAAGGATTAGATCAATGATACTATGAGGGAAAACTCTTCATGACTCACCATGTGAGGGTATACACAAAACAAAGTCGCAACTGATTCACATGGGTGGTACACGCAAGGGCACTAATCGAAAACTCGCATCCAAAAAGGCACAACTAATGACATTCTGTGAGGGTTAAGTCCATCATACTTTTTGCGACAAGAGTAGAATTACAATGATCAAGAAACCAAAAGAGACATTCTAAAACTTCCTCATCTTAATGATAGAGACACATCCTTATCCAAGCTCCATAAAATTCCCCTAGGGTTTTTGACTATGTGTTGGCTTCACTCCGAGGCCCTTTGGCTGGAGCTATGACGGAAAAAGCATATCCTTACTCACAGTTAGGTTTTGATAATCTGATTAGGTAACATAAATCTTTTTATTTTAAAAAAGAAGAGACAATATTTCAAAATAAATGTCACACTGTCATTGAAAACGAGAGTTCATCAAAAGACCAATGACATTACCATGTTTGTACAAACCCCAAACACCATCAATAAAACTTAATAATAAGAGATACCTTACATAGGGAGGAAACATACATAAGAAACTTTAATCAAAAACCCCAATAACACATCACTTTGGAGAACTTCCCATGTGATGCTTTCTAGTGATGCCTCCATAGAATCATTTTATGTGACCAAAATGTCCGCAAGCATGACTGGGCTTATGTGTACTTGGGAACGACGGATTATTGTGACTCAGCTTGCCACAATGATAACACATAAGGATCTCTCACTCTGAAGAGGTTGATGAATGATCCCAAGGCCTTTTTCTTCCACGACTTACTCCATCAACGTCAAGTTACTTCCTCATTATCTTTTCAAGATCATCACCACTGCTCATGGGGATTGATTGAGTGAGGACTACGTGGTGCACTATCGATATCATGACCTCAACATGAAAATATTGACTCTCCACATTGACAAAAGTAGTTAGGTTTGACTCTGACACCTTCGACTATAAATCAAGGCATAGACCTACCTTGAATCGTCGAGCCTTCATGGAGTCATTTGCGGCATTCCCTGAATCATAAGTGACTAGATCCCCAAAGAGATGGAAATATTAAGACATGGATCTATCGACCTACTAGAAATAAAACATTTCCATCCCCATTCCCAATATTTCTTCTGTGGAGAAATACTAATGAATGAACAAATCCTTGAAAAAACTACCATTATATCTCTAGATGGGGCTTATTCCGAGACACTGACATTCACTATATCTGTGGTGATCCTTCATGCATGAAGGATGAAAACATGACCAACAACGAAAGGGGAAGCTCAATGAGGTTAAAGTCCCTTTCAATCATTTGCATCTACTGCTCTGCCATATAAGAGTCTGCTTGAACAAAAAAGAGAGTTGGATATAGCTTTTGAAACTCAATCATAAAATCCTTAAGTAGATCTACCATACTACGATCACCCATAAAAGTATCAAGGGGATAACCGTCGGACAAGAAAATTCAAGAACCCAATCAAGGCCAAACTAATAAATAAATATTCTCAAAATAAAACACCACATATGTGAGAATCTCTAAAAAAACAAAATATTCCATCATAACATCAACACTTTTGTCCTTGAAAAAATATTTAATTTAAAACAATCTTGGTGGGCTAGACCCCTGACATTCGTATTCTATAGAGTCTCACTCACATGCATGTATGTCTGCCACCCCGAGAATCTATCCACCATACCATGAAATTTTTTCATACTCCCACATACTAATTTGCTTGTGAAAACCCCATGGAATACCATGTCCAAAACAAAGCAACCTCATTTTCCAAAAAAATATTTCACCACATTTATATTTAAAAAAACCACAAAAATAACATGTCATTTAAAACAGAACTTTTTTAAAATCAACATTTCTGATTCTAACCACCTTTAGAATATTGAGGCAGCCCAAAACAACTTAGTAGGGAACTGGGGTCGATGAGTGACTTGACCATATGGTTGGTGGCCATATGCCAAACACGTCACTGACAAAGAGAACCTTTTCAGACCATTCCTGAAGCTCCACATGGATTCCAGGCTGTGCAACATTGGAGGACAATTAGCTCAACTCCTTTGGTCATATCCTAATATCAAAACGTTCCATAAAATACCAAAGAAACTAAGTAAACTAGAATTTCCATGGAAACCCGTGGATCAGAATGATCAAGAGTTTGCGATGATCATCACGCACCTACCCCGCGATTCCCGACAATCATACTCCATCTACATTGAAATTACAAATAGAAATGGGTGATCAAAAATGTGAGGTCCACTAAAAGCTGACCCCCAACTTACAAATTTGTCATGAAAAAACACAAGTTTTCCCTGAACTGGTCACCCGATTCGATCCGTTGTAAGGCCCGAGAGGTGTTCCCAATCCTCCCAGGATGGGGAAAAGCGCCAAGGCATCAACAAAGACTGTTTGAACGTTTTCTCTTAATAAAAATCAATAATGCCGCATAAATAATAAATAGCAGTGCATGATAAATAAACCTAATAAAATGACCAAACAAGAACAAAAGAAATTAAAACTAACCAAACTCAACGTCCGAACTAACTCTATGTTACCTCGCAGGTAATTCTTCGACTCAACGATCAAGCATCTCCCAAGGTGGGTATACTCAAGCTATAGCCTACACGAACACTAAAAACAGAAAATAACTATTGGTGTGAGTATTAAAACTAATCAGGATTGCCCGAAAATCTATTCCCAATGCAGTACCTTTAAAATAAAAGAAATGTCATTTCAAGTTTGAACTAAAATTTATAAAATTATTTATTTCTAAGTATTTTACTTAAAAAAAGTACGAACCTTTTCTCTTAACCATTTTCAAATATAGATTAATTTCATTACTATTAGTGGTATTTTAGGAAGGGAAAGTTATGTTTATATTTTCAAATTTGTACAAGAGTATTAAACACTTTCATTTGAAACCCATTTTTAGAATCCTAATCAAAACTAGTTCAACACTTTCCAAGGAAAAAATACACAAAAATGAACAAAAGAAATCACAGAGAAACGGAAATGTAGGCTTTAATATAAGAATAACAAACACTAATGATAGAAACAATAGTGAATAGACATGGGTGGACCTAAGAGATCAAGAATAAACTAGAATACACCAATACATGATACCTCATCCCCACTGACATGTCAGAGAAGATAAAATCAAAATAGCCAATACACTCAACCATCCCTTATCAGAAAGACCAAGGGAAAATCACATAGTAATAAACACAATATATCCACCTACTATGGGACACTCGTCCGTACCATAACCTACCAGTGTAGAAATAATTCTTAGAATATTCTCTCAATATGCCAGATTCCAATGTCTCGTGTATTCCGAAAGGGGGTGAGCCAACCAATTCTAGCTGAGCATCCAATCACACACACACACACACACAGATATATATATATATATATATAATGCACAACATGCATCACCCCCAACCACTCTAAGGCTAGATCACATACCATTTATCAAATAACATAAAGATTCCAACATTAGACACTCTCATAATGGATCACAATAATTTTTTTATTAAGGACATCCCATCCATTATACACACTCAATATGGCATGATAAAAATCGACATGATGTTTTCATAATAAACCATTTTCAATACTTTTTCACAATGCGGCCAAAGAGGCCCTAAATCGTTCACCAACAAACCCTAATCTCAAAGTCCAAACATTTTCCAAAAAATTGGAGTTCAGCATACCATTCCCACTCACAAACATTTAAATGGATTTTTTAAAACATTTCATTTCCATGTTCTAATGAAAAACAATTTTACATGAAAATTGTGTTTGAGTTTTTCATAAAACACATTGTGTGCAATATTTAACAACGAAATTATATTAATCATACAAGAATGTCTAATAAAAAATTTTACATGTTAACAAATAAAACCAAGAATCATACATCAATATATAAAAATTTAAAAACATTAGAAATGTATGAAATAAATGAATCTTGAACAAAAAAAAAGTGAAAAATGAAATACTACCTCAAGATCAATGTGTGATGACAACGTAACCTTGGAACCAAGGTGTGATGAAACAACGCAAATATGAAAATGTGTGGTAAAGTCCAACACCCTATATATTAAATATCAAGGACTCAAAACACATACAAAAACCGAAATTAAGGTATGTGAAAACAAGAGGAGAGGAGAAAACCCTCCCCTAAAATAGAGGTGGTAACCTAGAATGATTTGAAACACCTCACCTTTGATGGCGAACACCAAAACCCAACTGTAGAGGTACGAAGAGACAAGTCACACACCTTCTTTAAGAAAGAAACGTCAAAATTGTATTAACATACACCTATGGTTCAGTCAAACCAACACATCAGCAAGGGAAAACTCCAAAACAAAAGAAGGAAGGGAGAACACACCGGAAGAGGGCTGTTGGATGCAGTCAGTTAATGGAAAATCAACGGAAGGGGGCACTTTTAGGAGGAGGACCATATGGATGGAGGTGGTTCGGCTAAGGGGGAATGTGTCGTTGGTGAACAAAAGGTCTTAGGGTTTGTTTTCCTAGTGAACATGTGGTCCAACGGGCTATTCCATAGGTGAACAAGAGGTCCGAGGGGCTGCGCCTCTAGGAGCAGGAGGTTGGGGGTGCTGCACCGATGAGAAGGAGGGAGGTGATAGTGGGGGTAGAACTGTACCGAGGGAAGGATCATTGGTAGTTCTGTAGTTAGTGGCTTGGCCTGCTCAAGCGCACCAAGTGGGAATAATGGGGGGTAGAGGGTTTGTCGAGCATATAAGGGAGAGTGTGCCGGCTGCGCGCTGAACTGGGGGGGGGGGGGGTGATATGGATCACAACTGACAAGAGGGAAGGGAGGCGGTGTCGTGGCTACAACAAATGAGGGGTCCAATAGTAATCATTAGGGAATTCTAGAAGAGTTTGGGTCGGCGCACGCTATACCTAAAGAGGGTATAAATTTAGGTTTTTTCCCCTTAATAAATAAAACCCCAAAAAACTAATTTAAATGTTAAAAAATAGTAATAGAAATATTTATAGTAATAATAATAATCATCATAATCATCATAATCATCATATTTATCTTCATCATCATCATAATAATATAAATAAATTATGACATCTATTTCATTTACATGATTTATAATTACAAAAATAAAAATCATAAATTTAATAATCTTATTCATAACATTTAATATTGATAATATAAATAATAATCATAACCTTTATAATATTAACAATTGTCTTAGAAATATAAGAAACATTGATATTTTGTGCCCATATATGTGCACATCATTTATTAAAACATTAATAATAAAAACATAAGTAGTCACACAGATATGGGGCTGACCCATGGCTCCCGCTAACCGTGTGATGCCCACACACCAACCTAAATAATAATAATAATAATAATTAATTAATGATAAAAATTAAGAAAAAGTTTTTATCTAATTTTATTTTTTACAAATTTCTCAACAATCATACAAATTTTAAACGATGCATCAATTAATGTTTATTTTAATTAAAATTTATTTATTTTCATTTTCTGAGAACAAGCGATGACTTCGTCAACAGGGAAGAGCCGCGTGGGGTTTCAGAAATGTGTTCCACTCATGTGCCAAACATCATCAAACCAAAAAAGTGCATTTTTTAACACAACTCAAAAGCATCATCCGAGACTCAACCCAGACTGCAACAAAAAATATTTAATGGAAGAAAAATAATTAAGATAAAATAATCTCATAGGTCGGGGTGTGACATTAAACCTAAATTTATGGGAATTTACATATCCATTTTAGGAACTTTCATTCCTAGGGTTTATGGGTCAAAAGTAACCATATTGGTAAAGTAATTTTTCTCTCAATTTTCATTTTTTTGGAAATACATGTCATGTTGTACTCCATTGTTTTACTATGAGGCTTATATGCTAACGTTTGACATGAAATTTCATGAATCCCCTTATTTAATTATATTATAATATTCATGTACTATTATTCTCTCATGTATAGTATGAGTTGAGGTTATGAATGTGGTAGTAGTTAATTTCTATAAGCTCATAATTAATTGAGATTATTAATGATTATGTTTTCGTGGATTAAATATAATTATCCACCTCCCAATTACAGCCATGAATTTCCATCTCCTCTCAATATTAATAAAATCTTGATTTATTAGTACAATTGTTTCTATTCTTTGTTACTTCATATAATTAAGAAAAGGTTTTTATGAAAACATGATTATACCTCTATTTTTGATAAGTAATATTTTTGATTTTAAAATAATTTTTATAATAATATTCTCAAAATAGTTTTAATATTATCATATAATGTTTAAAGGGAATATTTATCCATGTATTACCTTTAAAAAAATAGTTTCAAAGATTATATTATTCTATTTTTTCCAATCATAGATCTTTTTTTCTATATTTTATGGTGTGAAAGGAATGTTGATCATCTATAATATTATCTTCCATCATAACCATAATTTCCTGGATTCTTTCTTTATTATTTTATAATGTCATTTTATAGAATAAAATGTTGGACTTATTATTTTAGAAATTTTTTATTTTAAATTTTGTTTTCAAGGAAAAGGGTTTTAAAAAAAATTACATTTTATAAAATGATTAATGATTTTAAAATATTACATTATATGATTTGAAAATGATTTTTAAATGAAAATGTTATAAACGATATCTATTATTCTTTTATATTTTTGAAAACATTTTAAATAATGAATATATTTAAAATTTTTTCATGATTCTTTTATATTTTTTCAAGGAAAAATGTTTTCTATCTTCATTATATTTTTTCAACGTTATTTTCAAGGAAAATGGTCATCAAAATGCTTCATGTTTTAAAAACTGTTTTTCCATGTGCAATGGATATTTTAGTGATGAAATGTTTTAAATTATTTTTCATGAATCCATTATGTGTTTTCAAATTAGATTCAATGAAAATGATTTTAAAAATTTTATATGTTTTAAAAAGTGATTTCTATTGAAAATTTACATTCCATGTGATTTTTTCAAAAAATTTCTCCATCTAAGATGAAATCCGCAATTATATTTTATTGTTTACAATGGAAATGATCCAAGACACCATTCAGTTTATTTCTATGTGTGGTCAATGATATTATTCCTTGATTTTTATGAAACATGTTTCTCTTCAACAGGTTATACCAGGATAAGAAATTATGAAACTCACTTCTTTTCATGGGTTATACTAGGATGAAATGAATATGAAACCAATATATTTTAAATATTTTAGGATATGATTATATTTTTATGATACCCATTTCATTTCATGGGTTATGATATGAATTTTATGAAATACATCTCTTATTATGGTTCTTGATATTATGACTATTTTATGGAAAAAATATTTATGAATTTTTTATGATATGGTGGGACCTAAATATAACTACAATGAATTAGGTAAATATATGTATCTCAATAGATAATTATGCGAAATAATTTGATTGGATTTATCCACAGTTGGAAACTGGTGTCTCATAATCAATAATGGGAAATATTATTATACTAATCCACTATGGAAGACATGTGTGTTCTAATCCACTATGAGAAAATTGTGTGTCCATATCAACTACTGGAAATATGTGTTTGTGGATCCACTACAGGAAATAGGTTTGTTCATGTCCGCTATGCTAGTGGTCTTGGTAGTTTACCATGACACATGAAATTGTTTTATTTATGTTTGGTTGTTCTACACTTATATGACATGAGTTTTTGGTTATTGAATAATTTATGTTGATTTATCACCCTAATGATTAATTTATTATGAACATCCAATATTTATTTTTAGTTTATTTTTTATGATCTTTGATATGCAGTGTGTGATCTTCTAATGTCCATATCACATTCTCATACCCTTATGCTCATGTTTATTCATACATATCGCAATTGTTTTCACTTATTAAAATTTATTATCACCCCTTTCTTATGTTTACTTTAACAAGGTTATGAAGAGATATTTTTAGTAGAAATACAAAAGGGTAAGATCTTTGTTCGAAATATTGAAGACATTTCCCCATGTTGGATGATTTTGATCCAAGATTCCAACGACACT
Organism: Viscum album; assembly: GCA_963277665.1. Classification (NCBI taxonomy): domain Eukaryota; kingdom Viridiplantae; phylum Streptophyta; class Magnoliopsida; order Santalales; family Viscaceae; genus Viscum; species Viscum album. Next base: position 1,033,339,085 of record OY728156.1, read on the forward strand.
AAACTATTAATATAACTAGAATTTAATTTTTTTTAAATGTGAAGAATATCTATCTAAAATGATTTAATATCCATATATTTTAATCTTAAGTCACTAAAACTACCCTCAATGTATCCAATTATAGATAACTCCTAAAATCAATCTTGAAAATAGCCCTATTGAGATCCACATTCATCAAGAAAACCATTGGTTTCCATTCATTCCATCCACGTTATTATAGAACATACATGGTATCCAAAAAATTAGAGGTTTTAGGGGTAGTAAAAAAACTCAAAAAACCTTATCAGTATGACATAACCATTCCTCAAGCTCACTATGTCCTAATTTCCCTAGTCCTCATGTGTATTTTTTGTTGGAAACGCCTAGGAATTGTCTGAAATCTGTGTCTTCTCATGACATCCCAATTGAACTTGGATAGTAGATATTATAGATGTCCAAATCCACTATCTATAGACAAAAAATAGGGTTGGATTATTGGGAACTATCAATTTTTCCCACTCAATTTCTAGATTATTTTTTATGGGAGGCATTGTCTAAAAAACAGAAATATAAGCTTTATCAATAACAATTCAACCTCAAACTGATCAGAATTTCTAATTGAATCCTAAACATGTTTATCAGTCAATAGTATATGAATAATAAAAAACAAAACCATTAGAGAAAATAAAAAATAATCACATGTATTTCTCAATGTAAAAATTTTGTTCATAATCATTATGAAATCATGTGACAACCATGTGGGTGTTACTAGAGTTTGAGGTAAGGATGGACAAGCTTTATATGATTACTACTAATAATGAAATTCTTACAGGCCTCCACATTATAACCATAATGCTAAAAATGAAAATCGTTCTAAAAACGGGGCTCAATACTGTTTGGGAAGAACATCAGAATCTCATCAAAACAACCCATAACTAGGATCGAAACCTAACTACAATATTGGACAACCCATGTAATCTCAGTGTTTGACACAACGAAGAGTTATCTATGAACTCGCCCATTCCTCCATTTTGAGTCTCACGAGTCATAGCTCTATATTACCATTGAATCACAAAATAGAAGGATCTAATACCATTTTATACCACACCATCTCCGATCAACCCAACATATCAACTGAGCTGTCTCGCAACACAGCCCAAACCATATTCACAATCACCACATATTAATGGTAGGAACTGACCACAACCATCACATGGGAAATATTGTTCCAAATGAAAACCATCTTGATCTATCCAAATAATGATACTTCCCCACCAACCAAGTTACAATCAATATATTAAGGTAAGTATATAACAAAATCAATGGCAGAAATCATATTACAAAACATATCATAAAAAGAATTATTGGTACACTATATAAAAAATTCAAATCTAATAACACAAAATAATTGGTAGATGACCAAAGGACTGTACATACATCTTAATAGATACAAACCCAAAAATTCATCCACCGGATTCATCTTTATAGGTCCATGCCCCCTCTTTAAAAAACAGGCAATGGTAATCAAGTAGAGCCACCCTAGAACTTGATTCCCTTAACATTAGATTTGTCTTACATAATGAAATCTTAAAACACCCAAAGTCTCATCTATATTGTGATGAAAGAACAAAAAATGATAAAACTATGCATATATTTAATCCTTATACCCCTTAAAACAAAAAAATATTTTGAATCATTTTCAAAACTAAACCTTTTTGACAATAAACCATTTTGAAATAATCCATTGAAATATATTTGGTTTTCCATTTAAAAACCCATTTTCCAAAATAATTTGTAAAATGAATAAAATAGATAAACATAGACACACATCTTAAAATTATTAATGTGATAGAAAAGTCATAACTATGTGTGAGAATAAAATCAATACAACATAAGAATATCAATGTAAAATTGGAATAATACTAATCATCACATCAATATGGAATTAATTAAATTCATAAAATATATTAATAAATCATAATATAGTTATGTAAACCTAGGGATGTAACAATAAAAACAATCATGATTGAATAGACATGTATTCTATAAATAGGATTCTCAATTGTTCTTTCTATAGAAATCCACTCATGGTCCATCAGAAACAAAAATGATGGTTAACATAGTCCCCCCAATGATGGATCAAATAAACACTTAGAATAACCAAAATAAAACCTCTCACATTATTCCCTATGAAGGAACAGATAGCCCTACAATGGAATCCCTCAATCACGCACCATTTAACATATGTGATACTCCATTCAAATATTATAACAAAACAATTCACATTTAAAACAAGAAACATCATATTCCATTTCATAAAATAATATTCCCATTTCTTAAAACACCTTTCCCAAGGTATAATCAATTCAAATACCAATTTTTAAATCCTTTTAAACATTTAAAACCGTTTGATAAATTTTTACAAACACTTGGGGATCATACAACCCATACCCATTTGGGAAACACATCATAAATTCCAAAATTTCCAAACCAATCCATGAATCAACACAAACATCAAATAAACAAGAGGAATAAATCATTTAAATTGTTAATTTAGAAAACAAAAACCTTTTTTGTTATGTAATTTAATGTATTTCTAGATTTAGGCATTTAAATAGAGACTCTAACCAAATATTTGGTCTCAATATCAACCCCCACAATAATGACCATTTGGATGCGAAAAAAACAGCCTCTAACACATAATCCACAAGAAATCAAACCATTTCCCCAACCATTTAAGTTATATTCATAAAAAAAATCTACATTGGTTATAAATCTCGATGAAAATGGTGTATCAAAAAATTATATCGTGAAAAGAAAAAGAAACCAAGAAAAGATGGACATTCCTAAACAGAAACCACCTTGAAACCACAAGGAATCCACTATTAAGGGAGAGGGAAAACTCCACCACCAAGGAAAAGACTTGGTGACCATTTGGGTGGCATATTATGTCACCAAATACAATTTATTCATGGTAATTCGTGGACACATACTCAATATAAATGTTTTTAGGTACATAATATTCCCTAGGTATCCCATCTCATCACTTAGGAGTATGGGGAGACACATTTGGTTCCACCTCGGATTATTCTCACATAACCACTCAATCCCATATCCCATTAGTAAAATTCTATATAAAAATATATATTTCCTCAAGGATCCATTATTTTTGTTCATTACATACCATTAAAATACCATCATATTTCAAGAGATATATAACTCAAAGAATGAAGACACCTCATGATTCCATTTTCCCATAACTAAACTACCTATATATTTTAATTTGCTGTTAAGGTCCAAATAAAAACTCCATAACCACAAAGGATTTTAAAATATAATAAATATATCTTAATAATTACATATTCTTGTGGCATTTAACTTGAATTCAATTCTATTCAATTGTATAGTTATTTTTTATTTATCATTTTACAAAATTATTTTATAACTGAAACATAGATATTTATATATTAAAAGACGACACTTCTACTCAATGTCCATTTTTTACTATATAAAACATTCATAACGTGGATAATTTTAATGAAAAATATTAATTAATTTAATATTTAATTGATCTATTCAATTAATTACCCTTAAACATTGTTAAAACATTTTAAAAATATCAAATGAGAACAAAATTATCAGAAATGGACTTTAAAAATAAGAAATCCATTAGTGTGGTGAAAGTAATAAATATACATAAAATGTTTAGTTATATAATAAATGTTAATTTATAATATTAAATAAAAAACACAAAATAAAAAAACAATTTTTCTAAAATAAATCCTTGAAAACACATAGTATGAAAATAAAATTCTTCTTCGAAACTAAGAGATCAGATTCATAAAATGATTTCCATTGAAATATCCATATAGACAACATCAAATATAATTATGTAAATAATAAAATAATTACACAATTAATGGTATATATATATTGGGAATCACAATTAAAATAATATATATTGGGAACACCCTTTTCCACAGTCTATTATGGGGCTCAACCCTTTGTATAATCTATATCCGGCTCACCTGTGAGTTATATGTGGTGCAATCTATTATATAAGTTAAATCAAGATTAAAAAATGTTCATAAAATCACCATGTAATATATAATGATTTAAATAATTCTTATATCACCCTTTCCTCATAAAACCATTTTCAAAAACATTTAAATATATGTAAATCCAAATTTGGGTATCAAAATAAAATTTTCATCAAAATGTGGCCTTTTAAAAAATAAAAAATGATTAAATAATAATGAATGTATTTATTGAAAATAAAAATGAAATTTCATAAAGTATAATTCCAATCATAGATGTGTCATAATTTTCAGAAATTTAATTCATTGTTTATATGTTAAAAATTATTCATTTTGGTAGAAATATTTGAAAGACGAACTTGGAAAGATGATTTATGAAAGAAAATTCTTTACCATGAGTTAAAACATCACATTGGTACTTCATGTAAAAAATAATAAAATTATTTCAATTATCTAGATTCTTGAGAATCATTTTTTAGGTTTATATTTTTTTAATTTTTTATAATAGCATTTTATATAATGAAACTCAATTAATTAAGTACACTTTAGATATTATGATGATATTTGGTTTATACATCCAAAATGATATTGGTATGTGAATTATGGTCATAGTGTTAATGAAACAATGATATCTATAATAATAATCAGGAAATAATAATCAATTTTAGTTTTTAATTATACTTTTTAATCCAACAAAAAATAAGGTTATCAAAAATGAACTGTGTTACAATCACAGAGATGGACGGTCATACATAATCATGAGTTGCATTTAAGTATTTCAATGATCATTATTAAATTAAAGTAAGTATTATTTTACCATTAATAATTTATAATTATATCATATATATCAGAAAACTTATTTAAATATACTTATATATATCATCCAAGTGATATGGTGTTGAAGAAAAACATCACATCGATTTGTGGGGGCGGTAGTCCACACATACGAACTTAGGATGTAATCATTTTTGAAAGTATGGGAATTTAATAATTTATATGATATATTATTTTTTTATAGTGACAAATAGTTCATTAATATAATATATAAGAATTATTTCAATCATTATAAATAGTATTTCTAGATTGTGACAGAAAATTAATTGCATCCGTTCGTGAGGCTGTAGTTCTCCAAACACAAAAATGATGAATAGTTTTTGAATTTGATAGAACAAGAGATGTATATATATAATTACCCGAACATGATAACATCTCAATATATTAAATATAATTTACTTATTATTTTATCATTATTGAATATGTTTTGAGGGATTCAAGGGAAAAAACTAAATGTTGTAAATAAATACTATACCACTTCTTCAGAAACCATTATTTTCATAAAACCATAAGACCTCTAAGATTGATATTATGACAAAAAAATAACAATATAATTTGTTTAGTGAGTATGTTAAGGTTATTTTCCCAGTATTTTTAAAACCAAATAGGTTTTGATGTGTGAATAAAGGAGAATAATTTTTGTGGTTTTATAAGAGTGGGAAAATGAACTCTTGGTTATCCCAAAATATATAATTAATATAAATTAATTTTCTATACCAAATTCCTCAAAAAGTTATTTATTTATAATATTAGATGATTATGGGTCTAAATAATATAATAAAATAAAAATTATACCTGTTTGTACCAATTTTATAAACATATCTTATGGTTTTTACCCATATTTAACCCCTTTAACTCTTATCGTGACAACATGTTTATTTATATTTTTGAGGCTAAATAAATTTGATAGAAAATGAGTAATAACCCATAAATGGAATATGGTGGATATTTTAATCCTTCTAGGAATCATATGATTGAAGGATATATGTAAATTAATTTTATATCATTTTAAAAAATATTATTTACTATAACATATCTATAATGTTAATATTTTGAACTATTCATTACTCTGACTTCAATAATATCAAAAAACATATAAAATTTAATAAAATGTTCAATTATATCCATAAATTTTTATTTTCTTATATAAAATTCTTTTTTCACCCTATTTTTTTCATGATATACCTATTTTAGTATTTTAGATATCTTTAATTTTATTCTTTTCATAAATTGATTTATTACTCCATCAGGGTTGTGAATGATTTTAATGTAATAATTTACAAACTAAAACATTGAAATAATTTAATATTATTAAGATAATGTTTTTAAATTTATAAAAAACATTTTTTCTAAAAAATATCTTCCTAATAACATAATAGTAAAAATATTACACTTTTTTAAAAAAGTGAGTCTGACATGCCAAAATGTTTTTTAAATAAAATGATTTAAATGTTATAATCCAGTAAATCTGACCATATAAGGAGAACAATTTTACCCATGGATTATTATGTTTGATATATATGAATCCTAAAAGGATTACATATGTTATTATAACATTTAAAAGTTTTTATATTTTTATTTATAACCTATACTACCTGAATTTCACATTACCATTGTAATAAAAATTATTGAGGTTACAATTAATATTGTTGAAAAATAAAACAGACCGATTTTTTTTACCCAATGTTTCTAAATATTAAAATTCAAATAAAATTCAGAACCCTAATGTTTCATAATTTATTTTTTAATTATGCCAGAAAAATGCAAAAGAAACTAATTTTCATAAGAAGTTACAATTTTAAATTTAAAATGTTTTTACACTAATTTAAAGTATAAAAAATATTTATGAACAATAATTGGAATATTTAAAAGAAAAGAAAACAAAAAATTTATAAACTACTCCAAAACATATTTTGACCACGTAAATACATTAAAATAAAAAATAGAATTTTAACAAAAATCATTATTATTCACTATTCCTTGAAAATTCAATATTTTCATAAATTTTACAAAAAAATCATAAAATAATTATTGATGATGAATTTGAAAATTAAATTCAATTTTTCCAATAAAAATTTACAAATATTGAAATTATACGTTTAAAAAATGGACATTAATAAGAAATTTTCCTTTTTTATTTGATGAATTGCTTAAAATATAAGTAATGAAAGAAAATACATAAATCATGAATAATAATAAATATTAACATGATTTATCCTATCATCTAACTAGGTTTTTATATTCACCCACAATATTTTAAATTTCATATTCATAATTTTGAACTCATGTTCAGTAACCGTGGATTGAATTTTCAAAATACCATTATGGAAACCTCAAATCAAGAAATGGATTAATTAATCATTAACTTCAGAAGAGAGAAAATTTAAGTTCTAAGGTCATAAATAGTTATATATAATAGTTTTACAAGATGGATAACATTATTGGGAAGTAAAAACATGGATATGTCGAAATAAAAAAAACTTCCATGTGCTGATGGAGAATGGTAGAGAATATGGTCATGAGAGATTATGTTTTTTAGATTATTTTTCCCAAATTTGAGGAATTAAATCTCAATATATAATAATACCATAAGTAAATATAATTACATTACAGGTAAAATTTCATTCATTAATATATTTCCACCGCAATCTAATATTTTCTTCCAAACAATGAGTATTCAAGACGAATTTTGAAATCCTAAAGCAATTGAATGAATATGTAAAGATCTAAAATTAAATTAAATTATTAATTTATATTTTTCTTTCATTAATTATTAATTAAATAGAAATAGTTAGCACAAGAAAATACAATTTCATAAAAAAATAAAACAATATATGACAAAAAATACTTTAATCTGTAGAATTCAATAGTAAAACCCAATGTTCAACTTTGATAATTCATCAAATAACTATGATTAGAATTCATCCAAAATATTATATACTTATCTTGAAACCCAGAAATTACATAGACCTATTCACATAGTTTTCCATGGTGAATTTGAATCCACATCAAAATAAAATCTTTGAATCTTAAATTATCATATCAAAAATATAATTTCCAAAATCATATAATCTCCAAGGCATGATAACTACATCCAAAAATAACCTGAACCACTCTAAATTCATAATATAAATATTATATGATACCAAAATATAATACAACAATTATTCCTAAAATAAAATATTGTTTACCTTTTTCAAATAGGGTTCCCAAAATATGGGACATCGTGAAAAACAATATTAATCACTTAATCACCAAATATTTTTCCAATCCCATGGTGTTATTTTTTGTAAAGCATATGTTCCTAAAATGAAAATCAAAATAATTTTTTAAATTATTATAAATAAAAATCAATTTCAAACTATCCTTGACATGACATAGGCCAGCTGTAGATGATGCACCCTTACTTCCCTTTAGTGGTGGGTTCAATCCCTATGACATTTCTATATGTGAAGAGTTATCACCCATCCTATAGTTTTTTCATTTTAAAAAACTAAATTTATATAACTATTATAACATTCAATAAATTTTAGAAACGTTCGAAATTATAACATTGATATATTCAACACTAAAGAAATATATTAACCTCGAAGGTTGTCTCGTACATTTCATTTTTCATCCCAAAATTTAGTTACCCATAGTTACCTCAAAAATAAATTTAATAAAAAAATATTATAAGTCACATTAAATATTCATCATTGAATTCATAAAAAGGTTCTTCTAAAACAATTAACTTGTGATAGCTAATAAATATAAATCTATTATAATATCTATAACTCTAAATAAGACCCCAAAAGTAAAAAACCTAATCTCAAATGTTTTCTAATCCATAATTTGATACGAACATTAATGTCCCAACCATAATAATTTCATACTATAGAGACATTGAACCAGAACTATATTTATTATAATCATAATTATATTTTTTGAGTTTTAGGGAATTATGTAATAACATAATCATTAGAACCCATATAGTATAAAGTGGACACTTCTAATAAATAATCATTTTAAAAAAATATAAAACATTCAAAATATGAATTATTTTCATGGATTATTTTCATGACATTATATTAAATTATTCTTCTCCTTTTACCATAATTAATCCATATTATGATCATTTTAAAAATTTGGGATGGGAAAAAAATCTAACTAAGGTACATAAAAAGTATAAATATATTTCCCAATCTTAAAACATGAAAAACCATGTAATGTTTATGTTGATCATGAATATTATTTGATTTTTTGAAATAAAATATGTACACATGAAAAACTAACACTCTTTTCTAAATTATAACCCTTAATCTGCATACCATTCAAATATAAAACCCATTTTTGAATATTTGTGTATTACATTCATAAAACCATATCAATACCATTGTAATTAGAAAATTTGTATCGTCGTATTCCATTTTAATTATTGAAGGAACATAACCATTAACGAATTAATTTGATAGATATATTGGGACATCCCTTCATATAATCTATATTGTAATAATACATTTTTCAATACCAATAATGGTTCTATATCATTCATATCAGCTATATTGGGCTAACTTGTCTGCTATAATAGGGCTCAACCTATCATATAAGCATTACTGGGGTCGCCATCTGTAATGGAATGATCAAGTACCATATAATTATTAAAAAATTTATTCTCATAATTTTTAATCTTAAAAACTTTTATAAAGTCTTTTGGACCCAAATAAAAAACCCATTGGATATTTTAATACCCCTTTCTTTTAAAAATGAATTTTTAAAATATAAAAAATAGACACATAATATAGAAACATTAAAAAAATGAAATATATAATGGAATCCTCATGTCATTAAGGCTAAAAAACTATATGTAAATAATTTATATGATGTATTTGATAAAAACATTACTTTTGGTAATAAATGTTCAATGGAGAACTTCAAAAAATAATGTATAAATAAATTTCCATACTTGGAATTTGAAACATAACTTTCATTCATTAACATTCTAAATAATTAAATTATGTTAATTATATTATATCTTGAGAAAAAATTTATAGATCTTTATTTTTTTATTTATCTAATATCATGTTATATAAAATTAATCAATTAATTATGTTTACTTCATATATTTTCATTATATTCCATTTATAACGTTAAAATGGCCTATGAATGCCGACTATGATTAATGTATTTATTTCTATAAAATAATTATAAAAATAACAATGAAATGTTTTAAAAATTTAAAAATCAAATTAACTTTTACACTAATAATGTATATATTTTTATAAAAAATTAATTGTGTTATAATCATATAGACAGTGAGCCATATGTATGCATGAGTAATGTTTCCTTTTTTTCAACGACCATTATAGAAAGAAATTTAGTATGTTTTTATCTTTAAAAATGATGATAATAATAAATATGTAACGTTGCTTCTACAAATAAACTTATATATATATATCGTATATGGGATATGCAGACAGAAAACGAATCACATTACTTTGTGGAGGTGGTAGTCCACATGTACACACAAATGATGTTATCGTTTTTCAGGGAATGGAATGGTATGATGGTTAATTATGTATTAACATATTATTATAATAAACATGTCTTCAAAATTAAATATAAACATTATTTATATCATTATTATGGTTATTTAGATATGGTGATGGAAAATGAATTACATCAGTTCACGATGTGGTTGTCTATCGTACACCCAAATAATGAATTATTTTCCCATTTGATGGAAGAGGTGAATGGTATATAACATTATACAAAAATAATAAAATATAAGTATTTTTATAATAATATAATTAGTATTTTATTATGTTTTAATAATTTTTTTGGAATATGGGAGAAGGGAAAAAATAAATCTTTCCGATTAAAATTATACATCTTATTTGAAAAACCTCCATTATTTTGCACTTTTACACCACTATGATTGGTATTCTAAAAAAAGGACATATATAGTTATTTTAGGTATTAAAATAAGGTATTTTAGTAGGTATTAGATGAAACTAATGGGTTTTGATATCTAAATAGAGGATACGTAATTGTACCCTACTATAAGAGATTAAAGGGGAACTCATTAAATTTCTCAAACCTATACATTAATATGAATTAATTGTCAGTTCAAAATGACTCTATAGTGATTGATTTTGAATATAATAATATTAAGAGTTAAAAAAATCTCATATGGTAATAATTATCCTTATTTTGACTATATTTATTCCCTTATCATTTTTATCCCGTATTTAACCCCTTTAAATCATACAATGTCAACATGTATTTTTTCATTTATAATGGTCAATATAGTAACCATAAAATGACAAAAAACCAAAAATAGGCCTAAATGATATTTTAAGCATAATAAATATTACTTATCCATATTTTGGATATTTATAAATTATATATCATTTAATAAAATATAATATAAGATAAAATATCCATAATTTTATTTTTATGAACTATTTATAACATTGAATTTAATAATATAAAGACAAATACTAAATTTTTTAAGAAATATTTTTTATATACGTAAAAGACATGTAAATATATAAAAAAAATTATAAAAATATTTATCTCACATAAAAATAATTTTAATATTTTTAGTTTCATTTTATTTATCTTTCTCATTATTTGAATAATTACTGCATAATTATTTCGTATGCATTTACAATATTTTTTTATTCATTAAAAATTTAATATTAATTACCATGATTAAGATAGATATTTTATATATAAATATGATATTTATAGTGAAACATATCCTTCATTTAACTACATATAAAAAATATTACACTTAATAAAAATTAGAGCTTGATATATTCAACATTTCTTTGTATAAAATACAATAATGTTCATTTTCTCATCTTTCTGCCTCCGAGAGGTCATAAATTAGACCCATAGATGATTTTTGCCGATATATACTAAAAAATAATATTAATTTTTATTTTTGAATTATTTAATTGTTCTTACTGTTTTATTAGTATCCAATATTTCCCGATTTACTCTTTACCATGGTAAAAAATATTAATAGTTTTAATATTCATATTTTCCAAAATTAAAAGGGTATTATTTACAAAATTTGTACCCAATGATTAAAAATTTTGAATCAAATTTTATAAATTAAAAAAACAATATGTATCAGAATTTAATCTAAAATTAAGTGGGAAAGAGTAAGGAAAAACAATTTTAAGCGAAAAATGAATTTTCAAAATATTCAATGTTTTTAAAAAAATTAAAGTGTAAAATACATTTGAAAAAATAATATTGGAATATTTTATATTTAAATAAACAAATTAAAAACTAAAACTAGTTAAAAACATCTTTACCTAGTATGTACATTAAAATAAAATATATTTTTCAAGAAAAAAAATATTTTTCCATTATTCCTTAAAAAATCAATATTTTCAGAAAATTCGATAAAATGTTTCCCAAATAATTTTACATTATGTATTTAAAATTTTAATTCATTAGGTAAAATTAATATTCTAAAATTTTAAAATTAAACATTTAAATAAATGAATTTTATATAACATTTTTATTTTTTGTTTGGATAATTTGTTGATATATTTATAATGAATATAAAAACATAATTTTGAAATTCTAATAAATATAAAAATTATTTATAATGTAATTCACCATGTCTTTTTCAAAAATAATCCTACGAAACCCCCATAATATGAATCATAAAATGGAATCTCCTCATGGTTCCCATTTTGGTTACCCACTCCCACATTCCCCTAACAAACAATCAATATTATATATGATAAAACATATATAAATGAAATATTACACATCATTGAACTCAGAAATATAGTTTTTCCATCAAGAAACACTCAACCATCACTTTCCATTCGAATTTAGGTTTATACAAGACATTGGCCATCCACAAGACTCACTAACACCATCAAATACCATTTTATAAAATTATAACCCATTATAATTAATTAAAACAATTTATTGAATATTTAGTTCCCTTAAGAATAATCAATGAATATTTCATTATGAAATGATTAGAAGAGAAAACCATTTGAAATAGTGCAAAATTCACTCCCAAAACATCCTCAAATACACTACCATGAAAATACATCCCACCAAAGATCAATTTATTGAAAAATTCCGTCGCAATTCAATTCTAAACACAAAAAAGATTTTATAAAAGTATTGTAATATTGAATTATCATGAATAATTATTCATTCATCCTCTAGGTATATTAGATATATATACCAAAATAACCCCCCAAATATTTTTCTGATTTACCTTATTCTAGTTGAATGGACATCCAAACCCATTCTTTAATCCAATGAAATTATAACAATAGGGATGTAACGACCCGAAATTATGAATAAATATTTTTTCATAATTTTGTGTGTTATTTTATTTTATTTTTATACTCAAAAAAATGTTTCATTTGATAACATGAGTATAATTAAAATTCGACCGTTGGGCTTTGACTGTTATATGACCATTAGTCAATATGACCACTGGAAACTAAACGTTTTTATTATTGTCTCTAAATACAAGTAATCTTGGTTAATTATTATAGAAAGAAGATTCGATGGCCTCACCTAGTAGTCTTGGACCGATCGAAGCCCATCTAACAGAACTTGGGTCAGAGGTAGCACCACTGGGCTTTTCTCTGGACCAAACCGAAGCTGAACTTCATCGTGTGGAATCGCCTTTGCGAGAAGTTCAAACTGATAGAAATTACTACTCGTGCGATGTTAGCTGAGCCTCCCTCAGATTCTATCACCTTAGCACACCTTACACTTAGGTCCTATGCTGGTGTGATAAGGGGCTATGTAAGGAGACCGTAACTGCCTTTTGTAATCCTTTGCTGTAAATAAAAATTGGTATTTTTTCTTATGATGAAGTTTATGAATTTTCAAATGACCGGATAAATATATTATGCATATTTTTGATCAATTTTAGAAAAAGGATATTTTAAAAAGGTTTATGTAAACCATAAATAATTAAAAATGTGTAATGATATTCAAAAAATGGTCTTCTATAATTATGCTCAGTACAAAATTTAGAGTCTAATAAGATCAACATAATTTTTTATGTATAGTAAATTATGAATAGTGATATTATGATTAGGATTAGTAATTTGTCCAAATGGATTAGTAATCTCACTTAAAGAAAGTATTAATATCATCTAGGCACCTTGATTAAGTAATGTGATTCAATAAAATGGTTAAATAACGATTTCATAAATTATTATTCAAGTATTAGTTTTTTCGAGTGAATAGTGTTTTTCTAAATTAAAAATTAAATTAAAAATATTTAATTTTTTTTAAATGGATTTCATTTTTGAACTCAGAGCACCGATATTATGTTTTTGTAATTTTTGGGGTTTTTTCTGAAAAAAATGAATTTTCGGTGAATAGTGTATTTATTTAAAAAAATAAATTAATCATATTTAGAAAATTATTTTTATAAAATGGAGTTCATTTTTGAAATCAGAGCATTGATATTTTGTTAAGGTGAAATTTTGGTATTATTCTGAGAAAGTTGAATTTTCGATGAATAGTGAAAATACATTTTTTAAGTTACGAGTGTTTAATGACATCATTAAATGATGTATTAAAAATTTAATAATTATGGTCGACTTATGAATAGGAAGATAAGGTATGAGGTGTCCCAAGTGGCCAATACCATGGGCAAATACCATGGGAAAGCCCATGGTTTTTCCAAAACCACGAATGAGGTGTCCTTTGGCCATTAATGCCTTGTCCCCTCACTTTTCCTATAAAAACCAAGCCATCATATCATCCATTCGACTCCCCACACTTTCCCAACGAAGTTCTGGTCTCATTACCTCCCAAGGAGTCCTCCCAAGGTGCCCCCAATCCCTCAAGGTCCCAACCTTTGAGTTTTAAGAGTTACGTTTTAAGGTAAAGGATCTGATCTCTATCTTTCTTTTCAAGAAATCTCTTTTATGTAATTTCTTTTATGATCCATGTTCTTATGTTAAATGGTGTTCTTTTATACTCCTCTTACTGCCCTTTTCATGTTCACATAATTAGAGATCCCTTATTACTCTCATTATTTGGTTTTATGAAGTTTTAAGTGGCGTCGTTAGGCTGCTGAAAGTTTTGTAACAGATTCTTTCTCCCTTCTCATTTTTCAAGATCTATTTTCATGTAAAGTATTTAAAGTTACTTTTTATTATGTTAGGGTATGATATCTAAATGTATCATACTGATATTTTATGACCATATGATGAGATACCCCATTTGATCTCTTCAATTCAGTATTTTGAAGTTTTAAGTGGCACCGTTAGGCTGGCGAATTTTTAACTGGTTTTTCACCCTTCTCGTTTTGAAGATCTACTTTCATGTCAATTATTTCAAGTTCATTTTTGTTATGTTGGGGTATGATATCTATATCTATTATACTGATCTTTTATCACCATATGATGAGAGACCCCATTTGATCTCTTCAATTCAGTATTTTCAAGTTTAAGTGGCGTCGTTAGGCTGCTGAATTTTTAAGTGGTCCTTGCACCTTTCTCCCTTTTCAAAGTTCTATTTCCATGTCAAGTATTGCAAGTTACTTTTTATTATGTTGGGGTATGTTCTCTATATCTATCATACTGATATTTTATTTCCATATGATGAGAGACCCTATTTGATCTCATCAATTCATTTTTGGTTGAAGTTTATGTAACGTTGTTAGGCTGCCGAATTTTCATAAGAGAAATCTTATTTTTGTCTTCCTTTCATGTTCTTCATTTCATATGGTATATTTTCAAATTTAATTACCATGTTCTTAAATCCCTTATATTCTGTCCCTCTACTGTTTTATCGGTCATTTATGAATGTTTTCCCTATGTCCCCTCTCTTTTCAATGTTTTCTAAAAACCATGTAACATAGCCGTTATGCTGCCGAATTTTCATCTCAAAATGTCTCTCTCTTTTTTCTAAAGATATTTTATTTTATAAAGTGAATACTCAAAGCTCTACCTTCTATATGGGTATTCAAATATATACCAAGATGTTCTATTTTAAATTATGGGATTTACATACATGAAACCCGCTTTCCCTTTTTGTGGGTTTAAAGTGACGTAAAGAGAATGTCTTTAAAGCAGTTTTTAAAACGTTATGATTATGAAATGAAACCATATTTATTTTATGCTATATGGGTCATTTATGAAATGTTTGATGATGATATATGTGGCCCACATGATAATAAAGTCAAATTTAAGGGTGCTCCCTGATAGCGCTCCAATGCATTGGGTAATGATGTAACCACTAGAGATTACAATTTTCACGATACCTTGGTGAATAACCTTGGTAATTTTCAAATGACACCTTGGGGATGGACCTTGGTGATATGTTCATGAATTTCTATGTTAAATGATGCAGCCACATCTTCAAGTTATGAAAAATGTTATTTTTATTATGATATGCCTCATGATTTCTTTATCATGCCTTAATGTTCTTTTCATGACCTTATTGAAGTATCTCAAGTTCACATGTAAAATGTTTCTCTTGTTTCCCTTACAGGGCCTTCTGCACACCCTTGCATTTGATGTATGTCCCCAGGTTATGAGATTCAGTAATGAACCAAGGATGAACATGAGGAGAATCCTTTCAAGTGTTTAAGAAGAATCTTTTATGTTTTCATGTTTAAAGTTCCTGGTTTCCAAGACACTAAACCTTACAGATCCTCGGTTTTGTAAAATGTAATGAAAGTTTATGTGATAAAAAGGAGAGATGATATTGTTGGTATCAAAGGATGGTTTAGTTATTTGTGGAAATTTGGATATGAAAACTCTAGGAAGAACCCTGTAGAAATGTTTAAATATAGGAAATCTTCCTGGTATTTTGGTGAGTATTGAGTAAGGGGTTGCCAAGCAAATACATCCCTGTCTGGATACGAGAAGGTAGAGGTGGATCTGGCACAGATGTACATAGGGGTAAAACCCGAAAACACCACTTTGAGCTAGACTCGAATGGGAACTGGTGTACGACAATGGGCCTTTCTGCACTCTTGGTTACGACACTCCTGGGGGATATGCTTTAGTAAACTCATAAGCTTAGTATGAACCATTGTTAAAGGAACAAAGATAAAATAAAATAATGATTCACATAAGAATATATGATCATGGATAACCTAGATGGGAACCTAGTTGATCACAAGTTAGCATACACTTTTCTTCTACAAGTTATCCTTATATGCTTTAAGTTCCTTTTCATGATTATTGCCTAAGTATTCAATCCCCTAATTGTAATTTGTTTTCATAGTTAATGGAAGGAAATGGAAGAACATGTCCCAACAACCAATGTGATAGGAAATGCGATGATTGTCGTATTAATATGACAGGGATTATTAGGGGATTAAAATATGATTATTATTTTGGAAGACGTTCATTATTTTGGGGACCCTATGTGATTGAGGTAAATAGATTACTACGGTATTTTACATGAGGAGTAAGGTTGACTTATATTTTGAAGAATTGATGAATTTATGGTGGAATTATAGTAATTTAGGTTACTTATGGGAATGACTAACCTTTCTTGGGTAAAATATGTTTAGGTTAGATACTTTTGTTATAAGATGTTAGGAGTGGTTGATGTTGTTTGGAGATGAACAATGAAGTTTATTTTGGAAGACTATGTTATCAAATCCTTCTTGTATTTGGGTTTCAATCTTAGTTTGGTTTATTTTGAGGAATTTTAAGGACCGTTATTTATGGAATGGACTATGATGAACTTTGGGTAGTACCATGGAACTTTGAAGATTTAAAAGTTGTTTCCATTCCTATGGGATTATTTCTTTTTGAAGAGTTTTTTACTCTACCCTTTCTGTTTTTGGGATAATGTTTAAAGATATAAGAAATAGATAGTTAATCTTTTGTGTATTAAGTGATTCTCTAGAAGATGATTCTTGTGTTTTGATGAGAACAAGTAATTTTGAATGATCATTATTTCTAGAAATGATTAGTTTTGGTAGAAACTTATTAAAGGATGAAACTCTACATGACGGTAGGTATATTTTATTATGTTTTTGTTCTATATAGTAAATGAATTCCTCAAAATTATTAAAAGGAACGTAAAACAAAAATGGTGTTGGTTTACGTTTCCTACTAGGTAATCGAAGACCGTTTACACAGATCATAAGTTAGGGATTTTCTTATGGTTAACATTCTCCTAATCAATATTTCTATCACTCTCCCCCCAGAACATGACCCTTTGTTTTTTTCTTCCATATCCATGTTTTCCTCCATTGAATCCTAGTATGGGTTAACTCGGGTGATCTTTGTACTTCCCTTTCTTTCTTTTAAAGTAATAGTTTTTCTGACTCCTTTTCCGATGTGGGACTTCCAATGAAATTTCAAAACCCAATTTAAAAAAAATTGCAAGGACGCAATTTATTAAGGGGGAAAGATTGTAACGACCCGAAATTTTGAATAAATATTTTTTCCTAATTTTGTTTGTTATTTTATTTTATTTTTATACTGAACAAAAATGTTTCATTTGATAACATGAGTATAATTAAAATTAGACTGTTGGGATTTGACTGTTATATGACCATTGGTCAATATGACCACTGGAAACTAAACATTTTGATTATTGTCTCTATACACAAGTAATCTTGGTTAATTATTATAGAAAGAAGATTCGATGGCCTCACCCAGTAGTATTGGACCGATCGAAGCCCATCTAACAGAACATGGGAAAGAGGTAGCACCAATGGGCTTTGCTTTGGACCAAACCCAAGCCGAACTTCATCGTGTGGAATCGCCTTTGTGAGAAGTTCAAACTGATAGAAATTACTACTCTTGTGATGTTAGCTGAGCCTCCCTCATATTCTCTCACCTTAGCACACCTTACACTTAGGTCCTATGCTGGTGTGATAAGGGACTATGTAAGGAGACCATAACTGCCTTGTGTAATCCTTTGTTTTAAATAAAAATTGGGATTTCTTCTTACGATGCAGTTAATGAATTTTCAAATGACCGGATAAATATAGTATGCATATTTTTTATCAATTTTAGAAAAAGGATATTTTAAAAATGTTTATATAAACCTTTAATAATTAAAAATGTGTAATGATATTCAAAAAAATGGTCTTCTAAAATTATTCTCGGTACAAAATTTAGAGTCTAATAAGATCAACTTAATTTTTGATGAATAGTAAATTATGAATAGTGATATTATGATTAGGATTAGTAATGTGTCCAAATGGATTAGTAATCTCACTTAAAGAAAGTATTAATATAATCTAGGCACCTTGATTATGTAATGTGATTCAATAAAATGGTAAAATAACGATTTCATAAATAATTATTCAAGTATTAGTTTTTTCGCGTGAATAGTGTTTTTTTAAAATAAAAATTAAATTAAAAATATATAAAAAATTATTTTTATAAAATGGATTTCATTTTTGAACTCAGAGCACTGATATTATGTTTTGGTAATTTTTGGGGTTTTTTCTGAAAAAAAATGAATTTTCGATGAATAGCATATTTATTTAAAAAAATAAATTAAAAATTATTAGAAAATTATTTTTATAAGATGGAGTTCATTTTTTAAATCAGAGCATTGATATTTGGTTAAGGTGAAATTTTGGGATTATTCTGAAAAAGTTGAATTTTCGATGAATAGTGAAAATACAGTTTTTAAGTTACGGGTGTTTAATGACATCATTAAATGATGTATTAAGTATGTAATAAATATGGTCGACTTATGAATAGTAAGATAAGGTATGAGGTATCCCAAGTGGCCAATACCATGGGCAAGCCCATGGTTTTGCCAAAACCACTAATGAGGTGTCCCTTGGCCATTAATGCCTTGTCCCCTCACATTCCCTATAAATACCAAGCATCCTCTCATCCATTCAACTCCCCACTCTTTCCCAACGATGTTATGGTCTCATTACCTCCCAAGTAGTCCTCCCAAGGTGCCCCTATCCCTCAAGGTCCCAACCTTTGAGTTTTAAGAGTTATATTTTAAGGTAAGGGATCTGATCTCTCTCTTTCTTTTCAAGAAATATCATTTATGTAATTTATTTTATTCTCCATGTTCTTATGTTAAAGGGTGTTGTTTTATACTCCTCTTACATCCCTTTTCATGTTCACATAATCAGAGATCCCCTATTACTCTCATTATTTCGTTTTATGAAGTTTTAAGTGGCGCCGTTAGGCTGCCAAATTTTTTGTAACGGATTCTTTCTCCCTTCTCATATTTCAAGATCTATTTTCATGTAAACTATTTCAAGTTACTTTTTATTATGTTGGGGTATGATCTCTAAATTTATCATACTGATATTTTATGACCATATTATGAGAGACCCCATTTGATCTCTTCAATTCAGTATTTTGGTGTTTTAAGTGGCGCCGTTAGGTTGATGAATTTTTAAGTGTTCTTCACCCTTCTCATTTTGAAGTTCTACTTTCATGTCAATTCTTTCAAGTTACTTTTTTTTATGTTGGGATATGATCTCTATATCTATCATACTGATATTTTATTACCATATTATGAGAGACCCCATTTGATCTCTTCAATTCAGTATTTTGATGTTTAGGTGGCGTCGTTAGGCTGCTGAATTTTTAAGTGGTCCTTGCACCTTTCTCCCTTTTCAAAGATCTAATTCCATGTCAAGTATTGCAAGTTATTTTTTATTATGTTGGGGTATGATCTCTATATCTATAATAGTTATCTTTTATGTCCATATGATGAGAGACCCTATTTGATCTCATCAATTCATTTTTGGTTGAAGTTTATGTAACGCTGTTAGACTGCCGAATTTTCATAAGAGAAATCTTATTTTTGTCTTCCTTTCATGTTCTTTATTTCATATGGTATATTTTCAAATTTCATTACCATGTTCTTAAATCCCTTATATTCTGTCCCTCTGCTGTTTTATGGGTCATTTATGAATGTTTTACCCACGTACCCTCTCTTGTCATGGATTTCTAAAAACCTTGTAACATAGCCGTTATGCTGCAGAATTTTCGTCTCAAAATGTCTCTCTCTTTTTTCTAAAGATATTTTATTTTATTAAGTGAATACTCAATGCTCTACCTTCTATATGTGTATTAAAATATATAACAAGATGTTATATTTTAAAATCTGGGATTTACATACATGAAACCCACTTTCCCTTTTCGTGGGTTTAATGTGACGTAAAGATCATGTCATTAAAGAAGTTTTTAAAACATTATGATTATGAAATGAAACCCATTTATTTTATGCTATTTGGGTCATTTATGAAATTTTTATGATGATATATGTGGATCACATGATAATAAAGGCAAATTTAAGGATGCGCCCTGATAGCGCTCCAATGCATTGGGTAACGATGTAACCACTAGAGATTACAATTTTCACGATACCTTGGTGAATAACCTTGGTAATTTTAAAATGACACCTTGGGGATGGACCTTGGTGATATTTTCATGATTTTCTATGTTAAATGATGCATCCACATCTTCATGTTATGAAAAATGTTATTTTTATTATGATACGCCTCATGATTTCTTTCTCATTCCTTAATGTTCTTTTCATGGCCTTATTGAAGTATCTCAAGTTCACATGTAAAATGTTTCTCTTGTTTCCCTTACAGGGCCTTCTGCTCACCCTTTCTTTTGATGTATGTCCCAGGTTATGAGATGAAATAATGAACCTAGGATGAACATGAGGAGAAGCCTTTAAAGTGTTTAAGAAGAATCTTTTATGTTTTAATGTTTAAAGTTCCTAGTTTCCAAGACACTAAACATTAAAGATCCTCGGTTTTGTAAAATGTAATGAACGTTTATGTGATAAAAAGGCGGGATGTTATAAGGGATAAGAATGAAATTTGATTATTATAGGGATGAAAAATCAACTAAATCATTGAAAATACCAATTCCAATCCTGCTTAATGTATGAATTAAAAATGGGTGAAGAGGTAAGCCAATGGTGGATCATTTACTTTGGTCAAACACCCCCAATTCAAAAACCCAAAGTGGTACACAATGATAGTGGGGTCAGAAAATAAAAATATTCCCTTATTTTGAAATAAAATTCGGTAATATTGGTAATTCAATCCCCTAACACTAACCACATTCAACATCATATATTCGTCAATATAAGGTATTTATTAGTCTATTTACCTGGGAAATTGTATAACACCCATGATAACCTATCGAGTCCCTTATGGTAGGATTGTGTGAACCCAATGGCCCTCAATGAACACTAACCATCCCTATATGGTATTATAAACCTTCAAAATCCATTCCTTTTATTTTCATTAAATTTAAATAACTCAAAACATCAATTACAACATTTCAATAACATCCAAAAATACCATTTCATTATTTTAATCTAAAAAATTAAATTTCCCCCCGTTCCACATCCATTGAAACAATAATTTACTTCATGTACACTAATATTAATAAGTGTTGGTTATTATAGAGATCTCCGATAAAATAGAGGCACTTTATTATAAAAAATGATATCATGAGATTAATGAAAACATTGAAATAGAATAATTACCATATTTAGTACAAATTGTGGCATAATGTTTTTATATATCATTTTGGTATAATATATTTGGAATCATTGGTACACATAAATGTATTGGTAGTTAGAACATCAAATATCTTAATTTTCTAGAGAATATAGAACAAAAATCCATAATGTGGATCAAAAGAAATTAATTGTGAAATTATATATTTGAGAAATATTAGAATGAATTATAATTTATAGTGGTCTTTGACTTCAATAGAGCCTTTTCATTTCATCAAAAAGTTTATTACCCCTACGATATGGGGCTTGAAGATAATAAAAAATCAAATTACAATAATTTTCTTTGTAGTAAATATATTATTCTTAATAAGGAGAAAAGATATAGGAAGATAGAGTTTGAATTTAATGAAGGTATTATTATGGATTAATAATATAATATAAGTCCTAAAAATATTTAAATAAAATTATGGGAAGGATTATAGAAAGATAATATTCATGTTTTCGTATAAAATGATCATTTTTATCAAAACGGAAACGATGAATTCTTCATGAAATAATTTCATGAATTAAGTAGTCTAGGGTGAGAAGTAGATAAATGTGATGATTAGATGTTGGTAGTGATTGTTATGGATATAATTCAAGTTTATAATCTATTATAAAAAATAAAATGTTCTATAATTAGTGAACACAATATACTTGTCAAATAGGCCCTATTTTAGATGTTAAGGATAAAAAAATATAATATAATAATAGCCATATTTTTTATAGATATAGATAACATTGAAGTGGAAGATCATGCTGGATGTTTGGTTAAATTTATTAAAAAATAGTTTTTATCAAATCAATATGAATAAAATATGGGGTATTGTTCTATGTCTTGAATATAATAATTTTAATTAAGACCGTAATAATTTTATATAACAAATTTGTGACACACTGAGATTTCAGAAAACATTTCCCGTTAAATATACACTATATCAATTGATTGATCCAAATTAAATAGTGAACTAAATTTATCTATGGCATATTAATGAATATTTTTTAATAATAAAATTTATAATAAAAAAATATTCTAATTAATTATAAGGTCATAAAAATTATGTTTACGAAAAAAATTAAGTGAATATTTTAATAAAACCTATTTCTATTTACATAATATATTTTCAACAAAAAAGATGGATTTAAAAATTATGTATTTTTATTTTTGTAAAGGAAGTAAATTTTTTATTTTTTATTTTCAAAATTATTATATGGTGAATTCTGGGAATTCGACTTAATTAATTGTTTTGTAAGATAATAGAAAAGAATTGTTTTTACTAAAACAAAAGAATTTAAGACTATATCAGAAATAATGTATAAATCCAAAACATGTTTAATTGTAAGAAACATATTTTATGAATAATAAGGTTTATTAAAAAATAATATTTTTTATTTTGAAATCTATTTATTAGAATTTTAAAGACATAAGTAATATTTTTTAAAAAAAATATTTACTATCTTTTCATTTAATTAAATATAATTTTTATTTTCAAAATCCTATTTTTCCTTGATTTAGAAGCCAAAAAAATTTAATTTTACAAAAAAGCAGGGAAATAAATTTCATTGTTAGTTTTATACAATACATATATTTTAAAATTAATAAATGAAATTTCTTAATAACTATTTTTAAATTATTTTAATGTTAACTCAAAAACTAACCTATAATAATTTGATTTGATTTACTAATTTTTAGATATGGAATTATAATTTTATAATTAATTAATATTCTAATTATATTTTTTTCATCAATATTAATTTTCAGTGATAAAATGTAGTCATTATAGTAAAATTTTATTAAGTAAAATATTTAAAAACATTAGTAGATTCTATAAAATAAAACTAGTTTTCTCCAAAATTTAGTTTTTATGGGGTTAGGAACCTTACCTTGTAACACATTCTAATAGTGTACACATTATGAGGCTCTTACCAATTTATACTATAATTCCATTATTTAAAACTATGTATTGTATACATAAATTCCATTTTTATTTATGTATAATTGGGGACCACATAGACCACTTAAATCAATAGATATCAAATCATATATATTCATTATACTCTTAAATTTTTATCCACAAATATTTATATCCCAGTTTAATAATCTTCATGTAGAAACCCCCAATTATTCACTCTCTCACATGGCCTAATCAATATGGTTTCAAGACTTCATGTTCACCTCCTCATATGGAAAATTCTATTGACTAGAAGTGGGAGTCTGATTGTTGTAGTGGAAATAATATACCCCCTAGTATAGAGTTACAGAATAGAAGACAATAAATAATAATTACATCAAAATGAAATAGTTTAATCATAAAAATGAATAACTAAAAAGTAAAAAAGAGGATCCAATAAAATAATAATAATAAGTCATGTAATGTTAGGATGGAATTTATCTAATCTTAGAAAGAAATTAATAAAAATAGTGGAATATGTTGAAACAAATAATCTCAAAATTCCTGTATCCCAAACCCTATGTTGGTTCTATCTTTAGACAGCGACTCTTTTAGTTGGAAACATTAAGCAATAAAGCCCCTTTCCCTTCTCAAAAGATGCATCCATGTTATCTTTTTGGGTAATAAATGATGGCCCAAATAGGGTTTCATAAAAACTCAGCTGGTAGAAACCACCATATTTAAAAAACTAATCTACTAAAAAGTTCATAAAATATACTGATAATAATGTTTATTAATTAATCAATTGATATTATACAAGAATTAATTTCCTTTGACACCCTGCCAAAATGTTTATAAGAATTTAGTACATATATTCCAACCATAACCATAATTATTGGTATAATAACATAACAAGGAAAACCCCTTTTTATAAGAATTTAATCATCTGATAAAATACCAATATATAATAATTTCTTCATCAACAAGGCCAATATTTATGTACATTATTTTCAACATTACCGATTACATCTAAATATATAATCATTTCAGTATAAAAAATATCCAAGCACACTATATAAGAATTTAATTATCTAGGTATAACCCACTATATTAGTCCTACAACAAGAAACTATGTGAAGAATGATATATAGAAATTATAGGATTAAACTAGGCCATTCCAATTATAAAATCATTACATAATGAAATTTAACAAAATCATAAAAAAGGATATCAAAATATCACATCATAATCTTTAATGTTTAATTATTAATATCACTACTTTTCATTTTATTTACCATTCATTTATTTTTTAAAATTATCCATATCCATTTCTTAAAAAAAGTTCCACAAATAAAGTTATTCTTTATCAATAAATAACATGATTCCTAATTTCATTCAAAACAAACATTTTCATCCATTATCAATTTCAATATTATTCAAGGGTTCTCTCACATTATTGTTATCCCTAATATAGCTATCCACATCATTGAATATGATGGGATCCAGCCTTTGATAAATCATCAGTTATCATTCAATTTTTCAATAATCTGATAGTTTTGGCTTATTCATCCAAAACTCACATAAATTAAAATTAACCAGACCACAAGGTTAGGGTGTATCCCCTATCAGAAATCAAAAATAAAAAAAAATTATTCCTACTGATATTCCAAAAAATAAAGCCAAAAAATATATCATTAAAGAACCTATATTACAATAAAATAAAGATAAGACCCAAAACTACCTATTTTTGGAGATTTCATCCCCAAAATCTATGAACAATGGAATTTAAGTGAAAACATAATGAGAATTACTTATTGTAGATTTATAACATAAATGAGATGTTTATAATGGATGAATGAAGTCCCAAATCTCTTAGAAATCACCATGTCTTGAGATAAGTGGATATTAAGAAATTTAATTCAAAAACATAAGCACTTGAGAAGGTTATAATCAATGTCCCCATGAATTACATGACATGTAAATTCACTGAAATATATTTATTTATAAATTCAAATAATATTGAGATATTATTGATGAATTAAATTTTAATAAAATATATAAGAAAACTATAGGGTTATAATCACCAACCCTGAGAAGTAAAGGACAACTAATTCACAATTTATTTGTATGGAGAAAATCACATAACCTTATTGATTTTAATCCATAATATAACATTGCACATCATGTAATGTTCTTTAGGGAGGAATAACCTACAATACATAATAAACTTGTTCAGAACAGATATTCTTGTCATTGTATCATCCAAACGGTAATTACATGACCTGTAATGCATTTATATGGAATGTAAATTCTTTTCATATAGACTTACGAACCAAAATTCCAAGAAAATATAGAATCAAATTTTTAAACATAAAAATATACACAAACCACTCATTACCCCATTTAACACATATATATACTCAAAATATTTTCATCCAACAAGAAATCATTTCTGAACAATAAGTTATTTTCCCCAACAAAATATCTCTATATCTGAACAATATTTCACCACTAGGGTTTAAGGATATAATAATTATTGAAAAAACTAAACTCAATTAAAAAAAATCAAGAAGTTAATCCCTAAAAAAATATGTTGGATTAAAAATCTGGTCTCAATTACCTTGAATAAGACCCTATTTCTATGGATATTTCCAATAGAAACCTTCAATTTTCATCACCAGAAAAAAAGTAACCCAAATTCTATTTCATTTAAATATTTACCTTATGAATTTATTTTTCCTAATAAAATATAATTACATAACTATTTATTGCACAATTAATGTATTTATATAACTCTAATAACTATTAGACTCCATTAACCATTTCCCATATGAAAAATGAAAACAATATTCGTGTGTACGTACGGAATACAACATCCATGAAGCATCTCGTTTTACACTCTCACCAACATACATGTCATTTAATAATATCGAATGTAAAGGATAAATATGTTTTTATTGAATTTAAATTTTTTTTGAAAAAGAAATTTAACTTATTAATAATATGGAAATCAAATGACATTGTACATTTATCAATCTAAAATGAACATACCCTGATGAAATAAAATATTCATACTATATAGTAGTTTCATATCCACTACCAATTTTTCTATATATATATTTTTTATAATTTATCAATTTTAAAAAAATTTAAAAAAGTAATTTTACACATATAATAATTTATTTAAATATAAATCACTTCATAATTATGCATTAATTAAAGGATATTATGTTTTTTGGACGATCTAACCACAAAGTTGATCAATTATATAAAATAATATCCAAGATGAAAATGAGAAAATAATTATTGGATATATATTTTATAAATAATTAAATATCCATTTGATTTATTATTATAAAATTAATATTAAAATAATTAATTAAGATACCAATTTCATTTCATCATAAGTCATGGAAACATGCTCATCATCAATTTCATCGTTAAATATTATAACCAAAACTCTGATATAATTAAGTTAAAAAATTAAAATAATTGCAAATATTTATTTCCAATACCATGAATAAAATTGTGGGTTAATTTGGGGAATAATGATTAACCACAACACTATTACTGATATATTTCAAAATTAACACCATTACTAATAATATATATTAAAAATAGATATTAACTGACTAATATATATGTAAAAAAATTATTAATAAAGTATTTAAATTTTCATAAATAAAAATAGTAATTCTAAAATAGGTTTTTAACAGAGTTATTTTTAATAGAGGGTATTCAAATTCTCTTGGGGATGTTGGGAGTTATGTTAGAGGTTATATTTCTCAAATTTACTCTCTCGAGACACATTTCATATTATCCAAAATGATATATTTAATATGGTGTGATTATTAGAAAATGTGTCTATTTTTCAATTTTCATTGAATTTATGTGGTATTAAGAGTCATATCATGTTCTTCCTTTGACTATATTTTTATTTAAAGGCTACCAATGGTCTAATGGTTATATGCCACTATTTTACATTCTCTAATATATGATTGACTTTACACAACATAAATTAATTTACATGGTTTATTCAAAAACCTATATACTTAAAATATAATGAATATATTATATTTCATGATATATTAATATCAATTTCATTGTAACTCTCTTATGTTTTTTATTATTATATTTCCATTACCATAAGGTATTCTTATTAAATCTCAATTTAGAATCATTTTTTCTTTTTAATGATAATCCATTTAGTGAATTTTTATTCCCTTTATTGATAAAATAACCATAATTTTATCCTATATTGATTATTATTATTTTGGTTTATATATGTATTCTCATTATTTCATTTCACGCATGGATCATTATAAATCTTGTGTAAAAAATTTGGATTTTCCTCTAATTTTTTGTTTGGAATCCTCATATTGTATGACCATATTCATTAGATGAATATATGGATGTAGTTTTCCCTACCAAAATAAATTATTTTTTTAATATTATAATACATTTATAATCTTTTTAATCTTTAAATAAAATTTTATTAGTTTCTATTTGAGTAATTTTAGTAATGGTGTGAAGATTAACTCTTATAAATATTCTCCTTATGAACCGATATATCTATATTTTTTTATTTTTAAATGAATTATTAAAATAGTAATAAATTCCGGAAATTAATTTAACATATTTTAGTAATTTTCAAATTATCTGATTAATAATCCCATATAATAAATTATTTTAGTTTGAAGTGAGAAATTTTAAATGTGTAATTTAAAATATTTTAGTCAAATAAAATTATAAAAAAACTGATTTGGTAACTATTTTAATATTCTATAAAATTTGACATTGTTATTTTTAAATTTTTATGCTAAATATAGGTTATCTCGATGAGAAACCTTATCTAGTGGGCCCCACACATCAATATCTAGTCTAAGATGGTCATTTGACCATGGTTCCCACTATGAGGGATTACCTAGGTGGTATGTGTATGTGGGTTGTGGGAAGAGATAAAAACATTGTATAGCTTGTGCAACAGTCACACTAGTACACAAGGTTTCAACATGTAGTTTTGTGGGGACAGTTTCATCTAGACTACGAGGTCTACAGTGGTAGTCGAAGTCCTTCATCTCTTGTATGTCTACAGTGTTGGTGTTTTCCGGTGTTTTATACAAATATAAGTGATCTCATGTGATGTTTATTAATTTAGATGATGAATTCTTAGATATTTTGCATCATTTACAATGTCAAATTTTTCTCACCTCGACTCAAATACCCCCCATACTAGGACAAAACTAACCACTAATCAATGCCACTATTATATCTTTTTTTCTTGACCATTTTTATTATAACCACCAGTCATTCCCTGAAATCCACCAATAAAACTTGATCTCGCACTAGAATGAAATTTCAATGTCAGGGATATTCAGTGATCAACTCTAGACATGGAAATGACAATTGTGATACAATTTCAAAGTTGCATTCCACTACACACACCATTGTGAGATCCTTCCATCCTTTATGAAGGGTGAAAGGCTTGATGATGACCCCTATATAGCTAAAATGGAATTGTTAAGGCTTTATACACCATGGATGACTTTGGGGACCACATCAACCACAATGAAGTTTAAATAGATTGGAGATAGGCCACACATTATAAGAAGAAAGACTATTTGGAAACTGTGAAGGCTATATGAATTGTAGGAGGAGGCCCAAAAAAGTCATGTTTATGATGAGACAATATAAGAGAGATAAAATGATCTAAAGGAAAAATTGGAAGATATGTATATTGAGAATGAGTTCAGAAACCTGAATCCATATAATAAATTGGATACTTATGAAAACTATATTCAGAAACAAGACACTAAGTGAAGAAAAAATAGATACATTCTGGATTAAGGGTGTGATAATAATGATATATGTGATCTACCATGGAGTAGAAAGTTGATGTAATCTAATATAGAGAGAATGGAAGATATTTGAAAGGCCCACGATGAATGATCATTCATCAAACATACCAATGTGATGATTGTTGAAGAAGTGGAATTATTTTTCAAAGCCCCGTGGAAGAATTATTCTAATGGTATATGTGATTAACCAGTGGGATGGAGATAGATGTGATCAAATGTTGATCCATAGGTAGATGTGGTATACCATTAAGGAAACGATTAATCTTGGGGAAGCCCCCCATCAATGACCTGAAATTATGCATTCTTCCAAAGGGAAGTAGATCAACTATCTTTTATATTCCAATTTGGATTCCAACACTTAAGGGCCTACCATCAGATTTATAATCGTGAAAGAGTCCAGAACGGTCAGTTTGTTCTACCATTTTGAAACAGAAGCTGTAACACCCTGAGATTTTATGAAAAATATTCTTTTTAATTTCATTAATGTCTTGTGTTGTACGATACACCAAAAGGATCTTGCACAACACGCATCCTTGACTTGCCTTTCATTACACGCAATCATGACCTTCCTTGATAGCGTGTGTAGTACGCAATACCGAGTTTCACTAAACAACGATATGGTATTAAAATATTATTAAAACTAGCCGTTATGAATAGTAATAACCACTTTTTGAAGTTTTGAAAATTTTATTTTCCAAAATGGACTTCATTTTGGGATTCGGAATATCAAAATTAGCTTAGGGTGAAATTTTGGTAATTTTCGGATAACTTTCATATTTTGATGAATAGTGAAAATTACTAAATTTTAATTAAAAACAACTTTTTCAATCAAAATAATTAATAGTGATAAATTATTAATTTGAGTGGTTTTAAAGTATATTTAGAATATATTTTTACAATTTAATACAATGTTGGTCATTGGATGTAATTTCACATTTAAACCAGACATAAACAAGTGTCAATCTTTTGATAGTTATTATCTCTTAAGAACACGCTATTTGTTTTGACGACGGGAATTAATTTTTAAATAAATTAATGAAACTGATATGTTTTGAATTTGGTAAAATAGAAATCATTTTTGAGTTCATAATATCAAATATAGCTTAGGCCTAATTTTTGGTATTTTTCTGAAAACTTTCGATTTTTGATGAATAGTGAAACCACTTAGTGGTTGTTAAAAAAACTGAATTGTTCATAAAACATAATTTTACCGCTTCTGTGAGTGGAATTTCAAAAATCGAGAGACACGGTTGATGTCAGTAAGTAAAATGTGGTTCAATGAGATGAAAATAATTTTTTGGTGAATAGAAACTTTTTACTTTTTTTTACCACGGTTAAAAGTAAATAGGGTAATTAAGGGTAGAAATGATATTAGTATTACCCTAACACATGTCCTAATTCTATTGGACAAGTGTAATTCTACCAAAAAAAACTTAGGAATAAAATATGACCATTTAGGCCCACATGGATTAGATTAGGACATTTATTATTAATTTATTTAAAGAAGGGTTAAAAGAGTTAAAATCAATGTTTGTTTACAAAAACATTTTTAATATAGGGTTATACATAGGATAAATTCGATTGTAAATATTCATTATAAAGAAAAAAAGATTTCCTACATAATAATATTTTATTTGTAATTTTTAGACATTAAATAATTTAATTTATTTATGACACAGATGATGCAGTAATTATCTTATTAATTAAATATTGACATAATGGATGTTATAAATACCAAAATAAATTTAATTTAAGACTTTTTATGAAATAAACTAATTTTATAGGTTAATATGACATGTTAGTATTTATTTAATTAACTTGGTTCGAACTAATAATTCTGTTATGATTTTCAAAAAAATCAATTACTAAATAGTGTCAAAATTGACATAAAATAGTTTTTAAAACAAATATTATATTATTAATTGTTATTTTATTCCTAAAAATATAAGGTTCCTCCAAATGACTTATATAAGGTTAAATATATAAATAATAAACAATTTGGGGTTCTTTTGGCTTCTTATAGTAAGTTTATTAACCATATAGTATAAGAACACAAGACGACACGGTAAAAGTAAAATTATTTAACTTAATGTTAAATCTAAATGATAAGGTTAAAATAGGAACCTAAACTTGTCTAAATTCTATTGTATGAGATTATTTCGACCCATCCCTACCTTAGCATCGAAATAAATCAATTTTGAGCTATTTAAAACCGAACTTGACTTTATTATAAAACAATATTTTTAGTTATTTCAAAGGTGCCCCTCTCCTCCCTTATAAAAGGGCACCTCCTCCCTCTCTTCCTCACACCACGTTGAGCCTTCTAGCTCGACCAACCCCTGGAAATTACTCCTCTCAACTTCCCTAGAAACATCCTAGAGGTTCTGGTTCTCTTAAAAGACCCATTTTAGTGCCCTAAAAGAAGGTCTCAAAGAATCACTTCAAAGAAGAGGTAATGTCCGTTACCGATTCTTTCATTTTATTTCTTCTTCCACTTCTTCTTCTTAGGATGTTTCATTATGAAGTAATAACATCAGTATCACTCATATACTGATATGTTATTATAAGTATGAAACAACCCTATTTCACCATCTATCCATCCTACGGAAAAAGAAATCACCGCGCGTGCGTACGTACGGAATACCGTCTCCACGCCGTGGTGTAATCTATTTTCCACCACCACCTTACTTGGATGAGTATAATGGTGTAAATAATGACTATATATAACTATTATAAAGTGATATTGATTCTTAAATAGTATAAATATACTCCAATACAATTCCACGATCATAGTAATGATATCATCACACGTGCGTGCGTACGGAATACCGTCTCCACGATGTGATGCGACTCGTTCTACATGATCTTCAGTTTATAATTATATAAATGAATTGAATGAATGAATATGATATATATTAAACTAATACCATTCTAGAAATGATGTATCTATAACCTAAAGAGATGAATAATAATTTATTCGACAAAACACGCATAAGAACAAAAAGTTATAAACACCCGAATAACAAGTAGAAATGAAATATTACTACTAAGAAGCTAAGAATATGACCATATATGATATAATAAAAATAAGTATGATTCTGGAATAAGTCAATAACATTATTTAAATCATTATACAGGAGGTTCGGACACTTACAAAGCAAGTCGGTCCTAAGGTAAGGGAAATATCACAATCTACTTTTTATTCGAGATTGTTTATACTTTAGTATTTACTGGGGTGTATTTTATCATCCAAATCCATGTTTCCTCAATATGTAATATTATTTCCATCCACCTACAATTGTTTAAATCCAATTTTACCCTTCAGTGAGTTTTTAGTAAAAGATATGAAAGGAATCTTTTGTCGTTTTTCGTACGAGGTACTTTTTGACTTTTCCAACAAAAGTACGAGAAAAATGTTTTCTTTTAACTTATACGGCATGAATGGATTTTTAAAACATTATTTCCAAGAAGATTCCTTTACAAGTGTTTAATTTCATTTTTAATCAAATTATTTTAGTTTATAATTGTACGACATGTTAAGAAAGGAAAAGTGTTTTTGAAGCAGAAATGATATTTTCCTCAAGAATGGAGTTCAAGTGTTTTATCAAAATTATTTTCCATCTATGATAATAAAGGGTTCTGTTTTTATCCCTATTGATTTGATTATGTTGTGATGGAATTATTTTTATGAATTCCTTTATCTTATATGAATTGTTTTATGATGTCATGATGTTTATGATTCCCATTTTTATTACATGGGTTATGCTATGATGCATGGTTTATGATTTTGTGGAACACATAAGAATGGTATCATTATGAGATGGGTGGGACCTATATCTCCCTCCAATGCATTGGGTAAAGATTTTATATCTCATGAGATAGACATGGCTGGAACGGTAGGTTATACAGGTTCTGTGAAACAGGACTGAAATGAGGGTGACTCGGTTTAAAAAGGCACTTTGTCCACTAAGATTGTCTTGGCAATAAGTCTTGACTAACAAGAAATGATTCTCTAGGATTATGTGTGTATGCCACAAAGTTTCATGTTTTAATTTATGATTATTGTTATTACATTTCACTGCCATGATTTATCCCATGTTATGAAATTATGATCTCTTTTGCAGGTTAAGATTTCCAAAAGTTATGTTCTTGTGTATACGATGTGATTGATATTTCTTTTGTTTACCCTTACTGAGCATTTGAGCTCGCCCTTTTATGTTTACTTTTCCCCAGGATATAAAGAAAGGTTTTAGGTATACAAAAAAGAGGAAGATCTTTATGGGATATGTTGAAGATATTTCACCAGGATTAGAATATTATATTCCGAGTTTCCAAAGACACTAAACTATTACAATCCTTGTGTGTGTGTTTTTGTTATGTACTAAGTATTCCGAAAATATAATGTAATGTCAATGTACGTCAAGCTTTGGGTCTCTACAGTTGGTATCAGAGGAAAGGTTTAGTCAACCTTTGGAAACTGGGATGCGAAAACGTTATTGGATCCCTAGAGATATTTCTAAGGTATGACTAGGGATGTCCCAAAGGTTAAGTATACATATAGGTTATAGTACTAGAATTACGCTAACGATCATAGAATTAAACCTACGATGTTAGATATTGAAGGTACTCCCCCTTTATTATGTTGTTTTCCCTAGCATGATTTTTGCCTCTCACACTATCCTTTGTGGGTTTTAGACAATGGCTGGAACCCGAAGGAACCGTGTTGATCAATGCAATGAACAATGCAATGATTTCCCTCCTGAACAAACAAATGTTATGGGAGATAGAGTGCAAAATCTTATTGCTATACTAACACAAGATATGAATCATTCTGGACTTCCAAATGAGCAGAGAAGGGAACAATATTCTATTGAGTCCTTCATGAGGCAACGTCCACCTTATTTCAGTGGGTCTTCCGACCCACATGTTTCTGAACAATGGATCAGTACCACTGAAAAGATATTTTCAGTTCTTCAATGTTCTGAGCATGATAATGTCATCTTATCAGTATATCATTTGGAAGGTGAAGCTGATCAATGATGGAATCTTATCAAGAATACGAGTCCAAGAGATGAAATTGAGTCCATGGAATGGGATGAGTTCAAGAACTTTTTTTCAGTAAGTACTTCCCCCGTATTCTTTGAACAAAGATGGAAAAGGAGTTCCTTGAGCTGAAGCAGAAGGACGATGAATCTGTTGGTATATACGAAGCGAATTTTACAAGACTTGCAAGGTATGCATCTGGCATTATCATCCAACCGGAAAGTAAAGTTGATCGATTTTTCAGTGGCTTAAAACCAAGTCTTCGAAGAGAATTAACTATAAGAGACTTCAGTAGCTATGAAGAAATTGTTCGTTGTGCTATCAAGGTAGAAATGGAAGTTGGTGTTACATATCCATCTCATGGTTTTGACAAGAAACGAAAGATGGAGTTCAAGGAGAAATCTTAGAATAATGGTGAAAAGAAGATGAATGTTTCCTTATGCTCAATGTGTGGAAAGAAGCTTGGTGGAGATTTTCTTAAAGGGACTAGAAAATGTTTTAAGTGTGGAAAAGAAGGTCATCGAGCAGCTGAGTGTCGAAGTAATGGAAAAAGGGTTTCTAATGATATGAATAAAGCAAACACTGTAGAGAATGCACCACCAACACTTCAATGCTTCAAGTGCAAGGAAATGGGGCATTATGCTAATAAATGCCCTAATCCAAGGGTTAGTGATGATCAACACGAGCAACCACTTAAGGAAAAGGACAAAGGGAAGTCACATGCGATCACTATTGGCGATGTTGAATATGACAACGATGTGGTGGAATGATTAAGTGTTTATGTAATGGGATTCCAAATTAATGTTGTATCACAAAGTATTGGAAAATTTATGTGTTTGTCTAATGTGGTATTCAAAGTGATTGATATATTTTTGGAAATAAGATAATATGCGCATAATGAAGGGAAAACAAGAAAATGAAATGTTTAACAGTATTCATGAGCTCATGATTGATATAAGGACTAAGTGATATCATGGTTTGAGTATATAGAATTTTGAGGATTTCGGTATGTGGAAAGTGTTAACGTTTAACTCAATTCATGTTTTCAATAAGGTTCAATGGGTATTCAAGAGAATACATGATTAAGCCCTTTGAATGTTTACAATGATACCAACAAGACATATCTTATGATATATGGGGATCAACGATGGTATTAAATCTCTGGTAATGGTTTTCACTATATTATGAGAGTGGACTAAAGTATTATGGATAATCCTAAAGATTGGAATGGATTATGTTGGTCATAAGTTAGTATTGTTTAAGGATAGAAGTTTTTTCGATATTATTGATGGGATGTTATAGTAATATAGTTTTAGAAAAAGGACAACCTGTTGGACGAGCGACAGCCCATCTCGTCGGACAAGGCTGTGGGAATCGAACCCACAACCGAAGTGCGACTGGCCTTTATCACCTACCACTGGCCTACAGGAAGTCCCTGTTTAGTAGAAACTAGTTTTATTAAATTAAGAAGTATGATATATGAAGTATAAGTCCATTTTAGGAACCATATATGATTAATCTCACTATAGAATGACTTATGTATATTTAATAACTTTTGCTAACCTTTTGTTTGAGACAGATGGAATGACCCGTCATTCTATCACATGATCTGCTAACACTTCACGAATAACAAATTCAACTTCATTTATTTAAGAGATGAAGTGGAAATTGTTCAAGGCACGAAAAATAGTGAGATTGTACCAAACTAAAGTAAGTATTTATTCTAATTCAAATTATTCAACTTTAGGGAAACGATCTTGAAAACCAAAAATGTTGTCCTAGTAATCTTATATCTGATTAATCGGATGGGACCTTAGATCATCACAAATTTATGGATTTGTGATTGTTGGATTTTCCATAGCCAGGATCTCTACCACTCTCCATCATAACATGATGGTTATATTTTTCTTCCATATCCATATTTTCACCTATGTGGAAACCCAGTGATTAGTTTATCTGGGTAACCGTTACGTTTCATACTTTCGTTTTTAAAGATTGGTTTTGGTATTCCTTTTTACGATGTGGGTTTCTATTAAAGAATCTTTCGAATAGTAAACCATTTATAACCCTGACGAATCTCAAGGGCGAAATTCATTTTAAGGGGTGTAGAATGTAACACCCCGAGATTTTATGAAAAATAATCTTTTTAATTTCATTAATGTCTTGTGTTGTACGCTACACCAAAAGGAGCTTGCACAAAACGCATCCTTGACTTTCCTTTCATTACACGTAATCGCGACCTTCCTTGATAGCATGTGTAGTACGCAATACCGAGTTTCACTAAACAAAGAAATGCTATTAAAATATTATTAAAACTAGCCGTTATGAATAGTCATAACCACTTTTTGAAATTTTGTAAATTTTGTTTTTCAAAATGGACTTATTTTTTGGATTCGGAATATCGAAATTAGCTTAGGGTGAAATTTTGGTAATTTTCAGATAACTTTCATATTTTGATGAATAGTGAAAATTACTATATTTTAATTAAAAACAACATTTTCAATCGAAATAATTAATAGTGATAAATTATTAATTTGAGTGGTTTTAAAGTATATTTAGAATTTATTTTTACAATTTAATACAATTTTGGTCATTGGATGTAATTTCACATTTAAACCAGACATAAACAAGTGTCAATCTTTTGATAGTTATTTTCTCTTAAGAACACGCTATTTGTTTTGATGACAGGAATTAATTTTTAAATTAAATAATGAAACTGATATGTTTTGAATACGGTAAAATAGAAATCATTTTTGAGTTCATAATATCAAATATAGCTTAGGCCTAATTTTTGGTATTTTTGTGAAAACGTTCAATTTTTGATGAATAGTGAAACCACTAAGTGGTAGTTAAAAAAATGAATTGATCATAAAACATAATTTTACAGCTTCTGTGAGTGGAATTTCAAAAATCCGAGAGACACGGTTGATGTCAGTATGTAAAATGTGGTTCAATGAGATGAAAATAATTTTTTGGTGAATAGTAACTTTTTACTTTTTTTACCACGATTAAAAGTAAATAGGGTAATTACGGGTAGAAATGATATTATTATTACCCTAACACATGTCCTAATTCTATTGGACAAGTTTAATTCGACCAAAAACAAACTTAGTAAAAAAATATGACCATTTAGGCCCACTTGGATTAGATTAGGACATTTATTATTAATTTATTTAAAGAAGGGTTTAAAGAGTTAAAATCAAAGTCTGTTTACTAAAACATTTATAATATAGGGTTATACATAAGATAAATTCGATTGTAAATATTCATTAAAAATATAAAAATATTTACTACATAATGGTATTTTATTTGTAATGTTTAGACATCAAATAATTTAATTTATTTATGACACAAAGATGATGCAGTAATTATCTTATTAATGAAATATTGACATAATTGATGTTATAAATACCAAAATAAATGTAATTTAAGACTTTTTATGAATTACACTAATTTTCTAGGTTACTATGACTTGTTAGTATTGATTTAATTAACTTGGCTCTAACTAATAATTCAGTTATAATTTTCACAAAAATCAATTACTAAATAGTGTCAAAATTGACATAAAATAGTTTTTAAAACAAATATTATATTATTAATTGTTATTTTATTCCTAAAAATATAAGGTTCGGCCAAATGACTTAGAGAAGGTTATATATATTAATAGTAAACAATTTGGGGTTTTTTGGCTTCTTATAGTATGTTTATTAACCTTATTGTATAAGAACACAAGAAGACACGGTAAAAGTAAAATTATTTAACTTAATGTTAAATCTAAATGATAAGGTTAAAATAGGAACCTAAACTTGTCTTAATTCTATTGGATGAGATTATTTCTACACATCCCTACCTTAGAATCGAAATAAATCAATTTGGAGCTTTTTAAAACCGAACTTGACTTTATAATAAAATAATATATATCGTTTTTCCAAAGGTGCCCCTCTCCTCCCTTATAAAAGGGAACCTCCTCCCTCTCTTCCTCACACCACTTTGAGCATTCTAGATCGGCCAACCCCTGGAAATTACTCCTCTCCACTTCCCTAGAAACATCCTAGAGGTTCTGGTATTCTTCAAAGACCCATTTTATTTCCCTAAAAGAAGGTCTCAAAGAATCACTTCAAAGAAGAGGTAATGTCCGTTACCGATTCTTTCATTTTATTTCTTCTTCCACTTCTTATTCTTAGGTTGTTTCATTATGAAGTAATAAAATCAGTATCACTAATATAATGATATTTTATTATAAGTATGAAGCAACCCTATTTCACCATCTATCCATCCTACGGAAAAAGAAATCACCGCGCGTGCGTACGTACGGAATACCGTCTCCACGCCGTGGTGTAATCTATTTTCCACCACCACCTTACTTGGATGAGTATAATGGTGTAAATAATGACTATATATAACTATTATAAATTTATATTGATTCTGAAATAGTATAAATATACTCCAATACAATTCCACAATCATAGGAACGATATCATCAATCGTGCGTACGTACGGAATACCGTCTCCACGATGTGATGTGACTCGTTATACATGATCTTCATTTTATAATTATATAAATGAATTTAATGAATGAATATGATATATATTACACTAATAACATTCTGTAAATGAGGTATCTATAACCTAAAGAGAAGAATAAGAATTTATTCAACAAAACACGCATAAGAACAAAAAGTTATAAACACCCGAATAATAAGTAGCAATGAAATATTACTACTAAGAAGCTAAGAATATGACCATATATGATATCATAAAAATAATTATGATTATGGAATAAGTCAATAACATTATTTAAATCATTATACAGGAGTTTCAGACACTTACAAAGCAAGTCGGACCTAAGGTAAGGGAAATATCACAATCTCATTTTTATATGAGATTGTTTATACTTTAGTATTTACTGGGGTGTATTTTATCATCCACATCCATGTTTCCTCAATATTTAATATTATTTACATCCACCTACAATTATTTAAATCCAATTTTACCCTTCGGTGAGTTTTCAGTAGAAGATATGAAAGGAATATTTTGTCGTTTTTCGTACGAGGTACCTTTTGACTTTTCCGACAAAAGTACGAGAAGAATGTTTTCTTTTAACTTATATGGAATGAATGGATATTTAAAACATTATTTCCAAGATTCTTCCTTTAAAAGTGTTTAATTTCATTTTTAATCAACTTATTTTAGTTTATAATTGTACGGCATGTTAAGGAAGGAAAAGTGTTTTTGAAGTAGAAAGGATATTTTCCTCAAGAATGGAGTTCAAGTGTTTTATCAAAATTATTTTCCATCTAAGATAATAAAGGGTTCTGTTTTAATCCCTGTTGATTTGATTATGTTGTGATGGAATTACTTTTATGAATTCCTTTATCTTATATGAATTGTTTTATGATGTCATGATGTTTATGATTCCCATTTTTATTACATGGGTTATGCTATGATGTATGGTTTATGATTTTGTGGCACACATAAGAATGGTATCATTATGAGATGGGTGGGACCTATATATCCCTCCAATTCATTGGTTAAAGATTTTATATCTCATGAGATAGACATGGCTGGAATGGTAGGTTATACCGGTTCTGTGAAACAGGACTGAAACGAGGGTGACTCGGTTCAAAAAGGGACATTTTCCACTAAGATAGTCTTGGCAATGAGTCTTGACTAACAAGAAATGATTCTCTATGATTATGTGTGTATGCCACAAAGTTTCATGTTTTAAGTTATGGTTATTGTGATTACATTTCACTGCCATGATTTATCCCATGATATGAAATTATGATCTCTTTTGCAGGTTAAGATTTCCAAAAGTTATGTGATTGTGTATACGGTGTGATTGATATTTCTTTTGTTTACCCTTACTGAGAATTTGAGCTCACCCTTTTATGTTTACTTTTCCCCAGGATATAAAGAAAGGTTTTAGGTATAAAAAAAGATGAAGATCTTTATGGGAGATGTTGAAGATCTTTCACCAGGATTATAATATTATATTCCGAGTTTCCAAAGACATTAAACTATTACGATCCTTGTGTTTGTGTTTTTGTTATGTACTAAGTATTCCGCAAATATAATGTAATGTCAATGTACGTCATGCTTTGGGTCTCTACAGAAGCATCATATATTATGATAATTGTGTCATTGGATAAGTCACCATAGAATTGTATTTTTATAGGATCATAATTTTTTTTATTATATAGTATCATAACCGATTTGGATTTATTATATTGTTTGAATTAGGATATATATAACAATCCATTGAAAGGTAAGTCTCTATAAAACCAATTAACTTATACAAAAACTAAATAAACATACTCTGTATAAATTTATTTGAATAATAACAACAAACACATTTTGTTTTTCATGACTCTAACCACCTATTCCATCCAAGCTAGATATAAGACATGTGTGACTACCCAATCCCATCTCCAATGAATAAGGGTTTAGTGACCAGTACCAATTCAAAAAAAAAACACTCACATTGGAGGACTGAGCCTGTGGTACATGTATCCACACACATATGCAATCTCATAAAATGCTCAAATGTATTACAATTGATAACCATGAATTTATACATCAATAATCCCACCATCATAGTTTGAAAACAGTTTATAAAAATCAACAACCATATAAATTCCCAAAAATGTAAAATGAAAACAACTATAAATTGTAATGTAAGAGGGGATTGTATCCAATAAACCCACCACATCAATCCATGGTATATCTGTCCCATTATTCTATTCCTCTTCCTTGGCTATTCTAGGATGCTATAAAAATTTCTAACATCTACATAATACATATTATGTGTTGGAAAAATCCATACAATGGTGAATATAATATTACATAGTAGAAAAACCCAAAATATAAAATAAAAAAGAATCATAAATAATATTCTTCTTATCATAGGGATATCACAACATTATTCATAACAAGAATATCCAAATATACTCATATTAGACACACATTCACATGGTCATGTAAAACCAATAATTCCAACCGAGGATTCCTATATAAAGGTAATATATAACACTCATCCAGAAGAATAATACCATGAAATAGATTGCACTAGTGGAATCTATCCAAGACTCCATGCCTTTCAGGTCTCACAATAACAATTATGCAGTGGAATTATAAATGGAATGATACATATATGGATATTACACCCAGTACTATGAGTTATTCCAACAGCCCAATCTTGATTAACCTTCTAGGTAGGGGATTGAAACTCATATAGTTCTAGTCAGGGATAATCCGAGAACCCCACCTCAAGAAAATGATGGTTACTGAGGATCTCACTATGGTAATCATAGAAGCAATCAAAAAACCATATCCATGATTTCATTTACACAATGGGAGTCACCATCTTATACAATGGACTAAAATAAATAATAAATTTTTATGGAAAGGATCAATAGAACTCACACTAAAAGAACATTTACATTTTGAATGGAACAAAGGATCTATGAAATATTTTGAAAATTAAATGGAATGATCTTTTTGTACATGGTGTGTCACTTCCACCCTAGGTATTATCATATATCAAAAATTGAGCCTATATATGATATTTAGTACACTTATATAACAATTTACTCATGGTCTAGCTGAGTTTCTAGATATGTTCCTAGTCATTTGCCTAGCCATGTTAACCTATAGAATAGACCATGTTTCCAGGCATTGTCACACAATGTGGGACACACATCACATACCATGTGATGTTTATATTCTCTTCATAATCCGTAGATATCCATGTAATTTCCCACATGGCATGTGATCCTAGTTGACACGTCGTATAACCCATAATTCCTAGAAACCCTTGGTTCCACCTCCACATATTCCATCATTTTCACCATCCTTGATTCCACCACCGATCTCTAATAAAGATCAAGGATTTAGGTTTACCAATCCTCAAGGTCTATAGATAGATATAAAATATACATAGATACACTTAGAAACCATTTTTTCAGCCTCACATTCATCTCACACTAATAATGTGAAAATTATTAATCCCAAAATATGAACTAATCAATCATCTTTTGTGATCAAGCATCACAATCAGAATATTAATTCCTCCATATCAGCATTATTTTTAATTTTCACTGATGAATTGTCATTCTAAAATTGAATACAATGTGTTCACCAAACCGTGGAAGAAAATTATTTCTTATGACGAGCATGTGAATAATGGCTGAATAAATGTAAAAAACACAGACATAAAGAATAGGCATGGACCATTTTTTTATCATGGAATTTATTCATTTATTTAAGACCAACGAACAAAGATATAAATAATAATAAATAATTGAAACCCTCAATATTAGATAAATCATACCCACAACAATAATAAACTTGATTTGTGAATCAATTAGTTTGTTTATTAATTCATGTTGATTATATGAAAAATAAAATTACGATAAATCCAAAAAAACAAATATCATTCCACAATTCACATAAATCATTTATGAAGACTGAATATATAATGTTTTTGTTGATGAAATCCATGAAATTCATTTCATATAGATCAATGATTCGTGATCTAATAAGTTTTCATCTAAGATAAATCCTCCAATGCTCTCACTCAAATCTCTAGGGTAATGTGTATAACCCTGGTATTTGTCTATAGAAAGGTATTTTCAAAACAATTATGTCAAAATAACATCATTAATTCAATTATTTTAATTTTAAAAATTTATTTAAACATTATTACATGACCACACCAGACCCAACCACCTGAGACACTCCATGGTTATGTCATGCCTTGGAAAAAACACAAGATGTGAACTAAATGGTGGCATTTGATTTCTCATTTGAATCCTAATTTGGGAGTTAGTCTACATTTTTAGTAAAACTATACACATCTGCAAAAAATATATTTAATGTATTTCAATCACTAATTATAGGACCAATGGGCATCAGAATAATGCTCTATCTCAATATCTAGTCTTGAAAATATAACATTATA
Source organism: Viscum album (assembly GCA_963277665.1). NCBI lineage: Eukaryota > Viridiplantae > Streptophyta > Magnoliopsida > Santalales > Viscaceae > Viscum > Viscum album. The sequence continues at coordinate 1,033,383,171 of OY728156.1, forward strand.
TATTTGATGAAATTACATGGAAAAAAATTCATTACATGTTTATTAAGAAGAAAAATATTATAATATGTCCTATAATAGTAAGGTTCTTTCAATAGTAGAAATATATTTTCATCATCCCAATATTTTGAATACCCCTTGATATTTTATCAAGAATGTCTAATTAAAATTGACTGGTCAAAACGTATTTAATGGAATGAGAATTTAAAACCTCTGGATTTCAGAATATAATTTCCATTAAATAAAAATTGTATTGATATATTTTTTCATACCGAAAACTATACCAAAGTGATCGTTCACATATTAGATGAAAATTATAGAATAATTAAACATATAATAATGAAAAATATTCAAATAAACTATAAATTCATAAATATTATGTTTAAAATAATCAATTATTTAAATTATAATAATTTAACAAAGGAAATGTACTATTTGAGAACTAAATATTGTTGGTAAACAAAATATCATGATCATTCACACAATTTGTAACCTAAAGAGACTAAATTAATGAATATATATATATATATATGAAATTTATAAATATTAAATTTTCATTTTAATAAAATAAATCAAAAAATTTAATTCTTCATAATTTAATTATCATTAGAAGATTTATTTTATTCTTATGAAAAGAGGGATTTTATTTGAATAGTGAAAACATATGTTTTTTATAAACCATGGATTTTATGACATATCTATGATGTAGGGATAAAAGAAAACTAAAATAGACTTATCATAAGTAAATATTTTTTTTTAAGTATTATTACCATTTTAAAATATTATGGTAAATTTATAACCCAAAATTTGATATTTTAGAACATAAGTCACATCTTTCATAAATAGTGTTTCAATGTGTTACACAGATATTGTTTAAAAATTATATTATATCGCTTTTATAAATTTAATATAGTTAAATTGATTTAAAATTTTTAATTAGTTGACTAATTTCCAAAAAACCGATTTTATTTATAGGAATAAATTATAAATTACTATGTTAAAAATTAGTAAATATAGTAAAAACTAGAATGGTAAAAGTAAAAACAAAAGGTGTACATGGTTTGAAATATGGTAAAAAATGACTATAGTTTAGTGGATTATGTGTTTATAGACATTTTATCTTTTCCACTCCATTATTTCTTTATTTTGGAGAAACGTGAAATGTGAGTGGCATCCCATTATTGAATTTTTTTTGTATTTATAAAAATTTCATTAATTTTAACTTATAAAAGGGGAACGAATATCCTCCCATCCATGGACAAAAAATTCTAATTATTTAACCCCACAAAATATGATAAAACAACATAAATATTCATAGACACCTTTAATTAGTTTTTTACATAAAAAAATATCATCCTCCAAAGGCATAACAAAAATGGAAAAGGAGATAGTCCCAGATGTGAGAAATAACTTTCTAAACACTCTATTCTCAATTCTATTTTGTTATGTTCACTTATGATTAATAAAACGCTATTAAATAATATTTTAATTATAACCTAAGTATAATTAATATTATAACATGTTATTATATTGATTGTATAGTCTTTAACCTCATTTCTTCTTTTTCTTAAAAACGAAATAATCATTTGTACGTGGTACTAACTACCACTTCCAGGGCACAATGTTTTTCATTTTCCATAACCGCATAACATGGATGTATATAATAGGGAATTTAATATGTAATTATTATATTTATGAAATATTAAATATAATAAATTACAAATCATATTAATCCTCAATCATGTTCTATAAAAAATATATCATTATCCATTTGCACGTGTAGAAAACCGCTTCCATAAAACCATGTGCTATTTTTTTCATTACCATATTTCAATATTGGATATAATAATGGGATTAATGAATAAATATAATTTATTTGATGTTATAAAATATTTTTTATTATAAATTAGATACCCTATTAATAATATTATCAGTAAATGATCATCATAAGTTCAATATTTTAAAATAATCATTCTAAGAGGAAACTAACATTTTCTTCCTAAGTAGTGACATTATTTATATTATATTATTCTTATAATTATTCAAAATAATTTTATATCACCACTATAAAAAATCAATTTGTTCATTATGATTATTTCATATAGATATTATGAAAATATTAACTCATAATGGTCTATTAATCATAATTGATTCATGTTTGGTTCTGCTTAACCTCCTAATCAAACAATATTATGAATTTATATCATGAATGAATACCAGAACATATTTTACAGTATAGTATAAATTTATTTTGTAAATAATTTTTTTATTGATATGTTATTTGAATATTCAATACATTAATTAAAAATCAAACATTGATCGTCAGGAATCATGAAAAGATGTTCATTATTGATTTTTGCATCGAAGATAATAAATAAAAGACTCATGGAAGGAATTTAAAAAATAAAAATTTATAATAAATCTATAATAAAAAAAATTTATTTAGGTAAATATAATCTTTTTTGAGAATAAATATGAATACTGTTATTATGAATCTAGTACATGAAATCAAACCAACAAACACCCGATGTCAAAAATAAGTTTATTTCATAAAAATAATTACTATTTTTGATGGAAAATTTGATATTTTAATAATTTATATTTATGTGATTAATATAAATAGGTTTTTCATGGAGGAGTGAAAAATATTTTCACCAAATTATGTACCAGAGTTTAAGGTTTTCCATATGAAATTTCTCTCTTTGAGACATGTTTTTTATTATGAATAAAATTTCCTATAAGTGGTTTATATAAATCCTATTTGAGTGATTATTCCTTGAAATTAATTTATTAATTTTATATAAGGATAAATTTAATACAAATTATTTCAATATTTTTTTATTGAATTGTTACCTAATACATAAGTGGATTTTCCATCTCAATTTTCATTCTTTGGGTATCATTATATGATAACTACCAATTTACTTATCTCTGGTGAATATAGTTCCATGGAATACATTTTACCATATTACGCATGAAATTTACATGATTGAAAATCTATATTTTCAAAACTCCTTATATTATTTTAATTCAAAATAATAACAAAATAATAATAAAACAAAATATTCTCTATGGTGAAAAAACTATCCAATGTTTTTTAAAGTAATAATGTATTTGTTTTCCTTGAAAATATATCCTTGTAAATATACTGGAAAGTGGAAGTGGTTGTAGATAAAATTCACCTATATGGGTAATTAACTTAAACCTAGTTAGATGATAATTTAATCAATCATTACTCTACTACCAGATCACTAGAACTAATACAATATACAAGGCTAGACACTCTATGTGATATAAATTTGAATATTGGCTTTCTCTTTATGAACCATGAGGAATTCTTTTTCCTAATATTTCCTTGGTCTCATTCAATTTCATTTTCATGAATCTAGTTACTATGTTCATTTGATTTCCAATTAAATTCAATGTACTATCAAAACTATATTTCTTGGATCAGGTAGATTACTTTTATATAGATGATACACCATATTATCTATATAAATTTATAGATGTTCTCCTAGAAATCCACATTATTCCATTAAATACGGATGTATTTTATTCTGGTTTCAATTTAATGATTTCCATGTTTCTATTCCGAATAAGGTTCCTTAGGTTGTTGGTTAAAAGGTATTGTTGAATTTTATGGCAAATGAAATAAGCTTAATTATGAAATGGATGGAGTTATGAATTATATATAACCTTGATGAAACAACATATATCATCAGATAAAATAGATTGGGTTTTGGTGTATAAATATCCCAATATCTATATATTGTCTTGGATTAAGGCACTGATATCATATTTTTATGTCAATAATTATTCATTCAAACTATTTGAGATTAATTATAAATGTTATCCATATTTTCCTTTATTATCATGATCATAGAATTCCCTCAGTTTTAGTTTATTATGGAATCATGCTTCTTTATTCAAATCAATCAATTATTCCATATTTATATCATGATATCATACACCGTTTGAAAATCCTTATTGATCATATGATCTCATCCTTGTATGTTTTATTTTCCATAGGAATACTAGAGGAAAAATGTGTAATGTTTAAATATATCATTAAGGAGATAAAAATATCATCTCAATATGTTGATGTTGTATCTTAGGTGTTTAAATTTTAGTGATATATGTATCATGTCTTATATGATTTCTATGTTATTAGATAATATGGTAAGTCTCTTATATTATACCAATAATAAAATATAACCCTTTTATCTAGGATTCTAGAGTATAAGAGGTTACAAATAGTTTTTAATTATATAATGTATTCACATTTAAAATATATTTAATAAATTTAAGAATTTAAAATTTTAATTATCAATTTCTTTTTTTGATTTGTGGGTATCAAATTTATCAAATGGTGAATTTTTTAATATTTTATAAAATAATTGTTTTTAGGTGAATAGTGAAAAACTATGTTATTAATAAAATCATAGAATTTATCACTATATGTGAAATAAAAAATAAATTTATAAATTTATAAATTTTCAAAAATTTATTTAATGAGTAATATTAATCTTTTAAAATTATTGTTTAAAATTTAGAAAATCATGATTTACACATTTTGTACCGGAGAAAGATTTTCTTATAAATTTTTTATTATAGTTAAAAATTATTTTGGAAAAATTTTATATTTTATATATTTCTAAGCCATATAACATTTATATTCCCAATAATGAAAAAAAATAATTTCTTGAAAATAAATAATACTAATAAATTTTTGTAGTGGAAAAAATTAATCATAAAACACTATTATCCTAAAAATTGTTTTCACATGTTTTGTGATTTCTTTCAAATATTTTCATTTCTCAAAAATAAAATAGTATTCGATATTTTTTTCGAAATTTAACTATATTTTTGAAATTATTTATTATGATAGATATTAATTTTTTCCATATTACTATTTACCAATGTTAAAAATTAGATAATATAGTAAAATTTAATTATTATAACCCTTAAAAACCAAGATAATAAAACTAACATCAGATAAGTTATAACAATAATAAAAGATAGATATAATTATATGACACAAAAAGTCACAAATTCAATAATGTTTCACCATTTTATCCATTTAGATGATAATATTGTTGGACTATTATTGAAAACATGGGATTATTTACAAATATATAATTTTCATTCACTAATAGAATGGGATCACATCCACCACATAATGCTACATCAATAACTTATAATTTATCCCTTGCACTCAAAAATATTTCATTTAATATAATACTATATATTTTTCATGAGGTCCTACTCTCAATGATTCAGACTCAAGCCTGAAATTAAAAGGATACTTTCAAGATAAATCTCACGATCTCAATGTAAGTACAAAATTTTCCCTAACATTATTGATTTTCTATATTTACTATTAAATTTTTTTTACCAATATTATATTATGGATTAATTATTTATATTAATAAAAAAATTTAAATGTTTTTTGATTATCATTTATCCACCTTTCCCCATTTCCTTTGATAAAAATATAAATGACCTTTTTGCATACATGAAATCTACCACTTCCATGATGTGTCATCATTCATTTTCATTCACCATCTTTTATTCCAATTTATAATGGGAAATTTATTGAATAAATATTATGTTTATGAAATAATTTTCATTTTAGAACACAAATTGTAAAAATATTCATAATATTAGAAATAAACGATCAATGTAAATTCATTCATTTAAAATGAACACACTAAGAGAGAAAAAAATTATTCATACTATGTAATTGTTCAATATCCATTATATATTCTTATAATTATCCTTAAATAGGATTTATAAATTTTTTAAAACTGAAAATATTGTTATTCCACTTATATTATAATATTAAAACTAAATCTTATCATTATCATCCATTAATTATGCTATGTATATTTTAGGTAAAGACTACTAGCCTACATTATAAATTTTATAAAATAATATCATAGATAAATATGAGAACATTATTATTTATAATATATAATATAAATTTATAAACAATGATATAATTTTGTTTATTTTGTGATATAATTAATATTTAACTCGTTATTTAATATAACAATGACTTCTTGTTAAAAAAATGAAACAAACTCATCACCAATTTCATATTCATAGATCAAATTCCAAAATCTCATATAATGAAATAATGACATTATAAATAAATATATTTCATAAAATTTATTACATTTTATAATCTAGTAATAGATAACATTTGGTGAAGAAAGAATAACAACAACATTATTATAAAACTAGTTCAAAATGATCAATATTACTAATAAATGATATTAGAAAAAGACTATGTAATATACATGTATTAATGAAATATAAAATATTTTTATAAAATGTTATATATGTGAAGAAATTTCTTAAATAAGTTATTATGTTTTTTTATTCATGATAATTAATTGAATTAGTGGAAGTCTTGAATTAATGTAAAGGGTTATTTGCATCAAATTTATTGTCTTGAATAATATTTCACACTATGAACCAGAATATCATTAAAATGGAATGAATAATAACTAATGAATTTATTTTACAAAATTCAAATAATTTATGGTGTTTGAAAATTCATGTCATTAAATGGATTTTTTTTCAAATAATACCCTAGATATAAGTTTTGTTTGTCCTTATTATCAATTCCATGTGACTAGATTGATACCATACACCATCATTTATTTTATATATTGTTTGAAATTATCTATTAATTTTTTTTAATAATTATTATTTTTCTTTTCAGGGTATTTTAGTTACAATTTCTTGATAACCCTCTTATGTTATTTTGACTCATATGTTACCATTATCTTAAGTGATTTTTCTTCAATATCAGTGTCAAATTGTTATTATTATTTTTAAAGATAATAAATATGGAGAATTTTTATTCTCTTTATTTATAAACACCCTATAATATTCTCATAATATTATGTTTTGTGATTTAATATTCCTTTTCACAATTTTTCATTGCCTGTTTGTTTAAAATATACTTGTTCTAAGAAAAGTGACCATAAATCTTCTATCTGATGGGAATATTACTATTCCTTGGTGATATTCATTATATGATTTATTAAATTTCAATGAATATTACTAAATAAATTATTAATTTTATATTCTAAAAATTTACATCGTTTAATTTGTTAAATGATTTTTTTTATCAATTTTTATGGGGTTCCTTGATTATTTGAAAATAACCTTTATCAAAAGGTTTCCACAAGAATCAATATTTCTAAAATTTTAATATTCTTCAATGAAACCTCATATTTGGATTTTCATGTTTCCAATAAAAATTCATTATTCTCTTCATTTGGTAATGATTTTTTATTGACTATTTTAAAAGAAAATTGGAATGTGTCTTATTTCCAATTTTAGTTCTATAATGCTTCAAAAAAATTTATTCGTATACTTCAATATCTATTGAAATATTTTATTATTTATAATGAAGATTATTAAACTGATATTTTACACAATAATTCTTATGATGGATTATGATATGTTTTTTCTATCTAAAAAACTATTCATCAAAACAAATTTATATCCTAACCATCCATTATATATAAATATGGTATACCTAAAAATATCATTAATCTATGAGCACTATATATTTACATCCTTTTATTAAAGGGTGCTGACCTAGATACTATATGTCAATTGATTATAGAAAAATTATTTAAATATTCATATAACATTCAACGAAATTGTTTACATATTTTATGCTTCATTATCATGATTAAAGGGAATTTTCAAAGAATGTTAATAAATGTTGTTAAATTATCATTCTTTTCAATTAGTTTATCTAGTTATGATTATTATTTAAAGTATGAATGATTTATTTATTGATTCCATTTGAAATGTATATGAAATAAAATGCCATCCCATATTGTTTCATGTATGTCGATGTATTGATATTGTATGTCACAAATATATATGGATGATTATGTATGGGGTCCAATATCACCCTCTATTTTAATGGTTAATGTTTTATATCTCAAGATATAATGAATCATGGACATTATTATGTTTTTTCACAGCATAAATAATGGACATTCATGATTTTTTTCATCTTAAATTTTGTCTATAGTTGGATTTTTTCACAACCAAAATCATTTACATGGTTTTATTTGCTGAAAAACATAATTTAGGGCGGTCAAAAAATTTATTTTAAACTTATATGGTGGACATGATTGAATTTTTTCCCAAAGAATATCGCATTGACATACATCAACTTATTCACAACATATAGTGTTTAAATTCATGGATCTATTCAATAATCTTATTTTTGGACTTTCATAGATTTGTTCATAACCTAAATGGTGAACAATGTTAGTTTTTCTCATAATTTTAAGGTTTTACACGATTATTTCATCTCCATTTTTTTATAATTTATTGATATTGATTTGTGTGTATTGATTTATCACGCTTATTCTATGGTATATGAATGTTAATTTGAGTATATATTTACTCTTATAGTTATATATAGAAAATAATTATTCATCCACACTCTTTTTAGTATGATTTTTCTTCCCTGATCAAGTATTTTCCTATTATTTTAATTTATACATTTGGTAATGGTGATGATTTTCCACATAATTAGCATTTTAGAACAGCCATTTATAATGTTTTCATTCCACATGTAGTAAATACAAGTATTACAAAGGAGGATTCTAGATGGTTAGTATGGTGAATTTATTGATAAATGTTCACAATCTTCATAAAATAATATTTTATATAGGTGATCCTCAATGAAAATATACCATAAATTCTAGGAATTTTTGTATTATTGTGTGATTAAATGTTTAAATTTTTGAGATAAATTTATATTTATCCGGGGTCATCTCACCTTGTATCAATTTTTTTATATAAATAATGTGTTTTTAACATAAGTCTTGGGATTAAGAGTCTTGGATGACTCAAAATTCAATTAATAGGGAATATTTTTTATTTTTAAAATATGGAAGGGATACTCTATAATGTTTTGATTCTAAATTGATGAAATATTCAATAACACAGATTTGTTGGAGACAGTATAACAATCATTGGATATTATTACATAATAAAATTTCATGATATTCCAAAATGATTTGAAATTGAATGATTTCAATAGATTACATGAATGATATGTTTGCATAAAAAATAAATGGATTACTAAATATTGAATATTAGAATAAGGTTTTTATATTGAAGTAAGAACTATATGGTTTGAAACAAGAACAATCTTCATTGTATTTAATGACGGATCAATTTTGAATGATTCTTATATACATAATAGGTAGATTTGATCATAATATTCATATGAGAATGGTTTAATGAAATCGGTTTATCCTGAATATCTTTTTGTTTTACATAATAATTTTGATATTAAAATGAATAATAATGAAAGGACTTATTGAAAATGATAATGATACTATGAGACAACCCAACCCCCTAGTATGATAATCAGGCTAATTAAATGGTCAGTTTTTCATCCCTACTACCTCCACCAATTAGCTCGATGCTGGTTTCTAGATAAAATAATTAATATAGTATTGAGATCCTTTTATTAAGTTAATATCTAAAAACATACAATATCTAAAGGAAAATACTACCATAAAAGAAGAAAAACAATTATAAATTTTCTAAATAATAAAAATGGAATGTATATAAATATCAATTTCATCATCTGACCAAGTATAATACATTATAAGCATCCCAAACAATAAATACAGAATTATTCGAGTCTAAAATAATTTACACCACTAAATGGGGAAATAATACCATCACACAACATTGTGGTGAGTTAAATCAATAAAACTCACTCTAATAAGTCAGGGGCTATAAAACTGCACTATTATATCAAAAAAATCAAGGGAATCATTATATCTAAAAATATCTTATCACTTTCTATCATATAATATCACCTACTTTGATATTTATGAATCAAAAAATGGAGTAATATAACACATACATATATAACACAAACCTATATTATCAAATATATGATTCTAGAATTGAATCCCCAGATACATCAACGCATCTAAAATAGATATAAAACCAATCGTTGATGACTCAAAAAATTGAATGCCTTAGTGAGAACTGCATACCAATAAATGCTACATCTATTATCCAACATTATCCTTATAGATAATCCACCATGTTTATATTTTAAAATCCATGTACAGATATAGAATGAAACTCAATTTTCAATACATGGGTGATCATAATGATACTCAATAGGGTCATCACAAAATAATGGTTGGACTTAAAAATATCTGGTGTTTTTAGGAATTGACAATAATAAATGATTAGGTAATCTATAAGTACCATATTTCTCCCAAAATTATATTAATAACGATGATCGATCAATATTAACGAACCCATGGATCACTTTCTTCATTCTGACCAAATAATAATGCTTCTTTATAAAAATAATAGAAATTTTACATCTTATTCGTTCACTGATTTACCATTTTATAATATTCCCTCAATTAATTGAACATTAGATAGTAATAGATATAAACATCTCAACCAAAAATTGTTGTACTAAAGGAAACACACATATCTAATTCTAGAAAATATATACATGTCCAGATGCTATAGGAGATAGAATTTACTATGGAGATAAATTTATATCAATGTACCAGATTAGATACACATCTCTAATGATATAGCTATATATAGTCCTCATAATCCCAGTTTCATTGATGGTATAAAAAAGAGTATATGGGGCATTATCATTCACCCCAATACTGTAACCATATTTTATATTGAGTGTTTCCACAATGATGAATTATAATCAATGTCTACATTCATTAATAAATTTCATGACTATTTTTTCCTATTATATAATGTTTTTTTAATGTCATTTTCATCAATATTTTAATTTTATAAAAATGCTTGAAAATTAATCCTTGATTTTTTTTGTATGGGTAACATTTGAATTGTAAAAGTATGAAAATAAATTTTTTCTATGTTTTGTGACTCCAAAACATCCCTACCCTAATTTATATTTGAATTTATAAGTTTCACCTTATAAATTTCTATATATTTTCGAAATAAAGTCATTTTACAATTTGTTTTACTTTTTTTTGTGAATGTTTCTAAAATAAAATTGATGTTTATGTTCTTTTTTATAATCATATTTCTATTTATTTTAAAAATAATTTTCTTCCATATATGATAACATCCTAAAAATATTTTATGCTACACTAGGGATATGAACTTATAACAATATAAAATTAATTTCTCTTGATATATTATGATGATGATTTATGATTTTTTTTATTTTACATAATTATTTTTCATATGGTAAATGTTATATGATGAATGAAGAATGATTTTATGATCATCTGGAAGAATTATATTTGTTCATAATTATCTAGAAGGTGGTCCAAGATTTATTTAACCCTCAAATTTTGTAGGTAATGATTGATATCTCATGAGATAATATGAAAAGGAATGTGGAGTAAACCCAATCTAATATGAGACTTTATCAACCATTAATGAAATGTGAATGTGTAGTGAATCCAAAAAAAAATGTAACTATAGACTATGATGTGATGGGATTAGTAGGGATCTTTAACTAATGAATATATTTTATTTGATTATTATTGTTCCACATTACAATGACTTGTTTTTATGATTACGATATGTTCCCATGGTTCACAATTTATTGTATATTATTTCACATGATTATGAATCATCTCTCTAAATATGAATTTTCCCCCTGAATCTTGATTTATAACCAATGAAATTTTTTTATGAATTTCATAAGATAGAATAAATATTTCTTGAATGTATTATTATTAAAAACTTAATTATATTATCAAATTTATGTCTCCGATGTTGACCATTACTGGACAACTATTCACACCCTTTCTTATGATTCCATTTCCCCATGTTATAAACCAAGGTATTATGTATGATAAGTATAACAAGTGTATTTTTTTGAAGTATATTATGAAATATATTGAAAATGATACAATAAATAAGTTTATAATGTATATATTATTCAATGAAACATAACCTTTATGGTTATATGCCATGTATTATGTCAAAATATATTGATTATACTTCTAAAATGGTATACTATTTATATATGGAATTCAAAGTCCATCTCAGTTTGTATCAATGTATATTTTATATATTTATAGTGATCATGTAGTGAAATATTTGTGTAACCCAGTACAGAAAAAATTATATAAACTGAAAATGATAAAGGATTGACCTATGTTCCATTTAATAATATTAAAGTGTCATAATTTAATATATATTTGGAAATATTTTCATGATTATATGAATCATAAATCTGATTAGTTATAGGTGACTCATATATGATGTTTTCAATTTTTTATTAATGATTAAAACATATAGTAATATAGATAATAATTGTTTTGAAGGAAACTGTGGTGGTTATGAAAATGATAATCCAAATGGGATTGTATATGGTGTTAAAAACATCATATAAATTCTCACCCGACATTATAATTTTATTTTTAATAATAATAACCATGTTGGGACCCCAAATACACTAAGGAAGGATAATATTTTTTATTATCTCCAAATGTAGGAACTCACACCTTCCAATAGTAGATAGTATGGTCAACTTGTTATATACAAATGGATCTATGTAATATAGAAAATATTTTATGTTATCCAATTCTCATTCCATGATTACTGTTTTGATTTGTTATATTAGGAACGAGAAGCATGTCAATATTGGGATCATATCAAGAGTACAAGGCATGACGAATAAAATTATTTCAGAAAATGGGATGAGGTTAAAAAGATATTTTTAATAATTAATTTCCTTGAACTCTTTATGATAAAATACAGAGAAAATTTATGATACCAGAGTAGAAGGATTAGTAAATCATTAATACCTATGTGAAACATTTCACTATAATATCTTGGTATGTTTATAGATTTATCACAAACCATAAAAGAAAACATTAATATATACTTTAGTATCTTAATACTGAGTATTCCAATGGTGTAAACCATAATGTAATTTTTTATATATGAATAAATAAACAGATGTTATCTAAGGTAAAAATAAATATTGGACACCTTAAAAACCCATTATGTTTTTGGGAATTGAAAAGAATGATGGAATTTTTAGAAAATTATAATAAAAAAACACATTGAATAAAGTAGTGAAATCTTAATTCATGATAGAAGTGTTGATGTAAGAATGGAGAAATTTCATCAAAGGGGCTATTAAATATTTTAGGTTTCGAAAAGAATGACATTGAGGAAAAAATGTCAAAGGGATATGAACAGTACAACCAATGAAATGATTACAACTAAATACCAACTCAATTAACCTACATACTCCAATGATTCAAGTAAAAATTTTATAGGAAGTATGTTAACCAGTTCATGAATCTAAGGGTTAAATAAAACAATATTCATTGGTAACCAATTGTTCTAAGAGAAAAGTGGAAATTTTTGGTAGTCAGAACTGCTCTATTTTGTCAATGAGAATTATTTACTCGAAATGTGAATTTATCATCAACTCTAAAAATTCAAATGACATATTTTAATCATTCTATAAAAACTCAATTATATATAACGAATTTTATTGTTGTATCACATCTCTAACCCAATTATTTGATATTGAATTATTATTGGAAACTATTAATTCCATGAAAATTACATCTCAAGCCTATATGTCCACTCAAAAAATAGTTTATAGAAATTTACTTTGTGAAAATATATTATTCTCCCTATAGTTTATTTTTTTTATTTTTGGCCTAGATTAGATCACTATATATATACTCATATCAATTGTCAAATAATTTATGGTATGTTTGATGTTATGATTATAACATTTATCATCAAATTTTATGTGGTTAGACATTAAATTCCAATGTAAATCACCTATATAATATGGGTCAGACTTATTTATTATGAGGTGTATTTATCTCAATTTTTTTCAGAGGAACTCGTCTATTTTTAAATGCCTACATTCCCAAAATATTTCAATGTATTTATCCAGGAGTTTCATAGTTTTCCACCTAATAAAGGAGTTCATTTTTCAATAGAATTTATACATGGGGTTACAATTAAATAAAATACTCCTCAAATAATGGTCTTGATTAAGGCAATATAATTTTAGAAGAAATTCCATGAGAATAAAGATAATGGATTCATTTAGACATGATCTTTACCACAAGGTTCATAAGTTATTTTTTAAAACAATTCGGGGTTAACACATATATAAATTAATTATCATCATCCTAGTAAGAAAAAAATCAAAATTAAGTATCGTTTACCATTTCATTGTGAATTTTTTGATCAATTGTTATGATAAAAATACTTCACCAAGATAAGACTAAATTCTTGATATCATTAGTTAATAGTCAAAAATGACGATATACCAACGATTGATTTGTCATTAAGATATGGATATAATAAATTATTAGTGAGTCGGTTTGGAAATTCCAAAACCCTGATATATTCATTGATATAATTAGTAGATTCCTTGTATGATACTTTTATTAGTTAGTAGTTGTGTGTATATATTATTTTCTTATATATTTCTGGAGAAAGGAAGAGAATGGGGATTACTGGTGGATTTTTTTGAATAACATGATAATTGAGAACATGTATGTAAATTTTAGAAAATGTTAATTTATTCTACATAAATTATCATTCATGGGTCATATAAATACATGTTAGGGAATTTTTTTGGATCCTTTAAAAATATAAGATAATGAGAATTTATCCAATTCAACCATGGATACTGAGATCCATATATTTCTAGGATTCATTTTCTACTACCACCTCTTAATAAAAAATTTCTTATGGTTATTAAATTTAATAACCATGTTTACATGTAATGTATTCAGGTTAATTTTCACTAATAAAAGTGAATATAATTTCAAAGATCTAAAGAGAATGGTCATCAGTGCACACATTCCTATGCTACCCTATAGTTAAGAAGGGGTTTGGATCAATAGAGAAGATAAAATGAATGTATTGGGATTTTCCTTAATATACAATCACATGGTGGTAGTTTATTTCACTCTCCAATTGAATTTTTAGGAGAAAAGTAGCGAACTCATTATTTCCCGCTCACATTAGTAAACATTTTTTTGAATATCTGGTAGAATTATAATTATAATGAATGGGAAGATATATATAGTTATCCTAACATATTGAAATATGTATTCTAATAGAATGATATAAATATGTTCCAAAGGATATGGTGGGAGTTGATTAAATATCATAGTCTCTCAATACATTATCAACCTGGTAAATAAAAATGGTTATAAATTCATTAATATAGAAGTAGTATATAAAACTGACCATGATTAAGTTTGAATAAGATAAAATAATAATGGTTTCAAAGGATATGGATATTGAAATAAATATGAAATGGTTTACATCAAATCTTCCTCAAAGAAATGATCAAAAAACCATTTATGATAATATTAAATAGTCATAAAATTAGGTTGTGGAGATTCAAAATAATGTAACGAATGTTCAAACACACAACTATGATAATGATTGAATAATTAAGATTGAAAACTAATTATGTATCTAATTGGTATGTGAATAAAATATGGGGTTTTTGGATAAATCACAAATCTCTTCATCCATTATCTATCAAGTTAGAACATATATTTATATAGAACTCGAAGATAATTTCTAGTTGGATAACATAAAGGGAAACATTGTGGTGTATGCATAATTATATATAGTATGTCAGTAATTTAAAAAGTAATTGCATAGGTCTATGATTATGATTCCAATATTAGATATTATTTTATGTAGATAGAAGATAAATCACCATTGATTTCTTCATAGGATTTCCCATGAAATTTAAAGGACATTACACCAATTTGGTTATACTCAATCTTCGTAAAATGTAAGTTCATTTCATTATTATCACAGATGATTTCTTACATCACCACCATCCCATGATATACAATAATATAGTGGTATGGGATTCATATAGTTTCCCTATCAATCATTTTTATCAATAAATGATGCATAACATGAAGATATGGAGAAGAATTCACCTATAATTGTATATAATATAGGACTCTTGCTATGTATATCATCCTCATATGGATTTTCATACCAAGAGAACTATTTAGACATATAATGATATACTACTATATTTCATTATGTATTTTAAATGTGTTTTGTTCCCAAACAATCATGTAGTTTAATTTTATTAAAACAATATATTTCACTCAAAATTTAGATAGATTATTATGTATCCATCTATGTAAATAAGTGAATAATTGAAGCATGATTTGGTAAAATTATAGAAATTTTTTTTTTGGGACCTAAGATATCTTTGTAAATTTAAGGGAAAGTAAGATCTACTTAATATCACTTCTGGGTCACATAGAGTCGATATAAGTGTTATGATAATAACCATTAACAATATTAAGTGATTGATATTTGAGATATGGTATTCTCATGGATATCACCATGAAATATGTTTTTGTTATTTGTTATTGAGGGAAATTTGAGCCCTATATATATGAATAACTATGGGATTATTGATCATATTATTATGTTATCATATCTCATGCTTCTACACCCAAACCTCTTCTAGGTTCATGATGTGTTCAATGTGTCTCTATTATAGAATTAGTTACCTCATCCTTTAAATGTACCTAACACATAGGTTGTACAATAGGATCATGATCATTATTATGTTGAACAACCAATAATAATATTCTATTATGGAAATAAAGTGTTGTGGATGAAAGCACAAAACATGTCAATGTTTTATTGAGGAATACTATTTTTTAGAAATAAACATTGGAACATGAGGAGATGATGAGGAACAAGTATCCTCATTTTTTTCTATTATAATAATGAAAATTCATTAGTAATGTTCTTATGTTCTATTTATAATGTGACCTCTTGATATTATAGAATATTTTTTCTCATTAGTAAATTCAATGTTTTTGATAGCTTATGATACACACATAAACAAATTTGAGTGAATAATGACTAATAAAAAATTAAAAATTAATAAAATTAATTGATTGTAAAATTAAATTTATAAAAATGATGTAATAAATTTGTGTAATAACATTCATGAAATATTTTAAAAATTATAATTAATGTTAGTATAGTTATTTTTTGATAAATTGAAATTCTTTTCTTTGAATTTTTTTTAATTCTCTTTCTAAAAGAATGTTTTTTTAAATGTTAAAATATTCTTATAGAAAATTATTATACACACATATATAAAAATTATTTATAATACACAATTTTATTATCATATTGATTGAAATTATGATAATATCATTGGAACATTAAATGATTTTTTTTAGAAATATTTTTTTTATACACATAATTTATTAATTAAGTTAAAAATTAAAATTTATCACTACTAATTAATTATTTTCAGGATAATATTAGATTTTATATTCAATATAAAAAACAAACAGTCATTAAATGGTTGTTATTTGGAAAGGGATCAAAATAAAATAATTTTTATTCTAAAAAATATATATTTTTATATAAAAACGTGTTTCAATGAATTTTATGCAAGAATGCTAGATATAATTTATAAAATATATAGAAATTGAAATTTGAAAAATGGATTCCAAATTTTGAATTAGTATACGAAATACTAGGATATTATTCCATTTTAAATTTTATCCATATAGAATAGTTACCGTAATAAAAATCATCTAACCATAGTTAGGGTTAAAAAAGTTAATTAGGAGGTTAATGTATGAGATAAGGATTTAATTAACATAAATACTTTCCAAAGTAAAATTTTATTAGTGGAGTTAGATAATCTATTATAATATAATTCAATTTTCCCCCATTTTTAAAATCATTCACATGTAAATAACTTTATATTAATTTAAAATATAAAAAATATATATGGGCACCACTAAATCATTTATAAAAGAGAACATCATCTTCTCACATATTGAAAGAAATTAAGAACTCGTTTTTATTCAATAATGACAAAAATATCTTCCAAATATTTCTCCAAATGACATATAGGTTTTGGAATCACTAAAATACCATCATATAAAAGGTTAATGTACAATCCAAAGGAAGATACTAAATGAAGAGATCATTGTCCTCATCCTGAAATTAGATGTTTGTTTATTTTCACAAATACTTAAAATAATCTAACAACAATAAAAATACAATGAAATGAAATATTAAATATACTATACTACTATTATATAAGTGATAAAACCATTTTATTTCTCATTTCCATCAATTTCCAAATAAGATTATTTCTCATGCATACGTATGGACTACCATTTCAATGAGGTATCGTGTTTCAATTTTCATCACTACCTCACATAGATGGTTATAGTGGTAGATTTAATTAATATGTATTAAATTTAGGATATTAAAAAACTATATATATCTAAATTATAAGTTATATTATATTGTTTCAATTTATTTAAAAATAAAACAAACACTTGTGCATTCGTACTGACTACCTCCTCAACAAATATATGTAATTTATTTTTAATATCCACCATAAAATAATTTTTTTATATGTGTATACAATGATTAAATATTATAATAATAATATAATTATGATTCTAGATTAGTGAAAAAAATTCATGGATAGAAATGTCAAAATTGAAACATTTGGGGAATATAGAATAACTTACACATGAATATTGACATTAATAATGAATCATTTATAAAGGGGTAATTATAAAATATAAGGGAATTATATGTATTAATATAAGTGTTTATATACTTATATTATATATTTATCATATTTTTAAATTTACTCTACATGAGGTTAGTTCATGTTTTAAGAAATTTGGAACTCGGGGTTAGGGTTTTTGTTATAATGCCACTTTTATCAGTATTATTTATTTTTCATTTTCAATTAGCGTAATTCATATGTTATTTATTTCTTAAACCCTATAAATGTTTTTCAAAATCAGTTATTCTATAGTATTTCATGTATCCATTATATTTTCCTTCTCTTAGATACACAAAAAATTCCAAAAATAATGGTTTGATGGAAAAACTAACCTTATTTATACTTTTTTATTGAGAATCCATCTATTTCATGTCAATTTTCACTAAATAGTTTAATTAATTTAAATTTTTATAATATAATTAAATTTTATATAAATATTATACCTATATTTACTTTATTTAAAAAATTAAAATTTAATCATTATAATGTTTTCTATAATACTTATATTTAATATTTTACAAATGTATGAAAAGAATAATTTTTTAACATTTTCCCAATAAATTGTTTTTATCTATATATTGTATTTCATATGTTAAAATGATTAACTTTACAATTTTTAATTTCTCGAAAAATGAAATAATATTCCCATATTTTTGTGAATTTTTTTTCTCTAATATATACCAAATAAATTGTTTTTATTATATCTTTAAAAGGATTTTACGAAAATATTTTTCAACTATTTAGATATAATTTAAGAATTTATTTCATTCACATATGAAAAAATCTTATGATTCCATCCCCTTTATCTTTTTATATCATAAGATGATGATATTTTCAGAATAATTTTATTAAAATACTTTCTTTGAAACAATTTAATTAAACTATGATAATTGGTGAATATTTTTTTGATAATGATGCACAAAATTGTATGGTTTTAATTTTATGATGAAAAGAACCAAAAATAAATAAATATATATATATATATAATTCATTGCAAAATTATTTATATCACATTAATTAATATGATATAAAAAGGTGAGTAAAACTAATCTAACATAGGTGCATATACAACGTGAATGAAAAAAGAATGTGGAGTTAACCCAATACACTAGAAGACTCTATCCACTATTTTATAATTATCTGGGAAGAGATACTTTTGTAAGGAAATTATTTATTATGATCTTTATTTTTTCACATTTCTATGATATTTTCTTATTGTAATGATGTTATATCATAGTTGGTGATATATTGTTAAATATTTCTCATTCATATAGATGATGTATATTGTTATCAAAATTTTTAATTCCATGACTCATGATTTACTATTTTTGAATGATTTCATGTGAATTTCTTATGTTTATATCAATATATCATACCAATATGTTTGTCATATAATCACCTATTATATGTGGTTAGTTTACCCAATTATTACCCTTACAGATAATATAGCCTGACCTTATCATATGTATCTATGTTTTATGGTTTTGTGAAAATTTAGTATATACCATATGTTTAAGATGGGTACAATAGGAGATAAAATTTTTGGGTGATTTTGATGAAATTTTATTATGTATTATTATTATTTATGTTATGTATAATTACACTAAAAATGTTTTTAGGTGTTTATTAATGTGATTTTAATTGTATATTAAAATAAAATGATGTATTATTTATATATGTAGTGTCTAGCTATCACATGAACGTACCCCAACTATTCTGTATATAAAATATTATTAATCCTTTTTCATGTCCATTAATATGTATGACCATTTTGACTTCAATTAATTATTCCAGTCAATTAAATTAATATATGGTCTTAAAAATCATATATATATATATATATATCTGATTTTAATGAATTTTATAGACTCATTCAATATTTTAAAAATATTTTAAGAAGAATCATTATAATAATTTATAATTTTAGATTTCTTTTCTATAATTATTTTACAAAAAATATGTGTCTTACACCCTAAACCTATCACCTCATCCCATGGTTAAGTAACTCATCCAATATATTGATTTAGTATTCATAATTATGTTTTTACACATCCATTTATATATTATTATCATCATGTAATGATAATAATCTACATGGTCACTCCAGTGTTCCGAATATACCGGTTTCGAACCTATATCACATTTTGATCATTCAGATCTATAAATAATTCCTTAGTAACTATAAAATATATAACATTTAAAACCTAGAGTCAGTGTATAACTTATTAATTTTTTATAGATACAAGGTATATAATACTTAAGAACTAATCAATTTAGTAGTCTTGTATATCCAGATATATACATGATCAATTTTTATACATGGAAGAAAATATAAAACAAAAAAATAGAATTTTCATTATCAATGAAACTAATTTAATCAATAATTCCTAGAAAACATGGTAAACAAAACAAAACAAGTGGATGTAAAAATCATAGTAAGTGTTTTGTACAGTGGGGGGTATCATTAGTAAATATTGAATAATCAATACGGAAATATAAATAACTAAAAATAAATTTCATCAAATCAATAACTTGATAATTAAATATATCCATAGATAAATGAAATAATGTCATGTATTATAATATATGAATATTAAATAATAGAAATTAATAATATTGTGCATCCTTATCTCAGACATCATGATATATATACCTTCAAATCCTTATTCCAAGAGAGTGTAATGGATGGGTTTGTACACACAAAAAACACATTTAATTTGTCCAACTAATTTCTCTTCTACGATAAGTAGATGCAGCGAGGAGATATATATAACAGGTACACATATTCTATTACATGTCCAAAGAATTCCTTATATATTTAATGATCAATTAAATTCATAAATAGTATTCATTTTTAATAAATTTCCCTATTCAGTAAATAATATGGATTTATAATGATTTTCCCAAGTCAATCAAATAACTATCATAATAAAAAAATATATAAAAATTTTAAAAGGTTTAATAAAAAGTTATGGTAATGATATATAAAATATATTTATTAATGATAAATGTAATTTCTAATGATTATGTGAAAAATAATGTTTCCATAGAAAGTAAACGACCAAAAAATTAATGTAATAGTAGACTATTAGATCATTTTAAATATAGGATTCATAATAAAATAAAGTCCTATAGAAAAAGAAATAAAATAAAAGTGAAATTGTAATATAAGATTTCTTTACTGTTGTTTACTCGTGAAATAATTTTTCAAAATATGGACATAAAAGGTAAATATTCCAGTTCACAAAGATAAATAAAATAGAAATGTAAAGACCCGGAAATTTCAAGGAAAATTATTTGTTAATTTTCTTTGGAATTTAAAAGAGCGCAGTTTCAGACGGCACCTGATTCCGAGGTCCGGTGGGCCCGGAATCATCAACCGAAGTTCGGCTCGGGTACGTTCAGTAAACGAACGAGCGGGAATTTCTAACTTATGAACCGGTGCCCGGAATCAAAATTCCGAGGGCATCGTTGGAACCGTAGCGCCGATTTTTGCTTAGGAACACCTGTTCCAGAGGTGCGTTCTGACGAGGGGTGATGATAAAAATTGTGGAAGATTAATTAATAATTTATCTACGATTTTTATTTTACACTAAGTGTTTTATCCATTGGGTGGAAGTTGGGTAACTCCCAACTTCCCTTTAGAGGTTATGAGGGTGGTGGGCCCACACGAACCCCACCCCCTCATATTCTCTAAACCCCCTTGTCTTTCCCCCTTTAAAAACTCACTTAATTAATGTTATAACTCATGGTTTTTAATTGAGGAGTTATCTAACGTTATTGAAATTAAATCTATTGAATTTCAAAAGTCTTAGGTAGTGTTATTAAATAAGTGGAACCTTTTCTTTTATTTGGGTTTTTGGGTTTTTGCTGTGCGGAAGAGAAGGGAGAGCTTTCTTTTCCCTTTGAAGTTCTTCTTCCTCACGATGAACTTCTCCGACGAAGAACGCGGCGACCTTCTTCCATGACGTCGGACTGCAACGCGTTGGATTTCCTCCACGACGCCGCAACGCATCCTCTCCGCGACGTGCTTTCCGCGGCGAACCTACGTCCGACGCCGCAACGCACTTTCCGCGACGTGCCTCTCGCGGTGAACCTACGTCCGTCTACCGCGACGCCATAACCGCGATGCCGACGACGTCTACTTCCGTGACGACCGACCTCCGTGACGTCCGACCTCCGCGACGCTCGTCCTTCGCGGATCGTTGACGAGCTTCGCGAGCTTCCTTCGAGGTAGGGGTTGTACCTTTATTCTTAATTTAATTTACGCCTTCGTAAATAAATTATTGGACCGCTTGTTATCATTAACATGGGAGGGGATCGGACCGCACAAACACGGTCCATCCTCCTCCCAAACCTTGTTGTTGGATTTTTACTCGTGGTTCGAAGAAGAGGCGGAGCGGTGCCGTGACACCGCGCTTGGACGGAAGGGGTTCATGGGAGTGCGCAAGATTGACGCGCCACTACGGACGACGAAGGCCGCGGCCGGTTCCGGGCCGCGGAGGATTTGTGAAGACCGGCGGCAAACCGGGCCGCCGGTGTCGGAAGACGAAAGGGAACCGGCCGGCCAGGTCGGGCCGGCCGGAAGGAAGTCAAACCGGGGGAATTAATTTTCCCCGGTTAGCCTTTAATGGCCCCCAATTAAATTGGGGGCCGGTTAACTTTAGAAGGGGGGGCAGCGCCCCCCCCCCCATGTCGTCCAGCAGGCCCCCTCATGTGAGGGGGCAGTTTTATTTTGAAACCGGCGCGACACGTGCCGCACCGCCAAGAGGAAAAACGGGGGGGCGGGGGTCTCGCCCCGCGCGCCGCCGGGGTCTCGCCCCGCGCGCCGCCTGCGCGCCCAGCGTGCCGCCGCGCTGCCTCAGCGCACCGCCGCGCGCCGCCGTGCGCCGCCGCGCGCCGCCGGCCGAACCGGCCGGGCCGGTTCGGGCCGGGTCAGCCCGGACCCCTTCCTTCACGAACCAGAACGGTTATTTGCCCGTAACTTGAGCTACGGGCCTCCGAATGACGAACCGTCTGTGGCTACGCGATCCTTGGATCGAAACGGTCGTTTCGGTTTAACTCACTCAAAGTTTCGGTTTACTTTGGGTTCGGCCGGATTGGTTCGTTCACGAAACCAACCGGGCCCTCGGAGCGGAAACGCTCATATCTTGAGCTACGGACGTCCGAATGGCGTGCCGTCAGTTCTGATAAGTTCCTCTTAGTGAGACGATCTTTTGGTATACTCCGCCCGAGGTTTGGATGCAGGTGGAGTACGGCCGGGTTGGTTCGTTCACAAAACCAACCGGGCCCTCGGAGCGGAAACGCTCATATCTTGAGCTCCGGACGTCCGATTGACGTGCCGTCGACTTTGATGGAATCCTCTAAGTGGGACGGACCTTTTGGCTTACTCCGCTCGAGGTTTGGGTGCCGACGGAGTACGGTCGGGTTGGTTCGTGCATGAAACCAACCGGACCCCTAGAACGAAAAAGCCAATAACTCACAGAACGGGCGTCCGATTGACGCGCCGTCTGTTGCGATAACTTCCTCTTGATGAGACTGAACTTTTGAAATACTCCACCTGAGTTTTGGATACAGTTGGAGTATGGCCGGGTTAGATCGTATCTGAAATCCCACCGGCCCCTGGAACAGAAAAGCTGATCTCTTTCAGACAGGACGTCCGTTTGACGAAGCGTCAGCGGCGTTGATGATCACGAAGAGAAACGGTCCCTATGAGCATACCCTATGAGAGTTCAGGGTACAGTTGAGATATGGCCGGGTTTGGTTCGCTCACGAAACCAACCGGGCCCTCGGGACGAAAAGGCTAATAACTCACAGACCGGGCGTCCGATTGACGCGCCGTCTGTTGCGTTGAGACTCTTGACGAAGCGGACGTTTGTGGCACTTCTTCGTTGGACTTTGAGATACTTGGAGTATCAACCAGTAGCTCGTGGAGTGGACCCTCCCGGAGACGAGCGGGCGGGGGAACGCTTGGTTGTAGCGGCGGACCCGCGATACTCTACGGAGTGTGTGCGCTTGGTTGTAGCGACAGACCCGCGACGGTGTAGACGTGCGTGCGGAGTACGGAGACCGTGTAGCCGACTGAGACCTGACGACTGCTTTACCGACTCGACTTGGAGTGAGTCGACTAGCCCAGTGGACGGAGCGCCCAGTAGTTGGCAGCAGACCAATGGCGGACGGAGCGCCCAGTAGTTGGCTGCAGACCCGCGGTACTCGACAGGAGGAGTACCTCTGTAGGCTATTTGGGTGAGCGCCCAGTAGTTGGCAGCAGACCCTCAGCGGACGGAGCGCCCAGTAGTTGGCAGCAGACCCGCAGTACTCGACAGGAGGAGTACCTCAACAGTCATAGGATAGTGAGCAGTACCTCGGAGTCGTGACAGGACTACTGCACACTTCAGAGACGGGGCTCTTCAGCAGCTACGGTTTCGATAATGAAAATCCTGGTTTGAGCTGAGTCAATGATCTTTGTTTTTCCTCATGATTGAGATGGGTCGCTTGATAACTTAGGTATATGTATGGGCATATACCTGCGTAATGGTTATCCGTTGATTTCATAAACTTGTTATAAACTGTGTGGACTTGTACTGTTTACTCTTCTTTGTGGTTTGGGTTGTTCTTGGGCTCGGTGTTGGAGCCGAACAGAAATTGGTGACATAGGTATATGTATGGGCATATACCTAATCAATACTGGATGTTACTTCGTGATTGTATCCTTCATGTGGTTTATCCTTTGTGGATTTCGGGAGACCTTCGAGGGTCTCGGGGTCCCTACTAAGTATCTTATACTCACCCCTGCACGGGCTATGCCCGCACTTCGTTGTGTTGGTTGCAGACGACGGACAGCGCTGACTGCGGTTGAGGCTTTCGGAGTAGGTCGGTACCTGGAGGAGGACCACTGAGCGGGACGTGCTCGGAGCGGACAGTTGGACCCGAGGAGTTGTGGAGCTATCTGTACCTACCCTTCAGGTAGGATCCGTGGTGGACGATCCAGGAGCTGAGCCATCTGTACCTACCCTTCAGGTAGGAATCGAGGAGGACGTCCCAGGAGCCGCTTGTACTTTCAGTTGTTGTTTTCCCTTTCGAGTTGTACTTTACTTTACAGTTGGGCTTGTATTTCCGGCCCCTTTACTTCAGCACAGTTGTTCTAGTTTTGTGTACTGCTTTACTTCCTCTTGTTACTCTGAGGTTCTTGTTTACTTTTTTTAAGGCAATGCTTTCCCTTTTTACTGGGATTTTACACCTTGGTGCTAGTCGCCAGCCCCTGGCCTATGGAAGGCGGGCTTGGGGTAGTCACGGCACGGGCCCCGAGGGCGGGTCGTGACAAATTGGTATCAGAGGCGGTCGGTTCTACCGCAGACTCTGATCTTTTTTCTATGTGAAGCAATAGTGTTTAGTGTATTGAGTGTGGTTATCAGTCCAGGGAGTCCAGTGTTGGTGCGGCGGCCGACGTATCCGTACATCAGGACCCTGACTTCTGATTTCCGACTTAATGCACGAAAACACTGATTGCGTGTGTGTTTCCCAAAAGGCTTAAAGTCAGCTCAAACCAGGTCATCTCACCAGGTATAAATCGTTGACCGTGACACAACTGTTCAGGATGTCACCATGCAGATAGTTAGCTGGAGTTCCGAGAGAGTTCTCGATGATGGCCCACCGAGCAGCGAGACTCCGGTGCAGGGCCCTTTTTCAGGGTTGGCACATTCGGGTGGTGTACCAGCAGCACCACCACCCGTTAGGCAGCAGATGCCACTAGCTGACGGTGCACGCTAGCAGAGCGCGATGCACGAGTTCCAGCAGTAGAGGCCTCTGAGGATACGAGGCGAGACAGATTTCCCAGGCAGCAGTGTACTGGATGGAGGCGGTTGCTAGAGTTCTACGCCTAGCTTGGATACTAGTAGAGCGGATGATGATCTTAGCTCCTAGTGTTTCCAGTGAGTGACCATGAGGTTGGTCCTTATAGTAATGAGGCTTCGGTACGCGAACCGATACCTGGGATAGTACCTACGGGTAGTGCGCCAGCTATGTCACTACCTGTTGGTTAGCAGACACTACCGGCGGTACCGGTAGCAGAGACTCACAGGCTTAGTGCCTTACATATGTTTTAGCACCAGATATCCCTCAAGTTTCGAGGTGAGCCTGACTCGTAGGCGGCTGAGGACTGGCTTGAGGAGGTGGTTGTGAGTTTTCTGGAGCTAATACAGCTTCGACAGTATGACATGTCGGAAGCAGAGCACTCAACGTGGCTTGCCAATCAATCTTGGTACTCGTTGGTTACGTTGTGATCAGTTCTTTAGACTCGAACTTCTGAGCGAAGTGTGTCTAAAGGACATCTGAACCATTACTTTTCCTCTATGCATTCCTACCTATGCTAGGATGCTAGAGAGAACCTTTGTGGTTGTGAACGTTAGCAGTGAAAGGCAGGAAACTAGCGCCAGTCTCAGAGACTCGGGCGTGTAAAATGTTTCAGGAGGAGGAAGTGCTAAGGACAGATGAATCTGCAGGGTAGCAGACGTGGAAGCGGAGCTTGGAGAGCAGCATATGGTGGTGTACATTTCGACATGTTACGACCACCCGACTTAGTAGTCCCCGCCAGGCTCAGGGAGCAGGAGGGCTGGGGAGGAGAGTAGCTGCATTGCGTTCAAGGAGTGTGACCCAGAAGCTCTAAGAATGATTCGGGGTACGAATTATGTCTACTACGAGCTGCCATATCTATAGACATAGGAACCAATCATTCTACCCTTCCATGAATCATGTCCCAGACCTAGAGGTTCCGGGTAAGCCGTAGACTTGACCCTCACGTCTGGAGATACCTTTGGGAGGAGACTCGATAATCACACTTACGCCGACGGTGTGATTTGACCTCGAGGCGAGAGTTTCGATTGGAATCTCTTGGTGGCAGCGTAGAGGCCTTACGACGTTGATCTGGGTATGGTTTTGATTCACAAATCATACCCCGGTTGACTGTTTTAGGCAAACGTCGGAATGGGTTTTCCTTGGTCGGCGAAAAGGAAACCCTGGTCAGCACATGTTAAACTCAGGCATAAGAGGGTGTGACCGATCACACTTGAGTTGGTCAACCCTACCCTTGTGGCAGCAGGAGTTTTGAGTTTCTGTTCTAACCTAAAAAGGGAAACCTCTTGAGTTCGAGGGTGACGAACACGTTATTATACGGTCTCAACCCGATGAGGTTTCGGAGATGTGGCCGAGGCGGCATGTTATCTCCGAAGTTCGATGGACCCTTATGATCTTCAGCAGGGTAGGCGAGGAGGTTTACCGCTTTACCCTACCACCTCAGTCGCACCGGGTGCATAATGTCCACCACGTGTCTCAGCTGTGGAGATACGTGTATGTTTCTTCACACGTCATTGACCTCCGGGAGTTGGACGTCGATGACAGGGCGACAAGCACAGAGGTTCCAGTAGAGAACGAGGATCGACAGGAGCAGGTTCTACGTGAACGGTTGCTTCCTCTGGGGTGCTTCACGGGTAGCACGAGATCTTCATGTGAGCATATGGGAGCGTAAAGCTCAGTTGCATGCTCAGTACTACTTTGTTTCCCTTAAGTGTGAGTTGAAGCTTTACGGGGACGTAAAGCCCTGAGGTGGGAGTAATGTAAAGACCCGGAAATTTCAAGGAAAATTTTTTGTTAATTTTCTTTGGAATTTTACAAGAGCGCAGTTTCAGACGGCACCTGATTCCGAGGTCCGGTGGGCCCGGAATCATCAACCGATGTTCGGCTCGGGTACGTTCAGTAAACGAACGAGCGGGAATTTCTAACTTATGAACCGGTGCCCGGAATCAAAATTCCGAGGGCACCGTTGGAACCGTAGCGCCGGTTTTTGCTTAGGAACACCTGTTCCAGAGGTGCGTTCTGACGAGGGGTGATGATAAAAATTTTGGAAGATTAATTAATAATTTATCTACGATTTTTATTTTACACTAAGTGTTTTATCCATTGGGTGGAAGTTGGGTAACTCCCAACTTCCCTTTAGAGGTTATGAGGGTGGTGGGCCCACACGAACCCCACCCCCTCATATTCTCTAAACCCCCTTGTCTTTCCCCCTTTAAAAACTCACTTAATTAATGTTATAACTCATGGTTTTTAATTGAGGAGTTATCTAACGTTATTGAAATTCAATCTATTGAATTTCAAAAGTCTTAGGTAGTGTTATTAAATAAGTGGGAACTTTTCTTTTATTTGGGTTTTTGGGTTTTTGCTGTGCGGAAGAGAAGGGAGAGCTTTCTTTTCCCTTTGAAGTTCTTCTTCCTCACGATGAACTTCTCCGACGAAGAACGCGGCGACCTTCTTCCACGACGTCGGACTGCAACGCGTTGGATTTCCTCCACAACGCCGCAACGCATCCTCTCCGCGACGTGCTTTCCGCGGCGAACCTACGTCTGACGCCGCAACGCACTTTCCGCGACGTGCCTCTCGCGGTGAACCTACGTCCGTCTACCACGACACCATAACCGCGATGCCGACGACGTCTACTTCCGTGACGACCGACCTCCGTGACGTCCGACCTCCGCGACGCTCGTCCTTCGCGGATCGTTGACGAGCTTCGCGAGCTTCCTTCGAGGTAGGGGTTGTACCTTTATTCTTAATTTAATTTACGCCTTCGTAAATAAATTATTGGACCGCTTGTTATCATTAACATGGGAGGGGATCGGACCGCACAAACACGGTCGATCCTCCTCCCAAACCTTGTTGTTGGATTTTTACTCGTGGTTCGAAGAAGAGGCGGAGCGGTGCCGTGACACCGCGCTTGGACGCAAGGGGTTCATGGGAGTGCGCAAGATTGACACGCCACTACGGACGACGAAGGCCGCGGCCGGTTCCGGGCCGCGGCGGATTTGAGAAGACCGGCGGCAAACCGGGCCGCCGGTGTCAGAAGACGAAAGGGAACCGGCCGGCCAGGTCGGGCCGGCCGGAAGGAAGTCAAACCGGGGGAATTAAATTTCCCCGGATAGCCTTTAATGGCCCCCAATTAAATTGGGGGCCGGTTAACTTTAGAAGGGGGGGCAGCGCCCCCCCCCCCCCCCCCCCGTGTCGTCCAGCAGACCCCCACATGTGAGGGGGCGGTTTTATTTTAAAACCGGCGCGGCACGTGCCGCGCCGCCAAGGGGAAAAACGGGGGGGTGGGGGTCTCGCCCCGCGCGCCGCCTGCGCGCCCAGCGCGCCACCGCGCCGCCTCAGCGCACCGCCGCGCGCCGCCTGCATGCCCAGCGTGCCGCCGCGCCGCCTCAGCGCACCGCCGCGTGCCGCCGCGCACCCCGCGCGCCGCCGGCCGAACCGGCCGGGCCGGTTCGGGCCGGGTCAGCCCGGACCCCTTCCTTCTCGAACCAGAATGGTTATTTGCCCGTAACATGAGCTACGAGCCTCCGAATGACGAACCGTCTGCGGCTACGCGATCCTTGTATCGAAACGGTCGTTTTGGTTTAACTCACTCAAAGTTTCAGTTTACTTTGGGTTCGGCCGGATTGGTTCGTTCACGAAACCAACCGGGCCCTCGGAGCGGAAACGCTCATATCTTGAGCTACGGACGTCCGAATGGCGTGACGTCAGTTATGATAAGTTCCTCTTAGTGAGATGATCTTTTGGTATACTCCGCTCGAGGTTTGGATGAAGGTGGAGTACGGCCGGGTTGGTTCGTTCACGAAACCAACCGGGCCCTCGGAGCGGAAACGCTCATATCTTGAGCTCCGGACGTCTGATTGACGTGCCGTCGACTTTGATGGAATCCTCTAAGTGGGACGGACCTTTTGGCTTACTCCGCTCGAGGTTTGGGTGCCGACGGAGTACGGTCGGGTTGGTTCGTGCACGAAACCAACCGGACCCCTGGAACGAAAAGGCCAATAACTCACAGAACGGGCGTCCGATTGACGCGCCGTCTATTGCGATAACTTCATCTTGATGAGACTGAACTTTTGACATACTCCGCCCGAGTTTTGGATACAGTTGGAGTATGGCCGGGTTAGATCGTATCTGAAATCCCACCGGCCCCTGGAACGGAAAAGCTGATCTCTTTCAGACAGGATGTCCGTTTGACGAAGCGTCAGCGGCGTTGATGATCACGAAGAGAAACGGTCCCTATGAGCATACCATATGAGAGTTCAGGGTACAGTTGAGATATGGCCGGGTTTGGTCCGCTCACGAAACCAACCGGGCCCTCGGGACGAAAAGGCTAATAACTCACAGACCGGGCGTCCGATTGACGCGTCGTCTGTTGCGTTGAGACTCTTGACGAAGCGGACGTTTGTGGCACTTCTTCGTTGGACTTTGAGATACTTGGAGTATCGACCAGTAGCTCGTGGAATGGACCCTCCCGGAGACGAGCGGGCGGGGGAACGCTTGGTTGTAGCGGCGGACCCGCGATACTCTACGGAGTGTGTGCGCTTGGTTGTAGCGACAGACCCGCGACGGTGTAGACGTGCGTGCGGAGTACGGAGACCGTGTAGCCAACTGAGACCTGACGACTGCTTGACCGACTCGACTTGGAGTGAGTCAACTAGCCCAGTGGACGGAGCGCCCAGTAGTTGGCAGCAGACCCACGGCGGACGGAGCGCCCAGTAGTTGACTGCAGACCCGCGGTACTCGACAGGAGGAGTACCTCTGTAGGCTATTTGGGTGAGCGCCCAGTAGTTGGCAGCAGACCCTCAGCGGACGGAGCGCCCAGTAGTTGGCAGCAGACCCGCAGTACTCGACAGGAGGAGTACCTCAGCAGTCATAGGTTAGTGAGCAGTACCTCGGAGTCGTGACAGGACTACTGCACACTTCAGAGACGGGGCTCTTCAGCAGCTACGGTTTCGATAATGAAAATCCTGGTTTGAGCTGAGTCAATGATCTTTGTTTTTCCTCATGATTGAGATGGGTCGCTTGATAACTTAGGTATATGTATGGGCATCTACCTGGGTAATGGTTATCCGTTGATTTCATAAACTTGTTATAAACTGTGTGGACTTGTACTGTTTACTCTTCTTTGTGGTTTGGGTTGTTCTTGGGCTCGGTGTTGGAGCCGAACGGAAATTGGTGACATAGGTATATGTATGGGAATATACCTAATCAATACTGGATGTTACTTCGTGATTGTATCCTTAATGTGGTTTATCCTTTGTGGATTTCGGGAGACCTTCGAGGGTCTCGGGGTCCCTACTGAGTATCTTATACTCACCCCTGCACAGGCTATGCCCGCACTTCGTTGTGTTGGTTGCAGACGACGGACAGCGCTGACTGCGGTTGAGGCTTTCGGAGTAGGTCGGTACCCGGAGGAGGACCACTGAGCGGGACGTGCTCGGAGCGGACAGTTGGACCCGAGGAGTTGTGGAGCTATCTGTACCTACCCTTCAGGTAGGATCCGTGGTGGACGATCCAGGAGCTGAGCCATCTGTACCTACCCTTCAGGTAGGAATCGGGGAGGACGTCCCAGGAGCCGCTTGTACTTTCAGTTGCTGTTTTCCCTTTCGAGTTGTACTTTACTTTACAGTTGGGCTTGTATTTCCGGCCCCTTTACTTCAGCATAGTTGTTCTAGTTTTGTGTACTGCTTTACTTCCGCTTGTTACTCTGAGGTGCTTGTTTACTTTTTTTAAGGCAATGCTTTCCCTTTTTACTGGGATTTTACACCTTGGTGCTAGTCGCCAGCCCCTGGCCTATGGAAGGCGGGCTTGGGGTAGTCACGGCACGGGCCCCGAGGGCGGGTCTTGACAAGAAATTTATTTTAGTATTTTATTCTCATAACTCATGTTACAAATAGTGATAAGGTGGTATGAAATTATGGTAACTCGTTTAATAACAATGTGATATTCAAAATTATAGATTTTATAAAGTAAGGATTATATGTATCCTTCAATAACAAGGGGGTCGTAAAAATGATATTTTAAATTAATCATTACATATTTGGTTGTTTATTAATTATAACCACTTATAGTAATAAATATAAATTGAAACATTAATCATAAAAAATAAACAGTTATTCATGTCAAATACATTATAGGGTCAGTATATAACAATTGCAATATTAAATAACTGAATAATATCAAATACTTCTCAATAAAAAATTATTAAGACAAAATCCATTACCGCAATCTTCCCATTAGTAAATATGATTTAACCTCTTACATTATGGTTTTAAAAATATTATTACTTTATATTGGTAATATTTTCCTTTTTATAATTTCTTATAATATCATCTTATAATAACTAATCACCCAATCATTTATAGTAATTAATTATAAACATTTTTTGTGGTGTTAACTACTTAATTGTTTCATGCATGTTTTATCATATTAGTTTCAGTTATTAATAATTAGATATAGTTTTATCAAACCAATAATTAAATTAATGTTACAAATATAAAATTTATTTATTTGATAAATTTTTTGAGTCATTCTTGATATTTTTACATGGATAATTAATCGCATCTCCTTGTGGATAATTTTGGTTGGATCTATGTAAGAGAAACATTATCATTTCCTTAATCAGTTAAAGGTTAATGGAGTGTATTATATATTAATTTCAAATAATGAATATTATATTATATAAATTATATATAATAATAATTTCTTAAATTTTTACTATCAATGTGAGTCTGGGATGTAAAAAAAGTACAATAATTCCCAAGGTGGTAGTCCCCTATAGACTTGTGTGATGGTTTTGATCCCAATTTTACGGAGAAAGAGATTAATAAATATTTTCCCACAAATATATAAAAATATTAGTACCTTTTATATAATAGTGTTATAATATTGGAATTTTTATGAAATAATTTATGCTAGTTATAGAAGAAGTTAAAAATATATATCCTAGTGAAGACGATTACCATCTCCTTGAAAACCCTCCTTTATATATTATTTTAAATACCCTACGGTTGGTTTTTTATGGTATTTGTTACTCTATAATGTTTACAAGGATGTTGTTGATAGTAGTTTCCTTGCATTTTTCAAGCTAAATGGATAATGAGGTTTCAATACTTGAGTGTATGAGGATCCAATTTTTAATTTATTTTAAGTGGAGCACGTGTATTGAATCATCGTTTAAAAATTATTTTATGTCACATTAATGGAAAATGGCCCCAAAATGATACATATTTATACAAGATAGTATTAAGGTTGATATCAAAACTACAATGGAGCGTTAATTACTTTTTACGTAAATTTATCCCATATCATTTTAGGGTAACCGCCTTGTCAATGCGTTTCAATCGTAACTAGAGTATTACATTTTTCAAATTTTATTATTCATTATGAAAAAAAATTAAGTTAATTTTTTTTAATATATAAATATTTAT
The DNA here is from genome assembly GCA_963277665.1 of Viscum album. Taxonomy (NCBI): domain Eukaryota; kingdom Viridiplantae; phylum Streptophyta; class Magnoliopsida; order Santalales; family Viscaceae; genus Viscum; species Viscum album. The sequence continues at coordinate 1,033,417,083 of OY728156.1, forward strand.
GATTAAAAATACAAAATAAATTATATCTAATTCAATTCGATGACTCCCCACAAGCCACCATGATATTTTTATGGTCTTCTATAATCATTCCTTGAGTGTCATTGGGTTTCAATTGGATATCAACCAATTTTTCTGTTTTTTGATAGATTTTTTATAGGATAATAATTACCCAATACTTTTCAATGTAACTCTAAATTAGCTTTGTGGGTGGTAAAAAATCCATTTTCATGGCTCTCACAATGTTTTTTAAACCATATGGGGAACCACATGAGGTTTTGTGTGTTCTATTGTAAATTAGGTGTGAGGTGCATGGTTTATCTGAACCATATATCCTCATAGGGGAAACCATATAGTGGGGTTCCTATACTAGGGAGTCTGTATTGAATGGTTTTCTGAAGGTTTGGAAACCCATGTGGAAAACCATGAGGTTTTCCAAGGTGTCTAATTTTATTTCCCAAATATCCCCTTTTCACTTTTCATGATTTTTATCCCATATTATTCTCCTTCATGTCAGAATATACATTAGTAGATATTGGAGTACATCCATCCACCCCTAAATTGTATTCATGATATTCCGTTGGTGATTTTTAAAATATTTTTAGGTGAGTCTTCCTCTATTTCCACCTTATTCCATTATCCATATATTTTCTCTTGGAATTGGATAAACCCATGAAACCTTGTTATGATGTGACTCAACTTTATGGTTTTGTGTGGATAAAATGATAGGTCTTTTGGTTTCTAGGTGTGGTAAAAATCATTTTCTATATTATTGGTGTGGTTTTCGTTGAATAAGTTTGGTATCAACGTTATTTGATGTAGTCTTCTTCTCTCTATGGTATGTGTTACTATCAAGTGGTCTCATTTTTTTATTATAATAATTATTTCTCATTCATTATTCCATTGTTTTTAAAATGTAATATTATATGTAATTGCTTGGTGGTTTTAGAAACCATTTCTTTATGTTTTGAGAGTATTGTAATTGGGTTTTTAGGTGATCTCTATGTTATACTATTTGAAATGGACTATTTAAATATATTAGCCTTTTGTGATGTTCCCATAAGGAATTTTAAATTTTCTAACATGTTTTGAATAGTGATTTTATGCCTTTTTTAGTGAGTAAAAATAGGTTTTCAAGTTGAATTTGGATTTCTTGGTCTAGTGATGACAGCAAATTGATGTATAAAGGATTTAATTTTATATATTTCAAATAGTAATATGAAATCTTTATATGGATTACTTTTTAAGAAATTAAAAAGTCTATTTTTTCAAATAGATTTATGGGAAATGGTTTCACTTGTTCATTTTTTTTGATTTTTTTAGATGTAGACCGTTCATGAACAATTATTTGAACGATTTGAAAAAATGGGAGATTTTATTGAACCTAGTAAAACAATTTATGTTGTGTTTTATGAATAGTGTTTTAAAAATGATATAAATTTTCTATGATTTATATATTAAAAAATTAACTTTTGTAATGATGAAATTCAAAGGATTTAAATTCAATGGATGTTTTCAGATTATATTCCAATTTGATTTGGAAATGTATTTGGAAGAATAGGAAATAGACTGGAATTAATAGTCATAATTAGGTGATAAAGGCCAATTTTCATCTTTGGTTTTAAATATTTTATAGATATGGAACCAACTAATTTCAAATTTATTTTGTAACCCCTGTGTGAGTTTTGATCAATACAAGATTCTTGTTTACTCCCATTATGTGGGATTTCACTTGTTATTCATTGATTGCATGAAATATGTAGAAATAGTGCATCACATCATTGGATATTATTGGTGATGGTATTAATGGTTATAAAATTTTGTGTTGGACTCCTAATTTTATTCAATTCCACACACCCTTATTGTTCATGGGATGTCGGGTACTAAGTTGAATATCTCTCTTGTTCCACTAGTTGGCTGACATGCTACTAGTTTCCTACTAGTCGTGTTTGGAATAAGGGTTAGGTTGGGGTGGTATTTTTTCAATGCTCATGTGTATTAGTGATATGGTAGTCTAGACTACGTATATTCCAGGAGATAGTTCAGGTGGTTATGCGATTTTACAATATACTTCTTTACATATTATGATTGTTAGTGTGGATCCCTTGATGAAATTTATTTTTTTGTTGGTAGGTGATTTTAGGGATCTTGATCTAGTTTTTTTGTATCATTTCCAAATATTTCATTATTGTGGTGACTTTATTACTTATTTTTTATTATTATATGATTTTGATTCATGGTTTCAAATTTTTCATTTGAATTGATTTTGTTCAGTTTTTTTATTTAAAATTTATTTTTCAATGTTGTTTGAGAAAAACTATTTTGGAGTTTAAGGGAACCATGATTTGAGTAATGTAAATGTACTTCAAAATAGAAGTAGGTTATAATATATTATTTAATTTTTTTAATTATTAAAAATAGAACCTATTTAACTTGAATATTATTATTTTTTGTTTTTTAAATATAATGGATATTTTGTGGTTTGGTGGTGATTTTGGCACGAAACATTATCCTTGAAATGTGTGTGCTCAATTTTGGATAACAATGTGAATCGTTCTATATGGTGGTATTTGAAATGTTTTTTTATTATATGATTCATTTCAAAATGATATTTGTTATTTTTATAAAACTATTATTGGTATATTTCTTTATAAAAAATATTTCAGTGTTTTTTGGAGTTAAAGTGAACTACTAGTCTCTTTAAATTAATCCTAGATATTATGGGTTTTATCGTATAAGTAAGATCTATATTGGTCATAGTTCCCAATTTGGGGTGTGTTGGGTGGTGGTGAGAAAAAAATTAATGCATGGAGTTAGTTTTTTAGTATATTACATTTTTTTTTGTGGATGATTTCTCTTTGGACATTCTGGATTCTTATCAGTTATGTCTATCAATATCTCTATGTTTAAAGTTGGTTATATTGTACATGAAAACACATTGGACCATGGTAGTTAGTTTTGAACTATTGGGCATGTTTATTTATATGGGATCTTGTACCACATTATTAATTTTTTTTGCTACATTTAATGAAATAAATAATTTCCAAAGTATTTAATATGATGCCAATGTGATTCTCTCTTGCCCATGTGCATCAAGAGTTCCCTTTGGGCCTCTCAATGAATCGGTTCTGATACTGGGTAGGATGGAATTCCAAGCCCATTCATGATAAAATGGTTTCATATCAATGGGGTTTCTTTATATAGTAACCTAATCTTATTGAGCTATCATTTTTATTTGGGGGTTTTTCAGTTAAAAAAGAGATTGAGGTTATTAGATCTTGAGATATAAGAGTGGGGAGAGTCTAGTTATCACTTTCTTATCCAAAATATCAATCTTACAGTGGTTATTAGTTTTCAAATTGTGATTTTTTTAATATTCCATGGGGGTAATGATTTCATTAATGTTTCTTAGATCCCATTTAATTATTCATCTGAAATTGGGGACCACTCTTTGGTTTTTGGGAAATGTAGAAGGGACCTCAAGCCAAAAATTATTATCACATGACCAGTGAAACCATGTGGTCCTTTAATGTTTGAGTTTCCATTATTTTTATGGTTTTTTCCGTGGACGACTCTCAATCACCTAATTATTAGTGGTCAATTCATTCCACATAATGTTACTCATTGGTTAGCTTGTTGGAATCTTATTCAATTAAGATTTCTTCAGAAATAGTTTTCACTTTTTGGATGTTGAATGAGGTGTGTTTTATTTTCAACATTATGTGATATGATTATTATGATAATGAACATGATTATTTTTTAGTTATTGATTTTATATTTTATTTTTAAATCCTTATTTTTTAAAATAAATGGATTTTTTTGAAAAATATATATTCAATCATAGTTTTCTGAGATGTTGGTAAAAGTTTTGTTTCCCATTGGTTTTTTGGAAAATCATAGGTTTCAAAAATGGATATTTATTCAAAAAATAGTTAGGATAATGTTACTAAAAGGGGATATAATTATAGAAAATATTTTTTGATGATTTGTTTTCAATGTAAAATTTTATTGTAAATTAATTTTGTTGATTGCTTGTTTAGGAACAGATGTGTATTCCAAAAAGGATACCTATTTAAATTATTGTGTTGTCATTTTTTATTAAATACTTTGGTGAAGGATGACATAAAATTTTCTTGGAATAATTATGGTTTCCAAGATAATATATTTATTTCTCATGGGTGTAGTTTCCCTATTTTGAGGGAATATTGTTTTATCCTTGGATACTTCATTAGGATGGACAATGATGGTCTCTATTTTGATACATGACATGATATAGTTCATGACATTGTTATTCTTCCCACTTGAATGGTCAGAAGGTTAATGTAGTTTTGGATTCTTCCAAGGATCCATGTGGAGTGGTGGATGCAAAATTTTCCTTGGGAACTGATGTAAATATGTAGTTATAAGATATTGAGGTGATCCTCAATTCTAAATGAGAATATGAAGACTTTTAGTTTAGAAATGTTCAGTTATTTTTGATTAGTTATACCTAAAAAGGTGGAATTTCTTCCATAATCTACTTCATGAAGGTTTATTTCAAAATCATTTATGGTGGAAGTAATCCCATTAGAGGAGTGTTAAAACAGATAAATTTATTGTATTCCCTTCATATTTCCTCGGTTGTGGCCTTTGGGTCATTTCTTAAGGTTTTGTAATCTGGTTTTAATAACAGTATATATGGTTTATCTTTTAAAAGGTGGGATATGTTTCAATGACATACTATAATTTCATTGGATATTTGGTTGTCTTCATTGGATTTTTTTGTATTCACCCTTCATCAGATGTTTCTTATGGATATGAATTTTTATAATTTCTTAATGGATAGTTTGAGTATTTATTACTTGAAATACATGTTTTCTTGTGGATTTCTCATTTTCCCAATTTTTGGTGGATTTTGGGGTTTCTCAATGTAGCCAAATTCTTTTTTACTTTTTTTTCATTTCATTATGTGTAAGCCTCATCCTTTGGGTGGACCTCCTTTGTTTGATATGGTTACACAAATCTATTTGTCTAGAAATGGAGTGGCACATTGTTTTGTTATGGGAGAGACTATGAGTGAATGATTTGGGTAAAATTGGGTTTGATTAACAAGTTGAGTTTGGTATATGAACTGGTGTTTGGATATGTCAATTTAGTATGAACCATTAAAGGGTGATCTAGTTTTAACCTTATGTCATCCATGTTTTTAGTGACCAATGTAAGAGATCAAGTAATTTTTTAAGGATACTTTTGGTTGTTCTTCCATTATTTAGAAATATGGGTTATTTTGATTTTCGGGTGAATTTATCTCATGATTTATTATAATTTACGGATGTGTTCTATGTATTAGTTCTTTTAGAAAACCATGTTTGATAAACTCTAAATGGATGAAAAATATTTTATAAGGATTAAAAATGGTTGGAAGACGATATTATGTCTCCTATGTTTTTATTGAACTTATAGGTTGATGTTATTGTATAATTTTTGTTTGGAGACATTTAATGCGCCATGGCTTACAATTTTTATCAATCATGAGGATTTTTTTTTGTTTCTATTCAGGCAGTGTGGACTTCATCAGATCTTATTGTTAGATCCTCATTGGACCATAAAATTTTTTTACCTCTATTTTCAATAGAAATTTTGGTGGGAAGAATATTTTATGGAGGGGTGTTTGTGACACCCCACATGAAATGATGATTATATTTTTATCTATATGTGTGTGATGTCGATTTTTGGTTGGTTTTGGGATGAAGATTTAAATTTTCAATGCTTTTTGGTTGAATCATGATATGCATGTATGGTGAGGAAAAACCATGAGTTTCCCATACAGGTAGTAGGAGATATATTTACAAGTATCCTTAATGGTTTTTCATAACATTTGGGGAAACCAAGGATGCCAAGTTGGGATAGGGTTTTTTGTTGTTGAGTAACTTGTTTCTTCCAAAACAAGTGGCCTGTCAGGTAAAAAAATATTAGTTGGTTCCTTTCTAAGGTAGTGGGCGGCACATGGTAGGATCAGGGTTTGGAAAACCATGTGGCCAAACCATTGTGTCTCTCCATTTCATTAAATTTTTGTTTTTCCCCAAAAAATCAACTTTCTATTTAATGAGGTTTTACCCTTTATTCATCCACTACACATTTTCAAGCCTCATCGGACAAATTATAAGAGTTGTAATAACCTCAATATTGGATTCTTAATCTCTCTTTATTGATTTTGAAATTATTTTGAATGTTACTTTACCATGCATTCCCTCTACTTTCTTTATACCAATATATTCTATAATATGTAGTTTCTCCCACGAACCCTAGTTATCATATCATTATATTTTAGGGTACCGAGTGGATCAAATGAAAGGGATATTTGAGTCTATGGGTGTTTTAATTTTTTCTAATATGGTGGGTGTGGTCACAGTGGAAGTCAATGAGTATCTAGGTGTTTCATCTTGGTTTTTTTCGATTTAAGGAATGTGATCCTATGAAATGGTTTAATTACATTACTCTAATAATTATTAAACTTTATAAATTGAATTTTTATGAAATTATTATCATATATGATTGGTTTGTATTAATTTAAAACCATTTCTATAGGTTTTGATCTTAGAATAATTTGTTTTTTATGTGAGATCCATGTTTTTCTATTTGAAATAGAATTATTACATATTTTAAGACTATATACAGTTCCCATATGTTTTTTGGGAATGAATTCCATTTTTCGAAAAGGGGATTGACCCGATTTTATTTTTCATTGAGTAAAAATTTGGTATTGAAGGTAAGTTTTAATTATATGTGAGGTATTGACATAAAATTGTTTTATGAAATGGTTATTTTATGGATTTCAAATAGTGATATTGAATGTGTGTGTGGTTTATCATTTTTTAAATACCATGGTTGATTGTTTTAAATATTCTTTAGGGATCTTTATGGGATTTTGGCTTTGTTTTGGGTTTTAAATAGGGACATCCTTGTTGAAGGGTATCATTGAATGATTTAATATAATGGCGTATTTCCTTGAACCTCAGGAAATGTTTTAGGTGGTTCATTATGAAAATTGTAATGGAAAATAATTTAACAAAAAACACCTGAAATTTAAATTAATAATAGTGAAAAATACACATGAGAATGAATGGATAGTATGAAATACAAAAATAGTAGAAAATTAGTGGGGTCTAAAATAATAAAAACCAAGAGAGTCACCGCAAACAAGTCCAAAACATTTTTATGGAAGTATTCCCATGTTAGAAAAAACCATACGAGGATTTTTAGTGTTTCCACATGCTTCCAAAAAGTCCGCTACTTTATTACCTTCATGCCAAGTAGGATCCACGCTTATGCAATTAAAAATATAGTTTGTACACCTATGAATGGGGTAGTCAATGGATCAGTGGGAATCAAAATTACCTCCAATAGTATTCTGGATGAATGGAGAATATATTCTGATTACTGAAGGAAAAATTTTGTCACTCTTGAAAACTAATAGCTAATTAATCAAGGCTTTGTCTTTTCCCATAGTAGGGTTACCATTTCCATAAAAGTTGGTGAAAGCTAGCAGAACTACCCTTTCATGACCCCTGACAACACCTCCCCTTTGCATAATGCCCATACCATATGCACCATCCACATTGGGTTTAAAACCTTATTTTTGGGGATTATAGAGAACCCATATACCTAGATGGTATAGTGTTTCTGCAGATATTTCACTTCTGATGCCCACCATAACCATTCTCATCATTTGGTTGCTGTCCAAATTCTTCACCATGGAACATTACTCCACTACAAGAATTCTCGTTCGAATGTGTTTGAGCATGGAATTTTGATCCATGGTTTGGTGATAAAGGCCCATTTATAATTCAATTATTAAATGTTGTATGTGGATTGAACCCATTGATTTACCCATTATTGTTTACCCTTATGTGGGTTTTGATCACTCTATGAGCCTTATTTTCTTCCCATGTAAGTGATTATTCATGTTATGAATCGAGTGAATGCTATGTGGGGATATAGAACATCACATAATTTGTTATTAATGGTGAGGGTAGTTATGGTTACTCTTTCTGGTTACACATGGAATGATTGATTCTACACCTCAATTGATTATCAGTCATGGGATGTTGGGAACAAAATATAAGATCTATCATGTTCCACCAGTTGGTTCACACGATACTAGTTTCCCATAATTTTTATAGTTACAGAGGTTAGGTTGGGTTTTCATTATGTACAAGCATGATGGGAATAATGGGATGATGATATGAACATAGAACATTTTGGTAGCTAGTTTATGTGCTTATAAATTTTTACAGTTAGATGCTTCACATGGTAATAATCCTAGGATATATCCTTTTGTGTATTAGACTGATTGGTTTTTCAGTGATTAAGGATAGTATTATCAATTATTTTTTTATCATTACCCATTATTTCATTATTTCCTATCCTTCCCTGTTTTTTTCATTGCTATATAGTTTTTTTGAACAGTTCACGTACATTGTATTTGACCCATCTATGTGGGTTTTTTTTAATTAAAATGATTTCTCAAAGATGTTTGGGAAACCCCATTTTTGTATTTTTAAACACTCTAGTGTATGAGTGCTTTATGTTGATTCCCATATGGTTGTTTAACATAATAAAGGGATCTGTCTAGATGAATTATTAAAATTGGTATCGACTTCAATTTAATAGAACTAGTGGTCTGTTTTTTTAAAGGCAGAGGTGTGTGGGTTTGGGGGAAGTATTAACCTGATGGATTTTTTTAAAACATGTGGAATCAATTTTGGAAAGATGTGAAATTTTTTTATGGTTATAGAAATAAATATTGGTTTTTTATTATATCTAAAATTTGAAAATAATATTGTGTAGTTTATTTTCAAACTATCATAGATGAATTACCATATAAATCAAATTTCCTAGAATTAGTAGGTTCAAGTGACCTATATGTATATCCATCTCATGAATATATATTTTGGGTTCTAGGTTATTAGTTAGGAAATTTATTTTTCTCATGAACAACATAGGGTGAGTTTGATGGTGTTGAAAAACAAGAGGATGGATGGAGATAGCTTGGACTTTTCTCGAGTTTGGTTTGTAGTTGTTTTATTTTTGGTTAGTCTTGTATATATGTTGTTTTCACTCTCTATATGTTATTGTTTATAGATTTAGAACATGTACTTTAAAATGGTATGTACCATAGTTGTGTGTAATGATGTATTAGGAATTTTCATATATTTTTACACTCTTAAATATTTATTCATATATTGTATCTATATTTTGGGAAATATCATTCTAAAAAGAGTTTTGATGATTCCCTGGAGATTTTCACCAGCCCGTGGGGATTAACAACTCTATCAAATTCTCATGGAGAATCAAGATCAGTGATGGGAAGGAAGACATCTCGGGCTAGTTCATGAAAATTTTAAAAAAGTGGGATAAATAAATTTAAAAATAAAGCTTCATAACATGATGAACATCAGGTTTTCATGAAATTCATTTTTCAAACATAATATGATCTTACATTTATTATATGATTAGTAATAATCCTTATATGTATTTAATTTTATATTTGATAAATATGTGACCTATAATTTTTATTTCATTATTTCATTGTGACTGGTTATTTTAATTAATTAAAATGGAATGACATTATACCTTTTTTGTCACTACTGTGTTCTAAAAAATATCTTTTTTTACATCTAATTTTTATTATATTTATTTATATTAAATTAATAATCCATAAATTTTTAATTAATCATATAATAACACATTATTAAAAAAATGATCAATATTTGATTTCTATATTTTCAATAATTTATCAAAATTATTTCTAAAGGAAATGTTCAAAAATGTATTGAAGGTTTATATTGACCTAGTATGTTTAAAATAGATACTAATTATATTAAATTATAAATTTTATTCTATAAAATATTAAAATTTTCAATGGTTTAAAAAATTATTAAAAAATAATTTTCAATTACTATATATGGATCTTGGGTGTTATTATCTTCCATTATATAAAAAATTTACCATTTTAATTTTCTCATATATTACTTTCTATGAAAATGGGAGAGGTTCTTATTCATTAATACATCTAGTTACAATGATTTCTGTCCATTTTATGATTTTTAATGTATATTTACCAGTTAAGTTGATTAATCCTTAAATAAATTTTCTATTGTGTCATGAATCTAAATAGTCTCTTCATTATAGTATATATCATGTTCTAATTCTATTTCTTCTTAGGTGAGTATATGCATTGGGTCTTGAATATTCTTCTTAATATAGATATAAGGAACATATCATGTGTGTAAGTGAGACATGGTGGAATTTATAAATGGTAATCTAAATCTATAATTCTTTATATGTTCTAAAAATCATCAATGCACTAGGATCATTGATTCTCATTCTTACTTAACCTTATAACACCATTCCATAGAGATACATTTATGAAAACACATTCACTCTATTAAAAAAAAATTTGTTCTTTCGATTATTATCATAACTCGTTTCATTTATTGAGAATATTTAATATGATTCTAAATAATATTTACCATTTTAATTGTGTTGTTATCATATTTGGTTCCTACAAGCATCCATTCATAAACTTCATCCCAACATACTAGAATATGGAATATCATTCCATATGATGCTTCTTAATAAACCATTTGAATACTTTAATGGTAGCTATTGTTAATGGAAAATAATACACAAGGTAATAATTGATTCCACATACAATGAAATTCATGTGTTTATGAACACAATATATCATATATTGTTTTAATATCACTTTTTGATTGCACATCATTCTAAGGGTAATATGAAAAGATTAAAAGAAGTTCAGTATAATATGCCATGAAAATAATATTATATAATTTTTAGGTAACAAATGGATCAAATTTAGACATATTTGAAATTTTCAAATTATTATGTACTAAAACATAATTGATATAGTGTCTTGTATAGTGATCCAGAGGTAAATATTCTCCTATAGATAAGAAATGAACATATTTTTTAAGGTGGGAAAAGATAACACATATTACATCATTATTTCTAGGAGTCTTTGGTAATCTAATGAAAAAATACATAGTAATTCCATCCAATTTCCAAATAGGAGTAGCTAGAGGTTTCATGAATCCATTGGGATGATGTATCTCATACATTACCAATTGTCAAATAATGAATCCAGATACATAATCAGTAATTTATTTCTTCTTATTACCCCCATAAAAAATGTTCCCTCAAATCAATATACATTTTTCTATTACTGTGTTGTATAAATAAATTCAAGATATGCACATCAACTAATAATTTATTTTTCTACATAGTTATAGATGAAACACATAAACTTTTCATAATTTCAAAACTCCCTCTTCCCAAATGAATTATTCCAATTTTCAATAATTCAATGATATAATTAAATTTTTAAAATTCTCATCATGAGGATTCCATATTTTTATATTTTACAATAAATATGGTCTACTAGTGATTTAATGAATTAGTATTTTTTTCCCTTCATTAATTATTTATGTATCCGTGTTAATTAGATCCATGATTATAGAAACCCTATTAATGATAAATTTTTTCATAACTCTATGATTTTTCATTATCAATGCATCATCTATATTATTTTCCTTCATGGTTGGTAGTGCATTGAGATATCATAATCCTTGAGTATCTCAGTCCACTATCATTACATCCTAATGAGCTATTTCTTTGAAGATTCTTATTTCAAACTCTAATGATCAGTGTATATATCATATAATTTACCATAGAGATAACGTATCAATATCTTCAAAGAATAGATTATGTCTTCTAACACAATATCATAAGTTTGATATATATTTCCGTCATTTTTAACTACCATGATACATAGGAAATAACTTTATCATTCTATATAAGGAAAAACAAATTACCTTATTTGATACATCGCAATATATCATAAATCCATAATTTTATAATGTAACATTAAATGTCAAATTATTTATTAATCACCTCATCAATTCATCAAAACATTTTTCACGATTCCATATTCCATGTGATATTAACCCTATTACTTGAACACTTCGTTAACAGGTTAACCAATCTAGAATTTTGTAAAGTAATTTATTAAAGTATCAAACCAGTACTTTGAAACTATAAACCTCAATTGTGTTTATTGTTGTAGGCCGTTATTTTAATGCATTTTCCTCCATATGATCAAAAAAATTTCTATCATTAGAGATAATATATCTATGAGAAGAAACATTCTAAAAACTAAAATCAATCATTTTATATATCCAAAAAACACATTTCTATTATGTGTATCTATAATTATTAACAACTTATTGTAATGTGATCATATATTTCAGAATACTCCATGATTTTCAATAAAGAACAAAATAAAATTTTCCATATAATATTTGATTTAAATTTTAATTGGATCCAAAAAAATATAGGTTGAATTAATCACACTAAATAGAATTATAGTAAAATAGAAATGTCCCTACATCATAAGTAATATTTTCTTCTGAATATCTTTTTTATTTATTCAAAATTGATGTTTCATAAAAAAGGCCAATATTTGAAAAATATTTTTTTATTGGAAGTTGATTGATTTATTGATCTATTTGTGGTAGAAGATACCAATTCATTATCATAATATCATTTACTTCACTATAATCAATGTATATCCTCAATGATCCATTTTTCTTCTTAAAAAATAATATCTTCCCCCAAGGTGAAACACCGAGGCATATAAATCCTTCATCAGAAAACTCCTCTAGTTTTTTATTTGACTCCACTAATTTTATTGTGGATATTATTTAAGGGTTATTTTATATTGGTATTTTACCAAGGATTAACTTAATAAAAATAATAGTTCATGTTATTGGGGTTTTAAATGAAATTAAATAAGAAATACATAAATGTAATCATGTACAGCATGTAGATTCTCAATTTGATGATTAAAATTTTAATCCATATACTATTACATCTCTTAGTAACCCTAAATCTCATTAAAATGAGCTACTAGGGGTGGATCTAGACATTTCTGAGAAGATGAAGTCTCCACACCGTATATAAGAAACTCAAAATCATCATTAGGAATCATAATTTCATTATCTTTGTAATAAATTTTTTCACAATAGTTTGGAGGGTCGTCCATAAAAAATATTATATAAAAATCTACCATATAAATAATAATAAATTCAGTAAATATATAACTATTATTTTTCATAATCCGAACATCATAACACATCCTTGTTCTAGTGATATTTCCACAATGAATTGTGACTAACAACCCCATTCTTATGGTACTATATAAATATATAATTGTATTTGAAAACATGGATGATATAAATTATTTAGTGGATCCAAAATTAAATAATGAATTAGAAAATTTTGATTCTATGATTAATTTAAGTTCCACCAAATCTTTGGGAACATCATCGAGATCTTTTTTGATCACATAATATGGGCTATCTCCCCTATGAATCATATTTTGTATGTTCCCTTGACTCATGGTAAATTGGTTTCAATAATTCCCCATTTCATTATATTCAAGATTACTAGAGAATAGTATCATCTTTATTTACATAATATTAATTATCCAAATGACCATTCTCTTTGTACATGTATCGAACATCTAAGACTTTCAATCATTTTACAGAATCTATATTTCTAAATTTTCTAATGTTGGAAATTTATTAAATTTATTCTTCTTATTTACCTCATTACCTTTTCCACATTGTTCAAATAATCAATTCTTATATTTATTTAAATTAAATATATAGGATCCAGAAAACACTTTATCTATTTTTATAGTGCATGAAATATTTCATCATTTGATGAAAATGATTGAGAAACTAGTACCATTTGGAGACAATGCAAAAGCCCTTCAAACATGTTATCAATATAGAATTATATATTATATATGAAATCTGTAATATAATTGGTTAGTTTTTTATTGTAACCTAATAATCTAAAATACATACCTTTTAATTTTAATATAATCTATGGAAATTTATTATTATTTCTATTCATTCCTTATAAGGTAAATACTTCTCGAAGAATATTCCTTTTTATTTACTCCTCATCCCTGGGATTATGGATATGTTACCACAATTTTTCAAAATCTCTTTTCATATAGTATACACAAAGTATAACCATCCCATGTTCATCATATCCCATGGCTAGAAATTTATTTTCATGGGACATAATCCATTGCTCAACAACCACATGATTAGTAGTTCCACTAAATGATGGGGGATTATATCACATGAAACGATACAATATGGGTTTAATATTTCATGGATTTGTATGTTTCTACATATGTGAACCTTTATTAGACTTAACCTTTAATATATTCACTGATATTTCCATAGACCAATCAACACCAACACAAGTTGTTTTGGATTTTTTAGAAGGAAAATTATAAAATTTACCATGAGTATAGATACAATTTTGTATGTAATTTGTTTTTTATAAATAATGGAATATACTACCTTATTTCATAGAATTATGAATTTTATTTCATAATATATATTTATAAATTTTGGATAACATTTTACATTAATAGAAAAAATCATTATTAAATTTAAAATCATAATATTGGATTATTTAAGAATATCTTTAAAATGATATCAAATATATTATAATGATTTGAAAATAAATATTGAATAAACATAGGAATATCACATGGTATTGTCCAAAAAGGTGTGCATTAATGGAATGCACACTGTGAACTCTAGTGAAGGTTAAGATGTAATCTACCTACTCTTTTTAGGGTTTTTATCTCTAGATGCATCTACGCCAAATCCACATCCACTTGTAGTATCCATACATGGATTTATTACATGGAAACCCACATAATATGTACATTAATATACTTTTAGATGTTATCCTATACATATAATTATCATCAAATTTAGTCATAGGGTTATTTTATCGAATATATCTTTCCCAAAATCTTTATCCCATGCTTTCTAATAAACATAATATGGTACCAATTATAAAAACCAAAACTATAGTAACCAATATTCAATGTAAACTTTTTTTCATTTTCATAGATACAAGGGATATAATAATAATGTAATGGCCAATTTATTATAATGGGAAAGATTCATACATTTACAACAACCATTTAATGTTAGGAATAAAATATAAAACATAAAAAAGTAAAAATTATTCATTCATGATACCCATTAAAAGATATATTCTTCATAACATGGGGAATGGGTATTGGATAATGGTGAGATAAAATAGTTATTAAGGGTTATGTATAGTGTAAGATATCATGACTAAGTAATTCATAATCAATATTGAATAGAAAATAAATAAAACACATGACATATAATATATAATGTGATCCTAAAATGAATCCACGTATAAATTTATTATTCTCATGGATAATAAAAACATAATTATTAATTAATGAAATGCATAATATTGGATTTTAGTATCTAAATCATCATGGTGTTTATACACTTAAAATCTTCTATAAAAATAATTGATTGATGTGTAGGTATAAACAAAAAACCAATTTTATATGGGAAGCTAAGTTGTATCTACAGACTTATCGATGCATTAAGGGGATATATATATGGATAGTCCCTACTCATCACAATATTTACAACACATTTCTCATATATTGATTTATAAATTCAATGTTAAAAATTATTAGTTTTTAATAGATAACTATTTTGAGTAGATAAAGTATATTTATTAATATTTTCACCAGTCAATCAAAAAGTATTCTTCGTAAAAAACATTAATTAATAATGGTATGCAGTTTTTGAAATAATCATATGTAGGATTAAAATAATAATGATATTTAAGAGAAAAATAATTTCCAATATTCACAATAATGTGAATGTATCGAGAGAAATTTAACAAACTCAAAATTTATATAGGAGTTGAATTTGAGTTCATTGACACTAAAGGTTTTTTCATAAAATCATTCCCTTTGGAAAAAAAATTAAATATAAATTTTAAAAAAATATTTTATTACAGAGTTTACTTTGTAAAATAATTTAAAAAAATTATATGAATAAAAATTATATAAGATGAAAAACAGAGCTAATATTGCATTTTATGAAACATTTATTTTATTCAATCATGTTTAAAATAGAGTAAAAGTTGGAAATAAATTTAGAATATCATTATATACTCAGTGGATAAAAGAATATATGGATTTTATAAAGAATGTATTATAATATCCCTTCAACAAAAATTTGGGAATTCCCAACGAAATGAGATTGTAAAATAAATCCATACGTCAATAGAAATTTTTAAATTAAAACCCCTAGATGGAATGAAAATAAATTTGAACATTTTTTATATAATATAAGAATTTATTTATGTTATATTTATAAATATTTTAGTATCTACACCACTTGAATGTAAATAGTTGTATAATATCAAATATTTATTAATATAATGGAAATTTGGAAGAAATCCATTACCCGATGATTATTATTAGCTAAATGTTTTTTCACCGTGTTATAATTATTTTAAACATGATATTAATTTATAATGAAACTATTTTAATGTTTATAATATCATATATGGTGTTCTTATAATATCATATCACTCGTTCTTTTATATTATTTCATTATTGACATTGTTTTGGGTGTTAACTACTCTGTTTTCTCAGTCACAATTCATCATAGATGTTCTTATTCTTGTGAATTGGATTTAGTTAAATATTCAATGAAATGATATTAATGTTAAAAGTATAAAATTTATTTACGATATATATTTTATTATCAATATTTAAATTTTTTTAAGGAAAATAAATCACATCAATTCTTGGAGATGGAATGTCGTACACACGTACGAATGATATTATCATTTTCTTAACCGGTGAAAGGGAATATAATTGTATGATATGTTAATTTTATTGGATTAATATTTTTAAATAATTGAAAAATATATTAAGTACTTCCATCATTATGAAAATCCATGTGAGTTATTGAGGGATGAAAATTACATCGATCATTGAGGTGGTGGTCCACCGTACACATGAGCGATGGATTTGTTTCCCATTTAATAGATAAAAGGATAGATAAATATTATTACATAAATATAATAAAAAATAATTATAAGGTAGATAGTTTTATAATCATATTTTAATTTTTAATACATAATTTATGGTGTGAAAAACGAAGTTAAAATTTGAGCGCTTGGTGAAGTAAACTATATTCTCTTAGAAAAACCTCATTTTTATATCTTATTAAGGACCCAAGGGATGGCCTTTTTGGAATAAAAGTATCCATTTATTGTGTGAAAGGATGGTGGTGGGTTATTATTATGTGGTTTTTTTGAGATAAATTGATAAATTGGTGAAAAGAAGTGAGTGGAGGAGGTGGCCTTTTATGATTGTGGTGAGTGGTAGACTTTTAATTTTTCAATGTTTTAAAATAATTAGAAGACACATTAATAGAAAAATGTATCCAAAATAGATAATATTAATAAATAATGGTGATAGTATAAAAATAAATCCAACGAGTTGTATTTGAGAATATTGTTTTTCATTTTAACCCTTATCTGTTTAGGTTAACCACCATGTCAAATTGTTTTATCCAAAACGATAGTAATTAATTATTAATATTTTTACAATTCATTATGACAAAAAATTATGTTGACCTTATTTCATAATGTTAATTTTTTTTGATTCTAAATATGGAATATATTTTATCTAATTCAATTATGATAATTGAAATAATTTAATTTTTATGTAATTTTACAAAATTTGTAAAAACATTTATTTACAATAAATATATTTTTCTAACATAGGATGAAATTAGGATAACTAGATAAATAGTAATAATAATTTTATGGATCAAAATTCATATATTTAAAAATAAAAACCAAACATTTCATTTAAATAATTCAACATTTATGATTCTTATAATTAATTAAAATGGGAATATATTATACATTATTTGAAAAAAAATCGTAAAAAATATATTTTATCTTTAAATGATATTATCATTATTTATATAAAATTGGAAGACAATGAATTATAAATTATACATATTTCAATATATTATTATAAATAAAATATAAATATTTAGATGATACATTTTTAATCCATCATAAATTATTATTTCTAAGAGAAAACACTAAAAATTTCTTGAAGGAACATTTTGACCAAGTATGATTAGAATTCATGTTGATCCTATCATATTTGAATTTTTGATCAATGAAATATTTAAATTTTAATTATAATATAGTTTATTATAATATAATTTTCACTTACTATAATTGATTCCCAAGGATATATTGAAATAGTTTATTTATTTACTTAATTTTTTCATTTTGTCACACAAAATTAATTTAATTTTTTTATAAAAAATATCAACATTATTTAATAACTAATTACATAATTTATTGGTAAAATGATACCATAATGACCAAAATATGGTCTCATTTGTTTTATAAAGTTGAGAGGATTCAGATGAGATTTCTAATATTCTTAATGAAACACTCACATACCATTTTTCCCTATGATAACCATTTTTTATTAAGGGGGTTAATAGTTTGAACACACACATACCACCCATGAGCACCCTAATGAATCACATGTTATTTTCATGTACTAAATTTTATATCAGCATATTTCATATATTAGAAGGCTCATATTTCCCATATCATTCTAATCATATATTTATCTGTTCAAAAAAAATAAAATATCCTTTATCTTTTGAAGGACACATGGTCGTATTATTTATAGAGGATAACATAGCCCCTTTTCACCATTTGATCATGAAAATTAGATTATACTTATTGAAGATGACCATGTGTCTCATGTTTTTTACATGGTTGAATGATACCATTTATTTTTATCAATCAGTTGGTCATATAATGCATATGATTCGATAATGAAACCTAAATCCCCACCCACAATAGTTGTTAATATTGACCAATGCTATCCATATTATTACTCAATCAAAAAATTTACTTCCACCACTAGGCCTCTACATAACCATCTTTAAAAACTATCATCCATGGATGTTTTTATAAAGTGATTTTTTCTATTATTCAAAACAATTTAGATGATAGATCTATACAATACGAATCTATATATGGCAACGGGTTTTTCTAATTCAATGTTTATATACCTAAAAATAAAGAGAGGATAATGAAATATTATAAAATAATATAAAAATTATTACAATCTAAACTTACAATTGATTGTATTTCAAATATATTTTTTATTTATCTGTTTGAAATTTATAGGGATATATAGACTCTATCCCGATTTAATAAAATGAAAAATATATTTAGGAATCATAAAAAACCCCAAATAATAATATATAAGATACATTAAAATTCACGAGTTATATTTAGATGAATCAAAATGAATTAGATTATTTTCATAATGTAGAGTATAGATCTAATGATTTTTTAGAATTAAACTAATAATGCCATTAAATTGAACGACAATTTCCTTGAACTCCACCAACCAAAGTAACCTCAATGAAAGGGGAGAGATATGGACCCTAGAGTCTCATATCTAGTAGGACCCGGTTGGTGACTTCCTATGAGGGTAAAAAAATATCACAATATGAGAGGAATTTCCCCTATAAGAAAACAAGAACGCGAGATAGTATTAATCAACCAAATAAAATCAATAAAATATATATAGAATAAAATAAAAAACTATCGCACTATGAATGTGTAAGTAAAACCAATATAGATAATAGGTCTCCAAATTAAATAACATAAAATAGAAATAAGGGCAGTAACACAACAACTATATAATGGTACGGGATAGTAAAGTTCAAAATAGTCTGTAATGTCCTATTTGAATCTTGAAAACAATTTTATATACGTAGTGTGGAATACAATAATACTCAGTTAGAAAACCAAACATTCTCGGGAAATTGTGAATATTGAAACTAATTCACCCATGTGAAAGTATAAGAACAAAAAAATCAACTAAACAAGTATACTATTCAAAACCTCAAACTCACCACGAATTTCTCACAAAATATTGCACCCTTGAATAAAATATAATAAAAATCACATCACTGATAGTGTACCCTGAACCACCTTACCACGAATTTTTCACCCCCATGCCCTGACATCCTATGTACTAGCACTCCCACACTTCCCAAATAGACCCACATCACATCGCATCCCTCTCGAACACACCCGGTCCATCACAACACATCACATACCACCAACACACACTTGTGACAGCACATATCACCACAACTCAAAAGTGTAAATTTTGATTTAGGTTCGTCACGACCCATGCATTTCCTTCTCATCGGCTAGAATAGGTATAAGGGAAGTGAAGGTAGAAATCCAGCAATCCTCCAACAAAGATATTAGGAACAACACCCCTCACATGACTATATGTTTTTCTTCACATAGAACCTGATAAAGGTGGGTTTCATATTGAAATCTCAAAAATATATAGGTTATATATATAGATAAATAACACAGTAGTAACATCTTAATTGTTTAAAAACAAGGTGAAAAACATTTCAAATAATACATCACTTTTTACTAAAGAATAAAATTCACCCCCCATGAAAAACAAAATCCTCTTTTTTTATTTAAATATTTATATCATTTATTCATTTTCAATATTCTTCATTACCAAACAATTCCAATGAAAAAATCTCTTTTTTTATAGCACGGAACAAGCACCACAATAAATATTTTTCCAACATTCCAAATATTATTATTAATTTCACTTTCAATTAAAATATTATATTGTAACCCAACGTTAAACACAAAAGGAAGTACAAAAAACCTAATTGCCACATCCAATTCCAATTTTCACTACTTCCTCGCTGCATAACCACATCAAAAAAACCATTATATTTCTAGTGCACTGCCAAATAATAACAACCATCGCATCCCCACTGTAGAACGACATCTCATCCAATTCCCCTACACACATCACATCACATACCATAGAACTACATGTTTTCTCATATTTAGAAGTGGGTCTCTTTTCCAATTTCACAACATTAGTTAATGGTGTTAACACACAATCTATTAGATACTAGGGAATCAATTACATTAATTGAATATATAACATTACCCAATTATTTATGATGAAACCAAATAATCAAAAAAATATAGGGTTCAAAAATAAGATTCATTAGCATAATCAAGCCACTAACAGTCAATGTTTTCTCCAAGGATTTTCACCCATGAAATAATAATTTCAAATAAAAACAATAAAACCAAAAAACATATAATATAATACTTCATATATCCCCACCCATTAAGATTCAATTTAAACTGATTCATTATATGTCAATGTCCTGATTAATCCATATTAACAAGGGATGATAATAATAAACCCATCCCACATGATAAACATTAGGGGAAAAAAGGATAAACCTATATAGAAGAAATAATCTTCACCAAAACTCAATGCCCCAAAATAGGGTGTGCACGTACTATAAGGATCATCTTACATAGAAACTAAATCTTACTATTGTAACATGTTCTATAACTCTCTGGGAAGAACGATTTTGGGCCTTTACCCTTAAGAGAATGTACTCCTAATCTAATTAATGAAAACTATCCTCTTTAGAATGTAAAAATCGAATATAGGGGGATTTGTTAGGGTTTTATATACCCATTAATTATTGATCACATCAATCTATGTGGTTTAAGAATTTGGAGGGTCTACTGAATTTTTGGAAATTATGGATTTTTTTAATCTATATTGAAACTAGATTAAACACCAAAATTAATTCATTAAACCCATTTTCATCCTAAAAGATATCAATCTGGAAATTATATATTTTTATTGGATTCTTGGAAAATTCGATAATAATGTAAAATTGATGGAAATGCCTCACTGTTTGGAATGTATCACCATTTGGAATGTCTCACTATTGTAAATTTCTAACTATTGAAAATTTCTCACCATTGGAAAGCCTCAGCATAAAAAATTTCTCACTAATTGAAATGTATCGTTATTAGACTGTCTCATTGTATGAAATGTCTCGCCATTAGAAACGATTCACAGTTGGAAATGTATCACCATTTGAAATGTCTTACCATTGGAAGGTCTCTCAATTATAAATTTTTTACCATTTTATTGTCTCTCCATTAATAATATATATCATAATTGGAAACGTCTCACTATTGGAAATGTATCATCATTAAAAATGTCTCACCATGGAAAATGCATCACCATTGAAAATGTCTCACCATTTCTAATGTCTAACCTCAGTAAATGTCTCACTAAGGGAAATATATCCTCAATGGAATGTCACACCATTAAAAATATCACACCATAAAAAATGTAACTCCATTGGAATTATTCATCATTGGAAATGTCTCTCAGATGGAAATGTATCACCGTTGTAATGTATCATTATTGGAAATGTGTCACTACTGGAAATGTATCACTATTAAAAATGCCTCACCATTGTAATTATTACCATTATAAATGTATGACAATTATAAATACCTCACCATTGGAAATTCCTCACCATTGGCATGTCTCACCATTATAAATGTGAACAAGTGGAAAACAGTTGAACTGTCTCACCATTTGAATTTCTCGCATGTCCCAAAACACCTCAGACTTCCCCCAGGCACCTAAACTATTAGTTTTTCGGTAATGTAATCATCTTTTAAGTTCATTTTCTTATTGTAGATACCTCTCAAGATATTATCACCCTTGATAATTCAAAACTATCCTTGATAGAAGGCATGAAAAGGACCCAAAAAACCATCCCTGATGTACCTCTTAGGGATCTCATTATCCCTTAAACACTAGCATCAACATGTCCTGCTACAATAAAATATGACAACAACATAATAAAACATACTTAACCTTACATAAAAAACATGTAATTTAATATTCCATTTCATGATATTATCTGAAATGGGTGGCACTGACTTACCCTCATGGGTATAATCGCATCATAGAAAATTTTTCCTAATTGGGAATCATGTCCTCCATTTTTCTCAAGTTCGAATATTATCACACCTCATAAAGAAAACATCACATCAATAGGAATAACATACCTCATAAAAACTGAGTTTTGAACATCACATCATAAATAAAAATACAAGAGTTAAAACTCAATGTATCTTTGGGTATTGGGATTACATCTATGTCTCATGCTCTCATATACTCTCATCATGGACCCATTCCTCTTTATCACATTAACCATGGGAATGATCCATCCTCATAAAACCATCTCTTAATAATCATGGAACTCCACTATGTAATAGATCAATGTCACATCATCCTTGATATCCAAATCTCCCTAGTCAATGGAATTGGAGTAATCGTAAATTTATTGATGTAGATGTAAGACTTGAAATTAATAACCAAACTGATATGGTTGAGGTAACAATTCTAGCAACTAAAATACCTCTCCAAAACTCCCCAACATCTTCATGGGAACAAAAAACATTAGAGTTGTATTATGAAATTTTTAACCTCCATTTCCTACTTCAAGAGAAATCCTTTAAGAATGCCTGGTCCCTAACCTCGAACTCCAAAATGCATCATCCTATGACTAGAATAAAACTTTTTTGATCATGTGCTACATTATTCCTCTCTTGAACCAACTGAAACATCTCTATCATTCCCTACACAACATCAGTTCTATGAACTTCTACATCCCCAAAATTCTTCCATAACAATGAAAAATGAAATAGCCTCCCATACAAAGCATCAATCAGAGTCAATCTAATGAAAGAATAACAAATATTATTATAATATAAATAAACCAATGGAAGTTTTCATTCCCTTGATCTACCAAATTTGAAGACACCTGAACATAAAATATTTATTGGTGTCTGTATAGTCTATTTCTTCTACCAATATATCTTAGTGTAGAAACCATTGAAGAGGTACAACATAGTTCCAAAATCATGTTGAAATCCTCTATAGACTCATGTGGAAAAATGTGATTATCAATTTGATATAATGCACCTCAAAACACCATATATACAATGTACATCCACTACATACCTTTTTTCCAAAAAGTCCATTTTTTATGACTCCTTGACTGATAGAAAGTGAGTTGATTTTATTAGTTAATACACAATCACCAAGATATCATCATATCCTCCAAAAACTATGGGTAAATCTCTATAAAAATCTATTGATATTTTATATGATTTACACTCAGGATAAACCAAGGGATGCCTAAAACCTCGGGGGACACGATGATGGACCATTACCTACTAGAATACTAGACACCGACCCACAAACTCCCCCACTACCCGTTTCATTCCGAACCACCAAAATAGGGTTCTCAAGCCATGGTATTTTTAGGAGCCTCCTAGGTGTACCACCAAGGATTATATATCAATATCATGAATTAATCACTTGTGTATCAATATAGGAACAATAACTACCCATCAACCAACACCATATTCTAATCATTCTCCAACGATCCCATTAAAACCTCACCATGGCCAACACGATAATGCAACGCATTATCTTCTAAATTACCCCACTAATACTTCTACACCTATTTTATCAGATAACAATGAAACATTATTTGAATAAAATATCCTCAACCACTATCCAACCATTCATTTAAGAGTAGGTATTTCATTTCCTCCATCACTTTAAAAAAATCTATAGACCCCCAAATAACATCCTTCTATGACATTTTTCTAAAATAATCTACTACAATCATCCCCTTTCATGAGTTCGAGTATATCTAGAAATCACAGATCGAAATTAACTCCATCCAAATTATTTACCATAAATATAGATCACAATGCAAAAATAAATACCTCAAACATTAGTGATTTGTAAAGACCATAAAACTCTCCCCAATGAGGTAATTTTACCATAGAATCTACCCAAATAAAAAATCATATATCTCTAGATCATGGTTGGGATAGATACGTTCATGATGTATTAACATCCATAAATATAATATATCACTACCTTTTGATACATCAATTCACACCTTAATCCCATACCGAATGCCTCACCAAAACCCTCAAACAATATCCCCCACTTCAGTAACTAATGCACAAGAGCACTGATCGACTTCCCATTCAGTTAAAAAAATGTTCTCTAACAATAATCTATCCCCACAGAATCATTATAATTCCTATTTAATGGTTTCAATGGGTTTTTAATATAAGATAAATTTGGAATAAACTTTTGATAATCACATGTGATACAATGAAAACATTAAACCTATTCCACATTCTTGAGTTTTTCCCAATAAAAAACATCCTTGACCTTTGATTATTCCACTTACGAACCTTGATGGGATATAAATTTCCCATGTAAATACACCTATCATATAAAACAACTTCACATGAATAAAATTCCATAGATCTGGTGGTGACAAAGAACCTTCAAAATTGTTCTGAGATGTTCAAAAATCTTCTCCTCTTACCATGACTAGATTAGTATGTCATTTATAAAGCAAATGAAAAAATGATCTTGGAACTCAATGAACATATATTTTATAATCCCCATGAAAATTTCTATTCATCTATAACATTTAAAGGCATGAACATGAACACAAAGGGTCCAAAATGACAAATTATAGTAGTCTTTTGGATGTCACCATCCTTCAACAATAATTGGTGATATCCCAAATGTAGGTTAATATTGTAGAACGAACTATATCCACTAAACATTTTATAAGATCTTCGATCCTTGGAATGTGATAGAAATTAAAGATCATCTCTTGGTTTAACCTTCAGAAGTCTATGGAAAACCATATACTACCATCCTCCTTTTTTTAAAATAATATTCAGGCACCCCACCTAGACATACTAGGATATATAAATCACATATGAATTAGATAATTTGTCTAAATCATCAACACCCACATCTCATAAGGTACCCATTTTAAGGGATCCAATTAAATATGAGAAGAATTAGGTTGTAAGTCTATTATAAACTCATCATCTCATTGAGGGCTAGTGCAACAACCTACATAGGGAAAACATCCAGGAATTCCCTAACAACGTTGGGAGACTCCTCTATCCAAATTTCTACTAATTACATAGATGATTTAGCCATTATATAATTAGGGGTTCGAAATGATGACTTCCCACCTAGATACACATCTGGCCAATGAAACCCCGATGTCTTCCAACTATACGTGAGAACATGAACCTCCTCCATATGAAGTAAATAATAGAACACTCTGTTTAAGACTAGTCAATGCCAAAATGAAATTTGGATAGCTGTATCTAAATTAAGATAAGTTCTACTCATGACTGATTCTTCCCCATTATTAGTGCATATCCCTGACCCACATCAAGATAGATAGTCTGGCCTCTGACTAGTGTAGTCAACACCTGGGGAATGGGAATATCCATACATCTAATCCATGATCATGGACTAGAGAGGGTGAAATAATGTAATCAGAAACACCTGAATTATTCAAGGAACAAACAAGGTGACATAAAAAAATAAGTGTACCTTGAACTATATATGGCCCCTCTGGTGTTATTTCCACCACTGTCCATAACTGCCCAGGGAAATCTCCTCTACCACATTACCGACGACCCCCACTATAACCATGATCAGGTTGAGGACACTGAGGATGACGTACCCCATGAGGTATTCCTCTATATTCCCAATAAACTCTAGCTATAGCATATGGTTGTTTCCTCTAAATATGGAATGACATCCCATGTAACTGATGCTAATGCTGAAATTGAACGTAACTACCTCTAAAATGTTGTTCTCAACCAGAAATTGAGTATTTATCAGGATTATTTCCATGAACCTCGCAAAAGATACACACCAGGGTAAAGTACCCAAGATGAGTATGGAAGAAACAATCCCGATGTGATCAGAATGGAAGATGGTAAGGTCGAATCCCATTTAGTAAAAACATTTATGGCCCTAGAATGTGAGACCTACCTCTAAAAACTATACTACTCAAGGTACCCAAATTATTCCCCTTTCATAATAATACTCCTCGTGAGTGCATCTTCTTCACAACGTATTCCATCTTTTGGAACTCTATAGAAATTGGTAATGTAAAAGTAGTAACATAATACTAGATTTATGGATTAATTGCCTCCACATGTTACCTCAATCAGGACTCTACATATGTGGAATAAGATTGTTAGAAATGTGTTGATGTTCCTTGAACAAGATCTAATTCTCCCACAAACAAATTCACCCATGAAAAGGAAGTGTAGTTCCTAACTCTTCACATCCTTCACAGTTGATGAATGGAACCCCACACAAAACACCTTTCGTAATTCATCCCATGAAGCATATACCTCCTTCCACTCATTAAGGTTTAATGTCTACTAGTGACGCACAAATCCCCATATATTAATAACTGCAAAGGGGACTGAATACTCCATATTGTCCTATATATAAATGAAAGTGATCTATGAATCCTCTAGATATCCCATATCACCTAATTAGAAATGATTCACTCGTACTTTTCCCAATACCACCGTTGAAAAGCATACAATGTCATCTAGCACTGGTCATTGTCCTAAACTGGATCAACCCTCCAATGATCAACTCAGATATCCTCTTGAACTTCCACAACCTGAGGAACATGTAGATGATGACCATGATCTATAGCTGGAAGAGAAACAAGATTCTTCTAAGACTAATAATATTTATTTTAAATAAGATATATTTTAATTAATTTTAATCCTTTTCATTAATTTTATAAATTTTAATATTCACACAAAAAAACAATTAACAAAATACAACATGTCATTATGATGCATTCATTTCACCTAGCACGCTAGCCTACAAGTAATCCCAAACCACTAATTCATTCAATTAGCTTTATTTCCATGAACTATATCATGGGGAGAGATAAAGTCACATTTCCTAGCTGGTCTCCCCTTCCCCTGTCCTGAACAAAGGTCAACTAAAACTATTTCCTAAGCAACCCATGCATCATCAAGTGAAAAACCCCAAAATCAACCCAATATATCAACTATATCATTAATTCTGCAATTTCATGACCCCAAACCCCAAAAGATACCACAATAATGGGAGATAGATTATTACTATTGAGTTCCCCCAAGGGTAGGCCTAGGGATTTCAACTAGCACTGAGGGTATAAAAATATCCCAATATGGGAGGCATTTCCCTCAATAAAAAAACAAGATTATGATATGTGATGAGTAAACAAAATCAAATTAATCATATATATATATATAAGAAAACCAAAAAACCATCCTACAATGAATGTTTATATAAAATAGATACATATTAAATGTCTCTAAAGTAAATAACAAAAAAAACTAGAGGAGTAACACAACAACCTTCAAAGGGTTTGGTCTAGTAATTTTTATCATGGTCCACAATATCCTACTAAAATCCTAAAAATAGTTTGATATACATAGGTTGAAAAACAATGTATACTCATTTGGAAAAAAATACCTCTCTTTCACATTTGAAATGAGAAACTAATGAACTCGTGTAATAGAAGTTGAAAAAAAAATCCTAAACAAGTATACTAACCATAACTCCAACCTTGGAAATTCTCAATAATGAAAAATCACAACCTTGAATATAATATAACATATATAATGTTGTTGATAGGGTAATCCAGACTACTTTCCCACTGATTTTATACTATCACACCCCACCATCGTACATTTGGGTGCTCCCACACCTTCTGGATAATATCACATCACATCCACATAGAACTGAGCCATAACATATCATCACATCCTGATAAGACAACAGTACATTTGATGTCTGTCCATCCCAGCTCATGCATGTCCTTCTAATCTCCTGGAAGTAGGTTCGGGGAAGAGCGGTTAGCCATCCATCCATCCTTCCAATGAGATGTTGGAAGAAAACAACCCCCAAGTGACTAAACAGGTGTCAGCACATAGTGATCCATTATAGAGTTGTTCATATATAAATCTAAAGAACATACAGATTATATATTTATAGATAAAAAATACAACCCCACCAAAACGTTTTAACAACAGGGGAAAAACAATTCATAGAATACTCAAATTTTTCTATAAATGGTAAAATGCACAGCCTCCCCATGTAAAACACAATCTGTAGTTCATATATCAATCTTTGATTATTGTTAATCCAATTTCTATATTCTACGTTAGCAACACATTCTTTTAAAAAAATCATAGAACACAACAATCATCACAATATTTATTTGTGAAACATTTTCAATATTGTTATTCCTTTCAGTATACATTGAGAACCGTGAAACATATAGTGA
This sequence comes from Viscum album, assembly GCA_963277665.1. NCBI lineage: Eukaryota > Viridiplantae > Streptophyta > Magnoliopsida > Santalales > Viscaceae > Viscum > Viscum album. The sequence continues at coordinate 1,033,446,191 of OY728156.1, forward strand.
ATAAGGCATAATAAGAAGAACAAAACAAAACCCTAATATCCATATCCAATTATACATTTGGTTACATCCCTAAAACATGACCGCATCAAAAATCTCATCACAACCACATTTCACCATTACATCATAACAACCATCATAGACCCGCTACAGAAACATATCTCATTCACTACCCCAAAAAATCATCACACCACATATCATAGCATAATATTTTTTTCATATTTATAAATGGTTCTTTTATTTAATTTCTGTTTGTTAATTATTGGTGTTAATACACATCACATTAGATCTCCGGGAATCCATTACGATAACCAAATATATGTGGTTATACAATTATTTTTTATTTAAACTAACAATCATAAATACATTATAATAAAATATAATTCATTGTAACATATTAAATCCACCAACAGAAATGATTTTCATGAAGGGGTTATTCCCAAAAAAACATAATATCAAATCAAATAAAAACCAAATAAAAATTTAAGATAATATTTCCCATTCAACTAACCATTTAATTTAAACCAATTAATTGGATTATTTTAAAAGGATACTACCACATTCACAACATATGATAATAATAAACCCTTCCCACATGATAAAAATAAATAAAAATGAAGGAAAAAACTCACTAAAAGATCTAATAATCATGATATTTGGAAGGAAATACATGTCTTCATGTATAAAGTATGTTTTTATGTAAACACACATCTCGAAATCTAGAAGTGGTGTACAAGTCTGAACACTTGAGGGAATATACCTCACCACAACATTATGTATATACCAGGGTGTTGGAGGAAATATACATCTCATAGGAGACAACTATATATATATTCCAACCAACAATAATCTCATAAATCATATAATTAATTGTATATGGTGTATCATTATCTACCTCCCTTCCCATAGCCTCCTATAATAGAATTCCTAAGTCATTAACATGAGTAAAAAATATTCACTAATATCTTTTCCTTTCTATATTAATATTTCAAATCCAATTTTCTCATTAATATATAACTAAATAAGAATTGTATTTATAATTAATTTTTTTATTCTTAGTTAATAACCATTTTTCACCATTCACATTATTCCTATATGGATAGCCAAAAAGGAATTTATCTGTGTTTTTGGAGTATAGCCTCCATGAAGCCTCATTTTTCAAAATCTTATACATACATACAAAGACATTCATAATGATAAATTTAATAAAAAAATATTACGTTTATGAAATATAATATACTCTTAAATGATTGACCATAATACATGATTTCCAAATTATATTTGAAACTAAATAAGTATCAATTGATACGTGTTGGCTACTACCTCCATAGAAAAATGTATTTCTTCATTCATTACCACCTTTCACGACTATTTATAAAATAAATTAAATGAAAAAAATAATAATATCATGAAATTTTTATTTTTTTCATAAATAAATTATATATCGTATTAATTCTATGAGTAACAAATGATAATTGTAAATTCAATTTCTAAAATAATTGTACAAAGAGGAAAAATAATTTATCCAAATAATTTAATAATTTTAAATACATTACCCCTTATTATAATTATCATAAATTTCGATATATAACTATAATAATATTTAAATAATATAATTATTCCTTAGAACCATGATATTATATATCAATGCCCTCATAATGATTAACTAAATTATTGTATGTTCATGTTTGAGTCGATTTGATGACCTACATGAATAAAGATCTAAAATATTATCAGGGATTACTATAAGAAACTAAACACTGATGATATGAGATATAAATAATTAAATAATTATATTATATGGTAATATAATGGTAACATTAATATTAAACTCATAACTTGTGATCGTAGATTCATTCAATAAAATAGATCAAAACAAGAATAACGTATAATTTGTCTTTAAGGATCATAACCAATAATCGGAAAGAATAAAATTATATCCTTATAAATAATTAAGAAGATTCAATTATAGTATGATATATGATCTAAGAATTAGTATTTGTTTGATAAGAAAAAATAACAAACCTCTATTATGAAACAAGTTCAAAACGATCATGATTATGCACACCCAAAACTAATAATATATGATAACTAATTAACATAAACTTTTATAATAATGATAAATTATGTTTATGAATGTTGGTAAATATTAATAATATTCCAAAATAAAATAATATTATTTTTAATATTACTATATTTGATTTTATAATCTATTCAACTAATAATGGAAAAAGTTATTTTTTCTTATCTAAAATTTTCAACCATTGAGAAATAATTCTTCTTTTATGCCATGCATTATTTAAAATTTTGTATTTATATGCCATTTAATATTTTGTATCATGGTACTCAATTTATTCATTGTATATTTTTTAATTAAAATCATATCCTTCTTGGGGTTTTGAATCTAATGTTGTATTGTTGATAAGGGTGTACTTTGACTCCAATTTAATTTCATAATATATTTTTAATTTTTTACACGATGTTGGAGAGCACTATAGATCACTGAGTGGTCGGGTGAGGAGAGGATTCTCTCCCTATATGGTCATTATAAGGGTTACATTGTGGGGGAGTCTAGATAGATGATCCTTTATCTTTTTCCCCCCCTACTCTTTCATTTCAGTATCATAATTTGTGAGTTCTTTCTTCATGTTTTACACATGGTGGTGAATTCTTCATCCCATGTTGGTGGATCATCCATGGATGTGCTTCAATAGTTCATATGTTTCCCAATTCTCACTAATCTAGATTCTATTTTATGGGTCATTCCCCTTGTTCATCTATGACGGTATTTCCATGGAATCATTGGGAAGTTGGGTTTGATCGTCCAATGGAGTTTCAATCATGCATACTTTGATGGATTCATTTCTGGATATTGTGGTGTTTGTTCTATGTTGTGTGTGATGAATCATGGGGGTTATTCAATATTCCTTGTTTTCTTATTCACATCCAGGTAGTGTCTCATTTTAGGTAACAACTTCTTCCAATATACACTATATTTAGCATTACACTGATCCTCTTATAACTATTCAAGAGTGGTGGTTTGTAGGAAGCTACCAGATCTGATTTTCGAGTGACTTTTGGGGTTCAAAGAAGCACATTTGTGTCTGATCTATCCATTTCATATTTTGTATAGAATTAGGGATCCATTTGTGTTCAGGGGATGAATACAACGATGCTCTCGAGATATATTTGTTTTCTATTGATTTTTTTATTCAATTTGTGAAGTTTTTCTATGGTTTAATATGACATGTGATGTTCATTCAGCAATGATTGTGTTTTTGGTTTCAATGATTTCTATTTTTTGGTGATGACAAAGATAGTGATGTGGGATGGTTTTTTGATGAAATTTAGAATTGGTCAATGCAATCTTGTCGCTGATATAGTGATGATAAAGGTGGTTGATGGTTCTTTGGTGATGGTGGTTGGTGAAGAGTCCCCAACTTCGGTGGGGTTAGATCTTTAGTGACATCTAGAGTGGATGGTAAATATGTAAAAATTATGAAGGTTATGTGATGATGGTGATTACATTACAGATGGTGCAGTGACCTGATGACTATATTGATGAGGCAGTACTCAATGAACTATTCTTGAGGCGGCTACATGATTTATGGGATCTACTTTGGTGCATCTTTTCGCACAATGACCTTTTGAATTTTAATATTTTTTGGGTTTTAATTTTTGATGGTGTCCCTCTATTGGGTGTTATTTTCTCATGTGTTGTTAACTATTTCCCCTTAAAGTGGAATTTTTATGAAATAAACAAAAACTAGATTTGTAGGAGTTATTGGGTGATGATGTAATCAATTTTCCAATTGTATTTTCTTGGGTAATAATCAATTTTTTTTTGGTTTTAAAAAACGGTGTCATCTTAGTGTTTTGTATGGTTGAGGTCCATGAGTTTGATGTTGATCCTTGGTGGTGTCTCTTGAAAGAAGTATAAGTACATGTATAATTATTGTAATTTTCTGATCGATGAATGTTGGGTAGAAAAAAAAAGGATGACCTATGAGACTTCTCAATGATGAGAAGTATTATGGTGCAAAGTTTGTAAGTTTCTTCATCTTTATGGATAAATGTTTTAGGGAATTTTAATTTTCATTTTCATATGGGTAAAATATTGAACCAAGACTCATAATGGATTTACGTGAGTTGGGATTTGAAAAGGTGTTTTTGAGGTGGAGAATGTTGTTCTAAAGGTTCCATGGGTGTTTCGAATAGTTTACAAGGATTCAATTTCATTTATGAGAGTATTGAAAGATTCATAGCAGGGAAGAATGGTTAGATGTGCACGGTTTAGGAGAAACTAGGTGATAAATAGATTTATTAGTTGGATTTTGTTCATTTTAACTCAAAATTATTTAAGTTCATAATTATAGCATGGTTCGGGTTGAACCTAGAATGGAAAAAGGAGGAACCATTTGAGGATATATAGGTTATGAGGTGCGGGACACTGACTATGCATTGTTTCAAAAAAAACATTACACCTTATTGTAGGTGGGAGGCACTGCTAACAGAATAGTTGGTGGATCATTTTTCTAACATTGATTCCTAACAATGTGTGGCCTAGATGTTGGATATTAAGGGAAATATGATTGGTGAATGGTTTTAAAAATTGTGTTCCAACCCCACACAACTTCTCAAAATTTCATTATAATAGCTTTATTAACATTTTCTCTTCTTAGGTTTTAAGAAACCAACCCCATTTCTTATCCCTGAGCGCGTACGAACCAGGGGGAGACTCCTCCCTCTATCCCAACATCATGAAACATCAAATAGAGATTTTGGTGGTTCTTCATCAGCATTTATGGGGATATCTATTCTCTTAATTCCTCCATTATCCCTTTCCTTGGTTCCAATAAATTTTAGGATGACTGGTTAAATATTTTGATTATGACTCCACGAGATCATGGTTGAATTTTCTTCTGTTGTTGGGGATTTTCATTAGCATGGATATAGGAGATCCTGATATGGATTTTGAACATCATTGTGTGGAATTTTGTTAATGTATGTAACCAAGATTTATTTTATTAGGTTTTTTCTATTTTTTACATTAATATATTTTTTAAACGGTAACACATTTTAGAGTTTTTCTTGAAAATAATATCAGTGATCTGTTGTGGACTTTCCATGGTGGTTTCTTAGAGTTTCCACAAGACATGGGAAACAAATTTTGTTTTTTCTGATTTAAACTCAATTGGGTATTGGTTAATAAATTAATTATAATTTTCATAATTATTTTGTTTTTATTGATTGGTGTGAGACTAGAGACTATGTGGTGCCAGCGATCTTAGTTGGGTGATGAGTGGTTTGGACATTACATGGACAAACCATGGAAAGGCAGCAATATATTGGGAATGTTTTGGATAGAATATTTGATGTGTTAGGTGGTATAATAGAATTACCTATAGTCTTATTAATTAATTTCAAGTGTATATATGTTCCTTAATACCATGAATATATTTTTTTCTCCATTAGACTGAGTAAAATATTTTTGTTTTGAGATTAAATTTGTTAAGATCATTTTTTATTTGATTAAATGGATAAATAAATAATGAGCAGGACATTGAAATAAATGGTTCATTAATTGTAAGGGGATTAAATAAAATTTTTCACATGGTATGTTTTGTGATGTACCTATATTCCATTCTAAATGGTATTGAATTTCTGCTTTGGGATTTGGAAAAGTTCTTGGTTTCAAAGAGGGTAAATCGTGTTTGAAATGGTTATCGTATTGATAGGGGGAGTTGACCACCATGTTGTTAATAAATACAAAATATTAAAAGTGGTTTTAAAAAGTGTATTTTTAATGGGTTGTTTTTTTACACATTGGTGATATGAGTTGCTAGATCTTGTGTTTTTTTTAATATAAATGTATGCATTTGTCCCTTTTTTGTTTTCAAAGAGAAAGAACTATGTTTCAAGAGGGTTATTTTGAATGTTTTAACGATTATTCTTGGTTTAGATTCATTGATGTTTTGTAAAGGGGGGTTTTGCATAGTCATTTTATGTTTGGTTTTGATTTCCATAAGGTTCATAGTATGTTTTAGTGGTTCAATAGGGTTGGTGTGTCTTCCCGGAATGTCTTGTAAGACCATGAAATGTATGTTGTAATTTATGGAATGATGGAATTAATATGTAGTTTGATGTTTGAATGATGATCCATGTAAGATGGTTTGGATGAATGGTTTGTCTGCTGGACTGTGGATCGATGAAATTGAAGTATGCTACTGAGAGGGTGTCAGAATGAGTCTATATACCCTGATAGTTTACTTCATTGATACTATGCTAGACTAACGATCGAGGAAATGATGGCTTCCTATACAGGAAAAAGGATTTTGGACTGATTCTCCTTCTCCTTGGGTTGTAAAATACTAAGGATCTGGGAACCACTATTGTTTTGTATTGATAGAGGATGGACTCAGTCTCTTGGGACTTATTTTATGCAATTTTTCAGGTTCAATAGACCTAGTGTTTGATATTGGTGTTGATTGTTTGGTATATGATTAGGTAAATAAAGAGGTATTTTCCATGATACATCTTGATGTTGATATTTTACTTCGTTTCTATATTATAATTCATGGAACCAATGCTTCTAGAACATGTTATAGGCCCAATGGATGTAGTTTTATGGTTCCCTATATTGAAAAATGAGTGAATTCCCTTTATTGAAATTTTATATGTACCTCCAACATTTTATATTTAAATGACTAGTTTATAGTTTTTCAAGTTTGTTTGGCATGAGATTCACCTTATAGGCATTGGGCATGACGGTACTAGATGCGTTGTTACTTCCTTGGATTGTATCATTTTTATGTACATTTTGTTTTATTCTTATTTTTATCTCAATATGTTGTTGTACAGTCTTATTTTTACATTATACCACATTGGTGGTGTCCAACTATGTTTTACTCACACCCTAATTGGGCCGCTATTACACATGGGAACTTGATCGGCTCTCACATGTTGGTTTGATGCAATTTTTTGGGCTCTGACCCACATTTGTGTATTTATTGATAAAGATGGTTTTATTGAGTGGTATCATGAGGTTGGACAAGTTTGAATTAGTGATGTTATGTTTCCTTTTACATTTTCAATAATTATGTTATTTCATGTAATCAACCCAGTGGGTGGTTTGTTGTTTGTATGACATAATTTTTCAGCCTTTGATGAATTTCATTTATTATAGCATGGGTTAGTTTAATTTTTTTATTCTTTAGGTATACAATATTTTGTATCATATTTGGTTTTTTTCTAAATGTCCACTCTGATATGGGGCGGTATAGTCTCCTCAAAGCTCTATTTTGGACACCCTCATCTATTCAGTAACTAATAGAATATAAGGAGGTTAACTTTCGGTAATCTGGAGACCCGACTTAGAGAACCAGTTATAGTGGCACCAATGTGGGGAATGTTCCATAAATATTCATTCAAATTATGGAAAACAAAAAACATATAAAAGTACTTATAATGTGAATGTTACATTATTTGTGAAATATCTTACAATTAAGGTTTTCAATAAAAAATATTTGGTAATTAATGTTTTTTTTAGTGCAATATATGGGAGTGCTGATTTGGTTCACATCAGTTGCTATTAAAGGAACGTGTATATAACATTATTGGTTATTATAAATTCACTTGTTGAAAAATTTATAATTAGAGAGGTTTTTAAAGGTAGATAGGTTAAAAATGATCGTAATTGTAAACCTAAAAAAATTCTTGTTTAAAATGGGAATTATATTTAGGGGGATTTGGTTGACTAAAGTATTGTGAGAACCCTATGGTTAAGATTATGTATAGGAAAAAATAATAAAATTTTTTAAAGTAGATATTTTTTTCCCCTGGAAATTAAGTCCCTATCAAGATATTGGAAATTCCATACGATTGTGGAATAGATGCACTTAATCGTAATTATCACAGAAAGGATGGTTGCAAATTGAATTAATATTCACTTTAGAGCATGAGGAGTGGGCCTAAGACACTAAAAACTGTATAATACTACATGGGGATGTGTTATGGGTAATTCACATTCTCACTAATAAACCATTATGGATGATTTTAGTAGGATTTTGACTAGTTAGGTTAGGGAAGATAATAGTAAAATGATTTTGGATAATGAATGATTGAACAGAGAGAGGTTGAACCTAGAGAACTATATATTAAAAATGAAGGTGTCGTAGGGGTAGATATTCATATTCATATTTTCATATTCATATTTTGGATATTATAAAACCATTTGGGTTTTACAATTTGGTATAATCCAGGCCATGAAAAGGAAGATGGTAAAGGTATATATCTAGAAACCACAATGTAGTATCAAAAAATACGAGAGAATACAAAAATGGTTAGGTATATTACTATATTATTATTATTATAGAAAATGAGAGTTTACTAGTCATTACTAATGTAGTGCTATTGATATACTAATTGAAATTAAATTTTGAAATTCCACGATATTTTCTTTAGTCAGTAATATTTATCAATAAAATTATGGAATATTCGAAATCATATAGGGATTATCTGATATATATGAGTATTTTTATAAATTATTTATTCATTAATTTATTTGAAACATATATTGAACTTTTTAAATTACCTTAAATGTGATATTATTAAATGGTTATTAATTTTTGGATTAAATTTTGAAGTACTCCTGATTGAGGGTTGGATTACCATTATGTAAAAAAGGATGATTTTTCTTGAGAAAATAGAGGTAGGTAGTACTGATAAATATTTGATTATATACTTAATAAAAGTTGAATCCCAGTAATATTGATGAATTTTGTCACAGTTTTGGTATTATTATATATTGGTTGAACTTATAAACACAGGGTTAATTCCACTGGAGGGTTAAAGAAATAATTATTTTTTTGAAGAATGCATGGTTTTACTATGGTTTATTTTTGTAGAGATTTATATGGATTTGGTAAGAATATATTTTGGGACACATATTACGAGTTTCTATACATACTTTTCTATATGATTGTATGAATAAATGGTGTTTTTCGTACAAAGATAAGTATATTAATATAGAATAAGAGAGTATGGTAGAAGACATATTTGGTGTAATATCCATAGTGATAAATATGTTAGTAGTATCATCGCATACTTCCATTAGTAAGAATTGAGAAAATTAGGATGAAATAATTTTTTCAGGGGATGGTGGGGAATTTAACGACCCAAGAGTTTACTATATTATTTTTCCCTTAAAATAAACATTATTTTTTATACCATGTTCTACACACAACATGAAATAAAAAAACTAATATTTTGATAATAAATTTATAACAAGATAAAACATATGGAGGATAAAAATATTATAATTAGTTAGAAATGAATACAAAATAGGATAAATAATACTCATTGTTTTAAAATGGGTTTTTATGAAAACAAATTTTCACTTATATTATTTATTTTGATTTAATATACCTATCAAAGAATTTGAAAATTTCAAATAGAAAAATGAAAATATTTTATGGAGTTATACTGAGCATATTATCTTATGATAATGATTTCTATTTTTTATCAATAATTAATTTTTTAGATGAATAGTGAAAACATAATTAATACCAAAACTATATATTTTATTACATTATAAGAATGATATTGATGTATAAAGAACCTTTTAATTTTTCAAATGTGTATTTTAGTATTTAGACTACACGTGTAAAAATGTAAAATTCTAAATTCTAAATACTTTTTATTTACATTTTATTAACTTATGAAATATCTTCTTATAAATACTATTTTTTATCATTCCTATTAAATGAATATAATCATGGGAATAAGTTTTTTTCTCTTTACTTCATATCTACACGATTATTTAAAATTAATTTACCAATTTATATCATAAAAGTAAAATCATTTATAATTTCATTAAACATATAAATTTTATCATTAACACTATAATTTTTCTAAAGACATGTTTTCATGCATTAGAGGCCGAAATATTATATTTTATTTTTATTACAAGTTAAAATTTTTGTATTATAAAATACATTTCATATATGTAATCAATAGTCTCAAATTGTGAAATAATGCCTACATTATTTATTGTCATATAGGATAAATTACATAATTAAACACTAGTTACTATGGTAAAATCTAAAATGATAAAAATATGAAATATAGGGGAAGGAGAATAAAACATGTCAATAATTGTTTATAATTTTTTAGATAGTTTATTATTGAATATATTTCATCCACTAATCCATTATTATTAATTTTATCCCCATTATTGGTCAAATATTTTAACCAATTATATTATGTTGAAATATTTAGAAAATTATTTTCCCACCACTTATAAAAGGGGCCTCTCATCACCCATTTAATACTACTCAAAAAAAAATGGAATCATATTGAAACTATACCCTCTATGAATCCATTATAATAAACATTATACCTCTTAACATTCTTTGAAAAAAATATTACCCCAATACATCTCATTCTATGGAGTCCTCAAAGGGAAGTCCCCAGCCCTCAAGATCGGTCCAAATTTTACCATGTTTTTTTCAATAATTCTTCCCAAAATACATTTTTTCAGTCATATATAATTAAATCCTTTTATTTTATATTTAATTTTATTCTAATAATAGAATAACTATTAACCACATTTTATTTTTCTCTTAACGAAACTAAATGTTACATTCAGGCATGTGTGCTTCCTAATGACTCTAAGAAGTATAATTTTTAGTTTTCCTTAAAAAACATACATAGTTGTTCATAATGATTAATTAAATAAATAAGTACTATATTTGTTTCCTATTTAAGATTATGAAGTTATAATAAAAATTACTCTTTTCCCTCTTTCAATGGAAAATGGAATAATCATCAATGCATATAAGTGGACTACTACCCCCATGTGATGGTGTATTTCATATTTAATTAATACCATTCATGAATTGTTTTTTTACTAGGTTTAGAGGACAAAAATGATTTTTATTAATTGATTATTTTTATGGTAAATCATATTGTTCAACCTAGTAATGTTATGTGAAAATAAAGATGGTTTTAAATTCAACCATCAAAACTAAGCATACTAAGAGAAAAAAAATTATTCATACTATATAATAATTTCATATCTATTTAATATTTTAATAAATCAATTAAATTATTTGATAAAAATATTAAAAATCTTGAATTATATCACTTTTTTCTCTTGAGTAATCATATTATAAATTACTCACCTTCAAATCAGCCACAAAATTATATTATGTTCATGTTTAGGTTTAGGTTGGATTGACATTATACATGAACAATGGTCAAAAAATGTATCATTTAAGAGTATGAAAAATTGTATTCTAAATATATAAGATATGAATACGTAAAATTAAAATTAATTAGTTATGAAATGGTAACATTAATATTAAAATCATCAATTTAGAGACAAATATTTGTTCTTGAAAAATCATCCAAACAAGCTCTTCATTGTATTCATATGTATGCATTCTTAAAAAAATAAAATATAGTGAAACTAATAAATTATAAAAAACTATATAGAATAAATTATAATTAAAATTAAAATATAGAAATTGTGACTGTTTTTAGGAAAAAAAATCATGATCTACAAAACTAGTTCAAAATCATCATGATTACTCCCATGTGATATCGAAAATGGATAATGAATAACTAATATATATATATATAAGATACTTATAAATTATTATTAAAAAGGTTATAGATAAGATTGATTTTTTTACCAAAGATTATTAATCTATATTTATATTTGTTTTATAGGGTTTTATATCACATTTTACTAAGAGTGAAAAATATAATGGTTTCTTAGAAAAGGTTTTCACTAATTGATATATATTTCTTATTATAAACAATGTTTTATTTAGAATATTTTTTTACATCAAAGGTTATATTATTTATCATTATCCAATAATTATTTTTGGTATTAAATGTTTCATTTGAAAACATATCATTCAGTGTTTTTTGATTTGAAGGTTTCTGTTAACGTAATGGGGTTTGTTATCTCAAATTTAATTTTTGAATATGTATTTGATTTTGAGAAGCATGTTCTCTTTGTGATTATAATATGGTTAGATAATGAATATGTTTCCCTATATTTATAAAATTAATGAGATTTCAATAATCATACAGTTTTATTTCTTTAAACAGAATTATATTAAATGGTGCTAAGGTTGTAAGGGACATTTGTCTCTATTTTCATTTGCTTGAGACAATTTTGATATTTCACACCATAAAATATTTTATATGGTTTATTTGATATTTTATTTCCACTATGTATAATGTTTATATTTCATTTCATGATATATTTATTTCAATTTTTTAAAACTATTTTTTATTATTTTTATCCATAATTTACCATTATCGTAAGAGATTTTTATATCAAATTCATTTCTTTGAGAAATAAATTAGTTATTCACCCAATATCATTTTAAATTTGAATATAGTCATGCATAAACATTGACGTTTTCCTAAGAAAAATTAATAGAAACAAACAATCATAATAGGGATTAAAAATTGTGAAGGTCGAGAGTGTTCCCTTTCAAAATCAACATGCAGTGTTTTGGAAGGGATCTGAGGAAAACGTTTACAGTACTAGGGTCATTTGAAAATCCCAATATTACCAAAGAATAAACTGAGAAGTTTCCTTCTCTCCATATGTGATTCACCTCAGAACCTTGATTCATGATTGTCCAGTCTTTTTGAATCAGATATTCCAAGCCCCAATGGGAGCTAGACTACCCTTGTATTAAACAAACATGGAAACTGCAATCAAATTCCCCTTCTAGAATATCAATTTTAAACAACCTACACCATTATATTACTCTTAGCATGGAAATTTATTAATCTTCTATGGAATATTCAAGACTGTAATAGTAGCTATAACCCTGAATGACATATCCTATATTATCTCTCACAAAACCTCCTCTTGTCATCCCACCAAAAAGACAGGATCAGTCAACATTTAGCTTGATTCTAGTACTTGGTGACTTTCATCTGACCCACAACCAACAATTTATGGTAGTGAATTAGATGTTAAGAGCTTTTCTTGGAATGAGGCATCTCAAGGAAACTAATGTGCTTCTATTCAAAGAAAGACCACCCAATTAACTCAATAATGATTATAACTATATTTTCATAAGTCACTGTGAATAAATTATTGTTCCCCTTGTTTTTTTATGTCCTCCTAGATGGAAGACAATACTGCTGAAAATAAAATGTTGTCATAATTCTATTCCATATAGATGAGTAATCCTCCATGAAACCAGGATGCCATGACTTATGTTATCGACTCTCCCTACACCGAAATCCCCATTTTTAGTTTGATGAAATTCCAAAAGTGGCCCAATAACATCAAAAAAAATTCTAGACTATCTCACTTCTCAAAAAAATGAAACACTAGAACCAGGATTCCAAATTAACTCCTCTATTTTGAGTAATGACATCTATCGAAATTGTATTATTCCTCAGCCTCCATACCAAAAAATGAATATTTGATGGTTATAATTAATCCAAAATGCATCCACCCAGTCATCAAAACAAATTCATGTATCGACCATATCATGTAAAATGCTGCTACTTAATTGGCCCAATGTAGATTCGTTGAAAACACATCTATCAATTTACTCGTTCATGCATATACAATTAAAAATGGCCAAATGACGGAAATTTAGAACTACCTTAATAAAATTTGGAACCATTATACATTCCTTGAACTAAATGTTTGGGACTGGACACCCATGCAAAATAGAGCCTCTCACGACACCAACTATTTTTCATGAAATTTCACTCGACCTAGCCTACCACACATCTTGATTTCTCACATGGAGTCTCCATGTGATCCAAAATTTTATTATCAAACCTAGATATTTATCCTGACATTTAATCCAACTCCCTATATTTTATACCATGTCTATTTATCATGAAGGTAGCCCATAAAGTGTTACCTTCAATGATCTCCAATTCGAGTTTGGCTTGCTTGACGTGCATGGTTTCAGTAACATTTTCAAGAATGATCCCTCCCACCACTATTTCCCATTCTAGTCTCTTCTAAGATGACCATTGGTAATGAAAATTATGATTTGAATCCCATATAAAAATATTCCTGACCTTATCTATTCTATTAATCATCCCTTTAACACCTTTTAGAACTGATAACATTAACGTTGAGATTGAAGTGAGTACCCTATTGATAAAGTTAATAGGGCCACCAATAGAGAAAACCTTATTTTTTTAAATTTTTAAATATGACCCATAATCTTGTTAGTGATGCCTTCAAAGTTAAACTTCTTTATTCTCTCATATTAAATCGGACCTCTTTGGCACTCTGTTGGTTAATAGTGCCACTATATACCTAGTTTACTTAGATTTCTCCTATTGTGCATTTCTAATTTATTTTGAAAATAAAATTTATCTCTTCCCTTGGATGATTCATTGGAAACATTATGATTTTTTCTCATCCAAGATCAATATTATCCAATTTATGGATTTTAACCTTCTATTCATAAACTACATGATTTCATCTACAAACATGATATGAAAAGTGATACTCTCCCTTGGCTGGTTTTTGTATGGATGGATAACCCCCTCATCCAAGAAATTATTGATCCTCCCTGATGATGTGTTTTGTGAAAGAATAAATATAATTGGAGATATAGTATCCCCTTATCTTTGGCCCCTAACTGTCTTGAAAAGAAACATTTGCCATGATGTATAAGGGGATCCATGTTCTTTGAAAACAGAGAAAATAAGATTAAAAATCCTTATAAGAATCCAAATTTCAACATGTCTATGATGATAAAACCCCAATCAATCATATCATATACCTTATCCATATCAATTTTGATGATAAAATATGATTATATAGTCTTCTTATTGATATCCTCAATGATTCCTTTAGCAATCCCCAAAACTAACAGGCTTTGGGATGACCCTGAGAACTCTTTCATTTAAGCCATTTGATTGGATTTAGTAAATGTAGTTTCAATGACAAATGAGGTGAAATTGATTCATCAAATCAGGTTTTTGGGTCATTGGGGTCAGGACAACGCTTTATGCAATCAATTATTTGGGAAGCAGACCTCCATTGAAAGAATAATTGATAGCCACATTAAGCATCTCTTTGATGATATTCCAATAGGACATGAAAAATGATCCCAAAATCCCATTCATCTCGAGAGACATATCATGTTTCGTGATGAAAACTTCTCCTTTGATCTCTTATTCATTGGAAATACATTCAAATAACACATTGTATACAACCTCTACTAGTCGAGGGATGTAGTTAATTTTTCTAGGTACACCAAAAAAATCTTAGGTTAATTCCATTGCTTGATCTTGGTTCAACCAGAATGTTCCTAAAGTGTTCATGTGCCAAATTTCTAGAAACATTATCTACCCTTGTATATATCCCATATAGAAATATAATAATTATCTTAATATTAAATATATATTACTTAAGTATGACCTTAAAATGGGTAGTATTTCGGTAAACCTCTATTAGATATATAACCATAGATATTTACATATGGTATCATTAAATGGAAATCATCCTTTCATCAAATTTGTTCTCCTCTCATTGAGTCGGATGAAAGAATTACCATCCCAATGCTGATGTAGACTCTCGTAAATTATATATATCACCCTATTAAAATCTTTCACACTGGACACTTCATTCGATATACTAGAATCCCAATCATGGAGACCCATGACTAACCACTTGATCCAACATGTTATGTCCACCCATTGATCCCTAATGACCAATTGTCCCCACTATTTAAAAAACAACTGGTGATATCCTACCATACTCACCCAGTTGGAAGAATAGATAATCCTATACTTCTTTTTGACTAATTTCATGATAGAAACTAGTAAATTATTATTATCTGATAGATATCGAGATAGTTGAGTGACCATATTACGAGGGAATGATTCCATTCCCTGCAAATTCACCCAAAACCAGTCTAACATGTACTAAATTATACTAGTCCATTTGTGGTTTTTTCACTAGGTAAACCTAATACCAACAAAACCCTAGTCCATGAGACCATTATTGGGCATGAAATTTTTAAAATTATACCTGGTGGCAGTAGAGTTTTCCACACCTCATTTCTCACTGATCTATCTCCTATCATTTCAAATTTCCCTCTAATAATTCAAGTATAACTAAAATATTGGAAATTAGATAAATGTTTCCATAGGTCTGTTGTCTCTATAAAATCTCATTTTTTCATAAACAAAAGGTAACTCAAACTCCATACAATTTTTTATTTCGTTAATAGTGATGTGCATGGGTGATGAATATGTATACTCCATAGTATTCAAGATTTTCAAAAAAAATCATGATATGTGGATTGAATATATCTACAAGCATGTAGCCATAAAATCCCATTATTATTGAAAAACTAGCATGTCGATCCATGTTTTATTTAGGTTCAAGAATCGAAAAAAATAGATTCATTTGTACATTGTACCTCCTCATGTATGTATGTTGATTTATCCCCCACCCAGATACCTCTGGCATTACTTATCATCACTAAGCCCATTAAATTAAAGGAAGGATGTTTTGGTGACCAAAAATATATAAATCCTTTTCACTTGAATTGGAATCAAATATATCATGATACATTTTATGTGTAATCGGCCTGATTCTCACATGTATCAAGCAACCATTCACACTTACATTAACTCTGATTTCTTGGGAATATGAAGAACTTTTTTTGATGCTATAATGACCAAATTCACCATAATATTTAGTAGTACCTCCTATGAGGAAGAAATAATGAATAAATCCCCTTTAAAGGAATGGTAGAAAGTGAATATGACTCATGAACAAGAGGACCGGTAGGTTCTTCATCCTTCAAGAGTGATCTATCGTGTGTGACAAGATTTGATAAATCACCTTCCTTCAACATCACTTCTGAACGCTCTGCCCAATTTAAAGGAAAATTCCAAACCTCCATAACCTAACTCTAATCATATTGATGACCCTCAGCATGTACATTTTCAATTGATTATTTTATCAATCATAAAATCCCCTAATGATCTGAAGAACTATGTATCTCTATTATTGAGACCTTTTAAGGATCATGCATATCCGATAACATGATCTGAGCATTGAATGGAACATTGAGTTCCCCATTCACAGAGTCATTTTCCATATACATGATTCCCTTAGTGTTAGACTTAGAAAAATAAGATACATCCACTAAGAGGGAGTCGCAGATAGTAGTCAGGTATCGTGTGTCTTCCAGATTTTGAAAAAAACACTCTTTTTGGGAATTCCACGATAAAAGATCTGAGACAACACCGAAGAGCTCACTGGATTAGGGTCCAACTATCTTATCATATCACAAGAGCCCAAAAGAGAACATGAACAGGACTCTAAGATAGAATTCATGACCACATATGGCACATATTTTCTTTGATGAAAAAAATTCATCAAATTCCCTTGAATACAATTTGACCCACAAAATTATTGGTTGTTCAAATGAATTAAATACTTCCACTAGGAAAAACCTTCACATTCCCTATCTAGAAACCGCTCTGGTAAGGGAGGAACCAAATCAACCTCATTGGAGATCTTTAGGATAACTGCCGAAAATTAAGGCGGAGTGTCAGCATCCGATCATAGGAAAATCCCAATCACATTACCAGTAGTTTGAAGAAATGAAGGGTTATTAGAAAGATTTTGTGGACCCATTAGACTAACCCATGGTGTTTTCAATCTCAAATCCTCACCTAAATTATTTACCTTTGAACACCTAGATAAAAAAAATCTCCAATAACAACATCAATGAATCTCCTTAGACCATGAAACCATAATATCCTCCCATGTGGCCAATTGAATACAGAAATTAGACCAGGATAATATTGAGACAAAATTCTGATATCAAATCCCCCAAGAATATTACATTGTGAAAATTGAATTCCTCTATAACCAATTCATTTTAATAAGGTATATATATTTAATTGGTGAAATGATCTTCCACTACCACATTATTTTATAATGATCCACATTGATTTTTCTTAAATTATCTCCATTATCCATTCATTATGAATACATTATATTTAATTTCAATGATTTAATGGTGTTCTTATATATTCAATACATTATTTGATATAGTAAATTATTGAATGAAATTTATACATTTTATCTATATGGTGTGGATATCCTAAACATCATCAAAATAATTGAAGGGTATTTTCCAATTAATTTAAAGGATATATTTGAATTCCCATTTATTTTCCATAGGTTATCATGTACTAATTATTATTGTAATTTTCAACGATTTATATATGTGAATCCTTTTTAAAATGATATATAACCAATTTCTTCAATGGTTTATTTATGATTGGATTATTTAAACATAGTTTTCTATGATGTAGCTCTAACTAGGGATCAGGATGTAACTACACCCTGCCCACCTCTATAGGCCTGGGGAGATGAAAATCACTGAAATTCATAAACTTAATGGATGTTATTTTCCTAATGTACATGTATGCACACACCCAATCATATTAGCGAAGATGTTCATGGGAATAATAGTGACAATTTGAAATATATTGAATATGAACAAATAATGAAAAACCTCTCCTGTATATAAGAGTACGACAGGGTAAGCTAAAATGTGAAGGGGAAAAGTACCCCCCCCCCAATACAAAAATATGTCCCACCCAAAAAAATCTAAAAATTAGAACTCTAAGAGTTACCAGAACAAAATATCTATGTTGTGAACACCAGACTTGGTCCAATGTACCAAGTATCTGTATGTTCATATGTAGTTGTTTCTAATAAATTTTACATCTTCATAAGGCACAACACAAGTGGTAAAAGGCCATATATGGATGATTAAATACAGACCCAGTGGAACACCACGAAAACATGATGGGGGAAAAAGAATAGATAAAAAATAATAAATAGATATTATATAGTAAATAATATAATGATCAAATAATAAAAAAGATAGATTATCCCAATCCAAGAACAAGGGTATCAACACATTGTGTAGATGAACTACACATTTAGTCTCTTCCACCCATAGCAGGATAGAAAAATCATACAAACAAGTGAAGAAAAAAATAAAAGAACATGAAATAACATTTTCGTCTTCACATATTGAGGAATGTGAGTAATCAAATCCAATGGTATGGATATAGATTTTTATATAAACTATCTTAGTCAAAGAAATACAAATCAAAGAAAAATTGTATCGCTATCTCATTAACCCTTGAAAAAGAGTGGACAATATTTATAAAATTATAACATTGATTCCTAGTATCTCATGTGTCTACTTGAAAGTAACCTTCCATGTCAATTCGTGCCGCATCACTATGTCGTATATCCATGGTTCCATAATCTCAAGGTAGATAACTAATTTCCTAGTATGATAGGAGGGTTCCAATTAGTGGAAGAGGGGAAATTCGCAACCTGGGTGGAGAGTTCCACCATATATATCTGTATAAGTACCATGACTAGCCTAGCTAGAGATTTATGCTCTAGATGTCGGTAAAGGACCTATTCCCTACCCCAGAAGTAAGCTTATACTCTAGAAGTCTATAGAGGTCACATTACTAACCTAGCTAGATGGTTATAATCTAAAAGTTGGTGAAGGACCCATGCATACACCTGCTAAATGGTTTTACTCTAGAAGTCAATAGAGGTCCTATACGTAGCCTACATAGAGGCATCCAATCTATAAATTGGTTAAGGATCCATGCTCAGTCCAGCAAGAGGCTTCCACCCAAGAAGTTGGGAGAGCTCCCATACCAAGCCCAACTGGAGGGTTCATCTCAATAATATAGTAAAGGACACATGAACCAGCCAGTTGCTGGTTTCATCTCTAAAATTCATCATAGAACCACACTCATCCCAGCTAGAGGATTCGACTCAATAGTCATGTCGTGATCATCCATGATTACTTCAATCGTTGGCGAACACCTAACCGAGCATCATGCTTGGAACATTCCACATTGTATCCCAAAACCAAAAACCAATGGAACCAACATTTCATACAAAGAAAAACACTCATAATATTCTACTCATGGGACAAAAATCAGAGCCCAAATTAAGGTGATACATAAGCATGAATATTCGTTAAAAGAAGCAAATGGGTACATAGCATATGAGGGACCCACAAAACATGTGGTACCACACCATCACAAGGAAATGTCTCTAAAGGTACATGTATCTCCAGGAATATATGAGAACACATTATGTGGTGGATATGCACATTTTTCCCATTCCACTCAAGGTCCCTCCCAGGTTCATGGTTGTGTCCATATATTCCAGCAATGTTATTTCACTTTACCACATGTCCATATATTTTAGTACAAAGTATGCCTCTTCACATGTAGTGTTTCATGTCATCCCTAGTCATTCCTTTGTACTCATCCACATAGAATTTTCCTATCCATGTGATATATTTCATGGTTCATCTACATAGGGAAGGAGTTACTTGGTGTGTAGGGAGTATACATCATATTCCATCCCCATGATGTCATGAAACCCTTACCACCATAGCCATGTGGCTTCATTTCATTTGATCATTCCAGTATATGGTGTGTAGTAGGGATTTTCAAAGCTTCTCAGAACTATGAACTATTCCTCAAATATGGTTAGTTTTATTTCATTTCATCATCAATGTTTCCAAAAAAATTTTATGTAGACCATTCTCCTCATTTTAGTCCATTCAATGGCCAGAAATCTGATACTATCAACAGTGGAATTTTTGTCACATAACGCATGATCTGTGATCTTCAAGAGTTAATAGTTTGATGTGAATTTTTTTTAAACCACCCACGTTTCATAAACAATTAATACCCTTCCATATTACATTTATATTTTCTATGTTATTTATTTCATCGCAATTTCGGGGGACCGATCTGTCTCATTACTACCTGTAAATGATGAACTGAGACCGTAGGATACTTCCTATAAATGATGTGAAGAAATTGAGGGGTAATAGAAAAAAATATAAATTCCCAACTATCTTTTCCATAGATAATGAATTGGATATCGAGGTTATAAAACAATGATAACCAATTAAATCTGTACATATCTACTTGTCAAGGATCCTTAATCTGCACAGATCAATAGAAAGGATTGATTTCATCAATAAATTTAATCAAAAAGTGAATAATCCTAATGTTTCTGAGTTTTACATTACTATTGGATCATTTTTCATTGAATAAAGTACTCATCATGGATTGAAGGATGTCGTTTCTTTCACTATTTCCCAAACATATTTTATTAGGAGTTTTTTCATTGACTGCAAGGATTCACCAATGATAGGTGGGCAAGAAGCGCTAGAATCCTCCTTGGGTTCATATGGCTGACTTTAGAGGATTATAAAACACATTATTCTTATAGAAACCTAAATTATTTCAAATAAATTAATTCATTAATTTAATCTATTAATATATCCTTTGAAACTATCACGAAAAAGAATGATATCTTAACACCCCCACTGATGAATTCAAGGTTCCACCTAGGGTAAACAACGCTTTCCATAATCATATATCATTTTTTATTTCTGATCCATGAATCCATTTGAGAGTTATCAGATTTTTTAAGAAACTATATCAATAATATAAAATATATTTAATATTATTTTAAAACATATTCAGGGAACATCGGGCCTCAGAATCTCATATCGCCTCATCTCCTAGATCGGGATATATACATATATATATCATAGTATTAAAAGGAAAAAAATGATGTCTCTATATCATTCCCTCTTGTAATTTCGTAGTAAAGATAATTCTGTCACTTAGAGGGGGAGGAGGTAAATTAGTGATGCATTTATTTCTGATTCCTTACTTTTGAAACAACCCTCACATCCTATTAAATATTTCATTCTCTACTAAAAGAAAATCAAACACACATCCATATAAAGAGATGATTTTACAAGGTTTACTAATCAGTAAGAGTATATATATTCATGGTGTGGTATAGAAACTATCCAATACATAATAATCTACTAGAAAAAAATATTTTATTTGGAATAAAAAAAGTATGATATTACCTTACACTCATGTATCACTATGTCCAATACAGTAGTACATGTGATTTAAATATCATTAAATTATGAATTAATATTTTTATAAAAAAATCTTTTATGGTTATTATTGATCAACATTAACAAATATGTTCTTTATAAATTTCACTTTCTTACTCAAATTCTAGTAACAAATTTCTAGATATCATAATTATAGTATTTCTAATATCCCATTATAATTCCCAATGCATAATGTTCAATATAAAAAATAACTCTATCATAATACCACATGAAAAATTCTCTAATTATTCTTATTCATTCTAGAAATTATTATCTAATTGCTCAGTCCATCATGAAATCTCTTAATCTAATCTTATTTATTTTTTTTCCCGCTACCATTTTAAATATAACATAATAAAAACAATTTCCTGTAAAAATTGCCGATCTTTTCTTTCCTATTTCACAGATGATGAATGTACATGAATAAAACAATTATTAATCACTTTTTATGGACACAGAAAAATATATTAAGAAGGATTTTGAAAAGTTAATCCCACAATACCAAATTTCTTGAATTCATTATCTTCCTTAAATATTAGATCATTCTATGACATTATCAGTGGCATTATTTTCCCTTCAATTTTGGATCTCTCTTTGTTTTATTAATTCACATGTCTTCTTGAAAAAATATCTTGCCCAAATATGATTCCCCAATATGATTTACCTAAATGATTTCTTCATTACTATACAGTATACCAATTAAATATATGAATAAATATATAGCTTCAACCTTCATATAAATCATCATTATGATTTAGAGTCTCATTTTCAATTTTAATTTCTTCATTATGATGAGGGAATTTGGCCACTCCGATTTTCCTAAACCACAAGATAATAAATCATAACTGAAGACATCCCATTACCATTCCCTGTACTAATTGGAAAACCAATCTACAAATTCCATATTTATCATTAAAATGAATAAATAAAACCCTCCAACAATATGGATATGGACCCTCATGTAAATAAAAACTACTAAAAAAACGTTAGTGTTATTTTTATCATTATTGACTCACTTGATAAGAAAATTTTTCTTCCTCTTGAACCACTCAAAAAGAGACCAACAATTAATCTTCTTATGGAATTGTTAACTACATATTTTATTGATCTATGATCCAATTTTTCATTGGTCTCACTATATAAATTTCATTTCCTTTCATTTCTTTTGTCCTAACAATTCCTAATATTAAATATCATTCATCTGATTGATCAGTGTCACTCCAATTCTGATGGTCTGGTTCCACCATCCTCCACTTTAGTAGGCCCTCTGAATACGATACCAATGAACATCAAACATTTATAATATTTCTATTTTATGATTAAAAAATCCTAAAATTATTTAAATTACTATTTAAATATTTTATATTTAGTTCTGATTAATAACATGAAGCTTTAGTTTCTCTCATTATGATCTACCTTAACATATATTAAAGAATTTTGTGTCTAGTGATCTCACACAGATGGACCGATTCTGATAATCATTAGTTTCAGAAACCTTATTAAACTACTAACCACTACGTGTATCATTAATTCCCCTTGGACTTGAAATCATTGAAGATATGCTTCAACATTGTCTAAATTACATTAAGAATTTTTTTAACTTCTTATTTTTTTCAGCAATATTCTTTCTTTCAACCATCCGTAATATGATATGTTGAAATACGATTGGATGCATATTTTCTACCCCATTCCTTCATCAATATATCACCACATGTTTTAAAACATAATTATTATTTGTAGGAAATAAAAAACAACCAACCATATAATTATTTGTATCGAATTTTAGAAGACTCCAATTTATCTCTTAATTATGATCTTCCATTTATACTAGAACTAATGTGAGTCTGATGAACCATTCTCTTCTAGAAATTTTTTTTCTTATTATTATAGAATTTAATAAGATTTATGATTCTAATTATCTAAATATGATTTTTAAGTCAGATATTCATTTTTAAAAAGTGATGTGGTTTTATTTCCTTGACAAATAAAATACACTAAATTGAATATAAACTTTTTTCAGCTTCTAAAAACACCATCAGTCCATCTTTTTCCAAAAAATATTCTTCTCTGGAATTTTTTATCAAAAAATTTTCATTAATACGTGATATTTTTTCAATCAGGTGATAGATTACATATTAATAGTTCTAATCATATGTGAGTTAATTCATTATATGAAACAAAAAATATAGACATTAAAACCAAGAGGTCCAAAAGTATTGATCTTGAAAAAGGTTTCGCCTTTTCATTACAAGATAATTCACCAATTTATTTTCTCTTTCCACATTCTTATAAGAAAATTTTTATTTCGTATATCCACTGTAACAAATAGATAGAGTATAATTTCTAAAATCACATCTTAACCACAACTCCCCCTTTGTAAATGATTACTTTAATGGTTCTACCCATATACAATAGATTGATTTATAAAACAATTTCCCCAATTTTCAAAACTATATATTGAAAATATTAGATAGTAAAATAAAAAAATTTACCCCATACTTGATGAGATAGTGTATGGACTCCCATGTTCATCTTTATTTTATAAAAAGATTCCTTTGGTAACTGTTTTCTGAATATGTCAGAAAATTCCTCTGATGAAGGAACATACTCTAGTTTCAATTCATTATTATCGACATGATCATAGATGAAATGATATTTGATATTAATATATTTTTAATGATTAAGTTATAATAGATTCAATGTAAGGATGATTTCACTTTGATTATCACAACTGAATAGTAAGGGTTACTTCACTTCAATAAGTAAATATTCAAAATGTGTCTTCATCCACATGAGTATGGTAGAATCTTGAGTACAAGAAACATACTCAGCATGAGCCATACTATGAGTTAATGAATATTTTCCATTTTTATTACCACTAAAATCATTTCCCATAGAGAAATATCCACTATATGGGGATCTTCTTTAATCAACATTCCTTTCCCAATAAGAATTTGAATACCCAAACAAGACAATAATTTCTGAGCTATAATTCATTATTAAAAAAAATATTTCATATACCTGATAATTATTTATCCAGCATGTTAATTTGATTCCTTAGTTTCACTCTAAAATATTGTGCATAATGTAGTAGAATAAATAATTTCAGTTCGTGAGGAAATCAAACATAAAAAACTTTCAATAAGATCTTGAAAATCTTTTTGGCCAATAGCCTTGCCTTATCAACCTTTGAACAACATGGATCCCACAATAGTATATATGAAAACTGGTTTAAAATTTACCATGACGAAATTATTATGAATTTCCCTATCATACAATTGTTGCGAAAATAAAAATGTGCTTTTTTTAATATGATTTGTATGTTAATAATGTATTTAATCTCTACTTGAATGGAAATCTCAAAAAAATTAATCTCTCTAGAAAATATTTCATATGATCATTCATCATTCCCTGAATTAATAATGTCATCAATATTAACAATTACAGTAGGGGAAAACTCCACACTTTCCTTGATTTAATTATTGATATCATATCTTCATTTCATGAAACTCATCTTTCTCAAGAAAGTATCCACTTTTTAATACCATGATCTTGGAGATTTTCTATCCCATACATGGATATCTTTAGCTCACACGCATATCTCTCATCATTCCCAACAAAAAAACAACAATGTTGCTCAATTAAAACATACTCCTAATGATCCCATTCATTAATGTGGACATTAAGTCCATTTGAAAAACAAATTACCAAATTGTGTAGTAATAAAATAAAGTATTCTTGTAGTTTTTAACCTATGAAATAGATAAAATGATTCATCAGAGTCAGTTCATTCTATATGTGAATATACATTGTACAATAATATTTCATTATTTCTTATCACATAACTATCTTCATTCATCTAGTTCTGAAAAAAAATTCAATTAATTTTTTTCCAATCTTGATAAAAAATTTCCATGTCTCATTATTTTCTATCACATCTAGTTTCATATAAATATCTTAAACCCATTATAGATTCTAAAAAGCATCAATTTCATCTTTTAACTCAACTATTAAATATAACGATGTGTGTGAAATTGTTCTTCTTGTTTGAACCATTTGATTTTAATCACTAATAGATTTAATAGATTCTAGTTGCTTAATCTTCTTAGGATGATATTTTTGAGTTTCATCATCATCACATTAAATAGTAGATTCATATTTTTCTTCTTGAGTGGGATTACTACTTTCGTTATCTGTATTATAATTATTATCAATTTTTTTATTCTTCTCAAAATCCTTAGCAGCAAAAGTATATTAATATATCTAATCCTTTTCAATAAACTACACATCAACAAAATCAACTCTTCTTCTATCATATTTATTGAAATAAATATATCCTTTACCTTTCGATGCATAGAAAATAAAAATTCAATCTTTACATCTCTGGTCAAAATTTCAATGTTTTCTATATTTCTATTTTATAATGTATGGACTGCCAAAAACATTTATGTTCTTAATCATTAATTTTATAATAAAAAATTTCATTTGGATTTGTGTCTAAACATGGTTTATAGAAAACCCATTTTTTAACATGGAAATTAGTGATCAATGATTTCTTATAATAGTAATGAGAAGAGACCATGTTATTGTAACATTATTCTCACCATTTAAACCTAGCATATACTTTTTCTTTCAAAACCCCCATTTTGTTGAGGATTTTATGGTGAACTGAACTAAACTAGAATTACATGGTCTATATTCCTCATGAAACACAAATATTAGTTCTCATCTTCTTCAATGAATACCCACATTAATTCCTAGATTTCCTCAAGAAACATTTAATCATTTTTAGAAGTTATAACTTAGGTTTCATATACAAAACACATGTAATTCTTATAAAGTAATCAGTTAAAGTGGTGATGTACATATCTCTATTAGTTTATTTATTTCTCATTAGACCAAAAATATTGGAAAGGATGAGTTCAAGGGGTT
This sequence comes from Viscum album, assembly GCA_963277665.1. NCBI lineage: Eukaryota > Viridiplantae > Streptophyta > Magnoliopsida > Santalales > Viscaceae > Viscum > Viscum album. Next base: position 1,033,473,148 of record OY728156.1, read on the forward strand.
GTTTTGAACAAAGGTCAACATTCTTATTAACTGAATGATTTAATTTTTCCAATATTACAAATAGTGAGACACCAATTTCTTATTCTAAATATATCAGGAATATCACTGACACATTCTTGTGTGAATATCTTATTCATCTTTCATAGACACACATGTCCTAAACTTTTATGCCACAAAAAATAATCTTCCATCATTCCCATGTAACAAGAGTTATTATTTAACTAATTGAAATATGTTTCCATATGTAAATTGGCCCCATGTAACCATCATTCCATCTTCCTAACACTTCCAAAAAACACATAATTTTAGAAAATTTATTCGTTAAATTCATCACAATGTTTTGAAATACTTATAATGTTTTTTTGTTACATAAACATATTAATCTTTCTTGAACATCAAATTTTCTTTCCCAATGATGAATTATTCAACACCTTTAATTCTAAATGAGTCATCATTTCCCAATGTCATTGTTCCTTAAATTATGTCACATTCCTTTAAATCATTAGGTCTTCAGTTATATGATACGAACATACAAATTCCAATATAAATGGAATTTATCATCATATATCTTTAAGTGTAGTTCCTAAAACAAGATCCTTTTCCTTTCCTTTATTTTTTTCCATCTGCCTCTGATAACTCTGAGTAAAAACATGTTGGTCCTATAAAGAAACAATACATCTTTTTTTTTGTTTTTATTTTGTTTAAAACTTTTAAAAATAGTTTCCATATGTTGGAATCTATTTTCAACACTCACAACAACTATCTTGAGTTTCTTCCGAACGTCCTTCTCAAACATCTTCCTTTGAGGGGATTCACTCCCCCAAAAAAATTATCTTCTAAAACTTGAGCAATATGTGTAATGTTCTAGGTTCAACTTGAACATATTTTCTATGTCTCTAAAACCACCACAATACAATCAGTTTCTATATAAAGAATATTTTCTCTTGAAGCTTCCATACTAACCAGTGGGGTGAACTTGATTCTCATCAACCTTAAAATATGAACATTGTTAACCACAACCATTATATATTAAATGTGAATCTAATTTTTTTGTTTTATTATATTTTCGTCCTTATCAGAACATGAAGTTTTAGAATATTTTTTTGACTCGTAATTTGTAGAAACATCAAATATAACGAAGTTATTAGTATTTTCCACAAACACAAGCTTCCAATCCTTCTTTTCTTCGTAATATTTTATAGCATTATTCTTCATATAAAAAAAATCATATTACTTATAAACCATTAAATGTATATTTTTTCCATTGTAATGGACACCCATTTGAGTATATTCACCAACATCTTGGATATGTTTTTTGAAACTTGTACAGCTCTATTAGACTATAGAATGTTTTTAATAAGTTCCCACTCTTATTATTTTCTCTTTCAACTTAACTTTAATATGTTCATTATAATTACTTTCTCTTACAATGGATTTCTTAAAAAGAATATCTTCTATCATCCTCAGGTTTTCTTTAGGAAAACCTCATTTATTTATGGATAAATAATTTTTATTTTTCATCTTATATATTAAATTTTAAATCCCCTTAATCTTCATCTTAAATTATTTCAATTACTCTTTTAGGAATAAATTATAATTGAGTTTCATATTCTATAAAACTGATACTTTCTAATTCTTCAATATTATATATTAAAATAAATTTATTCTCACTAGAATGCTCAATATTTTTTTTAAAATTTACTACAACTTTCTCATTATTCATCATCTTTAGATAAGAAACATTTAATTTTGGATTTGGAGAACATTTTAATAACTTCTAAGGAAAAATATTTTCCCTTACCACCCTTTTTCTTCGATGAACTTCTTGGCCCTCATTCATATCCATTTCAATATTTTTCTTTTTTTATTTACATAAAATCAACCAAAAAGTCCCAAAAGGATCCACATTCAATAAAAATAATAGGATTTTTTACTTTTTATATTAATGTAAATATTCTAAAAATTTTTAAAAACAATTACTACATTTCATCAGGATTTTTATATATCTCAATTTTTGAGTTATATTCGGTAACATCATCTCCCTAATAAACATTTTTAAAATTATAATTCTCGGTATATTTGAATGACATTTCACTATTATATTTTTGATTGTTATTAATAGTTTCATCCCCTCTCATTTTCATAAGTAATGATAGTACTATGAAATCCATCAATAGATAATGTTTCTGGATCTTAATATTCCAATTATAATAATTTGGAATCCAACTTGATTAGAAGAATTATCCAATCTTTTCATCAACTATAGTATCCTCAAAATTTTACAAAGATATCTAACAGTGCTGACAATTACATTCACCATGTTATGAAAGTCCCCAACAGATTCACACTCACTCATTTTCAGATCTTCATACTCCTTCCTGTTGAATTCTAGTTTTTCCTTCATGAATTTTGTAATTCCTACATAGATTCTTTTTAGTTATCATATATAACATTTGGTAGTATAAACACCCCTCACTCTAAAAAAATTTGTTTTATAAAGTGATGAGAGAATCGAATTTTCACCTTTTTTATCATTATCAAGATTATTCTTATCAACATGTGTAAAAGGAACTTTGTTATTATTGAGAGGATATACATATATTAAAGATTTAAGAACTTCATTCCCAAGAGAAATAATATAAGGAATAATTTTATCTTTCCATATATGATAGTTATTTCCCAAAAAAGTGGAATACCCATACTGTTCAGAAAATTCTTATTCTACATCGCAACTTATCTTCAAAACATCTAAAAATATTAAATGAAGGGAACACATTCAATGATACTACTTTTAATTTCCCAATAATAATTTTTGTATCACTAAGTGTGGGAGGAGGTGAATCAGTTATATATTTTTACTTTTTGATTTTTTATATTTGAAACAAAATTCACTACCTATTAAGTACATCATTCTCTTTTGAAAATCAATCAAACAAACATCCACATAAACATAAGAATTTACCAGTTTCACTACTTAGTAAGAGTATATACATCCTTGTTGTGGTTTGGAGAAAATATAATACCATAAAATATACTATAAAACAATCCTTTTTTGTGGAATTAATTATATGGATATTCACTTAAACTCGTGTAGCACTATGCTCAATACAATAGTTCATGTTCTTAAAATATCATGATATTATGAAATATAATTTTGGTAATAAACATGGTAAATTGGTTAATGGTCAAATTTAACAAATACTATCTTTCAAAATAATTATTCACTTTCTAACAAATAATATAGAAAGAACTACATAGATATTTTTATCATACTATGTTTGATTTCCCATTCTAATTCCCATTTCGAATTGTTGAATATAGAAATGTAACTTTGTCAAAATACCACATAGAACAATTATTGAAATTTTTTTCTTCAATATGATAATCCCAGTTCTATTCCTCTGTCTAGTCAAGAAATTCTGAATACAATATTGTTCCATATTCTTCTACATTATGGATTACTTATTTATGAAAAACTAATCTCGATTCTTCTTCTTCGTAAAATTGTTGAGATTCCCTGCCCTCATTCCCAAGTGACGAATATACCAAAATACACAAAGTATTATCATCCATTTATTGACACCTCAAAATTTTTAAAATTGGATTTTGAAATGGTTTTCCTACTTTACCAATTTTCCTAAAAAATCAATGTTCTTTAAATCTCGGACCATTATTTGACTTTTTAAGTGCCTTTAATATACCTTCAATTACGGATCTATCATTGACATCTTCAATGATTTATACATCATTGAAATTAACCAGTCTGAATATGATTCTTTATTATGATATCCCAAAACAATTTTTTATTTAAAATACACCATAAAATTTTCATATATGTTGAAATAGATAGTTTAAACCTTATTTTGAAATATTTTTACGTTTTTGAATCTAATTTCCCATTAAAATATCTTCAATAAAATGAGGTAATTTGGTCACTCATATTTTCTTGACCCAAATGAAAATAAATAATAACCAAAGACATCCCATTATGTTTCATTGTACTAATTGGAAATTCAATCTTCTCATTCTAGTTTTTTATTAAGATAAAGATGGAAGTCTCATCAATGTGATGGCTCTCAATGCACATTAAAATTAAAAATATTGAAAAAAAAATCAGTGTTATTCATGTCATTATTGACCCATGGTATATGGTAATTCTTCTTCCCTTTATCCAATGAAAAAAGAATTTGTCACTTCATTATTAAGGGAAATGGTTGACTACATTGTTGGTTGTTCTCTGGTCCAATATTTCATTAGTCTAAAAAACTTCATTTATTTTATTTATTTTTCATTGGAACTATTAATTAAATCATTTAGAAATAAAGCATAAGATTTATTGGGAGAACAATAATTCTTATGGATCGGTTCCATCATCTTCTTCTTCAACAAACTCTTTGAATACAATACAAAATATCTTATAGTACTTAATATATTTATCTTTTTTGATTAACAATTAATCATATAATTTCATCAATGATTTATATATTTTTCATTATATTATTTCTAGAATCATTCAGCTTTGGTTTTACTCATTACGATCAACCTTTTCATCCTTTAAATAATTCTACGTATGGTGATCTCACACTAAGGGAAGAAGTCTGATGATGTTTTATTTCAACAAAATCCCTATAAAACTAACTTCTTCTTGTATAATTATATCCTCAAGAATTTAATAACATTGAATATTATCTTTAGAATCATCTAAATAATATTAGGATGTTTTATAACTTCCTATTATTTTAGATACATTATTTCATTCCAAACATCCTCAACGTTATTGGACTAAGTAAGATTGGAATCATCTTTTCCACATTTCCATTATCAATATAGAATCCCATGTTTTACTACTTTTATATGATTTTTGGGATATACTAAATTGAAATGCATAATATGATTTTATCGACACTAGGAAAACTTCAAAGAATCACCTAAATATAATCTTCTTTTATACCAGACTCATAGTGAGTTTGAGGAACCATATTCTTCTAAAAACCATCAATGTCAATGTTTTCAATATTATTAATTATTGTGTATTAGATTATATGAATATTATTATTGTGTTAGATCACCAGTTTTACAATGTGAGGTGTTTTCATTTCTTTAACCAATAAAAGACAATAATTTAAACATAACCCTCATTCATACTCTAAAAATATAATCTTTACAAAATGGTCCTAACACATCTTTTATGATTTTCATTTCAATAAATAAATAATAATTAAACAAATTAAGATACTACACCTGAATCTAACTCTCCCACTCCTAGGAGATCATCATAATGTTCTTGTACAAACACAACATGACAACCAATGGAATGATTTATCATTATAGTGTCCTCTAATGTTTATCCTCAATAACCACCAAATTCTCTACAATGGAGCCTCTATCCTCAATGTAATGTTTTACCCAGTCGATGATATGTGTGGGGTCATGCATGTATCTGTTAAGCTATGATACATAGAAGACATTGTACACCCACTGTAGCTCTGGGGGTAGGGTAAAGCTATAATGAATGATTATAACTTTTGTGTGATCTCGAACTATAGGATAATCTTCAGGTAAATCTTTCCTCCCAAGAAGAACCTCTAAAATACTCATAATGGGGATACTCTTAGTAGAATATGGATTCCCTTCTCAAAATCGAAGGGCATATGATGTTAATATGTGTATGATTTTTGAATACTCTATGCTTTAATCATTAGTTAATGGATGAAATGGACCTTCCCCATCATCACTTTTACCATCTCCATACCCAAAATATATGTCTCTCTTCCCTTTATCCAATACAATGCCGACATGCATGGTTTCTTGTATAGAGAATCCAAATATGTCATTCTAATTGTAGATTGGTAATTATTATTGATGGAAAAATCTACCAAAGGAAAGTGATCCTCCATGCACTAACCAAAGTCTAAAATTCATGCACTCATCCAATCCTCCAACACGTGGATAATGATCTCCATCCTCCCATATTTCTGGGTGTAAATGGTGTAATCATCTTCAATCAGGTCTCTAATACCTTATGTACGAATATCTATAATCATAAAATTTATTATGCATCACACTAAGATATATCTATCTAGTTAATCACCCATTAATATTTGGTCATAAAATACCTCATATTATGTATATCCTAGAAGGAACTCTCACATAGGCTCAAGAAGCCTTGGATTCAATATTGTTCACTATATAATAAAATTACCCTTCAGCTCCACCAACATCAGCTACAGGGAAGACAACTACATGGTAGCCTCCTACACTAAGCAAGTGTGTGAATTCTTATTTATAAAATCTGATACTAAGTTTCCCTTCAAAATACTATATACTATCACTATGGTATATTCCTATAGAAACTCAAAATAGATTTTCTTTATGAGGTTTAACTCTCTCTCTGTGAAGGGATACATGAGACTCTAGTAGTTTGTGTAATGCCAAAGATCTCCCCTAAAATTTTTTTCATCCAAATTAATAGGGTAAAGACTATAGTTTCCCACTCTATGTATTTAATTTCGTAGTTCTTACCATGGAGTCTCAACATCTCTAGTATTATGATATAACTTCTTGATGCAACATCAACTTGCAAAGGAGCCTAGATTTGAAGGAATTTCCATTCAATACAAACTCAATTCCCTCCCCTATTATTCTCAACATAAGAGAACACATCAGCCTCAACCTCAAATCCTAAAAGACCCTCTATCACAACTCAGTTTAGGTAAACTAATTCCATTTATTCATTATGGTGGTCAAAGGTGTTTACATACTAGATAAGTCTAACACTATCCTCCAGCAGTACCCCACCATCTGTTGAAATCTCTGCAACTACAACACACTCTTTCATGGAACCCATTAAAGAACCGAATTTATATTTCACAATTTCCATGGATAAACCATGCCCAAAATTGACAATCCCCAAAAACAGAACATCACGAATCCATAACAAGCACTTCAAAAGATTGTTGTAAAGTTGGTTATATGGAATAAAATCTAAAACCATCTGCATGTTCTTTGTATGCTCTAACTGTGATTTACATTTGATTAGTCTGTTTTATTGGAGGAAAACCAAAAAATATTTCATGTATGGTTGGATGAACATATTAATCATATCCATAAACATCATTGCGGAATTTGTTACACCAAAGGTCATCACTAGAATTTCATACTGTTTACAGCAACAACAAAATTCCTGCATTGCAATATCATCAATGAAGACCCTCAAATTGTAATAGATAAACCTATAATTGAACATATAAATCTATATCACACCTTGAAATTGTAAAAAGATGTCATCAATACATTTCAAATGGTAATGTGTATTTATCACGACCTTGTTCAAATGATAATAATCGAAATAAAGTTGCATGATCATATTCAAATGTTTCACAGACAATAACAAAGCTATCCAGGTGGGTACACATTTTTTAGGATGAGACCCTTCTATAATAAGTCCTACAGTTTCAAATTATCTTCCAATTGTTCAGTATTGGTCATTATCTCTGTTGTAGAAGATATTAGAGTAGTGTTGGGATCTATGTCGATGTAAAACACTCTCTCTCTCTACAGAGGTAGTCCCAGAATATGATCAAGGAAAACATACATATAATCATATAGAATTAAAGAAATAATAAATCCTACAGAGATTGATTCAATAAGGGATACACTCTCTAACTAATGGGTTATGTTATGTGTCCTCGTACTCACTAAACCCACTCATCCTTCTAGGATATCTCTCTCACTAGAATTTGTGAATCACGTCCCATTAATGTTGATGCATTTAACCTATCTGTGGTGATAGTAAATCTGGGTTCGCACCATGGAAAACAAATCCATATCATTTATTACATCATATCATTCCCTCATGATGATAAAAAGTCTCATGTGGACCTATATCCACTAAGAGATAGTTCACAATGCTGAAAGATAAATGATATAGAAGAAGTGTTCCCTATGTGAACCTCAATACTATGATATTTGGATAGTACCTCAACTAGAAGATATTTATCTCGCATCATGAGTATAAAGATGAAAAAAGGATGGATATTATGACTAATAATACTGAATTAAGATTATAATAATCATATATCACACAATGAATCACCTCATAAATCATGGGGTTTTGAACCTCAAAAGACATCATGTGTCTGGAGCTCTAGCTACCAACTCATTTATTTAGAAATGGGCTACCTAGTGGAGGCGGTAGTGGTGTAAGGAACTAAAAAGTATTTCACTTACAATAGAACCTACTACTCTTCTACTACCACCACCTCTTTAAGGAACTCCAAGTATTTTCCTTGGATTTATCTAATCAGGACACTTATTTTTCATGAAGGTCCACTGGATACCTGATTTCACTCCTTCACATGTTTTTTTGGTAGTATCATGAAATATGACCTCACCCATCACAAAAACAAAACCAAAAAAATATGGAAATCCATGATTCTCAAACCAGTCCCTATACCACATCAAAAGTTTCCTATGTCTGATCATGAATGGATATCATGTGTGGAGATCCTACCGACGGGAGAACTCTAGATGATGCTTATGAATCCGGTCTATGACACATACTACTGACTCCTTAAATCTGGTTTCCATATTACTAACATATATGTATATAAATTAAAATTGAGATTTGATTAAGAAAGGATATTCAAAAACTCAATCCTATATGGTGGATGATTCATTGATATCTCCAACCAATGTATCTATATGTTGATTCCACAAGTAGGTAGTCAAGGTCCTAGTGAATGGACATGTCAACCACCCATTCAGTCACTAGATTTCCTCGCTTGAGAGCCACACTCGAGAATCATTGACACATTTTCACTAATCGCAACTGAATCCTCATAAGGGGACTACTACTGACAATTTCTCAAGGAATGAACTACTCTAATTACAATATTTCATAACCCGACCCTAATTGGGATCGATCCAAAACATCCCAAATCCATTCTCTATAGTCTAAGGGTGGTGAAAAGCTCTGAAATTCCTATCATAAATGGGAGGTCTTTACCTAATTTACCTATACTCGTACACATGACCATCTCAATGTATAAGTGTATAAAAATAATAGTGAAAATACTTAATAGGTAAAAAGTAAACCATGTATGAAAAACATCTAGGGCATAAAAGTCCTCAATGATGCTAACTAAAAAGTAAAGGGTTAAAATACACACCCAACCATAAATATGTACCAATATGAAAACAAGGGAAAACAAAATAAATGAAAGAGACTATATCCTAATAATCATCCTATGACTACTGTATGTGGTTTAATGTGTTAGGTATCCTCAATCTCATTTGTAGTCAATGTCGACCTATCTGTCGTCTACAAAAGACATGACATATGAGATAAAAGCCCATGAAAGGGTGAATATAAGCATACCATATTATGACAAACCAAAATAAAAATGGGGAGATGTAAGAGGTAAAATAGGAATATAAATATAGTATATAAGAAATAAAAGGTATATCAACACAAACGACAAAAAGAATAACCTTTTCCAAGAACATGTGGCTGAGTATGGTGTATAGAGGAACAAAATGTCAATTATTTTCCTCCCAGAGTTGGAATAAACTCATCCAACCATGATAAACTAAAAAAGGAAAGAATATGGAATACCATGTGCATATTCACATCTCATGGAATGTGTGAAACCAAAGAGGATGTCTTGGATATAGGTTTGTATATATATATATATATATATATATATATTCAAGGTTAATGTAACCAAAAAAAAAGAAAACGGGGATATCTATCTCATAGCTCCACCTAAAAAAGTGTCACAAATATTTCAAAAATCTGTCAACAATGCCTATAATCTCCAAAATATTCATAGAAGTACCTATCCATATCTTGGTATTCCAATTCATTCTTCTGCCCAGTAAAGGGGCCATAATCTCAATGTAGAGGACCCAAGCCTTGGTATAATAGAAGGGTTACACTCAGGGGTAGAGAAACCATGCTCAACCCAGCTGGAGAATTAAACAATATAATTTAGTAGAGGACCCAAGACAAGGATATATAAAGGGTTCCACTCTAGAATTATATTGAGGACCCATGCCCATCCCAGCTTGAGGGTTACACTATAGAAGTTGGTAGAGGGCCAATGTCCAGCCCAACTAGAGGGAACCATTCTAAAAGTATGTGGAGGAACCATGCCCATCCCATCTTTAGGGTCACACACTATAATTTCAGAAAGGAAAAAAGACAATCATTTTTTGGGGTTACATTGTACAAGTTTATCATGTACACCTTCCCCTCCATGATGGAGGGTTCTACTCTAGATGTTGGTAGGGGACCCATACCTAGCCCACCATGAGGGTTCCACTCTAAAAGCCATTAAATAGTCTAGCCGAACCCCAATGTATGGTTCCACTGAAGAAGCCTCTGGTGATCCTACATGATCACTATCATCATCAATCCTCTCCTAAAAAAGCATGATTCCCATTACATTCAAAATTATATCCCAAAATCAAAAACTCAGGGAACCATCACATTCTATGTGGAGAAACACTTGTCATCAGCTACTAATGGGCCAAAATCTAACGACAAACAAAAAAGATTTGTATGGTTGATGTTTCCTCAAAATATGATAAGGGGTACACCATGTTCAGGGGATCCATACAGTGTATTGGCCCTCTGGATCAACTATTCATACCCCTGAAGTTATGCGACACACCAATGGTGTGGGAGTATATGGTGTGGGTGGGATATACAGAGCTTTCCCATGCAACTCGAGGTCCCACCTTGGTACTTTTCTGTGTCTATGTATTCACATATTGTTAATTTAATTTACCATATGTCCATTTACTTTAGTAAATGGTGTCACACTTCAAATAGTGTGTTTCCGGTCTGCTCTATCCATACAAGGGTACTCAGTGACATGGCTTGTTCTTTACCATGTTCTCCACTACATAACTCATCCTCACAGGTTATAAGGGGCATGAAATGTATGGATTGTACACAACATGTCATTATTATGAAATCCTAAAACCCTATCCATTGCAGCCAAGGGGCTTCATTCCATTTGTTCTTTATGGTACATTGTGTGTAGTCTTGTTTTCCATTTTTTCTCAGATCAGTGATTCACACTTCAAATCAATCCATTTAACATTTATTTTAGACATTTTTCTTTACAAAAATTATTGATCTATCTTCCACTCATCATTTCATGCCATCTTGATATAGAGTATCATATTCCATCAACTTTGGGGTTTCATTGTATGAACCGCACACTCCTGGATCTTCCGGAGATGATGATTTCCTATTGGTTAGTAAAATAAAACCCAATTATCATAGACAATGTAGATATATCAATGTTCTATCAATACATGACTCGTTCATTATTTTTTCACAATTTTTAGGGTTTAATTATGTTCAATATTACCTAGAAATGTTGAACCAGGACTACAGGGTCCTACTAGGGAAGGAAACAAAGCAATTTTTGGAGAATAGAACATTAAATAAAATATAACCATCATTTCCAAATATTTCATGGATAATGATCATGAATGGGGTTATTTGTGTTATAGAATAAGTATAACCAAATAAATCGATACATAACATCATTCCAGTGATCAGTAATTGGTGTTGATCAATATAAGGGATTGATCAGCTCATGAAATTTAATCAAAAAGGGTGTAACCTAGAAATTGATGAATCCTACTTTGAGATTGGATTATTCTTCATTGAAGAAAATTATCTCAAATGATTTAAAAATGTTTCTAATTCTCAGCTTCATAATTTTCTCTAATTCATACATTCATATTTGTTTGAGGGGATTCATCAATAGTATTAGGGGAAGAAGCTGAAGAATCCTTCCACGGATTATGCATCTAACACTTGAGAATTAAATAAGGTATTATTCTTATAAACATTTAATTTGGGTAGAGGGGACCAGTGTGGGATATTGCTAACACCATGTGTGGTAAATCTATGTTAGGGACTTTTTTACCAATTTCAAATATTTATCCTTATACCTCTTTACCTGTTAAGATCATGATTCTCTTGATCAATTTTATATGGCCCAAGAAATTATTTGAATGAAGTAAAAATATGCACATGATAGTTTTACAAGGTCCACCACTCAATGAGATCCACTAAATCCATTCCATGTATGGGTATGAGCAGTACATGGATTCTCAACATAAATGTAGCAACTATTACAATGGTTTGACAAGGAAAACAATCTTTTAGTCAGTGTGAGTCCATGCACATTGGAGAGGGGAGTGAAGCATTCATCTTCCCGAAACTAGTGACCATGTAGTCCAACATTAAGTTCCTTGCTGGTTATTTATATTTCCATCTAACATAGGATTATCCCTATTGAATATTTTTTTCAACACCAATATAGTCATCAATATGTTTAGACTTGTTGGATACCACAATGCAACATTATATTCTACTCTTCACTTCTTACTTTCTTAGAAGCATGAAAGTAACCCTATTCGTCTTTCCTGACAGCGAACCTAAAAACTACACATTCTTCTTCTCCTTATTCACTACTAAACAAACTGCACTGAAACATCTTATTCTCTTATCTATAATTAGAATCTTTATTTGTGATTGTCAAAAAATGAGGACAATCCTAGCTTTACATCATCATTGTTAATACATCCAGAATAATTGAATATAAATTGGCCATAGTCCTTCTTTATATCTGATAAAAAAATTTAAACAATGAATAAAGTATCAGTTCTCTTCTCCATACGGTTTCTACTTCTATGAGTCATCCATGATTTTACAGACCACGCCTACTTCATGTACCACACCTACTCCATAGGCAATGCCTTCTATGTGTACTACGCTTTCTCTATGTACCATGCCTACTCTGCATACTACTCCTGCTCCACGTATTGTTCCTCCTCTCTATACTGCACCTCTTCTTCATACTGCACCTCCTCTACATACCACGCGTGCTCCATGTTTTGCGCCTTCTCCACATAATATTATATCTCATCATACCACACTTTCTCCACAAAACATCACCATGTATCGCCTCCATGTACAGCCTCTGTGTATCGCCTTGACATATTGTTTCTAATTACAACATCTATTTCAGCAGAATTTATTTTTCTATAGACTGTTCCTTCTTGTTCAGCTAACCGTTTCTTCCATCCAAAGACTTGTTCTTCAAATTCCGTGAATCGTTTCATATCAGGTATACCACTTTTTCCTATAAATAATATCTTTTTCAGACATCTCCTTCCAATTAAATTACCCATTTCATCTTCCACATACTACTTCACCCTAGGTAGAATCTATCTTAGATACCACTTCCCTTCATTGAATTTTTCCTATGAGAACAATTTCGGACATAGAAATGATATTCCAAATCTATGATCTTTTCTTATCAAATTCAATCTACCATAATGATGAGATTATCACTCATTATAAAGGAAACTAACTCTGAAAATTTCACTAATTCTTTTTTCCCAAATTTTCAATGTGGGACAATCTTCACTGAATATTGAACTCTATCTTTGTACGGTAATCCTCTACCGCGTATTGCAACCCTCATGTAAACTGTGAACCTTAACCACATACCATGTTCCTACTTAAGATTGACCTTCCACGTACCATAATAATATTAATCCACATACTGCGTCTTTTCCACCAATAAATAACCATCCCACACAGCGCAACTCCTTCCACCATGAACCATTTTAAAAATCGTGGCACATTCTGTGCATTGTCCCATGTAACTTTCCCGCTACATGGTACATGGCCACACGACCACACACCATTACTGTATGGGGTACACATTCAATGTTCTAGTGTATGAAGTTTGCTTCCTTAGCAGATTTCCTTCCCAGTTCGGTAAACTATTCACCCCTATGAGGAAATCCTTCCATTGCCAAGAACTAATTCCTTATTTTGAGGCCCAAAAATATGGAAAATACTGGGAAATGATACCACCTTAAATACCTTCTTTAGAAAGAACGCACATGCAACTTTACTATCATATTTCTTATTATACAAAAATGTAAATTCATCATGAACCTAATCTATCGTGATATATAGTCTTTGATCGATCAGTTTCAGCATCGTTAGATTTGCAAAGGAATGTATTGCAACATCCTATCATTCAACAACACTATTCATTCAAATCAAAACTAAATAAGATTGGAATCGACTTCAATCACACTTTCCTATAAAAGGATTGCATCACAGGTTATTTAAGAAAATTTTTATATTTTAGAAATAGAGACAAAAAAAGCATCGTCTTATTTTCTTCATGAAACTCAGACTGAAATGTTCATTAAGACCTTCTATAATTTTCTTGAAACATTTATATTTTTCATAACCACCTCTTATTATTATAACCTTTTGGAATATGAATTATAATGAAATAATCATCCTCAAATGAATCGAACATTGGTTTTTTAAACACAGTGTCACCATTAACACAAGTTCATTCAACATGCAATCAATACAACAATTCTTTGATTTAAACAACATGGAAAATTTCCTATGTGTGGAATCAAATTCTATGAATACATAACAATTCACCATGAATCATCACTTCAACTATCTTCTATTAAATTTGTAATTTATTTTTCATCTTCAACCATTATCCATTTACTTTGGAGTTCATTCTTTATTTTGACCATTGTTGAAAACTATTGACAACAAATACAACTCATACACAAAAGTTGTCCCATGAATCCCCCGTTTGAATTTGATGGAAATACTTAAATGTTAATTCTCAAATGAATGTTTCAATATCAAAATTAATGATAATATTTTCGCTCCCCTTCACTTTAATTTCTCATGCATTTGATCATTTATTTCACTTTATATCCCCCATATTGACCAGAAATACAAAGTTCATAGAAGACTGGGTATTAGTCCATACTTAAGTAATGTTCCATAAATCATTTCACACTATGTATAAATGAGAAATTCTAGGTTCATAAAATAATAAGATTTGATTTAGACAACAAATATCTCCATTATCAACTAATCATATGACATTATGAGATAAAAACTCATGTACTTGTCTTCAAGGGATTTCCACTTTCTTTCCATACTGATGATATTGAAAGTGAAATGAAATAATTTTAAGAAGAATCATCCTAAAAAATATGCACTCACATCAAAATATGGATCAAAACTAATAAAGATCAATGGGAAGGATAAGCGACCTCGAGGAACTTCCATTCCACTTATATCATTGATTGATTTAGTTACTTCCCCTTTTTATGATGTTCATTATTTTTTGTAACCAAGGACGGGAGATTAAATAATAATATACATTTTCCAATTACATGATCTTCATGTAATTTATAGAGTAATTTAATTTCATCCTAATTAAAGTTGATACTAATTAAAATATAATTATAGAATCTTGTTCAATTATCTATCCCTCAAGAGGAAAACACTTCACCATCATCATAAAAGGTGATCCTTCAACACATTACTATTTTACAATCAATTGAGGAAACATCCAAGGATAGAAACATCATCATCTTTTCCATCATGGGTTGACATCACTCACAACTTCTCGAGTTCTCCCACTGAGATCTTGATTCACCTTCAATTCCTTGTATTATCAGAAAGAGTACAATACAAAAATATTTTTAAGGGAATAAGTTGCATCCTTCGTGCTTCATCAGTTTAAATAGCAAGATTGAGAAGGTTTTCTCAACCAAGATCCTCCATTTTCTCACCTCATCACACTATCATTATTGATTTTCAATTCGGATTGTGGTTGTGTAGATCTTATCACTTCATTGGTTTCATTGTGTGTGATCCTTCTTTATTCAAGAAATTTTAAATAAATAAAATATCCTTATGAAATATTCATTTTCTTAATAAATTATTCTTGAGCTCGAATAAATATAATTCAATTTCTAATAGTGCAACCATCCTTGTTTCTCATCACAAAAATGAACTTCTTAACATCATATGAAATATTTCCTTTTCATTTTTCACTAGCATTGACTTGTGCATCTTCAATTGTCCACATCCTTTCCAAATCTTATGATTAGATAACCAATATGTAATTAGGAACTGGGGAATCAAAATTGGATTTTCCACATGGCATATTCAAATTGTGAATATTCATGGAAGTTCTTTTGGATTCATTACCTTTGAACTTTTGGGAATTAGAATCCATTGTATTATCATCTTTCCTTCTTGGAATCTTCTTGGGAGAATTTGTTTTTACAAAATTCTTCTGATTTTTTCCCAATGATGATTCTCTATTATTATCCATATTTTTTTATCTTATTTTCATATCATCTTTGGATACATGTTGAGATGAATATGGTTTAACATTATGGCTATTGTCATTTCATACATCAGAGATTATATCTTGCATTCCAAATCCATTGGTAGTATACATATACATCTTAATCTATGGATGATTCTTCTTCTTATCTGGATTTATCCCCCTTCATATAAGCATTCATTATGCTTTTTCATTTTGTATATTGTACCAATAATCCAATTTAAAATTCCCAAATATATTTCCTCAACAACATTGAACAAAAATCCATGTCTTCATGATATATTCTGTATAAAGATGTTGGGCCTTCTTGATTTTTTGTGCACTCTATGGGGAATCATCTTCCAACTTCTTCCTCCTATCCAACCTAGCCATGGTGGTAGGTATGTCATCATCTTTCCTCATCCATACTTGTTTTGAAGTTTTCTTCCACCATTCATTTATTGTAGAAAAAACTTTGAAAAATTACTGTAAGATGGTATAAAAGGTACATTATCCTTATCAACTACATTTTATAGATAAATGAGTGATGTCATGATCTTCATGTCACATAATAGAGTTATTTCACCCATGGAATCCTCCAATGAACATTAAATGCTAGTAGAAATTATCACTATGTTTTTGAGGGAATAATATGTGTCTTCTCAGGAATGGAACACTGAGCTTCCAATTTTATGCATTCCATACAGAGGATGATCATCTCATCTTCGATCATGGTCATCTTTTCTTCAGAATTCTTCTTTAATCTTTCAACTTCCACTTCATGCAGCCGAATATTTTTTGTAACAAAGAGTGATGTTCCTTGATCTTCATGGAATTTTCTTCTAAATATAATACACTTTCATAAATTCTCTACTTCATCTCAAATTTAATGTGAAGGGATCTTCTTTCCCATATTCTTATTCACTCTTTTCTCTTCATCTTCTATGATCCATTTAGAGGAACTTATTTCAAATTTAAAAAAAATTTCATTAAGTGATCCAACTTTTCATAAGATCTTTATACATTAAAATTTTTTCTCTTGTAATCCCTTATCTAAAACATCATTTTATGTTTCTTACTAGGTGACAACTTCCTACATACATTGAAATACTCTAAAATAAAGGGATGTACTTTTATTTGGGAAATCATGCATAAATATTATTAATATATAAATTAATAGTTCTTGATAGGTTGTAGATTGTTCATCACCACTTGTGATAATATTTTTATCATGAGAATAATTATTATGTGTACTAACACATACCTAATAATCACTTGATTTGTAAAGGTTTTACGTCCAATTGGTGGGAATTTGATCCACCTACTCATTAAATTCCATGTCTCATATGTCATCATAAATAAAAAATGTATAGAGAAATAGATAATCCATATTATTTTGATAAAACGTTCTTCTATTATAAAATTCTCATATCATTATTTTTTTGTGTTCATCATGGTCTTGGTATATATATAATTCTACTCAGAGATAACAGAATCTTCACTGAATGTACACTAAATTATTTACTCAATAATAAAACACAAGTCTTAAAAAGAGAATGTATTCACTATAGATATTCCAAAAGACGTGAACCTTGGCTCGGATACTAATTTGGAGGACTAGTTTGGGATATGCATAACAATGAGAGGGGGTGAATCGGTTTTGATGAATTTTTAAAACAATTTCAAATTTTTATCCCTATACCTCTTGATTTGTTAGGATATTGATTTTATTATTCTCTATTGTCTATCACATGTAAAAAAATAAAATTATTAAAAATAATCACAAGATATTTTTACAAGGTTCACCACTAAATAATACTAGCTATGCCATTTCCATGTATGGGTATGACCAATACAAGGATTATCCATTATAAGGTGGTAAATGTTATAGTGGTTTGATGAGGAAAAAAATCCACTACTTAAAAAATAACATATAATAATGGTTTGGAAGCATGTGTATAGCCCTTAAAAACATGGGTATAAGTTATACCCATTGTTCTATAAATCATGAGCTACCAAGGAGTCAGTATAGACCTATGCACAAGATTTTATAGAAATTGTCGGTATATCCCTAGAGATTTTCCTAACACCCATGGTTTTATTTAAACTGTAGGCATATATCTATACGCAAAATTTATGAAACCATGGGTATAGGTTATCACACCTGAAATAATATACCCACTATTATTTAAATGTGGGTACAGATCCTCATCTCGGGAATGTTCAAGCCAACTGTGTAGTACAGAAGATGATAGAGAGTATACTAATACATAATTTTTAAACATGTAATAAAGAATTTTTATTTTAAATTTTTGGTTTTTCTCCCTGAAAATTTTCTAAATATATGTGGGTAGAACATGAGTATCTGTAAGGAAAATATCCATAGTGAATAAAGAAAATATAGTTGTTCAAATTGATAAGAATAAATAATTGGATGATCTAAAGGTGCATCCCATAGAAGAATATTGTAATTTTTTGAAAAGATAATGAAATAATATCATGTAGTTATCAATGATATAAAGTTGTCTTGATAGTGGAAAACATCATAGATACCTTTTTGACATATGAACCTAATTATTTTTCATGTGCATCTTATAAATTGAAAAATACAGATTCTATATCTCTTGGAGATATTAAAGTTTAAACAAACCAATTATGTGATACAAATGAATAATTGGATGCAATCAAAAAGGTAATTGTGTCCTCATAGATGATTTAAAGGAAACATATCTCGAATATGATAGAGAAAAATTAACTAATTAACGAACCAAAACAAGAATTAAAGGTAAGCATGAAAATTAAGAAACCAAATAATTCTCTCATTGAACTGAACTGAATTATCAAATTTAGGATCTAGAAGAACTAATAAAGGTGAAGGAGTTGAGGGTCACTGAGCTGGAGGATGATCTCCATGTATTTACAAAGAAGCATAAAACAGAATAAAATATCAAGAAGAGTATGGTTATGGCTTTAAGAAGCATGAAATACAAATCCATGGGTAATTTAAGAAGCCTATATAGAAATATGTTACCATAGTGACATGTCTCTTCCATTTCAACAATACAATAAAGGTTAAATGGAAGAATAATGGAGAATCTGTTACATGAATAAAGAGGGAGAAAAAAACACAGAATATCATGCTTCAAAGGAAGAACTATTTACCAGTGAGATAGTATTTATGAAATGGATTAATTCTAATTCATTTAATGAGGTGGTTTTTTCATGTTTTTCACATCATACAAAAACATTGAATAATAATGGAAGGGGTTTGACAAAAAATACTAACAAAATTTCACATAATGAATATACTAGATATATCCACTCTCAACTTGCATTATATTTCTTAAACTGATGGGTGTATTTATTTATGGGTGATTCAACGAAAGAGTAAGTTGCCCTATTTATGCATAAAAATAATAAGCATTGAGGATTTGATTAATAATTTATGTGAAATGGGTGTTTAAATCAATCACCTTGAAGGTCACAAGCTGGAATCTGTCTAGTTGTATTGATAAATCTATTGTGTTGGGGATTTAATGATGGAATCTGATTGTATTTTCTAGAATCTGTGTTTTTCATGTGAAAATATAACTATAATTATGTTAAAGAATACTATATTATGAAATAAGTGTTATGAAAAATCTCTAAAACAATATTGTCTCATCCATCACCTTAGAGAAATCCATAAAGATTCTGTACAGACATTCATGAATCTGTTTGTGCTTACTGAAATATTATAAAACATTGAATATCAGGGATTATTTGAAGTGATACGGGTGTAAAAGTCATGTACCTTGGCTTCAAATGGTTTTGAAACATTCTTTTAAAACTCCAAAAGTGAGTTCGTACCAAATATGATGATGGTAGACCATGGTGAAGTGATTAGATGGCTTTATGATGAAGTTGAGTTTTTTAATATTTCATATAAATTTATTCTTCAATAAACTTATGGTTATAGATGAGTAGATTTTTCAAGATAACCTTGAATATTACTGAAGAATATTATATTACCAAGTGCCTCTAATGGTAAAATCATTTGACCATGTGGTGGGTGGAATTGAAGATATTAAGTGGGAGTTGAAATCTTTCCTCATATAGGTCGTTTATCATAATTTAGAAGAATAAGGATGCCTTGTGATATGGGATTCAAGAAATATTGTTGTATAATTACTAAAAATATATTTGAATCATAAAAATTGGTGTTCACATGATGGATATTTTAAGTTCAGTGGATACCAATGCCGAATCTGTAAATTCATTATAAAAATTAATGTTTATTCAATGATAAAATTGCCAAACAATTTTTGAAAATGATTCAACATAAGAAAGAGATTATGAATATAGTTCCGTGAATGATTCTATGAACCAATATTTCTTAATTGTACATCTAAAAAATGTAAAATCTAAATCTAATTGTATATGTTCGAATTAGTCTAAAGATGTAGGACTTATGAAGATCTGTAGGTATCATTCTTGTTATAGAGTGGAGTAGGTGTGAAATTTTGTCTTTATGCTTGTATTAGTTTCATCCATATTTCTGATATCATTCCAATGGTGTCTACTGGTTCAATCACTCAATATGGGAAATATATCTCTTTATATGGTATTCATGTAGTGGTTTTAAAGGTGATTATTTCTTTATGCGTATCTAGTGCATGGAGTAGGTTGATAAGGGGGGGAGTTGTAAAATGGACTTGATATTTCCCAAATAGACAAATACCATTTCTATTTTATTGACATAAGGGGATAGAATATTTATGTAGTGTATTGGATACATTGGTTGTTCTTTGACATTGTACAAAAAATCCCAAGGGGGGAGAATGTTGCCTAGAAGACCTGATTAGTTGGATTTGTGGAAAATATTTGAGGTATGAATTAGGTTTGTCTGATTAAAGAGTCATGGAATTTGTCCAAAAAAATGGAATGAACATCTATTCCATGCATATGTGTTGAAAATATATATATTGATAATTCATTTGTTGTGTTATCATAAAGAAGATTTCATGGTAGAGGACAAATGGTGAAATTATTCATGGAAGAATTGCATAATGAAATGACATTCTTGATTTGGAGATATCGATTTGTGTTTGGAAAAAGGATAAAAGTTGATATAGGTTGGAAATTTGATGTGGATCATGTTCATTGGTTTTTTTGAAGTGGATTCTGATATATTTAGGCTCTAATTGATCATAATACCTGAAGTTAGGATCTAATTTAAAATACATGAATTATAGAGAAATTGTTAATTAGTTTAGTAGGATGAGGTTACACAATATTTCAATTGCCTTAATAATTAAAGTTAAAAATGGAGTCAAAATATTCAATGAAGTCTTAATAGAATGGGAACTATGGCTATAAGTGTGGACAAGAAGGATAATAGCCAGTGTTCATGAGGGAAAACATGTAGCAAGTGAATGAAACTCTAGCATGGTTCAGATGGTTTCATGAATCATGTTTTTGGGTCTCATTTTGGTGATGTTCTGAATGATGATTTTTTGTAATATAGATTCCATAATATTTAGAGTCATAAATGAAGAACACAGTGTTGAGATATTTGATATTTTCTTTTATGGAACGTTTTTAATGAATACTCAGTAGACCAGGTTCTTAAATGAATATTTTATATTAAATATTCAAAATTCCACGATTCTCAAGAGATCAAAAGGGGGTTTAATGGTGAATTTTTTCATATTTCAGTAGATCACATATTTTAACATAGTAAAAGTTTTAATTCCTATAGTAACTGTGTATGATGAGGAATGAAAAATGAAACTATATTTTATATGTGTTATATGGAACTCCCATTGGTGTCTTGGAAAAGGGATTAATCACGCTACACTTGGGCGTGATATGTTTGAATGTTGAATGTATTAAAAGGTGAATTTAGTTTCTTCCTATAGAGATTGATAAGTCAATCCAGAGACCCCAACTATCATGAGTCATTTACCAATCCTTTTTTAGATAAGTATGAATAGCTCGAAAAAACTAACTATGTGGGGAAGCTATAATAATGAAATAAATCATCATTGAAGAACCGAGGGGAAGATTCGCTATATTCATGACATTGTATCAAAGAAATATGGTTGTTTCAGAAACCCTAAGGTATTTATTTTTCTGATATTTTTGTATTTAGGATTTTGTAGAACTCCACTCATTGTGCGTGATAATGGAATAACTGACATTGCCCTAGTTGTCATATGCTAAAAACGCACGAGTCCTATCAAGAGGTCAATGAAGGTATTTCTTGGGATTTCAAACTGAACAATCTAGTGTATGATATAGTATTTATAGAATCAAGATATTTCTATAGTTTCGTTGATATGGAGTCAATTCATCAAATCCAAAAATGTGTTGTTGCTCATGATCAGATATTACATTATCACATTGGTTATGAATGTGAATTTGCATTTTATTATTCTAACCGCATTAATATTTCACCTCCTTTTATACCCATATCACTTCCATAAAAAATATATATTTTGTAGTCTCTCATATCTTATCATTATAAATTCCAACGTACTCAATAATTATTAATTGGAATTCATAATAAATTCATAAAAATTCCCAATATATCCCTAATTATCAATGATTCAAAGGCATTACCCTGGTCTAGACATAGACTCTAATATAGGAATAGTTGGATGGACTATGGTGGATTATCTATTCCCACGGACAGACAGAAGTGTTTGGATATCAAAAAATCAACACTCGGGAATGCTTTTACCCACAAAAATTTAATTTAATTTTCCACAAAAAATAAATAAAATTTTGGCACAACTCATCCATATGTCATACGTCCACAGTGAAGGAAAATAAAATAAACAGGAACAACACATTACAAAGGTAGAAAAAATGACACACCCTAATTGATTTCTCCAATACCCTAATCTACATATTCTATAAAGAATAACATGTATCTTCCTATAGTTCCCTTTTGGCCCCCATTGTATAATATTACTACCCTCCATCTATCGAATGTAGTAAAAGGTATGTGTGGCCGATGCGGTGTAAAAAATAAAATAAAAACTAAACTGAGAATACCAGTTTCTCGTGACTATAGAAGTCATGTCCCCAATATAAGAACCTCAATTCACCAAGGTTCAAAAAACTATCCTATAAGAAAAGTGGAAAAATAGAATATTAGGTCAAGAGGATGTGGTTTTATCTGTTGTTTTGTTTTTATAAACTAGGATCTATTTTGATGGTTATCTTTTTTAAACATTAGTTAAACTTTGGTGTGTTGAAATGTGTCATTTAGATTTTATGAACACAAATTGTTTACCTAAGGCTCTACTAGAATAATATTAGTGTTCCTCTAGGTCAAATCACTCATGTAAGGTGGGAATCCTAAAATTTAAGTCATGTTTTATTTCTACCGCAATAAAAATTACATATAAAGTGTAAAAAAGTGGTGTTTTTCTCTCAATAAAAAAGGATGTGATTGGTTATTAAGTATTAAAGATTATGGAAAACATCAATTTGGTAAATATAAATCATCATAAAATGTAATTATTACAACACATTCAAACTATAGATTTAAACTTATCCCCATTAATTTCATAATCCCAGAATTAATGATGATACACTACCTCTAATCTATACTACTGATAACCTAAAATCCAAGATAAATTCACTAAATCATGTATGAATAATCCATGAAGAATGATTAATGAATCTTAAGAAGTTTAAAAATAATAAATGGTTTCAATCAACACATCTTAATCCTAAAAAATGAATCACTTCCTAAGGAATCAAATCACTTATCAACATTTTTTCACAACATTTCATTACATCAATGTTCAATAGCATGAAATTTGACAAAGAATAAAGGATTATTTTGAAACAAAGAAACATATCACTTAAGCAGAAATATATAGTGTGGTTTAAAGAATGTGTAAATAGATAAATGGAGCTAGAAAAAATGGGTGATATTCAGAGCATGTTTACCAAAGAGCACACTTACAATCATTGAAAAGTATACATAATAGGACTAGACACAAGTAGAACACGAAATGTAGAGAAAATATTTCAAAAAATTAAAACTCTATTATGAAAAAATACTTATTAAAACACGAAATGAAAATTAAACTCTAAATAATCTAGAAAAACCATATGACCACATTTAAATCTATAAATAAAAATTGATCAATTATCTCAAATTACTACCACAACATTAATGAAATGAAGAACAATTTTATGAAGAGGAATAAGACCACCCATGACTAAAAACTAATAATAAAATTTCTTTTTTAAAAAATATTAATGACTTTTAAATTTGTAAAATTACTTAAATATTCCCCTTCATGATGAAAAATTGATGGACAGAGTGATTATTTTAATCTCAAAAAAATGTGTGCAGAATGAAGATTGAAGACTCCATTATCTCGATATTAGGAAAACTATACCAATGAAACAAGACAAAAACATAAATTAGAAAAGTAGAACACTTTAAAAGTGATTATAAAAACACATAAAATCTAGAAACAAGTAAGAAATATTAACAACATTAGTAGTGTCGTTTACCCATCTGAATAATTATCCCTCACTAAATCCTTTAATAAAAAAATCATAATTAAAATTTAAAATTTGATATATTTTATAATTTATAACAAATTATAAAACAGATATTATAAACAGATATTAGTTTTAGATTAAATTTTTATAGGAAAATAGAGTATCAAATTGCATTAAAAATCATAATGGGAAATATAAATATGTGTTATGTTTATGTTTGAATTTTTATTGGAGATTTTTTTTTTAATTATAATTTTTTATTAAAGCATTGTTGGTGATACTTATATTTACACTAAATTGACATTTTATTTTGAAAGGATAAAATTTTTTTTGAGTCTTAATCATTAAAAATAGTTTTCTTATGACATTCATCATTTTTATGTCTTTTATTATTTCACAATCATTTGATTGATTCAGAAGCATTACATATTAAGAATATGAATTTTAGTTTTAGCATTTTACTTTTAATCATAAACCCATAACAAATTTCCAGAATCAAAAAATAATATTAAACCAAAAGATATAAAAAGGGTTTTTTATATAATATGTAACTTATAAATTTTTTTATTTCTAAATTCCCAATGTCCTTGGGGAAGAGATAAATTACTGGGTCATGGGAATGTATTTTTGGTTTCCATGAAATTCATTTAGTTGTAGTTGTCCTAGTGATTCTTATAAGTTTTACATGTGAATGATGGTTATAATATTACTATATGGTAACATAATATTGATAATTTCAACACTATACATAAATATAAAAACTAATTTATCTAAATAATGTAAATATAAATTGTAGTTTCTATTAATTATGTAATGGATAGACATGGTTATCATGAATGTAAATTATTATTCATTTAATGTTAAGGAATAAATCTTTAAGCTATTTAAATGTGTATTGAATTTAATGTAATGGATGATCATCAACGTAGTTTCCTATGTAAATGTGTTCTTCTTAATAAAAAGAAACATAACGATATTAAGAAAACATAAGGCACAATGATAATTTATATTAGTTTTATAAAATGTGACAATGAGTTTCCATAAACATTATCTTTTCTACATGAGGTCAATGAAGACAAATATTAGTCATAGTAGAGTCAAAATTTATACATTACATGAATTAGAAATTTTATGGCTAGTGATAAAATAAATGTTTGTAAAATTTATTTAAAATATAAAAATTTAAAAAACCATCTATCTTTCAAGTTAAATAAATTATAATACATCAACCAAATGTTGAAACACATACATTTCTATGTCCATAATACAAACAAAAAATCTCAAAAAATGGCAACCATTCATCAATATCAAACCTCACTCACATGGTTTACATTCTCTTGGACAAATAATCTTCTACCACAAACCTATGAAATTAAGCTATGGTCATTTCATACAAAAGTCCACATGTATTCCCATACTAGAAATGCATCATAACCAATGGCCTTTAACTCATGGTGAATACACCATCCTAATCTATAAATTTTCACATGGTCATAAAATTGCTTATTGATCAATGTTATCCCACACTATTACCATTAAAAAAGGATAGCCTTACATGTATATTACAAGAAAGGACTAGATGTTTCATACTTGTGTTGTTTCACAACCATCTACCCACTAATGGTAAATTTAAAAAAACATGCCCACCTAATTCTATTTTAAATTTAGAACATCACATGGACACCCCAAGAACCTGTATACTTTTAAGAACATATAATCACAGATAAATTTTTTCTAATCACAAGGAATACCAATATCAAGAATTATAATCATCCCCAACTAATTAAAAAACATTTATTTGATATAGAACGAAATGAAACAAGAAAATTGGAATAGACATAGGGAATATATGGAAATAGACTCACCATAAAAATTTCCTTAATGATAGAAACGTTGAGGTGAGGGGGATATGATAGATATTGAGGTGGATGTGAATTCTGGGAGGTGGAGGTGGATGTGGATGTTGGTATGTATAGGTAGGGAAGTGGTGGCAGATTCGGAAGATGTTGTCGGAAGGGTGACAGAGGGAGGTGGGGCTAGTAGGTGGGGGCCCGAAGGTCGATGAAGAAGCAGCAACTGAAAGTTGGGGGTATAGGTGGAGGCTGGGAGGTTAAGGGGAGGCATTGAGGAGGATTTTGGGAGGCAGAGCATAGGAGGTCGATGTGGAAGTGGAATCTGGGTGGTTGATGAAGAAGTGGAAGTTGGGAGGTCGATGCGGAAGATGAAGGTGAGAGGTCAATTTGGGAGCTCGGAGGTTGAGGTTGAGGATGATATAGGGAGGGGTAGAGAGGCCGGATCTCGTGGGAGGGGATATTAGGGCACGTCAAACTGGGAGGGGGTGGACGAGCCAGAGGTATGGTGGATGTTAAAGAGCTATGCCCATGGTTTTTTACAGGACTGTGGGTATTGGTTTGATTCAGAGCTCTATTCCCATGGTTTCACTAAACTGTTGGTATAATTTTTTTGGCATAGAGCTTATTTCCAGTAGGGTCCCTCTAGTCATTGCAAATACCTACACATTAGAGATGTGAGGGAAACAATCCACATCCATAAATTTGTCGAAACATATTCCAACTTTCAGATTCTTTCTTGTTTATTATACTACCTCCCAAGATAGTATTCTCCCTCTTAATTATGATTTTCATCACTAATATAGTCTTTCACCTATTGTGACCTTCTGGATGTCACAATATTGCTTGATCTTATACTTTTTAGTTGTTACATTCTTTGCATTATGTATGTAACCCACATTTTTTCCAAGAAGAAAACTCGAAACCTGTACTGTTTTATTCTCTTTCATTAGTGAAAAACCAACTACACTGAAACATCATATTCTACTTGATAGAATACAAAAATCCCTTTTTTATTGTCAAAACAATGAGGATGAGATCAAATTAGCTTCATCACATTTATTGTAGCCTAGATAATTGAACATAAATTTGCCACATTCCTTCTTCTCTAATAAAAAAATATCAACAATGAATGACATATTAGTTCTCTTCTGCATACAATTTATGCTTCCAGGAATCATCCCAGATTCAGTAGATTGTTCCCGCTCCGCATACCATACCTGATATATGTATCACACCATCTCCTTGTATGATGACTCCTCTGCGTACATCATCTGCTATGTGTATTAGGCATGCTCCATGTCCCATACCTTCTCCCCATCCTTTACCTTATCCTCATCCAATGTCGACTTCGTGTGCCACGTATGGACTGCGTACCATGCCTGCTCCACCTATCGCGCCTACACTGCCTACCATGCCTGCTCCTCCCACTACACCTACTCCATGTACCATACCCTCATTGAATATTGTGCCTACTCTGTGTACCACACCTTAATTTCATACTACCTCCACGTACTGCCTCTACGTATCACATTGGTGTACAATAATTTGACAGCTTCTACTTCTAAATAATTCATTATTTTTTAGATTCTTCTTTCATATTCCACTAACATATTCTTCCTTCAAAATTATTCTTCTTCAAATTATATGAATCACTTCATCTTCTAAGTACAACTTTGTCCTATATAGAATATCTTCCAAGTACTTCTCCTTTGAATTTTGCGAACCATTTTGTCTTCCACAAACCACTTCATCCTACGGTGAATCTCCCCTTTAAACCACATCCCTTCATAAAATTCATCCTACGAGAACACTTTTTAATCAAGAAAATTTCTTCAACAAAAATGAACTTTTTTATCGAATTAGATCTACAATAATGATGATATTATCACTCCCTATACGAGAAAATAATTCCATAAAATTCAGTAATCCTTTTTACCCAAATTTTCAATATGCGAAAATGTTCACCGTATACTAAACACAATTTGTGAACTATAAGACTCCACCACATTCTAAGATCATCCTCTCAACTACAAACCTTAACTTCATACCATGTTCCTACCACGTATCGTTGAACTTCCTCATAACATATTTGTTCTGTTCCACATACTGTATATTTTTTGTCAATGATGAGTCATCCTTGATACCGCAACTTCTTTTTCCATGAACCATTATCATTATCGCAACTCGTTATATGAATTTTCCTATGTAACTTTCCCACAACATGGTAAATTTCCACAAACCATTCCCATATATGGTACATGGTCCATTTTATGAGTTATGTAGTTTTCATCATTTTACTATTTACTTCACCATTCCGCAAACCGTTCACTCATAAAAGGAACTTCCATTTCCAAAAACAAATTCCAAATTTTGAGGCCTAAATTTTTTTCAAATATTGTGAAATGATGCCAAATTAAATATCAAATTAAGAAAGAACACTCATACTAATTCACTATCACCATCCTTATTCATCAAACATATACATTAATAATGAACCCTATGAGTCATGATATATGTTCTCGGATCAATCAATTTCAGTATCATTATATTTTCAAAAAAAATGTATTGCAACTTCCGTGTCTCACAACAATAAAATTTTTTCTAATAAAAAAGGAAAATTATTAGCATCACCTTTACTCCCCCATTCAATTAAAGGTATTTCATCACTAGTTATTCCACAAACTAATGATATTTGTGAAATACAGAGCAGTAAAACATCATCTAATTCTCTACACGAAACTCAAGGTAAAATGTTCTTCATTCTCTTCTATAATTTTATTAAAATAATGAAACATTTATTGAGCTCCTCTTCTTCATCTATTCTTTTTGGAAGATGAATTCTAAATAACTCATCATCCTTGAGTGAATGAATCTTTATTGTTCTAAACACGGTGTCACCATTGACACGAGTTCTTTGAACATAGGATCAGTGCGACTATCATATAATTTAAACAACATAGAGAATTTCCCAATGTGTGGCATCCAATGTTATAAATTATTTATAATTCACCAGGAATCATCACTTTAACCATCCTCTATTCACATTTGATTTTCTTATTCATCTTTATCCAATATTCATTCACATTAACGTTCCTTCTTCATATTTACAATTACTGAAAAATGTTGACAAAAAATAAAACTCATACACAAATGTGGTCCCAATACGGGTCAAATTAATTAATTAGATAGTTAATCAATTAATTTATACACTAAATGAACCACTAATGGGTGAGATATTTGAACACCCCTTATTGACCTATTAAGGTCACGCCTAGGGTAAAAAATGTGATCTGACGTCAATAGTGGTATCAGATACTGATCTGAGATTCCATTTAAGTGTTATCCAAATTTCAATATGAAACATAAATCTTGAGACAAAATATATATTTAATTTTTTATTCAAATTAATTACAGGCCCACCAGGAACCGGAATCACATATCGTTATAGCACCTAGCTCTTGAAATATATATATATATATATTTCAATTTTTTACCAGGAAAAAAGACATGTTCTATCGAATTATCTTTTTATATATTATATATGATTTTCTAAAAGAAACAAATTTCCTTTACGTTGGATCATTATGATATAATGAATGATGGGTGGGATCCTATATCATCTTTCAATTAATTATCTAAAATCTTATATCTCATGACGAAATTATTTAGGACTATGTTCAAGTTGTTTGTAAGTGTTATCATTGATGGTGTGTCCTATCGAATTAATATTCCTTACAAAAATTTGTATTCTATATTCAAACTATGTCATGAATTCTTATCTTTTTCAATCATATTGTGGGTTATGAAATTATTATTCCCTATAATAATGTAGGTTCCATATTATTAAGATTTTTCTTATTCTTATTTTTTTCTCTCATGGATCCTGTTAATCGAATCATGTTTCTAGACTCTTTTGATTCATATAATATATTATATAATTTCTAGAACCATATTTTATGATATATATTTTATTGGGTT
This sequence comes from Viscum album, assembly GCA_963277665.1. Classification (NCBI taxonomy): domain Eukaryota; kingdom Viridiplantae; phylum Streptophyta; class Magnoliopsida; order Santalales; family Viscaceae; genus Viscum; species Viscum album. The sequence continues at coordinate 1,033,503,704 of OY728156.1, forward strand.
ATATTTTATTGTGTATCTTGATTATACCTATGTGGTCATATTCTAATCGCATATGATCATTTATTTTTATCACTCTTGTTTAATCATATTGAGAGTTTTAGATCACCCTTTATTATATTTCCATTTCACCAAATTATAAAGAAATGTATTATATACTTTCTGTCAAAAATAATATCTTCTGTTGATAAATTGGGGGATATGTAAATAGATTTTTATAAGTAGTTTCTTATATCGTCAGAAAATATTCCATCTGGTATAATGAAAATGTCTTATACATTATAAACACCTTTCCTAAATATATGTAACTCTAAAATGAAAAAAATTCATTATAGATTTAACATTAAATTATTTATGAATGATTTGTTATTTAAGTATGTGTTTCAAAGCAGTTGTGCAAAGAATGTTATTTTTAGAACAATATCTAGGAGTATAAGTTTGGGTTTCCATTGTTTGTATCAATGTAGAATGTAGATAAATTTTATTTTTAGGATATTATATATTTATGTAACGCTACAACCCCATTTACCTAGAGTTAGTGAATTATTACAAAACTTTGGAATGATATAAGGAAATCATGTCCCAAAATACCGATTAGTTTCGTAGCCTTGAAAATACTAGATACATTCATAATGTTTAACTTATATCATAAAATGGAAAACTACAACCACATTATTTCCATAGACAACAATGAGATCCCATAGAATATCCCTTCAACCCAGTCATAATATACTTCTTCGCATCCTGGAAAAAATAAAACATAGAAAGGGGTGAGCTCAGATGCTCAGTAAGGATAACAATATAGCGGGAACATTCATAAATAAGTATAAACATTTAAGAAAATTTAGAAGTATAAAACATAATCCTTTTCAACATAAACCTCATTATAATATGGAAAATATAAATCAAAATAATTCCATTTACTTACTCACATGGATATTCTACTAGTCAAATAATCAATTGCATTATCAATAGCCACCTTCATAATGATGGAATGCATAATGCATGACTTCATAACAACTTATTCAAGGACTTGTGCCAAGACTAAAAATAATATTTTTTTCAAGTCCTTGTGCCAAGACACTAGTTTTTATCATGATTCCTACCGATGCATCGAGGAGCTATAGTGGGCTCCATCCATCACATACTAAGTCTAATGCATTCCTCATATGAAAAAGTTTAAACATAACCTAATCATTCGTATTAAAACTAGCGTAGAAATGTCAATACATTATCCATAAACCATAAATGGTGTAAAAATAACACATACACAGTCACACATATCACAAAATATTTAATACAATATGTATGTTTTGTACCATAATAAATCAACTTCAAATAAGCATATAATCTTTCAAAGGATGTTGACATAAGTTAAATCAAAACGCTTTGAAAGAAATATCTCATTCTTTTTTTATATCATTTAATGTTACGTAATTATAAAAGAAAACGTTCATTTAGAAAATATTCTTATAATCTTGTAAGGGAATCTTCGATGATGTTATAACGGTGGAATATATCCACACCCTCCTTATAGGTTAAAAACATTCTGACTTTAATTTTGCCAAAAATATCAATAACGAATATTTTTTGGGAAAAAACAGAAAGATTCCTTTCAAAATGTATGAGGTCAAATAAGGGTATAAATGACATTAATCCATAGTATAGTAAGTAGTAAAAATGTTGAGGAATATATATTTATGAAAACAATGATGTGGATTATAAAGTGGTCCTAGTAGATAATAACATATAAACAACCTTGAATAATGAAAAGGTTTTAGAATAAACCCTTACCTTGTACTTTTCCTTGGTCGAGGGTACGTTAACCTTCTATATAATAGTTAAATAATTTTTATTAAATTATACAAGAACCATATACATAATTATGATATCAAATATGATCTTCAAATAATGCTTTGTTAATAATATTTTAGTATTATCATTGTTTCGGGTGTTAACTGATATGTTTTTCTTTTATATGATTTGTTAAATAAGTCATGTTTATCATGTATGTGATGTATCTTATTCAAATCCAGATTGATATAAAGTCGTTAAACATTATTTTTAATCATCAGATGAAAATTATTCTTCAATGGTTACGATGGGGAATGACTCTCATCGTGTTCGTGGAGACGGTAATCCGTACGTACGCACGAGCGGCAATATCATTCTTTTGATATTAAAATATTATATAACTGGATGGTATATCATATATAAAGAATAATTACAATGTTATATCTTTATTATTTTCATATTTTATACATCATTATTAAACCTATCCAAATAATAATGTATTGAATAACAACTACACCACGACGTGGAGACGGTAATCCGTACATACGCACGTATGATGACATGTCATTCAAAGAATGGATAAAATAATGAATATGGTTGTAACATATTTATAATAACATCAAAGTATATAGAAGATATTTTAGTTATTATTTTAGAATTGAAACAACAAGTAATGAAGAAGTTGATGAAGAAAAAAACATGAAAGAGTTGGTGAGATATTTACCTCTTCTTCGGGTTCTTCGTATTGATTTGACCAAAAAGGCTATTTAGGATAGATTTCGGACTAAATGAAGGAATCAAGGATGAATTTAGGATAGTTTAGAGGGTATTTGGTTAGGTTTTCGCCGATCCAAATGGATTTTAAGGTGTGAATTATAGACAAGGGGAAGTGCAGTTTTATAAGAGGGGTGAGGGGGACCTTAGAAAAAATTTTAAATATTATTTTATAATAAAATCATGATCAATTTATAATCGATAAAAAATGAATTATTTAAATATGAAGGGAGGTATGGGATGAAAAAAATTCAACCTATAGGTTTTATACAGGTTTGGGCCACAATATTAACCTCATCTTCTATATTTAACTCTTTTTTAATTAGTTTGGCATTTACCATGTCCCTTTGTATTATTATATTATATGGTTAATAAACATACTATAAACATCAAATATAATCCTAAGTGGTCTAATAATGATACTAATATCATTATATAATTCTTTTTTCCAATCCTTAGATTTTTAGGAATTGAATATAAATTAATAATTTAATATTTGTTTTAAAAACTCCTTTATGTAAATTTTGACACTATTTGCTATTTTGATTTTATTAAATTCCTAATAGCATTATTACATCGAACAAAATAAATTTGATCAATAATAAAATGTCAAATTAACCTATAAAATTATTTTATGGCATCAAAATTTTCAAATTATATTTATTTTAACATCTATAAAACCATTTATTTTATTCATTCATTAATAGGGAAATTACTACATCATCATTGTGTCATAAATAAATTTTATTATTCAATACCAAAAATTAATAAATAAAACACCATAATGTAGGAAATTGTTTTAGATTTCTAATGAATATTTATCTTCTAAGAGATAACACATATAACCCTATGTTAAAATTGTTTTACTAAACGATATATGCTTATGTAATTTTTGTATTTATTTTAACTTAATTAATATAAAGTGTCATTATCACTTACAAGTTGCTCCATAGGGTCTGAAAATAGACCCATGTATGAACATGGTCGGAAATGTATTATAAAATAGGGTTAAGACACGTGTTAGGGTAATTTAATATTATTATAATATTATTTTTTATCCTTATTTACTGGATTTACCCTTTAACCATGCTAAATATAATATTTCCTGAAGTAATTATTCAAAATGTATAAAAATAAAAGTTACCTATTTACAAAATTTAGACCTCCTAATTATAAAAATCAAATATATTTTTCTATATTCAAAACACAGGAGTGGTAGGAATTAATTTAAAATTAATTTGCGATGTCAAAACAAAAAGCATGTTTTTACAAAATAATAACTATCAAAAGATTGACACTTACTTATATTCAGTTTAAATGTGAAACTACATCCAACAAACAACATTTTATTAAATGGTATAAATATAATCTAATTATACATAAAAACCACTCAATATTATAATTTATCACTATAAATTAATTTGATCAAAAGAGTTGTTTTTAATTAAAATTTAGTATTTCTCCCTATTTCTCAAAAAATGAATGTTTTCAGAAAATAAAAAAAAATTCACCCTAAGATAATTTAGATATTCCGTACCCAAAAATAAATTCCATTTTGAATGATAAGATTTATAAAATTTCAAAAATTGGGTATTACTATTCATAATGGCTAGTTTGATTGGTCGCGATGTGTTAGAATCTCAAAGTGGTGTACAACGCAAGCTATTGCATTATTCAAAGGGAATCATACCATTGAGGCTTGGCGTGTTACATTCTCCCCTCCTTAAAATAAATTCTTCCACTAAATTTTTTGAAAATTACTACATAAAAATATTTCGGTGGTTCTTCATCATAAGTTCCTCGGGTTCCCACATTGTTTATTCTATTTTATGGTTTCTCCATAGAAATATTACCAGACGAGTCGTTCGGTTTCTCATCACTTGTTCTCTTATATCAAAAACCTTGACATGATCTTTTCAATAATACAAATCAGGTTCCATTTCTAATTCTTCATCGGTGAGTATATGCATTGGGTCAGGCATGTATTTTCTCAACAGTGATGTGTGGAACACATCGTGAACTTTGGAGATACTTGGGGGCAATGCAAAACGGTAAGCTACAGCCCAAATTCACTCTAGAATTTTGAAAGGTCTGTTGTACATGGGACTTAATTTTTCCTTCTTATCAAAATGTATAACATCCTTCCATGGATATTCTTTCGAGAAAACATGATCTCCTACCTGAAATTCCAAATCCTTCCTTCGATTATCCATATAGATCTTTTGCCTACCTTGAGCTGCTTTTATGTGGGTTTGGATTACCTTTACATTTTCCATTGTTTCCCCCACATGTTCTGGGCCTACAAGTTTTATTTCACAAATATCATCCCAACAGGTTATTGTGTGACATCTCTTTCCAAATAATGCTTCATATGGTGCCATCTGAATACTTGAGGGAAGCTATTGTTATATGAAAAATTATACCATAGGTAAATATTGATCCCACATACCATTAAAGTCATGTTATCATGATCTCAACATGTATTCTATGTTTTGAATAGTTTGTTCTGATCTTCCATCTGTTTGAGGGAGGTAAGTAGTGCTCAAACGAAGTACAGTATCCCGGGATTTCGGAAGAAGTTTCAAGAATCTTGATGTAAAACGTGGATCACGATCATAAAAATCGATTAGGGTACTCCATGAAGTCTAACAAAATCATTAATATAATGTCTTTCTAGACATTCAAGTGTTAAATATTCTCTTATAGCAAGAAAATGAGCTAACATGGTAAGATGATCAACAATGACCCATATTGCATCGTTCATTCTATGATTCTTTGGTAGTACCATGAAAAAGTCCATCGTAATATTATACCATTTCCACTCAGGTATGTGAAGAGTTTTCTTGACTCCTCTATGCGGTTTCTTTCCAGCTTTAACTTATTGAAAAACCATAAATATTGACACAAAATCAGAAATCTCCCTCTTCATGTTGTCCCACCAAATATGTTCCTTCAAATCTCTATACCTTTTGGTGCTCCCAGGGTGTATAGAGAAATTTTATCTATAATAATCATCCAACAATTCCCATTTTATATCATGAATATCAGGAACACAAAATCTCTTCCCAAATTTTAAAATCCCATCTTCAAACACAAAGTCACTCAATCTCCCATCATTCACAGCTATAATCTTCTTTTGAAATTCCTCATCATCAGCCTGGGAAGTTTTTATCCTTTCTATTAAATATGGTTTGGAAAACATTTGAAAAATAATTGATGTTTCACATTCCATGGATATTCCCATATCCACCTTTACAAGATCCATGAAAAGATGATCCCTTTCAACTATCATTTTGTTCAAAACTCCATGATCATTTCTACTCAAAGCATCTTCCACCTTATTTGTCTTCCCCATGTGGTAGTGTATGGTGAAATCATAATCCTTGAGTAGTTCGAGCCATCTCCTTCGCCTCATGTCAGGTTCTTTTTGTGAGAAAATATACTTCAAAACTGTTGTGATCATTATAAATATCACATTTTCACCATAGAGATAATGTCTCCATATCTTCAAAGCAAGGATTACAGGTGCAAACCTAAGATCATGAATATGATGTTTTTTCTCATGAATATTTAGCTGTCGTGATACATAGGAAATAAACCTATCATTCTACATAAGGAAACAACCAAGTCCTTTATTTAAAGCATCACTATAAATAACAAACCCATCAATCCCCGATGGTAGATTCAATATTGGAACATTGACTATTCTTGTCTTCAGTTCTTCAAAACATTCATCACACACTTTTTTCCAAACAAATTTAACTCCTTTACGTGTGATCTTGGTTAATGGGCTTTCCAATCAAGAAATTTTCTGGATGAAACATTGATAATGACCTACTAAACCAATAAAACTGTGTACCTCAGTTATACTCGTCGGTGATGGCCATTCATGGATTACCTTGGTCATTAGAGGATCAACATAGATTCCATCCATAGAGAGAATATGGACATGAAAATATATATCTTGAAGCCAGAATTCAGACTTTCTAAACGTCCCATATAATTCATCTATTCTTACGAGTCTTCAAGATAATGCGCAAGTGATTTTCATGATCTTCGTAGCTCTTGGAGTATACCGTGATATCATCAGTAAATACCAATAAAACTCATCAAAATATCCTTGAAAACTCTATTCATTACATCCATGAAGATATAGGGGTCATTAGTCAATCCAAAAGGCATTATTGTAATGTGGTGTGTGGAAAAGAGGTAGGAGGTGCCCTTTTATAAGGGAGGATAGGGTCACCTTTGGAATAACTAAAAATATTATTTTATTATAAAGTCAAATTCGGTTTTTAATAGCTCCAAATTGATATATTTCAAAGCTAAGGTGGGGATCGGTCGAAATCCTCTCATCTAATAGAATTTAGACAAGTTTAGGTCACTATATTAACCTTATCATTTAGTTTTAACTCTTAGTAAATTATGTTGACATTTACCATGTCACTTTGTATTTTTATACTATATAGTAAATAAACATACCATATACATCCAAGCGACCCCCAAGTGGTACATTAATGATAAACCTATCATTATATTAGTATCTTGGCAGAACCTTCGATTTTTAGGAATATAATAACAATTAATAATATAATATTTGTTTTAAAAACTATTTTATGTCAATTTTGACACTATTTGGTAATTGATTTTTGTGAAAATAATAACAGAATGATTAGTTCGAAAAAAATTAATTAAATCAATACTAACATGTCTTATTAATATAGAAAATTATTGGAATTCATAAAAAGTCTTAAATTACATTTATTTGGGTATTTATAACATTAATTATGTCAATTTTTCATTAATATGATTATTACTGTATCATCATTGTATCATATATAAATTAAATTATTTTTAGTCTAAAAATTTCAAATAAAATACCATTATGTTGGAAATCTTTCTAGATTCTTAATGAATCTTTATAGTCGAATTTATCTTATGTATAACCCTATATTAAAAATGATTTAGTTATTAAACTTTGATTTTAATTATTTTAACCCTTTTTTAAATAAATTAATAATAATTGTCCTAATCTAATCCAAGTTGGCCTAAATGGTCATAATTTATTCCTAAGGTTATTTTTGGTATAATTAAACTTATCCATTTGAATTAGGACATGTGTTAAGGTAATAATAATAACACTTTTACCCTTAATTACCCTATTTACTTTTAACCGTGGTAAAAAAAGTAAAAAGATACTATTCAACAAAAATTATTGTCATCTCATTGAACCACATTTTAGTCCTTGATATTAACCGTGTCTCTCGGATTTTCGAAATTCTACTCAAAGAAGCGGTAAAATTATGTTTTATGAAAAATTTAGTTTTTTTAACTACCACTTAGTGGTTTCACTATTTATCAAAAAATGAATGTTTTCAGAAAAAATACCAAAAATTAGGCCTAAGATATATTTGATATTATGAATTTAAAAATGATGTTTATTTTACCATATTCAAAACATATCAGTTAAATTAAATAATTTAAAAATTAATTCCCGTCGTCAAAACAAATAGCGTGTTTTTAAGAGATAATAACGATCAAAAGATTTACACTTGTTTATGTCTAGTTTAAATGTGAAATTACATCCAATGAACAACATTGTATTAAATTGTAAAAATATATTCTAAATATACTTTTAAACCACTGAAATTAATAATTTATCACTATTAATTATTTCGATTAAAAAAGTTGTTTTTAATTAAAATTTAGTAATTTTCACTATTAATCAGAATATGAAAGTTATCCGAAAAGTACCAAAATTTCACCCTAAGATAATTTTGATATTCCGAATCCAAAAATGAAGTCCATTTTGAGAAATTAAATTTCAAAATTTCAAAAGGTGGTTATTACTATTCATAATGGCTAGTTTTAATAATATTTTAATAGCATATCGTTGTTTAGTGAAACTCAGTATTGCATAGGACACAAGCTGTCGAGGAAGGCCTAGGTTGCGTGTAAAGCAAGCCAAGATAGTGTTGTGTGTAGTGAAATATTCAATTGATGATTTATATAACATTAAAACAAAATATTTCTCATAAAAGTCTCGGTTGTTACATTATACCCCCCTCAAAATGAATTTCTCCCTCGAAATTTGTCACTTTGTAACAAAATAATGAGGATACCTCTCCCTCAGAATATCCTCAAGATTCCATGTAGATTCTTATAATTGGTGGTTCCTCCAGAAAACTTTCACCAGTTGAGTGGTCTTTTTTCGTAGGACTTTTTCGCTATGATCCAGAATCTCTATCGGTTGTTCTTCATAAGAAAGATCTTGCTCCAGCGGTACAACTTCTGAGATGATTACTTGTGAAGGATCAGGTATGTACTTTCTCAGGAGAGATACATGGAACACATCGTGAACTTGAGAGAGATTTGGTGTAAGAGCCAATCAGTAAGCTACCTTTCCAACACGATCCAGTATTTCTAATGGACCGATATATCTAGGGCTCAACTTCCCCTTCTTTCAAAATCTCATTACCCTCTTCCAGAGAGATATTTGTAAGAACACTTTATCACCAACTTCAAACTCTAGGTCTTTTCTTCGGTTGTCGGCATAACTTTTCTGTTGACTTTGAGATGCCCTTATGTGTTGTTGAATAGATCAGACCTTTTCTTCCATCTCATCAACAAGATCAGGTCCTAATAGCTTTCTTTCCCGAACTTCATCCCAGCAAGTTGGAGTCCTGCATTTCTTTCCATAGAGTCCTTCATAAAGAGCCATCTGAATACTGGAGTGAAAGCTATTATTATAAAAAAAATCCACCAAAGTTAGGTGTTGATCCCAACCACCTTGGAAATCCATTGAAAAAGCTCTCAATATATCTTATAGAGTTTGAATTGTTCTCTCAGACTGACCGTCTGTCTAAGGATGATAAGCTGTGCTGAAACTCAACTCTGTATCCAGAGTATGCTGAAGAATTCTCCAAAACATCGAGGTAAATCTCGGATCTCGATCAGATATAATAGAAAGTGGTCCTCCATGCAATCTTACCACTTCCATTACATATATCCTGGCAAGCTGATCCAGAGAGAAATCCTCTCTAATAGCAATGAAGTGTGAAGACTTTGTAAGATGATCAACTATGACCCAGATAGCATTATTGCCTTTGGATGTTTTAGGAAGTCCTGTGACAAAGTCCATAGTGATGTTTTCCCATTTCCATTCGGGTATGGGTAATGTTTGTAACATCCCCTTAGACTTCTGTCTCTTAGCTTTAACTTGCTGACAAACCAAGCATCGAGAGACATATTCAGCAATATCTATTTTCATGCCATCCCACCAGAAGTACTCATTCAGGTACCTATAAATCTTCATGATTCCAGGATGAACAGAGAATCAAGAACAATGAGCCTCATCCAGTATCTCCTTCTTTAATTCGGGGATGGGAGGAACACAAACCCAATTCCAGAACTATATTATCCCATCACAATCAAGGTTGAATTCAGGAAAATTTTTCGCCTTCTTTTGTAACTCTACATCTTCTTTTTGTACCTATTTAATCATCAGAAGTATAGATGGTTGAAACTTAATTTGAGTAAGATACGATTTTACCCCTTCCATTATAATTCCAAGATCCATCCTTTGCAAATCCATAAATATTGGATCTTTTATGATCCTCATCATGGATAAACTGGCATAGACTTGTCGACTTAATGCATCTTCCACCTTGTTTTCTTTCCCAGGGTGGTAATGAATTGAGAAGTCGTAATCCTTAATCTTTTGTGACCATCTTCTTTGGCACATATTCAGCTCCTTTTGTGTGAAAATATACATTAAAATTTTATGATCAGTATAAATGTCACACCTTTCTCCATAAAGATAATGCCTCAAAATCTTTAATGCAAAGATTACCGCAGCTAACTCCAAATCATGAGTTGGGTAATTTTTCTCATGGATTTTCAACTGTCGTGAGGCATAAGCTATCACCATATCATTTTGCATAAGAACACACCGCAATCCCTTCTTGGATGCATCACTGTAGATCACAAACCTTTCTCCACTACAAGGCAGCGTGAGCACAGGTGCACTGGATAACCTTCTTTTCAACTCCTTGAAATTATCATCACATTCCTCCATCCAAACAAGATTAACTCCTTTCCGAGTCAACCTGGTGAGTGGATTAGATAATCATGAAAAATCATTCATAAAATGTCGATAATATCCAGCCAAACCAAGAAAAAATCGGATCTCAGTTACTATTGTTGGTCTCGACCATCTTTCAATAACATCTGTTTTTGCTGGATCCACAGATATCCCCTCTCTTGAGATTATGTGACCAAAAAATGAAACTTTCTGAATCCAAAATTCACACTTGGTAAATTTGGAATAAAGATTCTCCTTTCTCAGGGTCTTCAATATAAATCTCAAGTGATCTTCATGTTCTTCCTTTCTCTTTGAATATACAAGAATATCGTCTATAAAGACTACCACAAATAGATCATGATAGTCTCTAAAGACTCTATTCATCATATCCATGAAGATATGAGGGGAATTAGTAAGACCAAATGGAATCACTATAAATTCATAGTGTCCATACCTTGTACGGAAAGCCGTATTTGGTATATCCTCCCTTTTGACCCTTAATTGATGATACCCTGAATGAAGATCAATCTTGGAAAAGTATTGAGCTCCTCGTAGTTGGTCAAATAAGTCATCAATGCGTGGGAGAGGATATTTGTTCTTGATAGTTATCTTGTTAAGTTCTCGATAATCAATGTAGATTCTCATTGATCCATTGTTCTTCTTTCAAATTGAACAGGTGCTCCCCAAGGTGACGCACTAGGGCATATGAATCCCTTATCAAGATTCTCTTGGAGTTGCTTCTTCAATTCCTGTAACTCAATTGGGGCCATTCTATAAGGTTTCTTTGTAATAGGCAAAGCATCCGGTACGAGTTCTATTGAAAACTCAACTTCACGATTTGGTGGAAGACCCGGAAATTCCTCTAGAAAGACATCATCAAACACCCATACAAAAGGCATATTCATAATCGTGAGCTTCTCTCTTTCCATTTGAGATAAATAACCCTCGTTTAGTGGAATCAAGACCAATAAGATGGGAGAAATTTCCACTGGAAGGTTATGATCATCCGTGCATCGATAGACGATCATAGATTGATCTGGAATATGAAATGTGACTTCCTTTATTTGGAAATTGATATGATCTCCATATAAAGAAATCTAATCCATGCCAAGAATCACATCAAATTCCACTATAGGAAGGATCACATGATTTTCAGGATGCACTTTCCCAAAAACTTCAACCGGGGAAGAATTATAAACTTTGGATGTGACTGTTCTGCCATTAGGGGTTGTCACAGATAACTCAACATCTAATTGTTGAGGAAATATGGTGATACTCTTAGAAAATTCTTCACAAATAAAAGACTTGGTGGATACAGAATGAAATAAAACAGTTGCTACTTTAGAGTGGATGGTAAGTGTACCTTTCACCACATCGTTATCTTACTCCACATCGCTGATAGAAATTGCATGTGACTTTCCTTTGCCTTTAGCCTTAAGAGTTTGATGATGTCGAACATCATCATCAACCCTTGGATTTGGGCATTGATTGGCACAATGCCCCAACTCCATGCACTTGAAACATTGAAGTGTAGTAGGTTCATTCTGTGTATCCCTTCCTTTGTTTGCATCATTAGACATCTTCTTCCCATCATTCCGGCATTCAAATTCCCAATGACCTTCCTTTCCACATTTGAAACCATTACTTGTCCATTTACGACAACTCCCTCCATGTTTCTTTCCACACTTTGAGCATAAGGGAAACCTCATCTTCTTTTCATTGTGCTCTTTAGATTTTCCTTTGAATTCCTTTTTCCTCTTCTTATAAAACCCATATGACTGATGGGTTACACCAATCTCTATATCAACTTTGAGAGCACATCAAACGATTTCCTCGTAGGTATTGAAGTCTCTTATGGCTAAGGCCCTTCGAACACTTGGTTTTAAGACACTAAAGAATCGATTGATCTTACTCTCAGGTTGGATAATAATACCAGAATCGTAACTTGCAAGTCTTGTAAAATTTTCTTCATAGGTACCAACAGATTCATCATCCTTTTTATTCAGTTCAAGAAACTCTTTCTCCATCTTTTTTCAGAGAATACGAGGGAAGTAATTATTGAAAATAAGTTCTTGAACTCATCCCATTCCATGGACTCAATTTCATCCCTTTGAATCATATTCTTAATAAGATTGCACCATTGATCAACATATCCTTCCAAACGATACACTAATAAAATAACTTTATCATGTTAAGAACATTGATGAACTGAAAATATATTTTCAGTAGTACGAATCCATTTTTCAGCAACTAATGGATCAGTAGACCGGCTGAATGAAGGTGGATGCTGCATCATAAAGGATTCAACAGAATGTTGCTCCTTTCTTTGCTCGTTTGGAAGTCTTGCATGATTCATAGCTTGAGAAAGTTGGGTGAGCATGGTTACATGATTTTGCATTCTATCTCCCATAACGTTTGGTTGCTCAAGGGGACAATCATTGCATTTCCCATCACATTCTGCATTAACACGGTTCCTTCGGGTTCCAGCCATCGACTAAAACCAAGAAGAATAGTGTGAGCAACAGTAATTATAATACGAAAGCCACATAATCAAGAAAAAAATTTCACACATAAGGTCTTATCCTATATTATACATGGCCATTTCTAAAACACTAAGATTGTGTTCTATGCTAAGACTTATCCTTAGGGTTCTTACTAAGGCTTTCACATCCTAGATTCCAAAGGATGACTATACCTTTCCTCTAATACCAACTATAACGACCCATACTTTATATACCATGCTATTACTTCAGAATTGAACCACACTTATTACAACATATAAAAAAACCAGGAAAGGACCGTATAGGTATAGATTCATTAGAAACTGGGAAACATAAACAACTGGTTCATAACGAATCTACTTTTCCTCCCATTTATTTCATCATATATAGAGTCCCTTTTGGCATATCCTATTTAATAACCTTCTTCCTGGCCTGGGGAAATAAAACATACAAAAGGGTGAGCTCAAATTCTCGGTACGGGTAAACAAAATAAATATCAATCATATACATAAGAACATAACTTTTGGAAATCGTAACCTGTAAAAGAGATCATAATTTCATATCATGTGATAAATCATAGTAGTGAAATGTAATCCCAATAATCATAACTTAAAACATGAAACTTTGTGGCATACACACATAATCATAGAGAATCATTTATTATTAGTCAAGACTCATTTCCAAGACTATCTTAGTGGAAAAAGTCCATTTCTGAACCGAGTTCACTCCTCGTTTCAGTCCAGTTTCACTGAACCAGTTTAACCTGTCGTTCCAGCCATGCCAATCTCATGAGATATAAAATCTTTACCCAATGCATTAGAGGGAGATATAGGTCCCACCCATCTCATAATGATACCATTATTATGTGTGCCACAAAATCATAAATCTTACATCATTGAATAAACCGTGTAATAAAAATGGGATTCTTAAACATTATGACATCATAAACCAATTCATATAAGATAAAGGAATTCATAAAAATAATTCAATCACAACATAATCAAATCAATGTAATAATAGGGATAGAAATATAACCCTATATTATCTTAGATGGAAAATAATTTTGATAAAACACTTGAACTCCATTCTTGAGGAAAATATCCTTTCTACTTCAAAAACATTTTCCTTTCTTAACATGTCATACAATTTTAAAATAAAAGAAGTTGGTTAAAAATAAACTTGAAAACCTGTAAAGTAAGATTCTTGGAAATAATGTTTTTAAAAATCCATTCATGTCGTATAAGTTAAAAAAACATTCTTCTCGTAATTTTGTCGGAAAAGTCAAAAAGTACCTCGTATGAAAAATGAAAAAATATTCCTTTCATATCTTTTACTAAAAACTCACCAAAGGGTAGAATTGGATTTAAACAATTGTATGTGGATGGAAATAATATTACATATTGAGGAAACATGGATGTGGATGATAAATATTCCCCAGTAAATTCTGAAGTATAGACAATCTCGGATAAAAATGAGATTGTGAGATTTTCCCTTACCTTAGGTACGATTAGCTTCGTAAGTGTCTGAACCTCTTGTATAATGATTTAAATAATGTATTTACTTATTCTATAATTATACATATTTTTATGATATCATATATGGTCATATTATTAGCTTCTTATTAGTAATATTTCATTACTACTTGTTATTTGGGTGTTTATTACTTTTTGTTCTTATGCGTGTTTTGTTGAATAAATTCTTATTTTTATTTTTAGGTTATAGATAACTCATTTATAGAATTGTATTAGTGTAATATATATCATATTAATTCATTCAATTCATTTATATAATCATTATGCAATGAGGATCATGTAGAACGAGTCGCATCACATTGTGGAGATGGTATTTCGTACGTGCGCACGAGCAATGATATTGTTCCTATGATCGTTGAATTGTATTGGAGTGTATGTATACTATTTAAGAATAAATATAAATTTACAATAATCATATATAGTTATTATTTAAACCATTATACCCATCCAAGTAAGGTGGTGGTGGAAAATAGATTACACCATGGTGTGGAGACGGTATTCCGTACGTACGCAAGCATGGTGATTTCATTTTCCGTATTATGGATAGATGGTGAAATCGGGTTGTTTCATACTTATAATAACATATCAGTATATGAGTGATATTGATGTTATTACTTCATAACGAAACAACTAATTAAGAATAAGTGGAGGAAGAAATAGTGTTGAAAGAATTGGTAACAGACATTACCTCTTCTTTGAAGCGCCTCTTTGAGACCTCCTCTTAGGGAACTAAAATTGGTCTTTGAAGAAGACCAGGACCTCTAGCATGTTTCTAGGGAAGTGGATAAGAGAATTTTTCAGGGGTTGTCCGAGCTTGAAGGCTCAATGTGGTGTGTGGAAAATAGGTAGGAGGTGCCCTTTTATAAGGGAGGAGAGGGGAACCTTTGGATAAACGAAAAATATTATTTTATTATAAAGTCAAATTCGGTTTTTAATAGCATAAAATAGATATTTTTCGAATAAAAGGTGGGTATGGGTCGAAATATTCTCATCCAATAGAATTTAGACAAGTTTAGGTCATTATATTAACCTTACTTTTAGTTTTAACTATTAGTTAATTAGATTGACATTTACCATGTCACTTTGTATTTTCATACTATATAGTTAATAAACAAAACATATACATCCAAGAGACCCCCAAGTGGTCCATTAATGATACCCCTATCATGATATCAGAATCTTGGCAGAACCTTATATTTATAGGAATATAATAACAATTAATAATATAATATTTGTTTAAAAACTTTTTTATGTCAATTTTGACACTATTTGGTAATTGTGTTTTGTGAAAATCATAACAGAATGATTAGTTCGAAATAAATTTATTAAATCAATACTAACAAGTCATATTAACATAGAAAATTATTGGAATTCATAAAAAGTCTCAAATTACATTTATTTGGGTATTTATAACATTAATTATGTCAATATTTCATTAATAAGATAATTACTCTATCATCATTGTATCATATATAAATTAAATTATTTTAAGTCTAAAAATTTCAAATAAAATACCATTATGTTTGAAATATTTCTAGCATTATAATTAATCTTTATAGTCTAATTTATCTTATGTATAACCCTATATTAAAAATGATTTAGTTATTAAACTTTGATTTTAACTATTTTAACCCTTCTTTAAATAAATTGATAATTAATGTCCTAATCTAATCCAAGTCGGCCTAAATGGTCATATTTTATTCCTAAGGTTGTTTTGGGTCTAATTAAACTTATCCAATAGAATTATGACATGTTTTAGGGTAATAATAATAACACTTTTACCATTAATTACCCTATTTACTTTTAACCGTGGTAAAAAAAAATAAAAAGTTATTGTTCACCAAAAATTATTTTCATCTCATTGAACCACATTTTAGTCATTAATATTAGTTGTGTCTCTCAGATTTTCTAAATTCTAATCACACAAGCGGTAAAATTAAGTTTAATGAAAAATTCAGTTTTTTTAACTACCACTTAGTGGTTTCACTATTTATCAAAAAATGAATGTTTCCAGAAAAAATACCAAAAATTAGGCCTAATCTATATTTGATATTATGAATTAAAAAATGAAGTTTATTTTACCAAATTTTAAACATATCAGTTACATTAACTAATTTAAAAATTAATTCCAATCGTCAAAACAAATAGCGTGTTTTTAAGAAATAATAAATATCAAAAGATTGACACTTGTTTATGTCTGGTTTAAATGTGAAATTAAATCCAATGAACAAAATTGTATTAAGTTGTAAAAATATATTCTAAATATACTTTAAACCACTCAAATTATTAATTTATCACTATTAATTATTTTGATTAAAAACGTTGTTTTTAATTAAAATTTAGTAATTTTCACTATTCATCCGAATATGAAAGTTATCCGAAAAGTACCAAAATTTCACCCTAAGATAATTTCGATATTCCGAATCCAAAAATAAAGCCCATTTTGAAAAATAAAATTTACAAAATTTCAAAAGGTTGTTATTAATATTCACAACGGTTAGTTTTAATAATATTTTAATAGCATATCGTTGTTTAGTGAATCTCGTTATTGCGTACGATGCAAGCTATCGTGGAAGGCCGTGATTGCGTGTAAAGCAAGCCAAGCTAGTGTTTTATATAGTGAAAAATTCCTTTGATGATTTATATAACAGAAAAACAAAATATTTCTCATAAAAGTCTCGAGTGTTACAATTTTATTCCTAGTAAAATTACGGTTTGTATTTCACTTATATCCACATAATATTAATTTTTATAATAATAAACCAAAAATATCATTACAAATAAAAATATAGATAACTTTACCCTAATCATAAAACTTAGACATAAAAATACACATTTTCTAAAAATAATATTTTAAGCATTACATGCACAAATGTTATAGTTGGATTTTATTACCTATATATTTTAATTAAAATTTATTACATATTTGAAATTAGTATTTCAGTATTATTTTGTAAACAAATTTATTTTTTAAAGAAATGAAAATATAGTAAATTTAAAAAAAGTTACATCAGTAAAATCAAAAATAATCAAAGTCGTTAATCTTGGTGACCGAGGTTGAAACATGTCAAAAAAATTATTATAATTGAGTGGTTGATATATTATCAATATTATACCATCCTATAATCCATTAGTTGAAATTTTTTATCAACTTGATATGTGAAACATTTTATCTCATTATATTAACATGAAATATTTATTAAGATTCAATTTTCCTAAATTATGAAAGGGGCCTATCACCACCTCTCCAATAAAACGAAAAATTTTGTTTCCACAAGAAATTATAATATTATTCAATCTAATGTAATATTATCCCCACTAGTTATGAATATGGTCACATGATATTATCATAATCACTTTATTTCCAAGGATTACCCAAATAAAAATCACATGTCCAAAATGTGGGTACTAATTTTTCCAAATTTCATTTATTTTATATTAAAATTATATGAGTATATTTTCCATATTCTTATATAATTAAATTATCACACTTTTTCTACTAAATTTTATTAATATATAAAAATAAATTTTTACATATAGTCCTCGTTTCCATTAAGAAAATCTATAATGGAATTGGTGTGCTTGTATAGACTACCGCCTCCTGGAAGAAACATGTTTCAATTTCTTTAACAACATGCATGGATATCCACAATTGTGAATTTATTAAATAATTATAATATTTATGAAATATTTTTTATTCTTAAATGATAAATAATATTATTCTTTTTTCATATTCTTTGGAAAAGTGAAGTCATTATATACTCATTTGTACAAACTACCACCTCCATGTAATGGTGTATATTATCTTTAATTATTTACTATCATATATGGTTCAATGATTGTGGTTAAAGTATAAATATTTTGTTTATAAAATTATTGTGGTTCATGTAAATAATATTTTACAACCTATAAATGGTAAGTGGAAAAAATGATCATTCTAAATTGAAATATCTAAAACAAGAATGGTAAGAGATAATAAAATTTATTCATAATACGTAATAATATCATATCTAATTCATGATATTCTGCTTATAAATATTCAGAATTATAATTTAATTTAAAAAATATTATTTTTACACCTATAGAATAATGATACTATAAATGAATCTCATTATAATCATCCACTATATTATTTTATGTTCATTTTTGGGATCATATAATTGACTATTTGAACAATTCTCTAATATAGTATCATGGATGACTATTAAAACATAAATAATGATGATTTATGATATAAATAACTAAATAACTATTTTATTTTTGTTCAATTAATATAAAACAAGTATTAATATCATGTATTAAGATACCAATGTTTGTTTATTAGAGATCGTCAAAATATACTCATCATCAAATTATTCATTAAATATCATAACCAAAACTCAAATAGAATAAAAATATAACATTATAAATAATTTTAAAGCATAAATGTCATTAATTTTCATGATCCAAAAATGATGATATTCTGTAGAACAACAAAAAAAAGTACTATTACAAAACTAGTTTGAAATAATCAATATTACTCGTACATGGTATTGAATAAAGATAACATCTAACTAATATCATAAAACGATAATTATAAATAAAATTTATACGATTCTATAAATATAAATAAGTTTATCAATTAAAATATTATGATATATATGTTTTTCATAGGTGGTTATATCATATTCAACTAATATGGGAAATAAGGTAAGATTTTATTATCTATAATTTTTACCTCTTAAGACATAATTTTTATTATAAATCATTGTAACTATATGAGTATTTACAATTGATTTCCTTTCAAATAAATTTAGTCACTTTGATAGCATGTGATGTATAAGACATTGGTTTTAAACAAAAAAGAATATTATATTAAAATATTATTTAATCATAAGAATTAGAGCCAATATGTTACGTTGAAGGGTATGAATGTGACTAAATAAATTATGATACTTATGGTTATATATTAATTACCAATAAAATATAAATCATTTTAATTAAAAAGAAATTTTTTATTAATAACTATATTTTCATGAAAAACGGTTTCATCACTTCTTGCTTACTTATGATAACATTATTTTTAAAAAAAAATTAGATATTTATTTTATAAAATATAAATAAAATAAATAAACATAAAAATATTAAATTATTATGATTATTGAATTTTTTCTAATAATATTCCGTTTAGATGAATATGGAAAAATACATATTTTTAAGGAAAACTATATTTTAAATTAAATTATTTAAAGAGATAAATTATATTTAAAATTGGAATCTAATTATTATTATTTGAAAAATTTTATAATAAATAAATTTTATGTATTTTTTCAATATAATATTTAATTTTTTAAATAAACATTCTATACAAATGTGAGTTTTATCATTGGAAACCATCTTTTTAGATGCATATGTTGGTAAAATTTAAAATATTATTTGGTATCTTATATGAATTTAATATTTAAAAATGGATTTAATATTTTGAATAAAAATATTTATATTATTTACAAGATCATCTTATTTTTTTACCATTATTAATAGTAAGAGAATAAAAATTTAATTGCAGTGCTTAAGGTAAAAATAGATTTATCGGGGGTTAAAGTAAATAGATAAGTGTTAAATGGACTAAGAATAGGCCAAAACCCACTTTCCTAGCCATATTTAGACCTTATCACCAATAATTTTCAAAAATGACACATTATGGGTCCTTTTATCAAGATAAAAACATGTGTTGAATTAATTATTTTTTAAAAAATACATGTCAGTCCTCGCCCTCACTTACTATAGGCCAATAGATCTGCTCCCCAGGTCACAGTTCCAAACTCATCTAGTTCATCGATTACCTTAAAAAATCTTTACTACCCTAAATAAATTCTCTATAACCTGGTTTAATCACAAAATCGTCCTAGTAAGGCTTTTGGTGCAAACCTAAAGAGGTTATCTAAAGAAGAAGTAATGTTACTAAACAGTCATTTTTATTTTATTTTTTCTTCCACTTCATAAATATTTTATTTGATAATTATAATATTATAGAACCATTATATCTCAATAATGATATGTTTTTTTTATAATGTAATATACTCTATCAAACTATTTTTCCATAAAATTTCAACTAAAACCATCTATCATGTGTATGGTGGGCTCCAGCCTTACGAACTGAAGAAACTCATCTTCAATTGACACCTCTTATTGATGGTTATAATTTTTTTTAATGTATATATATATATACATATATGATATAATTATATATTTTTAAATATAATTTCACATTAACCTTTTTTCAAATCATTCTTCTTAAAATACGAAAATGTCGCGCATGTGTACAGAGGACTATTTTCTTACAGAACGTTGTGATACATTTTTCACTTACACTTTAAACGGAATTTTGTAAGGAAATATTGTTTTGAATATATTTCATGTATATGTTATTATATAAATTATATAAAAATAATATGGCATACTGTTTCGTAACCTATCACCATTTAAGGTAATGATATCGCTGCTTGTGCTTGCATAGTACTTATCATCTCCATGAAGCAATACAGTTCATTTTCTATTCCCAAAATTTAATAATGATTATAATAATTTATAAATTGATTGAATATTATATTTCTAATATTAATATAATTATGTATATGATTTAATTATATCTTATATAAAATAACTAGAACTCTCATGAAAAAACATGCCCGAGAAAAGAAGACAATTAAATCCTCCCCCAAACAATTTAAATAATAAAATATTATTATGAAATGGGTGGTATAATGTTATAAGAGGGTTATATATGATATTATAAATATGTGTATGGTTCTTGAAAAAATTGATAACCTCTTTAAAACTAAAATACATGACGTTAATGTTTACTGAAATAAAGGAAGTCATGAGGTAAAGGATTTCATCTCAATTTCTATTTCATTGGGAAATTTTATATAAATATACACTTATTCACTTTTATAGTTGTAATATTATTAGTCATAGAGGTATCTAAATAGAATAGATAATTATTATTAACAATTAATTTATTTTTTATTTTTATTATATAATGGGTTATAATTTAAATGTTTTCTAAGAGGTAAATAACTTATTATACAATCTCACATTTTTTTGTGATTATTTACACTCTCTTGAAGAAATCACTTTCTTATGATATTTTTTGTTTTTAACTAAATTTATATTAAATTTACATATTATTATTTCATATATAAGATTATTTTATGAATTATTTATAAATTTTACATATGTTCTTTACTTCTAATATTATTTGATTATCTTGTGAATATTGATAAATTATTATCCTTTATTAAAACGGATATTTAATGACAAGGAATATTCATTCATGAATTAAATAAGTTAATTTATATAAGAATAATTGTTTGGAAATGTAGGTATGGGTGGGAATAATTATATAAAATCCCTTGTTTTATCAACTAGTCTAATGAGAAAAATTAGTTAGTGAAATCTGATGGGTGTTTACCCAATGTTTTAAACTAGTTATTGAATGGTCGTGAAAGTATATGTATCATGATTACTGAGAATGTGTTGTATTTTAATTAATAAGTTCATTCATAGATAATTTATTTATTATTATTATCTATGATATTTTCAAAATTATATAATCTCTAGATTCTTTTTATTCTCAGTGTATTGATTAAATGGAATTTTTTCTTGTTATTTACCATGTCATATTTATTTTGCCTTATCCAATTATGATAGTTATTTAATTTGTTAAATATAATGATTTTTAGTTATTTAAATTAACATATTGGTTATTATTTATTTATTCATTACTTATTCCTTTGTATGTGACCCTTACTAAACATTTTATCTCAATATTTTTTTTTGTTTTCTTTTTCAAGTATTTGACGAATATTTCTTTGAATAAGTTCAAGGATTATAAATTTTTTTCATTAATATGAATTTTATTATACTTTCCTATATAAAATCAATATCATGTATGTATGTGGTTATCAAAATCTACTATGTTAATTGGGTCTTCAATATTTTACCCCTTATACCTATGTCAATGTAATGATGTAGGAACTAACTCTATATTACTAGAGTCGGGGGCATTACAGTTGGTATCCAATATAAGGGAAAGAATCCTAACCTTTTAACTCTCATTTGTGAGTATTAGAAAAAATACATTTCACTATCCAAGGGCCTAATGAGGAATAGTATACCACTAGGGATAGTGGTGTGTCCTACCGAGGAGGCATGACTGCCCATGGTGGGCTTGACAGGTATCAATTATAGTCCATTGGAAAAAATTGTAGACCATTACAATTGGTATCTGATGAATATACGAACTATGATAAACAAAAAATTGAATAGGGAACATAAAAAATGATAAAATTTGTGGATATTTATAGAACAAAATTATAAATTACTATTAAGGGATATATTATATGGTTTTTCATAGAAATTAGAAAAATTTTAGTTAATACTGGTGGACATGGTTCTGGATAAGATGTACCTAGTGGTAACAACTTCGAAAAGGGTAAATTAGTATTAACCTATTCACCACATAGTTCAAAAAAATATGAAATATTATCCACCTAGGTTGACACTCATGGGGATATTCTTAGGATAAATAAAAGTTTCATTACTAACTTTTATAATGGAGATGAAAATAATCATATCGCAAAAGAAACCATGTTTATGATTATTTGATAAATAAGTGATAAATTAATTTAATTTATATTATGAGTTACACCATACATAGAATTATACATTATGGTTTAAATTCATTATTTTAGGAGATATTATGTTATATTTAATTTTTTAGAAATAGATCCTAGATGAAATATAAGTATCAATACTCTTGTAAAATGTAATTATTTCACTTCTCAGCAAGACAATAATTTAATTCCCCAAACCACTGTAGTTATTTTCATTGTGTGAATCTTCTATTAAATGTGTTCTTAGATATCAATGTGACTCTTTTATTCTATTTTAAAAATTTCCTAGTTTTCCCATGTTTTAAAATGGTGCCTTTCCAATATCATCTCGTGCTGGTGGTGCCTTGTGCCAATGGTGTTTCATGCCAACTATCTCAGCTTAGCAGTAGCTCACCCTATTAATGTCACCCTAGGGGGTTTCATTGTAGGCGTGTCCCATCCTTGTTGTATCTCCTATTGGTGATCACTCACTAGTGGTGTATCACCCTATAAGTTTCTTACAAGAAGTCAATCGCACAGTACTGCCTTAGCCGGCGGCACCTCATGCCTATGGGTAGGACGTTTGCGGTGTCTCCCATAATGGTGTCTCGCTGATGGTGGAAAGAGTTTAATCTAATGATCCATCATCTATTGGTACCTCATTCATTAGTACATCACCAGGATGTTCCTCACTGGCGATGCGTCATCCAATAGTTCCTCGTCAAGCGGTGCCTCATTCGTTGGTGTCTTGTGAATAGCTTTTCTAGCTTCTTCATGTTGTCCCTTGTGGCATCCCCTTTTACAAAAAATATTTTTAATTCGTTATTTTAAAGTCTTAAATTCCAGCTTTGAGCCTAAAAATCATATTATAAATACATATAGAAAGAGGAGAATTTTAATTGGTCAAAATGTGTGGTCTTGTGTAGATCTTCCTTTATTGGAAAATAAAAACTATGTCTAATCCTGTAACTCTATTTCGATTTTCCTAAAGATGATATATCATTACCCTTGTCCATTATATTATGATTCCTCTTTCTATTAGATTCCCCAAATCCTTCATCCCATAGAAGTTGTGTAAATTTCTACTGCAGTTGCTTAGTATTTCCTTAACGATTTTCCTATAATATTTCAGTCCCTATTTTTGGCTTAATTGGGAAGTGCGTATTGTTCCCCTTCTACGTAGGTTTCTACTTTATATCTCTTAATTTTTTATCATGTGGTGTGGGTGTATTGATGTTACCCTTGTGAATATATTAGTTTCTATATTATTAAAGATAATTGGACTAGTTTCAAATAAATGAATAGAGTGCTAGAAAAAGTGATTCATGTGATTCATGATTGATTATTTTTGTTGATTTAGAGATCTTGTAAGGGAAAATTAACCACTAGAAATAATTTCCATTGGTTTTCCTTTTTTTCACAATCTATTCTTTATGGAATGATTTTTTTGGAATCCATTTAATGTTTATATATAAAATTTCATTAACCATGTAAACTACACTAATGAATGGATACCTATGTTCTACCATTTTTGATGACAACCACTAAACATACAAGTATAAATAAATAAATGTATTCTGGTTAAATCTCTATGTGTTTTTCTTTAGTTAATGTGGTGATGTGGTTGATCATGGTTGTGCATAGGGTGTTGGTTCTATGAATATGGAAATCTAGGCGTGGTATTTTTGTACAGTGGAGCTACAGATCTGGTTGTGGGTTGCTGGATAAGATTGTTAGTGTGATTTTTTGTAATAATGGATTTGTAAGTATGATATTAAAGATGTATGTAAGTGGTTGGTATGGGTGCTCTTCCACTTATAAAATGTATAAAGCTCCATCTCGTACCTATAGATCAATATGTGATATATAATGAATGGGTGATTTGGACAATGTTTCTCCATTAGTAGAATAAAAAATAATCTTCTATCTAAATTATTTGGTATGTTGTGTCCTTAATGTGATTCTCCCAATATTTATCATGAATTTTCACATTATGATGTGATGGTTTTCAGTGTTCATGATTCTGTGTATCTTAGTTTCCCAGGTAGTGGTGGAATAAATAAATATTGATTAATTAACTTTTGTTTGGAATATCTTGGTATTATTAAGGGAATGGAAATGGTGAAATGAAATTAGTTGTGGATGTGAGATGGGTTTTTTGGCCTAATGTTTGTGTTTTCCATTTAGAGGAAGCCACAAAGGTGGATGATTTGTGATTTGGCCCTTTTTCTGAGAACTGATAGGTGGGGATTGAGAGTTTAGTATTAATTTTTAATATAGTTTTATTTCATTATGATTTCTATTCATGCACCACCCACGTTGACAAGTATATGTCATGCACCCACATAGTCACATTGGGGGTGTATTTACCAACATCTCGATGAGAGGATGGATGGATGGACACATGCTCTTTCCTAAACCATTCTTCATATAGTGATTAATCATTTTTCATCAGATATGTTGTGGTGAGATATGGTAGCATAGGTGTCTTTGTGGTGAGGTGGTTTATTTCCCATGTGTATTAAGTATGGGTTAGGAGGAGGTTTTTCATGTGTCTGGGGATGATATGGGAATTATAGTGAGTTCCTGGTGCTTATAGGTGGGATGTCTTTAAATGCCTATGAGTGTGTTGGTGGGATGCGATGTGGTATATTCAGAAGAGGCGGGAGTTCCATGATGTTTTCTGTTTGGGTGTGAGAGTGTCTAATTAGTGAGAAAGTGGTGTGGGGTACCCAATCATTGTTGTTCTTTCTATTATATTACAAGACTTGTGTTAATTGGAGAGTGTACCTTGGTGCTTTTTGGATGGTTATTATACCATATTATGTGCTCTTTGGTTCTACATATTTCCAATGAGTTCATTTTTATGCATATTACACATGTGCATGAGAGACTTTTCAATCCTACTGAGTATACATGTATACTCACCCTGTATATATATATAAGTTATTAGGATTCCCGATGTATTTAAAAGACTATGGTGGACCTTAATAGCTTAGGTCATGATACACAATGGGTCCTTGCAAAGATTTACTTTTTGGTATTAGCTTTGGAGACAATTATTTGTATCAGTTCTATTTTACACAAGCTTGTGGGATGGTTTTTGGATTTATTTTATATATACCCCAGAGTTTATTTTTGGATGATCCATCATATCTCTTGAACTTATATATTATAAATGAAAAAAATCTTATCATAAGTTGATATTTTTACACTATTGTTTCCAGTCTCCATCCCAATGCCCACTGGTGGTGGTACTCAGGGGTTATTTTCTCCCTTTCCTCAATTCCATCCAAAGTGGGATAACTTTTTATAGAGGGGGTCAGGATAGAGTTGTATCAGACATGATGGTTGAGAGATATGATGAAGTTTGAAGTTAGGAAGATTGAGGATTGAATGGGATGGTATGTAAATAGTTTTAGTATAACAATTTATGTTACATATGCCAGGGAGATCATCTAGGACACTAGATATTAGGGCCCCCATGATCTAGTGAACAGACCTTGAACTTACTGAATTTCCAAGAAAGATGGACAAGCTTGAAGGGTACAAACCTAATATAGATACATTAATCATAATAGATTGAGGTCTGGTTTGAATTGGATAGTTTTGGGAATGTTAAAATTGATAAAATGTGTAAAATGTATTATAATAAATTTTAATAAATTTATATACTTCCTGATATTAGGAAATTTTCCTTTGGATTTCAATTATGGTTGTTGGTCATCATCATCATGTGGGTCATGTAGTAGAGGATTAGAAGGCTGGGCCATTTGATTTACATAGGGTTGATCTTGCTGAGGATGATAATCAGTGGTAGAGGATGTCTCATGCTTTCCAGAGGCATGCTTTGGGAATGTACAAGGGAAGTGATTCTAATGTGAAGATAGAAGGCTAGCTAGATGAGCTGATGATCAACTTCAGTTTGATTTGGGCCCTGAAATAGTACATCTTCTCTTTGTTAGTTAGTCAAAAGTTTGGTGCTTCACATATGTGGTGGATGTTGTATCTTGTGGAATGGAAGGAGGAAGCGGTTTGTGAGTCGAATTTGAGAAGGAATTCTATAAGAATTTACTTTTTTCAATTTTAAACTATGATAATAGGAATGATATACCATTCCTTTAGCAGGGGAGTATTTCAGTGTAGGATAATGGTATCATATTTAAGGTACATCTTAATTTACCATGGATTTCTTTCAGATGAGGTGTCTCATGAGAGAAGCCTTGAGGAGGCACTCCACCATTCTATTTAGTATACATTAACTCCTTTTAGGTTTATAATGTATTTGGAAGTTCAGAATAAGGAATTGGTGATCATAATGATGCACTCACAAGGTGGTCTACTATGATAGAGAAACTAGTAGAGGTCCTTGATAGGCATATTTGTTAGTGGAAAGTCTCAGGCTATATGACAATCGAGGTTTCAAATGGTGAGGAGATGACTTCAGTAGAAATCCTTTTGGTTGTATACTTCCAGTGTTATCCAACCATTTCTAAGGGATTAGGGCCAATCTGTTTCTTGTTTGTACTTTTAGGCCCTCATTAGAATATATTCCCCCTGGATACCAGAGTTCAATTTAGTATTGTTAGTCTCTGTAGTAGTTTCTGATGAGACAGTTTCAGTAGTAGTGGCAGTAGCCCTTTCCTCCACTAGGGAGAGATAGAGTTGGTAGAGGACGACCTTATGATGTTCCTATTGATTAGGGAGCTCAACTCAAGTGTGGTCATGGAGGTGGTCACCAGAATAGACCAAGAGGAGTTGGTCAAGGTCAATTGCACACACTGAGGGAAGCAGTTCGAGTGGGACTTGAGATCGTTAGAGGTACAATCAGTTTGTTTAATACCATTAATTTTTTATTTCTTGATTCAAGAGATTCAAAATAATTTATTTTTCCCACTATATCCAATGATTTTGTTCTATAAATAGATAGTATTTCTTGTAACACGAGTGTTGTGCATTTTTGTCGGAGGCTAGACCAGTATGTTTGAGATGTGTCATGGGTGTGGAATAATGATGGGACCACATCAGTCCCATGATTATATCTTCTCAATAAAGATTTTTCCATATAATTTCATCGTTGTAATTGACTGGGGGTATTTAGTACATTCTATTATTGACAATTTCTAGTGGAGAGTCATGTCTTCAGATGTGGATTATCAACATGCGGTCTCCATTGGCAATCGGGGTTATCAGTTTGGTAGTTGAAGTGTGGAGGCCCTTATTTTCTTTTTTGGATGAGCTATCAGTGGAATTGGTGAATGTTAAAATGGAAGAGGTTCACATTCTCTTTGGGTTGATCCTATATGTTTTCAATATTAATGTTTTTATACTACCCACTCGACATGATGTTGAGTTCGGGATAGACGATCAGCAGGCTGTTTCTCCAATTTTTATGGCTCCTTATCAGATGGAGACTTATCAGTTCTGGTAGTTGATAATGTTTATATATGAATTGGTGTGGAATGGTTTTATCTAGCCCAATGTGTCGCTATGGGGTTTTCTATTAATGTGTTCAAATTAAGGGGATGGTGGTCTATGGTTGTTTATAGACTAATGTAGGTTGAATCAAGTTACGGCCAAGAACCATTACCCTCTTCTAATTATAAATGACCATTTCAAAAACCTAAAATGGGATATTTTATTTTCAAGATGGATATATGGCCGGGATAACACCATTTTAGGGTGAATAAGGGTGATATCTGGAATACAGGTTATAGATGATGGTATAAGAACTTTCAGTTTGTAGTCATGTCATTTTATGTTATGAATTCAACAACCATGTTTATGGGTATTAAAATATATGTTCCTTGATTTCTTGGAAAATTTTGTTTTTGTATTCATCAATGATATCACAATATACTCAAATTATGATGATTATCATTTTGAGCATCACATAACTATCTTATAGGGTCATTGGTGCCACCAGCACTATAGAATGTTTTCCAAGTGTATGTTTTGAAAAAGAGGGGTTCATTTCCTTAGGCATGTGGTGTCTCAACATGGTGGGAAGTATATCCTTCATAGTTTTTTGTAGTTGATTCTTGTAATGAAACCATCAATGTTCTATAGGTATAAAGGTTACTTTGTATTTAATGATATTATCGGAGGATTGTACCCATTTTACATCGATTTGTGGCCCCATTAATAGATTTCACTAGGAGTCATCAAGATTTTTTGGGGAGTGATCAGTGTTAGAAAAAATTCGGTTACTGGAAGGAGAATTTTATTAGTGCTTCAGTGCTCTGGTTTCCTGAGAAAGGGTTGTTGTTTGTAGTGTTTTGTGACACTTCATATCTGGGTTTAGGATGCGTAATGATAAATTAGTGAGGAATGATCCCCTAAGTGTCTAGGAATTTATGTCTTCATGCGGGTAATTACTCAACCCATGACCTGGAATTGGAATTGGTTCTTTTCGTAATGATGTTGTAGTGGAATTACATCATTATGAAGCACTTTTTGGTCTTCATAGACCACTAAAGTTTGATGTATATCTCTTCACAGAGTGACAATAATCTACAAAAATTAGGTGGATGTAGATTATTTCGGAATTTTATTTTGAGATGTCCTACACCTTAGGAAATCGATATTTAATTGATGATTCTTTGAGATGAAATTCACAGATGGAGGTTGATCTGGAATATGTGGATGCTTGGGAAGAGATGGAGGAGTTTGAGGCCTAGCACATTGATGATATACTTTATAGTGTTAAATTCAATTTTTTTTAAGATGATGGTGAATTCTTATATTATGTAGAAGGTGTAGGAGTCTTAGTGGGGAGACTCAAAGGAATAGGTGTTGCACAATCATGTTGGCCATTGTGATTCTCCTTAGGGGTGGTTGGAGTATGGTCAAAAATAGATTTTGTTTCATGGAAATTGGTTTGTTCTGATTGGAATACAATGTAAAGTACTTTTTCAGTTTCATATTTCTATATTGGTGGTACATCCATGATTTTCCAAGACTTTTTATGTCCTAAATATTTAGTTTTGGGGCCCCAAAATGAAATATGTAGCAGGAAATATTATGGTGACGATATGGGTTTTCCACTAGGTAAAAGATGAGCATTGTGTTCCTTGTAGTTTTTTGCAGCCCATGGCTATTCCCTATAGAAAATGGGAAGAAATATCGATTGTTTTTTTCACAATATTACCCAGAATTTCCTGGTGGTTATGATTCCTCTTGGTGATGGTGGATGTATTGATGAAATGTCCCACTTCTTAGTGATTAAGGAATCATGAATAGTATATGCCTTGGATAAGATCTATGTTTATGAATTGGTTTATTTTTGAGGAATTATAAGGTCCGTTATCTTATATCAGGATGTGTGATTTACCTCACTAGTCTGGAGGGAATTATAATATGATTTTGGAACCAAGTTTCACTACATCACTTCATTCCACCATCAGAAAAATGGGTCAAGGGAATGGATTATCTTGACATTGGAGGATATGCTGCGAGCATACGTCATGGATTTTCGTGGGTCTTTGGTATAACGATATCCTTTTTTAGAGTTTCCTATAATAAAACCTATTACTCTTTCATTTTCATGGCTACATTTGAGGCTTTTTACAATAGACTAGGTCATTATACATTGTGTTTGATAGAGGTTGGGGAGATAACTATTCAAGGACTTGATGTGGTTCAGAGCATGATAGAAATGGTTTATCTTATTATTGAAAGGATGAAAGTATCATATAAATGACATAAGTTTTATTCCAATTTCAAAAGGAGTTCCTTGGAGTTTGAGGTTAGATAACATGTGCTCTTGATGGTTTCCCGTCGGGATAGGGAGTAATATTTATCCCTGTTTCTTAGGACCCTTTGAGATATTGGGGTGAGTTGGCGAGGTTTCATACTAGTTGGTGTTGACGCCATAGTTAGAGAGGATCCACAAAATATTTTATATATCTCAACTTCATCAGTGTCCTCATGATGACTCCATGTCATGTTTTGGGTATAATTTTATATATAGGTAGACACGATGTTTGTGGAAAATCAAAAGGAGATCTAAGATCTTTGAGGGAAGGTTTTATGTGGACAGAACATTCCATTGTTTTGTGTATTGTGGAGGCAAGGTGGTCAAGAATATATAACATGAAAGCAAGATACACGGATGTGTTCCCAGTACCTAGAGGGAGTTTTTTTCATGTTTTCCCTATATATGATGTAATTTCCTTTTTTTTATAATGATATTGGTTGTTTTCCATTGGATTTTGATGTGTTATTGAGTACTGGCAGAAAATACAAAAGGAAATTTTTTATAATTAAGACAAATTAATTGTGATGCAATTAAGCATGTGTGGGTTAGTCAGTGCTGCCTAGAGAAGATAGTATCTCATCAAGAAAGAAGAAATTTGTGGGTTCATGTGTCCAGGACAGTGTGGATTCATTGCATGTGAACTATGTTTTTCTGTTGTTTTGGTTTCAATGTTAATGCATGGTTAGGAGATGTCAGAAGAGGTTTTCTTGGGTGTGTTGGTTTCCACTCCAGCAGTCGAATAGCCTAGGGTGGTTTATCTTTTAATGAGGTTGTTTTTTGATAATAGTGGTGTTTCATGTGTGGAATTATCTTTGAGATTAATCTCATGGGATGGTTATTGAGACCCTTTATCTCTTTTCCTTCAAGGTTGGTTTTGAATTATCAATGATGTGAATAGTTTGAGGGGTATCAAATGTAATATACCATATCTCTATGGCCCATTAGATTGTGTAAATCTTGTGTTATATTTGTTCTGGGAGGTTAAGGTGACTTGGGTCATCACTATTTCAAAATTTTCCTATTTTACAATATTTTATAATAGCACCTTGCAAATGGTGTCTCACGCTAGTGGTGCCTCATTCTAGTGGTGTGTCATTTCAAGTGTCTCACCCTATAGGTAACTCACCATAGTTGTGTCAACCTGGTGGTGTTTCACCCTAGTAGTGTCTCACCCTGGTGGTAGTGCACCATGTCGATGACTTACTGGTAGTTTCTCACCCTAGAAGTCTCTCACAAAGTGGTCGATCACCCAGCACTGCCTCACCCATGAGTTCTCCATGCTTGACCATTGGATGTTTGGTAATATCATTCCTGATGGTGTCTCACTGATGGTGGAAAGTACCTCATCTGATAGTGCATCTTCCAACATCTCCTCGTCTTGTGATACTTCATCTAGTGGTGCCTCATTGGTGGTACGTCGTCGAGTAGTGCTTCATTCATTAGGGTCTCATGAACTGTGTTTCCAGTATCTTCAAGTCATCCCCTTTTAACATCTTCTTTTACATAAAATAATATTAATTCATTATTTTAAATTAATTGAGACAGATTCAAATCCCATAAATCATTTCCAACATTAACTAAGAGTAAGGAAGGTTTCAATTGGTCAAAAAATATAGTCTTGGACAAATCCACCATTAATTGAAAATAAAAAATGTATCTAATCCTGTGACTATTTAGATTTCCCTAAATCAAAGATATTATTCCCCATGTCTATTTCATGATTCTTCCTCTTACTAAAAGATAATAAAAATTATTTTCCAATAGTATTTGAGTAAACTATTATAGTAGTTTGTTTGTGTTTACTTGATGATTTTTTTGTTGTATATATGGACCTATTTTAGGTTTAATCTATAATTGTGGATTGTTCTTCTTCCAGGTAGGTTTATCCATCATCTCTTTTTGTTTTCAATCATTTGCGGTGGGTATATGGATGTTATCCTTATGAATATTGCTTTTTCTAGATTAATAATGATAATTTAACTTGTTTTCAATCAATAAATAAGGGGTTTGTAATACTAATGCATATTCTGTCTTTTTTTTCTAATATTTTTTTAAAGACTATTTAGCCACAAAAAATCATTTCTATTTTTTTCATTGTTTGCGGTCTGTATGGTTTATGTAATTCTTGTTGTTTGGTTTCCATTGAATGTTTATATAGGGAAATTTGTTAGACACATAAACTAGGATAATGAATGGATGACCTAGGATCTTCATGTTTCTATGATTACCCTGGAATTAACAAGTATAATTAAATAAGGGACACCTAGTTCAATCTGAATTGTTATTTATTTTGTTTGTGTGGGGATGTGGTTGAGTACGTTTGTGAACAAGGTAGTTTATTTTGTGGATATGGAAATCTCAGTGGGGTATGTTTGCGTAGTGGGGTTGCTGATCTATTTGTCTATTGATGGATGTGTTTTTGAATGGTGGTTGTTTTGGAGGAAATGATGGATTGGGATGTATGAATTTGAATAAGGATTATAGTGGTTGGTGTGGGTTCTTCTCCATTGATAACCTGTACAAACATCCACATTGTACCTATAGATTTTTATACATTATATCTTGAATGGGTTCCTTTCCTGGATTTTATCCACAAGTATCATGATAAAAACCTCCAGTATCTAAAGGTTGTGGTATGATGTGAATTTAATGTGAAGAATACATTATTTATCTTGGTACTTCACTTTCTGATGTGATGGTTTTTGTGTTTCATGTTACAGAATTTCTAAGGACCCCAGGTAGTGGTGGAATGAATAAATATTCATTAATAATGTTTGGAATTGATTAGGTTGGTTTATTAAAAGAATGGATATGGTTAAATGAAATTGGTAGGGAATGTGAGATGGGTTGTTTTGGATTCATGTGTTTTGTTGTTCATTTTGATGAATCTGCAAAGGTTATAGTTTTTGGAGTTGGGTGTTTGTGTGAGAACTCGTAGGTTGAAATTTAGTGTTGTTATTATTTATGTATATAATTTTATTTTCAGGTGATTTATATTCTCACCCCAACCATGTAGAGGGAAAACTCATGAATAGTCACACGGTGGTGTCTTTTCCAACATCCCGATGGGAGGATGGATTGTTGGACCCCTTCTCTTCTTTGAACAATATTCCTAGTGGTGACAGCCCACATTTCATTAGGTAGATGTGGTGGGATATGGTATCCTAGGTGTCTATGGGGGATGTGTATTTTTCCAAGGTGTGTAACAACCAAGTGTTTTATAAATGGAAATTTTATTCTTATAATTTTTCATATAATAATATTAAATCATAAAACAGTGAAGTACCATATACTGTGTGACCTTTAAACATAATTTTTAGACTTATGTGTTTTGATTTTTGAAAATATAACCATCATGGTTGCTTTCAAGGTGACTTTTGGGGTTTGAAGGTAAAAACATAATTTTTGGTGAATAGTAACCTCCCCTTATGAATAGTTACACACCCATATGAATATTAATATTACCCTTATAAATATTATATCATATAAAAGAATATTAACCTCACCCATAAAGGTATGAACAATTATTTTGCATCTAATAGGTGATAATTTGACAATTGTAAAAGTATTAACATTTTTGTAAGTTATAAATAATTAATTACAATTAATTAATTTAAAATAAACTGTATTTTCTAAAAAAAATTCCATAAATTAACTATATTATGTTTTCTTCTTGTAAGATAATTTTATAAGACCTTGTAAAAGTTTTGAACGAATTATAAAATCAGTTATAGTTTTAAAATCCTTATTTTTCAAGGAAATTTTGATTTTAATTAAAAATTAAATTAATCATATTTAGATAATTATTTTTTAAAAATGTAGATAATTTTTGGATCCTAAACGTCTATAAATAGTTACGGTGAATTTTTGGTATTTTTTCCAAAATACATGAATTTTTTATAAAATGTAATATATGGTAATTTACCAAATATATACATTATAGGATTAATGGGCAATTACAAGGATCATGGAGAATGTAGGAACCGTAGGTTCGAAATAACATTCACTTATTACTATTTTTGTTCATGTAATAATCAATATATCTTGTCTTATTGAAAAATATTAATCAAACGATTAAAATATTAAGAAAATAATCCTCCCCTCTACTATAAAAAACTACCCACACTCCCCTCTTTCATTCAGTCCTCTCATGACTTCAACCAATCCTAAATTCTTACCCAATATCACCCCAAGATCCTCCCATAATTCCATCATCCCTTGGACTCTTAAATATAAAAAATCCACTTCTCTTAAGAGTCTCCAAAGGAATATTAATTAAAGAGGTAAATTCCAGTTTTATTTTCATTCATTTTGTTTTTATGTTCCTTTGTTCATTTTTTTCAAACATCTCCTTATACAAATGCTATGAAAACTACAATACCAAAAATTTATTGGAATGTTTTTATGTTAATTTTATAATTCATTATCATCCCTATTTTATTCTTCTTATATACGAAATAAATGAAAAAAATATTTTGTGATGTGTCGATTTATAACATTCAAGGGTAAAAGGTTATCAATTACTGTTTCCATATTCAATTACAATCATGAAACTATATTAATGTTTGAACCATACTATTAAATATGTATTATATATTATTTGGTGTTTTGGAATACATTTTCTCACATGATAAAAAATAATAACACAAAATAAGTTAATTATAAAAAAATTGTCAAATTAATCAAACTGTTAATCGTTAATGTTTTATATATTGATTCACCTTCACTCCAAATATAAAAATAAATTTGTTAAACATTTATTATTATTGATTTTCCCTAATTTCATATAACTTCAATTCTATAAAACCATGCTAATCATACATGCTTATATGAACATGAATATAAGCGAACCAATCATTAAAACCAAGGAAAAAAATGCTCCCCAAAAATGAAATTGAACAGCTTAAATCATCAAAAAGAGACATGGATGAGATTAATAATGTTATACCAAATCAATAACATGTAGTGGTGGTTCTATAATTTTTAATTAATTAACCTAATTTCATTATTCAGGTCTTTAAGATCAAGCAAAGAACATCATCATACTTTAGGTAAGGGATCATCTCTTTCTCAAACATATTCAATAATCTCTTCCATGTTATTCCCTTTCATGTGTAATTATTAATGATAGGGTATGATTTATAACCATCCCCAAACATCCTTAATGGTGTATAAAATGTGATAAACCCATTTATCCCACATTAATCTCTTCTATGTACACCTGATACCATGCATATGGAATAGATGTATATAGGGGTACAACCTAAAAACTACGCTTTGAACTATACTCAAAAGGGAACTGATGCATGAAAACGGGACTTTCTGCACTCTTGGTTTTAAAATTATAGGGGATATAAATTTATAAATTCATGAGCATAGTAAAAACCCATATTAAGGGAATTGAAAAACTATCATAGGAATATATGTTATGAAATAGATTAGGGATAACCTTGATTTGAACCTAGGGAATCACAAGTGAGGATATACTTTTCTTTTACATGTTAATCATATTATGTTCAAAAAAAATTTCTTATGCCCAACAGATACATATTCAAGCCCTCTAATTGTACGTTATTTTTCTATGTTAAGAGCAGAAAATAGAATAACACGTGACAACAGTAAATGTGATATGGAATGCGAACATTGTCCTAATGATAGGCTTGATAAGATGGGGATGGGTGGTTAGAACATCATGATAGTACTTTCTCAGATGGGTCAAGTTATAAATAATTACATGAATCTTGTTGAATTACCTCCTCCTCCAAGTAGTGAGAATGTTGTCATAAAACCCTTCATGTGGAAAATTCCTCCTATGTTAATAGATATTTGGATCTCCTCCTCGCAGAATAGTGTATTAACTCCAATAAAAATAAATTATATGTTATCCAGTGATATGAAGAAGTTAATGGTGTGTTTTTGGTATATCATTTTGATGGTGAAGTTGATCAGTGGTGGACACTGATCATGAATTTGAATCCCTATGATGAAATTTTTTCCATGTATTGGCTGGAATTCATGAATTTTTTTTCAAAAAATAATTTCCCTGAACCCACCGTCTCAAGATGGAAAGGGAGTTCCTCTAACTCAACCAGAAGGAAGATGACTCAACCAGGGCGTATGATGAAAAATATATAAGGCTTTTTTGGTATGCAACTAGCTTGTTCATTAACACCGAAGGCAAGGTGGATCCATTATTTTTCATACTAAATCTGAGTCTACAAAAAGTGTTGGATATTCGGATATTCGGTAGCTATGATGAGATTTTCTATTTTTCCCTTAGGGATGAAATAGAGATTGGATACTCTTAGTGGTATCATGGGACTAGTGAAAAAAAGGAAATAATGGAATATAATGTGGGAGGTTACATAAAAAATTCATGATGGAAAGATTCTTGATCATCTCATGTGTAAAAATTGTGGGAAGAGGCATCATAGGAATTGTCTAAAAGGATTTATGAATATCATCAAATGTAGAAATATGGGACTTCTGGATAAAAATTGCTGATGAGATATGAATAATCATGATAATGTGGAAGAATAAAGGAAGGTTCAGATAAATTCTAAGCTAGTGGTGTAGTGTTACAACTACATGGAACATGGGAATTATGTTAACAATTTCATGAATACAAGTTTTGTCAGAGGAAGTCAACCACAACCTCCAAGGCAACAAGGAAGGGCTTATGCTATCACTATTGCTGAGGTGAAGTCAGACAAATATGTGGTGACATGTATGCTAGTTCTTCATTCAAGAGTAGTGAACATAATATTTGATTCTGGTTCAACTCATTATTTCATATCTTTGTTTTCTAGTAGAACTATTCAAACCCCACCTCAAATTTCAGAGGATATGTTTTATGTGGGAAAAAATGGGAAATTCTTGTGTCCGACGTTTATAACTCCTCCATGGTAATTTTTTTTGGATTGAACCACCCATAAAATCTCATCATACATTTTTTAGTAGAGTTCTAAAAAAATTTGGTATGAATTTTCTATCATTATCCAATTCTAACATCAATTGTTGGGAAAGGAAGATCCCCATTCACATTTCAAAGCATCCTCCAATTCTTTACAAGTGTAAAGAGGAAGTTAAATCTACATTAGAATCATTATCTCATTTTTTGTTATTACTACCTTTTGTGAAATAATATCTATCATAAATGATTGTGATGAAGGAGAGAATCTCTCTCAAAGAAATGCCCATCGTGGGGGATTACACTGATGTATTTCCTAATGATTTTTCTAGGCTTTCTCCTGACTGAGAGGTTGTGATATCAATTGAACTTATTTCTGGGTCTCTGCCTATATCAAAGAGACATTATAGAATATTTACTATAAATATGGGAGATATGAAGAAGAAGGTACATGAGTATCTTGATAATGGGTTTATACACCTAAGTGCTTCACCCTGTGGTGTACTAGTCTTATTTGTCAAGAAGAAGGATGGATTAATGAACATCGGCATTGATTATCATGATCTCAAAAAAATAATGATAAAGAACATGTATCCCCTACCCAGGATAGATGACTTGTTAAATCATCTCTGTGGGACCATTTATTTCTCTCAGGTGGACATTTGATCATGATATAACCAATTAAATGTATGGATGGAAAATATTTCCAAGAGTACCATTCAAACAAGTTTTGGAAACTATGAGTTACCAGTGATTCTGATCAGACTAACCTATGTTCCAATAATTTTCATGGATTTAAGTAATATATTATTTAGATATTACATCGAAAAATTTGTGGTAGTCTTTATTGATGATATTCTGATATACTACAAGAGCAAGGATGAACATGATGGGCATGTGAATACTATGTTAAAGAAATTGTGAAGGGAGAAAATGTAGGTAATTTATAGTAAATGTAAGTTATAGATGGAGGGAGTATCATTCATGGGGAATGTTATCACTAGTAATGGGACATATGTGTACCCTTCCAATAGAATGGAAATTGATGAGTGTCCAAGACCAAAATCTGTAACGAAGATCCACAGTTATCTGGGTCTAGATAGGTCTTATCGACAATTTGTGAGGAACTTATGAATATTTTCAATCGTAATGTCCATGTTGACATGGATGAGAGTGGAGTTTTTAGGGAATCAATAATGTGAATACTACATCAAATAGTTAAAAAAGAGGCATGTCACATCTCCAATACTCACACTCCTAACAAGTGGAGAACTCTTAGTGGTGTACAACGATACTTTAAAGAAGGGATAAGGAATTTTGTTGATGAGAAATGAAAAATTGATGTCTTACACCTCAAAGATTCTAAATATCCTTTAGCAAAACTATCATACGCATGATCTGGAGTTGGCAGTTATGATCATTGCATTAAAAATCTGGCCAAATTATCTTTATGGGGAGAAGTGTGAGATATATACTGATCACAAGAGTCTCAAATATAGATCCATACAGAAATATCTTATTATTCTATAGTGAATATGAATAGATATCATCAATAATAATTACTTCTCAATCCACTACCATCCTCATAAGGAAAACAAGGAGGAAGATGCTCTAAGTAAAATGGATCATGCATCTTTAAAAATGATGATAATTGAAAAGGATCCAATATTCTTATATTTGAAAAGGATAAGCTTGAAGATCATTAGGGGAGGAACATCATAAATATTTTCTCAAATCAATTCTCATTCATCCCTCATGGATAAAACAAAAAATTCTTTGTGAAAATATTTGAAAATTCAGATAAGGGTGGAATCTAATAGAAATGAGAAATCCTAAGAGCTTATGATTTATGTGGAAAGATTTTTAATATTTGGGTCAAGATTATTTGTACCATCTGATCCATAAATGAAGAAGGATCATTTGAATGATGCACATAGCTCAGCCTTCTCTATTCACCCAGGGAGCACAAAGATGTATTGAGATCTCTGAGAGAACTTTTTGTGGGTCAATATGAAGAAGGTGATTGCTGAGTATACATCAATGTGCATGGTATGTCAATATGATCAGGTAGAATGATAGAATTATAAATGGTTGATGTAACCAATACCCATACCAACATGGATGTGGTAGAACATCACAATAGACTATGCCACTAAAACTCCAAGGACATCCAGAGGAAACAATTCCATATGGGTAATTATGGATCAACATAAAAAGAAATCTCACATTATCGAGATTCAAGAAGAAGTATCATTGGATAAACATCCAAAGATATATATCAAAGAATTGGAAATGATTCTTGGAGTACCACTATCTGATGTATCATAATGAGATATGAGATTCACCCCGATGTTCTGTAAATGTCTCTATCATGTTCTAAGCACCGAACAGAACTTCAAAATGTCTTATCTTCTCCAAACTGAAGTCTAATCTAAGTGAACTATTCATACATTGGAATAATGTTGAAATATTGTTCTATTGACTACAAAGGGTATGGGCCAACATCTTCTACTGGTTGAATTCTCCTATTACAATAGATTCCACACGAGCATCTGAATAGAACCATATGAATCCCTATCTAGAAAAAGGTGCATAACAATGTAGTTTTAGGATGATGTTGGGGTGCATAAGATAATATGACCATAAATGGTTGATGTAATGGTGGAGATTGGGATACTATACAAGATCACCTCATGTTATCCCAATTATGACAAAAGAGTAATGCATACAATCTTCGACAAGACCATGACATCAGATTTGAAGACATGGTATTTCTAGAAATATCTCCATGGAAGAAGGCCATTAGTTTTGGTAATAATGGAATTATAAGTCCTAGGTACATCTACCCTTCGATATTATTGATTGTATATGGGGTGTGCACTATCGACTAGAACTTCTACCTACATTGGAAAAAGTACCTAATGTCTTTAATGAATACCTCTTTAGAATGTACATACCATACACTTCCCATGTATTTTTTAGTGGAGGTACCGTTAGTGAATGTTCTTTCTTACGAGAAGTATCCAGTGATGATTTTAAATCATAGAGATAACATTATACACAACAATAATAATTATCTAGTCAAAGTAATGTGGTGGAACCAAACATACGAATAGGGAACACAGGGACTGGAGAAAGAAATGAAGGAAAAGTACTTGCACATGTTTCTGGCATAGAATGTAAAATAAAATTTTGAGGGCCAAATTTCATAAGGGGGATAATGTAACGACCCAATTTTTTATCATTGGAAATTTTTTTCTTATACCAGAAACGCTCAGTCAGAGGGAAGCCTCTGACCATTTATTAAGAAAAGAAAAAGCATAAAAAAGATAAACAAGTCCAAAGCATCTACGGAACATAGAAATCATACTCATCACCACCCCCTTTGGAAATTTTTTTCTTATAATTATGTCATATAATCACATGAAATCACAACACAATGAAATATTAAGTACTATGTGACTTTTAAACATAATTTTTACACTTCTATTTTGAATTTAGAAAATATGAAATATACAGTCGCGTTTAGGGTGATTTTGGGGTTTAATGGAACCAACATAATCTTAAGTGAATACTAACTAACCCTTCAGGATACCAACCCACCCTTATGAATAGTAATATGACCCTTATGATTAGTAAATCTTCGAAAAGAATTTTAATATTATCCATGAAGGTAAAAATAATATTTTGGCATCTTATGGGGGACAATATGACCATAGTAAACGTATTAATATTTTTATAAGTCCTCAATAATTAATTAAAATTAATTAATTAATTAAAACGAAATTTTATTTTATTAATTTTTTTCATAATTTAATAAATTTAGGTCTTCTAGTTTTAATATAATTTTATAATACATTATGTAATTTTTTGAGAATTATAAAACCAGTTGTAGTTTTAAAAATTTTATTTTAGCATGTAAATTTTGATTTTAAATAAAAATTAAATTAATCATATTTTAAAAAATAATTGGAAAAATTGAGTTCAATTTTTGAATTATACACAATGAAAAATGGTTAGGGTGAATTTTTATGGTTTTTCTAAAATACTTTAATTTTTTATTAATAGTGGGATATGGTAATTTACATTATATATGCATTATAATCTAAATGGTCTATATCTAGAATCATTGTCGACGTAAGAACCCTTCATTAGAATTCACAGTGAATTATTACTATTTTTGGTCATAAAATCTTATATATTTCTTGGCTTATGAAAAAATAATAATCTAATTATTAAAATATTAATAAAACCCTCCTCCCCTCCACTATAAAAACAACTGACACTCCATGCTTCCCTTAACACCTAGATTTCCTTATTCCTTCCATAAATTATGCCCAAATATCTCCCCAATTATTCCCCTACATATTTAATCCCTTAGTCCTCACAAAATACTGAATCATCTCCCCTTAATATGATCTCAAGGAAGATTAAATGAAGAGGTAAATTCTTCTTGGCTTTTCATTCATTTTTGTTTCATGTTCCTTTTTTATATTTTCTTTCCTATCCTCTTCTCATCCAAGTGGATAGAGAAAATAATTACCATAAATGTACTGAAAATTTTTTATGAAGACGGGATAATTCATTATCATCACTCCTTTCACCTTATTATATACAAAAGAAACAAAAATGCAGTCTGAGATGGGTTAATATATCACAGTCAAGGAAGACGGGTTTACAATTTCTATTTCCATATTCAATTCTAGTGATGAAAACATTTTTATGGTTGAATAAGAATATTAAATATGTATTTTATCTTATGTGATGTTCTATAATCCTTTTTTCTAATATAATGTAAAATAATAATACAAAACAAGTTAATTATGAAAAAAATCCCCAAATTAATCCACGTGTTTATCATTAATATTTTATATAATGATCC
Organism: Viscum album; assembly: GCA_963277665.1. NCBI lineage: Eukaryota > Viridiplantae > Streptophyta > Magnoliopsida > Santalales > Viscaceae > Viscum > Viscum album. Next base: position 1,033,546,572 of record OY728156.1, read on the forward strand.
ACCTTCACTCCAAATAACCAAATGAATTTTATAACCATGTAATCTTATATATGTTCACTATTATCATAAAACATCAATTCTGGAAAACCATTATCATTGTAGATGTTTATCCAAACATGAATATAAGTGAATCAATCATTAAAACCAAGGAAGAAAACTCCCCCAAACATGGAAATTGAACCTCTTAACTCATCAAAAAGGGACATGGATGAACATAATAAGGTAATAAAAATCAATAACATGGATTGGAGGTTGGTGAATTATTAATTGATGAACCTAATTTGATTATTCAAGTAATTAAGATCTAGTGAAGAACCCCATCGAACATAAGGTAATGGATCCTCTCTTTGTCACGCATATTGAAGAATATAATCTATGTTATGAAATTTTATGTGTAATTTATAATGATTGCGCAGGATTTCACAACTTCCCCATATATATATCGTGATTTATAAAATATTAGAAACCCTATTATCTCTAATTAAGACCTCTTATGTACACATGATACCTAGTCGATATTCTGTGTGAGATTCTACCCGAACCTTGACTATTCTGCTGGAATATTATTATTCTCTTTTTACCCAAATGAAATCCTATATTATATTTATGTACATATTCTAATTTGTGGTCATATTTCCAAACCCATGTTTTATTATCCATCCCTCATTCTATTTTGGGAATATAAATTTTTAAATGATTTCATCCTCAATACTTCCCGATAAGAAAACATGCTTTAAGGGAGCTTTCTAGTTTCTTACCCAATCAAAAATACACAATACGATAAGTTTTTAAGCAACCATTATTTTTATAAAACCAAAATTTTTTATTAAATCCATCTTTTTTTAATTCTTATTTTATAAAAAATTATATTTCCTTTTAAATATTAATGACTCTAGCATTTTCCTTAAAATCTTACTAAAGTGTTTTAATGCTATATTTTTGATGATAACCATCTTAAATGTTGTCACTTCAATTTGACAATCACTTACCATGATATATTCCTATTTTACCTTATCAATGTCCATGTATGTTTTAATTTCTCTCTTTCATGGGCACATGTATGATACACCCTTCTATAACATGATTGTGATACCAATTTCTATCCTTGGGAACCCTAATGATTATGTATTATTGATTGAGTTTGATTCTTTATGTGGAAATAATATTCCTGAACATGTAAAGATGCGTGAGACCAGATAAAACTTCAATGAATTTGGGTATATAGATTCTCATGAATCATTATGTGTAATGGTCTTGTTGGTAATCCTTGACTTTTGAGACCATGTGCAATGGCCGTGGTTGCTAACCATGACTAGCGCTCATCTTTGTGCTACGAGCCTTATCTCGTTATAAAGTCATGATTTTTGTTGCTGCAACATTCTTATCATTCAATGTATATACGATCACATGTTTATATTTTATGATTATATATTCTAATTTACTTTATAATTTCATGATCTCTAACCATTGTGTTGAAGCCATATTCTTATGTTTACTCCCTTACTAGGATTTTTTCTCATCCCATTGTTCTAGTTATCCCAAGGTTATCCAATGAAGATGGGTGATCACACTAAAATATTGTATCTTGTTATGGAGATTAAATAAAAAAGTAGTTTTTATAATATTCTATTGTGTACATAATTTTACAAGCCACTAGATATAAAAGACTCGGTTTGTATTGTGAGGTTTTATTATTCTTAAATTCATGTAATTATTTGTATAAAAGGCTAGGGTTTCAATAAGTTGTCTTCAGGTTGAGTTTTGGTGTGACTACCATGGTTAATTCAGGATGAGATGGGATGGGTTGTGAGTCCCAAGGGTGTTCAAGAGGGATGTGTTGTGAGGCCTAGGTGTGTGCCTGAGGGATGTTATGTGGTATATTCGGAAGAGGTGGCATCTGCTAGATGTTTTCTGTTGGGGTGTGAGAGTGGCTAATCATGGGGAATGTTATGTGGGGTACCCTATCATAGATGTGATTTATATTATATTACCAGACTATAATTACTTTTTTAGTATTCCTTGGTGGGGTTGTGATGGTTAGTATACCACATTAGGTGTTGTTGGGTTCATGTGTTTTCCCATGAGTGCATTGGTATACCTATTTCATTAGTTCATGAGAGAATTTGGTTTTCTTACTAAGTATTCCTATATAATCACCAAAAACATATGAAAATATTTTTAGTTTTCTAGGAGGATTTCATAGATCATGCGGAACATTATTACCTCAGAACATGAAATTTTTTATGTCACTGCCTAGCATTACTTTTTGGTATTTACATTAGATACTTTTATTTATATCGGTTCTATTTTACAAATTTGTATGGGGTCTTTTTTAGATTTCTTATATATATATATATATGAGTTTATTTTGGTATGATCTATCATATGTCCACATATTATTTTTTATAAATGGTAATGCCTCTCAAATTGTGATATTTGTACACATTTGGTTCTAGTCCCCAACATGGGGCCTACTGGAGGCAGGACACAGGGGTCATTATCTCCCTGTATTCCATTCCATACAAGATGGGGTATCTCTGCTGGTTTAATTTTTTACCAATAGAGATGTTTTTAGATATGAGAATATCATGGATATATAAACGAAACTTATTTACATTGTGATAAATAACCTTTACTTTATATATAAGCCTATTGTAGAATCAGATTCTCCAATGCTGGATTTCTTAATGCAATAGAATCCCCATCATATGGTAGGATGACAACTCCAATGTCACCAGAGCAATGAATTATGTATCTTGTGAAGATATTTATGGTCATGGGATGAGATGAAAAAGAAAAGGTAACAATTGTAGTGAATTTTCTCAATGGAAATACTATTAAATGGTGGTCACTGATCCATTATACTTTAGATGAAGTGGAAATAAAACTCATTGAATGGAAATATTTTATGAATAAATTCTCCTTGAAATATTTCTCTCATAAGAAATGAATTAAAAGGAAGTGAATTTTGTTTACCATAAAGTAAAAGGAATATAAAAACATTTCTATGTACGTTGATACATTTAAAATGTTTCCCAATAATCCTATATATTATATAAAAAACATATAGTGTATGACTGAACATTTATTATAATGGATGATGTCAAGCCACTGCTGTGTGATAGTCTCTCATTCTTTTCCTCATATAATGAAGTAGTTTTACGTTCCATAAAAAAATATAGATGTGTTTATATATATCATAAATTTTAATAGGAAATTATGAAAATTATAGGTCTAATGAGAACCCAAAAAAAGATTGTATCAAATAATAATAAGAGAATGATGAAAATTCTATCTTTTTAAAATATTAGAAAGAATTATAATAATCAAAACATGATCGGATTGAGAGTTTGTTATTAGTGTGGAGATAGTGATCGTAAAGATAGGTAATTCAAAGGGAATAAAGAAAATATGGTTATTCATTGTTATAACTAATGGTATAGGGGAAACTACGAACATGAAATCCCCAAGCATCATGAAAATATAAATAAGTCAAGTTTAAGGGGATAAGTCCAAGCTTATGTGATCACTACAACTGAGTTTGAAGTACCAAATGATGTGAGGGAAGGTACTTTAATAATATATTTAAATTTAGTGAATTGATTATTTGATTCCGTATCCTTGTAGTATTTTATATTTTCAATGTTTTCTGAGAATATTAGATATTTCTATAGAAAATTTAGAATGGAGGTGTTAGATAAAACCCTAAGGGGAAGTCTTATTACAATATTTATGATTTAGGAAGCCCAGATTATGACACATAAAAAATATTTATTTTCAAAACTTATAATATTACATAAAATTGACTTCAATATAATCCATGGTATTGAGTTCCATTCAAAATATGATTCAAGGATTTTTGGTAATAAAAATGAAAATTATAATTTTTGATGATGTTGTATAATTCCATATCCTTAGAGGTGATAAATCCTCATCCGAGACATATCTATATAAAATCCTAGAATCTCTACTAAATGAATTTCTTATGTAGAAAGATGGAAATAATATAGGGATAGAGAAGGTAATCTTCATATTAGGGATGTATATAGCTTACAGGAATACATGGATTTATTTGTTGAGAAATTTCGTTGATATACACTAGAGATTGCAGTTTATTATTTCATTTAATTAATCCCTTAAGCCTGAAAAATATGAAATGATCCCTATAGAAAGGTCATTATAGAATTAGTGGAATAGAGAAACATCTAGAGGGGTTGTGTAATAAGGTATTCATTCCATGAAGTGTTTCACCATTTTGCATCATTATTGTCTTCATTAAGAAGAATGATGGATCCATTATGTTATGCATCGATTATATTGAATCCAATGTTATTATGATAAAAAATAATAACCCTCTGCCTTGTATTGATTAATTTTTCAATCGACTTCATAATCATAATATTTATCAATGATTGAAAATCATGTAGGGTATTATCAATTTTATATATATAAGGAAAACAATCTAAAGAAATAATTATGAATAGGGTATGGACAATACCTGATTTAAGTAATTCCACTTGGATTGAAAAATAAACTAACTATTTTTAGGGATATAATGAATAGAGTATTCAAGGATTATCTTGATGATTTTTTGTGGTATTTCATTAACGATGCCTTGGTGTATTCTAAAATATATGAATACTATGAGAATCACTTTTAGATTATTATTAAAGCACTTAGGATGAAGGAGTTATTTGGAATATTTTGTATGTGTGATTTATAGTCTCAAGATTTCACTTTTCATGGACATATTTTCTCTATGGATTGATTATTTATTAATAGTATGAATAAAATTATAGTCCTGTGATGTCCTAAATGAACTAACATAACTGAGGAATGTGGTTTAATTGGTTTGGAATGTTTATACCATAAATTCATTCAAAATTTTCTTGATTTCCTAACATGTTAACCATGAATACACTTAATGGTGTTAATTTCATTTGGAAAATCAGAATTTGAAGAATGATTTGATCAACTAAGGAAGATATTATTCTATTCATTTATTATTAATCTAACATCTAAAAATAATGGGTTTGTGAAATATAGTGATCCATAGAATATGGGTCATGGTTGTGTTCTAATTTAAAATGAAAAATTTATTTTATATAGATAACTTATTTTGAAGACTCATGAACTGAAATATCTAACCCATTATATTGATATTGAATCTATTTTCATTGCAATGTGGATATTGATATTTTATCTATATAGTGAATTTTTTGAGGTATACATAGATCATAAAATATTAAAATGCATCTATTCATAGAAATAGACGAACAAGTGATAGTGGTGGTTGATTGATCTACTCAACCAGAATTATTGTTTGATGTACTACCATCCAGGGAAGGAAAATAAGGTAGTATATGTATTAAGTAATAAATATCAAGGAATTATAACCCAAATGGGGACTGGTAGAGATATAATTTTCATGGATCTAGTAAATTACATATAAGAATTATTAAGGAAGAATATATATTACTAATTTTTTAAAATATTGTGAAACAATATTTATTAGAAAAGATAAAATGTTTTCAATTTTGTGATGATAAATTTTACAATAATATTAAAGCTATGAATGACGATAATTTATTATAAATAATTTATGAAAATTATTTTCAATATTTTGGAATTAGATTATTTTCTCCATATATAACTCATATAGAAATGAAATTATTATATGTTTCTCATAGATTTAATTTCTAAATACACTCTGGTAACACCCAGATGTATCGGAGGATGAGGAAACATTTTTTATCATAAAAATTGAAGCATGAAATTGTGGATTATATATCAAGATGATTGGGTTTTCAACAAGTCATGGATGAGAGACACCATAGTAGATGTTCCATGAAACCTCTTACTATTACTATATAGAAATAGTATGACATTACTATGTGCGTTGCTACATGACTACCAAATAATCCTAGAATGAATGATAAATGATATGATATTATTGATTTCCTAACCCAATATTCTATTTCACTCAATATAAGAGAATATCTATATCATTCTCACCTTATAAGACTCCATATTTATGATGTTCTAAGACTTCACGGAGAACCTTTTTCATCAAATATGATCTTGATACATGTTTTGCATCAAATTTGTTTAAAATTCTTTAGAAGGATCATTATTATGATCGTAATTTGAGAACATACTATTATCCTCAAACTGATGGACATTATAAAAGGATTATTAAAACAATGGAAGACATGTTGGATTCATTATGACTATAATTTGAAGGTAATTTCTACCATTATTTTAATTTATTAATTTTATTATTTAATAATAGTTTCTATTAATGTATTCAAATGGAGTTATCTAATGAAATAAATGGAAGCAAATGATATAATACAAGTTTATTGGATGATTTCGGTTAAACAAAACATATAGTCCAAATAAATTCTAATGGGAAACAAATGGTAAAGGTTATTATTTCTCATATTTAATTACCTTAATACAGGAAAAAGGGTTATGTTGATAATTAGAGGAAGGATTTTGAATTCGAAGTTGGAGAATATTTTTTATTGTGAGTATTTCCATGGAATGGTTTCATAGGGATTGTTAAGAAACAAAAAATGATATCCATGTTCATTGAACTGTTTGAAATCCTTGAATGATATTTATTTGTTGCTTACAATTTGGAAATTCCACCAAGTCACTCAAAAATAAATTATGTGTTCAATCATTCATTTTAAATGAAATACAAGATAGAACAAATTATTTTTCTCATCTATGAAAAATTATAATTGTAAAAGGTTTTATTTTAATATGAATACAATCCCTATATTCTTTATAATAATGATAAATTATTGAAAAATCAGATGGCATGACTAGTAAAGGAACTTTAAGGAAATCACAAAATAAATAAAGCATCATGGGAACTAGAGGATGGTATTAAGATGAACTGACCTCATATTCTTAGAGGATAATATCCTTGAAATTTCTAGGATAAAAATATTGTATGATGTATTAATTTAATACCCTAAGACATTAATGATTATTTATTTTCAAATAAATTCTATCTCTTCCATATCTTGTGATGCACGTAGCACTGAGTTAAAAAATGTGAAAATATATTAAAATATTAGTTGGAAATGGTAGTGATAACATGTACATTATTTTTGTGGGTATTAATTATAACAACTATATTATTAGAATCTTGGTTATCTATTTTTTTGAACTATAATAAGATTCATTTGAATGAATTTTTTTTTCTTAAAACATTATTTTTCTAATACAACCTATTCTTTTCATCGTATGCACTTATAGTCATACTAATTTTTGATGATTTTTTAAAATTCATTAGATAAAATAAATTAATTTTGAATATAATTATATCAATATTACATTTGGGATATTTTTTGTGATTTTTCTAAAATTTTTCATTTTTTTGGAATTGTGAAAAATACTATTTTTTATTGAAATCTACCTTTTCGTTTAAATTATTTACAAAGAAAAATTATATTTTCAGTTTTTTTAAAGTAAATTTAGTAAAATAATATTATTATTAGTGAAATGTATCTCATATTAATGACCTTGAAATTAATTATTAGATTATAACCAAATATAATAATATGAATTATATATTTAAAGTCCAGATTTTCCATCACGTCAGTAGGTATAATTTTATACAAAATTATTTCACTTATGTTAAGTGAATTTGAAAAAATTGTATTTAATACTTTAAATAAAAATAATTTAAATTATATAATTATCTCAACTTAAATTTTTTTATCAACATTATTTCTAAAAGTAGTAAAAACAAATTTCTATAATTACGGTAAAAATTGTTTTACCTGTTGTTAAACTAAAAATATAAGTGATAAATGACCTACTCACTTAAACTTTTTTTTGGAAATAGTTATACCCTTTACCCTATAATGTCCATTAATAGTTCATTTTGAGGATTTTTCATTATAAAAACATGGTTTTAATTGATTATTTTCAAAAACCAATTTTTTTCTTCTCCCAAACATATAAATGTTAACCCAACCTCATTATATATTCATGCATTAGAAGACATTTGGTTCAAAAATAACTACCCAAATAAAATTATAAATCCACTCCAAATATCCTAGATCCATTGTATTGATCATAAATCCATCATTGTAAGGAATTTGGTGAATACATAATGAGGTCTCCCAAAGAATTGGAAACATTCTTAAATGATCATTTTTAATTTATTATTCCAACTCCATAAAATGTTTTCCATTAATGATAATAAAATAAAACATGGATCTAAAATATACCTAGATGTTATTAAATTAATGGAATTACCTATGTCAATCTACTCTTATTTCAAATGGGAAACAAAATTGTCAATCATGAGTTTATTAAGCTACCGCCCCATGAAACGATGGAACTTGTTTTCTATAAACACCTATCATTATAAGATATAATGTATGATTTATTATATATATATATATATATATATATACTATTTTGGATATAATTATACATCTTTAATTATAATATCACAAATACATTATTTCATTCTATTCTATATAAAATATATCAATGTCGCTTGTCTGTTTAATGTACTACCACCTCAAGAACTAATGTGATGTGTTTTTCACATTATATTTAAATGGATGGAAATAAGGATAAATTTAATTAATAAATATTATATATGTGACATGATATAAATTCAATAAAATTAATATATCAAACATTTCTATACCCTATAACCTATTAAGTAAATGATATCATCTCTTTTTTCAAAAGTACAACCTAACTCCTCCATGAAGTATTGTAATTTTTTTCCTTGAACAACATTGAAAAATGGTTTTAAAAATATATATAAGGAGTAAATATGATATTTAAAAAATTTAATAAGTATTTATATTTTTGATTTATATCTTATATACAATATCTATATGCATAATTATAAGAATTGAAATTTTAAAAAGGGAAATTTATATCTGAAACAATGAAAATAATAAAATATTTTCAACAAATAGGTGGTAAATATTGTAATATGATCATATATGATGTTATAAATTTGATTATGGTTTTGATATAAAATAAAAACATTATTATAACAATTATATAATATAATAATGTGTTTTTTACAAAATAATATTATCAGTTAAGGGATTTTATCTCAATTTTCAATTCACTGGGACATATTTGTTAATACGAACCTATTCACTTTTATCTACTGTATATGCTCCCCATTTTCTATATTAAACATGAATAACTGTTTATTCCTGATGATGAGTTTATTGTTTCATTTTTATTATTGATGGGGTTATGATTTTTATTTTACTAAATTGGTAAGTAAGCTACTATACAATCTCATAATATGTTGTGATTCTAAAATTTCTATAGAAACAACTAGTTTTTTAAGATATTTTTTAATTAGAAAATAAATTTAAATTAACTATCCCTATTATTTTTTAATGGTATGAATATTTATTATACAATATATGGAATATCATTTTATTGTTCTTCAGGTATTCTTAAACCCCTCTTTTAAGCATGCTTTGGATGGTTTTCGTTTGGGGTTGTTTTGTTTTGATATTTTAAGAGTTTTGAAAATTGTGGACTACTATAATGTTTTTAGCACAGTTTTCTCAAACCATGTTCCCTCTTACAGAAAACCATGGAACTAACGGTATTAGTATTTCGAATGGTTTTTTCTTAGTCATGTCATGCACCCTTCTTAAAGAATCTGCTTGGCCCATTTAAAATTGGTGCATGCTTAGTCTGTGTAGTCTTTAAAACTGTGTTAATCTTCCCTGCTAACAATGAATGAGATTTAATTAATCCATAAATAAATATTCAATATATAAAACCCCTCATTTAAGGTTTCATTTGAACCTATCACGAAACATTGTGATTTCTTCTTCATCAAGAGTATCCAATAGCAGCTTTTGGCCCCTCGGTTCCCTCATGTAAGTGATGAAAAGCATGAGGAATGTCACATTATCTTCTCCCAATTAGATTCCTCATACCAATATCAATCTATAATTGTATATATTATCCTACATATGTTTCTATAAGTACCCATGATTTTTTGTGGGTTTAATACGTTATTTTTTGGATCTTAATTCTAGGTTTGATTCTCATTTCCCAGATCATCGTTCATTATTGGAAAATCTAGATTAGGGTGTGGTGTTACAAGATCTGTTATATCTAATTTATTATATTACATCATGATGACATTTATTTTAAACTAAATTTATTTATTTAATTTAAATTGTATTAATTACAATAAATTTAATGATTTTGATTAAATTGATTTCAATTAATTTACTGTAAAAACCCGATTCTATTGAATTGGGGTATTCGGTTTTCAAAATGGGGATTGGAATGAAGTTGGAAAACCCAATATTTAATTTCATTTTTTTGGTCAAGGAAATTGATTAAATTAAAAAATTTCCATTTAAATTTTAAAATAGATTTCATGGGAATTTTTTTTAAAAAACTTAATTACCATGAATTGGGGGTTTTTTGTGCAATTGAGTGAAAATATTTGAATATTGAATTGTTGAATTTATTTGTGATAATATATTGTGAAATTGAATTTTGAATTGATTTCAAATAACATTTTTTGAGAATGTATTACTTTTTTTTAATAGAAACTTTTTTTCTTGAAAAAGGACATGTTTTTTATTAAAATTATTTTTTTTAAATAAAGATTGGAATTTGGGAAATGGGGAAATTGTAATTAAATTTATTTTAATGTTTCTTAAAATAAGTTTTTTATTAATGAATTATACTAGAGAATATATAGAATAAGTTAGTAATATTGAAAAACAATCTAGGTTGAAATTTCCCTACCAATGAATTGAAAAATTACAAAACAAAATATTGGTCAACACATCTTTTTTCCTCATTTAGACATAGATGAGTCCTTTCATTCCATTGATGAGGGATAAGTGTAAAAATTTTGCTTTATCAGATGATTATTTGAAGATCCCATAACCGGGAAGTATTGTTCCTCTTGGTCGGTGAACATTGTTTTAACATGTTTATATATGAGATATTAATGTATTCCATTTTATAAAATTATTTTACATTAATTATAATTTATATATAATATTTTGTATAAAATTTTTTATGTAATATATTTGGGAAATGCACCATTTATGAATGTATTTCCATCATTTTGAAATGTGAATCAGGATTTTCGAATGTATTATCATATTTTCAAATGTAAATCATGATTTTTTGAAGTATGACCATTAAATTCAAAACTAGTATTTCAGAAATTTAGAAGCATATTATTTGGTTAATTTGATATTGGAATATATTGTGGAATCCATGGTGAGACCCAGCTGGGATGTTAGCTCACAATCTTCTTCTTCTTTCAGGTGTTTGTAGATTATCTCGTTCTTGGTTCAAAAAGTTGTAAAGAACCACTTTGAAGAGGATCTAATGGTTGATATGTAGACAGGACATGTTATTCCCGCTGATAGATGGTATTTTTTTCTTCTAGGATTCTTGTACTTTTCTAAATTCTTTTTGGTTTTCATGGATCTTTGACTTTTATAACACTTATCCCAGTTAAGACTCCTTTGTATTCATAATTATTTTTTGTCTTACTTCTCTATAGTTTGTGGAAAATTATTTCCTTATTTATTTTGTATGATCCCTTGGGATAGTCTCTAACCAATGAGAATTATTCATTCCCTTCGGGCAATGTCAGTTCTTGATTAGTTATTAGGTTTCAAAGGATCTCGGGCTAGTTCATGAAAAAGTGAAATCAAATGTGCAGGTTTTTCATATTAAGATGATGTCAGTATGAAATTGTGTTTTCTTATTGGGACATAGTAGGTATTTTTAATTGGGTTTTTAGATATCTCCCATCATATTGAAATTATAGTATCTAGGGTTGGTTAGGGAAATTCATCCTAAGGATTAATTATAGTCTGTTCCCATTTTTTTTATAGAGAGAAATCCAAATATTTTTTAGGTATGTTGAGAGGAAAGGTTCTTCTATTAATCTATTTGAGTGTAATAAATTGTCATCCATGTTGTCATTGATGTGTTGTAGCACCCTAAATCTGTGGATAAATGTTCATCAGATACCATAAGAAGCTGATGCTAAACCTAAGTGACAGAATCCTCTTGTGGAACTAAATCATGGTGAGGTGATTGTTTGTAATGTCAATGAAATGGGATAGCCACCGACACCAACTCCCATTTAGGATCCAATTGTGGAACCTCATACCGAAATTCTCAAGAGATCCTTCACCTAAATCGATCACCGTTCAATGTATCAAATGATACTCCAGAGGCATGGTATTTGTTGACTATATTGGAATGTTTATCTGTGTTCTTGGAGACAAATGATGAAATAATGGTATAGTGTGAAACCTTCATACTAAAAGCACCAATAAAGTGATGGTGGGACACTATAGTAATGAAAATGAATCATGTGGGAATATAGTTTATATACATTAAAAAATCAATGTTAGTTCTATCAGGATTTGATTCTGTGGGACAAGGATATAATGGTTTTAAAACATGAGAACATGGTTCGGATTTTGAAAGAGTATGAAAACCATTTTAGTCGAATCATGATTCCATCACCTAATATTACATCAAATAAGAAGATTATGGATCGAAGGTTTAAGTTTGGATTTCATTAAAACATTACTTATCATGATTTATTACTAAAGTTTTCATCCTATTATGATGTTCTAGATAGAGCGTTGATGGTTGAAATAGATCTGGATAGAATGTCTGGGTTATCTATATTTTCGTTCTATTTCGGTGGAAAGATGAGTTCCATAAAAGGAAATATAAAGCATGATGATTCACATGGTGGTTCTCAACAACAAGGTCATTCCAAACCTCCTTCAGTACCAGAAAAATGTATTTTGATTATCTAAAAATATGAAAATTTCAAACATTCAATATTGGTTTTCAATGTGGCACCAAAGGTATGTGGTTCTTGTGGATGGTCAGGTCACTTATGTATATTCTTCCATGTTTATTCCACTCCATGTAGTGGAATTGTATTATCATTACATATGAAAACTATTTGAAATTAGATGATACACATACAAAATGGGTCAAATAAAAGGAATATGTAAGGAATATTTTTCGCAAAATGTAATAGTCTTCATAGGAACCATAAATGGGTCTATTTACTCTGATATGTACCATCATTATTTCTTAATCATTGGTGGTAGCATTATTTTATACTGTTGTATTTCATTATTTTATTTCAACCCATAATGATGATTTTCTAAATCTTTTTATGGAGCTTTTAACTTATGTAATAGATATTACAAGACCCTTGGGTATAAAGATTTATAATGGTCTCTATATCCATGATGGTGAATTCACTATATCATATATCGAGCATTATTGTTGTTTTCTGGTTATGACATAAAACTTAAAGTCATCATATGTGGAATTGATTTTCTATTTGATAATAAATCCTAGACTGATTTTTAACGTATATGGGAGTCCTTCATTGCACCTAATGGAATGTGTCATGTCTTTAAAAGAGAATGGGACTATAGGTCGATCAGGGTATGACATTATAATCCGGAGTTTATGATGTAATATTAGTTCTTCAATTTGACCTAGTGTTAGAATATTTGAGCTGTTATCTCCCTCTAGTTGTCGTTGAGTTTCTAGACATGTTTCCTTCTTACATCTCAAATTTTCCACTGACAAGGGATGTAGAGTTTTCTATTGATTTAGTTCCTAGTACTAAATTAGTTTCAATTTTTACTTAGTACATTACACTTGTTGAGATGAAATTTATTTTTATTATAGAACTGGTGTTGACTCCTCTAGAAGCCAGGTGAGGCAATTTGGACCTTTTTTATTCATCAAGATCAGGTTTGCTATGGGTTTATTTACAACGTGATCATATTGTTGCATCTTGATCTCCTCAGCATCGGACACATTTTAAGAATTATATGACCAATGACTGTGAACAAGTTTTCAGGATTCACAAAAATAATATTTGGTGGAATTACCATTATGGGGAGTGGTTTACCATGTTTTCTGTCCAAAAGATCTTAATGTTATATCTTCTCTGAAAATATCTGAATATTTTCCATAGGAATTGGGTGGATACCTGAAATATATTAACATTGACATTGCCTATATACCATGGAAATGGAATGCCATTATATATTCTTTGAGAAGAAAACATTCTACCATGGAATATATAGAATCTCAAGAATAGTGTAATTTTAGGGCTCTATTTTTATATTTTTATATTACAGTCTATGAATATGGGGTTGAGGATTCCATGGATAGTTATTAGTTGAAATATACTATTATAGAGATGATTCTTTTGGAACATCTTTTTGAAAATGATTTTTAAAGTTTTAAATACTCTCAATATAGTGGTGATACTATTGGTGAGTGGCCACTCTCTAAAGATTGAATTATATGCTTTCATAAATTTTTTTCTATGTCATCAACAAAAATTAATTATTTTATGGGGGGATTTTCATAATTATAGGTGGGTTGTGTACCCAATAATGTCTTTGTTATTTTTTGATAAGAGTTGAAAATTCTTATGGCCTGGTATGATATGGGACATTTCTGATTTCATCTTTCACTATAATACATTCCAACAGGGTATGGTTGACCACCAAAACCCATCAGGGTTACATCATCCACTTCGAGTGCCTACATGAAAGATGGATGAGATATATATGGATTTGGTTGTTGTGTTCCCGTGTACCTAGAGAAAATATAATTATATGTGGTTTGTGGTCAATTGGTAGACAAAATTGGATAAATTTATACACATTTATGATATAGCCAATGTTGAGGAGTAGAAAAATCTATATTTGAAAAATATTTTTATATTTCATAGAGTTCCATCTATTATTGATTATGATATCTATCCTCGGTTCAATTCTTAATTTCTGAGAGGCCTTTAAAAGGCACAGGGATCTCATCTCCATTTGGGCACGGAATACCATCTGTATTCAGATGGCTATACTGAAAGAGATATAAATATTCTTTTGGATTTGAATAATGCATGATTGGTCAACCTTAGTACAGATTGGGATTGTATTTTGGGGATGTTTTGTTTTATTAAAACAATAGTCACCAATCTAAGATCAAAATGCCTCCTTTTGTGTCCTTGCATGGTTAACAAAAATATCTCTGTTTTGTTCATTGGGGATCGGTGAAGTTTCCATGTTTGGAATTAGTTTGGTCCAAGATACAACAAAAAATATTCAACAAATTATTTATATAATTTTGTTGGCTTGAATCCAATATAAGTTTTATGTTGATCATCACCACATACCGTTGGAGTTTTCAGTTTGTTACTAGGTCATCATTAAAGTTTCACCATGTTTGGTTCATTGACGACTTCAGAGGAAAGGGTTGTGTGCTCCATGTTTTGTTGGACCTTTTGAATTTATTTAGAATTAGAAATAAATTTATTACCATTTATTACTAAAACTATTGAAAACATCATTACATATTTTTTTTCAATGTATCTCAGCCACAAAATTATCAATCTAATCCATATCATTTTCGTAGAAGTTTTGGTCTTAAAGTAGAACTTGGATTATCTGTGACTGAACAACCATTTAGGATAGTTGATTCCAAAACCATGTTACTTAATTGAAGTATGACACCTTAAGTTCATGATCTATTGAATCAAGGTTCTAATAATCATGAGACATTAGAGGGGGAGGCACATAAAAGAAAATATTGGCCTCATATTTTTTGAATGGAATATTCTGAGTATGATTTTGTGGAAAAAAAGTTTCTATGTTTAGATGGTTGTAACAAAATTTTACTGATTTTCGTTTAATCTTAAACATGTCTCTTTATCATGCTTTGGTTTTGAATATTTTGGGGTTGTATCAGTTGAAATTATAATAGTTTTGCAAAATCTAGGCTATTGCATGGTTGCCAAATGGTTTTCCCAAACTGTGCACCCTATCATAGAATATAATGAAACCTAATTTAGTGGGATTTTACATAGTTGGGACATGGTCATCTATAAAATACACCATATTAGAAGAAATCATGTGGACCATTTACAACTGGAACATGGTTAGTCAGCACATTTTTTCAAACTGTGTGGATCTGCCCAGCTAACCCTTCACGAGATTTCTTATGCCGGAAAATCAAACATAAAAATCATGAACCCCCCATTTATGGGGCTTGGTGAACCAAGCATGAACCAATGTGATTTATTCATCCTCTATGGAACCCAAGGGAAGGTCATTTACACTTGGATCCCTCCCAAAAGCTATACGAATATTGAGGAATGTCGTTCGATCCTCTCCTACTTAGTTTCTTTACCATGATCTCTCTCACCCGTGATCTCTCTTCTCTTCTATAGGGTTTTGTAGATCCCAATTATTCATTTTGGATCAAATACCCACGGTTTTGGGATATTAAAACTATTTTTTATTCCAGTTTCAAGTATCATAGTTCATCATTGGAAAATCCAGATTAAGGTTTGTAATTAAGAGATCTGTTGTTTCCATGGTATGTGGTTCCATTATCATGCCTAATTTTTTGTAAACACTTAATTGATTTATTTAATTTCAATTTTTGGAATTAAATTTAATTTATTGAATTTTATGAAATTTATTTTAATTTTTTTGTGAAAAATGAATTTCATTGAATTGGGAGATTTGGGTAAATAATTGTGGTTTTACATGAAATTGGAAAACTACAAGTTACATTGAATTGGGGTTCATTTATAAAAATTGAGGAAATTTAAATTATTTTCTTTAAATTGTGAAATATGTCTAATTTGAATATTTTGAAAATCCTCAATTCCCTCAGATTGGGTGGTTTTTGTGAAATTGATGGAAATTGTTTGGAAATTAAATTGTTCATTTTAATTGTAAAAGTTGATTGTGAAATTGAATTCTAAATTGATTTCAAATATTTATATTTGAATATGGATTAAAAACGGTTTAATAGAAACATTATGGTTTTTTCATGGAAAAAGAATATTTTTTTATTAAAACTCCATTTTGTTTTTTAAAAAGAAATTGGAATTTTTGGAATGGGTGAATGGGAATTAATTGTATTATATTGTATATTAAATAAATATCACATTATTGAATTTTAATGATGATATTTCAAACCAAGGGTGTCAATGAGTTTTAAGGACAAACACACTATGATGGAATTTACCTAACAAGATCTTTAAACATTACAACACTAACAATATAGTTAACACATTTTTCTTCCCAATTGTGAAATGTATGACTCCACTCATTCCATATCTAAGGGATACGTGTACAAATTGAAATTTATCACATGAGTGTATGAGGATACCATAAACTGGAACTATCATACATCTTTTAAGTTGAACATGTTTCTCAATTTTTTATATATGACATATAAATGTATTACATTTACTAAAACGAGTTTACATTCCTTATAATTAATATAAACTAGTTTATATTAATGTATATATTTAAGAAATTTTTTTAAAGATCTATTTGTGAAATTATTTACATAATTTTGAAATGTGAGGAATGATTTTCTATTGTATTTCCATCATTTGAACAATAAATTATGATATTCTTGAAATATATTATTTAAATGCCAAACTTAATTTTTTCAAAATTAAAATAATAAATGTTTAATTTGATAGTGGAATAAATTATTCAATCCTTAGATAGACCCTACTAGGGTTTTTTGTCACCCCCTAACTGTCCCTATGAGTGATTATAGAATATCTCCTTCCAGGTTTCAGTAGAGGTAAATCAATATATAGAGGTGGTTCCAGGTATTGATCTATGAACTAGGTGAGTATAATCCATTGGTACTTATGCTCTTTGTATTCATATTTTTATGTACATTGTTTTACTAATTTTATTTTTTATACCTATTTGATTTTGAGTATAACTATCCAAGTGGAGTTTATTTTGTATGAATAAGGATGTGCTATCTTGTTTGAATAATGTTTTTTTAAAATTAATTACATCATTATTTTTTATGATTCTAGGTTCTAGTCACCAACACATGGGGACCCAGAAAACCCTTTGGGATATGTCAGTGTTATATTGTTTATCAGGTTACTAGGGAACCTAGGAATGTTCTTAACAATATACAATTTTTACATACAAAGTTTACTTTAAAACTTAATTGATTAACTATGGAAATATTGATAAAACAATATCATTTAAACAATATAGATATAAAATTATTAGGAATATTGATTCATAAATTAAATATATTATTTGATATATGGTGAATTAATGGATATGCGGTTTTAGCTGGGTCCTAGTAATAGATATCCATGTGTTGCATTAATAGGTCTCTTGAGACAAGTCATTTGGACAAATATTATTCTTTTTTACCTATAGTTTTAATATGTCTTGAGAATTATCTTGAAAATGGAGGTATTGTGATTCTTAATATCAGGAAATAAAATAATTAAGAATTTTCTTCTATTGTAATTTATTTATTTTTATGATAAATGATATTTTCAGAATGATATTTTCTAAAGATGGATTTCATTTAAATTTTAATGATGAAATTGATTGTGTTTTCAATTATTTACATTTACATATTCATTATGCCTTATCAAATTATGATAATCATGTTATTGATTAAATGAAATATAGGTTTATTAATTTACCTTTCCATATTGATTATTTTTATTGATACATAATAGCTTCCACTGTATGTAACCATTACTATGGATTTTTGGTCACCCTTATTTTTTTTCCATTCCCCAAGATTTGAGAAAGAATTCTTAGAATGAGTTCAACTATTCTAAATTTCATCCATTAGTGTTATGTAAGTTTTATTTACCTATGTCAAATAGGTATCAAATATTTATATGGTTCTCCAAAAAATCTAAACTAACTGGTCCTTTAGGATTTGGCCCGTTATAAATATTTCAAAGTAATACAGTAAGAACCCACTTCATGTTACTTGAGTCAGGGTCGTTACAACCATGTTTCCTATATAATGATGTATTTACTAAATATTTAATATTTCTATATTTATCCTCTCATAATTAATGTAATTAATTTTTTCATTATAAATCATATACTTCATGGGGTTTTGACTTGAATGTTTATATGATTGTAATGGGGTTACTTGTCTGAAATTTATTTTCTTGAGGCATATTTTATTTTTTGTTCCATGATATCTTTGATGTGTTGTCATTACTACCTAATGGATATATTTCACTATATTTATATAATTTATGTTGTTTGAATATATATATCATGGAATTTGGTTAAATTTATTTTTATTGATATTTACTATGGCTTAAAGGGAATTTTACTCCATTTTCTATTCAATAAGGCATGTTTTATATTTCACACCACATTCCATTTTAAATCATGTATTAACTACCCTATTTTCTTCAGGTATATTGAATATATATCATTTAATGATATATTAATTTCCATCTTATAATAACACAATTATACTCTTCTACTTCATAAAAACCATTACTACATGAATTTTTCATCTCAAATTCCATTCGTTGATAACTCCTTTATTTTCTATACTGAATTTATTTTAAGGGCTTGAAAAATTCACGGATGATATATAATGTAATGGAATATGTTTTATTCATAATAAATTTATTTTTTATTCCTATTCCTCTAATTAAATAGGATTCTATTTAGAAGTTACTCACCCTATAATTTGTTTCTCAACTTAGATTATTTCTTCATAAGTAATAAATTTGCTTATTTACTTTAATCTTATTAGTCTATTCTTTACTAAAATTTATATTTATATATCGTATTCCTCCTTCATATCTGGAAAAATGATATACAACTACCATTTACTAGCATAATCATCAAATATGAATATTATTTTCATTCTTCAAATGTGTTTCCTTTTTGAATACACTATTTTCAATTTTTTTGAATGATGGGTGTTCACCTAGAGTCAATAAATTGATTTTTTGGAGATATTTGTGACCGAAAAATAAAACTATTATTAGTATGGAGTAAATAACTTATACCTATTTATAATAATTTGAGGGTATTTAACATTAATTTTACATAATATTGTTGTTTAGAAATTTCTTTTTAATTGGATATTTTTTTTATAAATTTTTGAACGATTTACTTACGTGAATCCATTTTAAAATGACATGAAACCTCTTTTATTTAAATGGGTTATTTATGTTGCGATGAATGAAACCCATTTTATTTATATGGGTTTATTGTGATATAATGGTTTCTTGATTTCTTATGGAAAAAGTATGCATTTTTGAAGTGTGTGATGATATATCTCCCTCCAATTCATTGGGTAAATTTTTATATCTCATGGGGGAAGCATTCATGAGTATATTAATTTTTCTCATAAGATTTGGAAGTTATGTTGTGGATCATGTATGTAATCCTCGCTATAATAGTATATATACCATATATTAAAATTTTCATGCATTCGTATCTTTTTATATTTTATGGCAGATGAAATTATTGTTCCATATGATGATGTTTTTTTCAAATTTTTATTCCTAGTCTTATTCTAATGTTATACACTAATTGATCATTCTCATTAACTCATATATCCACAATCCTTTTATTCATCTATAATGTTATTCCATGACTTATGTAATTTTTTTTCGTATATGTTTTTCTATATATGATATTTTATGTATCTATATTGCACCCATATAGTCACATTATGATCACCTATGATCACAGATTATTAGCACCTATGTTTACCCTCATTGGGAATTTTATCTCACCATTTTCATATTTCCACGTGGAATGAGGAAAATCAATACATAATATGTGACTATAAGAGTATCATTTGTAATGTATTTATGAGATAAATTAGAAACCTTTTATAATTATTTTCTTATATTGTGGAAAAATATTCATTTGATACAATGAACAAGCCCTGTATTCGGGAATTTTTTTTAAAATTCTCTAAAAAAAATTCTTAAAAATGTATTTTAAATTTAACTATTACTTTATATGCTAATATTATTCAAATTTAGTTTTTACAACAAATATTATGTGTAAAGTACGTTTTTAAGCACCTGATCAAGGGGTGTGGTTTTGTGGTTCCATAAGATCATCAAAAAAATTGATCACATCATCAACGGGTTTCTGTATTCTAATATGCTAATAATATATTTGTTATAAATATATTACTAGGAATATGTTTATTGAGTTACTTAGATAGTAATTATATAACTAAAGATGATACTACCTTTTACACATTGAGTTACATTTATTTCATCATAAGAAACCTAATATCTTTCAACTATACCCCAAATCATTGATGAAAAATTCTTAAATATTTATCGAATGCATTACACAACCATAGACTTTGATGAACATGACATTGTTCCTTGTTGCCTTTACATTTATTATATAACATTCATTAAGGACTTTAGGTTAATTCTTGACTATGTTGTACCCAATCAGGATAAAACATTATTTATCATAGTTTAATTTTCTTATTCATGTTTGATGTTATAAAATAATATCCATTATATCCATCCATAGAGATTCAATCACATAAGACTTTTTAATTATATATATATATATATATTTCTATAATAAAAGAATGAGTTTATATCCATTATTTAACAATTGTGTGTTCATTCCTCATAAAAATTTCAAATCATTTTCCATATCAATAAAGATATACTTTTCATTTAACTAGTTAACTTACCTAAAACCTAATTTATTTTATATAATTAATATATTATTTCATCCATATTAATCTATATTAACATTTTATGTTTATTTAATTACACTAATCCATTCATATTAGGACCATAGAGATTGAAATATTTCTCTAAGTAGAGGTAGGTTAATTATCACAAACAAAAATATGGTGCCATCAAACCTGATACCCTACCTGATTCATGGCATGGTGAAAAGGGTGTTTCTGATCCCCAAAATAATGGATAACCGTGCTTGGGAAATTACAATACCATTGTCAACAATGATTTCACCTATTTATATATTCATATTGACAATAACTAATATACATAAAGAAAACTGATAATCATATACAATGATGGTAAAGAAACTTTCAGATTCAATGTTTTAAAATATTAACCAAAAACAATAAGTAATATAATGGAATGTAAATAATTAAAATATCCCAAAAACCACCATAAAAAAGTGAGACATCACCCATAATCCACCACCACCAACACCAAAAATAATCAAACACTAGCTTCCAAAACCACTATCACCACCATGATACATCTTGCATATACCTAAGTCATACATAATTATGTCTACAAACACCAAAATATTTTTGTAGGGTGTGAGACTAAGCCCGGTATGATGCTCCCCAAAAGAAATATTTCATCCAATAACATTATAAGAAAAGTTAACATGGACATTACCTTAATAATATTACAATCATTTCAATAAAAAACATAAGAACAACTTTCCCCAGAAACACCTTTTCAGAAAAAAAATTTCACAAACATTATTTCATTAAATTAATGTGCAATCATGGTCTAACTCATACTAATGGCTAACACCACATCACATAGGAATCACATCCCAAGAGAGAACCATGGTAAATCAATATTTGTATCTATGAAATTTGGGACCCTATGAACCTCATACATCAGTGATCAAAATCCTCCAACTATACCAACATCGTTTTGATGCATGTGCCACTATAAGGAAAGACATCCCAAGGTCCAGTGGTCTCCAAATAATAAACCAATACCCATAGTGTTCACATTAATAATCCACTATATGGGATACTATCCCATGCTCTATTGGTCTCTGATCTTATCCAAGGTTTTGTTATTTTTTTAATGTTAATCCTCATAGAAATGTTTGGGCGCCACCATTACAGAGTCAACTATCAGGCTAGTTCTAGTTCACCCACATAGATACCTAGTAATACATTTATTCTAAAATTCCATTTCACATATTTCATAAATCACCGCATTCAAATTCACATACCAAGAAACAAAAGCAAACAATGAAATAACTAAATATCACATTTTAGATTTAATATGACCATCAATATCCATATGGAAACCACTATTTTTTCATAAAAAACACATTCGATTTCACTCACACACCAAATAAAATTTAAATACATTTCACACCACTTGAAAAATTTATGAGCCCATTTCAAAATGAAACCAAAATAACACTTATGGAATCCAAAAATTTCTTAGTGAAATGACCCTTCCAAATTCATACTCACATCAAAACCATTTTATAATAATCTTCATGTCAATTGACATTTTAAATAAACATTTATGGTGAACAATAAATAAGCCAACATGATATATATCCCATTTCTCCTAAAAATAACCTTTCAACACATTCTCTCAATTACATATCATTCATAACATATTATAAACCTTTCATAAAAGATATAAAACATATTCAATAAACTTCATGATGAATAAAACAAGAAACATTACCACATTCTTATAGAAATCCCCATTCACCACATGTTCATCTCAATAAATTTCAAAAAAAAAATTAAAACAAAAAAATATTCCATAGAACATATTTAAACTATCATGCAAGCAATCCAAACACATATAATAATGTAAACGCATGGAATCACCTACCTTAAAAATGTAAACTTCCGAAATGCAATGTGAAACCACAAATAGACCAACATAAGACCCTATATTGGATATATTAAACAACAACCATCAAGATTTCACCCAAAAACTCAAGATCAATACATCTTCTATAGGTCAAGAAACCTACTAGAAAACAAGAACCCAATAAGTAGGGATCTTGAACAATATAAAGAGGGGAAAATCAAGAGTATCGATACTTAAATGGTGATTACATGAAGATAAAATTCTAAGAACACACAATAACTCACACTCAAGGGTGCCAATAAGGTTTAGAAGAACAGACCATGTCTAAAAAATCCCTATGTGGTGGATGGGAGGTTATTTTGTGTTAAAATATAAGAGTGAACAAGAATAATTTACAACTTTTTAGTGAATTGGATGGGTCACACTATTTTCTAAATTGTGTAGAAATAATGAATCTCTCACCATACAAGAAGAACAAGCTGCATAGTTTTCCCACACCACTTTCCAAATGATGTGCCGACTGGGAACTAACTGTGTGGTGTCCACCTTCCAAAATGATCATTTTCTACATAGTTTCTCCTGTGAGAATAATTGTTTCCCTAAAGCACTATTTGACTATGTGCAACCTCTTTTCAAGCCTCTAATAACCATTTTCACCATATACACATTTGGAAACTTTGAGACCAATAACTCACCGAAAATAAATTGAACATTACCTCAAAACAAAATCATATATGTCACAATTCTCCCCACCATGAAAAAATTCAATCCTTGGAAAGTGAAAGCAATGTTTGATCAGAGAATGAAAATGAATACAACTCATCAACCCAATTCTTCTTCCCTCATGCCTCATGATCATCACTACCATGTTTCCAAAGATCTATAAACCAAAAAATAGACTTCCAATGAATCACTTTGTTTTCAAAATCGACAATTCTTAGTACCCATTCAAACATAAAAAAATAGGGCTCTAATTTCATCTCTTCCAAAATCTACATATGCGAGAATATCAGTTATAAATTTTCAACAGAGCGATATGGAAAACATCTTGAATTTATTTAAACTAAGAGGAAAAGGATAACATGTATGCCACATTAACAACACTATTAGTAATTTCAAATGTCCTGACATACCATTGTTTGACCATCCCTTTCATACCAATATGACAGTGACCTAATTGAGGTGAAACCTTTAGAAACTCCTGTTCAACAATAAAAAACTACAATTCTTGGTGACTATGATTAGATTAAGACTTATAGTGATTCTAGAGATTCAAAAATCAATTTCTGATCAACTTGACTTTATTATACATTCCCTATAGAAGGAATAGTCCTAAAGGAGACATCTCTCCTACCACAGTACAACACAAAGGGGATCGACACAACCAACCATAAATCACCTAACAGTGATCTATTTCAACTGATGATGGGTAACTAAAATTTTATGAAAACTTACTCAATCACAAACGGCTATACCATGAACCTCTGATGTCCAAAACACATACGTATATATTTTCATTAAAAAATCTATTTTCATCCTCCGTACCAGCATATTTTTGTGGTAGGAATGACCTGATCAACTTTACTTATTACCCCACTTCATTTTAATGGAGTTTCCAAATATGTTATGTAAAATGGTGTTCCCTATCTGAAACAATTACTGATGGAACACCATTATGCCTCACAAACTCCTCAATATATGACCGACCCACCTCACCCCCCATGAATATATCCCTAATTGGAATTAAATGGGATGATTTATCCAGACAGTAAATCACCAACCAAATATAATTCCTCCCCTAGGGTGTGAGAGTGAAGACAAAATTAAATTTCACGGTGATCTCATCCCACTTCTAGGTAGGAATATGTTGTCGGTGAAGCAAACTGGGGGGACTTTGGGGAACCCTATTATCCTGTTGACATATATAACACCATGATATGATCTCAGTTATGTATCACCTTATACATTTCCTCCAAAAAATATGATACACATCATAAAATAATTTGGTGTTACTAGTGTTAATGGCGCACTAGGACTAGTGGACACCATGCATCACCACCTTCTTCATTGAAAACATCACAACCAAGTGACCCTTGAGGAAAAATACTCCCTCAGGAGACAATGTCCAATCACAATAAGTATCCCAACCATTAAGATGAATCCTAGAAAACTGTAAAATCTCATCACTTGAAAGATCTTATCAAATAATATTCATAAGGGAAGTTATCTGCTCAACAATGAACAATAACAAGGCCCCATAGTGTTCCATGGTAACTATTTGTATCTTAGAAAAAATCCACATAAATTTGTACTCATCACACGACTCATTCAATTCCTATAATGGACCATTATTTCAGAAAGAATTTTCCTCAAAATTAACCTTACAAAGGGTATAGACTATATCAAAATAGATACCCTAAAATTAATCAACCCAATGATGATTCCTTAATTTTAAATACATGTAAGAAAAAATTTATGCTAAACTCTAATGGTCATGGTAAACCACAAACTTCTATATGAAAATATAATGACACCATGTCTTCAGAGAATACATTACTACCACTAAATCCAAGGAATAGGTATGGTTATTCTTTTACAGTTGTCATAGTCGATGTGAACCATATTCCACCTCATGACCATCCTTTATTAAAACTCACCCAAAACCCTTACCTATGGAATCACTATAAGGACCAAGCCTTAAAACATTACTTAATCTTGAATTTTACACAAGGCCATACATTAATTTACATTTATAATCTTTTCAGGTATAGATTTTTAATGAATTAGGATATTATACATACTTTTCATAACTCTTTCATACAAGAGAATACTTACTAAAACAGAATCTATTTTTTCAAAATATAAAATAATTAAAACATAAAACATGATTTCTTTTTCAAAAAATCATTTCAAACATCACGAATCAATTATTTCACTTACCGATCCATATATTCAATGAATTTCATTTTAAAACATGGGATGGGTAAAAAACATAGTAATGGAAATAAATAAAAAATGATTTAGTCAATTGATAACATAAAAACCAATAAAACCCATAGTCATAAAAACTCATATGCAAAAAATAATCATGTAGTTTTTTTGGAAAATATTTCCCATATCACTATTACATTAATCCATACACATGTAATAACCTTCTTGTAATCTTCCATCTCTAGAGTACCCAATTCATTGGAGAGCTATAATGGGGCTCACCCATCATATCTTGAGCTATAATGGGCTCAAACCAACATATCTTTAGTTATAATGGGATAAACCCAATATATATTGAGCTATAATGGGATAAAACCAACATAAATAATGTACAAGGAATGTATCATGGTAATAAAGTATCATTAAAATTATAAGAAACCACTTATTCGATATACATATAAAATAAACAATCCTTTAAATATATATTAAAGAGAGTTCCAAAGGTATTTTTAAAAGAAAGTCCCTTAAAATATAATTGGAGTGAGAATTAATAGAATGGATTGGATATGTGTATACAATATAAATACATATAGTGATACGTAATATAAACTAAAAAACATTGCACCATTAATCTTAATAGCATATAATGAATAAAGAATAGGTTTAACCCAATGAATGGAAATTGTGTTGAGAATTCCATTACACCGGGTTCTTCTTCCTTCAAATGTGTTTAAACCTTTTGTATAATGGTTAAAAAAGAGTTGTTAACATCATAATGAAAAATATTCGTGTTTATAACCCCTTATATGATCTTTTTACAGCATCATTTCACCCTTTTATTATTAGTATTTTGTTCCTTCCATTGTTTTGGGTTCTTTCTTTACATGTTTTACATGATCCGTTCATGATGGATGTTCTTGTCGATTGGATGTGAAAATCCTTAATTGAAATGGAATTGTAGTTAAATATTTAAATAACCATTAATTATACCATTTATCATTTTTAATTATGAAATAATGATGATTCCTAACTTAAAACATTATTGATGTTCGTTTAGATCATTTTAGTGGTTCTTTGATAATAACTACGTCATTTTGTTTAATAATTTAAAACCATTGTTAATCTGAATTACAGAATAATTGAAGAAAAGTAATACATATATTATAAACTAGTTATAAAAAATTTGTTTCATGAACTTACATGAGATAATTAATGCAAATTGAAATCACATCATCTATGATGTCGGTAATTCAACACATCGCGGACAATGTTTCTATTCCTTGAATAAGAGGTGTAGGAGAAGGAAAATGATGATTAATTTTACATGAACATTATAAAATACATAATATTTAATATTAATGTATATTTCATGCCTCTTGAATAATATATGGTGATAAAATAAAAATAAAATAAAGGAATCTCGATATAAAAGAAATGTTCAGTAATCCTTTATGAAAATTTGGTAGCCCAATGGTGTCGCATAAAATTTCATAAAATGAATCGATGAGAGAAAAGGGGAATCTCAAAATTATTACATAATATTGGAAGTAAGGGGAATATGGAATGACATATCCCAACACGAGAAAATTATATTAAAAATAATAGCATAAAATGAAGGAAAATAAAGAAAACCAAAGAGGATATTTACCTCTTGATCTCTTCTCCTTGAGAGCATTCTTAAGGCCTTTGATTTAGGAATTTGGGTGATACTAGTAGGTCTTGGACATGGGGAAGGATATTGGGGAAGGAATTAGGAAGAAATTAAACAATTCTAAATGATTGATAAGTTTGGGAGGAAGAGGGGAATGAGGGTGGTATTTATAGTGGAGGAGAGGAGGTATTTTTCATTATTTTAATCATTATTATAATATTTTTTCTCATGAATATTAATAATCTCAATTAATGTGACCCAAAATATTAATAATAGATTTTGATATCGAACCAAGTGTCTTTTCATCACTTATGATGTCAAAAATAGTTTATTTAACTGATAATTTGAATATAAGGTATTTTACAGTATTTCACTATTCATCAAAAATTAAAAAAAATAAGAAAAATCCTAAAAATTCACTATAACTATTTTTCAAAATTTATTATTAAAAAATGAACTCCATTTTTTGAAAATAATTTTCTAAATATTATTAATTTAAATTTTTAAATAAAATCATGCTTATTTGAAAAATTAACAATTTTAATTCAATAACTTCTTTCATATCACAATGATTAATTAACAAAGATATAATTATCATCAATCCTTGAGACAATAATATAATAATACAATTTACTATTCATTGGGGTCATATTACTATTAATAAGTTTATGTTATTATTCATCAAATAACAAGTTGGTTCCATTAGACTTCGAATAACTTACTTAACACAAATGTAGATAACCGTTTTTTTAATTCAAAAAATATAAGCAGAAACATTATGCTCAAATGATAGATATAAATATATACTTAAAACAAATTTTCTTGCATTTAATTTTTTTAAAACCATGGGATGTTACATTATACCCACCTTTATTAAATTGCGCCCTCACAATTATATTTAATCATTAAACAAGTTGGAGTACTTTTCCCTCATATAATTTTTTGATTCAATGTTCTTTCTTCACCAATATGGTTTATCCAAAAAAACATTTACATGTTGAATTTCCTTATTCTGAAAAACATGTTCCCTTCGATCAAGAATCTGACCAGGTTTCTCTTTATAAGAAAGGTTCTCTTCCATCTGAATTGTTTCTAGACTCCAGACATGTGATTAATCGAGCACATACTTTCTCAAAAGCAAGACATGAAAACCATTATGTACTTGAGATAAAATCAAAGGAAAAGCTACTCAGTATGTAACTGGTCCAACAATTTCCAAGATTTCAAAAGGTTTTATGAATTGCGAAATTAGATTTCCTTTTTTACTAAAATGCAACACACTCTTCCAAGGAGTGATTTTAAGGAAAACGTGGTCATCTACCTTGAAATAGAAGTCATTACTTCTGTTATCTGCATAACATTTTGGCCTACTATGAGATGTCATCATGTGTTTTTGGATCATGTTATCTTTCTCAGCCACTTAATCTACTAATTATGGTCCAATAAACTTTCATTCACTAACTTCATCAAAAAAAGATGGAGTTCGAAACTTCTTCCCATACAATGCCTCAAAAAGAGTTATGACAACTCTGCTCTTTATTTCATACATAAACATGATTTATTACATAAACTTCACTTGACAAAACATAGAATATTGAGAGAGATATAGTGTATTTGGGGCATAGTATCATTACATAACAACATAAAACATTAAATACAACATGTTTATTTTTAAAATTCTTTTACATTACCACCACATTCTCTCGTACTTAGCATTTCGTGGGATAACCTGAGGACATGCATAAGAAAAGGGTGAGCTATAAAGCCCAAAAAGGGAATAAATGTGAAATAAAATGAGGGCTAAAATACATGTTAGACAATTGTCATATCAAGGGATCACAATAGAAACATTAATATAAAGGCATGATAAAGTATGATAATCATAACATGGAAATGATGCAACAACCCTTGACTTGGAATTAGCAGAGCCAAGGATCATAGCACATGAAGCATTGAGTAAACCCTCATTTCACATGAAACATGAGTAAACACACATTTAAATTTAATTATCATGAGTCAACACTCATTTAACATGATGTATCCTGATACTATACTTTACCCAATGCATTGGAGCTCTATCAGGGCACACCCTTCATAAACATTTCATTTCTGGAAAAAGTGTTCCATGTGGATCATATAACATGGAATCAATCAACATTGTAAGTTATTCCACGAATAATTAATGTGAAATAAGTACATGAAATTACCATTCAATAGGTATATGTGAATAAAATTGAATACCCTTTATAGAGACTTGAGTATGGAATTCACTACACAAAGATCTGCTCTTGAAAAAACGCAGTGCAATGTCGACAGCATAATGGCATGACATAAGGATTCATGAAAATGGGTGATGATATAGGAATGTATATCTCATCATATTTACATTAAATTGATAGTAAGGGGGTCATATTGATACATTTCTCAATGAACGTAATGGAAGTTAGATTCATAATAAAAAATAATTACTTGGATGTAAAAGTGGAGAGAGATATCCCTCAAGGAATTCTGCATGGTAACAGGTGTACATGGGAGGCTTTAATGAGAGAGAAAGGGGTATCCCATCATCCAAACAGAAATAGGACAGTATGGGGGAGATTCAAATTCATTCCACAAAATCATTAACTGAAAAAAGGGCATAACAACTTAAATAAAATAAGGCAAAAAATGAGAAAATAAGAAATCTCTTACATTGAAGTGTGATCCCAAAGGCTTGGGAGAGGCTTGAGAGATGATTCTTGAGAAATTTGGTTACCTTGGTAGTATTCTATAGAGAGCATTTCAAGGTTTGGTTGAACTCTAAAGGCATTGAGTGAAGAGGAAGTGGGAGATTGGGTGGGTTTATATAGGAAATGAGAGGAATTCTTTATTATATAGGTTTGGGACACATCACATTAAACTAATCAAAACCACAAACAAGCCCATGGTTTTTGACAATTAGTTTTTTCCAAAGGGAAGTGGAAAAAAATATTTTATAAGGCCAATGGGTGAAATTATTAAAATAATTGGGTTGCTTATCTGGAGGTGAGTCACACTCTCAAGGAAAACAATTTAAAAAGACAAAATGTTTTATAAGTCTTGGAGGGTCCACAAAAGCTTTGTAAAAAAAT
Organism: Viscum album; assembly: GCA_963277665.1. Taxonomy (NCBI): domain Eukaryota; kingdom Viridiplantae; phylum Streptophyta; class Magnoliopsida; order Santalales; family Viscaceae; genus Viscum; species Viscum album. Next base: position 1,033,577,722 of record OY728156.1, read on the forward strand.
CAAACAAATATAAAATCACAATAATTTAATTATAAAACATTTATTGGCCTAACCTAATGTTTATAGTATTTTATTACCACACTATTGGGTCATTATGATGTCACAAATCACGTTATATATTTAAACGGTATTTAATTTTTACCCAAAAATTTGACTGTCTCAGAAAATTATGATAAATTCACCGTTTTATAATTTCAATACCCTGACTCCAAAAATAATATTCATTTTATCTAAATAATTTTATAAATATGTGAATTTTTTCTTTTAAAATAAAAACCAACATTTACTGAAAATTCATCGGTTTTGACAAAAACAGTTCTCAAACCTTAATAAAAATTACAATTGCATTCATAAAATTATGTGATCATTTATATTTACTAAAAAGTAATTTAATAATAATATTTTAATAAAATATTATTTAATTCAAAAATCCATTAATTCATCAAAATAGATTTCTTAGTTGAATATTAACTAAAAATTCTATTTGTACTATTTAAAAAGTCTCAATGATGAAATGAATGTATATTCATTATTATATAAAAAATAATGCACATATAAAAAGTGAAAATGTCCTGTTACATAACCCCTTATAACACCTACATAATACTGAATGGTAAGGTGTGCGATGTTGACCGACTCTTGGGGTGGCTCAGATAACATTTCTTGGGTGGTAATCTCTATCAACTTCCACTTATCTTATATGAAATTTGGCTTGAGCTTGACGTATTCAATCTCAGATAGGGATTGGTCAAGGGAAATTCCCAATGAAACCACCTCCTTTTCGAGATCCGAAAAATGAGCTTCATACGGGGCAGGTTTACTGGATGAGGCCATCGCTTCCTTTGTCTGAGTAAATTTTATTTGTTAAAGCCCTATATTTATACTAATCATGTGATAACTATTCAATGGCCATATTAGAAATGGTTACAATTCATATCGGTTTTTTAAAATCCAGATACATAAAACCCATGATGTTCACATTTTAAATAACCAAAATAAGACTTTTAATTAGATCAAGAGGAAATTTTCATTAATGAAAATTTGGGTCATTACAATCTTACACCCTTATGAAATTTCTCCCTCGAAATTTCTTTTCCCCACACTAAAACAGATTTGGGTAAATTTAATTCATCACATCCTCTTATTCCCATGTCACTTCTTCGAACATATGGATTCTCCACAACACCTTGACGAGGGGCGTTGTCTTTTTTCGTATAAATTTTTCTCTACAATCTAAGAACTTCACTGGTTACTCCTCATAAGAAAGATCATCCTCTCACTATACTACCTCCGAAGAGAGTACTTGTGAAGGGTCTGGTATGTACATTTTTAAGAGAGATAAATGTAATACATCATGTACTTTGGCCATGGTAGGTCGAAGTGCTAGTAGATAAGCCACATCCCCGACACGATCAAGAATCTCGAAGGGGTGGATGTACCTAGGACTTAACATCCCTTTTTATCCAAACCTCACGACTATATTACATAGAGATATGCATAGAAATACCATGTCTCTGACTTTAAACTCAAGGTCTCATTGATGGTTATCTATATAACTCTTCAATCGACTCAAGGATCCCTTGATATGTTTCTGAATGGTTTTCACTTTCACCACCATTTATTCGACGATTTCTAGTCCTAGCATCATATGCTCACTGACTACATCCCATCATGCTGGTGTTTTTCACCTCTTCCCATAGAGGGCTTCATAAGGTTCCATATAGATGATCAAGTGGAAAATGTTATTGTAGGAGAATTCAACCAGTGGAAGATGTTGGTCCCATCCTCCTTTGAAGTCCATAGAACATGATTTTAACATATCCACAAGTTCCTGAATTGTTTTCTCAGACTGGACATCATTTTATTATTATTGGCCATACTAAAGTTCAGTTTAGTATGTAGATCATGTTGAAGAATCTTATAAATCATAGAAGTGAATCTTGGATCTCGATCGGATACAATAGATAGTGGTACTTCATGTTGCCTTACCAAATCCCTGATATATATTCGTGCCAGTTGATCTAATGATAAATCCTCCCAAATTTTAATAAATTATGTAATCTTTGTAAAATGATTTACAAAACCCCAGATTTTACTTTTTCCATTAGATATCTGTGGATGTCTGGTGACATGGTCTATGGTTATGTTCTCCCATTTCCATGCTGGAATGGGAAATGGTTTCATTATCCCCTAAGAATTAGGTCTCTCTACCTTCATATACTAACACTCTAGGAACATTGATGTATACTAAGTGATCTCCTTCTCCATATTATCCCACAAATAATTCTCTCGGATATGTTGATACATATTTTTGTTTCCTGGGTGAAAAGAGAAATTTGAACTATGCACATCATCCAAAAGTTCCTTCTTCTGCACCAGACTTGATGGAACACATATTCTTTTCCCAAATCGTACAATTACATCTTCATTAACATTGAACTCCGAGTATTCCCATTTTCCAATATCTTCCACTCTCTTCTGAATTCCTACATCATCCATTTGAGCATCCTTTAACCTTTCCAAAAGAGACGGGTGAGAAATTTTTTTGACAACATTGATGATGTTATCTTCTTTATGATTCCCATGTCCATATTCATCAAATATAAAAAGATTGGGTCATTATTAATTCTCATCAATGATAGAATTGTTGGGTCCTTTATACTTAGAGCATCGTGCACCTTGTTCTCTTTCCCATGGAGGTAATTGATTGAGTATTCATAGTCTTTGATCCGCTCTAACCATCTTTATTGGCGCATTTTCAACACTTTCTGTGTAAATATATACTTGAGTCTTTTTTGGTCCGTATATTTTTCACACTTCTCCCCAAAGAGATAATGCCACCAAATATTTAACGAGAATTTCACAACAGCCAACTCCCAATCATGTGTTGGATAATTCTGCTCATAAAATTTCAATTATCTTGAAGCATAAGCAATGACTTTATCATTTTTCATCAACACACAATCCATGCCCTTCTTCAATGCATCACTGAAAACCAAAAACAGTTCTCCACTTCTAGGTAAAGTGAGCCTGAGCATAGTGATCACCCCTTTTTAACTCCCTGAATCTTTCTTTGCATTCATCATTCCAAGATAACTTTACTCCATCTTGAGTAATCTTGGTATGGGGGTTGGACAATCGTGAGAAATTTATCACAAATCATAGATAATATCTTGCTAACCCCAGGAAGATACGGATATATGTTACTAATGTTGTCCTCATCCATCCTTCTATTGCATCTTTTTCAGAGGGATCCACATATATCCCATTTCTTGTGATGATATGGCCCAAGAACGACACCTCCTTCAACCAGAACTCACACTTGTTGTACTTTTCCTAGAGATTCTCCTTCTATAAGGTCTCTAGTATATTTCTTAGAATCTTATCATGATCCTCCTTGGTTTTGGAGTATATGAGAATATAATATATGAAGACTACCAAAAATTTGTCAAGGTAATCTCTAAAAACCCTAGTCATATAGTCCATGATGATTTCTAGAGAAGTAATGAGTTCGGAAGGAATTACTATGAATTCATTGTTCCTGTATCTTGTACGAAAAGAAGTATTGGGGAATTCTTCCTTGTTCACCCATAATTTTTAATATCTTGGCCACAAATACACCTTGGAGAAGTATTGTTCTCCACACAGTTGATCAAACAACTCATCAATTCATGTTAGAGGATACTTGTTCTCTTTTTTCATTTTGTTATTCTCATGATAATCGATGAAAAGGTGCATTGACCCATCATTCTTCTTGATGAAGGGGACTGGTGCACCCCATGGTGAAGCACATGGGCATGTAAACCCTTTTTCCAGATTCTCCTATAGTTGTTTTTTCAACTCCTCAATCTCCGCAACAACCATTCTATATAGAGTCTTGGATATTGGAAATGCCACAGGTACAAGATCAATTGATAATTCAACATCCCTTCTAGGAGGAAGACCTGAAAATACCTTCGAAAACACTTTAAAAAATTCTCTCACAATAGGCATGTCTTAAAGGTTGGTTTCCTCCTTAGACTCAATCATTTGAACCAGATACGCCGGTTCATAGGGTAGCAATATCCACACTTGAGATGATGGAGCTAAAGAAGATTAATCTTCCTCCTTACACTTCTATAGAATCGATGGTCAATTATCCACATGGAGAATGAAATCCCTCTCACGGAAATTTATGTTGGCTCTATATAGAGAAATCTAATCCATGCCAAGAAATGCATCAAATTCTATCAGATGGAGTATGACGAGGTTCAACGTGAAATTAAATCCATAGATTATGACAAGGGAGGTGTTATATTCATGGGATGCAATGATTTACCCATTTTATATACTCACAAACATCTTCACATCCATGATTTGTGGTGGTTCTGGGATTGTTCTACAAAAGTTTAGGGATATAAAAGAATTAGTAGAATTATGGAATATAACCTTGCCATTTACTTTTTTATTCTCATTCGACTCAAACCTATATATACATAGAGATGAGTACCTAAGTGTATTAACACATAAAGGGTAATCCAAGGACAAAACAGATGACTAATAAATAGCTTTTATTTCCTTAACATATGAATATATAGGCTTCAATCTATGTTATCCAACATATATTCTTAGGGATTTTTTAATTCTTTTAATAATAGTTCATACTAAGCTTATTAATTTACCAAAGCTTATCTTCTAGGAGTGTCATAACCAAGAGTGCAGAAAGCCCCATTGTCGTGTACCATGATACCCCGGGTCAAGCCTGAAACTCCTTTTCAGGGTTTTCACCCCTAAGTACATCTCTGCCAAAGCCGTCTCTACCTGCTCGTATCCATACAGGGATGTATTTTCTTGATAAATCACATACTAAATACCCACCATAACATAGGTATGTTACTATTATACTTAGTCTTGTATCCAAGTCTTCACTATTGTTTTCTAATCCTAACCCCAATAATAACTAAACATATCCTCTGATACCAACTACGACAACCCTTATCTTTATTTCATACATAAACAAGATTTATTAAATAAACATCACTTGATAAGACATAGAATATCGATAGGTATAGTGTATTTGGGGATTAGGATCATTACCTATCAACTTAATACATGAAATACAACATCTTTATTGAAATATTCCTTTACATGACCACTACATTCCCTCGTACATGGTATTTCATGGGATAACATGAGGACATGCATAAGAAAAGGGTGAGATATAAAGCCTAGTATGTGAATATACATAGAATAACATGATGGATAAAATAAATGTTTGAAAATAGGCATATCAATGGATCACAATAGAAAAATGAATATAAAGGCATGATAAAGCATGATAATCATAACATGGAAATGTGACAACAATACTTTACATGGAATTTTCATGAGAAAAGACTCATTGCACATGGAGCATGAGTAACCCCTCATTAAACATGAAGCATGAGTAAACACTCATTGCACATGACTTATCATGATATGATAATTTACCCAATGCATTGGAGTGCTATCAGGGTGCACCCTTCTTAAACATTTCATTTCATGAAAAAGTGTTCCACATGGATCATATAACACGGAAGAAATCAACATCATAAGTTATTAAATGAATAATTAATGTGTAATAAATACATGAAATTACCATTAAATAGGAATATGTTCATAAAAGTGAATACCCTTGATAGAGATATAGGTATGGTATTCACTACACAATGATCTTGGCTTGGAAAACGCAGTGCAATATTGACAGCATAACGGCGTGACATAAGGATTCATGAAAATAGGGGATGAGATAGGAAAGGTTGTATCATCATATTTACATGAAATGAACAGTAAGGGGGTCATATGGATACATGTCCCAATGAACGTAATGGAATTTATATGCATAATAAAAATGAGTTACTTGGATGTAAAAGAGGAGAGAGAAATACCTCACAGAATTTCATCAGGGTAACGGGTGTACATGGGAGGATTTAATGAGAGATAAAGGCGTATACCATCATCCAAACATAAATAGGACAGTATGGGGGAGGTGTGAAATCATACTCCACCATTTGTAAATGAAAACAAAAGGGAATAACAACTTAAATAAAATTAGACCAAAAATGAGAAAGGAAGAAATCCTTTACAAGGACGTGTGATCCCAAAGGCTTAGGAGAGGCTTGAGAGAGGCTTCTTGAGACATTGGGGAACCTTGGGAGGATTATAGAGAAAGGGTTTCTGGGTTTGGTCAAACTCCAATGGCTTTGAGTGAAGAGGAAGTGGGAGATTGGGTGGGTTTATATAAGAAAGGAGAGGGAATTCTTTATTATTTAGGATTTGGACAGCTCACATTAAACATAACAAAACCACAAACAAGCCCAATGATTTTTTCTAAAGGGAAGGGGAAACAATATTTTATAAGACCAATGTCCAATATTCTTAAAATAATAGGGTTTCTTATGTGGATGTGAGTCACACTCTCATGGAAAACAATTTAAAAAGACAATATGTTTTATAAGTCTTGGAGGGTCCATAAAAGCTTTGTAAAAAAATCAGTCAAATATAAAATCACATAATTTTAATGATAAAACATATATTGTCCAAAAATAATATTTATAGTATTTTATTACCGCACTATTGTGTCATTATGTTGTCATAAAACACGTTATATATTTAAACGGTATTTAATTTTTAACCAAAATTTTGACATTCTCAGAAAATTATGAAAAATTCACCGTTGGATAATTTCGACAACCTGATTCCAAAAATAATATTCATTTAATCTAAATTATTTTATAAATATGTGAATTTTTACTTTTAAAATAAAAACCAACATTTACAAAAAATTCTTGTGTTTTGACAAAAACTGTTTTCAAACCTTAATAAAAATTACAATTGCATTCATAAAATTATAAGATCATTTTCATTGAATAAAAAGTAATTTAATAATAATATTTTATAAAATAATATTTAATTCAAAAATCCATTAATTCATCAAAATAGATTTCTTACTTGAATATTAACTAAAAATAATATTTGTGCAATTTACAAAGTAACAATAATATAATGAATGTATATTCATTATTATATACAAAAATAATGCAAATATTAATAATGATAATGTATTATTACATAACCCCGAATAACACCCACATAAGACCTAATGGTATGGTGTGTGATGGTGATCGACTCTTGTGGTGGCTCGAATAGCATTGCTCAGGTGGTAATCTCTATCAACTTACACTTCTATTGTAGGCGGTTCCACATGAGCTTAAGGTATTCACGCTCACCTTGGGATTAGTCAAGAAATAATACTGATGAAACTACCTTCTTTATGAGCTCCAAAAAATGGGCTTCATACGGGGAATGTATATTGGATGAGGTCATCTCATCATTTTTCTGAGTAAATGGGATTTGTTAAAGCTCTATATTAATACTAATCATGTGATCACTGTTAAACAATTATATTAGCATCAGACACAATTCATAATGTTATTTTAAAATTCATAATCATAAAACCAATGAAGTTAACATTTTATATAACCATAATAATACATTTAATTAGATCAAGAGTAATTTTCATTAATTAATGTTTGGGTTGTTACAGGTTCCATCTGTATACTAGAATTAAAACTTTTAATATAAGAAAAATAAATTAATGAATGATGATGATCCCATCTTCCCTGGTAGTCCATTAAACAAGCTCAAAAAATATCCCCCAATGTCTGAATTGTTTGTTTTGACTACCCATCTGATTTAGGATAAGAATAGGTACTGAAATTTAATGTTGTTCCTAATGACTTATAAAGCCCCTTAAAAAAGATTGAAGTGAACCTGAGATCCTGATTAGATATAATGGAAAGAGGAACTCCATGTAACCTGAAAATATCTTTTAGGTACATTCGAGAAAGATAATCCAATGACATTGTATCTCGAATAGAAAGGTAACGTGCAGATTTGGTCTGCAGATCAACAATAACCCAAATTTCATTGTCACCTCAAGAATTATTATGTAGTCCCACCATGAAGTCCATGAATATATAATCACATTTTCACTCTAGCACTGGTAAAGGATGAAGCACCTCCTTCGGTAACAATCACTCTTCGTTAACCTGTTGATATGTAAAACATTTCACAGTAAATTCTGCAATGTCCCTTTTCATCCCATCCCACCAGTAAAACCCCCGTAGGTCTCTCTACATCTTATTCCTTTTAGGTTGAACTGAAAATGGAGAACTATGAGCTTCAAAGAAGAATTCTTTATTTAACTGGGAATCACAAGGAAGCCACAAACATTTTCCAAATCTTAAAACACAATATTTATCACGATTAAATTCTGGGATCATACACAATTTATCCAATTATACCTTCTTCTGAAGCTCACGGTCCTCGTTCTACGGTTACTTAATTCTGTCTGATAATGATTAATGCACTATAACCATAAACAAAACATAGGTATTTTCTGCCCCAACATCTTATAAGAAAAAATTCATCAACTAGTTAATCAATGGACAATGTTCCAAATGTAACATGGTCACTGATGCATGATGTTTTTTACTCAAGGAATCTACCACATTGTTTTCTTTTCATGGATAGTAATTGATCATGCAATCATATTCCTTTATCAGTTCCATCCATCTTTCCTACCTAATTCATAATTCCTTCTGAGTGAATATATACTTCATACTTTTATGGTCAATATATATTTTACATTTGTTTCTGAATAAATGGTTCCTCAATATTTTCAAAGAAAAAATCACAGCACCCAATTGAAAATCATGTATGGGATAATTTAACTCCTTATGTTTTAGTTGTATTGAAGCATAAGTAATTACATGTTTATTCTACATCATAACACAACCAGGTCCCTTTAATGAAGCATCACTACTGATGACAAACTCACCATTTCAGGAAGGCAAAGGCGAAACTGTAGAATTCACCAATCTCTTTTTTAGTTCTGGAAAAAAAACATCACATTCTTCTATCCAAACAAAAATTAACCCATTTTCATGTAAACTTATTAGTGGTCTAGATAACCATGGAAGGATTTTAACAAACTATTAGTAAAAACCTGCTAACCTAAGAAAACTATGAATCTATGTAACTTTTGTAGGTCTTGTCCATTCAACAACCCCTTTTTCTTTTGTTGTAGAGACCTGAATCTTGACTTGAATGGACATTAAATTACTTTTTCGAAATACTTAATATATGAAAAATACCAACACATCATTACCTTAATAGTTTAGTTTCTTTGGAAACTCGGAACAAAATCTTCTAATCATGGTGAAAGATCTTCAACAACTCCTATAAATATCTTCCCCTTTTGTTTTCTTACCTAAAACCTTTCTCTATATCTCGGGGAAAAGAAAACATATAAAGGGTGAGCTCAAATGCTAATTAAGGGTAAGAATGGAGAAAATAAAACAAACCATATACATTTTTAATTAAAAACATGAACACAATGTTTAAACATCAAGATCATGAGCAATGACATAAATCTTAGAAGTACGTAAGGCATATATCCTAAAGGAACATCAATCATGATAACATAGAATGGGAATAAAACATGTAATTGTGGAAAACCATTAATGAAATGTTATTATTTCCATATTATCCAAGGCATTGCTGCCAAGACCGTCTTAGTGGACAAAGTCCCTTTCTGAATCGATTTCACTCCTCATTTCAGTCCTGTATCACTCAACCAGATTAACTTTCCATTCCATCCATGTCTATCTCATGAGATATAAATCCTTACCCAATGCATTAGAGGGAGATATAGGTCCCAACCATCTAATAATGAAATCATTCTTACTTGTTCCACAAAAAAACATTCATCGTTCATAATAACCCAATGAATAAAATGGGTTTCATAAAAATCATCCCATCATCACATAATCCATATAAAAGAAATGGATATCATTTCATAATAAGAAAAGTGAACCCATGTAAATCATAGATACATTTTACTTGAAATGTACAAATATTAAATAATGTCATCTTAGATGGAAAATGGTTTTGATAAAACACTTGAAATGAATTCTTGAGGAAAATATCCTATCTTCTTCGAAATCATTTTCTTTTCAAAAAATGACATGCAATTTTAAACGAAAAGAATTTTGTTGAAAATAGTTCTAAAATATTTTGGAGTAAGCTTCATGAAAATTAGGCTTTATAAAACTATTCAAATTTTTTCAAGACGTATAAGTTAAAAAAAATTCTTCTCGTACTTTTTCCGGAAAAGTCAAAAAGTACCTCGTATGGTAAACAAAAGAATGATACCATACATAACATGTAGTAAAAGTCAAAAATGGGTAAAAATGACTTTAAAAATACATGAAACCATTTATATAAAACAGGGACATGGATGATAAATATAACCCCAGTAAATACTTACGAATATACAATCTCAAATAAAAACGAGATTTGAAAAGTTGTCTCTTACCTTATGTCTGATATGCTTCGTATGTATCCGAACCTCCTGTATAATGTTTTAAGTAATTTCATTGACTTATTATAGAATCATATTCATTTTTATGATATCATATATGGTTCACTTATGACTTTATATTACCCGTTCTTTTGTAAATTCCATGTTAAAGCAGCATTTTGGGTAAAATCATTTCATTTATCATCTGTATTTTGACTTGTAATTATTAATATGATTACTTAGATCATGATTAATTAATTACGGAATATAAAACATGATTTGTATATAATATATATTCAGAATATGCATATATATAATAGATCTATAAAGGGAATGAAATACATTGTTCATGGAGACGGTAGGTCGTACGTACGCATGAACACTGTTTTCGTTTCCTTATTGAATTGAATGGAATTAAGTAGATGAAATGAACATATATATATATATATACATAAATCCAGTAGCATTATAATTTCATATATTTCATGATTACTTATTATATATACATTATAATCATTCTTGAATTGTTAACATGGAAAATGAATATCATCACGTCGTGGAGACGGTAATCCGTACGTACATACGAGCGATGATATTGTTGCCATATTTATTGAATGGAATTTTAGTGGATGATATAATATCATAGAATCAGTATGATGTTATAATTACCATATATAGTTATTCTTTAAACCATTATACCCATCCAAGTATGGTGGTGGTGGAAAAACAGATTACACCACGTCGTGGTGACAATATTCTGTACGTACGCACGCGCTGTGATTTCATTTTCTGTAGGATGGATAGAAGGTGAAATAGGGTTGATTAATATTAATAATTACATATCAGTATATAATTAATACTTATGTTTTTAATTTATAATGAAACAACTAAAGAAGAGGAAGTAGAAGAAGAAATAAATTTGAAAGAATCGGTAACGGATATTACCTCTTCTTCGACACGCCTCTTTGAAACCTCCTCTTAAGGCACTAAACATGGTCTTTGAAGAATACCTGGACCTATAGTATGTTTCAAAGGAAGATTAGAATGGAAATGGTCTAGGGGTTGGCCGAGATTCAACGATCAAAATGGTGTGAGGAGGAGAGGGAGGAGATTCATTTTTATAAGGGAAGAGAGGGGCACCATTGGAATCCTAAAAAAATATTAGTTTATTAAAAATTCAAACACCACATAAAAACCTCCAAAAATGACTCAATTAAAATATTAGATGAGATAAAGTTTTAATATCATAATGTAATCAAATTTAGACATGTTTTGATCTTATTTTAAACCTTATCATTTCGATTAATTGTTATTTAATCTATTTAATTTTTTGTGGTAATAAATTTCTAAATTTTAAATGGTTATAAATAATCACTTATGTGTTGTTAATTTTCCATAATTGGATAAATTATGACATTTTAGACTATATAAATTTAAATTTATAATTTTTAACTATTTTTGTGATTTTTAAACAATTTAGTAATATGATATTTTTATAAAATAACAATAGTGTTAATTTTGACACTATTTAATTATTTGAATTTAAATAAAATCCACAAAGAGGATATTCTAAAACTAAAATATTTAATAGGTTTATAACATGTCATATTCATCTAGGAATTAGTTTATCACATTAAATAGCTCATATAAAATTTATTTTACTATTTGTAAAACCATTTATTTGATACTTCTCTTAATAAAATAATTCATACAACATTTTTGTGTAATTATTAAATATACTTATTTGTTGCATAAAAAGAAAAAATAAAATACTAGAATGAAGATAAATCTTATATATTTTTTAATAATACTTTTAGTCAGATTTATATTCTAAAACACCCAACTTTTATAATATTATATTTATTAAATTATGAAGGTGACAACTTTGACATCATTTAAAATAATATAATTTAAGTGTCATAATCACTTTTATAAGACTCCAAACGGTCATGTATTCTGTAGTTGGATGTTTATGGTGTATATATACACTAAAAATAAGTTTTGGTCAGGTTTTGAAGCCTTTTAATGGGTATTATTATTTCAATAAAAACTATATTACTTATTTTTCACTAAATAAATAATTTCTGTATCATTAACGTATAAGCTATTAAGGTAATTAAATATCTCTTAAAAATTATAAATAAAATACCATGATAAATAAAAACATTTTATCTTTCAAATTAGTATTTATAACAGAATTAATATTCTGTATAAACTTATATTAAAAATACTTTAATTATTAAAGTTGAGTGAGACATATTTCACTTTCCATTAAATAAAATAAACTAAAGGTCTTAATCACCACCAAGTGGGTTCCAATAGATTCTATTTCGACCCAAATATTCCTTAGGACGAAATATAAGTATCAAATTATATTAAGAAAAGTGTTAGGGTAATTTTATAATATTATATTTACCCTTAATTACCTGATTTACCTTTTACTATGGTAAATAAAATTTACCGTAGTTACTATTCATAATGCCCAAAAATAAAAAGTAGCCTATTAACATAATTTAGACCCACTGATTCTAAATAAGGAATTATTATTAATAAATTCAATACACAAAAGTTTCATAAGTTAATTTAAAATTACTCCCATTGTTAAGAAAATGAGTTTTAAAAGTTAAAACATTGCAAAAGATTGAAATGATTTTACCTATGAATTCAATGTAAAATATATGCTAATGACATAAATTATATTAAATAGATAAAATATATTCTATTTATACTTTAAAACCATTAAATATTATAATTTAACCATATAAATTATTACGCTGAAGAAAGTTGTTTTTAATTAAAATATAGCGTGTTTTTACTATTCATTAAAATATGAAAGTTATCAGAAAAATATCCGAACATTATCCAATGTAAATTTTTATATCCTGATTCAAATTAAGAAGTTTATTTTTGTAAAATTTAACTTATAAAATTGTCAAAAATTATATTTAAAAGGGGTGCGCCATCAAAAGGTGGCAAAAATGCATTTTTTTAAAAATAATTACGTTACCAGAAAAATTTATTTTGTTCTCGTACCATGTTCTATAAAATGTGTAAGATTAATTATAATTCCATATAATTCAAAATGTATTTACTATTATTCATAACGGCTAGTTTATAATAATATTATAACCATATATAGTTGTTTAGTGAAACCCGGTATTGCGTACAACACACGCTATCGAGGAAGGTTGTGATTGCGTGTAATGCAAGCCAAGTCAGGGTTGCGTGTAGTGCACGACTCCTTTTTTTTGTGTATAACAAAATCCAACCATATTTCATTTATACATTTAATATATATATATATATATATATATATATATATATGCACTCAATGTTGCATAGATTAGCTACTATCAAACAAACCTGAAATTGTGTGTAACACGATCCAAGATTAGTGTTGCATATACTGCAAGCTAATACGGTGTTGCGTATAGCGCAAGATAATCTTGGGGTATCATACAACAGAATATATGAAAAAGATTAAAAATGATATATCTTATAAAATCTCAGGTTGTTACATTCTACCCCACTTAAAATTAATTTCTCCCTCAAAATTCCTCGGGGTTATAAATCGTTTACTATTCATAGAAACCCACATTGTAAAAAGTAAAACTAAAACTTAATTCTAAAAACTAAAGTATGAAACGTAACTATTACCCAAAGTAACTCATCACTGGGTTTATATATAGGAGAAAATAGGTGAAAATATGTATATGGAAGAAAAATCTAACCATCAATTTCGGATGGAGAGTGGTAGAGAACATGGTTATGAAAAATCCAACAATCATAAAGCCATAAATTTTTGATGTTCTAAGGTACCATCTGATTCATTAGATATGAGGGCACTAGGACAACATTTTTGTTTTTCAAGATCATTTCCCTAATGTTTAAGAATTAGAAGAAATACTTACATTATTTTGGTACAATCTCATTGTTGTTCGTTCCTTGAACAATTTTCACTTCATCTCTTAAAGAAATGAAGTTGAATTTTTCATTCTTGAAGTGTTAGCAGATCATGTGATAGAATGATGGGTCTTTCCATCTGTCTCAAACAAAAGGTTAGCAAAAGTTATAAGTCCATCATATTGTGATATTAATCGTATATGGTTCCAAAAATGGACTTATAATTCATCTATCATAGCTCTTAATAAAATTAAACTAGTTTCTACTAACCAGGGACTTCATGTAGGCCAATGGTATGCAATAAATGCCTATAGAACTTTGGTTGTGGGTTTGATTCCCAAAGCCTTGTCTGATGTGATGGTTTGTCACATATCCTTCAGGTTGTCGTTTTTCTAAAACTACATTATTATTACATCCCATAAATAATATCAAAAAAAATTCTATCCTTAAAAAATAATAACTTATTTCCAACATAATCCCTTCCAATCTGTAGGCTTATCTAAAATACTTATGTCCAATATCATAGTATAAAGAAAATGGTTACTTGAAATGTCACATAACAAGCATGTGAATACCATCATTTATCCCCCATATATCATAAGATATATCTTGTTGATCTCATTCCAAACATGTAGATACCTTAATCATGTATTCTCTTGAAACATAAATTATCATAGAACCATAGTGAAATCATGAATGCTGTCAAAAGGTAACTATTTCTATATACAAAAATCCCAAAAATTCTATATACTCAAACCATGATATCAATTTGTTCTTATATCAGTAGTTTGATCATGAATACTACCATACATATTATTTTCTCATTATCCCTTCATTATTTGCATGTCATCTACTTTCCAAAAATATTCTAATACCCTTTCATGGTTACTGGTACCATTCAACATATACTATAAAATACTTAGGAAAAACAATAGTGTAACAATCCTTAGATGTGTCTTTATTCCATAGTACCATTACCTATACAACATAACTCTCGATAAACATAAATTATTCCACTACCTTCTTAAACCATTGACTAGGCTTCATCATTGTATTCCTCAACACTTCTTTCTTCTCATATACCATTTGTAGTCTCTTCATCATCATCAATATAAATATTACCCATACTACCATGCTGGTTCTCTTCATGAGATTTTCCCTTAGGGCATTTCATTTAACCATTTTTGATGTCTTAGCAATACCATTATCCTTGTCCATGGTGTTAACTCAACCTTTTCCTTTACAATTACTGGCTTTGTGTCCTTATTTTCCACATCCAAAGCATCTTCCAGTTCCTTTGAAACATTCTCCATGATGCCTCTTCCCAGATGATTTTCATGAGGGAAATTGAACTTTCTTTCCTCTATGATCATCATAAAACTCCATCTTTCTCTTATTTTCTGAGTTAGAAAACTTACCGAAGTTGAGTTTTTGAACATATTATGAGATTTATGATTAGTAATAATAACGATATGTGGACCTCCAGATCCAATTTCATTTGGTTTCTCATGATGAATATCATGCCATTGTCCACCATATCCTCCATTATCGTGAATATTCATGTTTCCAGCCATTTTCTAAAACCCAAAAAGAATCATGTGAGGGGAAAAAATCGAAATCAAGGGAGAGTAACTTCAATATATAACATCTAGGTTTAATTATAATATCATTACCGTAATTCTAGGACTATAACCTATACATATACTTTACCATAGAGACATCACCAGACATACCATAGAAATATCTCTAGTGATCTCACTAAAGTTTTCACATCCTAGTTTCCCAAGGATAACTAAACATTTCCTATGATACCAAATGTAGAGACCCGAATCTTGACGTATATGGACATTACATTACTTTTGGGGAATACTTAATACATAATAAAGACCAACACTCATGTACCATAATAGTTTAGTGTCTTTGGAAACTCGGAACACAATCTTCTAATCATGGTGAAATATACTCAACATCTCCCATAAATATCTTCCCCTTTTTTTTCTTACCTAAAACCTTTATTTATATCCTGGGGAAATGAAAAAATATAAAGGGTGGGCTCAAATTCTCAGTAAGGGCAAGCATGGAGAAAATAAAACAAACCATATACATTTTAACCTAAAAACATGAACAAAATGTTTAAACATCAAGATCTTGAGAAATAACATAAATCTTGGAAGTACGTAAGGAATATATCATAAAGGAACATCAATCATGATAAAATAGAATGATAATAAAACATGAAATTGTGTAAATACATTAAGAACATGTTATGATTTCCATAGTATCCAAGGCATTGCTGCCAAGACCGTCTTAGTGGACAAAGTCCCTTTCTGAATCGAGTTCACTCCTCGTTCCAATCCTGTATCACTGAACTGGATTAAAATTCCATTCCAGACATGTCTATATCATGAGATATAAATCATTACCCAATTAATTGGAGGGAGATATAGGTCACACCCATCTCATAATGAAATCATTATTACCTGTTCCACAAAATAAACATTCATCATTCATAATATCCCAACGAATAAAATGGGATTCATAAACATCATCACATAATCCATATAAAAGAAATGGATATCATTTAATAATAAGAAAACTAAAACCATGTAAATCATAGAGACATTATACTTGAAACATACACATAGTAAATAATGTTATCTTAGATGGAAAGTGGTTTTGATAAAACACATGAAATGAATTTTTGAGGAAAATATCCTTTCTTCTTCAAAATCATTTTCTTTTCAAAAAATGTAATGGAATTTTAAAAGAAAAGGATTTTTTTGAAAATATTTATGAAATATTATAGTGTAATATTAATTAAAATAAGGCTTTATAAAACAGTACAAATTCTTTTATTCCATATAATTTAAAAAAACATTCTTCTAGTACTTTTGCCGGAAAAGTCAAAAAGTTCCTCGTATGGTAAGCAAAAGAAAGATTACATACATACCATGTAGTAAAATTAAAATAATGGGTAAAAATGACTTTAAAAATACATGAAACCATTTATATAAAATAGGGACTTGGATGATCAATATTACCCCAGTAAATAGTTACGAATAATTAATCTCGGATAAAAACGAGATAGGAAAAGTTATCCCTTTTCTTATGTCTGATATGCTTCATATGTGTCCAACCTCTTTTATAATGATTGAATTAATTTAATCGACTTATTACAGAATCATATTCACTGTTATGATATCATATATGGTTGACTTATGACTTTATATTACTCGTTCTTTTGTAAATTCCATGTTAAAGCAGCATTTTGGGTTAAATCGTTTTATTTATCGTCCGTGTTTTGACTTGAAATTTATAATATGATTACATAGATCATGATTAATTAATTATAGAATATATAATATGATTTATATATATTATATACTCATAATATACATATATATAATAGATCTATAAAGGGAAATAAATACATCGTTCATTGAGATGGTAGGACGTACGTACGCATGAACGTTGTTTTCGTTTCCTTATAGAATTGAATGGAATTAAGTAGATGACATAAATATATATATACATAAATCCAGTAGCATTATTATGTCATATATTTCATGATTTCTTATTATATATACTTTATAATCATTCTTTAATTGCTATCATGGAAAATGAATCTTATCGCGTCGTGGAGATGGTAATCCGTACGTACGCACGAGCAATGATATCGTTCCCATATTTATTGAATGGACTTGGAGTGGATGATATAATATATTAGAATCAGTATGATGTTATAATAATCATATATAGTTATTCTTTACACTATTATACCCATCCAAGTAAGGTGGTGGTGGAAAAACAGATTACAACACGGTGTGGAGATGGTATTCCGTACGTACGCACGCGCGGTGATTTCGTTTTCTGTATGATGGATAGAGGGTGAGATAGGGTTGTTTCATATTTATAATAAAATATCAGTATATAATTAATACTTATGTTATTAATTTATAATGAAACAACTATATAAGAGGAATTATAAGAAGAAATAAATTTGAAAAAATCGGTAACGGATATTACCTCTTCTTCAACACGCCTCTTTGAAACCTCCTCTTAGGGCACTAAAATTGGTCTTTGAAGAAGACCATGACCTCTAGTATGTTGAAATGGAAGTTGAGAAGGGAAATGGGCAGGAGTTGGCCGAGCTTCAAGGCTAAAAATGGTTTGAGGAGGAGAGGGAGGAGGTGCCTTTTTATAAGGGAGGAGAGGGGACCCTTTGGAATCCTCAAAAATATTAGTTTAATATAAATTCAAACCCCGCATAAAAACCTCAAAAAATGACTCAATTCTACGATTAGATGAGATACAGTTTTAATATCATCATCCAATAAAATTTAGACATGTTTTGATCTTATTTTAAACTTTATCATTTTGATTTATCCTTATTTAATCTATTTAATTTTATTTGTGGTAATAAAATTCTAAATTTTAAATCGTTATAAATAATCACTTATGTGTTGTTAATTTTCAATAATTGGATAATTTATGAAATTTTAGACTATATTAATTTCAATTTATAATTTTTAAATATTTTTTCGATTTTTAACCAATTTAATAATTTTTTATTTTTTCAAAATAACAATAGAGTCAATTTTGACACTATTCATTTATTTGAATTTAAATAAAATCCACACAAATGATATATTCGAAATAAAACATTTAATTGGTTACCAACATGTCATATTCATCTAAGAAATTAGTGTAGCACATTAAATAGTTCATATAATATTTATTTTACTATCTGTAAAACCATTTATTAGATACTTCACTTAATAAAATAATTTCTACATCATTTTTTTATAATTATTAAATATACATATTTGTTGCATTTAAATTTAAAATAAAATAATAGGATGAAGATAAATCTTCCATTTTTCATAAGAATAATTTTAGATGGATTTATATTCTAATACACCCAACTTTTAAAATGTTATATTTATTAAATTGTGAAGGTGACAACTTTGACATCATTCAAAATAAAATAATATAAGTGTCATAATCTCTTTTATAAGACTCCAAATGGTCATATATTCGGTCATTGGATTCTTATGGTGTATATATACACTAAAAATATGTTTTGGTCAGGGTTTTTAGCCTTTTAATGGGTATTATTATTTCAATAAAAACAATATTACTTATTCTTCACTAAATAAATAATTTCTACATCATTAATGTATAAGATATTACGGGAATTAAATATCTCTTAAAAATTATATATAAATTACCATGATAAATAAAGACATTTTATATTTCAAATTAGCATTTATAACCGAATTTATATTCTATATAACCTTATATTAAACATACGTTAATAATTAATGTTTTGTGAGACGTATTTGACTTTCCTTTAAATAAAATAAACTAAAGGTCTTAATCACCTCCAAGTGGGTTCTAATGGATTCCATTTCGAACCAAATATTCCTTAGGAATAAATATTAGCATCCAATTATTTTAAGACAAGTTTTAGGGTAATTTTATAAAATTATATTTACCCTTAATTACCCAATTTACCATTTACTATGGTAAATAAAATTTACCGTAGTTACTATTCAAAATGCCCTAAAATAAAAAGTAGTCTATTAACATAATTTGGACCCACTAATTCAAAATATGGAATCCATTATTCTAAATTCAATAAAAAAATGTTTCAGGCAATAATTTAAAATTAATCTTTTTTTTAAGAAAATGATTTTTAAAAGTTAAAACATTGCAAAAGATTGAAATGATTTTACCTATGAATTCAATGTAAAATGAATGCTAATGAGATGAATTATATTAAATGGTAAAAATATATTCTATTTATACTTTAAAACCAGTCAATATTATAATTTAACCATATAAATTATTACGATGAAATACTTGTTTTTAATTAAAATATAGCATGTTTTTACCATTCATTAATATATGAAAGTTATTAGAAAAATATCAAAACATTATACAATGTAAATTTTTATATCCTGATTCAAAATAAGAAGTTTATTTTGTAAAATTTAACTTATTAACTTTCCAAAAATTATATTTAAAATGGGTACGCCATCAAAATGTGGCAAAATTGCATTTTTTGAAAAATACTTATTTTGCCCGAAAAATTTATTTTGTTCTCATACCATGTTCTATAAAATGTGTAAGATGAATTATAATGTCATATAATTCAAATTGTGTTTACAACTATTTATAATGGCTAGATTATAATAATATTATAACCATATATTTTTGTTTAGTGAAACTCGATATTGCGTAGAACACACACTATCGAGGAAGGTTGTGATTGAGTGTAATGCAAGCCATGTCAGGGTTGCGTGTAGTGCAAGACTCCTTTGTTGTTGCGTATATCAAAATCTAACCATATTTGAGTTATACACTAAATATATATATATACACTCAATGTTGCGTAGAATAACTATTATCAAACATACTTGAAATTATGTGTAACACGATACTATATTAGTGTTGTGTATACTACAAGCTAAAATGGTGTTGTGTATTGTGCAAGATAATATTGGTGTAGAGTACAATAGAAGATATGAAAGAAACTAAAAAGGATATATCTTATAAAATCACCAGTTCTTACATTGGCAGTATCAACTGTACTTCCATCTTTATTTACAATGTTTCCATGAAAAGAAATCAATTACAACCAAAAATCACACTTTCAGAAATTTCCATTTATTTTGTTTTATCTTATTGTTTGCAAAGAAACCCTTAGAATTTTTTCATAGTCATATTTACTTCTAGAATATACAGTAATTTCACGAATAAACACAACCACAAATTTATCCAAGAACTCATTAAATATTCTATTCACAAGATCCATGAATACAACATGTGAATTAGTTAACCCAAAAGTCGTAACTACAAATTCATAATGACCATATCTAGTATAGTACGCAGTCTTCGGGATATATTCATCCTTTACTTTCAACTGATTGTACCCTAACCTCAGGCAAACCTATGAAAAATATTGCACTCCCTGGAGCAGATCAATCAAATCATCAATATGAGGAAAATGATACTTGTTTTTAATATTAATGTTATTCCACTAACAATAATCGATAAAAAGCCTCAATGAACCATCTTTTTTCATAACATACAACACAGAATCACCCCATAGAGAAGTTTTGGGTCAGATGAAGCCTTTAACTAATAATTATAGAAACTATTTTTTTAATACCATACGTTCTATTGTATCCATTTGATAAGGGGGATTAGAAATTTCCTTATCATTGGGAACTAATTCAATATTAAACTCAACATATTGATTATGAATAACACCAGAAAAATAATCAGGAAAAACATCCAGGTAATCATTTACCATTGGTACATCATAAACCTAGATAGTTTCATTATATTCAGAAATATGAGAATGAAAACTTTTATTTCCATCCTTTATCTGTTTCTTAGTTTCCGGATATCTTATTAATGGTATGGGTTCATTATTGTACACAAACTGAAATTACTTCTGAAAGAAACATACTTTTCTATGAAATATATCATTGCATGATAAAAATAAAGCCAACACATACACAGAATAACATCAAACTCTACTAGAGGTAAAATGGTTATCAGGTAAACTATTTCAACAGATAAAATATTGTAAAATTCATAAAATTTATTTTTTTACCAATATTTTTTTCAACAGTTTTTACCTTGATATCTAGTTTCATTTCATGAGGCTGAATTCACTATTTTTTCAATAATTTCTTAGAAATGAAGGAATTCGTAAACCCTAAATAAAACAACACAGTTGTAAAATATGTAAAAACAAACAGTGTACCTGATACCAACTCATTAAATGGATCAACATATACTAAAGTAACTGAAAATGGTTTTACCAAACCATTATTCTCCTAATTATGTCGATTCCCTACTTGAGTAACTAGCTTCAGAGAAACATTAGAAAAATGACCCAACTCTATACAGTTAAAGCATCTCACCATCATCTTCTCGTTAATTTTCTGATCATTTTCCATGAACCCATGAGACAAGTTTCCAAACATTCCACATTGGTATAATTTACCATAATTATAAATACAATCACAAGGATGCCTTTTACAGCACTTTTCAAAAGAATAGAAATTCATTTTCTTACATCCAAACTTCTTTGACAGGTTCTTCCTCATTGCCTCACAACTTGAACACTTCTAATTATTTTCATCATGGGCACATATGTTTCAGAGAACTCTATCTCAACATTTCACATATAGCTAACAATAATCTCATATCATTTAAACTCTCATGAGACCAAAGATATTCTCAAAATGGTTTCAAACCAGGGTAAAATCTATTAATTTTACTATAAAAATCTCAAGAAAAATTTTGCACATACCTGGCCAGTCTTGTAAAAATAGCTACACAAACATCCATAGATATATCATCATTCTTCTTCTATTCTAATAATTATTTATCCATTATGAGTCAAAAAGTTTTGGGAAAATATTTTCAATGAAAAGAATCATAAAATCATTCCATTCCAAACTATCAAGATCATTTATCTCTCTATCGTATTATTAACTAGAGACGACCATTGATCTTCCTCACCTTCAAAATGAAAATTCTCTTCTATTTACTTTTGACTTTCCAAACATCCCATGACATCAAATATCATTTCTAGATCATTGATCCATCCTTCTGATATCACCTGATCATCAGTTCCATGAATTGGCGGATGATTTTACCTCATAAAATTATCCACAAAAGACATGATTCCTTGTGGTATATCTTGTTCCTCTCTAGCATGGATACCACCCCTATTTATTTTGTAAGTCAACTAATCAATTTCGGTCACAAACTGCTCGGTTCTGATTCCCACTATTTTATGCTGTAGATTCATACAGACATAAGCCTCTTGGTGCCTTCCTACTTCAGGATCCTTATTTCATGTACGGATAACCATTTTAAAAAAACATAACCTAGATAAATACACATGGTAATCCTAAAATTATATAACATTTAAAATTAACCATAGAATAAAAACATTAATGTTATTATATTATCATCATCCTAACCCCTAAAGTTATCTAAACAATCCTCTGATAACAACTATGATGACATGTCCTTAAAACATTACTTCATCTTGAATTTTACACAATATCATACATTAATACACATTGAGAATCATTTTAGGTTTATATTTTTAATGAATTAGGATATCTTACATAAATGTAATACAACTTACATTCAAGAGGATACTTACTAAAACAGTATCCATTTTTCCAAAATATTTAACATTAAAACTTAAAACATGATTTCTTTAACAACACTCCATATCAAACATCATGACTCCCTTATTTATGTTACCCATACTTATATTCTATGAAAATCATTTTAAAAACATGGGATGATAATAAAACTCAGTAAGGGATGTGAATAAAGAAAGTGTTAGTCAAGTTATAACTTTAAAACCAATAAATCCCATAATCATAAAGACTCATATGCATAAAAACAACATGTAGTTTTTTTAGGAATATTTACCTCATCACTCTAACATTCACCCTTAAACTCTGAATAACAATTCGCTCAACTTCCATCTTTGATGTACCCAATTCACTTCAGAGCTATAGTGGGCCTCACCTATCATATCTTGAGCTATAATGGGTTCAAACCAACAAATCGTGAGCTATAATGGGTTCAACCAAACATATTATGAGGTATAATGGGTTCTAACAAAAATAAATAAAGTCCAAGGAACATATCCTGGTAATAAATTATCCTTAAAATCAAAATAAACCACTCATTCCATATACATATAAAAGAAACAATCCTTTTGAAATTTATTAAGGAGAGTTTTAAAAGGATTTTAAAAAGAAATTCCGTTAAAATATAACTGTTGTGATAATTAATAGAATGTATTGTAAATTTTTACACACTTTATAAACACAGATTGAAACATAATATAAACAAAAACTCATCACCCCAATAACAATAATACCACATAATGAATAAAGAATAATGTGAACCCGAAGAATGGAAATTGGCTTCAGAATTCCCTTACATTGGGTTTTTCTTAAATCAAATGTTTTTAAACGGCCTATATAATGGTTAAAATAATATTATTAATATCTTAAAGAAAAATATTCATTTTTATAACACCTTATATGATCATTTTAAAACATCATTTTACCCTTTAATTATTAGTATTTTGTTCCTTCCATTATTTTTGGGTGATTTCTTTATGTGTCTTCCATGATTGTTTCATGATGGATGTTCTTGTCGATTGGAAGTAAAACTCTCTAATTCGATTGGATTTCTAGTTAAATATTTATATAACCATAAATTATACCATTTATCATTTTTAATTATGAAATTATGATGATTCATAACATAAAATACTAATGATGATCATTAAGATCATTTTACTGGTTCGTTGATAATAACGACCACATTTTGTTGTATAAAATAAAACCATGTGTAAAAATGAATTCCAGAACCTTTTATGAGACATAATAAATATATATATTATAACTTGGATCAACAATAAAAATTTATTCATTACTATAATTTAAGGAATTGGAGAAAATTAAAATCAAATAGTCCACAATATTAGTAATTCGACACATCCATGACAAGGTTTTTATTCCTTCAATAAGTAGGGAAGGAGAAAAAGAATGATGATGGATTTTCCATGAATATGATAAATTCTAGAATATACACTATTTCAATATATTTCATGCATCTTAGATGACTGAAGGTGAGGAAATAAAAAGAAAAGAAAGGAATCTCGAAATAAAAGAAAAGTTGAGCAATCCCTTAAGAAAATATGGCATCCTAACAGTATCGCTTAAAATTTCATAAAATATTTTGATGAGATAAAATGGGTCTATCATCATTCATACATAATATGGGATGTAAGGGGAATATAGAATGACATTTCCTAACATAATCCATTTGAAATTAATAATAATATCATAATATGAATGAAAAAATGAAAATAAAAGAAGATGTTTACCTCTTGATCTCTTCCCCTTGAGATCCTTCTTAAGGAATTTGAATTTGTCCATTGGGTGTGACCAGGAGGTCATAGACGTGGAATGGATATTGGAGAGGTAATTTGGCAAAAATTAGTTAATTCTCAAGGCTTTAGAGTTGTTGGAGGAAAAGGGGAATGATGTTGGTATTTATTGTGGAGGAGAGGAGGTATTTTATATTATTTAAATAAATATTATAATATGTTTTTCTCAAGACTATGAATAATGTAAATTAATATGACCCCAAATATTAATAATGGTATGTGAGTTCAAAATTATTGGTCTTACATCACATATGATGTCATAAATACTATATTTAACTGATAATTTGAATATACGATATTGTACCATATTTCACTATTCACCAAAATGTCAAAATTTTCAAAAAAATCCCAAAAATTCACTCTAACCATTTTTCAACATGTACAAATCAAAAATCAAATCTGTTTTTTCATAAAAAGATTAAATATTATTAATTTCATTTTTAAATAAATTCACACTTAGATCAAAAATTAACAATTTTAATTCTATAGCTACTTTTATATCACATTGAAAAAATAAAAAAGTTGTAATTATCTTAAATACTTAAGAAAATAAAATAACAATACAATTTACTATTCATTTTCGTCATATTACTATTACTATTACTATTCCTAAGGGTATGTTACTATTCACCAAAAATAAGTTTGCTCCATCAGACTCCAAATAACATATTGAACACAATTGTAGATGACTGTTTTTTCAAAATTCAAAACACAGAAGTAGAAAAATTATGTCTTAAGGGTAGTTATAAATTTATACATTAAATAATGTTTCATGCATATCATTTATTTGTTTAAAACCTTGGGGTGTTGAAATCATAGTACATCACAAATCAATTCATGGATTCTATGAAGATCAGAAAAGGTGATGTGGCTAACCGCCGCTTATGCTCCATAATAGATGGTTGACACTCTTGGCTCAATTAATAATTCTCCCCATTCTAGTTAAGAGGTTTCATAGATGACGTAATCTGTGATAAATCAAAAATGAACCATATGTAACACCCCACCATGTCTAAAAAGTTTTTGTTGTCAAAAACATTTTTTGATGTTCCCATGACATAACTACACTACTCTTCTCATGGTCCCCCAAATCACTTTACTCTAAGATCACATGGCCATGAAACTTCACCTCCCTAATCCAGAAGGTGAACATATAAATTATCTCATAGATATGATGATCTTGAAGGGTTCCTAATAAAATTTGATAATGGTGATCATGCTCTGGTCTGGTCTCAGAATAGACGAAGATTTTATCAATGAATACCAGAAAATAATAATTGAGATACTACTCGAACAACCTATTCATGACTTCCATAATGGCTTTTATGTAAATTTTCAACCCAAAAGGTATGACCAATTACTCAAAATGGTCATAAATGCATCAGAATTATATTTTCAAAACATGTTACTCACTAAGTATGACTTGGTGATAGATAGAAGGAATTTCAGTCTTGGAAAACTACATATACCTATTAATAGAATAAAAAAGTTCATCAATATGGGGTAAAGAGTACATGTTCTTGATTGTTACCTTATTTAGTTTTTGATAACTGATGCATAGAGGGAGAGATCCAACATCCATTTTTCAAATAGAACACTGGTGGCCTAAGGTGAGATGCTCATGCAAATGAAACCATTGGATTACAAATTTTCCAATTGTACCTTTAATTCCCTCAACATGGTGGGGGACATATGGTATGAGTAAAAAGATATCAGATATGTTCCTAGTGAAAAATTAAAAGATAAAACCATGTCATGATCCAATGGAAATTCAATGAAAGTATCAAGGAAATATTATGGGAACTCAACCACCATAGGATGTAATGCACCAATTGGATCACCACCATCATCCCCCAACCGTAGCGGTGAGATCTGATAAAAAAAATTCTCAATTCATAATGTGTATTTCCATCACATCATTACCGAGGTTCCCATTCACTTTGAAGAACATGGGTGCTTCCATCGGGTACTATAAAATTTACATGAAACCTATAAAAATCGATGTCATCCTAGAAACACACCATCTAATCCATCAAAATGATCATGTAAAAGAAGTCCATTTTCAAAACATGAAAATATCATTCCAGCTCAACCCCTGACATGGTGAGTGGACAAAATGGACACTCGGAACCCTGCTCTCACTTCTTAAAAAGTGGTATTACTAACTCAATATCATAAAATATAATATTGTTTAGAAGAAATAACACATGCATAAGATGAGAATAAATAAAATAAATGGAGGAATCGATATCAAACAGAACAATAGTGAAATCTGAATAAATAGGAATTGTACCTCTTACTATCGTAGACCCTGGATATGATTACACTAGAGTTATATCCACAACATGGATATTTATTCTCATTTATGGTCCTAAGAATGACCGTCGACGTGTGGCTCTCTCATAAACTGGCTCTACCCAGATGATGATCCAACCCTACGTCAATTACCTTCAAACTGAGAACCCTCTATCCTAGATTGTTCAAACTGAGCTTATATCCCCATGGAAGCCATTGATCCTACACAACATTGAAATGGGTTCCCCACCTAATATTTAAGATGATTATCTCCCATAGATCTATGCCAATGAAAAGGTATCGGTGGAGATGAACATGTAGAATACATGTTCCCTACCTTCCCATACTAATGGAACATGACTGACGTAACATTAGAATCCACACACAAATCCATCCATGAAGATTGGGTTGAGGTTCCACCTCCATTATTCCTCTCCATGCCTTATTTCTTTGTCATCTTAGATGAAAATCCACTATTAAAATCATACAAAACACCATAGAAACTATAATTACACTTATGGTTAATTTCTTCCATCATGGAATGATCAACCACCTCTTCATAAGTTTTCATCTAGGAATAGAAGACCAGAGATTGGTTCTCTATTTGAAACCCCATCTTGAACTTTTGAACCTCTAACTTCACATTGGAAATGACATCGTGTGTGTATATAGATAAGTTTAAAAAGTGGTTATCATACACAATCATAGTTCTTTCTCCTTGGATAATATCCAAAAAAACTCAGGACCTTGAGGAATACTAAATATCATAACAATAAAACACGTTTAATAAGACCTTAATGTAATTCCAACTCATTTCCTCATGCTTCCCAACATGGACCACTAAGTCCCACCAGCTCTTGGTGGGTAATCCTAACGTGATAGAATCAAACATCACACTAAAAACCTCCAGAGTATCATGAAACTCAAACATACTCTTTATATTCTCAAGACATTCCTCCACTTAAAGGGGTTCCATGCTACCTCGGAAATAATGAGGTTTGTTTTAAATAACGCCAGATATTTTTCCATTCTATGACATTGTTCGGATTCTCTAAATTGAACAGGACTATATCCCTCTCCTTGACCCAAATATTGGAAGACCTAAACAACAAAATCAAGCAATCACTGTACTTTTGGTGAGGGGGAACTCCCTCTTGGCTCTTCACACAGTTTCACATTAATTAATAGTGGAGGAATCATGCTACAACAAACAATAACCATAAGGATAGACATCAATACATCCATTATGAAAATTTATATTAACAACAGAAAATACCAACACTTACAAAAATCAAAACATAAATAAATCCATCACAATAAAAATACCAACAAAATCACTCTACCACCACCCTGTGTCCATATAAAATATGCATATTTTAGGTCCCACTAGAAGGAGAAATCAAACTAAATCCCAACATCCCATGGATACTCTAGTCACATTACAAAGTGTATTGCCAATAAAATCTATTTGGAACTAGAACTTCAGGCCCTGAAAATCCTATCTTTATTTTATCTAGACTCTTCCCAAATAATTGACCAAAAATGATTGAAACCTTATATGATAACATTTTTTCCTAAACTAGGTTGGGGTTCCATCCATCCTAACACAAAACCTAATTCATGGAATGGAATGAAGTGAATTCTTGAACCCCATGGGTTGGAAACTTGTTCTTGGGCATCAATAATACACTTTGGGAATGATTTCACCCATTTATATAATCACTACAAAAAATAGTAATAAGAATCAAAATAAGTGATATCTACAACCAAACAACGTACAAGGAATCCCAAATTCAAAGAATCATAGAATTAACCAAAATATAAAGTACTACAATAGAATTGGAATGAAATTTTTTTCCCAAAAACCGCCCATGAAACAATAGGGACATCACCCTTGACCACCATCACCATCACCTATAATAAGTGGAACACTATCAACCAGAACCACCATCACCACCATGATACATTGTTTCTTCCCCTAGGTCATATATAAAAAATTCTACATACACCCAAATGTGTATATATGATGTGATCCAATGATCGCTAGGATTCCAATCAAAATAAATATTCTATGTGATAAAATTTGAAGAAAAATAATCAATCACATTTCAGTAAGAATATTTCAAATATTTCATTTTCAACACTTAAAGTAAAACATTCTCAAGAAACATCATTTTGGAAAAACATTTTTCTCAAATAATATTACATGAGATTAAAGTATACTAAATGTATAATGTATACTTATGGCTAACACTACATACCATAAGAATAATTTCATAGGAAAAAATGGAATTTTTTATATGTAACTAGCATAAGTGGGACCCTATGGACATCAGACCATGGTGATAAAAATTTCCCAAAAAACTACCAACACCATTACTATGCAAAGACACTATATGGGAACACCACCCAATATCTGTTTGAATCCATTTCATAATCCAATACAAATAGTGTTCCCAATAACATTCCATTTGAGGAAATCACATCCCATGGTCTAGTGGTCTCCAATAAAATCACATGTTTTTTAGTATTGTATCACCAATCCTGACACATTAATCTGGGCCTCACAAAATAGAAGTCACCAAGAGAAATAGTTATTATTCTCCCACTTAGATACATGATATTCCATTTATTCTAATATTCCATTTAAAATATCGCATAAATCATAACATTCATACACCCTTACCAAGCATCAATATCACATAAGGAAATCACCACATTCACATTTTCACATTGAACCAGTGATCAAAATCCACTTAGAAACCACCCTTTTACATAAAAAAGTCTCATTCCATTTTAAAAACTCACAAAAACCATTTGGAAATACATTTCACAAAAATTTTAGAATTTATGAAACCAATTTTTAATCAAAACCAGGATAAAAAAATATAGAATCAGACCATTTCCATGGAAAAATACTCTTTACAATTTATACTCACTTATAAAAAATTTATAACATCATTTATATCACATTCAAAATTAAATGACAAATTAAAGGTTCATAAATTATAATCCAACATAAAAAACCCATTTCTCCTGCAAAATAAAATTTCAACGCATTCTCACGTATAAATCTCTTATAGGACACATTTTAAACCTTTAACACAAGGTATAAAACTTATTCATGAAACACCATAATAAAGAACACATGAAATGCAACTAATTTCCATTATAAAGAACATTTTCTTCACATATTCATCTCAGAAAAATTCCAAAACATTTTTCTCACCATAATAAATTCCATAAAAAACATTTAAAAAAAGAAATAAATCCAAAATCATTTAATATTGAAAATCATAGAAACACCTACAACACACTTATAGACATTCAAAATTTGATATGAAACTACTACTACACCACCACAAGACCATATAATGTAAACATTGAACAACAACCATCATGATTTCACCCAAAAAAAGAATATCAACCCATATTTATGTCTAAAATAATGTTATAAAACATGAAAACATGATGGAGGGAAGAAAATTCCTAGAATGAGAGAGAAATCATTAGAAAAAATACTTACCTAATTATTCTTTGATCTTAAAAGGATAATAACACCCAATAATTGATGTTCAAAGGCTCCAAGAAGGATTGGAAGAAGCTCCCACGGCTGAAAATTCCATATGGGGTGGATCTGAGGTGATTTAGAGTAAAAATTGAAGGTGGAACAATAGTAATTTTACCCTTTTTAATAAATCTAAAGAAGTCACATAGTTATCCCACAAGATTTTCCAAATTTTTTGGTTATCGTGTAATCCTCATTGTCTAATAGGAACAAGCCACATGGTTATAGAGCATAGTTTTCCAAACTGTGTGGTCTCCACTATCCAAAATTCCTATTCTCCAAATAGTTTCTTTGGCTAGGGTACACGGTTTCCCCAAACCATGTGCCAACCATGCACCACGTGATGTCTAAACCAAAATCTTCTTTTATCACCAGAAACTCATGGGCAATTTATGGGATAAATACAAAACCAAAAATAAAAAACGTATTTCCTCCAAATAAAGTCACTAATGTGAAATTAATTAGGGTACATACTCAAATACAAATTTTGACATATTTTAGTTCCATACACCATTCAGATATTATTCTCACATTAAAGAAAACATGTTTAATATATATCTTCCTCTCGACATCTCTCTCAATTAATATTAAATATTATGTGGAACAAAAATTATATGAACAAAAAAAATAATTTTACTTGGTTTACCAATGTGGGATAATAAAAAGAGTACACGAATGTTTTTTTCCTTGTGTACAAGAATTCAATATAATCACATTAATTTGATTTGTGTTTTGTGTCACAGACACTTTTTTCATCGGTTTATCTACATTAAAAGGTTATTGAAATATATAATCTTGATCCATGTGCCAGTCCCCATATTCTCCTTCCCATATTTGTTTTGGTGAATGAATTAATTAATACACATACTACAATGTATCTATGTTTTCAATATGTGATTATTGTTTTCATCATAGGATTATATTTTATGCTTCAATGAAGTAAACCATATGTTCACTATTCACCAAATATATATGAATTTTTCTAATTTATGTGATTATTTATTATTTAACACTTATATAATCTCTATATCAACACTTTCTCTGGATGAAGATAAAATGAATATTGTAATATTCATATTTCACTTAGTCCCCTTTGAGAATCTGCAATAGAAATGGAACCCCTTCGTCTTTAATAATTCTCTATAGAATGAAATAAATAAAAATTTAAAATCTAAAACAACTATCCTCAACTATTATTTAATGAAATATTGATATCAAAAATTATTAAACACACACACACACTCTCTCTCTCTTCTATAACTTATAAGAGTCATTTTTTATAATCTAAATGTCACCAAATATTCCTCTAGTAGTTGGTATAAATCCTTCATCTTATAAATTCTACAAGATCATGTAATGTGTAGCACATGTTTTTTTTTCAAGAATGAGAATTTAAATACACTATAGAATCCAAAAATGGGATCCAAATATACATTATTAAATTTACATTAATGTTAATGTAAATGTTAAAATATTCTTCATATTGAAAAACATTATAGTGTGAATCTCCATCAATAATTCTTATATCAAATATTCATTCATATTATCTATTAATATCCATTTTTATATCAATATAAATCCACCTCAAATACTATATAGTTTATTATATATCAAAATTATAACTCAAATATCAATAAAATTCTATATATTATTTCCATAAGAATTCCTAGGTCATTTAAATCATAATAACCCATTAAACCGTCCAAATGTAACTTAAATAATTCCTTTGAAGGTTCCATAAATATATTCACAGTGCTTTAACTTCTAAATTATCACTTAATACTACATAGTAAGACAATAATTCTTGTTAATATTACCTGAAAAATGAATTATCTATTTTTATCTTACTTGAGATTCAATTAATTCGTACAAATCAATTAAAAATATCATGTTAATGACAAAAAATTTATAAAAAACATTGGTGATATTTATTTTTCACCAAGATTGCTTATTTCGATATGATTCATTCATTAAAGCATTCAGAGTTATTTAGTTTAATATCACATTATAATTCTAGTTCCTTATATTTTTCATACCTATACTTATTAGATGACTCTTATATATAGGAAGTGAAAACCATACATATGCATTTTTTCTCTATTTAATCTTATTTTTACTCCCATGTGTTGACTTTTCAATTTCTCATTGTAAATTTATTTTATATACCTCATTTATAAAACTTCTCTATCATCAGGATGATTCTCCAAATCAATTATATTTTTCTTAAATATTTTAGTCAATACAAAACAATTCTTACATATCATCTAAGTAATTTTATATATTATCCTGATAATTTTCCCTTTATCACATTTTCCCACTTCTTTGGAATTTACCCTTACATATACAGAGATTTTTATGGGATATTGAGATTTCTAAAAATGATTACTTTTACATATTTTGTCTTCAATAACATTATAAATAAGACTATTTTAAATTTCATAAATCTACTCAACCCTAATATGACCTTTAATGATTTTTTTGGTTTAATCATGCATATACATATAGATTTTTTTCCTTTTCTTATTTTATATTTCTTTCACAAATTACCCTTATTAATAATCAGAGATTAATTACCTCATAATATTTCATGTCCATATCAATATCTATAATTCCACTTTCATATATAAATATAAATTCTTAACTTCCATACATATAATTAAATATTTTCTCAAATAATAACATTCAAATCATTAAACTTTTCCATAACAACATCCCGACAATCCCAACCTTCTGAATGACATCTAAAATTCTATTGTAAAACAACAAAAGTAATTCAACATTCACATACATATCCATAATAACTTCTAATATATATATATATATATATAATTTTCTTATTTACTACCACATAATAAATGTATACACTTACAGCGACATTTATTCATTAAAAAGAACGTATCTTAGGTAAAATAAAAATTCACTTAAATGACATTATGATTTGTCATAAAGAGATATTAAAAAACAAAAATTAACTAAATTATTATTTCTTATCTATGTCAAAAGGTATTCTCAATTATTTTTCATCCAACATATAATTTTCCAAAAAAAAATCTATTCTAAACAAACCTAACAAAAAAACACCTAGTTGTAATATCCCCACATTATCTTATTGATAGTTCATCCATAATTTTTTCTCTACATTCTAACTACATTTCATTAAAAAATGAGTTTGGATTTATGATACATTTCCCATTGACCATTATCAATTAATTTAAATGTTTATTCACATCAATTTCTTATGACTCTCCTCTTCTCTCACCTGACTCTTTATTGCAAATATCATTATATTTACATAACATATCTTTAATACAATCCTTTCTCTATATCTAATATCTATTCTACATAATAGTATTTTTTTAGAAATATGATCCTTCTTAAATTATTAAATCAATATTCATAGAGTTTTTTCTCCCCATTTTTCAACAAATTATTTCATAACACATTTGTTGTTGGTTTATTTTTACCTCATAATAGAGTACATGATAGAGTTAGTAAAAATCCAAAAAAAAATTCTATGTCACCCATTTGAAATATAACTTCATAAATATTGGGATCCATTATGGGCTTCCAAATATAGCCCTCTTCTTAAACATTTAACTCATTTTACCTCATTCAGACCAATTATTTATTGGATCAAATTTTTTAAAGAACATACAGAACACTTTATCACTACCAGAACTCAAGATATGCACTTCAATGTTGATTCCAATTTTTTGAAAAATATATATTTTTTAATCTTTTAAAATTTGAAATTCCATCAACCATATATCTACAATTTATTCAATTATTTATAGAAAATATATTTTTTACATGAAAAAGATTAATAAACAAGTTATTTAATTCATAGATTCAGAACATGTTATATGAAAAAAAATTATATAGATAAAATTAAATTTATCTATTCAAGACACATATTTACATAAACACAAATAGATTGAGCATCTAATTTGGTAAATAATTTATCTTGGGATATCCACCATGCATATGCCAACAATTAGTGAAAAATCATCTAAGAACCATGTGTGTTTAATTCACACAAAATGTTGAACAAAAAAATATCAGTTGGTCATGATGAACTTGTGATATGACATGAAATATGTGATCTTAGAATAATTTCATGGGATTATTCTTCTCCTTAAGATGCTAAAAAATCATTAGTGTATCATAAAAAAGACCACCATTGAAAATAATCATCATCAAGGGAAATTATTTTTAGCTTATGATGCTCTGTTACCAAATAATATTTTTAACATGGTAAATAATCAACTAATTATTCATTGTAGGAAAATGAATAAATAAAAATTAATTCTATAAATTTTACTATTTATTGTCATTAAATATCACATATTTTATTATTGTTATAATACCCCTTTAAATATAGAATAATATCATTTTTTATTACAAATGATTGTCCCGATACCATTGGATTCATCATATAATGTTTTTTATAATAATAAATCTTAATATGAATCTCTAATGTTTTAAAATAATTAATAAACCACAAAATTCCATATTCATTTTTCAAATCCAAATTAGTTTCTTGAAACCCATTTTGGATTTATATTAAGCCTTCATGGGCATTAATATTTTTCATTATGCTTGATAGTAATTAATATATTCAATAATTATGATCCCACTGACATCATTTTTCTACAATTTTCATTATCACACACCATGTAACATATCTCCCACTTAAATATATATCACATTAAGAAATAGATAAAAACTATTAATGACATGAGGAGTAGGGTACTTCATGAACATCCTCATGTTTAGGTATACAGTTTCTCTTGTTAAACAAAATCATTCGTTATATGTTTTTTTAATCCAAAGTGGTTGGTATTCATTAAATACCACTTGTTATAACATCCCATGGAATGTTTCTACTTTATATTCTTTGACTTCAATGGATTTATATTCATCTTCATTTTGAGACTAATCCCACAAGTTCATGTTTCTTACTTTTATGATTCATTATTGAATAAACCATCACGCTTTCTCACCCATAGTATGGATATTTGACAACTATTTACATTTGTTGAGAAAATTTGGCAATAAAAATATATTTATAACATATTTCTTGTTTTATATCCAATACATTTCGTAATAGTTCTCATCCTAGGAGAACAATGTTTTGTTGTCATTGAAAACAATACACATATTCAACTATATTATGAATAATTTTAAACATCTCCACAAATTTTTATATCAGATGAAACCCTAAATGTATTAATATAATCAATAACAAACTCCTTATACTCGTGAAATAAAAACATGAAAAAGGGGTGATCTTGAAATCATAGTAATGATAAACACATGTGATATCAATCAAAGATAATTAAGGATGATTAGATGAGAATAAGGGTATCTGAATATAAAAAAGTTAATATCATAAGACAATATTACCAAAAATAACAAATCTCACAAATTAATTATTATGGATAAAAATCCTCATAATAATCCATATTATTTTCAAAAAATCTATTTTCATGATCTATGAAAAAAATTTCACAAACCTGTGGCATAATATATGAATATATAATAACCATAAGACTAGGGAATCATAACATTATGGATCACGCATCCAAAATAATTTCCGAACATAATATATCAAGAATAATATATCATATCTAATATTTTAACACCTATATATTTTTATGAAATATTTCTCTTTAAATAATTGTATTTCTTCAATACCTTATGTTACAAGCAAGAGCATGTTCGGACGAACCATGTAACATTATTAAAATATAATCATCCAATTATCTCCTAGTTTTTGGGTTTTTCATATAATATTATTAACTAATTTATGAAAAATATACATTCTAAGAAATAAAAAATGAATTCATTAAATATCAAAATATTTGAATTAAAAAAAATTAAAACTTATGTTTTTTACAAAAAAAATTATTTATGTATATAAAATATTTTTTATATGAGTAAAATAAATTATTCACTATTAGTGAATTATTTTATTGAATGTTATATATTATTTAATTGATCAATATATTTAAACATTCAAAAAAACATTCTACGAAATTGATATGAACAAATTCAGTTTTGTTGTTAAAATTTTATTTTTTCAAACAAAAAATGATTTCCATGAATTGTGCACACATACATTAAAATTATTTTTTCCCATTTATATGTATTAAATAATATTAAATTAATTAAATATATATAATAAAGTGGTTAAAAATCTGTAAATATTCCCATATTATTTTTGTTCAATATGAATTATAAATGTGGTAAAATTCATCACATCGATAAAGAGTAAATCGAGTTAACATAGACTAAAAATAAGTGATAAGGACATAACATTACATTAAAATATTTATGGGATAAATTTAATTGTTCCATTATCACATTTGGATCTAAATATTAATGTTTTAATAACATCTTTCAATGAAAATGACCTATATTTTAGATAAGAAAAAAGAAAGTCAAACAATGGCACTCTCTATGTTTCAAATACCCTTTATGTGTTCACATTTGGAAAAAATATTTATTAAGAAATATTATTATTAATTTTTTGAATAAATATATTATAGTAATTATTAAAATTTATTTCTAAATTTTAGTTTTTATATAATTTCATAAATTCTAAAACCACTCCAAAATAGATTTTTTTTCATTTAATGAAAAAATATAATAAATGTTTTTGAAATTTTAAAAGTAATAGAATTTGATAATTTTATAGTTTAACATGACTTTTATAGGTAAATATTACATATAATTTTAGTTTTAAATGGTTATATTGTAATTCAAAAATTATTTTTATGTCTTTAAATTCAAATTAAATGAAGTGTCAAAATTGACAACTATAATATTTTATCAGAATAATAATTAATAAAATTATTTACAATATTAAATATATTTAAATAAGCAATTTATATATTATATTGTATAAAATTTCATTAATTTTCCAATTATGGGATAATTTTTACTTCATAATAAAACAATACAACCATTTATACTGAAAATATTATTGTCACCATTATAATTAAAATTGGTTAATGAATGGTTAATAAAAATGATAAAGTTTAAAATGAAACCAAAAAATTTTAAAATAATATTATATTATTGGAAAAAAATCCAACACTAAACTATCATGTAATCTCTAGCCATTTTTAGGTATTTTACTTGGGAATTAATTCCTTATATTTTATCTTTTGATAAATTGAAAAAGTGCCCCTAACATTAATTATAAAAGGGAATATCCTACCTCAATTCATCCGAACACTTTGACCCCTATAAAGAATCAAAACACTAAATATTTCGCTTTTAAAAATACCTAAAAACAATATATTTGTTCTTTTGTTTTCTATATACCAACCCTAGAGCCCTTTAGTGGATTTCTAAAGTATTCATCTCAATGATGAGGTAATCTCTTTAACTGGTAAATTTCATTTATAATATTATTTACCTCCTATAAATATATTTTATTTATCATCAAATAATCACTTCATTATCCGAAATATTTTGAAATTTGATTATGATTATTAATTCACTATTATAAACCTTCTTTCCCAAAAAATGAGAAGTGAAAGTATCGCTTGTGCATACTTATGACTTATCATCACCACGTGGTAATACAATTCATTTATT
This sequence comes from Viscum album, assembly GCA_963277665.1. NCBI lineage: Eukaryota > Viridiplantae > Streptophyta > Magnoliopsida > Santalales > Viscaceae > Viscum > Viscum album. The sequence goes on from OY728156.1 coordinate 1,033,616,494, forward strand.
ATCACATTATTTTATGGATGGGTATTATGATCAGTTTAATATTTATATATTTTATTTATGAAATATTTATACTTTAATATTTTAATATCATGCTTACCATCTTAACAACCATTTATTTTGAAACGATGATGTCCCTCATCTGTACGTCTCTTCTACCATCTCAATGAAGTAATATGGTTAGTTTTTCAAATACAAAAAAATATATGACAATTAAATTTATATTTATAAATATTTATTACATATATGATAAATAATTATATTATAAAGTTGAACTAATATATTATATTTCTTTCATTCCATTCATTTAAAAATGAAAACTATGCTCATGCGTATGTATGGCCTACTGTATCCCTGATCAATGTAATTAATTTTTATATCTATAACAATTATGGATGAAAAAATATTTATATAATGAATATATATTATATTTATATCATGATTATTATTATGTAGATGATGGAACCAGGATACACATAGAAGGACTGAAATTAATGAACATGAATGCTCTTGATACATGAAATGATTAACAACTAAAAATAATGATATTAGTAAGAAATTATTGAACAAAGCTGGTGTTTATATGTTATAAAATTATAATATATTATTTAATTTTAATAAATTTAAATTTATTATACAATAGGTTGGTGTTCATTCTAGTAATGGATAACTCGAGGTATGGGTTTTATGATACAATTATATTGTTTATTAGGATAGTTTATGATTATGTTTCCAATGATGAAATATTATGATCTACCACACAATAAAAACTTGTATTTTCTTATCCTCTTGATATTAATTAATGAAAAAAAATTACATCCATTTTTATTGTCTTATTTACTCAAGAGGATAAAAATATTTTTTAAGATCAATCTATATCATTTATCTCTTTAGTTGAAAATATTATTTCTTTTATGTAAATGTTTTCTAAAATTTATTTATAGTTTTTTATACATATTTTCCAATGATTTTTTAAAGTAATTTTTACCTATTTTTGTATTTTTACAAAATGGTTTTAAATAAATCAATATTTCTTCTTATAAACTAGGTACTTGGTGACCTTTCCAAAAAATGTATAGAAGGAATTGTTTTAAAATTTATAGTATAGATATATTTTACATCTATTATGAAAATATTTTTATTTTAAGATTAATTTACATGTATACTTGGTTATTTTAAGAGAATATATTTTTTTATATTTTTTTAGTGTTCTATGTGATATAAAAATGGAATAGCCAATTTCTTAAAGAATGATATAATGATATTTTAAGATTATTTCAAATCATCAAAGAAAAAAAACCTAATTTAACATATGCTTTATTGGGCATTCAATCTAAGTATACGATCTTAATTAATTATCTAGATATTTTATGAATCTTATAAAACAATATTTATGAAAATAGTTCTCTTCCATGGGTTTTACTGTGATGAAATATTGAAATGTTAATAAACCTTTTTTCTTTTATATAGGATATGTTTGGATGAAAGTTTAATGAAATACAATTGATTTCATGGGTTATGATGGGATTAATTATTTATGATATTTCTTTACACGTATATATTAATTTATTTATATGATGTGTGGGACAGATTTCTCTAATATATTCATTGGAAAGATATTTATATCTCATTAGAAAAATTGGACTTGAATGGGTAGAAAAACAAGTTCAGTAAGGGTATTTTTACACTATTATAGTATTGTAAGAGAACTATAACTTTTATAATGGTTTGGGGAGTAAACCTATTAAACTATGATATACATGTATAAAATAATTGACATTTAATGAAATGATTTCTTATGATTATTTGTTCTCCATAATTCCATGTCTTATATTTGTATTTTTCTCTTATAGATCTTGTTAATTCATTACATTCTGTTTCATTCCATATTAACTACATATATTTATTCCATTACTCAAAATAATGATATATCATATGTATTTAAAGGTATTAAAATGTTAATATCATGTTATCAAACACTTTTTATAAAGTTATTCATATATAGTCCTTGATATTTCCATTTTAACCTTTATTCTATATCATAGCTCTCCCTATCTTTTGTTTCATTTACCAATTTTGTTAATAAAAATGTATTAAGAATGATATTTCTTGAAAGGGTTCAATTTAAAAATAAATTAGTAATATACTAAGTATATATTTTTTTAACCACTTGTTTATGTTTTCATGTTTCAATATATACTATTACTAAACAATTCTAGCATATGTGGAAAAATTATATAAAGAATATTTATATATTAAGTTAAAATGTCTAATTTTGAAATGTATGGATCTCTAAAGTTGTTATCATAGAAATATATAGGTTTACATTGTAAACTAAGATTATAAATATTTATTTAGAACCAAAGGTACATGTCTAAGTATAAGAGAAAATCATAAAGTTTTAGTAATGGTCAAGTATGGTCTTGGATAAAAATATGTTATCAATAATTATAATGTCGGGATTTAGACAACCTATAAATATTTTATCATTCTCGTATTGTTTCCCAAAATGATTATGTGTGATCTCATAATGATTTATGGTTTTAGTCAATGGATGGAACCGAAAGGAATCATGTCAATGATGAATGTTATAGAAAGAGAAATTATTATCTTCTTATTAAATAGAATTTTTTGTGATCTATAATAAAAAAATATTGTAGTTATATAAATACAACATTCTCATGAATGAAATTACAATGGGATTCCAAATTAGAAAAGGATGGAACAAAATTCAAATGGGTCCTTCATGAGGAAACATCCACCATATTTTAGTTTTTCTACTGATACAATAGTCACAGAGTAATAGATCGAAATCATTAAATATATATTTTATATTCTCCAGTATTAAGAACATGATAATGTAATTAGGGATAATCATAATTTGTAATGGTAAGAAAATCAGTGGTTTGATCCAATAAATAACATGAGATAAGTAAAATAAATTGAATATATGGTGTGGGAAATAAATTAAAATCTTGTTTTTCAAGAAATAGATTATTTTAAATATTAATAAAAATATAGATAAGGAATTGAATGAGATCAAACTTATGGATGATGAAACTGTTGGTCTTTATTAGGAAACCATAAAATGACATGTGAGGTATACTTCTGGTATTATCATGTATCCTAAAAGTAATGTTTATTGATTCTTTACTACCATGACACCACCCATTTAAAGGGAGTTAAACATATGGGACATCAATATATATGAATAACTATTTTTTAGGTGATATCAAGGTGGAGATAGATATTGGACTTTCCTATCAATGATTTTTTTCATAAGAAAATAAAAATTGAATTCAACTAAGATTATAAAAACCATAGAGTGAAGCATATGATCTTTTCTTTTGGATCAAAGTATAGAAGGAAACATAGAAGAAATTTACATAAGATAACTCATAAATGACTCATTTATTATTGGATGGTCATTAGTAAATTCAATTCCAAAGTGAGGGAAACAAGTTAGATAATGTCTTGAATAGAGATAATTCTCTATTGAATGCACCTACCACACTATAGTGTTTTAAATGCAAGGAGTATGGTATTTATGCTACCCGATTACAAGATATAGGGGTTAATGAGAACAAATGACATTAGTATACTATAAATCCTATATCCATTGGTAATTCTTAGAGAATAACTATTTTTGATAAGCTGTATAAAAATGGCATCGTGAAAGGTACACTTACAATACACTCTATAATTACTAATATCTTATTTGATTTTAAATATAACGACTACTTTATATCAAAATAATTTTATAATGGTATCAAATTACATTTAAAAAATTAGATGTTGATTTAGAAGTAAAAACCCCTAATGTTTTATGATCACATCCCAATTCTATTATTTTTATCCAGATGAAGTTTGGGGGAAGCTGTTTCATCAATATTATATATCTCATCCAATTGTTTATTAGTTGTTGTTTTTATCATGGATTGGATTTTTTTATATAAATATCCTATAAATTTAAATGTAAGTGATGATATGATTGATATTTAATAACAACCTTTTATTTAAAACACATGTGGTGAAAATAATGATCTTCTGATGGAAATTACATTCATCGTATCGGTAGTGATTCCTATTCAAAAGTAGAGGTAATAATAGATGGTTGGGGAGATACTCTACTTAAATGATATGCCTATTATGAGAAATATTACATATTTCTCCTATGAAAGGGTTTAATATTCATCCAAGAAACAATGTCATTGAGTTTTTAATAGTACTAATTCATAGTGATACACATATTTCCACGAAACCATATTAAATGTTCCTGATTGAGTTGAAAGAAATGAAATAGAAAATATAGGAGAAACATTGTAATGGATTCATTAATCCATGAATTACTACATGGGGTGAAACTATATTGTACATTAAAAAATAATATTGATAAATGTGATACTACATTGATTTTTGATAACTTTACAAGATCACTATACATAAAAATATCATCATCCCCATATTGATGACTTCTTTGGCCAACATTACGGAGCTCAAAATTTTTCCAAGATCTATCTTCATTCCGAATAACATCTACTTAGTTTCAAGTTGATTGATATACACAACACACTATTCTGTATAATTTATTGAGTCAATTAATTTATATTGGTGTCATATGGCCTTACTAATCCCCTATTATCATCAAGAACTAACTGAATATATTATTTAGAGAATACATTGATCAATTTGGGGTAGTATTTATAGATGAAATTATTATATATTAAATTATTATTTAATTTAATGAATACAAATTATGGATTTTTTGTAATACCCTCATTATAAATATGCATTATACATAAATTTTCATGTGTCAATTTTGGCCTCAGAATGATTCGTTCTGGTTTAATAAAATCTCGTGGGATGGTATATCAGTATACCCTTCAAGGAAAAAAGTTATTAAAAACTAACAAAAAATGTTCCTTGTGACTGATACGTATAGTTTTTTAAATTTGGGTGTATAATATAGGTTCATTATGGATAATTATTCATGGATATAAATTCTACTCATATATGTTATCTCAATGTGGATAAATGTATCGTTGGATGGATGAATGAGCGGAATGTTTAAATAAAATGATGATAAGGATAGTAAGTTCAACAATTATTATACTAACCTATATTAGAAAATGATTTTTAGTCTATATTTATTAATTAAGGAATTAATTAGTAATTTCCCTCAATAAAAATGACCTCATTTTAGCTTATGCCTCGTGAAAATTGATGGTCCAAGAGAAAAATCAATCTACTCTTAATTTGGAGTAAGCTATGATAATTTTTTAATTAATTGTGAAAATACGTTTCCTCTATATGGAATGGTGTGAAATATATACTTATTATAAAACATTAAAATAAATTTTCACTGAAAAAGAAATGAAGATTCTACAAACATGGTGTCAAGATCTAATTAAATATTATAACTTCTCTGTACATTACCACTTTTGGAAAGAGAACATGGTTGATAATTCTCTGAGATAAAGGACCATGCTTCTTTATCTATTTTGAGTATTCAAAATGATGCAATATTTATAAAATTGAAAATTAGGGATTATGATGTCATTAACCATGGGGAGACATATTATCTATATCAAATAATATTTTTACCAAATAACTGAATGATGATTAATAAGGCGTAAAAGAAAGATTTTAGGGTTAGAAAATGATATGATAATTATTGATGAGTTAATACTTGATTTTTATGGAATGAAAAGGATTAGGAACCATGTAAATAACCTTTTGGTACTAGTTTTGAAGAAATTTTTTTAAATAAAGCTCATAGTTCTTCATTCACCATTAACCATGCTTGTGTGAAGATGTATGGATATTTGAAATGTTCTCGAATATGGGATGTAAAAAAGATAGTCATTGAATTTTTTTTCTAGGAGTTGGTATGTTAGAAATTTTAGGCTGAGAAATATAATTATACGATGATTTTATAAACATTACCCACGCCATAATGGAAATGGGAAAAATTACCAATTATTTTATCATTGTACTCCCCCAAAACATCAACGGAAATAAATAATATGAGAATGAGTTGACCATATTATGAATTCATAAAAAATTATTTTAGATATGATTTCTCATCTGATAATCTTATATGGTTATACATTATGAAATTGGTAATATTTTTTTATACTAATTTCAATTTTATATAATTGGGATCTAAGGTTAACCATGATGTTTGGGATAAGTCTTTTTTAGGATCTGGATACAATGTTATTGCTTATTACTAGATATCAACCTCTAATATTTTTTATTCTATGTGGACCATTAATACTATAGAACGCATATTGAGGCATTACTCTAGATATTTCCAAAGATGTTGGGGTTATCGCCCTACATTATTAGAAGTTTATTACAATAATTGTTTTCAATCCATCATTTAGATGGATTCTTATGAATCCCTCTATGTTAGGAAGTTCAAAAATCCAACTTTTTGGAATGAATGTATATAAATAATCCTATTAGGAAATTATTTTGATTAGAAAATTATAGAAAAGGTTGGATACCAACAATATCACATAAGAGTATCTGATAGCTGATTAAAATGATATACTGATAATCGTCGAAAATATCTAGAGTAAGAAGTTATTGACAAGTTATTCCTATGAATGTATCCGTGGAAGAGGTTGATGATATTTTGAAATAAGTTAATTCTACATAGTTTGTATATTGGTCCATTTCAAATTCTTGGTCGTATTAGGACTATATCATATTGATTAGTGCTTCTACCAAATATCTCTCAAGTTTATAAAGTGTTCCATAAATCTCTACTAAGGACATCAATACCTGATCCTTCACATGTACTGAATTCAAATTTCATACTATTTTGGAATAATATTTCTAGTAAATAACAATGATTAGTTATTCTATATCAAATAGGGAAGGTGTTACGAAACAAGACTACTCAACATGTCAAAATTATGTTATTAAACCACTTATTTGAGGAAGCTATGTGTTGATATGAGGATGTGATGAGGTATATAAATCCTCATATACTTTCATAAGAGTGAAAAAAATACTGGATATTCATTTTATGTAGGGGATTTAATTGCCTAATATTTTTATGAAATACTTCCCTTTAAATAATTCAATTTATTTCATATGTTCTGTTACATACAATAATTAGTTAAAATGAAGTATATAAAATTATTAAAATATTGCATGTCTATTATCTCCAAGACATTATATGTGTGGGTATGAATAGAAATAACTAAATTATAAAAAAATAGGGTCTATAGATTTATAAAATTAATTCATTAGTTATCCAATAATTTGAATTAAAAAATCTAGGTGATGTTTTTTCTGAATTTTTTTATGTCTGTAATGTGTTTTTCATATTAATAAATTAAATTCATAACTATTTATTAACGTTTTCAATTAAATTTATATATTAATTACTAGATCAAATGTTTTAAAATTTTGAAAAATATTTTTATCTGCATAAGAATTGAATAAATTCAATTTGTTGGTTAAAATTGTTTTTTGAAAATAGTTTTTATCACATTTTTCACCATTAATTTAAGATTATTTAATATCTCATAAATGTATTGAACTAGAAAAAATTAATTATATATTTATAATTAGTCTATTAAAATTTATTATATATATCCCCTTTATCTTTTATTAATATAAATACTTACCATGTTAAAATTCATCATCCTAGTAAAGGGTAAAACTTGTTAATTGATATTTAAAAAAAGTGACACGGAAAGAAGTTTTAAAGAAAATTATTATTGTATAAAGTTAATTCTACACTTATATACATTGTATTTGAATTTATTATTTTTATTGACCCTTTACTAGAGGAATTATTTATATATTACTTAAATCAAATGAAGTTACAAAATGTCACTCATTTAATTTTAAATATCCTTTATTCATTAACATAGGAACAAAAATTATCAATGAGTGAACATTAATATTAATTTAATTCATAATGTAATTATATTCATGATGATTATTTTATAATTTCTATGTATTATATAATAACCATAAATGATTACATAATTATAAAATAGTATTTATTCAATTAATGATGGACTAAAATAAATGATTTTAATAATAATAAAAGTGATATAAATTGAGTAAGTTAGTATGTTAAATGAATTTTATTTGTATATATTACATATCATTGTTGTGTTAAACGAATATAATCTAATTAAAACTTTTTTATTTATATCCTTTAATTTAAAGATAATGATTAGTTCTAAAATTTTAAATAATGAAATTTTATCAGTAAAATATATTATTAAATTATTTAAAAATATTTAAAATCCTAAAGAAAAATAATGGTGAATATGATATTGTCAAAAGGTTCAAAAGTTCACCATTTATGGTCTATTATTAACCTTTTATGTAAAAATTAAAACCAATAGTATTGAAATATTTCTAATTGTAGTTAAACCAATTGATAGATACAGTCTAATCCAATTTTTAAGGATTAAAATGACACACAACCATTTTTTAAATTCTATTGGTTAATGGTATTACAATCATATCCAATCATATATTTGAATAACTTTCCATGAGGGGGATGTTTTATTGATTATAAATTTATTATCATTTAATGATTTGAAGAATTAATAATGTACCCCTTCACCTCATTTATAAAATTAAACCTCATTGCTTATCTATTCACATGATTTTGAGCCTGTTATATCAACCATACTCTAGAAATTTCTCCTCTAAACATCCATATCCAGAATCTAGAGGTGATGTTATTCAAAAAATTCCAACCTGAGATCCCTTTAGAGGATATCAAAAGGATTTGTTTCATAGGATATGTAATATCCTTAACCAAACACTTTCATTTCCATACTAATTTACCTCAACTAAATGTATGTTATTTATTATAAAATAAAAAATTAACTATACTAAATATCCTAAAATGTTATAATGATTATGAAAACACCATTATACACCCTCTTTCCCATAAAATGATATGTGAATGTATCTCTTATCTATATGTAATACTTATAGTGTCCTCATAGTGATACATTTAATTTTTTAACACCATATGAATTGGTATTATACTAATATAAATACTTATTTTTTATATTTATGACAATTTTACAGTTATTTAATGATAATAGGATTAGTTTAAATGATTCTTCTAGGGTTCGTCCACCTTACATGTTATTATTCATGGACAATGCATTGTAACCTACATTCTCGCTTTTCAGAGTCAGGTGGAATTCATCACTTTCTCTGTGATATGTCTACCTTGATCAAAATGGGATGATGGGATGTTAGCTTCTCTTGGGTACATTTCACCTATTTTATGTATCTGTCATTGATTATTGTGTGTTTGTGAATCTAATTCATGGTTTCATCTCTTGGTGGACACCGGTTAGTTACACTACTTTTATTTTGATGTTCCAACAGCTCTTGATGGGACTGTAACATTCGATCAGGGGTGTATTTCTGTTGGGCATTGCTAGAATTTCTGAAAGCTAGGAAATTGGTCACATGTATTATTATTCATAAGAGTACTTATAATGGGTGTGGAACTGGAGGTATTAACATCTACCGTGGGGTATCTTATCCCAAATTCATGTGTTCTTAGGTTTTCCTCCAGCATCCCATGTTTACCAAAGGGTAGGATGCGGGTTTAATATCTTCTCGAGATGAAGTGAGAACTGATCAGAACATCCCATAGAGATGCATCTGATAGGTCGATACCTAGGACGTGATACATGGAAGGTTTAATAGATGAATGGGTCAAAATATATGTGGAGATAGATCCAGGATACTATATCCCATAAAGAGAAGGTGTCAAACATTGAAGGCTAATATGGACACCGCTAAAAGTGGATCTGATTGGTTTCACCCCTATGAAGGGGGAACCATGGTCTACCATTTATTGGGATTAAACCTCAAGGAGGTTTCCTCTGTAACATGTTTAGAGGGTGGGGATCAAAACCAATGTAGTTCAATAGGGTATAGTTTAAGAGCTTACACATTTTTAGCTTCCCTGGTTCTACTGCGAGCAGTTATTATTATGATTGGGATTACATGTAGGAACTTCATAGATTAATGACAAGATTTTACCAATATTTGGCATCTCAGGTAAGAATAAAGATGGATACGGATGAAGGGTGGAGATGGAATGGATGGAGTAGATGTATTATTAAGGATATTTTTCTTGAATCATATCGTGATTTTCTTTGTATGCCAGTTTTTAGGGAATCATATTCCATGTAATTGTTAATGGTTGTTTGAGGAATAAACTAAGGGGGAGGCCTGAACATTATAGGACATGTGGTTGGGGATTACGTGCTGAAAATTTTGTGGGACATACATTGACATATGGGGTGAGATAGACCATTGGAAATCCTAGTACATTTGTGTTGAGAAAACCCAAATGGATAGATATTATGTAAGGGTTACCCTAGGGGGAAACCAATATGAAAATGGAGGATATGGTTGAATATAAATATCTTACTGGGATGTGGTCATCCAAGGTAAATACAAGATTGACATAGGTTGAATTAGGTGATGACGATGGATCAAAACACCCCATGGAGGTTGATCTGGGAGATTTTTCTCATAATGGGAATATGTAACAAAATGAGAGTACATTAGTAGGAGTAATCCATTAATTTTACCATTTCATAGGATTGAACAATGTGGATTCTTCCTATATACCCTATTTAAAAGACATTAATCAAAACCCATGTAGTTCAGAACTGAGAGGCATGGGGCATACTCCAGGAGCGACACCCATTTGAATGGTAAATGGAGTCATGGTAACTACTAGTTACTAAGATACCATTAGTAATTCTCAGGGTGTGAAATAGTAGGGAGCAACATAAAATGTGATTGTGCCATGAAATATATTTCAACAAGATACTGTGTAGGGATTACACACTGAAGTTTCCTAAATTGAATCTCATTCCATGTGAGGATGATCTAACCTAATGGGAGGAAGATCTCACTCCCGTGGAGGTCAGTGAATGTAGAAAATTCTTGATTTATGTAACCCATGTGCATTTCATGGGGTGAGACCATAGTTTAATGTCATCTATTGAAGATGATTGTGTCGCTTTGTTTTATATGCTACTTCTTGGAGAGTGAGGACACACACCATACCACATGGATTGATATAACTATTTCCCATCAATCCCTTGGGAAGGGAAGGCACCGGAAATGTTTTAAGGTGCTTTTTTGGATTATTGATCAATAGTAGGGTCTATTTTAGACTGTCTATATTTAAAAATAAAATCCACTCGTTTTCCTAGGCTAAAAAGAATGATTTTGGGAAACCCAACAATAGACACAACATGAGTGACCAGGAATTCACTATGAAAAAGCCTGTAGGGCCACAAAATGGAGGTTATCATAAGACAATTTAGTCCCAAAAAATAAGTTCTTAGACATGGAGATTTAGATTATAGACATCCCATGTTTCCTTAAATATAGGATGCATAGAATATTTGTGAGTTTCATGTAAGAGGATGGGGTGAGTGTAAGATTGGTTGAATCTCAATACCAAATTTGAGTTTAAGATGTTACTTTTTTACATACCCAAGACGGGTAAAATGAAATGGGAAAAGGTCAAGACCTTGTGGGCCCAAACAAAGGTGGCACATATGGATCATTTCATGCATGATCCAATACTTTGATGGTTCCATTATCTCTTTTCAGGTCATGGAAGACTATTACACATTGAAAAGGGGAGTCCCAAATTATGTATGATCACCTCAGTGAATGGGGTACACCACTATATATAAGAAAAAAATATTTTGGTAGAGTGTGTAGGATATGAAGAATGGATAAATATTTCTACACATGAGAGCTTCGGTGAGTAAGGAAAGGCCCATTTGAAATCACATTTAGCATATAACAGACTTATGCATGGATCCAAATATTTCACAAAATGGAAAATTCTTATGTGTGTATTCCTTGGTCGATTCTCCAATCCTCCATGAAGAATGAAGAACCTACATCACATTGAGCACGTAATATCCTTGCATATGTATTCTAATCTTTTGCACACACCTTAAATATTGTATGTTCCTGCCATGATATTATCATCATTAATTCCAGACTAAAATGGTTATTTATATTTCTTATAATATTACAGTAGATTTATTTTATAGAATTCAGTGCCAAAAGATTCCCCCTTTAGAATATGAGTATAAAAGGGGCCAGATGGCTGATTTTCAAGGGAAACACGGATTATGGGATGGAATTCGAAGGGGTTCATGCAAAACTCACCCCATGTTGTGGAATATTCCTTTCATGTGCATGGAACACCGTGTCCACAGCTATAAATAAGATGTTGGAATGTGTATGTTACATTTACCTTCCTCTATGATAGGAAAGGTGTTCTCGGGGGTGTAAGATATGAATTCATGTATGGAAAACTAAATTTCCATTAGCTCCTACTCATCTGTTTACTATTATTTCATGAAATTGGTGAATCTAGCTTGCTATATCCCCAGTCATTTGTGATTCTAGATTAGTCATTCGTCCTCTTAAAAACTCTTTCAAACTTTTTCAAAATTGAAGATCAGAGGACCACTGAGGAGAAAAATGCTTCCATTTCCTAGTAAATGGAAGAAATAACCAAGAACACCTAAATACTACATGATAGTCAAGTTGGATCCAAAAATCATATGCTCGTTGACATTAAAACAAATTTTTAGAATGATTACATTCTCATTTATTTCCTTCCATTATGTAATTTTGGGATACCTAATAACATGGCCATGATGTGTGTTGAAACTGATTCACTACACTCATGGTTCATACATGAAGACATACTCTAATGACACAACACCACAGATAATTTTCATCCTACTAGAGAGACTCAGGATATAGATGTCAACATCATTAATGCAATGACGAGGATAATCATCCAAGATGAACCAGAGGAGGATCCCCCTGCCCAATATTCGAAAACCTTCCATAGTAGCATGACGAATGATACTCTGAGCTCGTAGAAATATTAGGTCCTATGATCTGGAGGAAACATTAATAGTGAATGGGCATGGGTGTACTAGGCATGCCACACATGAAATAAGTTTGGATAGGAACTACATCATATCATATTATATGCGACAATATAGAAATCAGAATTCAATTTTTTTTCATAAATAGGATCCGGTAATGAAGATCTCGATTTGATGATCTCAAGATATATACATGTTCCAATGTACCATAATATGGTTTGAATCATCATGTTGGAAGTTCACTATACCAAAGGCATTCCTTTGGAGAAACATTATTATGATGAGTTGATACTTTCAAATAACACATGGGATAATACGTCACGAACAACTATTCTAACATGGAATTTCATGGATGTGGTAAAATAAAATTCTCATATCAAACATATCATGAAATATAGCATAATCCAAGATTGTTTCAACCTATTCTTGAAAAAGGAAATGAAGGTGAGGCCTCCAGGTAAATGTAAGTAGTGCATAGTTGGGGGACATAGGGTAATGGTAGGATCATATTCAGTGACACCATATATAGGAGAATATTAATCTTGGGGTACATCATGATCAAATACATTAACCCATCAATATGCTATGATACTATTCATTCCACTTTCTTGAGGTGGTGGCTGCTACCGGTAAGAGACACTATAATGGGGATCCGTCTAGGGATGATAGTGATGATTCGGATTATGGATGTTCATAACTAGGTTAACCCGGGAGTGGATGTTTTGTCTAGTCTCTACGGAATTCTGGGATGAATTTCAATGGGATGAACACCCAAGAGAATATATAGTCCATTCCAAGTCATACATGGTTGTATTGCTGCACATATTAGAGGATATAAATTTCCAAAGGCTATCATCCCTCTAGCTAATGGTTTGAGTCCATGTCCATTGAACATAACTTTGCTCCAGCCCGTGATTCTCAATGATGAAGGGTTCAATATCAGGATATCTAAACATCTGAATTTCACTTTCCATCACATCCCCACTATAGTTTTCCCAATGGTGGATGATCTAATAGATTCATTGGAGTATAGAAAATACTTTAAGGGCATTTGGGTTTCCATTCTAGTAGCTCATATTTAAGGAATGATTCTTTATGATCCGTACATTCCATCACACTTTTCCAAATAGTTTTGTGGCCTTAAGTTGGTGTTGAAGAAGTTGTATACAACAGTTCACAAATAGTGGCACCAATATGTCAATTTCCCGCTATCGTGCATGATGTAGACTATGTGTTTTGGTGATACCATCAAGTTTCTTCCAACCAATGATGATGTTATCCTATCAATGTAATATTATAAACACATGGTGTCTTCATATTCGGAAGAAATATTGTGGAAGAGAAAAAAAATAATAGATCTAGAGGATGGATAACCAGATATTTCGGGAGGCATTTGATCTATAACTCAAGAGTCATTCCAAAAAACTAGGGTAGTGCAAGTAAGAGGCATAATGGTTGGGCCTCACCAGTTGATGTCACATCTCTACCACATAAAGGGGGTGGTCCTTATGGTGACCACAATGGTTACAAAAATTACCCTGGAATAAAATTGGGGTATTAGGTTCAACCTACCATAGACACGATCTTCCTCACTCTTTGGTTACCCTAGACAACATTATGCCAATCTATAATATAGAAGTCATGTGGTTGAAACTAATGAATGATGGGGTTCAACATCCAGAAAACATAAAAATTTGTGTCATAGATAGGGATTAATTTTAATGAAAGTATGTGTATCTAATATCCATGTATATCTATGCCTACCAATTGGTGAAATATAAAGAACTGAATATCCTAGTGAATTTGATGCTCTATCTAGTGAATGATCTAGAAGAACTGCCACCAAAGGGGGTAGTGATGATGATGTATAATAAGATGAAGTAGATTCATAATGAAGAGAGAATAAAGAAGAACAAAATGATGAATAAGAAGTGGCTGAAGAAGAAGAAGATCCTACAAATGAGGAATCACTAGGGAAAAATGCTCCTCTAGGGTTCCCATGGGAGAGTTATGTGACTGTAGGCTTTGATGAGGGGATCACTTAGTTTTTTTTTTCTAAGTAATACTTATATTTTCCTAGACCCATATCCTTTGAAATCATAGATCCACTAACCGAATATTTTCCAATAGAGTTGTTCATTGGTGGCGATCAAGGAGCCCCCACTACATGGGGTGATAAAGTGAAAATAGATGTAGAGGGACATGCATGTGATCTAGTAATTAAGGATGAACTAGGAAATGATTCAGTCACAATCGGGGAGTAAAATAGAGGGAAAACTGAGGGAGAAAGGTGACTGAAGAAAAGAGGTTCTAGTCAAAATCAATGAAGTAATAAGAACTAAAGGTTCTCCAATAGTGTAAATTCCTATGGTTATTGAGAAATTTGATCTGAAAGTGATCATCTCTCATAATTATGTACCATCATAGATTCATACCTATAATTTTTTTTGGTGGATTGATGTTACTATCCCATACCATGAACAAAAGGATATAGGCTCAAAAACTAGATGACTCCATGTAATCCACATGAGCTCTTTTAGAGACAGTGCATGTTCATGAGGGCTTGGTTTCACAAGCTGATCTGGCCTTGGAAATTGTTGAGTAGGTGGTCATGGCCATGGGTTATGCAACTGAATGGGTAGAGGCCAATTCAAATAAAGATGGGGTCACTGAGGAAAAATTAATTGATGTTGGTTTTCCTCATTTCATTGAACCTATTCCCATAGAGATGATTCCATTGGAATACCCTGCCTTTTGACATTTTTTTATCATCCCAGAATATGAACCTATAGATCCTGAAGAGTTGTATGAGTCTGATCGTTACATATCCTATGAAATTCACAAGACGCAGTTTATGGTGTGGAAGTTCATCAAGTGTATATTTACAGTTTCATGAGAACAATGGGTTAGATTAATTGGGTCACTCTGCAATTGGTTGTGCAGTCTGTACACCAATGGGGAGTATGCTCATGATCTTCAGGTGATGCTCTGTGACTATGTTAATAAGTATATGTAGGAAAGAGGTCAATACTTAGATGATATCAGGTATGAAGAGAAATTTGAAATCATTTAGAAGCATGATGAGGCCGAATGAAAGATCCATCGCCTAAAAGAATAGAAAATTAGGCATTCCACATTTTCCACCAATCATTCAGAACATTATGTGAGATAGAGGGTCTGTCTGGAAAAATAAAATGAGTAGCTAAAAAATTTATCCATCAAGTGGTTGATCTCCGTGCAGAGTAGGATCACATAGATATGAAGCCTAATGTTCTTCGTCTCGATATCTTTGATGGAGAGAGGGATCTCAAATGGTAATAATAGAGCTTGGAGGCCACGCATTAGAAGGTGGAGGAGATAAATTTTTCTATTGAAGGAGCAGATCCATAAAGATTGTATTTTACCAAAACTATGTAATGGGTTATTTTATTTTATTTAATATCATGAAAGGACACATTTTTTACTCAATTCAATTATATAACATTAATTATATCTATGAAAAGATGAATGACCCATGCTTAAGCTCATGTGGGACATGATAAGTGTGAGAAAAAATGTACAATCACATAATAATTCACATTGTATTACAGTGTTGGATATTCACCAAATATATGGGGTCTTTTATTATTGAATGACCACCTATAGTGTTCGGTAAAAGGGAGGCTATAACTAGAGAATAGATATCTTGAATATTCTAACATGCCTTTCCTGATGTCATCTACTGCACAGAGAGGATAATTCCAATGGTGTTGGAATATTTCCAGATGAATGGGAATGGGATGATTGAATCATGACACCTAGAAATCAGTAACAAAATGGGAGAGGTATCATGATATAGGAAACAATTGACTGTGTTTGATACATTGTATCCATATTTCTTTTGCAGAAATGGGCACAAAAAACAATCTTCAACCACTGACCATGATTGAAACATAGTAAACTTTCTATAATGTCATCTGATTTCGTTGGTATCATTGGCCTAGGATGGTAAATGGGCCCTGGCTAGACACTATTCCATTAGGGGTCCCTTTAGAATTTGAATAAGGTGAGCATCCAAATAATGGGTCATGAAAAGTGTGGAAATGAAGTGATGGAAAGTTCCAATTTCATTAAACACACTCATAATTATTACATCATGAATTATAACCCACTGGTGTGAGTGTGATGGTCTAAAAGTTGATCAATCCTATCATTTGAAGGAGAGTCGTCTTAGATGTTGAGTGATAGATGAATATACTGACTATGTTGTTAATGACCAACATAAAGGGAGAATACATCTTAATCGAGGCCCTTGATTATTTTCTGCATTATATTTTGGATGATGAATTTGTATTTTAATGTCATATGGTAAAGAAAATGTGTGGTATAGTTTAAAATCATGTAATCGGGATGTGTCACACAGTTTAGAATCATATGATTAGGTCATTTTACATAGATTATGTTATTATTGTCTTGATCTTATCTAGTAGTACAAAGTCATGTTTCAGGGATTGGGTAGATGTCTTTAGATAAAGTATTATTGTGGCGTGGAGAAAATATTCCTAACATGAATGGTACCAAAGAGGCCTACATACCACAAAATTATCAATAAATTGACATAAAGAAGGCATTTTTGATGTGTTGCGAGATAGAGTCGATGTGAAATGGGGCCATGGGAGGCCGAACACCTCACCACAGATCCTAACAGTGCCTCTAGTATAAGGTCATAGAGTCCGAACCAATGATCCCATGTATGGGTCAACCACATCATTACCCACCCTACTAGAACTCTTAAGCCCATGTGAGAAATGTTACATATGGGAAACAAGGAATGGGACGTGGGTTTATCGAAAATTGTGGAATGCACATTAGAAGTGACACAAAGGATGAAATCCCATAATGATACAAGAATTTATAAAAAATTTAGGTTGGGAATTCCAAGGCTTGGATAAAATGGGAATTAGTTAACAAGGTTCTAATGTTTACCATGTTCAAAACATAAAGATCATACCCTTATTAGGTGAGAATGGGGTGAGAAAAAAAAGAAATAGACTACAAACCATGTTCAAAAAATAGTATCCATTATTTCCTACCGAATATCCATTAGGGCGTTGGGCCAAAACTAGAGGTCAACCAAATCAGTAAGAGACCATTATTGTCAGGTTGACCTTCTAGATATGAAAGATGGTGGAAAACTCAAACCAAGAAGGATTCGAAGTGAGGAATGAATTTATCCGAGAGTCGGATTCAAACCTTTGTGTAAGAATAGTTTATGGTGATATTGTATAGGTCATGTAAGAAGGTTTTAAGTCACATTTATTAGACTAAGGGAAAAGGTTCAGTCTTAGGGAATGAAAACATCACATAGGATGTAAAACCCCTTATGAAGGATGACAATGAGGCTCGGGTATTTCACACGCACCCTATGGAGAATGAAATAATGTTTAAGGTCGCACTTGTTGAACCATAATTGAGTCCAAAGGTCCTGATAAGTTTAATAATCATATGCATGGGTTTAAAGAAAAAACGTTTGGGAAACACTACATATCTCATAAGCATGTGAATCAATCCATAAATAGTTCTTATAAAATAAGATGGTGTGATACCAACACTAGGGGAGTAAATCTTCTATGGCGAGAAATTTTAAGCATCCCATAATTATAATGGGGCACCCTGAACATGTTAAATGTAGGATTTTTATTTAATGTTATGTGTTGGGGATGATGAATCATAGTTTAAGGTCCTAGAGTTTGGACCATATGAGGTGTTATCTCAAATGGGTAAGTATTGTAAAATATTATGATAACTCTAATGTGAAGGAGGGCCTATGATTCCTTAAAACCACACAACACATTTCAAAAGATACATGTATACAATTTAAATTCTTGATACTTGTACTATAAATTTTCAATATAAGGTCATGGGATTCGGACCATCAACTCTTAGTTTACATTCATAGTGATTTGAAAATGTGGTAATCCCTCCAAGAGGAATATGGGTAATGTGGTAGGATAACAAACCCAATATAAATGAGGACTAATAAGTCCAAACACACCACATGTTCATTCATGAGGTTGTTCACATACAGTTTTAAGTAAACTTGATTAGACTATACTAATTCCATTGGGTGGTAGAGATATGATAACCTTGCGGATGGGCCCAAATACAAAGTGTCTGGGTCTCACTGCATATCACATGATGGTGGTAATCAAGTACACATAGTTTTGCAGTTCTATGTAGTTTGATGTCATGTGGTATGGAAGAAGATGAATAGATGAAAAAGGGGAATATTGTTCTGGATGGACCTAGGATTGATGACTCGAGCATCACTATGTATCTCATGAATATGGGAATCAAGACACACATATTTATTTAAAGGGAATCATCCTATCCCAGTCTGGAAGATACATATAGAGGGAGATCATTATATATATATATGAGGTGATGGACCATGATATAAAACCCAAGAATCATTATAAATACTGTGTGGATAGGATTAAATCCATATGTAGTTCCTATCATGTGGAATGGTTGATGACCAATGCCAAAGGTGGGGTCCTCTCATTTGAGAATAACACAATACTCTGATATTTTTCATCATGCGACTAGGATGATGGCGCCACATTTTAAGCTCATTTGACTGGATAGGTCTGTTCATTATTACGACATGTGGTAAGGATTATAGTTACTATTCAGTTTATCTTCATGATTCTAGGACATTGGGGGGATAGGATTCCCATAGTGGATGTGTATGGCATGGAAAAATAACCTGATGTGAAAGAGAAACATGGTGGCCTACACCACACCACACACTCCCAAAGAAAACTCATCCAAGGGGAAGAAAGGATGAAATTACATCTAGATCCAAAGGAAAAAAATGTTTGGGAGTTCTTATGTATCCCATAACAATGGGAATTGATCCACATGTAGTTATAAAAAATATAATTATAGAAGACGAGTTCCCAATGTGATGTCCATTCAGATAAAGACATAATAGTGAAGTTGTATATTTTAGATTCATATAGCTTAAACTATAAGGAATGTGGTATCTGAAATAAGGGGCTTCTATAGCATAATAGGAACAAAATGTAATGAATGAGGACTAATGAGTCTCACACCACACAACACATCTTGATGGAAAACTCCCACTTAGATTAATGTTGTAATACATAGACATGAGTGTCCAATTTAACATCATGTTTTTGGGATGTGGGTACATGACCTTTAAGTACATATGAAATGAACCTTAAATGTTATATAGTTTAAGGTCATGCAACTAGGATGTTTATTCTATGTAGTTTAACAACATATAGCTTGAACCATTATGGATATTAGTTTATGGACATAGAATTCAGACCATGGGGTATACATAGAATGGATAGGTGAAAAATTATCATGAATGAGGACCAAGAAGCCCATCACCACACCATGAATTACTATGGGGTCATGTAACTACATAACATGGTTAAAAACCCTACCAAGACTCCCAAGACCATGTGATTCATACATACTGTGGGAAATAGAGAGTGCTTTTGGGATTTCTTTATCAAATGGAAGCACACTACATGGGTATGAAAATGTTATAAGGGAAAGTCCCAATGATACTGACCTTCCTACTCAACAGACAAATATTCAAAAAGGAGTAACACAAAAGGTTCTAGGGTTCCACCAGGAAATTTGATGGTGGATGAAGAGGTAACTCATTACTTTTTGAGATCCAGATCATGATATGATCACTAATGATAATGGACCACTATTGAACAAATTTGAAACATAGTATAAATAAATACAATTATCAGTGATGGGGAATGAAAATTTAGAATCAACTACTAACAATGTATAAAAAATAGTACCCTTCATTTGATAATATATATCGATTATGAAATTCTCTTATGGTGGCTGGTTATCAAAAGATGGCTTGTGAACATCACTGTTTGGGGGTCAATTTGTATATGAAATATGGTGGAGATCTAAATCGAGATGGATCTAATGTATGATAAAAGACTAGAGAAATGTATGTTCAGAACTTGAAACTTTAAGTTTCACACCCCAATACACCTGGTCCTTTTAGTGGTAGGATGCAGATTGACTTTGGGTAAACGATTATCATAATATAAATTGTTTAAGGTCATATTTCTTCAAACAAAGGCTCTTATATAAATTTCATAGATTTTGGAAAATCATCTTCTAGTTTAATGTCATGTTAGTGGGATGTGTTGTTGTATTTTAACATCATGTGCAAAGGACACTGTTTCATAGAATAACATCATGTTTTAGGGATAAAAGGATGAAAGGAATTCATACCGTAGTGTGTATCCCCAGGAAATTATAACCCAACATGAATGAGGACCTAATGGGTCAACGCCGCATAACAAAATTATAGTGACAACTCATACAATGATTATATTCATTATATTTTGAAATGGGTACCTAGTTTAACGACATGTTCTTAGGATGAATGAGTAATTTCTATTTAAGGTCATGTATAAAGGACCTCTATTGTTGTGCAATTTTACCTTATGCATCCATGATGTAGATTTTATGTAGTTTAATGTCCCACAACTCAGACCTGTATAGATAATATTTTAAGGTCATATAATTAATACCATGTGGTTTTTAAATAGTTTAATTTATTAAGAATAGTACTATAATCATCACACTTTTTAATGTCTTATAACTTGGTTTTTGATGGTTCTATGCAGTTTAGTGTCATATAGCGAAGATGTTGTGCCCAATTCATGTGAGGTATTGTTTGAGGAACATTGAATTTGTTGGAGGAGTGATTTGAACCCCATATATTGTGAAAAAAGAATATTCTATATTGGGATATACCTTTAGAATAATTTAAAGCTTATCTTAATTGGGTTCCATATTTGGTGGATTCCTTTTTGGAATCCTTGGCATATGAAGAGCCAAAACAGTGTGTTCTTGAAAGAAGGATCAGAGATGATATTTCTTGTTGAAATCTCTAGTTATATTTTTCTAGTGCATCTATAAATTATATGAGACTCATGTACAATTTTTTTCAAGGGAGTCAAACATATCTAGACCTATTTTTTCTATCATTTCAAACATCTACTAATCATAGACATTTTTTCAGAGCTAAGTTAGTTTGATCTCAATGGGATATACTACCTCTATTCCATACAATAGAGAATATAGGGTCACCGAGGTAGAATTGTGAGTTATTATTCATTATTCCTAGATAGATTTGTGGATATTGTCCATATATGTTTTTATGGTCTAGACTACCCTATTCTACAGAATGTTGGATGGGGTTTTGTTGAATCCATTGATCTATCCATTATTTTGCATGTGGTGGTGAGAAGACTGGATGGACCGAATGTTGTATGTTGAATGAAACTTCATTATTTCAGGTAGAGGGATGATTGTGTCATTTTCACTAAGAATTTCATGAGGGAATAAAAATAAACAAATTATTTAGAATATCATGAATTCGACAACCAATCATGCTTTGACTTACTTGAGTGAAATTGCTTCTTCCCAATTAGAAAAAAAAATTGATGTCTGAATGAACCTACACTGAAGAACTATTATTGGTCGATATGGTTCAATGACATCGAGTCCCAGAACCTAATAGGGATAAGAGAACATGGTTGTTTTAAGAGGCCCAATTAGTCTATGCACAAAGATGGAATGGATATGACACATGTGGTACCTCGTGTAGAACATGATAAACTCCCAAGCCATGGTGGGACAAAATTATCCCAACCTACGAATATAATGAGAGTGTTTAAATATTTATGGATGACCACCACCAAAATTGGAAAGAAATTCCAAAACAACCTATTGAATATCATATCAGTTAATGTAAAAAATAATAAATGTATCGAACGCACATTTGTAGACCATCTGTTAAATGCTGGGATCACTCTAGAGGTTGAATTATGTCATACATCGATGAATTTTCTCAGATTCATATATATCTAAATGGGAATTTCCATGATGGATGTAATCGATGAAAGGGGTTTTCCAATCATAGGTTTATTCATCTATAGGATGATATTGAGGCCTTGATGTTTAGGCACTGACAACCAAGTGATCTATATATTGTCTTTCATCATTATTTGGATAGACATTAGTGATTATCCTTCGATATGCTACATCTTTGAATAAATCATCCCCATAAATCTCTAAAAAGGACGAAAAATACTATCCTATCCTTTGAATCAACCATTTTATGATTGGTAATCATGATCTACCTCTATTTTAGATGGTTATTGGGCCATTAGTTGGCTACTGCATTCCAGCAAGGGCATGAATTTCGGCTTCCTGATGATGTAGTCACATTTGATATTATTGATGAATAACTCAGAGTACCAATTATAATGTTTGTGGGGAAGATCATTACTGAGAAAAAAATCAAGGATAGTGGTGAGATCCTAGTACTCTTCCATTCTTTTGGTAAAAACTTATGATATTCGGAATGAATAAGGCTAAATAGCTTCTTTTGGGGTGATGTAGATAATCCTTATTCCCACTCTTTTGATTCTGGGATCATTAATCAATCTACCAGTTGGTATCCTGTAGGCTCCATCAAAATGTCTCTTCCCACATTGAATATACGAATCTACTAAAATGATCACCTTATCTAGGAAATCAAGATTGAGGGACTTCTTTGTGTGTGCTGGATGGGTATCCAAAAATTATACTATCACCTTACCATTGACACAAATCTATAAAATGTATATGTTGTAGAAACTATTTAATTATCACTACCCAAATACCTAAAAGTAAAACTGACATAGGGTGGTTTTAGATATAATTTATCGGGTCTCCAAGTGATACCATCTATTTCTCGTGATTCTACATAAAGTACTACAATTTTTTCCCTATGAAAACCAGTATGAGGTATCACTTCACAATAGAAGAGTATCTAGACTCCATGTAGAAGAGAATAAAGCTAAGATATTAGAAAGTTTTCTCTATCCATTCTTCTTTCTTCTGGGTGCACATGGCGTCGAGGGAACATTCCATGGTAGTCACATAGAGGACCAATGACTTCCTAGAGACATCTCGATTTAGAACTGAAGGAAAAAATAGTTATGTATTGACCTCCTCAAATGCGGTCTTCAGCACTTCATCCCACTAGTAGATAGATTCTTTCATCGTAATCCTAGAGAAGGTCTTATACTTTCTACAAATATTGAGGATGAATCAGCAAATGTCAGCTAAGTGGCCTTGGAGGACTCTAAGATCCAAGAGATTACCCAGAAGGGGCATTTGATAGATGGACATGATATTTTATAGGTAAATATGAATTCATATAAATATGATGACAATTCTCAAAGGCTTCCCAATGTAAACCCTAAAGGAACAATTTCAAGGGTTCAACTTCAGATTGTGGGTGTATAGTAAACTAAAAAAACATTCCCATGATCTCTCAGATAGTCTGAACACTAGTGGAATTAGACCACTAATTCATCCACATATCATTACACTAGTTTCTTGATTATTTTTTTGTATTTGTGGTGCATTGCATGATGATTGGTGGCTCCTACATTCTTCAAATCGAAGGGAATTACTAGATGGAAGAAGGTTCCTTACAACACTTTGAATGTGGGGGAATCATCATATTCAGTGTCAGTTTGGATCTGATTTTATCCAAATTACCCATACATGAATGAATAATTCCAGAACCTCGTGTCGGCACCAATCAACAAATCTATTACTAGAAAAGTATATCATCCTAATTTAAATTATGGTTGAGATTCCAAAATTCAATGTAAACTCTGATTTTTTTATTCTTCTTTCTGAAGGGAATGATGTTGTCGAGCCACATTGGGTAATGAACTTCCTTAATGATGTAGTCTGTCATGAGATTATATACATTGAAATAAACCATAGTACCATTATAAGGGTGAATCTTCCAAGGAGGATTCTTGACCCAGCGATGACTTTCTAGAAGACCAAGATGGTGGATGTTGACCTAAGGGTCTATTCCTATAATTTCAACATAACTCTTGGAAAAAACATCAAGAAGTTGTTCATTAAATTCACATACATATGTGGTTCTTCTAAAGGTGTGGACTCCCTAATTAGGGTCATCCTTAGATCTATCTTATTCTCAAGATTCACCTGAACCAGCTTGTCAATGGTGGTGGATATTCCTTCCCCAAATGTTGGAGGTTCTTCATCATAATCCTCGTCATTATCTAAGGTATGATGTTCAGTGGGTGGAGACAATTCATCTATGAAAACTAATTTAGGAGGAATAATAGAACCCACATGGGAGGATGTGGAGTGCTCACAAGGGAACATCTTCTTTTTTGAAACCTTAGTGACTTATACTATTGAACTGATTCTATATGGCCTCTGACTATGGGGTTTGTGCCAGATGATGTCAACGAAACGGTGATGTATTTGTTTTTGACTTCTAAAACAAGCTCAGTGCAAAATGAAATTATAGTGTACAATTGAAGATATGGGTTGAACATACAGATACCTTATATGATAAAGGGGTTTTGGAATTAGTAGAGCATGTCATGTTCAGAAGGACAATTAATATGTTGAAATTAATTGTACCTGGGAATGCATCTTCCCCACTTCTCACAAACGAAGATGTAGTGTCCCAAGTTTGTATTTTTTTCCTCAAACTAGTGAATTGGGATGAGTAAATAATCATTCAACTCTGTTCATGGGTTGAACATATTGGTATTATGTTCAACCTCATTGGTATGGAATTATGTTTCTTTTATCATGTATTATTCAGCATCCAAATATTGTGCTTCATAAGATGAGAAGGGAGATGCATCACCATGAGGCATTCCCACTCAAAAATTTGTGGAGTACTTCAGGCATTGGAGATATGAGGAGGGATCCACTGAATGAAGATGAAGCTTGGGTCCACCCATCAACACATTGTATGAAGTATCATGTGAGACGACCATATGCATAGTTCCTGAAAAAAGGCCACTAGACTGGGTCTCAAAATGGATTCTTCCACACGTCCTCTGCTTGGTCCTATACTAAATAGGTATCTTCTGGTCATAGGGGCACAAATATACTTTAGTTAGTCATATATTTAGGGGTGTCTGGGATGGGATAATATTTATGAGGGAATTTGTGTCTACTAGATAGTTTAGAAATACCATTCCACGGAACTGGTTGGTGATGTACAACGGACATATATGAAACATTATAGGGGATCCATCATCTTCTCATGATAGTGATATGATGTCCTTACATTCTACTCACTCGATATCCATTGCATGGGAGGCCTCTACGTCTACTACATCTATTTCAAATTAGAGATGTATTTTCAATGCTTCGGTGAGGGAGTGTAACATTTCTTCTAATAGATGGAAGTAATAGTGAATTAGGAGCTTTTTAGGAATGATGGTGATGTGCTTAAGAACATTATACTTACATATTAGGTGAAAATTTTCCCTCTTATGAGGTCACTATTTAGAAGAAGGTTTGACATGTCATATTAGTAAATATGTTGGATTCCAGATAGTGTTGGAAATGTTCTACTTTAAACATCTAATGTAGACAAGGTCACTAATCCTCACTATTAGATTATTAAGGAAAAAACATTGCTATACGTGATTGGATATTTTATGGTCATAGTTGTTCTGGCTCATCAAGTATAATGATCAGTCGAGGCATTGAATCTGAAAAATTGGGGTGAGAGGAATATTCCTGTTAATATCTATGTCGAATCTGATTCTAGTTCTCAATAGCATGTATGTATTTTTTGGAAGCACTCACCTAAGAATCACTATGATTCACATAGTTATGTATCCATCGATGATGATTTCGACTGAAGACATTCTGATGACTGATATGATACTCTTCATCATCGAGGATCATGTAGATATCCACCAACTCCACAATATTCATATAGGCATACTAATGATCATTATAAAAGGAATCATACAATAATTTGTAGACTATGGGGGCGATTACTGTATACAGTGGCCTGAAATGTCCAAGATCATTGTATATCAATGGAACTAGTGGAGTATTTTTCATTCACTTGCATCATTGGTTTCCACTCTTCTAATAGGTGGAAGAATTGAAAAGAAAGTTATAGATTCATAGGTGTTATCTATAAAAGGTGTAATAACTTAAAAAGGTTATATATGATTCAAATGGGCATGAATGACACCATGGGTGTGACCAAATGCTCAGAGATCCAACCATTATTCACACATATGTGTCATTTAATTAGAAACTCGATACCATTAACCATCATTATAACTGTCAGTATATACAAATATTCATACCAGCTATTCTAGGGTAGGGCCCAAACTAACCACATTATTATCTACCTAGTATTTTTTTTCCAATCCTTGAACACATAGTATTGCCTGATGGTAAGCCCAAGGATCATCTCATATGAGCGTTAGTCAGGTTGATCAGTGAGACCAACCTACTAGGTTTACTGTGATCTTCCATCTTCAGATTTCCTTACTCTTGGGAACATTTTAAATAACTAGGAACCTGATCCTTATTGAATGTGCATGTCTAGTTTCAATTATCTAGGAAGGGAGCTCTAGGATCCTGGACAAGATGGGGGGATAGAGCCTGATTCTCTCGTATAAGCAATATTATTGCATTATGGGGTGGCGCCTTATAATTTTTTGTTTGGCACTACAAAAACAAAGGATTGTCCTGAGGCTATTTCCCTCAGCAAGATAGTGGATGAGGATCTACTAGTAACAACTCGAGGGATTGGGGCCTCTATTTTTGTGATGACAATAGTCTCTGTCTTAGCGGCACATCATTAAAGATCCAAATTAGGAAACAAAAGTGTATTCCTAGACTGATGTAAGAATTATTTCAGGAAAAATGCCTTGTTAGAGAAGCACCAATAATAACATAGTTTGTTATAATAGATGAAATAGGGGACCAACTTAGTCTTAACAATACCCATGCACATTGTTAACATATTCTATTAAGTTAGCGGAATATCGAGAGAATTTTTGAGGCCATTTAACAAGTTTAATCAATCTATAAAATGATCATATAGTTGTTTCCAATACATAAAGTGGTGCTAATTACTAGTTTTTCATATTATGGAGCATCACTAGTAGAGAAACTATCTATGGTGATCTTCAATTATAGAAATAGGATTGATGGGTAACTAATTATACTAGAAAAACTATGGATCTTCTAATGTATAAAATAAAAATTGGAGCTTGACGGCCTCATTCTTCTCTTGAGATACCAACACAGTCTTTCACCTTAAGATAAAGTGGGATAAATATTGTAGCAAGTCACCCATTATTTTGAAGGAGATGACAGTTGGATTCCTAAAACCATGGGGTACATTCAAGTCATCCACTCATTGGATACAACTTTCCATTACGAAGATTTATACCTCTATTATATTTGGGGACTCAATGAGAGCAGTAATAGTTGTTTTCCTATCCCCTTGATGGGGATTCCAATCAGGGTTACAATTTTTTGCCATCAGGGTGTTGATAGGTTCATTAGCTGATAGCCGGGTGTAGCAGTTCATGGAGTGTCTAGTTGAGCATCTGGTGTAGAAGATGGTTGAAATCCCGGTGGATCAGCTGAATACAGATACTGTGGGATGTTATTATGGTGATCATGATGATTCAGTGACACATACCATGTTCTCTATCCATATAATCTTATTTTTACCATGTCATGATGTATAAGACAATCACAATTGAGGAGGGGAAACAAGTCAATAAGGAAATGTGGTTTCCACTGCTACCCCAATGGAGTGAGGACATGAAAAGGTCTAGGAAACTCATAATTCAAATGCATATCTATAAGGTTCATACCATTTAACTCATCAATGAGCCTCATTTGATCAGAAATATTCTTGAGAAAAATGGTTGTGGAAGGATTAACCACTATCTCTTATAGGACATCAGACATGTTAGGTGGTTTGGAAGTCCCGATCACACCATAACCCTTGTTGGTGTTATTATTAATAGTAAACGACACAGCGGGGTCCCCAAGGATAAGTCACTACCTTTGTAGAGGAGTTTAAACACCTACAGGGTCCACCTGATTTTATGTTGTCCCATAGAGTGGGTTCTCTTTTTCAAATCCAACACCAGTGCCCCCATCTATTCTTATATCAGGGATAACCATTTTTACTACAATTGTTCTCGGATTCAAATCATTCATGTCACTATGAAATTCAATATGTTGTAGGATAATACCCAAGTTGAGAGCAGCGTACTACCCATACTCAAGTTTTCACATGTGTAGATTCCTCTTTAATAATTATATAGATCACCATGAATCCCTAAATTCATCATTGTTTAAGGGTATGTTGGTATCCCGGTGATTCTTGTTGTTGGTTCACTGAAAGCACTGACAAATAAACCATATATAACTACTGATCGATGTGAACAAAATACTCTTGTGTCTTTAGGTAGATCACTTTATGGTCAAATAGGCCAAAACACATCGCCTAGAGGGTTTTGAAAAACCACATAACCACCTCTTGGGTGCATGATTTTGGAATGTCATTGCCAAGAACTATAATTAACCATAACATCTATAAAAAGTAATCAATCATGAGGGTGTCCCAAAAGCTTCCCTACTCGGAAGAATGACCCATATCATGGCTACCCTAGGTTCAAATTATCACTAAATGAGTGACTAGAAATGCACAGATGCTGACTACTATGG
This sequence comes from Viscum album, assembly GCA_963277665.1. NCBI lineage: Eukaryota > Viridiplantae > Streptophyta > Magnoliopsida > Santalales > Viscaceae > Viscum > Viscum album. The sequence continues at coordinate 1,033,646,076 of OY728156.1, forward strand.
AGGAAAACTGGCCAGTGGAGAAACTGATGCATGTAATGACTGCGAAATATACATAGTTCTTCTATTCGATATGGTTATGAATACACCATTAAATCCCTATAGGACGAATTACTAATCACTTATTCATGTGCGATGGAGGAATCACTCATCTATGGATCCACAGGGTTCTCACAACCTATCAGGTCCTAGAAATATTCTTCATTATCTTGTGTAGAGGTAGAGAATGAAGGTGGTGATGACATGGATGGTTGCATTGTGACGCTGTTAAATGGGCCTCATCTTTATCCACTAGCATATACATGTCAAAATATTCAGAAATTAGTTTTATATCACCATTTTTGGATGAAGAATATCACATATCGAGATCCATCCCTTAAGATTAATGTAGAAGACTAGGTGGAAGGGTCCATCATGGATTCTCATTTGGCTTCAGAAATTGAGAATTGAATGGCATTGATGATGAATTTTCACTTACAAGAGTTTTTTGTTCACTGTTTATAGTTTTCCCTTTTTCAATGAGATTTTTTTTCAGGATATGAATGTTCCTTGGTCTGAGTAGGACCTTCATGTTGTGGGTTGATTTATTGGTGAGGACCATCGCATTGATTTCTTGAGATATAGGAAGTATGTATGTATCGGTTGTCACTATAGAGAGGACTACTTCTACCATGGTGGCCTAAGCTATGAGGAGAACCTGGGAATATATCAATTAAGACTTTTGGAGGACCTCTTTCTTGGGAAACATGAGTACATGAAGGACCTATGTACTGGATTCTGAAATATTGGGGAGGACCTCTATGGTGGTGAGTTCTCGAGTGGGGAGGACTAGCTCTTGAGCTACTGGGGACATGAGGAGGACCTCTGTGTTGATGTTTGAGAGATTGGGGAGGTTATATACTCTTTTGGAATGTATTATAGGGAGGATATACATACTGGAAGTTGATTATGTGAGGAGTTCATTCACATAGGTCAATGATGATGTGGGGAGGACCTCCACTAGAGATGGAAAATGTTTGTGGGGAAACTATGCATTGACAGTCTATGCCATGGGGAGGCACTTAATATCAGGAATGGTAGTCATGGAGAGGACCCCATTACTGGATGTTGACGAGGTGGGGAGGGCCTCCTCCTTGGTCAGCATTGGAAACATGGGGAGGGCCACCATGTGGGGTGAAAGAGCAGGGATAACCTTCACTCTATCTATAAATGGCATGGATAGGGCCTCCTTATAGGATATCATCATCATGGGTAATCACGTTATGGATATTGGTAGTTCCAATGATCGAAATAGTCAACCTGATATACCCATGTGGTATTTGTGGTGTCAGTCTAAATTGGGCATTGATGGGTCCCTACTCTATAGTGGTAGGGATCTGGTGGAATGAACCAATGTTGGTGGAAACCGTGAGTGTAGTGGAATATGAAACCCCCTGATGGGAATCCTCCTCATCCTAGTCTAGATATTGGTTTTAGCTCATCCGAACTAGGGCTAGTGGATCAGGGGTATAGAACACCTATTCATCAACCTAGGGGGCCGGTCATTGGTGGCATTGATGAGTCTTGGTTGGATACCTCCATGATGGATCATGGGAAGTAGTCATTTATGGGAATACCTAAGCATCCCCTACCACCTAGGTGTGTGTGAGTGAGTCAAAATAATTCTTTGGGTAGATTCTCCTAAAGTATTTGGATGTCAGAATTGGGAGTAGTGGCTCTTGTGCCACCCTTGAGGGCATCTTTGTCGATGAGACATATAATACTCAATTCCCTAGTGGCTATATCCATTGTTGGAATTACCCCATACTACTCATACCATCATATGAGGATTCCCATCATCTTCATTTGAATGATTTTAGAGGGTGACAAGGGGTGTGGGAACTCGATAACTATAATCATAGACCAAGTCATGGAATAGGTGGAGTCGTGTGGGTTTGATTCATTTTTTTCTCCTAGCCCAGTGTATGTGGGTGGGGGTGATTGGTTTACTGTATATTCGGTCCAGGAATGTAGTAGGATTCATAAATTAATATATATTTCAAGAAATTAATGAACAGTTCCCCATCTGTGTCGCATCTTCCATGGATGGAAGGAGAGATCCACACTGATGATTTTCCAAACAAGAATTCCAAATGAATAACTGCCCCAGTATCTAGTGAGCTCCAGCTTAGGACCAATATTTTCTTGTCAAGACTTGGAATCAGATATCTAGAACCAATTAAATGTTTATTTATGGATGTCTGGAACATTACTAACCCCCATCTTGAGGATAAGAGTTCATGCATTATTCAAAATTTCTGTTTCAGATGTTTCTGATGGGGTATGTCTTCCTTCCATGTTGTTATTCACTGATGGATCATTGTAACATGTATTACCACTTCACATAGTTTGATAAATTCATAATTGTCTTAGTGATTTATAACCCTTGATTGAATATGATAATGGGATGTCATCTTCTCCATCAATGGATTCCTCCATGGAAATGATAACATAGTTTGGTTCTCCATCATAGATTATGATGTGACGATGAAACTCATTCCCAATTCCATATCTTTGTGGATAATGGTTAATTATAGTTCTTGATTATATACATTCGAAGGGGTTTTGTCATGGATAATACCTTTATTTACATTAGTAGTCACATTGGGAATCATTGACATGTCTAGACGCTGGGACATGGGTCACCTTTATTCTTCCTCACATGAGTACTTCTGAAGGGTGAAGAACCTATGTAATCCCACATTGATCATGTAGTATTTAATTCCACAGGACTATGTTCTATTTATTTCATCAGGCATCCCATGTTTATCATAGGGTAAGAAATGAGTTTAACGTATTGTAGAGATGATGTGAGAATTGATGAGGAATTCAATGGAGAAAGATCAAAAGCTGGATACCTAGGAGGGGATACTGTGAAGGTTTTCTAGATGAATAGGTGAGAATTTGTGTGGAGAAGGATCCTGGATAGTGTGTCTCTTAATGAAAATATTTCACATTGTAAATGCTGATCTGGACACTGCTGGAGGAGGATCAGAGTGGGGGTGCACCCTTATGAGAGGGGAACTAATGTATACCATTGGATGGGATTGAACCTCAATGAGTCAGCCTATGTACCATTTTTTAAAGAAAAATATCAAAAACCACATAGTTATATCGATTATATTGTGGGGTCATACACACTGTTTATTTCCCAAGTGTTTCTAGGAGAAGTGATGATGTGTATGGGAATTATGTGTAATAATGGCACTAGTGGATGACATGATTTTACTAGGATGAGGCAGCCATGGTATGAATCTGGATGGATATGGATAAAGGGTGGAGGTATAATTTATGGAGTTGATGTATTATTATGGATATTGGGATTGAGCCTTAAAGAGGTTTCCTACATATCCTAGTTGATCAGGAATCAATTTCTATGTAGTTCTGAATTTGGGCATTGGGGTTACATCCCAATGAGAAGGCCTCATATAAAAGAAACATGTAGATGGAGATTACATGTTGAGAAATACCATTAGGCATGCTAGAAATTACAAGATGAGATTGTCCATTGGAAATGTTGGGACATTTGTACTGCAATCACCCATATGAATGGATATTATGGATGGGTTACCCAAGGAGATGTCTTTGATGGAAATGGGGGATATGATTGGATATTAAGATCTTACTAGGATGTGGTGGCCAGAGGTAAAATCAAGATGGATAATGGATGAAAAGGTAGATTAATGATGGTTCAAAACATCATACAGAGGTGGATCTAGGGTATGTGTCCTAAAATAAAACATTTAATATAATAAGGGTACATCCCTAGGAAGGAAAACTAAAGTTTCTCATTATATGGGATTGATCCTCATGGAGTCTTCTTACATTCCATATTTATAAGACAGGGATCAAAATCCATGTATTTTGGAAGTGGGGGGAATGAGGATTACTCCAAGAGGGACTCCCAGACAGATAGATATAGCTTTCATTGTCACTACTAACCTCTGACATCAAGTGATTGATACTCACTGTGATAAAAAATTGGGATCAGTAAACCATAAAATCACATCATGAAAGATGATTTTATGATATATAGTGTGCATATTATATGATGAAGATTCATTATGTAGATCTCATTACATGTGAGGATGGTCTATTTATATGTGAGTAAGATATCTCTCTCTTGGGGATCAGTTTAGATAACATCATTTAACTTCATGTGTTGAGGATGATGTTGTTGGGAGTGTTACATCATGAAAACCATATAAGGAGGACTCACTCCTAACCCATTTGAAAAACATACATGATTCTAATCATCCTTTAAGGAAGGGAAGTCAACAAAAACACTAGAAGGTGATGGTATGGAGGAGTGGTTAGTAGTGGATTCCATGTTAGTTCAGCTATAAAAAATAAGTAAAATCCATTAGTGTGCCTATTCTAGACAATAAAAGGTAGGGAAAAAACTGGGGATACCACATGAGGGATCAAGAAATCACTATGCACAATCCGGGAGGGCTACATGGATAAAGTTCTCATAAGATATAGGATTCACGTACTAGAGGTGTAAAGATATGTTTCGTTAGATTAAATCAAACCCATGTAGTCTTAAAGATGGGGTGCTTGCATGATTGCAGACTTGTACAAAAGAGGATGGAGGCGAGCATATGATTAGGTGAAATTTGGACTTGGAATGTGCAAAAGATGTTTCTTTTTTCATGCACCCATATTAGCTTTAAAATATATTTGGTGAGGGTCAAGGCCTTTTGGGCCCACATGAAGGTGGACCCATATAATATTTTTCGCATGAGATATTGTACCTTGATGCTTCCATGGTCTTATAAGATGTTGTGTAAGATTCATATGCATAGAACCGTAGTGGTTTGACATATGGATGATCACCTGGAATATGGGGGGTCACCTCTATATATAGGCCAAAATATTTGGTGGGAGTGCATAAGATTGTAGCGTGGTAGAGGAGTTCCTAGCAAGAAAGCTTCAGCAAGATTGGAAATGCCAATTTGACATCACATTGGGCACATAAAAGACTGATCTGTTGATCAAATTCTTGTGTAAATCATCCATTTAAGATTATGCTAGCCTCCAAGGAAAAGAAAAAACATACATAGCAATGAATGTGTGAGATCCTTGCATGCATATTCAAGTTTTGTTTGCATACCTTAAATCATGTACGCGCTTGCCTTAGGATTCTCAGTCATATTTACTAAATCAAATGGTTCTTTCTATTTACGTGAAGATGAACATGCGGGGACATTTGTGGAATTTTTCACTTAGAATCATATCTACATTAATACCATAAAAATAGTTTTGAAATGATAACATCACTCATGCATACATGTAGACTACCCCCTACACGAAATACTATCATTCATTTTTCATTTATATTTTTCTTAGATGGTAATGATGTTGAATTTTATAAATATATATGTTATATATGAAAAATAAATATATTTTAATGTTTAATTAATATAAACCTTTATTTCGTTTCAACCACTGAATAATTTGTCCATTTTTCTCACATACATATGGCCTACAATTTCTATGAATGGTGTAATTCATTTTCTATCTGTAATAATTAAAGATGACTATAAATTAGAATAAAATTAATTTAAAGGATATATATACCATTATTATTATTTTGGAGATTATGTAACCATGAAAAATATATAAGAATTAGAATTACTCAAATGAAATAATCAGGACAACCAAAACAATAAAAACAATGAAATAGAAATTTTAATAAGCAATTGTTGTTAAAATGTTGTATAGAAATGATAAAACATGTTCATATATGTAATTATAAGTATGAAAATGTATCTTATATATAATTATAATAAGTTTATTTTTATTATATATGAGTTTACAGCTATTTCAATGAAATGCGAACTCATTGTAATGTTTTTATTTTGTAATCTCATTATTTATCGAGATTGCGTAAAATTATGGTTCAAAAGATGAAATATTATAACACATATATATATATATATATCAATAATCACATTTTTTATTATCCTCTTATTATTTCAAAAAATAATAATTTTTTCATTATTTTTACTCACCATATGTACTCAACAGACATAAAATTTGTTTCTAAGGAAAATTGACCTCATTTATCACTTCAATAGAAAAACCTATTAATATCATATCCTTTCTTCTCAAAATGTATAAACTAAGGTTTTTAATATTCTACTTGGGATTTTTTAAAGTCATTTTTACCCATTATTGAATTTTAAAAAAAATTGAATTGAATACTTTTTTCAAATGAGTGACTTTGGGTCGTTTCTGACAGAAATATGGAATGAATGAATTTTAAAATTGTAATGCTTGAACAAATTTTCCCACTGAAAAAAAAAATTTAAATTATTATCTTCATTTACTTTTTTACATGAATATTTTCAATGAAAATGTATTTAATTATATTTTTTCAGGTTTTTAATTGATTTCAAAGTTCAAAGGTTAATTTCCCTGAAAATATTATTTTGATCCAGTAATAGTATTTTTTTTCATCAAACACACTGAACATTGATTTCAGTTATTCTTTACTAGTGATATTGTCCAAGGATACCATATATATTCTTTATCTAGTTGTTCTATGATTATCATAAAAAAAATTTTTGAAAAACGTTTTTTCTTATGGGGTATGCTGTGATGAAGTGATGGAATTTTTATGGAATGAATTTTTTTCTGAATGGGTTGTGGTATGATAAAATTTTTATTGAACTCATTTATATTAGTGGTTTATTATGTTATTATGGCTTTGTGATATTTTTTATCACATATTTTTTATTTTTATTATGTGATGGGGGTACTTATATCTCCATCCAACAAATTAGGTAATGATTAATATCTCATGAGATATATAGGACTTGAATGGGGTGTGGACTCAGTTTTAGAAGGGATTTTTTCACGCAGATAGACTTGAAGGTGTACCTTAACTACAATTATAATTAGGGGAGTTAACCCATTCTTCTATTATAGTATTTAAAAATATCTTACACTACTAAATAAATAATTTTCTATGCTTATGTGTATTCCAAAATTTTATGTCTTATGTTTATATTTTGATCTCATGGATCATGTTCTTTGATTCATTTATTATTCATGTCTTATAATCTACATTGATTTATTCCAAGACACTACATTATGGTTTATTATATTCCATGTACGGTTTTCAAATGTTAATCTATCATTTTGATATCCTTTTTCTCATGTTTGGTTTATATGATCATTGATATCTACCTTTCATACACATACTGATAAAAAAATATGATGCTTTCAAATGTTTCCTTTACCTATGTTATGAATAAATTTTTTAAAAATTATATCTCATAGATTTTTTCCATATATAAATAAATAATTGGGTGATTATGAAGATTTCTTATGAACAAAATGTTTTGGTTTCCATTTTTCCAATGATTCTAGAACAAAATGATTATTGTGTGGATATAAAATTTTTTAATGAATATTCATCAATTAATGAGTATTATTTATTTATGAAAATTTTGGGTCTTTATAAATATAATAATGCATATTGAATCATCACTATAATCCCAAAATATACTGGATTATTAATTATTGTCTGCATCCCTTGTTATGTTGGTTAAAGAATTATTACTACCATGAATTAGTATACGGGATCGAGAATTATTAATATAATCCATTAGAGGTATCAGTATATTTAACACCTTTATCCATTAAATTGGATTTATATAATGCATCCACAAATTATATGATGATAACCCATAGATTATGTTCCACAAGAAAATAACATTCATGACTCCATCATCACTAACTTAACCAATCAAATGAAATAGATTTCATGAGAACTGATAGATTGTATTATCATACATGTTCATGGTAATGATGGGGGATGATTTAATTATATTATATTATGAATGAAGAAACACATTCCGTAAAATTATTTTGACTTATATGAAAATAAAATTTATTAAATCATTTAAAAGATTCATCAAAAATAAGAAAAATGATTTTTTGTAATATTTGAAATCTCAAAATTCATGGAAAAAGGAGGACGAGGTTTTATTTTGATAATGAAGTAAACTTGGAATTAAATATTTATGATAAAAAATATACTGATAATATGAAAATTAATCCATTCCAAATATATAAAAAATGAAACATTATTTTTAATATTTTTAAAAAATTCAAAAGTGAATCATTACAAATTGTTTTCAAAACAATCCTGTTAAATTTTTTTAATGAAGGTCAAAGGTAAGAGAAACGAATTTTCCTTAAAAAAATTATTATTAAAGAATTAAAATATTTTTTTATGAAAATGGAAGATATAGTAAAAATTTTATCAACCTTATAAAATAGATAAGGTTTACTTTTATAAAACAATCTTTTTCACTTTTTTGTATCAAACAAGGAAAAAATGGGACAAATAATTTAATTAAAAAATAACTAAATTAAAAGGACATTTTTTAGAATATTAAAACAATATGATTTCAAAAGATATAATTTGGAGCATATAAAATACTAAAAAGTGATCTTGGGACAGAAACTCTATCCTCAATCACCATATTTCCTCATACAAACTCTAAAATCCTATATAATAAATTTATTTTTATTATAAATATACAATAAGAAAATATTATTATATATCATACTATATTTAATTCTTTTATAATTTTAAATTACTAATATTTTTAACATTTTTTTGAATATCATCATTCTTGGTGTTAACTATTTTGTTTTCCATGCATGTTTTAGTTTATTGATTCTAGTTATTTCACCATGGTAATCATTTAAACATATCCAAAATATTAATCAAACCATAATTTTTATTTTTATTTATTATATAAACACTTAGAACCATCCATGTAATTTATTCATGAATAATAAAATACAAAATTTTAGGGAGACGGTTGTTTGTACGCATGCATGAGTTTTTTTTTTCATTTTAATAATTCTATTTTTTGGTATTTTCCAAAAAACAATTTTCCATTTTTAGTGTGAACCTGTACAACCAACCCACCCCAAATTCCTAAAATTTGAAGACTAAAAATTGTATAAAGGTTATACATATACCATGAACTTGTAATAGGTGGATTAAAAATTGAATACATGGATAAAAAAATCACATTACTAGGTGATGTGGAAGCTCCCTTCCTTACCATTGAATAGTATACCTCTTTCTATTTCAGGCACCCAACTTTCATGGTGACTGGATCAAATACCATCATTGAAAATGTGTACCTTACCTAAATTGGAGAATTATCTTTATTATTATTGAGTCCTCCTAACATTCCCTTGATATTATCAATTGTGTGGTTACAATAACCATTTTACTTACATGTTTTTATGATATCCCATTATGTACCAAAACAAATTGAGAGAAAATATGTGATATTTTTTGAGGCAAGGCTTCCACGTCAATGGTATTCATATCCGTATTATGATATTTTTTATGGATCCCACAATAGGGAGTGAATATTGTTCCATGAAAAATGATATTTTTACCATTCTTCTTCTCAATTGTATTACCTTTCACCTCCAATGACTATATATGGGGATCCGGAGATGATTTCCACCCCTTACTAGCAACAATAGTCGAAGTAGCTACCGCTACTAGGACAAGAGGTTCTTTAAATCAAATATCATATTAAGAAGAGGGAGATATATCCTATTGAGTCCCAAAATTATAAAAAACTAGTCCTCCTATAGCTTGGATCTTTGGGGTAGGAGAAGAAGACCCAGTAGGTGTATTATCCAAATAATTTTATGGGAACAGATTTTCCAATCCATTGATATTCCTACACTGATCCTCCTAGTGACCTTATTGTGGTATAAAATGTCCTTGCCAATCATTCCCCCATACCGAATCAATATTCAGAAGCCTTTTCTACATGAACCGAGAGACAAATACTAATTGGAAGTGGCTTTGATAAATTCTTCTCAATGCACATGTTTACACAGTAAAAATAATTTTGGCTTGTGGTTGGATCATTGGCCATAATGAATCAAACTAAGAGATCCCTGATTCCATTGAAAACACCTATATTCTAGAAGGGTAGTGGTTTACCCGACATGTACAACCAAGATGATTCCCTTACACAATCCCAAACCATATTGATATAAATATTATAGTAAAAGAGAAAGAATCATCATTTGTAACAAATATAGGATTCTGATTCCCAAGCATGACAAAAATCCTCATCAGAGTGACGTTGAACTGTGAAATTAGGGGTATCAAAAACCCCAATAGAGGCCTATAAACTCAGATTCCAGGTAGAGCTGATGAAAAAAATAAATGACCTCAATTGATGCTTCATTAGAACCAAATATATCAATGAGGGTGAGAATATTAATTGAGTCCACATCAAAGAACACTATTTTTGATATCCCCAACATCAGTGAATCCATGAAGGAATAAGAAGGATTTAGGTCGATTTGAAGGGGTCTGACGGATGGGAAATCCACAATGAATATATAAGGCATTTAGGTAACCCTATGAATCAATAGATGGAATGGTGGATATCATATTTCCAACCTGGCAACCAACCTTCTCTAGGATGGCCAATTCTAAGAGGCTAGATCAAGTGACACACCAACCATCGATTGAGGCTGGTAAGTCACCCTTATCTAGGGAGGCTCCACTCCCATCCCAATGTTTAATCCCTTTCATATGTATAATTTATGAAAATAAATACAATAGGAAATTTATTACACTAATATAATTATATTCATAATATAAATATAATATTTATTCAATAAATGGACTTCTATTTGGTGAGAATATTAATGTTAGAGAATATATCAATGAGGGTGAGAATATTAATGTTAGAATCTCAAACATGCATACAATGACCTCAATTTATTCCCAAATAGAACCAAATATATCAATGAGGGTGAGAATATTAATGTTAGAATCTCGAACATGCGTACAATGCAAACTACTGCATTTCCTATTGTACGCAAGTTCATGATTCTAACACACCGCGACCAATCAAAGTAGCCTTAATGAATTGCAATACCCACTTTTTGAATTATATAAATTTTAGATTTCCAAATGGCGTTCATTTTTGGATTTGGAAATCTAAATTATCCTAAGTTGAATTTTTGGTATTTTTCTGAGAACATCCAATTTTCGATGAATAGTGAGAATACATAAAAACAACATTTTTAATCAAAATAATTTATTGTGATAAATCATACTATTGAGTTGTTTTAAAGTATAATTAGAATATAATTTTACCATTTTATCAAAGAGTGATCATTAGAATTAATTTCACCTTGATATTGGACATAAAAAATTGTCAATCTTTTGATTGATATTGTTTTTTAAAAACACCCTATTCGTTTTGACGACAAGAATTAATTATAAAATTAATTAATGCAACTTATATTTTTGATATTTTTTAAAATATAAATCATTTTTGAATTCATAATATAAATTATATCTTAGGGTGAATTTTTGGTATTGTTCTAAAAAACATCAGTTTTGAAGAATAGTGAAACCAATAAGTGGTAGTGAAAAAAACTGATTTTTCATTTAAATGAAACTTTACCGCTTCTATGAATTGAATTTCAAAAATCATACATACATTTTTTTCATTACTAATTAAAATTTGGTTCAATGGGATGAAAATAATTTTTGGTGAAAAGAAATTTTGAGTTTTATTAACCCCGATTAGAGGTAATTAGGGTAATTTAAGGTAAAAATGATATTATAAGATAATAAAAATATATTGACACTTGTTATATTCTTATTGGATGAGTCATGGACGACCAAGACTAACCATGGAACGATTTTTGGGACCCCATTGAGCCACTTGTGTAAGATAATGACATTAATACCTTTTATTTAATGTCAAAATAATAATGTCACAATCATGTATTCTTTTATCAAAACAAATATTAGAAGGGGTTATACAAGTCATATTTTTTACTATAAATATTTATTGGAAAAATAAAAAGATTTCCTACATCATGGTAATTGTTTTATAATTTTTAGGAAATAAATAAATTTATTTATTTATGACACCATGATGATGCAGTGATTACCTCATTAATGAGTGATTCAAATAAAATGAAAATATAAGGTAAAATTTAAGACATACACTTGTTTAAAGCCTATTGGATGGGTGTATTTAGAACTCTTATCACCTTAGCGTCGAAATATATCATTTTAGGACCTCTAAAATCCGAAAATCATTTCATAATAATGTAACATTTCATGACTTTCCAAGAGTGCCTCTCCTCTCCTCTTATAAAAGGCCCCCATTTCTACCACCTTATTTACACCTTCAAATCCATTTGGCCTGGCCAACCTCTTCCCAAATACTCTCTCAACTTTCCTCTATTACTCTTAGAAGTCTCACATTGGGCAGAAGTCTTCCCAAGGAATCCTTTCGCTCCAATCAAAAAGAGTTACTCGATTTTATGGTAATGTCTTCTCTTATGTTATTATGTTTTATTTTGCTTCTCCAACCACTTAAATCCTTTTTATTCATTTATATTGTAACAAAACCAGTATATTTAATATACTAGTATGTTTTTATGAGAATGATTTAATTTAAACTTACACACACCTCTGTCTAATGGTTAAAGAACATACAGTTTCTTTGGGTGGAAAATTACTGCCTCATGAAACGATGATTGTTCAATCTTCTTTTAACACCAGTCATGGTGGCCATTAAGATGTCACTATATTTATATATGATATATATTATGTATATTGTTTCCTTATGCTTCTGTATTTTTCATTTATTTCATACCATTATGGTCTTCATTATGGGTAAACACGATAATTTAATTTTAGGAAGTGCGGACTACAGCTCCCTCAATGTTATTTGAATCGTTAATGCCATATGTGGGACGCATAAAGGTTGGAGCTAAATGATATTATATATCATATTGGAATTATAATATACCTTTATATAATTATTATTACACTCTATTAAATATTAAATATAAATGAATGTAGCGTTCATGCGTACGTACAGCTTACCGTCTCCATGAACGGTGCATTTCATTTCTTACCTATAAATGTTAGGTAATATTATAAATGAATGTATATGCTGGATATATATGATATATATGATATCTATATCCTGAATATAATTACGGATATAATGGATATTTTACCACATGAACAACTTTAAATTATAATAATTTTATTGTTGACTCAAGTACTAAATATCGACAAAATGATCGTTATTTACTTAAATGACTACATAATGTTCATAACATGGTAGTAAGTGATATAAAAGGAATAATGAACTTGAAAAAGGTACTTAATCAAGTATATATTAACTCAAGGTTATTATTCATGAGATTAAAGAATGATCGATTCAAGTCAGACACGAGGTAAGGGTTAATTCTACAACCTATGTATTATTCAAGGTTGTTCATATGTAATTATCTACTGGGACCTCTTTATCATCCACATCCATGTTTCATAAAAAATTTCTTTAAAAACATTTTTTACTATTTATTAGAAAATGGGTTAAAGTCATTTATTCCCTTATTTTAACTTATATGTTTTTGAAAGGAATCTTTCCGTCATTTTCCAAACTAGACACTTTTTGACATTTTTGACAAAATTAAGGTAATAATGTCTTTTTTTTAACTTATACGGAGGGTGTGGATTTTTTCCACCCTTATAAAACCATTGAAGCTTCCCTTGAAAGATTAGAAGAATATTTTCAAAGAAAATGTTTTCTTTTACAATTATGTAACTTTTAAATGATTTCAAAAAACATAGTTCTCCCAAATATTTCAAAAGTGTGTTAGAATCTTGAACTTGCGTACAATGACCTCGATTTATGACCAATTGGAACCAAATATATCAATGAGGGTGAGAATATTATTTTTAGAATCTCGAACTTGCGTAAAATGCAAGCTATTGCATTTCCTATTGTACGTAAGTTCGAGATTCTAACACACCGCGACCAATCAAAGTAGCCTTTATAAATAGAAATACCCAATTTTTGAATTATATAAATTTTATATTTAAAAATGGACTTCATTTTTGGATTTGGAATATCTAAATTATCCTAAGTTGAATTTTTGGTATTTTTCTGAAAACATCCAATTTTCGATGAATAGTGAAAATACATAAAAACAACATTTTTAATCAAAATAATTTATAGTGATAAATCATACTATTGAGTTGTTTTAATGTATAATTATAAATATAATTTTACCATTTTATCCAAGGGTGATCATTATAATTAATTTCACTTTGATATTGGACATAAACAATTGTCAATCTTTTGATTGATATTGTTTCTTAAAAACACCCTATTTGTTTTGACAACAAGAATTAATTATAAAATTAATTAATGCAACTTATATGTTTGATATTTTGTAAAATAGAAATCATTTTTGAATTCAGAATATCAATAATAGCTTAGGGTGAATTTTTTTTATTGTTCTAAAAAACATCAATTTTGAAGAATAATGAAACCACTAAGTGGTAGTGAAAAAACTGATTTTTCATTTAAATGAATCTTCACCTCTTCTATGAATTGAATTTCAAAAATACTACATACATGGTTTTCATTAGTAATTAATTTTTTTTTCAATGGGATGAAAATAATTTTTGGTGAATAGGTACTTTTGAGTTTTATTAACCGTGATTAGAGGTAATTAGGGTAATTTAAGGTAAAAATTATATTATAAGATTATAAAAATATATTGACACATGTTATACTGTTATTGGATGAGTCATGGAAAACCAAGAAAAACCATGGAACGATTTTTGGGACACCATGGAGCCACTTGTGTAAGATAATGACATTAATACCTTTTATTTAATGTCAAAATAATAATGTCACAAACATGTATTCTTTTACTAAAACAAATATTAGAAGGGGTTATACAAGTCATATTTTTGACTATAAATAATTATTGGAAAAATAAAAATATTTCCTACATCATGGTAATTGTTTTATAATTTTTAGAAATTAAATAAATATATTTATTTATTACACCATGATGATGCAGTGATTCCCTCATTAATGAGCGATTTAAATAAAATGAAAAGATAAGGTAAAATTTAAGACATACACTTGTCTAAAGCCTATTGTATGTGTGGATTTAGAACCCTTATCACCTTATCCAAGAAATATATCATTTTGAGACCTCTAAAATCCGAAATGATTTTCATAATAATGTAACATTTCATGACTTTCCAAGAGTTCCCCTCCTCTCCTCTTATAAAAGAACCACATTTCTACCACCTTATTTACACCTTAAAAGCCATTTGTCCTGGACAACCTCTGCCCAAATACTCTATAAACTTCCCTCTCTTAATATTAGAAGTCTCAGATTGGGCATAAGTCTTCCCATGTAATCCTTTAACTCAAATCAAAAAGAGTTACCCGATTTTAAGGTAATGTATTCTCTTATGTTCTTTTGTTTTATTTTGCTTCTCCAACCCCTTAAAGCCTCTTTATTCCTTTATATTGTTACAAAACCTGTATATCTTATATACTAGGATTTTTTTATGATAAGGATTTAATTTACACTTACACAGACCTCCGTCTAATGGTTAAAGAACATACGGTTTCTTTTGGTGGCAAATTACTGCCTCACGAAACGATGATTGTTCAATCGTCTTTTAACACCAGTCATGGTGGCCATTAAGATGTCAATATATTTATATATGATATATATTTTGTTTATTTTTTCCTTATTCTTATTTATTTTTCATTTATGTCATACCATTATGGTTTTCATTATGGGTAAACATGATAATTTAATTTTAGGAAGTGCGGACTACAGCTCCCTCAAAGTTATTTGAATCATTAATGCCATATGTGGGACGCATAAAGGTAGGAGTTAAATGATATTATATATCATATTGGAATTATAATATACCTTTATATAATTATTATTAAATTATATTAAATATTAAATACAAATGAATGTAGCGTTCATGCGTACGTACGGCTTACCGTCTCCATGAACGGTGCATTTCATCCACTAGTTCTAACACACCTCGACCAATCAAAGTATCCTTTATGAATAGAAATACCCACTTTTTGAATTACATAAATTTTATATTTCAAAATGGACTTCATTTTTGGATTTTTAATATCTAAATTATCCTATGTTGAATTTTTGGTATTTTTCTGAGAACATCCAATTTTCGATGAATAGTGAAAATACATAAAAACAACATTTTTAATCAAAATAATTTATAGTGATAAATAATACAATTGAGTTGTTTTAAAGTATAATTAGAATATAATTTTACCATTTTATACAAGGGTGATCATTAGAATTAATTTCACTTTGATATTGGACATAATCAACTGTCAATCTTTTGATTGATATTGTTTCTTAAAAACACCCTATTTGTTTTGACAACAAGAATTAATTATAAAATTAATTAATGAAACTTATATGTTTGATATTTTGTAAAATAGAATTCATTTTTGAATTCAGAATATCAATTATAGCTTAGGGTGAATTATTGGTATTGTTCTAAAAAACTTCAATTTTGAGGAATAGTGAAACCACTAAGTGGTAGTGAAAAAAACTGATTTTTCATTTAAATGAAACTTTACCGCTTCTATGAATTGAATTTAAAAAATCCTACATACATGGTTTTCATTAGTAATTAATATTTGGTTCAATGGTATGAAAATAAATTTTGGTGAATAGTAACTTTTGAGTTTTATTAACCACGATTTGAGGTAATTAGGGTAATTTAAGATAAAATGATATTATAAGATTATAAAAATATATTAACACATGTTATACTCTTATTGGATGAGTCATGGAAGACCTAGAAAAACCATGTAACTATTGTTTGGACCCCATGGAGCCACTTTTTTAAGATAACGACATTAATACGTTTTATTTAATGTCAAAATAATAATGTCACAAACATGTATTCTTTTACTAAAACAAATATTAGAAGGGGTTATAGAAGTCATATTTTTGACTATAAATATTTATTGGAAAAATTAAAAGATTTCCTACATCATCGTAATTATTTTATAATTTTTAGGCATTAAATAAATAAATTTATTTATTACACCATGATGATGCAGTGATAACCACATTAATGAGGGATTTAAATAAAATGAAAAGATAAGTTAAAATTTAAGAATTAAACTTTTCTAAAGCCTATTGGATGGGTGGATTTAAAACCCTTATCACCTTATCCTCGAAATATACCATTTTGGGACCTCTAAAATCTGAAAATCTTTTCATAATAATGTAACATTTCATGACATTCCAAGAGTGCCCCTCCTCTCCTCTTATAAAAGGCCCCCATTTCTACCACCTTACTCACACATCAATGTCATTTGGCATGGCCAACATCTGCCCAAATACTCTCTAAACTTCCCTCTCTTACTCTTAAAAGTCTCACATTGGGAAGAAGTCTTCCCAAGGAAGCCTTTCGCTCAAATTAAAAAGAGTTACCTGATTTTAAGGCAATGTCTTCTCTTATGTTCTTTTGTTTTATTTTTCTTCTCCAACCCCTTAAAGCCTTCTTATTACTTTATATTGTAACAAAAAAAGTATATTCAATATAGTAGGATGTTTTTATGAGAAGGATTTAATTTACAATTACACACACCTCCATTTAATTCTTAAAGAACATACAGTTTCTTTGGGTGGCAAATTACTGCCTCACGAAACGATGATTGTTCAATCTTCTTTTAACACCAGTCATGGTGGCCATTAAGATGTCACAATATTTATATATGATAGATATTATGTTTATTTTTTCCGTATGCTTCTGTATTTTTCATTTATTTCATACCATTATAGTTTTCATTATGGGTAAACACGATAATTTAATTTTAGGAAGTGCAGACTACAGCTCCCTCAAAGTTATTTGAATCGTTAATGCCATATGTGGGACGCATAAAGGTAGGAGTTAAATGATATTATATATCATATTGGAATTATAATATACCTTAATATCATTATTTTTTACATTATATTAAATATTAAATATAAATGAATATAGAATTCATGTGTACGTACGGCTTACTGTCTCCATGAATGGTGCATTTCATTTCTTACCTATAAATGTTATGTAATATTATAAATGCATGTATATACTGGATATATATGATATATATGATATTTATATCATGAATATAATTACGGAGATAATGGATATTTTACCACATGAACAACTTTAAATTATAAGAATTTTATTGTTGACTCAAGCACCAAAAATCGACAAAATGACCGTTATTAACTTAAATGACTACATAATGTTCATAACATGGTAATAAGTGATATAAAAGGAATAATGAACTTGAAAAAGTTACTTAATCAAGTAGAGATTAACTCAAGTTTATTATTCAGGAGATTAAAGAATGATCGATTCAATTCAAACACGAAGTAAGGGTTAATTCTATAACCTCTTCATTATTCAAGGTTGTTCATATTTAATTATCTACTGGGACCTCTTTATCATCCACATCCATGTTTCGTAAAAATGTCTTTATAAACATTTTTTACTATTTATTATACAATGGGTTAAAGTCATTTATACCCTTATTTGACCTTATATGTTTTTGAAAGGAATCTTTCCGTCATTTTGCAAACTAGGCACATTTTGAAATTTTCGACAAAATTAAGGTAATAATGTCTTTTTTTTAACTTATACGGTGAGTGTGGCTTTTCTCCACCGTTATAAAACCATTGAAGCTTAACTTGCAAGATTATAAGAATATTTTCAATGTAAATCCTTTCTTTCATAATTATGTGACTTTTAAATGATTTCAAAAAACATATTTCTCTCAAATAGTTTTGATTTCATCTGTAACATCCCAGGCAAATAAAGAATAAAGAATTTTCATATTTATTAATATTTATGAATTAAATATTAATTTTATTTTAAAGGGGATTCTATGTTCGATAGCGTACCCAATACGCAACGTTGAGTTTCTTTGAAACAAACGTAGCACACTAGTAATAAAATAATATTATTTTAAATGTTAGTTAACAAGTAGTCGTTGTACTGGAGGGAATGGATAGAAATAACTAAAATATGATTAGATATGTTTTTAAATGTTTATACATTTACCCAATAAAAGATAAAGGCTTAAAATACAGAAAGAGTTCAATTTTAGGGCATATATACTCTAATTTTCACTAAAGGTTCACTTATCACCTTTTAATGGTGAATCATCATTTAATATAGTTTTGATCACTATTTTACTTTATTTTGGACCAAATATAACTCTTCTTTAGAATCGGGACATCAAAATTTACTTTGTGTAAATTTTTGGTACCTTTCTGATAAAGTTCATTTTTTTATGAATATTGTAAAATGTTGTATTTTAATTCAAAACCTATTTTTAATATAAATTATTTATATGATTAGATTATTATTTTAATTTGTTTTAAAGTGAAATTAGAAAATATTTTTACCAGTTAATCCAATGGTGGTCATTGGAATCAATTTCACTTTGAAATTGGACTTAAACTGGTGTCAATCTTTTGATACTTATTATTTCACAAAAACACGCTATTTGTCATGACAACGGGAATTAATTATTAAATTAATTAATTTGACTTATATGTTTTGAATTTCGTAAAATGGACTTCATTTTTGAATTCGGAATATCAAATATAGCTTAAGGTGAATTTTTGGTAATTTTCTGAAAAACTTCAATTTTTTATGAATAGTGAAACCACTAAGTGGTAATCAAGCAAACTGATTTTTCAGTTAAATGAAATTTTACCACTAATGTGTATTTAATGTTGAAAATCCGACATACATGGTTGTCATTAAGAAGTAAAATGTGGTTCAATGAGATTAAAATAATTTTTTGGTGAATAGTAACTTTTTTTCATTAATCGCGATTAGAGGTAATTAGTGTAGTTTAAGGTAAAAATGGTATTATAAGAATGTGAAAACACCATGACACTTGTCCTACACCTATTGGTTGTGTCATGGCCGACCAAGACAAGCCATGGGTCAACATGGGGACCCCATGGAGACACTTTGGTTGGGAAATGACATAAATAACTTTTTCTTTAATGTAAAAGTAAAAATGACACAAACATGATATGTTTTACTAAAACAATTTTTAAATGGGGTTATACAAGTCATATTTTTGATTATAAATAGTCATTAGAAATATAAAAAGATTTCCTACATCATAGTATTTTTTTATAATTTTTTGACATTAAATAAATTAAATTATTTATGACATAATAATGATGCAGTGATGACATCTTTATTTGACGATTTAAATAAAATGAAAAGATAATGTAAAATCTATGAACTACACATGTCCAAAACAAATTGGATGAGTGGATTTAGAACCCTTATCACCTTATCCACTAATTATTTCAATTTAGGACCTTTTAAAACCGAAACACATTTTCAAATAAAGTAATATTTCATTACTTTCCAAAAGTGCCCCTCCTCTCCTCTTATAAAAGGCCCCCACCTCTACCTCATTTCACACACTTCTCAAGCCTTTGGCTCGGCCAACCCCTGCCCATTTACTCTCTCCACATCCCTCTACTCATCCTAGAGGATTCCCTTTGGGCAGAATCCTTTCAAAAGAAGCCTTTAGGCTCAAATCAAAAATGAGTTACACTTTTAAAGGTAATTCATTCTCTCTTGTTCATTTGTTTCATTTTGCTTCTCCAACCCTCTAAACTCATTTTATTTACTTCTTTTGTAACAAAACCAGTATCTTCAATATACTAGGATGTTGTTATAATATGTATTTGAGCTACACTCTCACACAACTACATCAAATGGTTAAAGAACATACGGTTTCCGTGGATGGCGAAATTCTGCCCCCCGAAACGATGATTGTTCAATACTCATTTAACACCTTCAAGGGTGGCCATTATGATGTCACTATTTTTATATATGATATATAATATGGTTATGTTTTCTTTAAACTTCTGTATTTTTCATTTTTGGCATACCTTTATGGTTTCCATTATGGGTAAACACGATATCTTCATTTAAGGAAGTGCGGACTACCGCCCCCTAAAAGTGATGTGATTCGTTAATGCCATATGTGGGATGTGTAAAGGATGGATTTAAAGTTATTATATATGATTTTATACTGGAAGTATAATATACCTCTATATCATTATTATTTCTTTCCATTAAAGTATGAGATAGAAATGAAAGTAGCATTCATGCGTACGTACGGCTTACCGTCTCCATGAACGGTGCATTTCATTTCTTATCCCCAAATGTAATATACTATTAAAAGTAAATATAATGGATATATATAATTAATGATATATCTAAGTGATGAATATTATTCTGGAATTAAAATATACATACCTCTCATTTTGTTTTAATTCCATTAATATGACAAAGAAATGAAAGTAGCGTTCATGCGTATGTACGGTTTACCGTCTCCATGAACGGTGCATTTCATTTCTTACCTCTAAATGATTATGTAATATTATAAATACATGTATATGCTGGATATATATGATACATATTATATCCAAATCGGGAATTTCATTCTGGATATAAAGAACTTTTGACCACATGAACGACATGTAATTGTAAGAAGTCAACTTTCGACTTAAGAACCAAATATTGACAAAACAAACATTATTAACTTAAATGGTTACATAATGTTTATAACATGGCAATAAGTGATATAAAAAGAATAATGAACTTTAAAAAGGTTCTTAATCAAGTATAAATTAACTCAAGTTTATTATTCAGGACGTTAAAGAACGATCGAGTGAAGTCGGACCCAAGGTAAGGGACTTCGTCTCAATCTCATTTCATTGAGGCATATTTCGTTTTATACACAACTTTATTTTATACGGTGTATAAACTCCTTTGACTTTTACTTTTATACAAAAGGAATCTTTTTCTACGAAGTGTTTTACTAAACGACAAAAAAGAATGTTTTTCTTAACGTACGCGGTGACAACGACCTTTTCCGCCGCCGCGAGTATTATTTGATCTTTGGCTTTCTCAACAAGCCGTAATGTTTTTAGAATAAAATAAATACCATATACTCTTTTATGTATTTTGGTATTGAAAATGGTTTTGAAAAAGGATTCTATTATGTCAATATATTTATGATATATTGTGATTGAAATGTGGAAATGTTATCATTCCTTTATATTGGTTTTATGTTTTATGATTTTATACTAGTACTTGGACATTTTAACGGGTGGTTACGTTATAACCTCCAGTGCATTGGGTACGGAAGTCGGCCGTATGGCTATTCCATTAAGTATGTATGGAAATTGGCCGTATGGCTATTCCATTAACTGATATGTGTGGAATTCGACCGTATGGTTATTCCACTTAAGTATGTTTATGTCCCAAGTTACCTTTATATATTCTATGTGTTCTTTATATGGGTTTTATGGTAATCCTTTGGTTACAAAAAGGTAAGTAATGATACTTTATTCAGTGAAGATTTTTTTTACTACTTCATGAAGGTGAAGGTATTACTTTGATATAGTATACATGGTTTACTTGATGTTTGAAAAACTAATAGTTTTCATTCTTTTTGTATCCCTTACTGAGCTTTTTATGCTCACCCCAAGTTTTTCGAAATGTTTTTCACAGTACTTAAAGAGGAATAAGGTCAAGGATGGGATCAAGTGAATTTCATGCTATCTAAAACATGGAATCTAGACATCTTTCTTTTTAAGAGTTTTTATTTTATGGAGAATTAGTAGAAGTGACTACTTTGTAATCTTTTGAGATGTAATAGTTATGTTCAAATTCTCTAAAACTCTAAACCTAAAAAGATCCTCGACGTGAATTATTCATTTAATTCAATATTAAGTAAGGTTTAAGGCTGGGGCCTTATAGTTGGTATCAAAGGACGGTTTAGACAACTTTAGGTGTTAGAAAAGTGTTAAATTATAATATGATTGAAATGATATAGCATTTACGGATTACCATGTTGCTTCGCCTAAGATATTTCTGTGTTCTGAATGGTTTTCCGCAGAGGAAACAAAGCAGCTATGTTGGGATGACATCAGGAGGAAGATAACCTTCCAAATCAGCAACCTGAGATGGTCGGAATCAGAACTGAATAGTTTGTTGCAGTGATGGCACAGTTGACTCAGGCTATAAATGGTGGTGGTATCCATGCACGAGATCAGCCAGATCAACCGCAGAGGAACATGTCAGTGGTGGAACATTTCATGAGGCAACATCCCCCATCATTTAGAGGATCATCTGACCATGTGCAAGCTGAAGGGTGGATTAAAGCAATGGAGAAGATTTTTGATGTCATGGGGTGTTCAGAACATCAAAAGGTTAGTCTTGCTGTTTACCATTTTGAAGGTGAAGCTGATCAGTGGTGGTCGATGGTGAAAAATATAAGGGATAGCGATGAGATTGAGGATCTTCACTGGGTCGAATTCAAAGGTATGTTTCTTGAGAAATATTTTCCTAAGGTGGTTCGTCTTAGGATAGAAAAACAGTTCCTAGAATTGAGGCAGGAGGATGATTTAGTGGCTGCTTATGAAGAAAAGTTCACTCGATTGGCAAGGTATGCTCCAAACTTCATACGAGATCTTGATAGTAAAATAAACCGTTTTTACTCAGGGTTAAAGCCAAAGTATCGAAGTGCTTTAGCATCTCGTGAATTCAAAAGTTGTGAAAAACTTGTTTGATGTGCGGAGAAGGTGGAAATGGAGTTTGTCGATGATCAGGTGTTCTATGACAAACAACAGAATAAGAGGTCTAGTTGGCAGGCAAAGGGGAAGAATTCATCAAAGAAGCAAGGAGGTAAGAAAACCAAATATCCATCCTGTGAGAA
The DNA here is from genome assembly GCA_963277665.1 of Viscum album. Classification (NCBI taxonomy): domain Eukaryota; kingdom Viridiplantae; phylum Streptophyta; class Magnoliopsida; order Santalales; family Viscaceae; genus Viscum; species Viscum album. The sequence continues at coordinate 1,033,669,805 of OY728156.1, forward strand.
GTGTGGTAAAATGCATCCTGGAGAATGTTTATCCAAGTCTGGTAAGTGCTTTAGGTGTGGTAAGTCTGGTCATATTGCTCGTAACTGTAAGGAAGATGATCAAGCAGGAAATGAAAAGCCAATGGTAAGATGTTTTAAGTGTAATGAAATGGGTCATTATGCAGACGAGTGTCTGACAAGGAGCTTGAGTGATGGGAAGCAGCCAGACTACAAGCAGAAAGGGGTGGTAAAATCCTTTGCAACAACTTTAGCAGATGTTGGGCCATCGAATGAAGTGGTATCATCTCCAGGGAGCTCAGTATTTTTCGAATATTGACTTGAGGTCGGGGTACCATCAGTTGAAAGTAAAAGAAGCAGACGTTCCGAAGACTGCGTTCCGTACTAGATATGGCCAATATGAATTTGTAGTTATGCCTTTTGGGTTAACCAATGCACCTGCTGTATTCATGGACCTTATGAATAAAATTTTCCATGAGTTCTTGGATAAGTTTGTGTTTGTGTCTTGAGGTTTGTGAAGAGGTTATGTGTGCCTTGTGATTCACAGTTGAAGAATGAGTTGTTTTTTTCATCCTGGAAGTACTAAGATGTACAAAGGTCTGCGGGAGTATTACTGGTGGGATGGAATTAAAAGAGACATTGCTGATTTTACTGTGAAGTGTTTGACATGTCAACAGGTTAAAGTAGAGCGGCAGTTACCGAAAGGGATGCTTCATCCTTTACCAGTGCCAGAGTGGAAATGGGAAAACATATCCATGGACTTTGTTGTGGGATTATCGAGGACATCTCGAGGTAATAATGCAATCTGGGTTGTTGTTGATCGCTTGACCAAATCTGCTCATTTCCTTTCTATACGAGATACTTTCTCTCTTAATCAACTTTCCCGTCTGTATCTTAAAGAGATAGTCAGGTTACATGGAGTTCCTCTCTCCATTGTATCGGATCGTGATCCCAGGTTTACTTCTAACTTTTGGAAAGGCCTTCAAAAGTCGTTGGGTACTGAATTAAATTTTAGTACAGCTTTTCATCCTCAATCAGATGGGTAGTCAGAACGAACAATTCAGACATTGGAGGATATGCTACGAGCGTGTTCTATGGATTATCAGGGAATATGGGGCCAACATCTTTCTTTGGTTGAATTTTCATATAATAACAGTTTTCATTCTAGTATACAGATGGGACCATTTGAGGCATTATATGGGAAGCGGTGTTGAACTCCAGCATTTTGGAATGAAGTGGGTGAAAGGAAGCTGATGGGACCAGAATTGGTATAAGATATGGCAGAAAAGTTTAGTTGATTCAGAAAACACATGAGAACAGCTCAGAGCAGGCAGAGGAGTTATGCGGATAACCGGAGGAAGGATCTATCTTTCGAGGTAGGTGATCATGTTTTTCTCAAGGTTTCTCTTTGGAAAAGTGTGATGAGATTTGGTAAGAAAGGAAAGTTGAGTCCAAGGTTTATTGGACCATATGAAATTCTGGAGAGAGTTGGATCAGTTGCATACCGAGTGTCTTTACCTCCGAGTTTATCTCATGTACACAATGTTTTTCACGTTTCGATGTTGAGAAATTATATGCCAGATCCATCTCATGTTTTGAGTCCAGAGGTAGTTCAGCTAGAAGAAAACCTATCTTATGAAGAACAACTAGTCCAGATTCTTGACCATAGGGTGCAGGTGTTACGGAATAAGGTGATTCATCAGGTAAAGGTTTTGTGGAAAAACCATGTGATTGAAGAGGCAACGTGGGAATCTGAAAATGCTATGAGGGATAAATATCCCCACTTATTTTGATAAGTGAATAAAATTGCGAGGACGCAATTCCCAAAAGGGGGGAAGGATGTAACAACCCAGGTAAATAAAGAATAAAGAATTTTCATATTTATTAATATTTACGAATTAAATATTAATTTTATTTTAAAGGGGTTCCTATGTTCGATAGCGTACCTGATACGCAACGATGAGTTTCTTTGAAACTTACGTAGCACACTAGTAATAAAATAATATTATTTTAAATGTTAGTTAACAAGTAGCCGTTGTACTGGCGGGAATGGATAGAAATAACTAAAATATGATTAGATATGTTTTTAAATGTTTATACATTTACCCAATAAAAGATAAAGGCTTAAAATACGGAAAGAGTTCAATTTTAGGGCATATATACTCTAATTTTCACTAAAGGTTCACTTATCACCTTTTAATGGTGAACCGTCATTTAATATAGTTTTGATCACTCTTATACTTTATTTTGGGCCAAATATTACTCTTCTTTAGAATCGGGACATCAAAATTTACTTTGTGTAAATTTTTGGTACCTTTCTGATAAAGTTCATTTTTTTATGAATAGTGTAAAATGTTGTATTTTAATTCAAAACCTCTTTTTGATCTAAATTATTTATATGATTAGATTATTATTTTAATTGGTTTTAAAGTGAAATTAGAAAATATTTTTACCAGTTAATCCAATGGTGGTCATTGGAATCAATTTCACATTGACATTGGACTTAAACTGGTGTCAATCTTTTGATACTTATTGTTTCACAATAACACGCTATTTGTCATGACAGCGGGAATTAATTATTAAATTAATTAATTTGACTTATATGTTTTGAATTTTTCAAAATGGACTTCATTTTTGAATTCAGATTATCAAATATATCTTAGGGTGAATTTTTTGTAATTTTCTGAAAAACTTCAATTTTTGATGAATAGTGAAACCACTAAGTGGTAATCAAGCAAACTGATTTTTCAGTTAAATGAAAGTTTACCACTAATGTGTATTGAATGTTGAAAATCCGACATACATGGTTGTCATTAAGAAGTAAAATGTGGTTCAAATGGGTCAACTTGGGGACCCCATGGAAACACTTTGGTTGGGAAATGACATAAATAACTTTTTATTTAATGTAAAAGTATAAATGACACAAACATGATATGTTTTACTAAAACAATTTTTAAATGGGGTTATACAAGCCAGATTTTTTATTATAAATAGTCATTGGAAAGATAAAAAGATTTCCTACATCATTGTTTTTTTGTTATAATTTTTAGACATTAAATAAATTAAATTATTTATGACATAATAATGATGCAGTGATGACATCATTATTTGACGATTTAAATAAAATGAAAAGATAATGTAAAATATATGAACTACACATGTCCAAAACCAATTGGATGAGTGGATTTCTAACCCTTATCACATTATCCACGAATTATTTCAATGTGGGACCTTTTAAAACCGAAACACATTTTCAAATAAAGTTATATTTCTTTACTTTCCAAAAGTGCCCCTCCTCACCTCTTATAAAAGGCCCCCACCTCTACCTCATTTCACACACTTCTCAAGCCTTTGGCTCGGCCAACCCCTGCCCATTTACTCTCTCAAGATCCCTCTCCTCATCCTAGAGGATTCCCTTTGGGCATAATACTTTTAAAGGAATCCTTTAGGCTCAAATCAAAAAGGAGTGACACTTTTAAAGGTAATTCATTCTATCTTGTTCATTTGTTTTATTTTGCTTCTCCAACCCTCTAAACTCTTTTTATTTACTTCTTTTGTAACATAACCAGTATCTTCAATATACTATAATGTTGTTATAATATTTATTTGAGATACACTCTCACACAACTACATCAAATGGTTAAAGAACATACGGTTTCCGTGGATGGTGAAATTCTGCCTCCCGAAACGATGATTGTTCAATACTCATTTAACACCTTCAAGGGTGGCCATTATGATGTCACTATTTTTATATATGATATATAATATGTTTATTTTTTCTTTAAGCTTATTTATTTTTCATTTTTGGCATACCTTTATGGTTTCCATTATGGGTAAACACGATATCTTCATTTAAGAAAGTGCGGACTACCGCCCCCTAAATGTGATGTGTTTCGTTAATGCCATATGTGGGATGTGTAAAGGATGGATTTAAAGTTATTATATATGATGTTATACTGGAATTATAATATTCCTATATATCATTATTATTTCTTTCCATTAAAGTATGAGATAGAATTGAAAGTAGCGTTCATGCGTACGTACGGCTTACCGTCTCCATGAACGGTGCATTTCATTTCTTATCCCCAAATGTAATGTACTATTAAAAGTAAATATAATGGATATATATAATTAATGATATATCTAAGTTATGAATATAATTCTGGAATTAAAATATACATACCTCTCATTTAGTTTTAATTCCATTAATATGACAAAGAAATGAAAGTAGCGTTCATGCGTACGTACGTCTTACCGTCTCCATGAACGGTGCATTTCATTTCTTACCTCTAAATGATTATGTAATATTATAAATACATGTATATGCTGGATATATATTATACATATTATATCTAAATCAGGAATTTCATTCTTGATATAAAGAACTTTTGACCACATGAACAACATGTAATTGTAAGAAGTCAACTTTCGACTTAAGAACCAAATATTGACAAAACAAACATTATTAACTTAAATGGTTACATAATGTTTATAACATGGAAATAAGTGATATAAAAAGAATAATGAACTTTAAAAAGGTTCTTAATCAAGTATAAATTAACTCAAGTTTATTATTTAGGACGTTAAAGAACGATCGAGTCAAGTCGGACCCAAGGTAAGGGACTTCGTCGCAATCTCCTTTCATTGAGGCATATTTAGTTTTATACACAACTTTCTTTTATACGGTTTATAAACTCCTTTGACTTTTACTTTTATACAAAAGGAATATTTTTCTACAAAGTGTTTTACTAAACGACAAAAAATAATGTTTTTTTAACGTACGCGGTGACAACGACCTTTTCCGCCGCCGCGAGTATTATTTGATCTTTGGCTTTCTCAACAAGCCGTAATGTTTTTAGAATAAAATAAATACCATATACTCTTTTATGTATTTTGGTATTGAAAATTGTTTTGAAAAAGGATTCTATTATGTCAATATATTTATGATATATTGTTATTGAAATGTGGAAATGTTATCATTCCATTATATTGGTTTTATGTTTTATGATTTTATACTGGTACATGGACATTTTAACGGGTGGTTACGTTATAAACCATATGACGGGTGGTGCCGTCAATACCAGGACGTGTGGTTACGTTATAACCTCCAGTGCATTGGGTATGGAAGTCGGTCGTATGGCTATTCCATTAAGTATGTATGGAAATTGGTCGTATGGCTATTCCATTAAGTGATATGTGTGGAAGTCGACCGTATGGTTATTCCACTTAAGTATGTTTATGTCCCAAGTTACCTTTATATATTCTATGTGTTCTTTATATGGGTTTTATGGTAATCCTTTGGTTACAAAAAGGTAAGTAATGATACTTTATTCAGTGAAGATTTTTTTTACTAATTCATGAAGGTGAAGGTATTACTTTGATATAGTATACATAATTTACTTGATGTTTGAAAAACTAATAGTTTTCATTCTTTTTGTATCCCTTGTTGATCTTTTTATGCTCACCCCAAGTTTTTCGAAATGTTTTTCACAGGACTTAAAGTGGAATAATGTCAAGGATGGGATCAAGTGAATTTCATGCTATCTAAAACATGGAATCTAGACATCTTTCTTTTTAAGAGTTTTTATTTTATGGAGACTTAGTAGAAGTGACTACTTTGTAATCTTTTGAGATGTAATAGTTATGTTCTAATTCTCTAAAACTCTAAACCTGAAAAGATCCTCGACATGAATTATTCATTTAATTCAATATTAAGTAAGGTTTAAGGCTGGGGCCTTATATCATCTATGTCAACATCCTTTGATGGATTTTAAGCTTATTTGAAGTTGATTTATTATGATTCAAAACTTCCATATTGTATTAATGGTTTTGTGATATTTTTGACTGTGGATGTGTTATTTTTATGCCATTCATGGTTTATGCAGAATATAGTGACATTTCGTATTCTAGTCTTAATACGAATGTTTATGTTATGTTTAAACCTCTTCATATGAGGAATGCATTGGACATAATAAGTGACAGGTGGAGCCTGCTATAGCTCCTCGATTCATTGGTAGGTCTCATCAGACAAACTAGTGTCTTGTCACGAGGCCTTGACAAAATCTTATTTGTAGTCTTGGCATGAGGCCTTGGCTAGGTGGTTATAATAGTCTAGCATTATGTATTCCATCATTATAAAAGCAGTTATTGATATTTCATGTGATTATTCGACTAGTAAAATATCCATGTGAATTATTAAATTGAATTATCTCATTTTATTATTTCCATATTATGTTGAAGTTCAAGTTTAAAAGGCTTTTGTTTCAGTTATACATTGCCTTAAATGTTTATGTTTATTTATGAATGTTTCTTCTATATTTCTATCTATAACACCCCAGGTAAATAAAGAATATGACATTTTCATATTTATCCATATTATTGAATAAAATTTTAATATTACTTTAAATGTAATGCAATGCTCGAGGGCGTACCCAATACGCAAAAATTAGTTTCTTTGAAATCTTACATTGCACTCTAATAATAAAATAATATTATTTAAAATGTATTTAATGCCTAGCCATTGTAATAGAGGAAATGAATGGAACTAACTAAAAAATGATTATATATGTTTGTCAAAAAAATTTACTTTTATCCAATAAATGTGGGTGGCTTAAAATGCAAATGAATCCAATTTTAAGCATGAATTTTCTAATATTCTTTAAAAGGTCGATTAAATGGCTTTTGATTGAGAACCCTTTTTAAAAATACTTTTTACATTTTTATATGTTCTATTTGACAAAATAAAATCCTTCTTTAGAATATGGACAAAAAAATTTACTTTGTGTAAACATTTGTTATTTTTTCGATAAAGAACATTTTTGTGGAAAAGGTTGCATTTTAATTCAAAACCTCCTTTTAATCTGATTTATTTATATGGAAAGATTATATTTTTAATTTATATTAAAGTGTTTTTAGAATATATTTTTACCATTTAATCTAATGGTGTTCATTGTAATTAATTTCACTTTGATATTGGACTTAAACTAGTGTCAATCTTTTAATAGATATTGTTTCTTAAAAACACACTATTTGTTTTGACAGTGGAAATTAATTATTAAATTAATTAATGAAACATATATTTTTTGAATTTTTTAAAATAGAAATCATTTTTGAATTCGTAATATCAAATATAGATTAGGGTGAATTTTTGGTATTTTTCTGAAATACTTCAATTTTTGATGAATAGTGAAACCACTAAGTGGTAGTTTAAAAACTGGTTTTTCATTTAAATGAAACTTTACCACTTCTGTGATTTGAATTTCAATAATCTGACATACGTGGTTGTCATTAGGATGTGAAATGTGGTTCAATGGGAATAAAATAATCTTTTGGTGAATAGTAACTTTTATTTTTTTAATCGCGGTTAGAGGTAATTAGTGTAATTTAAGGTAAAAAAATGTTTTAATAATATGAGATAACCTAGACACATGTCCTAACCTCATTGGATGTGCCATGGTCGAGCAAGACAATCCATGGGTTAAATTGGTGACCCCATGGATCCACTTTTGTAGTAAAATGACATAAATAATTTTTTATTTAAAGTTAAAATAAAAATGTAACCAGCATGAGTTGTTTTACTAAAACAATTTTTAATTGGGGTTATAAAAGTCATATTTTTTAATATAATTATTAATTATAAAGATAAAACTATTTCCTAAATCATGATAATATTTTATAATTTTTAGACATTAAATAAATTAAATTATTTATGACATCATGATAATGCAGCGATTACGTCATTAATAAAGGATTTAAATAAAATGAAACGATAATGTTAAAACTATAACATACACTTGTAAAAGACCTATTTAATGAGTATATTTCTAACCCTTACCACCTTATCCTCGAAATACATCAATGTGGGACCTTTAAAATCTGAAACTCATTCGAAAATAAAGTAACATTTTGAAACGTTCCAATAGTGCCCCTCCTCTCCTCCTATAAAAGACCCCACCTCTACCACCTTACCCACACCTCCAAAGACTTTGGCTCGGCCAAGCCCTGATCATTTTGTCTCTCCAAATTCTTATCGTACTCCTAGAAGCCTCACTTTGGTCATAAGTCTTCCCAACGAAGCCTTTGAGCTCAAATCAAAGAGAGATACCTGATTTTAAGGTAATGTCTTCACTTGTGTTTTTTGTTTTATTTTTCTTCTCCAACCACTAAAATATTTTTATTCATTTCTTTTGTATCAAATAAAGTATATTAAATATATAAATGTTTTTTTATAATAAGTATTCGAGCTACACTTACACACACCTACATATAATGGTTAAAGAACATATTGTTTCTGTGGATGGTGAATTTCTGCCTCACAAAACGATGATTGTTCAATATTATTTTAACACCATCAAAGGTGTCCATTAAGATGTAACTATATTTATATTTGATATATACTATGTTTATGTTTTACATAAGCTTCTGTATTTTTCATTTATGGAATACCTTTATGGTTTCCATTATGGTTAAACGTGATATCTTCATTTTAGGAAGTGTGGACTACCGCCCCCTCAAAGTGATTTGATTCGTTGATACCATGTGTGGTAAGATTTAACAATATTATATATGATACCATACTGGAATTATAATACTATTATGTATCATTATGTTTTAATTCCATTAAATAAGAAATAGAAATGGAAGTAGCGTTCATGCGTACGTACGGTTTACCGTCTCCATGAACGGTGCATTCCATTTCTTACATCTAAATGTTATGTAATATTATAAATGAATGTATATAGTTAATATATGTTATATATATGATATATACATAATGAATATAATTCTGGATATAATATATATTTTACCACATGAACAACTTGTAATTATAAAGAGTTTATTTTTGACTCAAGTAGCAATGATCTACAAAACGACCATTATTAACTTAAATAATTACATAGTGTTCATAGAATGGTATTAAGTGATATAAAAAGAATAATTAACATGATAAAGTTTCTTAAGAAAGTATAAATTAACTCAAGTTTTTTATTCAGGAGGTTAAAGAACGATCGAGTCAAGTCGGTCCTGAGGTAAGCGATCCTAACCCTCTCCTTCTTTTTAAGTACACTCTTTTATGTCATTCCATTTAATCTCATCTTTCTTATGGTTGGGATGTTATTTTATATTAATCTTACATTACTTTTTATTTTAATATGATGGGAGACCCTATATTCTCCCATAAATCCATTTTGGAAGTTTTAGTTGGCGTCGTTAGGCTGCTGAAATTTCGTAAGGGGCTTTTTATCTCACTTTGGGTTTTCGTGAGATTCATGTACATTTGCCAATATTTCCTTTTGAGTGGTTTATGTACTGTACATTGTTCTAATCTATGTGTAACATACTTTCATTAATGAGTATTTACATCAATTTTTTATATTCCTTCTTTCATGGGGTGTATGTTTCGAATGTTACCCAAATCGGTAAGGCAACCTTTCACCCTCCTCTTTTTAAAAGACTTCTTTTGTTATGTCTTTTAATTTTCATCTTATTATGTGGGGATATTTTCTTATATATCCTTATTTCCATAAATGTGATGTCCAATTGATGAGATACCCTTTATCTCTCTCATCAACTCTTTTTCTAAAATTTGATGTGACGCCTTTAGGATGTCAAGGGAACTTCTTAACCCAATTTCGATTTCTTTAGGTTCAACATGTAGTTATTAAATATGTCACCATTTTAAAATGTTTTAATGACCTTTGATTATTTTACACTTAATATCCACTTATATTGGGTGTATTTATATTTTTCACACATAATTGTGAGATTTATTTATCCTTAATTTTAGGATACCATCTTTATAATGGATTTCATCTCAAATTACAATTTCCATTGAGACTTCATTGTTGTTACGCACCAATTCACTCTTATATGGTGTATATACTGTCATTTTGAATATTATATCATGAATACCTTTATTTTCATGATATTATAAAGTTTTGATTAAATGTTATTCCTCAATTGTTGTATTCAGGTGTCTCTCATTTTGTTAAAAACCCATTAACTAAAATACCATTTTAAATGTTTTAATGATTTATTCTTATAAATATTTCTCATTAATATCCATGTTTTAAAAATGGTTTTAAGGATTTATTTATATGGATATCAATGGTTTAAAATGTTAAAAGCTTCAATGTGGTATGGGACACTTTTATTTAAAAATCTCTTTATTAAATGTTTTAAATGGTTTTTAGGATGGATTCATTATTTAAATATCTTAAAATGTTATATTATTATTGCAGTGTGGGAATGTTATCTTTCCTTTATGCTTAAGTTATGTGCTATGATTATGTTATGGATCTTGGGCATTGTTATGAAGACGGGTGGTTTCGTGATAAACTAAGTGAGGGTGAGCCCGATATAGCTCTCCAATGCATTGGGTAACGCGAAGGAGTTAAACGTTATGGTTTTTCCGAAGAGATTTAGGGATTATACTGTGATGGGTATTCCAAATGTAACTAAGAGGGTTACTCCCTATGTAAGAATGTTATGAATTCCTCAAGTTACCTTTATGTCTTATTATTTCTATGATTTATTCATTATTTTATGAGGTACGTTAAAGTTCTTATGTTTTATGGGTAAAGTATGATTTCATTCTTTTGTATATATGTACTCATGTTTCCTTTCCATACTTTTTATAACCCTTACTGATATTTTTATGATCATTCCATGTTTTTGAAATGTTTTTCATAGGTCAAGAGAATGGTACACGATATGATGATAGTGTCAAGGAAGTGTCAAGAAAGAATCCATGTTTTATTTTAAATATGTTTCTGTTGATGGGGAAAATGAATACTATCTTTTATGTAACCACTTTGTTTAAATGTGGAATGTAATGCAAGTTTTATGATCTAATTCTCTAAAACTCTAAACCTGAAAAGATCCATGATGTGTAATATAGTAATAACTCAAGATTAAGTAAGGATTAAGGCTGGGGCCTTATAGTTGGTATCAGAGGTACGTTTAGATAACTTTAGAGGATAGAGTGTTGTTTAAGAAAAAGTGACAAGTTGTGTATAACCACAATGGTTAGTCTATTAGATGGAGTCATCTTTTTTTTTTAAGTTAGAATGAGTTTGAGATAACTTGGATAAGTATATCTTGGTGTTTATCTTCAACTTTTTTATTTGATGATTTTACTGATATACAAACACTAACCTTTTTGGTTTTATTAAATGGCTGGATCTAGCAGGCACCAAAGTAACAGTGGATTTGAAGAAAAATGTGACGGTTTTATGAAAGAACAACTGAATGATATGGGGGCTGCAATGAGAACTCTTGTGGTTATCCTCAACCAACTATCTGGAGTCATGATTGACCACCTGAACCTTAGTGAATTTTATAAGGCATCGTATATGCGAGAAAAAAAACCCTATGGAAGTTCAGGTAATAATCATAAATATAAGTATGTTAAAAAACCTATGTTTCAAATATGTGGAAAGAAACACATAGGAAAATGATTCAAAGGGACAGAAAGATGCTATATATGTGGAAATTAAGGACATAAATCAAGAACCTTCCATGGAAAAAGGAAACATCTAGTTGACTATAGGAAGGGGAAAGAAGTTATTTCTGAAGGATCAATTGAATGTTTTAAATGTGGTTTGCGTGGTCATTATGCAAACACATGTCCTACGAAGAATTTTCTGTAATGGGGTCACCAAGATTGTACAAATATTCATTTACCAATACCTAATTCCATTCTGATTGAGGATGAAGAAACTGACGATGAAGAATGAAAGGTATGGATTATTTCTTAACATATGTTTTCCTATTATTGGAATCTTAGGATATGATTCATGATTTTGTTTTTAGAAAAAAGTATTTTAGAATAAGTTAAAATGGAATGGTAAATGGATCATGAAGAATGTTGAATGAGAAAGAAGTCATCATATAAGGGATTCAAGAGTTATGGTAGATTTTAGGATGGTGAAATTCTTAGATATATTATGTCTCTTTTGATGATGGGGTTAAATTAGAAGTCTTTTTATAGTAACCCAGATGTTTGATATACGAAAATTTTATTCAAGGAATAATAATCCTTTCTTTTGTGGATATAGTTATAAAGAACCATTTGGGTTTATATGATCCTTGAATTTGAGGCAATTACTGGTCAATACATTTTGGGTTGCAAAATGGAACTTATTAGATAAACTTTTTGGTTAAAATATGTTATTGTTATTTTCGAGGAATTTATCTCTTTTTGAAGAAAGTTATAAAATTATACAGTTTTTGAAAAGGGACGACACGCAGACCGTGAGACAACCCGTCGCGTCGGACGAAGCTGCGGGAATCAAACCCACAATTAAAGTGCAACTAGTATTTATTGCCTACCACTGGACTACGTGAAGTCCGTAGTTAGTTTGAATGATTCTTTTTAGTTAGATTATTTTATTAATTAAGAGTAAGTTGATTTTTGGTTATAAATGGAAATTATTAGCCTATCATGGAGGATAAGTGATTAGGTTAATTACTTTTCAGTATGAGACTGTAAGAGTAACTGATGTTATTTTGGAGAAAAATGTTAAATTTATCTTAGGAGACTATGTGATTAAATCCTTCAGAAAATTGGTATTCAATATTAGTTTGGTTTACTTTTTAGAATTTTATGGATAGATATTTATTGAATGGTATTTTTTGAACTTTGGGTTTTGTTTGACCAATTTTGGAGATTAAGAATAGATTATTTTTATAAAGTATTATCCTTTTTGGGTTTTATCTGATCTCATACTAACCTTTTTGGTTTTAGTTTTGGTTAACTTCTAAAGACATGGGAAGTATATAGTTCTATTTTTTGGATTAGGTGATTCTCTAGAAGTTGATTATATCTCTATTAATGTGAACAAGTCGTCCTAAATACTCCTCTTTTAGAGAAAATATGAGTTCGTGTAAGAAATCTAGTAAAAGTTGAAAGTCAACATGACAATTAAGTATGCTTCTCTATGTTTTAGTTAATCTCATAAATAAATTCCTCAATGAAAAGCAACTTAGAACAAAAATGTTGTCTGTTAATTTTTCCTACTGGGGAATCAAATACCGTTTAACCCATCACAAGTTTGTGATTTTCTTATTTTTAACTTTCTCCTAGACATGTTTACTATCACTCTCCATCAGAACATGACCCTATGTTTTTCCTCCATATCCATATTTTCATACTTTGAATCCTATTATGGGTTAACTCGGGTGACATTTGTACTTCTCTCCCATTCTTTTAAAGTGATCGGTTTACTGACTGTTGTTCTGATGTGGGATTTTCAATGAAGATTCCAAGCCCAATTTTAAAATTGTGAGGATGAAATTCCCAAAAGGGGGGAAGGATGAAACACACCAGGTAAATAAATAATATGAAACTTTCATATTTATCCATATTTTTGAATAAAATATTAATATTACGTTAAAGGGAATGCTATGCTCGAGGGCGTACCAAATACTCAACAATGAGTTTCTTTGAAATATTATGTTGCACTCTAATAAAAAAATAATATTATTTTAAAAGGCAGTTAACGCATTGAGATTGTGATGGCGAGAATGAACGGAACTAACTATAAAATGATTATATATGTTTGTCAAATATTTTTACTTTTATCCAATAAATGTTGGAGGCTTAAAATGAAAATGAATCCAATTTTAAGCATAAATCATCTAATATTCTTTAAAAGGTCGATTAACCTGCTTTTGATGGAGAACCCTTTTTAAATATACTTTTGACAATTTTATATGCTTTATTTGACAAAATAAAATCCTTCTTTAGAATGTGGACTTAGAAATTTACATTGTGTAAAATTTTGTTATTTTTCCGACAAAGATAATTTTTATTGAAAATGTTGCATTTTAATTCAAAACCTCCTTTTAATCTGATTTATTTATATAGATAGATTATATTTATAATTTATATTAAAGTGTATTTAGAATATATTTTTACCATTTAATCTAATGGTGGTCATTGGAATTAATTTCACTCTTAAATTGGACATAAACTATTGTCAATCTTTTGAAAGATATTTCTTCTTAAAAACACGCTATTTGTGTTGACAGCGGGAATTAATTATTAAATTAATTAATGCATCATATATGTTTTAAATTTTGTAAAATAGACATCATTTTTTAATTCGGAATATCAAATATAGCTTAGGGTGAATTTTTGGTATTTTTCTGGAAAACTTCGATTTTTAATGAATAGTGAAACCACTAAGTGGTAGTTTAAAAACCGATTTTTCGTTTAAACGAAACTTTACAACTTCTGTGATTTGAATTTCAAAAATCTGACATACATCTTTGTCATTAGGATGTAAAATGTGGTTTAATGGGATTAAAATAATTTTTTGGTGAATAGTAACTTTTAAGATTTTAATTGAGATTAGAGCTAATTAGTGTAATTTAAGGTAAAAATATTGTTTTAATAATATGGAATGACCTAGAAACATTTCCTACCCTAATTGGATGTGTCATTTCCAACCAATAAAATCCATGGGTCAACTTGGGGACTCAATGAAGCCACTTTGGTAGGAAAATTACATAAATAACTTTTTATTTAAAGTTAAAATAAAAATGTCACAAGCATGAGTTGTTTTACTAAAAAAATTAAATGGGGTTATTCAAGTCATATTTTTGACTAAAATATTCATTAGAAAGATAAAACTATTTCTTAAATCATGATATTTATTTTATAATTTTTAGAAATTAAATAAATTAAATTATTTATGACATAATGATGATGCAGCGATTACCTCATTAATAAAAGGATTTAAATAAAATGAAAAGATAATGTTAAAACTATAACATACACTTGTAAATGACCTATTGTATGAGTATATTTATAAATCTTACTACCATATCCTCGAAATAAATCAATGTGGGACCTTTAAAATCCGAAATGCATTTGAAAATAAAGTAACATTTTGTAACATTCCAAGAGTGCCCCTCCTCTCCTCTTATAAACGGCCCCCACCTCTACCACCTTACCCACGCCTCTCAAGACTTCGGCTCGGCCAACCCCTGCTCAGTTTGTCTTTACACATACCTATATTAATCTTAGAATCCTCACTTTGGGCAGAAGTCTTCTCAAGGAAGCCTTTGAGCTCAAATCCAAGAGAGATACCCGATTTTAAGGTAATGTCTTTACTTGTGTTATTTTGTTTTATTTTGCTTCTCCAACCCCATAAATACTTTTTATTCATTTCTTTTGTAACAACTACAATATCTTAAATATACTAGGATGTTGTTATAATATGGATTCGAGCTATAGTTACACACACCTACATCTAATGGTTAAAGAACATATTGTTTCTGTGGATGGTGAATTTCTGCCTCACAAAATGATTATTATTCAATATTATTTTAACACCCTCAAAGGTGGCCATTAAGATGTCACTATATTTATATATGATATATAATATGTTTATTTTTTACTTATGCTTCTGTATTTTTCATTTATGGAATTCCTTTATGGTTTCCATTATGGTTAAACGTGATATCTTCATTTTAGGAAGTGTGGACTATCGCCCCCTCAAAGTGATTTGATTCGTTAATACCATATGTGGTATGATTTAATGATATTATATATGATACCATACTGTAATTATAATAATATTATGTATCATTATATTTTAATTCCATTAAATAAGAAATATAAATGGAAGTAGCATTCATGCCTACGTACGTCGTACCGTCTCCATGAATGGTGCATTTCATTTCTTACATCTAAATGTTATGTAATATTATAAATGCATGTATATAATGGATATATATGATATATATGATAACTACATAATGAATATAATTCATGATATAATATATATTTTACCACATGAACAACTTGTAATTATATAGAGTTTATTTTTGACTCAAGTAGCAATGATCTACAAAATGACCATTATTAACTTAAATAATTACATAGTGTTCATAGCATGGTATTAAGTGATATAAAAGGAATAATTAACTTAAAAATGTTCTTAATCAAGTATAAATTAACTCAAGTTTATTATTCAGGAGGTTAAAGAATGATCGAGTCAAGTCGGACCCGAGGTAAGGGATCATACCCCTCTCTTTATTTTTACATACACCCTTTTATGTCATTCCTTTTAAGATCATCATTATTATGATTGGGATGTTCATTTATATTACTCTTACTGTAATTTTTATGTTCATATAATGGGAGACCCTATATTCTCTCATCAATCCATTTTGGATGTTTTAATTGGCGCCGTTAGGCTGCCGAAATTTTGTAAGGGGCTTTTTATCTCACTTTGTGTTTTCGTGAGATTCGTGGTATATTTGCCAATATTTCCTTTTTAGTGGTGTATATACTGTCAATTATTCTAATCTTTGTGTAACATAATTTCCTTTATTAGTATTTACATCAATGTTTTATAGTCCTTCTTTTATGGGGTGTACGTTTCGAAAGTTACCCAAATCGGTAAAGGAACCTTTCACCCTCCTCTTTTTAAAATACTTCTTTTGTTATGTATTTTAATTTTCATATTATTATGTGGGGATATGTTCTTATATATATTTATTTCTGTAAATTTTATGTCCAAGTGATGAGATACCCTTTATCTCTCTCATCAACTCTTTTTCTAAAATTTGATGTGACGCTGTTAGGCTGTCAAGGGAACTTCTTAACCCAATTTCGATTTCTTTGGGTTCAACATGTAGTTATTGAATATTTCATCCTTTGAATATGTGTGAATGTACGTTGATTATTTTACACTTAATATCCACTTATATTGGGTGTATTTATATTTTTCACACATAATTATGAGATTGATTTATCCTTAATTTAAAGATACCATCTTTATAATGGATTTCATCTCACTTTACATTTCCATTGAGACTTCATTGTTGTTATGCACCAATTCACTCTTATATGGTGTATATACTATCATTTGGAATATTATATCGTGAATCCCTTTATTTTCATGATATTATAAAGTTTTTATGAAATGTTATTCCTCAATTATTGTATTCAAGTGTCTCTCATTTTGTTAAAAACCCTTTAACTAAAATATCATTTTAAATGTTTTAATGATTTATTATTATAAATATTTCTCATTAATATCCATGTTTTCAAAATGGTTTTAAGGATTTATTTATATGGATATTAATGGTTTAAAATGTTAAAAGCTTCAATGTGTTATGGGAGACTTTGATTTAAAAATCTCTTTATTAAATGTTTTAAATGGTTTTGAAAATGGTTTTTAGAATGGATTCATTATTTCAATATCATAAAATGTTATATTTTTATTTCAATGTGGGAATGTTATCTTTCCTTTATACTTAAGTTATGTGCTATGATTATTTTATGGTTCTTGGGAATTGTTACGAAGACGGGTTGATCCTTGATAAACTAAGGGCGGGCAAGCCGATATAGCTCTCCAATGAATTGGGTAACACGAAGGAGTTAAACGTTAAGGTTTCTCCAAAGATATTTAGGGAATATATTGTGATGGGTATTCCAAACGTAACCAAGAGGGTTAATCCCTAAGTAAGAATGTTGTCAATGCCTCAAGTTACCT
Source organism: Viscum album (assembly GCA_963277665.1). Lineage (NCBI taxonomy): Eukaryota > Viridiplantae > Streptophyta > Magnoliopsida > Santalales > Viscaceae > Viscum > Viscum album. The sequence continues at coordinate 1,033,687,315 of OY728156.1, forward strand.
TTATGTCTTATGATTTCTATGATTTATTCACGATTTTATGAGGTATGTTAAAGTGCTTATGTTTTATGGGTAAATTATGATTTCATTATTATGTATATATGTACTCATGTTTCCTTTCCATACTTTTTATAACCCTTTCTGAGCTTTTTATGCTCATTCCACATTTTTGAAATGTTTTTCATAGGTCAAGGGAATTGTACATGATATGATGATAGTGTCAAGAAAGTGTCAAAAAAATAATCCACGTTTTATTTTAAATATGTTTCCGTTGATGGGAAAAATGAATACTATCTTTTATGTAACCACTTTATTTAAATGTGGAATGTAATGAATGTTTTATGATCTAATTCTCTAAAACTCTAAACCTGAAAAGATCCTCGATGTGTAATCTTCTAATACCACAAGATTAATTAAGGATTAAGTCTGGGGCCTTATACTATCCTTACTGAGCATCTGAGCTCACCCCTTTCTATGTTTTATTTTTCCCAGGATGTGAAGAAATATTTTATGAATGACCTGCAGGGACAGTCTGAAGGGGATAAGAGTGTAGACTATGGAGACTATGTTATTGTAGTTTTTCTCTTTTTGATGTAATGTAACATTTATCAATGTGTCTAGTGATTTCAAGGCTACTAAACTAATCGTTCTTTCGAGACATGTTCTTTTTTGATCATGCCAATGTTACGTAATAATGCACCAACTCTGGGTAACTGGGGTTGGGACGTTATAGTTGGTATCAGAGACAGTTTAGTACTAACCTTGGAAGATAGATTTATATAAACTCTGATTAGAGCACATAGACCTAAGATAGTCTTTTGGTATTAGTATAGAATAACACCCTAAAATTTTGGTAAAGTATAGATTTTGTGTATTTTCTGAGAAATACATCACTGTCTGGAAACGAGCAGGTAGAGGCAGCTCTAGCTAGATGTTCCTAGGGGTAAAACCCGAAAGCACCATTTTGAGCTAGACTCAAACGGGAATTGGTGCATGACAACGGGCCTTACTGCATTGTTGGTTATGACACTCCCGAGGGATATTCTTAGGATAATTCCTCGATTCTTTACAAACCATTATGAAGGGTTTATGAGTACATACATTCTCAAAGAAAACATTTTTATGATTATGAATTATATCCATAAACTTTTCAATTTATGTTATGTGTTTTACATGTACGGAACTATGTTTTTTTATTCATAAACTGATCAAGTTTATGCCATTATTTAGAAATAGCACATACTGGAAGTAATGGAAACTATATCAATGGACGCACTCCATGTAGGAATTTCCCTCCAACTCAAGATAATTATAGTGGAGCTGGTGATACAACTGGTGCTGATCAGTTTATCACCATACAAGGACAACTCACTCAGGTTATGAATAACAACCTTACTCATATGGAGCACCCTGATCCGCAAAATGGAGGATCAATGTTAGATCGCTTCATGAGGCAACAACCACCAACATTTAATGGGGGTACAAATCAATTAGTACCTAAGAAATTGATAAAATCCCTAGAGAAAATATTTCATGCTTTAGGGAGTTGTGAAATGGAAAAAGTTGTCATGGTTGTTTATCGACTGACTAGAGATGCTTATCAATGGTGTTCATTGATACAAAACACGAAGGATGATGATGATGTAAATACGGAATGGAGGGACTTCAAAGAGATTTTCATAGAAAAATAATTTCCACATGACCATCGAGCAGATATGGTAAGGCAATTTTTGAGTCTGAGACAAAAAGAGGATGAGAATGTCATAAAGAATGAGGCTAACTTTACAATGTTAGTGAGGCATGCAGCAAATTATATACATAACCCAATAAGTAATATTGATCATTTCATTGATGGGTTAAAACCATTTCTCCGTCAACCATTAGTATCACAATATTTCGGAACGTATGAAGATATAGTCTCGTGTGCTATCAAGACAGAGAAGTAATTCTCTAAATCTTATGGCAATAAAGTAAAGAAAGCGAAGAAGAGAATGGTGTAACAAGAGACAGATAAAGGGAAAAAGGGAAAGAAGGATTTTCCATTATGCGATAATTTTGGGAAGAATCACCCCGGTACATGCCTAAAAAGAATGAGAGTTTTTTATAAATGTGGAGAAAATGGTCACCAGGCTTGTGATTGCAAGGGAAAGAAGGAGGCTATCAATATAGAATGCAACAATTGTAGGGAAATGGGGAATTATTCAAATGAATGTCCTAAGAATCAGGGAATATTACCTCAGAAAAGGACATGGGATCAAGGCCAATATTTTCTTGTTACTAAAGTTGAAGTGGAATAATTAATGTATTGGTGCTTTTGGACTCAAGGATTATATTCTGGTTGTAAGAATAATGTTATATATATAAGGATTTTACTGTAGTACATTTTGTTTTCATTAAGGTTTTAATAGGATTAAGGTAACCATATTTTTATTATGTGACAATAAGAGAAACTTTACTTTGTTTGGGGAATCAAATGTTACAATTGATTTTGGAATTTTGAGAGCTTTTAGAGAAAGTCTGGACAGAGGTATTTTGGATAACTATAAAGGTTGGAATGGATTAAATTGAACTTTGGATAGTATTGTTTAAGGTTAAAATATTTCTGAAGATTGTTTTTTGGAATATTATAATACTTTAGTTTTAGGAAAATGATAACCTCCATGTTGGGGGATAACTTGTCACATCAGACAAAGCTGTCGGAATCAAACCCACAACCATAGTGAGACATGCCTTTATTACCTACCACTAGCCTACAGAAAGTCCCTGGTTATTACAAAATAGTTTTCCTAATCTAAATGGTATGTGTTAATATTTGGAACCTTGTACGATTAGTATAAATATAATATTTTTGAGTTCTATTATTTATTTAGTGAAAGATCAGTTTGTGGTAGAAATTAGATGAATGTTGAAACTCTACTTGTAAATTATATATATACATATAACTATCTCTTATTCTATGAATAAAATAATTCTTAAACCTTAGGAAAGGGATATAAAAAAAATGTGTTATCCTAATACGTTATGTTTTGTTGAACTGATAATATTTTAAATCACCATAGATTAAGGCTTTGAGGCCCTCAATTTTACACTTGTTTGTGATTGATGTCCTCAATCACTCCCTACAAATATTTATTTTTTCCCTCCAATTATTTTTCTCTAAATGCAACCAATGTTTTCCTAATCAAGATCATAATTTGGTAGTGACTTTTTGATGTCCCTTTCCCTCTTACTAAGGATAAATTTTATTAACCTTATTTCAGATGTGGGTTTTCCACAAAGGTATTTTCTACTTTCAACCTTTTATTTTCGAAAAACAATTTAAAATTGTGAGGATTCAATTTATTGAAGGAAGGTAGAATATAACACCCCACGCTTCCACAGAATTATTCTCTTTCAATAATGCAATATCTTGCATTGTACGCAAGTTCGAGATTCTAATACACTGTGACCAATCAAAGTAGATGTTATGAATAGTAATACCCACTTTTTGAATTATATAAATTTTTTATTTAAAAATGGACTTCATTATTGGATTTGGAATATCGAAATTAGCCTAAGTTGATTTTTTGGTATTTTTTTGAGAACATCCTATTTTCCATGAATAGTGAAAAATTCTTAAAAACAACATTTTTAATAAAAATAATTTATAGTGATAAATCATACTATTGGTTGGTTTTAAAGTATAATTAGAATATAATTTTACCATTTTATCCAATTTTGGTCATTATAATTAATTTCAATTTGAAATTGGACGTAAACAATTGTCAATCTTTGGATTGATATTGTATCTTAAAAACACGCTATTTGTTTTGACAACAAGAATTAATTATAAAATTATTTAATGAAACTTATATGTTTTGAATTTTGTAAAATAGAAATCATTTTTGAATTTGGAATATCAATTATAGCTTAGGGTGAATTTTTGGTATTGTTTTGAAAAACTTTAATTTTTGATGAATAGTGAAACCACTAAGTGGTAGTTAAAAAAACTAATTTTTTGTTTAAATGAAACTTTACCTCTTCTATGTATTTAATTTCAAAAATAAAACAAACATGGTTTTCATTAGTAAGTATAATTTGGTTCAATTGGATGAAAATAATTTTTGGTGAATAGTAACTTTTGAGTTTTATTAACTGTGATTAGAGGTAATTAGGGTAATTTAATGTAAAAATGATATTATAAGATTATAAAAATATATTGACACATGTACTACTATTATTTTATGAGTAATGGGCGAGTAAGACAACCCATGGGACGATTTTTGGGACCCCATGGAGCAACTTGTGTAAGATAATGTCATTAATACCTTTTATGTAAAGTAAAAATAAAAATGTCATAAACATGTATTCTTTTACTAAAATAATTTTTATTAGTGGTTATAAAATTCATATTTTTGAATATAAATATTCATTAGAAAGATAAAACGATTTCCTACATCATGGTAACTTTTTTATAATTATTATGAATTAAATAAAAAAATTTATGTATGACACCATGATGATGCAGTGATTACCTCATTAATGAGCGATTTAAATAAAATGAAATGATAAGGTAAAATCTAAGGATTAAACTTCTCTAAAGCCTATTGTATGGGTGGTTTTCGAACCCTTATCACCCTATCCTCGAAAAATATCATTTCTGGACCTTTAAAATCCAAAAATAATTTCATAAAAATGTAACATTTCATGAATTTCCAAGAGTGCCCCTCCTCTCCTCTTATAAAAGGCCCCAACCTCTACCACCTTATTTACACCATCAAAGCCACTTTCCTCGACCAAAATCTGGCCAAATACTCTCTAAAAATCCCTCTCTTACACTTATGAGCCTTACATTGGGTAGAAGTCTTCCCAAGGAAGCCTTTGGCTCAAATCAAAAAGAGTTACCCGATTTTAATGTAATGTATTCTCTTATGTTTTTTGTTTTATTTTGATTCTCCAACCACTTAAACCCTTTTTATTACATTTTTTGTAAAAAAACATTATAATAAATAAAATATGATGTTGTTATGGGAAGTATTTGATTTATAGTTAAACACACCTCCATCTAATGGTTAAAGAACATACTGTTTCTGTGGGTGCTGAATTACTGCCTCACGAAACGATGATTGTTCAATTTTCTTTTAACACCTTTCATGGTGTCCATTAAGATGTCACTATATTTATATATGATATATATTATGTTTTTATTTTCTTTATTAATCTTTATTTTTTATTTATGGCATACCTTTATGGTTTCCATTATGGATAAACACAATAATTTCATTTAGGAAGTGCGGACTACCACCCCCTCAAAGTGATTTGAATCGTTCATGCCATATGTGGGACATATAAAGGAAGGAGTTAAATGATATTATATATCATATTGAAATTATAAAATAACTTTATATATTTATTATTTCATTCCATTAAATATGAAATATAAATGAAAGTAGCGTTCATGAGTACGTACGGCTTACCGTCCTCAGGAACGGTGCATTTCATTTCTTACGTATAAATGTTATGTAATTTTATAAATGCATGTATATACTAGATATATATTATATATATGATATCTAGGTCATGAATATAATTCTGGACATAATGGATATTTTACCACATGACCAATTTTTAATTATAATAAGTTTATTGTTGACTCAAGTACCAAAGATCGACAAAACGACCGTTGTTAACATAAATGACTACATAATGTTCATAACATGGTAATAAGTGATATAAAAGAAATAATGAACTTGAAAAATGTTCTTAATCAAGTATATATTAACTCATGTTTATTATTCAGGATATTAAATAATTATTGAGTCAAGTCGGAGATGAGGTAAGGGTTAATTCTAAAACCTCTTCATTATTCAAGGTTGTTCATATGTAATTATCTACTAGGACCTCTTTATCATCCACATCCATGTTTCTTAAAAATTTCATTACAAACATTTGTTACTATTTATTATACAATGGGTTAAAGTCATTTATACGCTTATTTGACATTATATGTTTTTGAAAGGAATCTTTCTGTCATTTTTCAAACTAGGCACTTTTTTACATTTTCGACAAAATTAAGGTAATAATGTCTTTTTTTAACTTATACGGCAGGTGTGACTGTTTTCCACCATTATAAAACCGTTGAAGCTTCCCTTTCAAGATTATAAGAATATTTTCAAAGTAAATGTTTCCTTTTACAATCATGTGACTTTTAAATGATTTCAAAAAACATATTTCTCTCAAATAGTTTTGATTTCATCTATGTCAACATCCTTTGATGGATTTTAAGCTTATTTTAAGTTGATTTATTATGATTCAAAACTTCCATATTTTATTGAAGGTTTTGTGATATGCTTGACTGTGGATGTGTTATTTTTATACCATTCATGGTTTATGGAGAATGTAGTGACATTTCGTATGCTGGTCTTAATAAGAATGTTTATGTTATGTTTAAACCTGTTCATATGAGGAATGCATTGGACATAATAAGTGACAGGTGTAGCCCGCTATAGCTCCTCGATGCATTGGTAGGTCTCATCAGACAAACTAGTGTCTTGTCATGAGGCCTTGACAAAATCATATTTGTAGTCTTGGCAAGAGTCCTTGGCTACGTGGTTATGCTAGCCTAGCATTATGCATTCCATCATTATAAAAGAAGTTATTGATATTGCAAGTGATTATTCGACTAGTAAAATATCCATGTGAATTAGTAAATGGAATTATTTCATTTTATTTTTTCCATATTATGCTGAAGTTAAAGTTTGAAAGGCTTTTTTTAGTTATACATTTCCTTAAATGTTTAGGCTTATTTATGAAAGTTTCTGCTATATTGCTATCTGTAACACCCCAGGTAAATAAAGAATATGAAATTTTCATATTTATTCATATTTTTGAATAAAATAATAATATTACTTTAAATCTAATTCTATGCTCGAGGGAGTACCCAATACGCAACAACGAGTTTCTTTGAAATCTTACTTGCACTATAATAATAAAATAATATTATTTTAAAATGTAGTTAACGCCTAGCCGTTGTATTGGCGGGAAAGAAAGGAACTAACTACAAAATGATTATATATGTTTGTCAAATATTTTTACTTTTATCCAATAAATGTTGGAGGCTTAAAATGCAAATGAATCCAATTTTAAGGATAAATTTTCTAATATTCTTTAAAAGGTTGATTAAACGCCTTTTGATCTAGAACCCTTTTTAAATATACTTTTGACAATTTTATATGTTTTATTCGAAAAAATAAAATCCTTCTTTAGAATGTGGAAAAAAAAATTACTTTGTGTAAAATTTTGTTATTTTTCCGATAAAGAACATTTTTATTGAAAATGATTCATTTTAATTCAAACCCTCCTTTTAATATGATTTATTTCTATGGATAGATTATATTATTAATTTATATTAAAGTGTATTTAGAATATAATTTTACCATTTAATCTAATGGGGGTCATTGGAATTAATTTCACTTTGAAATTGGACTTAAACTAGTGTGAATCTTTTAATAGATATTATTTCTTAAAAACACGCTATTTGTTTTCACAGTGGAAATTAATTATTAAATTAATAAATTCAACATATATGTATTGAATTTTGTAAAATAGGCATCATTTTTGAATTCAGAATATCAAATATAGATTAGGGTTAATTTTTGGTATTTTTCTGAAAAACTTCAATTTTTGATGAATAGTGAAACCACTAACTAGTAGTTTAAAAACTGATTTTTCGTTTAAATGAAACCTTACCACTTCTATGATTTGAATTTCAAAAATTCTACATACATGGTTTTCATTAAGATGTAAAATGTGGTTCAATGGGAATAAATTTTTTTTGGTGAATAGTAACGTTTAAGTTTTTAATCGCGATTAAAGATAATTAGTGTAATTTAAGGTAAAAATAATGTTTTAATATTATAAAATGACCTATACACATGTCCTAACCTCATTGGATGTTCCATGGCCGACCAAGAAAATCCATGGGTCAAATTGGGGACCCCATGGAGCCACTTTTATTGGAAAATGACATAAATAACTTTTTATTTAAAGTTAAAATAAAAATGCAACCAACACGCGTTGTTTTACTAAAAAATATTATTTTGGGTTATACAAGTAATATTTTTGACTATAAATATTAATTAGAAAGCTAAAAAGATTTACTACATCATGATATTTTTTTATAATTTTTATCCCTTAAATAAATTAAATTATTTATGACATCATGATGATGCAGCGATTACGTCATTAATAAAGGATTTAAATAAAATGAAAAGATAATGTTATAACTATAACATACACTTGTAAAAGACCTATTTTATGAGTAAATTTCGAACCCTTACCACCTTATCCTCGAAATACATTAATGTGGGACCTTCAAAATCCGAAACTCATTTGAAAATAAAGTAACATTTTGAAACATTCCAATAGAGCCCCTCCTCTCCTCTTATAAAAGGCCCTCACCTCTACCACCATACCCACACCTCTAAAGACTTTGGCTCGGCCAACCCCTGAACATTTTGTCTCTCCAAATTCTTCTATTACTCCTAGAAGCCTCACTTTGGGCATAAGTCTTCCCAAGGAAGCCTTTGAGCTCAAATCAAAAAGAGATACCCGATTTTAAGGTAATGTCTTTACTTGTGTTTTTTGTTTTATTTTTCTTCTCCAACCCCCTAAACTATTTTTATTCATTTCTTTTGTAACAACTAAAGTATATTAAATATAATAGGATTTTTGTATAATAATTATTCGAGCTACACTTACACACACCTACATCTAATGGTTAAATAATATACTATTTCTGTGGATGGTGAATTTCTGCCTCACGAAACGATGATTGTTCAATATTATTTTAACACCATAAAAGGTGTCCATTAATATGTAACTATATTTATATATGATATATAATATTTTTATGTTTTACTTAATCTTATGTATTTTTCATTTATGGAATACCTTTATGGTTTCCATTATGGTTAAATGCGATATCTTCATTTTAGGAAGTGTGGACTACCGCCCCATCAAAGTGATTTGATTCGTTAATACCATATGTGTTACGATTTAATGATATTATATATGATACCATACTATAATTATAATACTATTATGTATCATTATGTTTTAATTCCATTAAATATGAAATAGAAATGGAAATAGCGTTCATGCGTACGTACGACTTATCGTTTCCATGAATGGTGCATTTCATTTCTTACATCTAAATGTTATGTAATATTATAAATGCATGTATATAATGTATATATATGATATATATGATATCTACATAATGAATATAATTCTGGATATAATATATATTTTACCAAATGAACAACTTGTAATTATAAAGAGTTTATTTTTGACTCAAGTAGCAATGGTCTACAAAACGACCATTATTAACTTAAATAATTACATAGTGTTCATAGCAGGGTATTAAGTGATATAAAATGGAATAATTAACTTTAAAAATTTTCTTAAGAAAGTATAAATTAACTCAAGTTTATTATTCTGGTGGTTAAAGAACGATCGAGTCAAGTCGGCCCCGAGGTAAGGGATCCTACCCCTCTCTTTCTTTTTAAGTACACCCTTTTATGTCATTCCTTTTAAGCTCATATTTATTATGATTGGGATGTTCTTTTGTATTAATCTTACTTTAATTTTTATGTTAATATGAGTGGAGACCCTATATTCTCTCATTAATCCATTTTGGATGTTTTAATTGGCGTCGTTAGGCTGCTGAAATTTCGTAAGGGGCTTTTTATCTCACTTTGTGTTTTCATGAGATTCATGCTAAATTTGCCAATATTTCCTTTTTAGTGGCGTATATACTGTAAAATATTCTAATCATTGTGTAACATACTTTCTTTTATGAGTATTTACATCAATTTTTTATAGTCCTTCTTTCATGGGGTGTACGTTTTGAAAGTTACCCAAATCGGTAAGGGAACCTTTCACCCTCCTCTTTTTAAAAGACTTCTTTTGTTATGTCTTTTAATTTACATATTATTATGTGGGGATATGTTCTTATATATCCTTATTGTCATAAATTTTATGTCCAATTGAAGAGATACCCATTATCTCTCTCATCAACTCTTTTTCTAAAATTTGATGTGACACCTTTAGGATATCAAGGGAACTTCTTAACCCAATTTTGATTTCTATGGGTTCAACATGTAGTTATTGAATATGTCGTCCTTTGAATATGTGTGAATGACCTTTGATTATTTTACACTTAATATCCACTTATATTGGGTGTATTTATATTTGTCACACATAATTAAGAGATTGATTTATCCTTAATTTAAGGATACAATCTTTATAATGGATTTCATCTCGATTTACATTTCCATTGAGGATTCATTGTTGTTATGCACCAATTCACTCTTATATGGTTTATATACTATCCTTTGGAATATTATATCATGAATCCCTTTATTTTCATGATATTACAATGTTTTGATTAAATGTTATTCCTCAATTATTGTATTCAAATGTCTCTCATTTTGTTAAAAACCCTTTAACTAAAATATCATTTTAATTGTTTTAATGATTTATTCTTATAAATATTTCTCATTAATATCCATGTTTTCAAAATGGTTTTATGGATTTATTTATATGGATATTAGTTTTTTAAAATTTTAAAAGCTTCAATGTGGTACGGGACACTTTAATTTAAAGATCTCTTTATTAGATGTTTTAAATGGTTTTAAAAATGGTTTCAAGAATGGATTCATTATTTAAATATCTTAAAATGTTATATTGTTATTGCAATGTGGGAATGTTATCTTTCCTTTATGCTTAAGTTATGTGATATGATTATGTTATGGTTCTTGGGCATTGTTATGAAGGCGGGTGGTTCCGTGATAAATTAAGGGAGGGTGAGCCCGATATAGCTCTCCAATGCATTGGATAACATGAAGGAGTTAAACGTTATGGTTTCCCCCAAAGAGATTTAGGGAATATACTATGATGGGTATTCCAAATGTAACCAAGAGGGTTACTCCCTACGTAAGAATGTTAGGAATGCCTCAAGTTACCTTTATGTCTTATGATTTCTATGATTTATTCATGATTTTATGAGTTATGTTAAAGTTCTTATGTTTTATGGGTAAAGTATTATTTAATTCTTTTGTATATATGTACTCATCTTTCCATTCCAGACTTTTTATAACCCTTACTGAGCTTTTTATGCTAATTCCATGTTTTTGAAATGTCTTTCATAGGACAAGGGAATGGTACATGATATGATGATAGTGTCAAGGAAGTGGCAAGAATGAATCCATGTTTTATTTTAAATATGTTTCCATTGATGGGAAAAATGAATACTATCTTTTATGTAACCACTTTGTTTAAATGTGAAATGTAATGCAAGTTTTATGATCTAATTCTCTAAAACCCTAAACCTGAAAAGATCCTCGATGTGTAATCTTGTAATAACTCATGATTAAGTAATGATTAAGGGTGGGGACTTATAGTTGGTAGCAGAGGTCGGTTTAGATAACTTTAGAGGATAGATTGTTGTTTATGAAAAAGTGACAAGTTGTGTATAACCATAATGGTTAGTATATTAGATGGAGTCGTCGTTTTTTTGAAAGTTAGAATGAGTTTGAGATAAATTGGATAAGTATATCTTGGTGTTTATCCTTAACTTTTTTATGTGATTATTTTACTGATATACTCACACTGACCTTTTTGGTTTTAGTAAATGGTTGGATCTAGCAGGCACCAAAGTAACAGTGGATTTGAAGAAAATTGTAACAGTTTTATGAAAGAACAACTGAATGATATGGGGGCTGCAGTGAGAACTTTTGTGGTTATCCTCATCCAACTATCTGGAGTCATGATTGACCACCTGAACCTTAGTGATTTTTATAAGGCATCATATATGCGAGAAACAAATTCCTACGGAAGTTCGGGTAATAATCATAAATATAAGTATGTTAAAAACCTATCTGTCAAATATGTGGAAAGAAACACATAGGAAAATGTTTCAAAGGGACAAAAAATGCTATAGATAAGGAAATGAAGGTCATAAATCAAGAACCTACCATGGAAAAAGGAAGCATCTAGTTGGCTCTAAGAAAGGGAAAGAAGTTCTTTTTGAAGGATAAATTGAATGTTTTAAATGTGGTTTGAATGGTCATTATGCAAACACATGTCCTACGAAGAAGTTTCGGGAATGGGGTCACCAAGATCGTACAAATATTCATTTACCAATAACTAATGCCATTCCGATTGAGGATGAAGAAATCGACAATGAAGAATGAAAGGAATGGATTATTTCTTAACATATGTTTTCCTATTATAGGAATCTTAGGATATGATTCATGATTTTGTTTTTAGGAAAAAATTATTTCAGAATAAGTTGAAAAGGAATGGCTAATGGATCATGAAGAATGTTTAATGAGTAAGAAGTCATCATATAAAGGATTCCAGAGTTATGGTAGATTTTAGGATGGTGAAATTTTTAGATGTATTTAGTCTTTTTGATGATGGGGTTACATTAGAAGAATTTTTATAGTAACCCTGATGTTTGATATACGAAAATTTTATTCATGGAATAATTATCCTTTCTTTTGTAGATATAGTTATAAAGAACCATTTGGGTTTATATGATCCTTGAATTTGAGGCAATTACTGGTAAATACATTTTGGGTTGCAAAATGGAAGTTATCAGATAACCTTTGTGGTTAAAAAATGTTATGGTTATTTTTGAGGAATTTATCTCTTTTTGAGGAATATTATAAAATTATATAGTTTTTGAAAAGGGACATCACGCAGACCATGTGACAACCCATCACATCGGACGAAGCTGCGGGAATCGAACCCACAACCAAAGTGCAACTGGTATTTATCGCCTACCACTGGACTACGTGAAGTCCCTAGTTAGTTTGAATGATTCTTTTTAGTTAGATGATTTTATAAATTAAGAGTAAGTTGATTTTTGGTTATCAATATAAATTATTAGCCTATCATGGAGGATATGTGATTGGGTTAATTAATTTTCAGTGTGAGACTGTAAGAGTAACTGATGTTATTTTGGAGAAAAATGTTAAAATTTATCTTAGGAGACTATGTGATTAAATCCTTCAGAGAATTGGGATTCAATCTTATTTTGGTTTACTTTGTAGAATTTTATGGATAGATATTAATTGAATGGTCTTTGTTGAACTGTGTGTTTTGTTTGACCAATTTTGGAGATTAAGAATAGATTTTTTTTATAAAGGGTTATCCTTTTTGGGTATTATCTGATCTCATACTAACCTTTTTGGTTTTAGTTTTGGTTATGGTCTAAATACATGGGAAGTATATAGTTCTCTTTTTTGGATTAGGTGATTCTCTAGAAGTTGATTATAGATCTCTTAATGTGAACAAGTCATCCTAAATACTCGTCTTTTGGAGAAAATATGAATTCATGTAAGAAATATATTAAAATTTGAAAGTCAACATGACAATTAAGTATGCTTCCTTATGTTTTAGTTATGCTCATAAATAAATTCCTCAATGAAAAGCAACTTAAAACAAAAATGTTGTCTGTTAATTTTTCTTACTGGGGAATCAAATACCGTTTAACCCATCACAAGTTTGTGATTTTCATATTGTTAAATTTCTCCTAGACATGTTTACTATCAATCTCCATCAGAACATGACCCTTTGTTTTTTTCTCCATATCCATATTTTCATACTTGGAATCCTATTATGGGTTAACTCAGGTGACATTTTTACTTCTCTCCCATTCTTTTAAAGTTATAGTTTTACTGAATCTTGTTCCGCTGTGGGATTTTCAATGAACCTTCCAAGCCCAATTTTAAAATTGTGAGGATGCAATTCCCAAAAGGGGGAATGATGCAACACCCAAAGTAAATAAATAATATGAAACTTTGATATTTATCCATATGTTTGAATAAAATATTAATATTACTTTAAATGGAATGCTATGCTTGAGGGCGTACCCAATATGCAACAACGAGTTTCTTTGAAATCTTACGTTGCACTCTAATAATAAAATAATATTATTTTAAAAGGTAGTTAAGGCTTAGCCATTGTAATGATGGGAATGAACAGAACTAACTAAAAAATGATTATATATGTTTGTCAAATATTTTTACTTTTATCCAATAAATGTTGGAGGCTTAAAATGGAAATGAATCCAATTTTAAGCATAAATCTTCTAATATTCTTTAAAAGGTCGATTAACCGCCTTTTGATGGAGAACCCTTTTTTAATATACTTTTGACAATTTTATATGTTGTATTTGACAAAATAAAATCCTTCTTTAGAATGTGTACATAAAAATTTACTTTGTATAAAATTTTGTTATTTTTCTGATAAAGATCATTTTTATTGAAAATGTTGCATTTTAATTCAAAACCTCCTTTTAATCCGATTAATTTATATGGATAGATTATACTTTTAATTTAGATTAAAGTGTATTTATAATATATTTTTACCATTTAATCTAATTTTGGTCATTGGAATTAATTTCACTTTGAAATTGGACATAAACTAGTGTCAATCTTTTCATAGATATTGTTTCTTAAAAACACGCTATTTGTTTTGACAGCGGGAATTAATTCTTAAATTAATTAATGAAACATATATGTTTTGAATTTTGTAAAATAGAAATCATTTTTGAATTCTGAATATCAAATATAGCTTAGGGTGAATTTTTGGTATTTTTCTAAAAAACTTCAATTTTGATGAATAGTGAAACCACTAAGTGGTAGTTTAAAAACTGATTTCTCATTTAAATGAAACTTTACCACTTCTGTGATTTGAATTTAAAAAATCAGACATACATTTTTGTCATTAGTATGTAAAATGTCGAACAATGGGATTAAAATAATTTTTTGGTGAATAGTAACTTTTAAGATTTTAATCGTGATTAGAGGTAATTAGTGTAATTTAAGGTAAAAATAATGTTTTAATAATATGAAATGACCTAGAAAAATTTCCTACCCTTATTGGATGTGTCATTTCTGACCAATACAATCCATGGGTCAACTTGGGGACCCCATGGAGCCACTTTGGTAGGAAAATGTGAAAAATAACTTTTTATTTAAAGTTAAAATTAAAATGTGACAAGCATGACTTGTTTTACTAAAACAATTTTTAAATGGGGTTATACAAGTCATATTTGTTACTATAAATATTCATTAGAAATATAATAATATTTCTTACATCGTTATATTTATTTTATAATTCTTAGACATTAAATAAATTAAATTATTTATGACATCATGATGATGCAGCGATTACCTCTTTAATAAAAGGATTTAAATAAAATGAAAAGATAATGTTAAAACTATAACTTACACATGTCAAAGACCTATTGTATGAGTATATTTAGAACCCTTACCACCTTATCCTCGAACTACATCAATTTGGGACCTTTAAAATTCGAAACGCATTTGAAAATAAAGTAACATTTTGTAACATTCCAAGAGTGCCCCTCCTCTCCTCTTATAAAAGGTCACCACCTCTACCACCTTACCCACGCATCTCAAGACATTGGCTCGGCCAACCCCAGCTCATGTTGTCTCTACACATCCATATATTAATCCTAGAAGCCTCACTTTGGGCAGAAATCTTCCAAGGAATCCTTTGAGCTCAAATCAAAGAGAGATACCTGATTTTAAGGTAATGTCTTCAGTTGTGTTATTTTGTTTTATTTTGCTTCCTCAACCCCCTAAACTCTTTTTATTCATTTCTTTTGTAACAACTACAGTATCATCAATATACTAGGATGTCTTTATAAGAAGGATTCGATCTATAGTTACACACACCTACATCTAATGGTTAAAGAACCTACTATTTCTGTGGATGGTGAATTTCTGCGTCACGAAACGATGATTGGTCAATATTATTTTAACACCCTCAAAGGTGGCCATTAATATGTCACTATATTTATATATGATATATAATATGTTTATGTTTTACTTATGCTTATGTATTTTTCATTTATGGAATACCTTTATGGTTTCCATTTTGGTTAAACGCGATATCTTCATTTTAGGAAGTGCGGACTACCGGCCCCTCAAAGTGATTTTATTCGTTAATAAAATATGTGGTATGATTTAATGATATTATATATGATACCATACTGGAAGTATAAAAACTATTATGTATCATTATTTTTTAATTCCTTTAAATAAGAAATATAAATGGAAGTAGCATTCATGCGTACGTACGGCTTACCGTCTCCATGAACGGTGCATTTCATTTCTTACATCTAAATGTTATGTAATATTATAAATGCATGTATATAATGGATATATATGATATATATGATATCTACATAATGAATATAATTCTGTATATAATATATATTTTACCACATGAACAACTTGTAATTATAAAGAGTTTATTTTTGACTCAAGTAGCAATGATCTACAAAACGACCATTATTAACTTAAATAATTACATAGTGTTCATAGCATGGTAGTAAGTGATATAAAAGGAATAATGAACTTGAGATAGGTTCTTAGGAACATATAAATTAACTCAAGTTTATTATTCAAGAGGTTAAAGAACGATCGAGTCAAGTCGGACCCGAGGTATGGGATCCTACCCCTCTCTTTATTTTTAAGTACACTCTTTTATGTCATTCCTTTTAACCTCATCATTCTTATGATTGGGATGTTCTTTTATATTACTTTTACTGTAATTTTTATGTCCATATGATGGGATACCCTATATTCTCTCATCAATCCATTTTGGAATTTTTAATTGGCGCCATTAGGCTGCCGAAATTTCATAAGGGGGTTTTTATCTCACTTTGTGTTTTCGTGAGATTCGTGCTATATTTGCCAATATTTCCTTTTGAGTGGTGTATGTACCATCAATTATTCTACGCTTTGTGTAACATAATTTCTTTTATTAGTATTTACATGAATTTTCTATATTCCTTCTTTCATGGGGTGTACGTTTCGAAAGTTACCTAAATCGGTAAGGGAACCTTTCACCCTCATCTTTTTAAAAGACTTATTTTGTTATATCTTTTAATTTTCATCTTATTATGTGGGGATATTTTCTTATATATCTTTATTGCCATAATTTTTATGTCCAAGTGATGAGATACCCTTAATCTCTCTCATCAACTCTTTTTCTAAAATTTTATGTGATGTCGTTAGGCTGTCAAGGGAACTTCTTAACCCAATTTCAATTTCTTTGGGTTCAACATGTAGTTATTGAATATGTCATCCTTTGAATTTGTGTGAATGACCATTGATTATTTTACACTTAATATCCACTTATATTGGGTGTATTTATATTTTTCACACATAATTATGAGATTGATTTATCCTTAATTTAAGGATAACATCTTTATAATGGATTTCATCTCAATTTACATTTCCATTGAGACTTCATTGTCGTTATGAACAAATTCACTCTTATATGGTGTATATACTGTCCTTTGGAATATTATATCATGAATCCATTTATTTTAATGATATTATAAAGTTTTGATTAAATGTTATTCCTCAATTATTGTATTCAAGTGTCTCTCATTTTGTTAAAAACCCTTTAACTAAAATATCATTTTAAATGTTTTAAGGATTTATTCTTATAAATATTTCTCAGTAATATCCATGTTTTAAAAATGGTTTTAAGGATTTATTTATATGTATATTAATAGTTTAAAATTTTAAAAGGTTCAATGTGGTATGGGACACTTTTATTTACAAATCTCTTTATTAAATTTTTTAAATGGTTTTGAAAATGGTTTTTAGAATGGAATCATTATTTCAATATCTTAATATGTTATATTGTTATTGCAATGTGGGAATGTTATCTTTCCTTTATGTTTAATTTATGTGCTATGATTATGTTATGGTTCTTGGGCATTGTTATGAAGATGGGTGGTTTAGTGATAAACTAAGGGCAGGAATGCCCGATATAGCTCTCCAATGCATTGGGTAACGCGATGGAGTTAAACGTTAAGGTTTCTCCAAAGAGATTTAGGGAATATACTATGATGGGTATTCCAAACGTAACCAAGAGGGTTACTCCCTACGTAAGAATGTTATCAATGCCTCAAGTTACCTTTATGTCTTATGATTTCTATGATTTATTCATGATTCTATGAGGTATGTTAAAGTGATTATGTTTTATGGGTAAAGTATGATTTCATTATTATGTATATATGTACTCATGTTTCCTTTCCATACTTTTTATAACCCTTACTGAGCTTTTTATGCTCATTCCAAGTTTTTGAAATGTTTTTCACTAGTCAAGGGAATGGTACATCATATGATGATAGTGTCAAGGAAGTGTTAAGAAATAATCAACATTTTATTTTAAATATGTTTCCATTGATGGGAAAAATGAATACTATCTTTTATATAACCACTTTATTTAAATGTTGAATGTAATGAAAGTTTTATGATCTAATTCTCTAAAACTCTAAACCTAAATAGATACTCGATGTGTAATATTGTAATAACTCAAGATTAAATAAGGATTAAGGATGGGGCCTTATACTATCCTTACTGAGCATCTCAGATCACCCCTTTCTATGTTTTATTTTTTCCAGGATGTGAAAAAAATATTTTATGAATGACCTGGAGGGTTAGTCTGAAAGGGATAAGAGTGTAGACTATAGAGACTATGTTATTGTATTTTTTCTCTTTATGATGTAATGTAACATTTATGAATGTATCTAGTGATTTCAAGGCTA
The DNA here is from genome assembly GCA_963277665.1 of Viscum album. Classification (NCBI taxonomy): domain Eukaryota; kingdom Viridiplantae; phylum Streptophyta; class Magnoliopsida; order Santalales; family Viscaceae; genus Viscum; species Viscum album. The sequence goes on from OY728156.1 coordinate 1,033,705,961, forward strand.
CTAGACGAACCATTCTTTTGAAACTTGATCTTTTTTTATCATGCCAATGTTACATAATAATGCACCGACTTTGGGTAACTGGGGTTGGGACGCTATAGTTGGTATCAGAGATAGTTTAGTACTAACCTTGGAAGATAGATTTAGATAAACTCTGATTATAGCACATAAACCTAAGATATACATTGAGGATTAGTATAGAAGAACATCCTAGAATTTTGGTAAAGTATAGATTTTGTTTATTTTCCGAGAAATACATCACTTTCTAGATACGAACAGGTAGAGGCAGCTCTGGCACAGATGTAACTAGAGGTAAAACCCGAAAGCACCATTTTGAGCTAGACTCGAACGGGAACTGGTGCTTGACAACGGGCCTTACTGCACTATTGGTTATGAAACTCCCGAGGGATATGCTTAGGATAATTCTCAGATTCTTTACAAACCATTATGAAGGGTTTATGATTATATACATTCTCAAAGAAAACATTTTTATGATTATGGATTATATCCATAAACTTTTCAATTTATGTTATTTGTTTTACAAGTATGGAATTATGTATTTTTATTCATAAAATGATCAATTTTATGCCATTATTTAGAAATTGAAACTAGTGGAATGAATGGAAACTATATCAATGCACGCACTCGATGTAGGTATTTCCCCTTTACTAAAAAAAATTATAGTGGAGCTGGTGATACAACTAGTGCTGATCAACTTATCACCATACTAGGACAACTCACTCAAGTTATGAATAATAACCTTACTCGTATGGATCACCCTAATCTGTAACATGGATGATCAATGTTAGATCTCTTCATGATGCAACAACCACCAACATTTAATGGGGGTACAAATACATTAGTAGCTGAGCAATGGATAAAATCCCTAGAGAAAATATTTCATGCTTTAGGGAGTAGTGAAATTGAAAAAGTTGTCATGGCTGTTTACCGCCTCATAGAAGATGCTTATCAATGGTGTTCAATGATAAAAAAAACAAAGGAAGATGATGAAGTATCAAATACAGAATGGAGGGACTTCAAAGATCTTTCCTTAGAAAAATAATTTACTCATGACCATCGAGCAGATATGGTAAGGCAATTTTTGAGTCTGAGACAAAAAGAGGGTGAGAATGTCACAAAGAATGAGGCTAACTTTACAAGGTTAGTGAGGCATGCAGTAGATTATATACATATCCCAAGAAGTAATATTGATCGTTTCATTGATTGGTTAAAACCATTTCTCTATCAAGCATTAGTATCACAATATTTATGAATGTATGAAGATATAGTCTCGTGTGCTATCAAGACAGAAAAGTAATTCTCTAAATCTTATGGCAATAAAGTAAACAAAGAGAAAAAGAGAATGGTGGAATAAGAGACAGATAAAGGGGAAAAGGGAAAGAAGGATTTTTCCATTATGCGATAATTATGCGAAGTATCACCCTGGTACTTGAATAAATGGAATGAGAGTTTGTTATAAACGTGGAGAAAAAGGTCACCAGGCTCGTGATTGTAAGGGAAAGAAGGAGGCTATCAATGTAGAATGCTACAATTGTAAGGAAATAGAGAATTATGAAAATTAATGTCCTAAGAGTCAGGGAATATTATCTCAGAAAAGGTCAAGGGATCAAGGCCAATCTTATGTTGTTACTATAGTTGAAGTGGAATAATTAATGTATTGGTGCTTTTGGACTCAAGGATTATATTCTGGTTATAAAAATAATGTTATATATATAAAGATTTTACTTTAATACATTTTGTTTTCATTAAGGTTTTAATTGCATGAAGGTAATCATATTTTTAGTATGTGACAATAAGAGAAACATTAATTTATTTGGGGAATCTAATGTTACAATTGATTTTGAATTTAGATACCTTTTAGAGAAAGTCTGGAAAGAGGTATTTTGGATAACTAAAAAGGTTAGAATGGATTAAATTGAACTCTGGATAGTATTGTTTATGGTTAAAATATTTCTGAAGATTATTTTTTTGAATATTATAATACTTTAGTTTTAGGAAAAGGAAAACCTGCATGTTGGGGGATAACTCGTCGCATCGGACAAAGCTGCCGGAATCAAACCCACAACCATAGTGTGACATGCCTTTATTACCTACCACTAGCCTACATGAATTCCCTATTTATTACAAAAGAGTCTTCCTAATCTAAATGGTATGTGTTAATATTTGGAACCTTGTATGATTAGGATAAATATAATATTTTTGAGTTCTATTATTTTTTTGAGTGAAAGATGAGTTTGTGGTAGAAATTAGTTGAATGTTGAAACTCTACTTGTCAAGTATATATATACATATAACTATATCTTATTCTATGAATAAATTAATTATTAAACCATAGGAAAGGGATATTAAAAAAATGTGTTATCCTAATACCTTATGTTTTGTTGAACTGATGATATTTTAAATCACTATAGATTTAAGGCTTTGAGCCCCTCAATTTTACACATGTTTGTGATTGATGTCCTCAATCACTCCATACAAATATTTATGTTTTCCCTCTAATTATTTTTCTCTAAATTACACCAATGTTTTCCTAATCAAGATCATAATTTGGTGGTGACATTTTGATATCTCTTTCCCTCTTACTAAGGATAAATTTTATTAACCTTATTTCGGATGTGGGTTTTCCACAAAGGTATTTTCTACATTCATAATTTTATTTTAAAAGAACAATCTAAAATTGTGAGGATGCAATTTATTGAAGGAAGGTAGAATGTAACACCCAAAGCTTCCAAGGAATTCTTCTCTTTCAATAATGCAATATCTTGCATTGTATGCAAGTTCGAGATTCTCACACACCGTGACCAATCAAAGTAGTTGTTATGAATAGTAATACCCAATTTTTGAATTATATAAATTTTATATTTAAAAATGGACTTCATTTTTGGATTCAGAATATCGAAATTAGCCTATGTTGATTTTTTTGGTATTTTTCTGAGAACATCTTATTTTCGATGAATAGTGAAAAATTCTTAAAAACATCATTTTTAATAAAAATAACTTATAGTGATAAATCATACTGTTGGGTGGTTTTAAAGTATAATTATAATATAATTTTACCATTTTATCTAATTGTGGTCATTATAATTAATTTCAATTTGAAATTGGACATAAACAATTGTCAATCTTTTGACTGATATTGTATCTTAAAAACACGCTATTTTTTTGAAAACGGGTATTAATTATAAAATTAATTAATGAAACATATATGTTTTTAATTTTTTAATATAGAAATCATTTTTTAATTCGGAATATCAATTGTATCTTAGGGTGAATTTTTGGTATTGTTCTGAAAAACTTTAATTTTTGATGAACAGTGAAACCACTAAGTGGTGGTTAAAAAAATTGATTTTTTGTTTAAATGAAACTTTACCGCTTCTATGTATTGAATTTCAAAAATAAATCATACATGGCTTCCATTAGTAAGTAAATTGTTTTTCAATTGGATGAAAATAATTTTTGGTGAATAGTAACTTTTGAGTTTTATTAACTGCGATTAGAGGGAATTAGGGTAATTTAAGGTATAAATGATATTATAAGATTATAAAACTATATTGACACATGTCATACTCTTATTGTATGAGTCATGGATGAGCATGAAAAATCAAGGGACGATTTTTGGGACCCCATGGAGCAACTTGTGTAAGATAATGTCATTAATACCTTTTATTTAAAGTAAAAAATAAAAATGTCACAAACATGTATTGTTTTACTAAAACAATTTTTATAAGGGGTTATACAAGTCATATTTTTTAATATAAATATTAATTATAAAGATAAAACAATTTCCTACATGATGGAAACTTTTTTATAATTAATATGCATTAAATAAATAAATTTATTTATGACACCATGATGATGCAGTGATTACCTCATTAATGAGCGACTTAAATAAAATGAAATGATAAGGTAAAATATAAGACTTAAACTTCTCTAAAGCTTATTAGAGGGGTGGATTTCGAACACTTATCACCCTATCCTCTAAAACTATCATTGTGGGACATTTAAAATCCAAAAAGAATTTCATAATAATGTAACATTTCATGAATTTCCAAGAGTGCCCCTCCTCTCCTCTTATAAAGGCCCCAACCTCTACCACCTTATTTACACAGTCAAATCCATTTGGCTCGACCAAAATCTGACCAAATACTCTCTCAACTTCCCTCTCTTACACTTATAAGCCTCACTTTGGGCAGAAGTTTTTCCAAGGAAGCCTTTGGCTCAAATCAAAAAGAGTTACCCGATTTTAATGTAATGTCTTCTCTTATGTTTTTTTGTTTTATTTTGATTCTACAACCACTTAAACCCTTTTTATTACACTTTTTTGTAAAAACACCAGTATAATAAATATAATATGATGTTTTTATGAGAATTATTTGATTTACAGTTAAACACACCACCATATAATGGTTATAGAACATACTGTTTCTGTGGGTGCTGAATTACTGCCTCACGAAATGATGATTGTTCAATATTCTTTTAACACCTTTCATGGTGGCCATTAAGATGTTACAATATTTATATATGATATATATTATGTTTTTATTTTCTTTATTAATCTATATTTTTCATTTATGGCATACCTTTATGGTTTCCATTATGGGTAAACACAATAATTTCATTTTAGGAAGTGCGGACTACCACCCCCTCAAAGTGATTTGAATTGTTAATACCATGTGTAGGACGTATAAAGGAAGGAGTTAGATGATATTATATATCACATTGAACTTATAATATATCTTTATATATTTATGATTTCATTCCATTAAATATGAAATATAAATGAAAGTATCATTCATGCGTATGTACGGCTTACCGTCCCCAGGAACGGTGCATTTCATTTCTTACCTATAAATGTTATGTAATATTATAAATTCATGTATATACTAGATATATATTATATATATGATATCTACGTCATGAATATAATTCTGGAGATAATGGATATTTTTTCACATGAACAATTTTGAATTATAATAATTTTATTGTTGACTCAAGTACCAAAGATCGACAAAACGACCGTTGTTAACATAAATGACTACATAATGTTAATAACATGGTAATAAGTGATATAAAAGAAATAATGAACTTGAAAAATGTTCTTAATCAAGTATATATTAACTCAAGTTTCTTATTTAGGAGATTAAAGAATGATCAAGTCAAGTCGGAGACGAGGTAAGTGTTAATTCTACAACTTCTTCATTATTCAAGGTTGTTCATATGAAATTATCTACTAGGACCTCTTTATCATCCACATCCATGTTTCTTAAAAATGTCTTTAAATTTTTTTTACTATTTATTAGAAAATGGGTTAAATTAATTTATACCCTTATTTGACCTTATACATTTTTGAAAGGAATCTTTCCGTCATTTTCCAAACTAGGTACTTTTTGACATTTTCGACAAACTTATTCTAAGAATGTCTTTTTTTAATTTATAAGGTGGGTGCGGCTTTTTTCCGCTGTTATAAAACCTTTGAAACTTCCCTTACAATATTATAAGAATATTTTCTAAGTAAATGTTTTATTTTACAATTATGTGACTTTTAAATGATTTTAAAAAAGATATTTCTCTCAAATAGTTTTGATTTCATCTATGTCAACATCCTTTGATGGATTTTAAGCCTATTTGAAGTAGATTTATTATGATTCAAAACATCCATATTGTATTGAAGGTTTGGTGATATGTTTGAATTTGGATGTGTTATTTTTATACCATACATGGTTTATGGAGAATGTATTGACATTTCGAATGCTAGCCTTAATACGAATGTTTATGTTATGTTTAAACCTGTTCATATAAGGAATACATTGGACTTAATAAGTGACGGGTGGAGCCCGCTATAGCTCCTCGATGCATCGGTAAGTCTCATGAGACAAACTAGTGTCTTGGCACAAGGCCATGAAAAAATCTTATTTTTAGTCTTGGCACGAGGCCTTGGATACATGGTTATGATAGTCTGGCATTATGCATTCCATCATTATGATAGTGGTTATTGATATTGCATGTGATTATTTGACTAGTAGAATATCCATGTGAATTTTTAAATGGAGTTATTTCATTTTATTTTGGACATATTATGATGAATTTCAAGTTTAAAAGGATTTATTTTTAGTTATACATTTCCATAAATGTTTATGTTTATTTATGAAAGTTTCCGCTAAATTGTTATCCTGTCTCAGCATCTGAGCTCACCCCTTTCAATGTTTTAATTTTCCCAGGATGTGAAAAAATATTTTATGAATGACCTGCAGGGATAGTATGAAGGGTATATGAGTGTAGACTATGGAGACTATGTTATTTTATTTTTTCACTTTATGATGTAATGTAACATTTATGAATGTATCTTGTGTTTCCATGTCTAGTAAACTAATCGGTCTTTTGAGAATTGATCTTTTGTGATCATGCTAATGTTACGTAATAATGTACTGACTCTGGGTAACTGGGGTCGGGGCATTACAATACATATTATTTTTCATTTTTGATTTAAAAAAAATATTGATGGATTAACTGAATATTTTTTTAGTTTTTTTAGAAATTATGAATATAATTATCTAGTATTATAAAAATCTATTTTTCTACAAAAATAATTTCACAATTTATTTTATAATTTTATATAAAATTAAAATATATATTTTTTGAAGAAAAAATATAAATAACATAATTACCCTTTTTTAGTCTCATAATTATTATAAGAATAATGTTTTGATTTTTACAAAAATAATTTATATTTAACTGAATAATTAAAATCCCAATTTTGATAATAACTATAAATTTTTTAAAAAAATAATGACAAATAAATAATAAAATATCTTTTCAATATGAAAAATATATATTTAATAAGTAATATAAAGTTGTTAATAATACTATTTTGTATTTATAAGATACATGTTTAAAATTTTTGAAACTCAGGTATTATTTCAAACTAAAAACAATTTTTATGCGATTAAAATAAATATAAGAATTTATCGCTTTCAAAAATTAAATATGATATAATTTTTTTCATATATTTTTTTCAAAAATTCCATATTAGTTATAATTTTAAATTTTTTTAGTCATAAATAAAATATTACAAAGATAAAGGTTATTTTCTATAATAATTGTGTGAAATTTTTTTTAATTGAACTATTTTATTTTTATTGTGTAATTTTTTTCAAATCGATCAAATTAATATATTTCATATGATGAATATTATTTTATGTATATTCACATATATAATTATATTAGAAAAATAAATTTTTTATCAACAGAAAATAATATTAAGATTAAATAATTGTTAAAAGTTAATTTTCTACCAAATTTATTATTCTTTATATTATATAATTTAATTTTATAGATTATATTTTAATATTTATAAATTGAATAATAATAAATAGAGATTAAATTTAGCTTAATAATTGATATTGTTTTTAATTGGGTGACATTATATTTAAAAATAAAATATAAATTTCTTAGTTAAAAACTAATTACTTGGGTAAAAATCATAATGTAAAAATATAAAAATACTTGGTAAAAGATGTGTGGCTTATAAAAAATTTTAATGCCATTTTTGAGTCATTATAGACCCAATACCAACCATAGGTTAGTTATTATTATATTTGGGGTTCATTTTCCAAGAAATTGTATAACGATATAATGGAAGTGTAAAGGATATTCCCAAAAGTTCTATTTCCACACTTATAAAAGTTGATCAATTCCACCCCTCCATAGTTAAAAATACAACTTTGGTTTATATTTAACATATTCAGAATTAATATCTCTAGGTATTCCTCAACAAATCCATAACCCATCAGCCTCAATAAGTTACCTTAAGGCCTTATATTCCACAAAGTATCTCTAAGACAATATCAAATCTCCAATGTATGTATTACCTTCTCAATAATTTATTGTCCTTTATCTTAATCTTCCAAATACATTATATTTATAATAATATAATTAAATTAATATTATTAATTTAAATATAAGTTACTATATTGATCAAATTACTATTACATATTCCATTCCATCTGCTAACAAAAACAGAACTATCATTAGTGTGTTCTGTGGACTACCACCTTTATAAATTGAAACATTTAATTTTCAATAACACTTGTAATGTATTTTTTTAATGAATATATTATTGAATAAATATTTTATTTATAATATAAATATCATTCTTGATTTTAAAATTATCATATATCTCAATTCACACAGAATCTTTGAGAAATGAAAACATCAACATTGTGTGGTACGGACTACTAACTCCATGAAGTAACGATATTCATATTCCATTACGATTTAATTTTTTATAAAAACCATATAAAATATTATTCATTAAATTAAAAACATATAAATAATTTAAAAATATTTTTTATATTTTTATAATTATTTTATGAAATTCCTTATCTATACGCACTCATTGAAATATAGCTTGTGCATGTTTGGGTCGGTCAGACCACCTGCTAAAATAAAAAAATTATAATATATCATGGATGTTAATTAAAACATAAATCAATAAAATAATAAAATTCCTAACAATTTCATTATTTCTATTTAGTTTTTTAATTTTTATGTTTGGTAATTAATTTTTTTAAGCATCATCTTTTATTTCTAAAACTACTGAAATAATGAGATACTAATTTAATGTTAACACAAACAAATGAAAAAAATACATAATAAAAAAATACCATATGATAATAAGTGGTATATGATAAATTATTTATATTAAAATAACTTTTATTATATGGTATCAATTAAACATAGTCTTATTTTTTGTGAGTATATCATATGGAAAGAATGAATCTGGAATATGGTAATTTTTTTTTCTCAATTGTTATCATTGAGAAACATTTTCCTATAACCGACTTATATATTTTAAATTGTGTTTATACTATCATTGGATATATAATATTAAGGAATATAATTATTCGTTTTCTTTTAACTTCAACTTCCTGATCCCTCTATTTTAAGGGTTTTTTTTATAATGTTTCATAATCCATAAGGATTTTCATATCAATCACCCTTTATTATGGAATTCATTAATAAAATGAAGAAATAATAATTTATATGGTGAATAAAATTTACCTATGAATTAAAATATCATAAATTAATATTATACCTAGAAAAATCACTTCATTTATTATGTTCCTCCTTATGGTATTTGATTAATGTCTTCCAAAAAATATAAGGGACAGACATATCTCTATCTAATTTCATGAGTTATAATTTTTATACATGATTTTATTATTAAATTTTATATGGTATATCATATGTCTATTTTTGAAGATAAATTATTGTTAAATTATTCATTATTGATGAGTTTTAATCTCTCGTAAAATGAAACTATATTAATAATAATTCATATTGATTTAAACGATGGTTTCTACTCCTTTCACAAAATTTCCATTTCCTCAAATGTTCACCATTTTAATTGGAAACACAATTATGGGTTATCTCATGTGACCTTCATAATTCCATTATTTTCTTCAAAAAATTATGTTTCATAATCCCATTTACAATTTTGGATTTTAAAAATATTAATTCAATATGGTTCTCCTTCCAAGAATGTTTTTTGGATCTTCTCACTAATCCTAGGAATATATATTCTCTTTTGTTTTCTCAATTTTTTTCAAATATCCTGCATGTAAACATATTTCATTTTTTAAAATATTTTTTATTACCCTTGTATTGAGTTATGTAACCATTTTTATTTATTTTTAGGTGTTCAATGTTGTTTGGTAATGGTTTTTAGGGTTTGTGATGGTTTTTGAATCGTTTTGGGACTTTTCTAAGGGTGTAGTTATTTAGCATGATTATGTGAAATCGTGAAGAATTCTGTTGGTAACTGTGAAACATGAGGTAGTGGGATTCACGTGGTTTGTGCTTGGTTTTTCTACCTGTGTGTGGAAATTATATGGGTAACCCTTTGGAATTTTTTAGGAAAATGGTTGGCACATTTTTTGTCTAACCATGCAAGTTATCCATGCATGACGTTAAAAATGGGTTTTTAATGGGATCACTCTAGATTTAAACAAAACTCTTCATTTCATCCCCGACATTATCCCCACTCATTAATATTTTTTTCCAAGGGGTACATGGGATATCCAACTCATTTTGGAGGCAATTTAAAGAGTTTTCAAGTTTCAAAGAAGGTGATTTTTCTCTGGTAAGTCTCAAATCTTTCATCATTCATAGTTTTCTTTAGATTTAAATCTCCCTCACTCACAGTTTTATAGATCTATAATCATTTAATATATATATAGATTTTTTTTCTTAATTTTATCAATGTTTTGATTTTTTAGGATATACAATAGATCAAAGGTGGTGTTGGTGGTGATTTCACCCGGATTTGTGGTGCGGATTTGAGTTGGTCAACTTCAATGAAACCCTATGGTAGGTGGCCTCATTATCCACTCCATTTTTCTATAACTAGAAAACTTATCTTGAATTGGTTAGTTTCTCTTGATTTAGGTTGTGATTATGATGTGCGGAGCTTCATGGAAATTCGTTTTTTGATGATTTTTGGATTTTGGGGAAAATGGGGTATTGCGGTGAAATGTTCTTCAACCTGGATTTTAAAATCAGTTTCATGGGATGATTTATGAAAAAAAATTAATGTTTTTTAAAGGGTCAGATTTATTTAAAGTTAAGGTGTAATGGATAATTTCTTAAACTATTGGATGGGTTGGAAATTTCTTTTTTATAATGTTGTCATCTTGTTGTGCTATATGATTTTTTATTGGATTTGTATTTATTGATGTGATTAAAATGTATGTAAAGTTGGTAGGGAGGACCAATATAATTAGGGTATAGAGAGTGGATGTTTGGGTCACCATATAGGATATTTGGGTGGGATGTACCATCATATTGGTAAATTAGTATACGGGTTCGGACGAGAAGTTCCACCATTATTGTTACACTGGTTTCAATGTGTGAAACAATATGGATATGTTGTGATTATGTTAGTGGATAAGAAAGAATAAATATCGATGCTAATATGTGATGGTAAAATGGATTATGGCATGTTTTTTTATATTTCCCTTGTATTGTATGGATTTTGGTGTAAAATGGATTGGTGAGGGTGTGTTTGGCTTACTAGAACTTGTTGGCCTATTTTATGTTTTATATAAATTGATTTATATAAAAGTGTTATCGGTTCTATTATAATTCCATGAGTATAAAATTAATTTTGGGAAAACCTACTGTGTATTATTACTCACCATCTTCTTTGGTGCATGGGTGATTTTTCATATGTGGCATTTCAGGATATAGGGAAGGGTACAAAATCTCATTTTTCTAGTGGTTCATCGCGATTAAGGGTTGGTGTTGTGGTTCATTGTGAATGGAGCTTGGTGTGGAGCTTGGTATGTGACATGGTTTCCTTTCGGACTTGTTGTTTGGTCTCTTTCATGGTAATCTTATTTTCAGATTTTTTAATTTAGTTGTAATGGTTTTTGGGAATTTTTATGGAAGAGGATAGTTATTTGGATATATTATGCTAATGTGTTATCATCGTTCACATTTTTGAAATGTATCATGCTGTTTTTGTTGGTTAGACCTTGATTGGTTGGGTGGTTTTATTCTAATGTATAATTGTTCCCAAATTGTTCTCGATGCCCTCAATATTTATTTCCAGCCTTCGGCGCCTTAGGAACACTCCCTAAGGCCAATTAACATGTCATCAACTACTCAAGACAATGAGTAAGGGGTGGGATGATACAAGTTGTATCAGTTAATCAGTTCTTGGGAATTAGTTCTCGGTCTTGGTCTCATAGTTGAAATTTATTTTATGGTCATTCCTTGAGTTGAGATAGTAGTAAGGTGTACTATTTTTAGAACATTAAATGGATATCATAAAATTAAATATCTAACACTTTTATGATGAACTCTATGTTACTAGGGTGTTGGGTACATAAGTGTTTTGGATTAAATTATAGGCATTGGAAATCTAAATATTTCCAATGTATCCAATGAGATGAGAATGGAATTCATGGTATAGGTGAAATCCAATTAGGATTGACATTTCATTAGCATAACGATTTTTGTTGTGGTGTGGATATATGGGCTTGTGAAAAAATCCAAAATTATTTTGAAATGTGATGATTTGAAATGTTTGTAGTTGATTTATTTTAAAAATGGAACAATTTTTAAAACAATATTGATTGTCAAAAAATAGTGTGTCATGGGAAATTTGATCTTATGGAAATCTTTGTTTTGATAGGCGTCATAGAGACCAACCATAGGAGGCTACTAAAAATATGGTTTCACCTAAGCCCCAGGTGAACCAGCAGCTAGTACAAAGTATAGTGCATGATTTCCAAGTAATGGAATACGGTAATAAAGTAGACGAGCCACATCTTGTTTATCATGCTATTCATTTTCAAAAGAAGAATCCACCCATAATTATGGTTGATTCGGAACTAGAAATTTAAGAGGCATGGTTGAAACAAAATAATATGATATTTGAATACCTTAGAATATTGACTGAGAAGAAATTGAAGTTACAAACATATATGTTGGAACATCTTTCCTGTCAGTAGTGGGAGTTGGTGGTCCAAGAAGGAATGTGACAACATAAAACATGGGAGGGTTTTTTAGTTGTTTATCAAAACATTATACCATCATATGTTCAGAATTAATTGCACAATATATTTATTTAATTTAATGAAAGTGAACCTCTCAATAAAAGAATATGAGGCTATGTTTATGAAAATAGTGCGGTTTCCACCTGAGGTGGCATGTAGTAAATCATTGAAATAATTAATTTTTGAAGCTTCTTTGAGGAAATAAATTCGTTGTGAAGTAGTAGTGTTATGTATAAATTATTATACAATTATTTGGAATAGAGAAATAGTAGTCGAATGAGATATTTTGGGGGCTACAGGTAAGGGAATGATGTTTGTAAAATGGAAAATTGTGGGAACTCTAAAATTGTGATCAATCGGAAGAGGGACACTTGTTTATAGGATGGGAGTATGACACAAAATCTAATGAAAGAATTAGTGAATCTTTATTCAAATCCTCAGAGTAATATGGGATGTTTTTAGTGTTGTTCTATAGGACACATCAAGAGGAATTTTATAGAACAAACTTGATCATGTCATAATTTTTAGAAGATGGGGGCATATTTAGTTTGGTTATCATAATTATCTGAGGTCGGGTGTTCGAGACACTCCTCAAGGGTTGTAGGCATCGTATTCCTCAACAGAAATGGAGAAATATCCTACTATTCATCATTAGGTAAATGTTAGTCATGGTGATTCTTGGAATACCATGACTCTCCATCAGGGAAATAAATATGAGTGTGTAGCCATCATGAAATTGTTTGGAGTTGAGCAGGTTGTGATGGATGATTAGTTGGGACCATCTATGGTGTGAGGTATGATTATTTTAAATTTTACTCTGATGAAATCATTATTTGATACGGGACATTCATATTCTTTTATTTCATCCCATGATATTGGATTGATGGGTTTAAATTTGGAAATGATGCCTTTGGTTTAATAACATCTAACTCATTTGGGCCAAAGAGAGAGTTGAGCCTTCTTGTGTAGATCAAGTCATATAGTTGTGGTTGAGTTTGAGTTAATGTTGTATTTCTCAGTTCTTGATATGGATACATATGATATTATCCAGGGAATGTATTGGTTGGAAATTTTTAAGGACCGCATCAAATTTTATGCATGAATGGTTAGTTATATGATAGATTATGGGTTGAAAAATATCTTTAGATGAGATTAGTAATAAAATTTTGGTGCAACAGCCTTGTTGGCACTAGCTATTGGCCCGATATCAAATCAGTTAGTGATTTTTTCCTTGGAATAAAATGAAGGATTTCAGAATATAGTTTTCCAATAGTTATTGATCAGTTTATGGATGTCTTTCCCAATGATTTTATTGTATTTCCACCCATGAGATAACTGGAGTTAAAGATTTATCTCCTTCTAGGGACCCATATTGTCTCACTTTTGTCTTACCAGATGGCATCAACAGAATTGAGGGAATTGAATGTGCAGTTGTAGAAGTTAGAAAACAATGGTTTCATCCAACCTAGCACAACCTTGTGAGAAATTCCAGTTTTGGTTGATAAAAAGGTGGATGGAACTTTGTCGATGGGTGTTCAATATTTTAGGCTTGACCATGTTATGAAAAAAAAGTTATTTCCACTACCACACATTTATTCTTTATTCAATAATTTGAGGGTAGCTTAGTTGTTCTCCAAGATTTACTTATGGTTTGGATATCATCAATTGTGGGTATATAAGGAAGAAATTATGAAAGTGGCCACCATAATTAGATATTTCCATTATTATTATGTGGTTAGGAGCTTTGTTCTGATGAATGCACCAGTGATTTTTATGGAATCATTGAATTGAATATATCAAAAATATCTAGAGTATTTTTTGGTGGTATTAATTTGTGATATATTAGTGTAATTATGTAGAAGGGTAGAGCATGAGAAACACTTGGTGATGGTTTTGGGGATCTGGAGAGATCATTAGTTATATACCAAATTGTCCTTGTTTAATTTTTAGGTATATGAGTTTTTTTTCATAGCCATGTTATTTTGAGAAAAGTGTTTTGGTTGATCCGAAAAAGATATCGGAATTTATCTCATCAAAACCACTAAAAATAACATTAAAATATTGATAGTCCTTGGTCTTTCTAGGATTCATAGATTATATGATCTTGATTTCTCATGATTGGCCTCACCAACGAAATATTTTAAAAGAAATAATGTTTCATTTCAATGGAATGAGCTGTGTTAGAAATATTTTAAAGATCATAAATGTTTCTTTACATCATCACCAATATTGGGTTTTCTAGAACAAGGAAGAGGGTATGTGGTGTATTACAACAGATTAATATCATAGTTGGGGTTTGTTATCATGAAATGGGATCATATAGTTGAATATGGCTCATGGAATATGATGGTTCGTGAGAAGATGTGTGAAACACATGATTTAGTGTTGGTATTAGTGGCTCATGCAATGAAAATTCGAATTTATTATCTATTCGGTGAACAATTCATGGTCATTACTAATCAAAAGAGATTGAATCATATTTTATACCAATTTTATTTGAACTTGGGTAAAGGAATAGGGATGTAGTATAAACATATGATTTATTTTTACTTGATGTAAAAATCATGTAATTGAAATTTGGTGGTGGATGCATTATGTGTGAAGTTGTATACTCCAGTGGTGAAACAAACATCGAATCATTGGTAGTTGATGTTGATCATATACAGCATGAAGTTGGAATGTGAGGACTGGGGTGACAGTGATTTTAATTATAGTATCATGGGTTCCTGACGTAGTTGTTTTGGTTAAAGAGGCACATGTGATTGATTCTAAGTGTATGGAGATTCGGTGGAAACTCAATGGTGGGGAGACCATTGATGGATGGAAATTGAATTGGAATTCAGTCTTGTGATTTCAGAAATGAATAGTTGTATGAGTATTTTTTTAGGGAATATCAACATTCTGGATGGGTTGACCATCTTGGAATTAGAAAATGTATAAGGCATTGAAAGCACAATTTTGGTGGGCTGGTATGAAAAGGAAAGTGGCAGATATTGTTACAAGATTAATGACTTTTCATAAAGTCAATGAAGAGAATCAGCATCTGGATGGTATGTTTCAATAATTACTTATCCCTATATGGATATGGGAATACATACTGATGGATTTTGTTATAGGTCTCCAAAGAACGATTTGAAAAAATGATGCCAAATGGGTGATAGTGGATCGGCTCACAATGTAATCCCATTTCATCCCTATTCGAGAATCTAATTTAGTGTAGGGTTTATCAATAATCTATATCTTTTAAGTTGTAAAGTGGAATATTTTTTCATGTTTCAATTGTAACATATAGAGATTTAAGGTTCACATATCATTTTTGTAAATCCTTGCTGCAATCCCATGGGACTTATTTGACGATGATTATTACAAATCATCCTTTTTTGGATGGTAAATCTGAGAGGATGATAGAAAATTTTGAAGATATGTTACAAGATTTTTTGATGTATTTTTGTGGATCATTGTTGGAAAACATTTAGTTATTGGAATTGTGGTATAATAACAATTATCTAGACTAAATACATATGGATTCATTTGAAGCACTATATTTGTTTCTATGTCATTATACACTTTGTAGGGTGGAAAGAGGTGAGACCTTAATGTTTGGACCAAGCATTTTACAATAGATTGTATTGAAGATAAATTTGATTAGGAAGAGAATTGAGATGAATCAGAGTCATCATAAATCTTATTTACGCCATCAAGGATGGTCGTTGTCATTTGAGGTGGGTGATCGTGTGTTCTTGATAATCCCTCCAATGCATGGACATTGTTAGTTTGGAATGTATGGTATGTGATATTGAAGGTATATTATTCCTATTTATATACATTATTGGGTTGGATAGGTGTCTTATCAATTGGTTTTTCTACTACGGTTCAGTGTGGTGCACACTGTATTACATTTTTCTTAGTTGAATAAGTATTAATTGTATCCTGAGTTTCTGATTCAATGGGATCATGTTGATCAAGATATGGATGCTTTTTTAGTTCATATTCTATTTCACATAGTGGATAGGAAAAATAAATTCTTTCATGGTAAAATCAACGGTCTAGTTCTGGTTTTTGGGTAGTATGGTCAAATTTCGGAGGAGACGTAGAAGTAGGAGAAAGAGAAGGTTAGTCAATGGCCTATGCTCTTTCTTGAAAGCAATGGTCCTCTACATTCTAAGGATGAAATGTCCAGTGGTGGGGAGAATTAATTACCCCTCTTTTTATGTTTTTACCCCCTTTTATGCCTTTTTATGTTTTCAAATAGGTTGGGTGATGTTTTTTAGGGTTTGGGAATGTTTTGTAATGGTTTATAATTTTTTCTCAGGGCGCATGGTTTGAGCATGGTTAAGTGAAACGTTGCATAATTGCATTGGTAATCATGTAGATAATGTAGTGGTTTTCACATGTTTTTCACATGGTTTTTCTAAGAATATGAGGAATCTATTTGGGGTAACCTTTGGATAGTAGCTATAGCATGGTTAGTGCATAATTTTTATAACAATGCATGATGTAAAAAATGGGCTTTTAATAAACGAGATCACTCAGGGTTTTCCTAAAACACTCATGTTCTGCTGAAAATTGATCCTCACTAGGTATTTTTGGGTCTCATGGGTTATAGTGGGTCTCTCTTTAATTTTCGAGGCTATTTAATGGGGTTTCAAGGTGTTGTGAAGGTGAATCTTCTCCAATAAACCTCTTCTCAAGGGTATTTCTTAGTTTTCCTTATATCTAGTTATCCAACTCTCTAATTTTCGTTAGATCTAATAATTTATCATGTATATCTAGGGGTTTTTTTCTAAAAGTATATTATTTGGGATTTATGATGATAGGAAGTATATCTAAATATTTGTTGGTGGAGTTTTCACCTAGATTTTTGGTGCGGTTGTGAGTTGGTGAATTTCACCAAAACCCTATGGTAGGTGGCTTCCCACTCAAACCCATTATTATATAACTAGAAGCCTTATCATAAATTAGTTTATATTATTGATTTTTTTTGTGGTTATAATTTTTGAAGCTTGATGTAAATTCATTTTTTGATGATTTGTAGATTTTGCGGAAATGGGGTATTGAGTTGAAATGTTCTTGATGTTTCATTTTAAAATACAGATTTAAAAAAACTATTTCATGGGTAGATTTATGAAAAAAAAAATTTGAAAATGTTTTTTAACAATAGGGGTTGTTTTATTTTAAGGTATGGTGGCATGGAAAACATCCTAAAGGATTGTTTGTGTTAGAAATGGTTGATTTCATAATTGAGTGTCCTTTTTGTGCTATATGCTTGTTTTTTATTTAAGTATTTATGCATGTGATTGAAATGTATGTGAATTGGGTGGGGAGAACCATCATAGTAAGGGTATTGATAGTGTGTGGAAGGTAAAACAGTAAGGTTAGGAGAAAGGGAAGTACCACTAGATTGTGAAAGTATTAAACGAGGTGGGATGGGAGGTTCCACCATGATTGTTACACTGGGTTGAGTGTTTGAATCATTATGGATATGAATTGATTATGTGAGTGTCTAATAAAGATGAAATATGTTTAGCTAATATGTGATAGTAGATTGGATTATGTCTTTTTTGTTTTCCTTCCCCTGTGTTGTGTGAATTTTTGTGGAAAATGGATTGGTAAGGGTGTGTTTGGCATGCTAGAAAATTTTAAAATATTTGATGTTTTATATAATATAATTTACATAAATGTGATAATGTTTTAATCATAATGGCATGTGTAGGGATTTTATTTGCATAAAACCAATGGATTATTATTAGTAATCCCTTCCATTGTCACTTGGGAGCTTCTTCAAATGTGGTATTTCAAGACATATGCAAAGGTAAAGAATCTCATTTTTCTAGAGGTTTATCATGATGATTGGGTGGTATTTTAGTTCTTGGAGCATGGAGTCAGGTGTGGAGATATAGAGTGTGGCATGGTTTCCATTGTATCTAGTTTTTGGTTCTTCCACTAGGTACATTAATATTGGGATTTTGGGATTTAGTTATATTAGTTTTTGGGAATTTTTATGGAAGATATTGGTCGTTTGGTTTTCCCTTGGTAATGTTTTATCATGGTGTACATTTTTTACATGCATCTTGTAGTTGTGGATGGTTGTTTACATTATAAGGATAAAACATTGCATGATTTCTCTTGAATCCCTCAACATTTATTTCTAGCCTCTGGAACCTTGGGAACATTTCCTAAGGCCAAGTAGCATCTTACCCCCTTATCATGACAATGAAGAAGGGGTTAGAACTTAAAATTTCCTTATCATGTCTACATATTAAAATATATTTTTCATTACAAGAGTTATACATTTTCATATATCGGTGTTAAATTGTCGCGTTTATGTAAACTGGTTTTCTGGTAACTTTCCTATTTATTTTCTCTTGTCTAGAATTTCCATAATAAAATGTTTTTAACTCTAAGTAATTATTAAAAACCTAATTATTTTATTAATAAAACTATTGGATCAATTATGGTTTTATAATAAACAATAATGTGTTCGAATATTTGAAAATATATTACCATAATAATGCATCGACCATGTTGTTTGTATTTAATATTTCTTCACATAGAACATTGTTATGAATTATATAAATTGGAACTAAATTTTCAATACTAATGTTAATTTTAGAAATAAAAATAATCCAAATGATTTTATTTAATATTATCAAAGTATTATGATTTTTACTTCTGTTATTCCTTGAATTAAAATTATAAAACCCACATCACTCATGGTTTTGGTCATTTTTAAGATTTATGTATTATTTTTTCCTCTTATGTTGTACAAATATGTATGATTTAAATTTATGTTAGAGGTTGGATAAAAAATATATATCCCCTCCAATTCAGTAATTAAAAATTTATATCTCGTGATATTATTTGTATGGTATCAAGGAGAGTACTTAATTAACCACATTACATTTCCACTATATATGGTTTATGAGTGTTTATCCTAAGAACACTATGTAAAATTATTGTTCTATCAAGAATTATATAGTCCACTAATGTACTACATAATGATTTATATCTCGTGATATACTATTCAAGGAATTAGGAATTGAACCAAATCCACAATGGCACTTTTTACACTATGATTAGGAGAATATAGAGTGAACCCAATCCACTATTAAAAGTTATCAACTTTATGAATATGGTTATGGGAGTGTCCCTTGAATTATGTAAGTGAATTAATATATTATGTTTTTTTCACATATTCTATGATACCATGATATTATTCTTTCAATTCCTCATTTGATATTTTCATATTAATGATCATTCGATTTGTGATATTATATTATGCCACTAGACTCACATTTTATGTTGTGTTTCCATGATTACTCCCTTACCCATGTTTCTGGCTCACCCTTTTCATTTTTTGTTTTCCACCAAGTGACATATGTAGTTTTATTTAATATCTAGTAGTTGGGAGAACTATAAGTACATTTATAAAAATTTGCTTTTTATAGTCAATATGGTTTACTTATGTGTCTAATCATCCAAAGACACTAGTCCTCTAATTCCTTTGATCGTATTTATTGGAAAATTATTTTTGGATTCATTGAATAATATGTGTTACAGGATTGGTTCTCAATATTAAGTATTGGAAGAATGTTCTAGTTACATTTATAGATCAAGATGATCGAACCCTAGCGAATACCCTATGGGATAAGTCTTTCTATAGGAAAACATCATGGTATTTTGGAAGTGTTTTGAGTATATGGGTTTTTTAGAAATTTCATCCATGCATAGAAAATGGAAAGTGGACGTTGTTGTGGTAAATATGAAACTTAGGTTAATCATCCCGAAAATGGTTAGTAGAGAATTGACTCAATAATGACTCTAACACATGATGTGTTGTACAAAGTAAAGCACATGGATAGGAACTATAAGGGGATATTCATTGGCTAATCATATTCTCTACAGGGACCACTATAAAATATTATTTCTATCAAATTTCAAGGTATTTGGTCAATAAATATGATAAAACTAAATAAAATGTACACTGTGATAGATCTTGAATGATATATGTTGAACTAATGAAGCTACAATTTGATCTATGATTGATATAGGTTAAGCAGTGAATGATAAGGGTTATATAAAGAGTGATACTTATTGAACTAGAATAATTAATGTTATACGATGTAATTATAAATCGAGTCATCTTTTGGTATAAGTTACCTTAGGTTGTCTAGTATACTTCTATTTTGATGAAAGCAGTTCTTCACTCAAGTTATCCCCTTTTGGTTTTAGTAATGGTATGAACTATAAGGAATAGTGTTAAAAATAATTGTGAGGGATAGTGTAGTGAGTACCTAATTGATCAACCCTTTGATATGGTAGTTATATTGAGAAATTTATTGATTCATCCAGACAAGAAATATCTAAATATAATTAACCACATGAGAATAATTGAAATACTAAACCCACCAAATATTTGAAGGATGGAGACTCATAGGATCATTGGTGATGAATATAATGAGATAAATAATATTCAATATCCTAAATATCAACAATGTGGGAAGAAGGAATAGT
This sequence comes from Viscum album, assembly GCA_963277665.1. Classification (NCBI taxonomy): domain Eukaryota; kingdom Viridiplantae; phylum Streptophyta; class Magnoliopsida; order Santalales; family Viscaceae; genus Viscum; species Viscum album. The sequence continues at coordinate 1,033,727,053 of OY728156.1, forward strand.
GGAATATACACATGGGGATAGGAAGATTAATAATCTTGTAGTAAATCAGTGTAAACAACAACATGTTGTTGAACAAAAAAGAGGTAAATAATAACATAATATAATGTTATTCATAATGATCCACTGACGATTCAAGGATTTATATTTTTGTAATTTATCCACCATTCAAATCATCAGGTTAAAGTGGAAAACTGATACCAACCACCTTCTAGAACATGGGAATAAATAAAATGATATCTAATGACTTCTGTTAATGTAGTTAGTTATTTTTACCTCAATAATTTCAATCATATTATTTTATGTAAGATATAACCTATTGTGTATTGATCTCTAAATAAAGAACATTTTGTATTATAATTACTATATACATGGTATATGAATCTTATTCATGGTTTAAGGAATGATAAAAATTATAGATCTGTCTCCTCATCACCAATTATGGTTCTAATAAGAATAAGATATCACTTTTTTATGAAGGGTTCATATCAAATTGATTATAGGTAAATATCACTTGATATCATAAGTCATCCCATGATCAACTAATATTGTATGGTCAATTAGGTTATCCCTATGGAAATTAATTCAATATAATACGTTTTAAATTTTGGATCATGTGATTTATTTTAGACATAGGAGAATGTGGAGACTCTTGTTTTTGACATATGTTTTCCTCTAATTAAGTCATATATGTTAAATAGTTTACTCCATACAAAACACTAATATAAAATGAAACTGAGATGTTCTCAAACTGCTAGTTCCATAATGATTAATTACTGGGTTTGAATAGAAGTAACTGAATTATGAAACATTTATATATATATTTTTATATATGAATGTTATTTTATAAAATTGTACTAAATTCATTATTGTGTTTATAAATAAATAATTTTCATCATTGTTGTTTTTATTAATGAAATATTTTTATGTTATTATTAAATTATTATATTAATAAAACATAATATTTATTGATTAATTATTACTTTATTATTATTAAAAGGACATAAGAATAAGAACATATAATATTTCTAAAAAGTTATCTTCCTATAAAAAATGACATGTTATATATTACTATATTATTTAAACTAATGATATAAAATTATAAAATATTAGTTATAAAAATAATATTTTGTGAATCATATTATCAATATTAGAATTATTGGAGAATTTTGGTTTTTTGTAAAATAATATATTATTATTTTAATAGTAAAAATATTTATTTTTCTAAAAACTATCACTTTTATAACAAAATAATGAAATAAAATGTTTACAACCCATTTTTATATATATGATATATATTTATTATGAAATATATAGTATATAAAAATACAATTTTTTAATTTAATAAATAAAAGTTTATCATTTTTTAAATTCAAGTATTTTTTTACACCAAGAAGTGTTTTTACATTGTTATATTAACAATTAGACTTTATCACTTTTAGAAATTAAATATAACAAAATGAATTTCCGATTTATCTTAAATAATATTAATATCTTAAAAATAATTTCAATTTTATTTTTTATAATAAATATAATATTAGTATGGTTAATGTTATTTCCAATAAGAATAATGAAATTGTTTTTTTAAGGAATAAAATTATTATCATAGTGTTACTTTTAGTTAATGAATTAAATTAATATATTTTAAAACTTGACTATGATATTATTTTTTAACATAAATACAATTATATTAATACACATTTAATTAAAAACCAATCATAAATAAAATTAAAAATACCTAATGGTTAACAGTCATTTTTGAAAAAATGGTTTTTAATATATTTTACTTATTTATTTAAATGTCGATTTAATCATATTTATAAATCGAATTTTAATAACTAAAGAATTTTTTTTATAATTAATAATATATAATAGGTTTTACCTTACATTATAAAATAAAAAATAAATTACAGTTAAGTACTAGTTACCAAGGTAAAAATAAAAATACAGAAATGTTAAAACCTATGGTAAAATAATTTAACCATGTCTAACACTTGTTTGTAAATTCTTAATAAATGATTTATCGACCAAATTCCACCCAAAACTTCATTATTATTAAATTTTTTAGTCATTAAAAAAGGAATTGAATAATAATTATCAGGAAATGTAAATGGTATTCCCAAAAGTGTAATTTTGTATTACATATAAACAGGTATCAATTCCACCAATTCATGGTTACACATCCTATATGAAAGTTCAAAAAAACTACCAAAAATTTATATTCTACAATTTAATTTTAAATCAATTAGATCATTGTCTCTATATTTGTTCTTAAGGACATACATTACAAGAAGTTCTATAAGATAGGATCATGTCTCCAATGTAAGTATTAACTTCTTAATAATCTGTTCTCATTAGTCTTATAAAAATATCATATATAAAAAATAATATAATGACCTATGTATCTTTAATATAATTATATCATATTCTATTAATTTAATAACAGTTATATAGTCCTCTCTATCTTCTAGGAAAAAATGTTTCTAGTGTGTTACATAGACTACCACTACCACAATGAGTGGGATTTAGTTTTCTCAGCACCACTGATAGTTGGTTTTAATGACGATATTGGTGAATAAATATTATATATATATATATATTCTAGGTTTCCTAAATTTAATATTATTATATACCTTAATTATCTCTCATTCATTGAGAAATAAAATTTTAACTTTGATTTGTGTGGACTACCGCCACCATGAAGTACCAATTGTCATTTTCCTTATAATTATGATTCATTATCCAAGAAAATAAATATTTTCTTCACTAAATTAAAATATTATAATTAATAACATTAATTTTATGTTATAATTATATTATACAATTCCATAACCATTATCACCCATCAAGATGAATCATATTAATTTTATGGTTAGTTTATTCACCTACATGAATAATGGTATAAAACTCAATCATGGATGACTATAGGAACATAAATAATAATATATATATAATTTAATAATAAATTATTTTAATTTATTTTGTTATAAAATTTTTATATTTTTTATTTAACTAATTATTAAAAATATTTCTTCGATCACTAAAACTACCAAAATAAACTGACACCAATTAATTATTTACACAAACATAAGATAAAGTAATATAACAAATAAATAAATAAATTATAATAAATTGTCCATATAAAAGTAATTATATAAGATTAATATTAGAAAAAAGGAATATAATAAAAATATTTTTATTATTCTATATGTTAGACGTATGAACAGATTGTATATGGAACAGGGTAAGTGTTTCCTCTCAAAATTACATTCGGTGGAAAAATTATAATTTTATGAACATTATTTTTTTAAAATTGTTAGTATATTACTAATTGGATATAAAATATAATGTATTATCTTTATTTATAGTGTTTTATCATTAAATAAAATCAATCTATCTCTCTCTCTCTCTTTTGTGGGTTTTTTATTTTTTAGTTTCTTAATCAACAAGGGTTTCAATCCAAATCACACTTTATTATGACATGCTTTGATATTATGCATCAACATTCATTTATTTTTTTGTGAATAACACCACCACTTTTTATAATATCAATAATTATTTTCGAGCATGTAAATGACACTTTGATTCATTATCCTCATTATATGGGTGACAATTGATTTCATTCATAAACTATAGTGGTCCTTTGTATATCAATATGAATTATTGGGATATAATGTTTCTAATTGATTTTAATATTTTATTTAACACGGGATACCCTAATTATACATTCAGATATCAATTTTTATTCAAAACCTATTTAATGATTAGTTTTTATCGTTCTTGAAAATTCAATTATTTTTTTAATAATTATCATCATTTTAAATGTGGGTTTCCCATAATTTACTAATATTTCCATTCCTAGAAATTCAATCCTTTTTAATTGGAATCCTAATAATTAATTCTCTCATGTGACCGAAATTATTCAATTTTTAGAAGGAATTTTTATCATCCCATTTTGATTGTGGGATATCAATTAACATATTTTAGAATTTATTTCCTTCCATTATCATTTGTTATATCTTCTGAACTACCTTAGGATAAGCCATTATTTTTCGTTTTCTATATTTTTTTAAATTAAATTCATATGAACATATTATTTTTATGAATATATTTCCTTTAAATATATTCCTATTTTAAAATAAATTTTCATTTATGGAGTTATACATTTTCTTAGTTCCCTTAATAATTCCAACATTAATTTAAACCTGAATTGAGGGAACTATCATATTTTATTAGTATAAAATATCACCAACATAAAATGTTTTAACACCTTAAAAATATTATTAAAAACTTCATTATTTTTTAAGTAACCCACTTGATTAATCTATGCATTTATATTTAAAACTATTTTTCCATTGATTAAATAATTACTTTACATATAAATATTCACATAAGTGGTGTGTACTTATTCTTTCTTATCCTATATTCTTATCTTGAATTTTCAATATTATAACCCAATATGCAAGACCAATATTTATTTTTTTTAAACATCTAAAATGATTTAATTACTAATTCTATTGGAAATAATTATTATTTAACCTTCAGTTATTCCTTCATTCAGAAATATGAAACTAACATCTTTCTCATGGGTTTGATGATGATTATAAATTATATATGACTTTCACCCCATGTGGGATGTATATGATGGATATTTATTTATGTGATGTGTTGGCCTAGAATTATATATCCTTACACTAGAATGGGTGAAACATTATATCTCATGAATGTCTATTTATGGGATTATAGATTGAACCTAATATCCCATGGTAATTTCACCACTATGAATGGTTTATGGGTAGTTAGGCTAAGCACAATAGTTCGAATAATAATTACATATATGAAAACCCAACTCCATCTATGTAGATCTATTGTCTTTTTTTTTTAAATTATCTGATAAATGATAATATAGGGGATCCACCAGTTTAGTACCCTTAGGAAACTGAATATATAAATGGGCTTTACCTTATATTAAAAATTAAAATACAACATCTAAAATGATGAAAATGTTATTATTCTCATTTTGACCCTTTTATCATCCATAATAAACCTCTTGGTTCCATTGGGGAACTAAAAAAATAAATGGTGACATTATATTCTCTATGAGGAGGTTGTGTAGAGTGGAGTCAATTATAAGTAAAACATTATGGAAAGAATAAATTAAGTTGGTTTTTACAAATCAAATGAAACTGAGAGCATCAATAAATCCATGGATAATATAAAAGTGAATAATTTTCTTTATAATGACTATTCATATATTTAATACTAAAATGAATAGATTAATTGATTTACTCCATGTAATATATAAATAAAAAAAATAAATCCGTTCATAACATTATAGTGAATAGATTCCAGGATAATAATAAATATTCATATAGTGATGGGAATTTATAATGTTAGAAATATTAAACATACAACAAATTATTTATTCCATGTCATCTTTAATAAAGGGTAAGTATACTCCTAATACCCTATATTAGTTGTATCATGAGACCTACTAGTGCATCGAGTGATATATAATTCAACATCCCACCCATCATTTAAAATTTCAATGCAATCATTCACAAATTAGCATATTATATTGTTTATTGTTATTGAAATTATCAACATAAGTACATTGTATAATTTTTCAATGAGGAATATCATAAAATATTTTCCATTATAAAATAATTTATTATATGGTTCAAAAATAATCTCTCTAATCAATAATCAGTAATGATATCTAGGGGAATCCCTTAAGGAATAACTTGAGATATCATTGTATATAAATAAACTTCTATAAATAGTAATGTATATCATATTTATGTTAGTTGGAGTTCATAAGGACAGTGGTTTCTAGGTATCTAGGTATATAGATAAATTTATTTTTAAATATAAGAATCCAATGCAATAATAAATAAATCTTTCATAGTGGTTTCATAAAGAGTATATGAATTATCAAAAAATATCTCATGGGAGTGTCAAACAATGTGTGCAGAAAAACCCATTGTCATGCATCCGGTGATTATAGAGTCAAATACAGATGTGATATTTTATGGGTTATTAACCCATTGTACAATTATTCATGATCCAAATGCACTTGTAGTATCCATTCAAGGATTCTATTTTATGCAAAAGTGAACACTTTTGAAATTACAAATAAATTAAGGTGGTTTGATCGGTATGAGATGGTATGAGTATTATAATCATTTGAAAAATAAAATAATGATATTGAATTAATAAACTCATATTTATGACATATCAAATAGAAGATAATAACTTTTAACAATATTTGAAATAGAAAAAACATAAAATTTTAGAATATAATATAACAAAAACAATTATCTTGAAAAACAAAAGTGGATAATTGAGGACCCTTAGATTTGTAGGATTCGTATTAAATATAGAGAGGGGATATATAAAAAGTTGAAACCATCATGGAGAGCCTTTTGAGACTGATATTGAGAGATATTCATTATCATAGGATTCAGTGTGGCAATTGAGGATGAAATGATGGTTTTTATACTTTAGGAGGTTTAGTTTTAAAGTATTAAATATTTGTTATTTTTAAAATGATTCAACAACATGTAGTTGAAATGAATTCAAATAAATAATTTATCATATTAAAGAGTGAAAGATGGTGGGTGTATGTAGTTATCCTCCCAAAATCTAAAATTTATTTCAAAAAAACCAATTTAATTGATAAAAAATCATTTTAACACAAAAATAATCTATTTTTGTTCAAATAATCTAAAGTATAATTTTAAAAATTAGTATTAAAATTATTAAAATCAATTTTAAACATATGGAATTTTTTTTCCTAGAATTAAAAACATCAAAAATATTTTAATTTTATTTAAGTAATAATTAATTCAATAAATACAAATGTTTGTAAATGGTAGTATTCAATTTATCATTGAAAAATCAACATTTTCCATAAATTCTTAAAAATAAACAATATGATTCCATTTATATAATGAGTCAAAAATTGAAATTTATTTTCTCAAAAATAATTCTTGAAATATGATAATTGTATCATTTCAATAAAAATATTTAATTATTGATAATTATCAAATATTAATAGTATATAAATCCTTAGGAACATTATAAAATTTATATAGAGATTTATTAGAATAATAAATCATTAAAAAGTTATTTGTAATATTATTTCATTAAATAATTTTTTAAAAATATTTACATCTGTCAGAAAATATTTTTTAAAAATATATATAATAATAATCTGTATAAATAATACAATTTTTATAATCTCATAAAATAACCCTAAAGGTCAATTAATTGAATTTAAATAACTACAAATAATGATGACAAAATATCATTTTACTAATGATACTAATTTCCCTTATCCATTTTTTCAAAAATCATAATGAAAAATTATATATTTATCTATATATATAAAATAATTCCTACTACCCCATTTAATACATTTCTAAAAACATTTCTTCCACACTTATTGATAATGTAAATAAATTTCCTAACACTTCTCTTATTTATTATGCTATTTGTGGAAGGGGTGATCTTCTTTAGTTAATTATAACCTGTCAAGGTTTTTTGTGAATATACTATTATTCCAATTGTATATCCATTTACTATCCATAGTTGTACTAATCCATATTTACACATGATATATAGTGAAATGTAAATTTTTTTGTTTCTTCCTATTGTAATAACGCATATATTATTTAATATGATCATTAGGAAAATTTATTTTTCTCAATTACTGATTCAAAGAAATGTGGAATTAGAAAACATTTTACATTAACATTTTAAAAGAGCAATTTTAATTAATAAAACACACAAATATAATAAGATATATATTTAATTAGGAAACATGTTACAAGCACCCCTATAATATAATATTTTGTGCCTGATCTTCTCCAAGAATCACTATGGAATCTCAATGAACAAGTCTAGCCACTATTATAATATATCAAAATCCCTATCCCTGGTCACATATTGAACATGACCATTCTTACATTTCACTAAAACTATAGGTATAGTCTTTTCCAAGAGATAATTCTCTATATGGAAAATATTCCATATCATATTATCTTTAAAGGATAAATCTACAAAAAGAATTACATTATAAATGTCTTCCATAATAGATGGGTTGGGATGGAATATTTAATTTTGGGATGTGTGAAACACATCATGAAAGAAATTATAGTGTTTTTTATAGACTAATTGTTAATAAACTATACAACACCTTTCCATTATCTCAAATTTTCTAAAAAACCATGGTATTATCTTCCTCTATTTCATGAAATGGAATTTCCCCATCTTCATTGACAATCAAAAAAATATAACCACCAACCTCAATCACAAAAGGTCTTATCATATAGTCAATTTAATATTTATGGATGCTCTGTGCGATCACCAACATCCTCCAAGTCATCCAGACCTACTCAAACATGTCAAATATGTGGAAAGTTCAAACAACTACTAAACCACCTGCCTCTAATAAAAAAAGTGGCGAACAGAATAATATTCAGTTCAAATCCTCTAAATTTTCCATCTAGATCGATGAATGGAATTTATTATTATAATAGGACTCCATGAGTGCTGAGTTATAGTCTTATGAAGAACTGAAACCCAAAACACATGATCAAAAACTATAATCTGGAATCTGATTATTCCGTTAATATTTGATGACATTTTGAGGAATATAGTCCATACATAGAAGAACCTACGATCCCAGATCATTATAAAGACATTTATAGAACATATATGTGAAATTATGTTCTCTCATAGATACAATACCACTCTGAACAGGATGCAACAAAACTATCTCATGATGGTAGAGACTACACATACCGTCAATAGTTAAGATATCCCAAATAGTCTTGATGTGGGATACCATTTTTAGTATATCAATAATATACTACATTAGATTATAATATTTATGTTTATTAGGTAATCATATCAAAAAATACATAGTGATGGCTTCCCATTTCTACCCCCAAATGGGAAAAGAATACAAAAGCCCAGCATGCCACTGAAGATTGAATTTCACCTATAGGATAGAGAAGCATCACATCAAAACGAATGGTACCTAATTATTCATCCATGTACACCCATACTATATATGGATGTCAAAATACATCTTTTTCAAACCAGGATTTATTGGACATCTAAAAGAATGAAACTCTCTTATTATCTCATCATGAAAGACTATTGGAACCCATAGATGTACACAAAAAAGAATGGAAATTCTGCCTCCATTATACCATTATAATTGTATCCCCCAACATGTAATATGTCTTTAAGAACTATTACCATTAGAGAAAATAAATACCCATTGAGATATGGTCCAAAATCATGGGAATAACAAATGTCAAAATCCACACTACTCACCCCGGGAAACCTAAACATCAGGATTCATGTCTACAAGTTGTTCCATAATCTGCCACAAATAACAAGAATCCAGAAGTGCATATGTCTATGTCTTATAGATTAAGGAATTAGAAATTAAATTTCCCTTTCTCGGTGTATACCAAACTCAAATTCAAAATAATGAAGATACTCTACCCACCTACATTGTTTAATGTTCTCGTCCCTCTGAGAAAATATACGTCTTAGGCTCTTATAGTTCATGTACACCACATTCCCTTCTCCCAAACATGATTTTATTCTACATATCATGTAATATAACAGAACCCCTAAATCCATCCCATGAGTAGGATAATTCCTTTCATGCGGTATCAACTCTTTGGATTTATAAGCAACAACTCAGTCCTTTTTCTTTTTAAATTCTCTAATTCTAACTCCTAATGCATTGAAGTACAAGGTATATTCCATAACCAATATAGATAAAGTGAGAATAAGTGAAATAGTTATCCTTCTATTCATCTCCTTAAAATATCTCTCACAAGAATTCTCCCAAATAATATTGACCCCTTTCTTGATCATATTGGAATTGTCTACTTCCTAATGGGAGAATTCCAAAATGAATTGTCAATAATAACTTGTCAAAACTAGGAAACAGTGAATCATGAAGAAAATATTGGGTTTCTCCTAAGATACCAGGGCCACAACCTTCACTTGGTCCACTAACACTCTATCCTCTAAGATTACATAACCCATGAAGTTATCTTTAGCGATCGATAAAATACATTTGGATATCATGGATTAAATATGATTATCTATCACTATACTCAAGATGCGTCAAGATGTTGGGAAATATCTTATATTAACTATTAGTACACTAAGAATGCCGTTGAAAAAATCTACAAAAACTGATCCATAAAAGGATGAAATACATGATTTATAAAGACCATTATTATCACTAGTTCATTCTTTAGACTAAACAGAATCACTATAATATCATATAATACAAACCTACTCTAGTAGTAATATCAATGTTTTTATAATTTTTTTATGTTCAAATATTGTTATATTTTATCTAAAATTGGTCTTCGAGAAGATCATAGAACCAATCATCTGACCAAAGATATCATTGATGTAATAAAATAGATAACATTTTTTACTATCATATGGTTCAATAGTTAATAAATCACACATAAATTAAAGGTCTCATAATTTTTCTTAACAAAAATAATGGGATAATCCAATGGTAAATAATGAGACCGTATGAAAAAACATTTCATCCAGATAATCCAACTAAACATTCAACTCAAAAATATTTTCATGTTCCATCCTAGATGGATGGATAAAATTTATCTCTACTATCAAAACCTACTAGATCATGAACTTGATCACTAACTCAGGTTTTAATCTATATAACTCATAAGGAAGTACATTTTACAAATATCCATCCACTTGGGGGAAAATAATCCTTCTATATTTCACCATCATCTAGATCCAACCTATATTTTAATCCATGAAACAATCTCATCTTCAATAAATTGGTTTAACACTACTATCTGGAAGATCCCACTCACTATGGTCCGAATAGGTACCTAATTAATAGTCAATATGATAATGGTATAAAACTGTCCAATCCATTCCCAAAATGAAATTGAAACATATCAATTTCATCACAAACAATTCCAAAATAAAATTTTAACCACCAATTTCTAGACAACACTTCTTGTAATGTTTGATATTACATATCCACACTCCCAATGATGTGTCACTAGTCATGGAACCATTTAAATATTCCAGAACCAAACCCAAGCCATTTTCAAAATGGTAATACATAATGGAATATTATTCTACTATATCAAACAATAACCAATAAAATGTATATGATACAAGAATCATACCTATGACGGTATAATGTCCTCTACCCAAACTAGTCATAGTAGACTGCATAGTGTGAAACTAACTAGACCCTCTACACTAGGATTAAGTTTCACTCCCCTAAACTATTCTCTCTTCTTGTTTCATCCTCCCCTATAATGGGTCACCATTCCTCCTCCCTTGATCAAGAATTCCATGGTAACTCCTGCTACTTTTCTTCTATGGTGTAGTTCATTCCTTCCCAGAATTTTGTACCTATCTTGATCCACATCCACCTCGTTGGTGAATCATTCCCACAAAAACCTCTTTTGGTGTCATAGCATACCACAATCATGTCACACCAAAGAAGGGTAAAAACAGTAAGTCCAATTGTGACCATACATTCCACTCATAACTCACTACAACATAACACATTTTTGAGATGGATACCTACTTCTAGGATATATATTCCCACTATTTTCTTGGTGATAACTATCATAGAGGCACGTCTTGTTACCCGAAAAGGATATCATTATTTTCTTTGTTAACATATTATGGACGATTCATGAGTCCCCTCTTAGATTTACCTCTATGATGAGAGCCTGATTCATCACATGTGAAAATATACACAAGTTAATTAAGTTCACCTATAATCTAATCTCATAATGAATTATATCATTAAAATTTATAACCATGTAGATATCATCATTTTCTAATGATAGTACAATGAACTTCATGTTAGTGAAACAACAAGAATAATCCATTAATGTCATCCCCTCATATAACAGGTGCATAAACTCGAGAGCCTTATCATACCTCATTTCGTGAGGGTAGAATTATATTCAGATCATTTTATCTAATTACTTATTAATTAATTCCACTTTTTATACAAACTTTCTCTAGAATGGACCACTAATGCTTGGATGGTCCAAGAACCATGTATGAAGCAGTCCCCACCTGCCAATATGAGGGTGTCATGAGGTGGTTGATGTTTCTCAGGACTGATTGACTCAATCAAGAACTTGACTACTAGGGGACCTCCCTCTATAGACAATTTAGATATATGATCCAGCTAAAACATTCTCATAATATCCTCCATTGAATCCATAGTGCGAATAGTATCCCTTTCCATGGATATAATTACCGTGTGGAAGTTTTAATATTGTTTATTATCCATGTGACACTCATGAGCAACAAGATGTTCTTGTTCAACTACATATTGAGTGTGGAAATTTATATTCTAATAAAAATCAATTCAAATATGATATGGATGAATTTTATCTATAAAAAAATGCACTCCTTAAAAAACTGGACAACAATAAGGTCATCCTCAATAGGTGACACCAATAGAGTCCACTAAATAATAACACGGTCAATCTCAATAGGTGATAACAATAGATAACAACAATCTCATGGACTCTCTAAACATATTATAATATGTGATTTAGTATGGATTAATAATTCATTTCATTTCATTTATTATTAATAATATTTCCCTCAATTCAAGGTAAATATATGCCATTTTATCACATAAAAACATATATCCCTATCATGAACAATGTGTGTTAGGATATATCCATATGTACCTATCAAGATTCTTGTGTACTTGTATCACACCATACAGAACGATGAGTATAAATCTCATTAAACAATAACATCACCTAACATGTTAATCACCCAAGGTGAACTAATATATATTGCAACAAGGGAAAAACATAACACCAACCCAAGCCATGGAAACTTGATTTTTTTCTGTATATGTCTTTGCTAATCCCACTCACATTTTCATTATCCATTCCCAAAATATATTATCCTTCAATATAACATTGAAAAATATTAATTAAAAAAAAATAAACACATTCATTTTGTAATCCAACTTTTTAACATCCCCTAATACAGAAATCTCTCACATAGACTAGTTAGGTTGGATACATGACCTCAAACATGCCACCCCATATGCCAAAGGATAATGACAATAAATAGGGGAATAGATAATATAGTGTGTATATTATTCCCCCGAGTATAGAGTTACAATATAGAAAAAATACACAAATATCAGAGTAATGGAAATAGAAGAAAAAAAAATATTTAACTGGATGGTCAAGGATGAACCAAGTAAATAAAATAATAAACAATATAATTCAAGTCTAGAATATATATAAATGTAAAAATGAATGTAAAAAAGAAAGAAATTTAATGATGAAACAAATAAACTCAAAATATAAAAGTCCCAAATAACCCATTGGTCTCATATCCAACATCCATCTCATCCAGAAAGAAACAATAAACTATAAGGTCCCTTTCACATGACCAAACCTACATCAATTTTTTCTATTCGGGTATCAAACTATAGTCAGAATAATGTGTTAGGAAGTATCAGCTATTCGACCCTACCATCTCTTAACAAAACTAGTCTCATAATAAGTTCATTCAGTAAAGTAATAAACACATGAATCATTTTATCAATTAATATAACTCAACAATCAACATTATTTATCACCATGTCGGAATATCTCTGGGCATGTAGAATAACCATTCCATCTTAATCCACCAATACATAGTATAATAACATGACAAAAAAAGACCTATGTATAATCAATTCATTATAAATTTTCAATGCCCTATTATAATTATAACATAACTAATCCAATCCCTTTATATTATTATTTCATTATAACTATGTCAAGCCGTTTAAGAATTGAAGAATAACTAGGTCAAAACCTATATGAATTTAATCTTAACTAGGTCATGCCCTGTATAAATTAATGTATAAATGGACTGGGTACTTTATATAAACATTTCACTATGAATCAAAATAAAATTCATTATAGATATAATAACCCAAAGTAAATAACATAAACCACAATGGTAAATTCAACGAATTACAATTTTTCTTTCAATTCTCCATTTAGTCATTAAATTACTTCATAATCCATTATTAATTCATTTTAAAATATCATTTAATAACAATTAACAATATTAATTTATATAATCTTGTAATATATTTTTCAAGGTTCATATATTACAATAAATCACCAAATGTATAATGTTTTGTCTACAATATATCCTTAATCCATCAATCAGTTATTTGATATTCAAGGGTAGGATCTCCGAATGGGTAACTTCCAGCCAGGCCTCATTACCATTTGGTCCAAAGAAATCCAATTTTTAGTCAGAACACATGATTATCATCACCAAATGTTCTGTTAAAAACATGCATCATAAGAAGTAAAATCACACAATATTTCAAAGACTTATGGAATTTGAACTGATGATAGGGTTTTGTTCAAGACCACCTATATTTATCCAGATATTTAAGAAAAAAAATTAATATGGAATTCCAACAAATATCATTGGAGAAGGATATCACATAAATGAACCTAAATCATCTGACATTAAGTCTAAACCCCAAAACAAAAATGTCCAATATGTTAAAATCCTATAATAGAAAACATGTGGAAGAGAGCTGAAAATGAAAGTGAAACAACTAACCAGATATCAAGTGTTTGACTGAGATATCAAGAAGGGGATAAATCACTCCAATATTACCTATATTTTCCCTTGATTACGATAGAATGGATACTATAGTAGATGAATAAATAAACACATACACACAGAGAGGTTTAAAACCACTGGCTATGATAAATTCATTGAATAAAACAATTTCAAAACATGAATTTATTGATATATGAGGTACATGAAAAGAACGTCACATCAGGGGGAAGTAACACTAATAAAACATTACACAACATGAACTTGTTTTATAGAGTGTATTTTTTCCCTGAACCAGTTCATGGAAAATTCCTTATGACAGTTACACATCATGTAACATGTTCATGACATTTAAATGTCTAGAAAATTTCTCTCATCCAAGTTTCTAAATGAAAACAATGAACCACTTATGAATCCATGAAAATACATGGATAACTCTCTAAAACCCTTGACACATTTATACCTAGGACCCATTAATTAGAACGTATATACAACAAAAAAATAGGGCATTTTAAATTCAAATTATATTCACCAACAAAACTGACTTAACCACCACATTTTAATTAAATAAAACCCAATGAAAGGCATTCAACAATAATAAATGAGAATTTTTTTATAAAATCCAAATTTATTTATCTCATCGGTCAAAAATCATTCATCTCCCAAAAAAAGGTTTTCTAAAAATGATAACAAAAATATTTTTAACATCCTACAAATGATTTTTAAAATTATTTTCACCCATGTTTTACTTTTAAAATAAAATTGAAATGAGTCTTCATGTCATTTTCCAAACAACTACAATCACTCTTTCATAGAAATTTTAGAAATAATTTCTGTTTTAATGCATAATAAATGTATGGAATTCACTTTTATCATTAACAATCAATGTTTTAAATATTTAAATAAAGGTTTCAAATTTTTTTCATTTAATAGTATTCTAGGAATAACTTTTAATATTTTAGATTCATAAATTATATTTTAAATGTCAATAATATATTTTTGTCATGAAATCTTTTGAGGATATTTTTTTTGTTTTTCTATTCATCGCTAAAAATAGAACCATAATATACATATAATCTTCGGGAATATATTGTATCAATACCATCCTTATTCCTTTAATGGATGGTTTGTGATCAAATTGACCAAGGAAAGTATTGATATCAAAATTCATGGTTATGTTTTTTAGCTATTAACATTCCCGTGAAATATATAATGTACTGTAATCAATGGAAATTAAATTTACCATAAATATCCATATAATTTTTCATAGATATACTTATTATATAAACCATATATCATTACAAAATATGGTGTTCTACAATGATGTTTTTCTGGATGCCTACTGAAATATTGATAAATCAGTTTTCATTACTCTGTACAGATATTTTTTGATAAACCATATAATTCATGAGTTAAATAAAATATTGGATATTCAAGGAATGTTGTGGATGTATAGATATATATGGGCCCTTATTATATATTACCCCTTGATGAATCATTAATTTCGTGACATGAATTTTCATTCAAGCCTTATTTAAATGAGTTTATAGTGCTTACCTACTAATAAGTTTTAAACTATCTCAAGAATGGTCTTGATGATAGAGTTATCAAAACTCCTGAGATCATGATGTCCAATAATTTGGAATTTCTTCCATCCAAATTTTATTTTTTATTATCCATGATATTTTCACAATTATATTATTTCTAGATTTATTTTTTTCATTATATTTGTAAAATGGGATGTTTATTCAGTTATTTTCCTTCCCATATTTTTTATTCCTTATCAAGTAAAGATTTTTCAAGTTATTGATTAAATAAAATGTGGATCAGTTATTATCCATCAAAATATTGATTATGATCATCAAATTATTTAAATTCCTTTTATGTTCAGTTAGTTACCTAACAATGTTGTTAATTTTTATTTATTAGTTATTTCATATGTTGTACCTAAACATTAATGATGATTTTACCTCATCCTTATTTTTTCCCCCTCCTAGGAATCCAGTAAGAGAAAAAATAATAATATGGAAGAATTTAATAGATAGAAAATTCATATTCGAAAAAAATGTTTCAATTGTGGTTTTCATATATAATATGAGAATAATGTATGTATCTAGTCTACCAAGAGTAAAACCTATTTGATCCTCAGGGGAGAGAATCATTGTATCTTATGCTAATGTAATAATATACGAAAATAGTTCTGTGTTACTAGAGTTAGGGTCAATATAGTTGGTCTCATATGATGTTTATTAGAAATATTGGGAACCTTATTTATGAAAACATTTATTCAAGAACATAAACCTAAGATGTACATTGAGGATATGCATAAAATGACATCCGAACATTTTTCTAGGGTAGATATTTTGTTTTCTTTCTATAAATATAAACTTGTATGGATATTATATGTAGAAGTGGTTCTGAAATAGATGTATATAAGAGTTATAACTATGAAAATTGTTTATTTTTTTGACCTGATCATCACCTAGTGTACCAAAATGAGTCTTAATACACACTGGATTTGACTCTCACGGGGGACATTCTTATGATAATTAATATTTAATTTATATAAATTTGTTATGGATTTGAATAGATAATGAAAATGAATGAACCCGAATAACCCTATAGTTTACTAGATTAAAAATAATGTCTTATGATTTTAACATTTTATAAATTAATATATGGTTTTCCTAGTAGAATTATTTTTTCTCGCGCTATGATTTTTTCTTTTATTCAATGGTTGGAACCCAAGTGAATCATGTTAACATTGAACATGAAGGATAGTGTGGTGGATATGAGTAACCAAATGGGATGGTGAAAAGAGTCAAAAAAATATGGATAACTCCTAAATAGTTATCCTAAAATATTATTAACAACCTATACAGTAACAAACCAAGACACACCATGGATGAAAAGGATATGGTTTTTAAGAGCTCAAGTGGGGGAGACCATAGAGGAAAGAATTATCGAATTCCATCATGTAAGAAATATGGAATGAGTTAACTAGAAAATTTTATTAAAGGAATGATAAAATTATTCATTTTGGGAAAAATTTATAATGAAAAAAATGAAGACTATGATATATTGAAATAAATAGATTCCATGTTGTCCATTTATATTTCATTATCTTAAATATTAAGAAAATATAAATTTTATGAGTCAATGGACTCTTCTAAATGTTAACCCCTATACCATGGATGGACTTATGTTTAAATAAAACAAATTAAGTATTTATCTCTTTGGATTCAATAATGTAATTTTAGATTTATTTTTACTAATGTAATTTTGTTGATATGAATTTCAAAAAATCTCTAAATTGTGTTAAATTTCATAAGAAAATATTTATTTATTAACTTAAGAATTATTGAAATAATCTAGAGTTTATTTTTTAATGTTTTTTCATATATCGAATGTCAAAAACAACCCTTTTAAGACTCGTGTTGTAAGTATATAACATGATTAATGATATTTTTGGAAATATATTATTAGAATAAAAACTAATAGTTGTTTATATGTCCGAGTTTTTTGGGGATGAATAGCTATAATTTTTTTGGAAATAACTTTATATTTAATGGTATCCTTCAAGGATTATCTTATACTTTATTTTGTAGTAATTATAGTTCATTATAATTATGGAACATTATATGAATTACATTATAATATTATACGAAAATGAAAACCAATTGAATCTGATGAAGGTTACAAATCATGAAAAAAATGGAAGGATAATAAGTATTTATCACCTACCACTATCCTACATTAGTTTATTATTAATATTACACTATTTTTAATTAATCTATTTTACGAATGAATAGAAATTATAGATTACTGTCATTACCATTGAGTTTTAAATATTAATAAATTCTTCTAAAAATATTGATTTTGGAAAATAACTATAGATATAAAAAAATATTTTTTCACTCTCTCATGGATCATACTATAATGACCCATAATTTGTATACATTATTAATACTTCAAAATTGAAGTACACTTATTACAATATATAACAATACCATGAAAGGACCGAATAGGTATAGTGTCTTTAGAAACTGGGAAACATAAACAACTAGTTCATAAAGCATCTACATTGTCTCCCATTTATTTCAACATATCTAGAGTCCCTTTTGGCATATCCTACTTAATAACCTTCTTCCTGACCTGGGTAAAGAAAACATACAAAAAGGTTAGCTCAAATGCTCAGTAAGGGTATACAAAAGAAATATCAATCACATCGTATTCATAAGAACATAACATTTGGGAAATCTTAACCTGCAAAAGAGATTATAATTTCATAACATGGGATAAATCATATTAGTAAAATGTAATCCCAATAACCATAACTTAAAACCTGAAACTTTTTGGCATACACACATAATCATAGAGAATCATTTCTTAGTAGTCAAGACTCATTGCAAAGACTATCTTAGTGGACAAAGTCCATTTCTGAACCGAGTTCACTCCTCGTTTCATTCCTATTTCACTGAACCGGATTAACCTGTCATTCCAGAAATGTTTATCTCATGAGATATAAATCTTTACCCAAAGAATTTGTTGGAGATATAGGTCCCACCCATCTCATAATGATACCATTCTTATGTCTGCCACAAAATCATAAATCATACATCATTGCGTAACCCATGTAATAAAAATGGGATTCTTAAACATCATGACATCATAAAACAATTCATATAAGATAAAAGAATTCATAAAATTAATTCCATCACAACATAATCAAATCAATGTAATAATAAAGATAGAAACAGAACCCTATATTATCTTATATGGAAAATAATTTTGATAAAACACTTGAACTCCATTCTTGAGGAAAATATCCTTTCTACTTCAAAAAAATTTTCCGTTCTTAACATGTAATACAATTTTAAACTAAAAGAAGTTGATTAAAAATAAACTTTAAAACTTGTAAATGAAGCTTCTTGGAAATAATGTTTTAAAAATCCATTCATTCCGTATAAGTTAAAAAAACATTCTTCTCGTACTTTTGTCAGAAAAGTCAAAAAGTACCTCGTACGAAAAATGACAAAAGATTCCTTTCATATCTTTTAATAAAAAACTCACCTAAGGGTAAAACTGGACTTAAAAAATTGTAGGTGGATGGAAATAATATTACATATTGAGTAAACATCTATGTGTATGATAAAATACACCCTAGTAAATATCAAAGTATAAACAATCTCGGATAAAAATGAGATTGTGATATTTTCCATTACCTTAGGTCTGATTTGCTTCGTAAGTGTCTGAACCACCTGTATAATGATTTTAATAATGTCATTGACTTATTTTAGAATAATACTCATTGTTATGATTTCATATATGGTCTTATTCTTAGCTACTTATTAGTAATATTTCATTGCTACTTGTTATTCAGGTGTATATTACTTTTTGTTCTTATGCGTGTTTTGTTGAATAAATTCTTATTCTCATATTTAGTTATAGAAACCTCATTTACAGAATGGTATAAGTGTAATATATATCATATTTATTAATTCAATTCATTTATATAATCATTATTAAATGAAGATCATGTAGAACGAGTCGCATCACATCGTGGAGACGGTATTCTGTACGTACGCAACATCGATGATATCGTTACCATGATCGTGGAATTGTAGTGGAGTTTATGTATAATATTTCAGAATCAATACAACTTCACAATAATCATATGTGGTTTTTTATTTTCACCGTTATACACATCCAAGTAAGGTGGTGGTGGAAAATAGATTACACCACGACGTGGAGACGGTATTCCGTATGTACGCACGCGCTGTGATTTCATTTTCCATAGGATTAATAGATGGTGAAATAGGGCTGTTTCATACTTATAATAACATATCATTATGTTAGTGATACTTATGTTATTACTTCATAATGAAACAACTAAAGAAGAAGAAGTGGAAGAAGAAATAAAGTTGAAATAATCGGTAACAGACATTACCTCTTCTTTGAAGCGCCTCTTTGAGACGTCCTCTTAGGGCACTAAAATTGGTCTTTGAAGAATAAAAGGACCTCTAGGACGTTTCTAAGGAATTGGAGAAGATAAATTGTTAGGGGTGTCCGAGCTTGAAGGCTCAAAGTTGTGTGAGGAAGAGAGGGAGGAGGTGCCCTTTTATAAGGGCGGAGAGGGGCACCTTTGGAAAAACTAGAAATATTATTTTATTATAAAGTCATATTTGGTTTTTAATAGGTCCAAACTGATTTGTTTCGTAGATAAGGTGAGAATGGGTCGAAATTATATCATCCAATAGAATTTAGACATGTTTAGGTATCAATTTTAACCTTATCATTTAGATTTAACATTAAGTTAGATAATTTAACTTTTACCGTGTCTTCTTGTTTTCTTACACTATAAGATTAATAAACACACTATAACAAGACAAAAGAACCCCAAGTTGTTTATAATTAATATATATAACCATATCTAAGTCATTTTTCCGAACCATGGATTTTTAGGAATAAAATAACAATTAATAATATAATATTTGTTTTAAAAAAAAAATTATGTTGATTTTGACACTATTTGGTAATTGATTTTTGTGAAAATCATAACAGATTGATTAGTTCAAAAAAAAAGTTAATTAAATCAATAATAACACGTCATATGAACATATAACACTAGTTTAATTCATAAAAAACCTCAAATTACATTTATTTGGGTATTTATAACATCAATAATGTTAAAATTTCATTAATAAGATAATTACTGCATCATCATTGTGTCATAAATAAATTAAATTATTTAATGTATAAAAATTATAAATAAAATACCATTATTTATGAAATATTTTTATATTTCTAATGAATATTTATAGTCAAATTTATCTTATGTATAACCCGATATTAAAAATACTTTAGTTATTAAACTTTGATTTTAACTATTTTAACCCTTCTTTAAATAAATTAATAATAAATGTCCTAATCTAATCCATGTGGGCCTAAATGGTCATATTTTATTCCTAAGGTTGTTTTTGGTCGAATTACACTTATCCAATAAAATTAGGACATGTGTTAGGGTAATAATAATATCATTTTTACACTTAATCACCCTATTTAATTTTAACCGTGGTAAAAAAAGTGAAAAGTTACTATTCACCAAAAATTATTTTCATCTCATTGAACCACGTTTTAGTATTTGATATTAACTGTGTCTCTTGGATTTTCGAAATTTCAGTCACAGAAGCGGTAAAATTTAGTTTTATGAAAAATTTAGTTTTTTTTAACTACCACTTAGTGGTTTCACTATTCATCAAAAAATGAAAGTTTCCAGAAAAATAACAAAAATTAGGCCTAAGATATATTTGATATTATGAATTCAAAAAAATTCCTATTTTACCAAATTCAAAACACATCAGTTGCATTAATTAATTTAAAAATAAATTCTCGTCGTCAAAACAAATAGCGTGTTTTTAAGAGATAATAACTACCAAAAGATTAACACTTATTTATGTTTGGTTTAAATGTGAAATTACATCCAATGACCAAAATTGTATTAAATGGTAAAAATATACTCTAAATATACTTTAAAACCACTCAAATTAATAATTTATCACTAATAATTATTTCGAATAAAAATGTTGTTTTTAATTAAAATTTAGTAATTTTCACTATTCATCAGAATATGAAAGTTATCCGAAAATTACCAAAATTTAACACTAAGCTAATTTCGATATTCTGAATCCAAATATGAAGTCCATTTTGAGAAATAAAATTTAAAAAAATTCAAAAAGTGGTTATTACTATTCATTACGGTTAGTTTTAATAATATAGAATATCTTTGTTTAGTGAAACTCGGTATTGCGTACGACGCAAGATATTGATGAAGGTCGCGGTTGCGTGTAAAGCAAGGCAAGCTTGTGTTGTTTATAGTGAAAGGTTCCTTTGATGATTTATATAACATAAAAACAAAATATTTCTCATAAAAGTCTTGGGTGTTACATTCTACCCCCCTTAAAATGAATTTCACCCTCGAAATTCGTCACTTTGTAACAAAAAGACGAGGATACCTCTCCCTCATAATATCCTCAAGCTCCCATGTAGATTCTATTAATTGGTGGTTCCTCCATAAAACCTTCACCAAGCGAGTGGTCTTGTTCTGTAGGATTTTTTCACTACGATCTAGAATCTCTATCGACTATTCTTCATAAGAAAGATCTTGTTCCAGCGGTACAACTTCTGAGCTGAGTACATGTGAAGGATCAGGTATGTACTTTATCAGGAGATATACATGGAACACATCGTGAACTTGAGAGAGATTTGGTGGAAGCGCCAATCGGTAAGCTACCTTTCCAACACGATCCAGTATTTCGAAAGGACTAATATATCTAGGGCTCAAATTCCCCTTCTTTCTAAATCTCATGACCCTCTTCCAGGGAGATATTCATAAGAACACTTTATCACTCACTTCAAACTCTAGGTCTTTTCTTCGGTTGTCGGCATAACTTTTCTGTCGAATCTGAGCTGCTCTTATGTGTTGTTGAATTGATCTGACCATTTCTTCCATCTCATCAACAAGATCAGGTCCTAATAGCTTTCTTTCCCTAACTTCATCCCAACAAGTTGGAGTCCTGCATTTCTTTCCATACAGAGCTTCATAAAGAGCCATCTGAATACTGGAGTGAAAGCTATTATTATTAGAAAATTCAACCAAAGGTAGATGTTGATCCCAACCACATTTGAAATCCATATAGAAAGCTCTCAACATATCTTCTAGAGTTTGAATTGTCCTCTCACACTGACCGTCTGTCTGAGGATGATAAGCAGTGCTGAAACTCATCTCTGTATCCAGAGTATGCTGAAGACTTCACCAGAACGTCAAGGTAAATCTCGGATCCCGATCAGATATAATAAAATATGGTACTCCATGAAATCTTATCACTTCCTTCACATATATCCTGGCAAGCTGATCCAGTGAGAAATCCTCTCTAATAGCGATGAATTGTGCCGACTTTGTAAGACGATCAACTATGACCTAGATAGCATTATTTCCTTTGGATGTTTTAGGAAGTCCAGTGACAAAGTCCATAGTGATGTTTTCCCATTTCCATTCTGGTATGGGTGATGGTTGTAACATCCCCATAGACTTCTGTCTCTCACCTTTAACTTGTTGACAAACCAAGCATCGAGAGACATATTCAGCAACATCTCTTTTCATGTCATCCCACCAGTAGTACTCTTTCAGGTCCTTATACATCTTCGTGCTTCCAGGATGAATAGAGAATGATGAACTATGAACCTCATCCAGTAGCTCCTTCTTTAATTCTGGGATGGGAGGAACAAAAACCCGATTCTGAAACATTATTATCCCATCACATTCAAGGTTGAATTCAGGAATATTTCTCACCTTCTTTTGTAACTCTACATCTTCTTTCTGTGCCTCTTTAATCTTCACATGTATAGATTGTTGAACTTTCAATTGAGAAAGATACGATTTTTCCCCTTCCATTATAATTCCATGATCCATCCTTTGTAAATCCATAAATATTGGATCTTTTGTGATCCTCATCATGGATAAGCTACCATGGTCTTGTCGACTTAATTCATCTGCCACATTGTTTTCTTTCCCAGGGTGGTAATGAATTGAGCAGTCGTAATCCTTAATCAGCTCCAACCTTCTTCTTTGGCGCATATTCAGATCCTTTTGTGTGAAAATATACTTTAAACTTTTATGATCAGTATAAATATCACACTTTTCTCCATAAAGATAATGCCTCCAAATCATTAATGCAAATATTAACGCAGCTAACTCCAAATCCTGAGTTGGGTAATTTTGCTCATGGATTTTCAACTGACGTGAGGCATAAGCTATCACCATATCATTTTGCATAAGAACACACCCCAATCCCTTCTTGGATGCATAAATGTAGATCACAAACCTTTCTCCGCTACAAGGAAGTGTGAGTACAGGTGCACTAGATAACCTTCCTTTCAACTCCTTGAAATTCTCTTCACATTCCTCCGTCCAAACAAACTTAACTCCTTTCCGAGTCAACTTTATTAGTGGATTACATAATCGTGAAAAATCTTTCACAAAACATCGATAATATCCATCCAAACCAAGAAAACTTTGGATCTCAGTTACTGTTGTTGGTCTCGACCATCTTTCGATAACCTCTGTTTTTTCTAGATCCACAGATATCCCCTCTTTTGAGATTATGTGACCAAAAAATGAAACTTTTTGAATCCAAAATTCACACTTGGTAAATTTGGCATAAATCTTCTTTTTTATGAGGGTCCTCAATACAATTCTCAAGTGATCTTCATGTTCTTCATTTCTCTTTGAATAAAAAGGAATATCATCTATAAAGACTACCAAAAACTGATCAAGATAGTCTCTAAAGACACTATTCATCAAGTCCATGAAGATAGTAGGGGAATTAGTAAGACAAAATGGCATCACTATAAATTCATAGTGTCCATACATTGTACGGAAAGCTGGCTTTGGTATATCCTCCCTTTTGACTCTTAATTGATGTTACCTTGAATGAAGATCAATCTTGGAAAAGTGTTGTGCTCTGCTTAGTTGGTCAAATAAGTCATCAATGCATGGGAGAGGATATTTGTCCTTGATAGTGATCTTGTTAAGTTATCGATAATCAATGCAGAGTCTCATTGATCGATCTTTCTTCTTAACAAACAGAATAGGTGCTCCCCAATGTGACGCACTAGGGCATATGAATCCTTTGTCAAGATTCTCTTGGAGTTTCTTCTTCAATTCCTACAACTCAATTGGGTCCATTCTATAAGGTGTCTTTGAAATAGGCAAAGCACCCGGTACGAGTTCTATTGAAAACTCAACTTCCCGATTTGGTGGAAGACCTGGAAATTCCTCTGGAAAGACATCGTCAAACTCCCGTACAATGGGCATATTCTTAATCGTGAGTTTCTCACCAACCATTTGAGATAAATAACCTTCATTTAGTGGAATCAAGACCCATAAGATGGAATAAATTTCCACTGGAAGGTTATGTTCATCCTTGCATCGATAGACGATCATAGATTGATCTGGAATATGAAATGTGACTTCCCTTATTTGTAAATTGATATGAGCTCCATATAAAGAAATACAATCCATGCCAATAATCACATAAAATTCCACTATAGGAAGGATCACACGATTTGTAGGATGCACTTTCCCACAAACTTCAATCGGAGAAGAATTATAAACATTTGATGCGACTGTTGTGCCATTAGGAGTTGTCACAGATAACTCAACATTTAATTGTTGAGGTAATATGGTGATACCCTTAGAACAATCTTCAGAAATAAAAGAGTGGGTAGATCCAGAATCAAATAAAACATTTTCTACTTTAGAGTGGATGGTAAGTGTACCTCTCACCACTTCGTTTTCGTACTCCACATCGGTGAAAGTAATTGCAAGTGACTTTCCTTTATCTTTAGCCTTAAGAGTTTGTTGACGTCGATCATCATCATCAACCCTCAGATTTGGTCATTGATTGGCATAATGCCCCATCTCCTTGCACATGAAACATTGAAGTGCAGTAGGTTCATTCTGTGTATCCCTTCCTTTGTTTGCATCATTAGACATCTTCTTCCCATTATTTTGACATTCAATTGACCGATGACCTTCTTTTCCACACTTATAACATTTTCTTGTACCCTTAAGACAATTTCCTCCATGTTTCATTCCACACATTGTGCATAAGGGAAAAATCATCTTCTTTTCAGTGTGCTCTTTAGATTTTCTTTTGAATTCCATTTTACTCTTCTTATCAAACCCATGTGACTGATGGGTTACACCAATCTCTATCTCAACCTTGAGAGCACCTCAAAAAATTTCCTCGTAGCTATTAAAGCCCCTTATGGCTAACACCCTTCGAATACTTGGTTTTAAACCACTAAAGAATCGATCGATCTTACTCTCAGGTTGGATAATAATACCAGAAAAGTACCTTGCAAGTCTTGTAAAATTTTCTTCGTAGGTACCAAAAGATTCATCATCCGTTTGCTTTAGTTCAAGAAACTCCTTAGCCATCTTTGTTCGGAGACTATGAGGTATGTACTTATTGAAAAATAAGTTCTTGAACTCATCCCATTCCATGGAATCACTTTCATCCCTTTTCCTCATATTCTTAATAAGATTCCACCATTGATCAGCATCACCTTCCAAATGATAAACTGCTAAGATAACTTTATCATGTTCAGAACATTGAAGAACTGAAAATATCTTTTCAGTGGTACTGATCCATTGTTCAGCCACTAATGGATCAGAAGACCCACTGAATGAAGGTGGATGCTGCCTCATGAAGGATTCAACAGAATGTTGCTCCTTCCTTTGCTCATTTGGAAGTCCTGAATGATTCATAGCTTGAGAAAGTTGTGTGAGCATGGATATAAGATTTTTCATTCCATCTCCCATAACGTTTGGTTTCTTAGGGGGATAATCATTGCATTTTCCATCGCATTCCTCATTAACACGGTTCCTTAGGGTTCCAACCATTAACTAAAACCAAGAAGAATAGTGTGAGAAACACTAATTATAAAATGAAAAACACATAATCAAGAATAAAGTTTTACACTTATGGTCTTATCATAGGTTGTTCATGGCCATTTCTAAAACACTAAGATTTTGTTCTATGCTTAGACTTATCCTCAGGGTTCTTACAAAGGCTTTCACATCCTAGTTTCCAATGGTTGACTATACCATTTATTTGATACCAACTATAACTACTCATACTTTTCATACATTGTTAATACTTCAAAATTGATGTACACTTATTACAACATATAACAAAACCATGAAAAGACCGAATAGGTATAGTGTCTTTAGAAACTGGGAAACATAAAAAACTGGTTCATAAAGCATCTACATTGTATCCCATTTATTTCATCACATCTAGAGTCCATTTTGGCATATCCTACTTAATAACCTTCTTCCTGACCTGGGGAAAGAAAACATACAAAACGGTGAGCTCAAATTCACAGTAAGGGTATACAAAAGTAATATCAATCACATCATATTCATAAGAACATAAAATTTTGGAAATATTAACCTACAAAAGAGATCATAATTTCATAACATGGGATAAATCATAGTAGTGAAATGTAATCCCAATAATCATAACATAAAACAAGAAACTTTGTTTCATACGCACATAATCATTGAGAATCATTTCTTAGTAGTCAATACTCATTTTCAAGACTATCTTAGTGGACAAAGTCCATTTCTGAACCGAGTTCACTCCTCGTTTCAGTCCTGTTTCACTGAACCGGTTTAACCTGTCGTTCCAGACCTGTCTATCTCATGAGATATAAATCATTACCCAATGCATTGGAGGGATATATAGGTCCCACCCATCTCAGAATGATACCATTCATATGTGTGCCTCAAAATCATAAATCATACATCATTGCATAACCCGGGTAATAAAAATGGGATTCTTAAACATCATGACACCATAAAACAATTCATATAAGATAAAGGAATTCATAAAAATATGACCATCACAACATAATCAAATCAATGTAATAATAGGGATAGAAACATAACCCTGTATTGTCTTAGATGGAAAATAATTTTGATAAAACACTTGAACTCCATTTTTGAGGAAAACTTCCTTTCTACTTCAAAAACATTTTCCTTTCTTAACATGTCATACAGTTTTAAACTAAAATAAGTTGATTAAAAATAAACTTGAAAACTTTTAATGGAATATTCTTGGAAATAATGTTTTAAAAATACATTCATTCCGTATAAGTTAAAAACATTCTTGTCGTACTTTTGTCGGAAAAGACAAAAAGTACCTCGTACGAAAAATGACAAAAGATTCCATTCATATTTTTACTAAAAACTCACCTAAGGGTAAAATTGGATTTAAATAATTGTAGGTGGATGGAAATAATTTTACATATTGAGGAAACATGGATGTGGATGATAAAATACACCCTAGTAAATTCCAAAGTACAAACAATCTCGGATAATAATGAGATTGTGATATTTTCCCTTACCTTTGGTCTGATTTACTTCATAAGTGTCCGAACCTCCCGTATAATGATTTAAATAATGTCATTGAATTATTACAGAATCATACTCATTGTTATGATATCATATATTTTCATATTCTTAGCTTCTTATTAGTAATATTTCATTGCTACTTGTTATTCGGGTGTTTATTACTTTTTGTTCTTATGCGTGTTTTGTCGAATAAATTCTTATTCTTCTCTTGAGGTTATAGATACCTCATTTCCAGAATGTTATAAGTGTACTATATAACATATTTATTCATTCAATTCATTTATATAATAATTATGCAATGAAGATCATGTAGAACGAGTCGCATCACATCGTGGAGACGGTATTCCGTACGTACGCACGAGCGATGATATCGTTCCCTTGATCGTGGAATTGTATTGGAGTGTATGTATACTATTTCAGAATCAATACCAATTTACAATAATCATATGTAGTTATTTATTTGCACTATTATACCCATCCAAGTATGGTGGTGGTGGAAAATAGATTACACCACACCGTGGAGACGGTATTCCGTACGTACGTACGCGCTGTGATTTCATTTTCCGTAGGATGGATAGATGGTGAAATAGGATTGTTTCATACCTATAATAAAATATCATCATATAAGTGATACTGATGTTATTACTTCATAATGAAACAACTAAATAAGAAGAAGTGGAAGAAGAAATAATGTTGAAAGAATCGGTAACGGACATTACCTCTTCGTTGAAACGCCTCTTTGAGTCCTCCTCTTAGGGAACTAAAATTGGTCTTTGAAAAGACCAGGACCTCTCGAATGTTTCTAAAGAAGTTGAGAAGAGAATTTGGCAGGGGTTGGCCGAGCTTGAAGGCTCAAAGTGGTATGAGGATGAGAGGGAGGAGGTGCCCTTTTATAAGGGAGGAGAGGGGCACCTTTGGAAAAACTAAATATTTTATTTTATTATAAAGTCATATTCGGTTTTTAATAGCTCCAAATTGATTTATTTAGAAGATAAGGTAAGTATGGGTCGAAATATTCTCATCCAATATAATTTAGACAAGTTTAGGTATCAATTTTAACCTTATCATTTAGATTTAACTTTAATTTAGATAATTTAACTTTTACCGTGTCTTCTTGTTTTCTTACACTATAAGGTTAATAAACATACTATAACAAGCCAAAACGAACCCCATGTTGTTTATTATTAATATATATAACCTTATCTAATTCATTTGGCAGAACCATATATTTTTAGGAATAAAATAACAATTAATAATATAATATTTGTTTTAAAAACAATTTTATTTCAATTTTGACACTATTTGGTAATTGATTTTTGTGAAAATCATAACAGAAAGATTAGTTCTAAAAAAGTAAATTCAATTAATAATAACATGTCATATTAACATAAAAAATTATTGTAATTCATAAAAAGTCTCAAATTACATTTATTTGGGTATTTAAAACATCAATTATGTTAATATTTTATTAATAATATAATTACTGCATCATCATTGTGTCATAAATAAATTCCATTATATAATGTCTAAAAATTATAAATAAAATACCATTATGTACGAAATTTTTTTAGCATTCTAATTAATATTTATAGTATAATATATCTTATTTATAGCCCTATATTAAAAATTCTTTAGTTATTAAACGTTGATTTTAACTATTTTAACCCTTCTTTAAATAAATTAATAATAAATGTCCTAATCTAATCCATGTGGGCCTAAATGGTCATATTTTATTCCTAATGTTGTTTTTGGTCTAATTAAACTTATCCAATAGAATTAGGACATGTGTTAGGGTAATAATAATTTCATTTTTACCTTTAATTACCCTATTTACTTTTAACTGTGGTAAAAAAAGTAAGAAGTTATTATTCACCAAAAATTATTTTCTTCTCATTGAACCACATTTTAGTCCTTGATATTAACTGTGTCTCTCAGATTTTCGAAATTTCACTCACAGAAGCGGTAAAATTAATTTTTATGAAAAATTCGGTTTTTTTTAACTACCACTTAGTGGTTTCACTATTCATCAAAAAATGAAAGTTTCCAGAAAAATACAAAACATCAGGCCTAAGCTATATTTGATATAATGAATTCAAAAATTATATCTATTTTAACAAATTAAAAACACATCAGTTGCATTAATTAATTTAAAAATTAATTCTCGTCGTTAAAAAAATAGCTGTTTTTTATGAGATAATAACTATCAAAAGATTGACACTTGTTTATGTTTGGTTTAAATGTGAAATTACATCCAATGACCAAAATTGTATTAAATGGTAAAAATATATTCTAAATATACTTTAAAACCACTCAAATTAATAATTTATCACTATTAATTATTTCGATTAAAAAAGTTGTTTTTAATTAAAATTTAGTAATTTTCAATATTCATCATAATATGAAAGTTATCCGAAAAGTACCAAAATTTCACCCTAAGCTAATTTCGATATTCCAAATCCAAAAATGAAGTCCATTTTGAAAAATCAAATTTACAAAATTTCAAAAATTAATTATTACTATTCATAGCGGCTAGTTCTAATAATATTGCATATGGTTGTTTAGTGAAACTCGGTATTGCGTACGACGCAAGCTATTGAGGAAGGTCGTGGTTGCGTGGAAAGAAAGAAAAGCTAGTGTTGTGTGTAGTGTAAGATTACATTGATGATTTATATAACATAAAAACAAAATATTTCTCATAAAAGTCTCAGGTGTTACACTTACAATCCATTAAAATTAAAATTTACTTATTTAAGAATAAATATTTTTTTTATGATTATTTATTTTTTTAAGTGATGAATTGGAAATTTATCAAAGAACTAAAAAAGGTCAAAGTTTTTCTTATGAAATAAAAAAATTCTATCAATTTATATTTCCTTATATTCTTAAACACTAAATTAATTCCTAGATTTAGAAAAAGGATCATGAACCAAATATGTTATCACCTTTAAATCATATCTTATTAATCAAGTGATCTTTTATATCATCAAGAATTTATGGTTTTAAGGTTCTTGCCATTACATTTATCATTCACTTTCTTGTGAACAATGATCTCAATCACTCTATAGAATAATATTCCCTTTTCTTTCATGTCCATATCTTCACATTTTACCAATTTTCACTAACTGAGAAACCTAGTTATGTAGCTACCTTTGAGTATTTTACATCCCTTTCCCTCTTATTTATATGTTATTTCATTAACCCTTTTTACAATGTTTTTTAAATAAATGAATTTAAAAATATCAGACCCTTGATTTTTGAGCGTAAGACCAAATTTAGAGGAATTTTTTTAAGGTGGGTAAAATGTCACACCTACGAATTATGAAAAGTATAAAATTTTATTTAATATCATGTGAAAGACAAAAGATTAAGCATAAGAAAACCATGGAATATATTTCCTTATATTTAATATCTTCGATATCTTGAGGAACATGGAACCTAGAGTCTAATTGAAATTTAATAAAATATACGACTATAAACTAAAAAATTAAATAGGTGGATATGAATTGTAAAAACTATATTATATAAATTGTGGTTATCAATTTTGTATAAGAAAAATGAAAATAATTTATAAGAAACTGAATTTTTTTTTCTAAAAACGGTATTTATTCTAAAAGGAAGATTAGTCGGGATTTGTGCAAAAAAATTAAAAAAAATTACTTTTTGAAAACTAAATTTTCATAGAATATACATAATATTTCTAATAATCATAAAAAATTATATTATGTCTGATTTTCTTTCATTTTTTGGAATTGTTTCAATTTTAAATGTACATTAAAAAATACCAATTTTTTTTCAAAACATCCTTTTCATTTAGATAATTCATAAGGTTAAATTACATTTTAAATTGCATATAATTAAAATTTGTTCAAATATACTTAAATATAACTATTTTATTTGATTTGAATCAATTACGTATGAAAATTTTATAGTAAATCCATCTACACATATGATTGTAATTTCTTGGAAAACACCCTTTTTCGTCATGCATGTAGGTATAAATTTAATGTTGATTCATAAAAATTCATTAATTGAAATTGGAAAAATGAATTAAAAATTATTAAGAATAAATATATATATTTTATAATAATTACAAAATAATATTTTACCATTTTGAACACTAAAATCAGTTGAAATTAATTACCATAGTTGGGGTAAAAACTGAATTGTCGGGGGTTAAAATAATAATATTAGTGTGAAATAACATAATATATTTTATAAAATATATTGGATGTAAATATAAATACCATTTCACTAAAAATGGTTTATAATTACCCATTTTATAAGATTCTTAAATAATAATAATTTGGGTTTAATTGAATATTTTAAAAAAATCAATTTTTTCCATCTCCCCCACTTATAAAAGGCCACCCTATATCATCCAATATTTACATTTACAAGTCAATTTGGTTTTAAAAAACAAGACCAAATCACATCCTTAGTCAAATATAATCATCATGTACCATTCTATTTATAATAAATAAATATTATGAAGGATTTTGGTTCAAACCTAAAGAAGTTCCCTGAAGAATAAGTAACATTTTTAAACACTCATTTTTATTTTATTTATTCTTACACCACCCTCAAAAATTATTTAATAATGATAATATAACAACACCAATATATCCTATAATGTTATATTTTAATATTCTAAAGGAATAACATATATCAATATCCACTTCCGTAATTTGGTAAACGAAATCATTGAACTTGTGTTTGTTGGACTACCACCTTGCAAAATAATGTAATTATTTTTTGCATAACTATCATACAAGGATGGTTATAATTATGTATTTAACACATTTATATTATATTTATGATATTATTAGACTTATATAATTATAATATCAAAATAATATTTTGTTTCTCGTGTGTACGACATCCTACTTCCTCTCGAAGAGATATAATTCATTTTGTAGTAACGTATTTCATGGAAAGTAATAAAGATAAGTAAAATGAAAATATTTGATATATATGAGATTATAAATACTATTTTAGATTAATATATGACCCACTTACTTATCCTTTAATCTATTAAGGGAATGATAACTTCACTCAAGCATACGTATGACCTATTGTCTCCACAAAGCGATGTGATACATTCTCCATGTTCAAATTTCACTAATTAGTCAAAAAAATTATCTAATGAAAAAATATATTTATAAAATAATTATAATTATGGATATGACATCTCTATATACAATACCAAATATCTGAAACCTTTTTCATAAAACACTCATGAGAAAACAAATAAACCCACCTAAATTAATGATATAAATGAATGATTAATAAGGATAGGGTGATAAGATGTTATAAGTGGATAATATAAGATATTAAAAATATAAATACATAGCCTTAAACATTAAATAATTCCGAATTATGTTAATAATTCACATTTAGGATATTTTCAATGATATATCTATAGAGAATTAGTTCATAACATATATATAACAATTTGAATATTACACATAGACACTTCTACTCAGTATCCATTTTCTCATAAAATAAGAAACTCTTAAAATATATTCATGTCCAGTTCCAAATTTTATACATCCTAACTTTTCCATGATCCCATCCATGACTCTATTCATCTTTAAGTCATATTAAAAAACATTTCAAAAAAAACTTGGGATGAGTAAAAAAACAAAGTAAGGTATACACAAAGAAGAAAAACAATTAGTTTTTCAAAACAACAAGTAAAACAGGAATATTTTATCATGAGTAATACATTTCACCTTTATGAAGTAGTAAATACACTTCACTATATTAAATATCATTGATTACCCTTTGTATACTAAATATTACTATAAAACCCATATAATGAACACATAACATATAAAGGTAACTTGGAACCTAAACATACTTAAATCGAATAAACATACGGGCAACTTCAACATATTCTACTAAATGGAATAACCATACAGCCGAAATCCATACCCAATGAATTAGAGGTTATAACATAGCCACCCATTCCAGTTTATCACAGCACCACCTGTCATTTGGTTTATCATGTAACCACCCGACAAATTTCAATGTACCGTTTTAAAATCATAACATATAAAATATTAAAAATATAAAAATTTAACTAATAAAATTTCATTTGCAATAACCAAAAATCATTTAAAGTTAATTATATAATAAATCCATTTCAAAAACCATTTTCAATACCAAAACATCCCAAAACATAATAAGGGATTTCTTTCTTTTTAAAAAAATTAAGGCTTATTGAGGAATCCATGAAACAAATATGGCAACGGAGAGGTCATTGTCTCCATAAACATTAAAACATTCCTTTGATCATTTATTAAAATGCTTAATAGAAAATATATTCCATTTGAAATAAATTTAAAGTCCATGGGGATTATTATATACCGTATAAAATAAGCAGGTTTATATTATCATAACATGCCTTAATGAAAGAAGATTGAGCCGAAGTCCCTGACCTCATGTCTGACTTGACCCATTCACTATTTAATTTCATGAATAATAAGCTTAAGTTAGATTCTACTTGATTAAGAACATTTTTCAAGTATATTATTCCTTTTATATCACTTCTTACCTTTCTATAACAGTTAGTTAATTATTTGAGTTCATATCGGACATTTTGTTGATGTTTGGAACTTGATTTAAAAATAAACTTGTTATAATTATAAATTGTCCGTGTGGAAAAAATTAAAATATCTCTAGAATGATATTCATGATTTATAAATAATATATAGCATATATATCCAGTATATGTGTAATTAGAATATTTCATATCATTTGAATATATGAAAATGAAATGCACCATTCATGGAGACGGTTAGCCGTACGTACACATGAACGCTGCTTCTGTTTCATTTTTTCATTTTAAAGTGAATAAATACATAATGAAAAATTGGTATATTATTATTCCATTATAATATAATATTCTATATATGTTATGTAATTTAACTAACACCATCATTTATATGTTTCAGGTATGGTTTAAACTAGTCATATAACATTGAGGGAACGGTAGTCCGCACTTCCTCAAATAAAATTATCATATTTACCAATAATGGAAACCATAAAGGTATGATATATATGAAAATTAAAAAATAATAGTGAACAAAACATAATATCTGTCATATATAAATATATTTTCATCATAATGCACACTATTTGAGGTGGTAGGAGAATATTGGACAATTATCGTTTTGTGAGGTAGTAGTTCACCGTCTACAAAAACATTATTTTTTATACCCATTAGATGGAGGTGTCTGTATGTTTAGATCTAATCCTTCACATAAAAACAACCTAAAATATTTATTATATAGGTTTATCTATAAAAGGAGGGAATAATGTGATTTTATTTGCTTGGAGAAGTAAAATAAACGAAATGACTTAAGAGAAGTCGTTACCTTTAAATCGAGTAACTCGCTTTGGTTTGAACCAAAAGTCATTCTTGAAGTTCCTTCTACCTAAGGTAATGATTGAAGGAGGAAAAGATTTATGTAAAGAGATTAATTTGTAAGATTTTGTCTGATCCAAGGTGCTTGAGTGGTGTGAGTAATGGGATAGAGGTGATGGCTTTTTATAAGGGAGAAGAGGGGCACTTTTGGAATGTTTGAAAATATTTTTTTATTATAAACTGATTTTTGGATTCAAACTGTCCAAAACTCATTAAAATAAAAGATAAGAAGACTATTGTACGAAATAAAATCATCCAATAATAATTGAACTGTTTTTTGATAGTTTGTTTAAATTTTATAATCTCATTTATTTAAATCATTCATTAATATGGTAATCACGACATCGTCATTATGTAATAAATAATTTTATTTATATGATGTCTAAAAATTATAAATAAAATACCATGATGTTGAAAATATTTATAGATTTCTAATGAATATTTATAGTCAAATAGATAACTTATAAAATCCCATGTAAAATTTTATTTACAAAAATATATATGTTTATGTCATTTTTGTCTTTAATTTATATTAATTAATATAAAGTGTCATTATCACTACCAAGTGGCTCCATGGGTGCCAAAATAAACCCAATGATTCTCATGGTCAGACATGTATCATCCAATATTAATAGAATATATGTTATGGTATTTTAATGTTATGATAGTAATATTTGTTTACCCTTATTTACCATATTTACCCTTTAACCGTGGTAAATAAAATATTTAATGAAGTAAATATTCATAATGACTAAAAATAAAAGTTACATATTTACAAAATATGGACCTCCTAATTTCAAATATAAATTCCATTTTTTAAACTCAAAACAAAAAAGTGGCAGAAATTAATATAAATTTAATTCTCGTTGTCAAAACAAAAAGCGAGTTTTTAGGGAATACCAACTATCAAAATATTAACACTTGTTTATATCCAATTTTAAAGTGAAATTACATCCAATTACCAAAATTTGATTAAATAGAAAAAAATATTATCAATTTAAAAATTAATACCATTTAAAAAGATAATCTAACCATATAAATGAATTAGAATAAAAGGTAGTTTTGAATTAAAAAATACAATTTTTCATTATTCGTTAAAAATATGAACATTATCAGAAAAAATACCAAAATTTTACCCAAAGTAAATTTTGATGTAACACTTCTAAGGAAGATGTTTATTTTTTAAAATAGTACATTTAAAAGTGAAAAAAACAATATTTAAAACGTTTTGTCCATAAAAAGGTGGTAAATCGTCATTTTTAAGAATAATAGAGTATTTATGCTCAAATTTTGATTCATTCAAAATTTAAGCCACTAACTTTTATTAGATAAATGTAAAAACTTTTAAAATACATGTTTAGTCAATTTTAGTTAGTTTTGTTCATTCCCACCAATACAATGACTATTTGTAAACTACCATTGAAAATAATAATATTCTATTTTTATTTTTCAGTATAACTCAACATTATGTGAAACATATGATTTCAAAGAAACCTATTGTTGCATATCGAGTATGCCATAGAACATATAATCCCCTTTAAAGTCGAATTAATATTTTATTCACAAAAATTAATAAATATGAAAATTTCTTACTCTTTATTTACCTGGGATGTTACATCCTTCCCCCATTTCGGAAATTGAGTCCTAGAAATTTTATTCACTTATCAAATAAATGGAGGTATTTATCTCTCACAACATTTTCAAATTCCTATGTTTCCTCTTTAACCATATAGTTTTTCCACAAAACCATTACCTAATTAATTACCTTATTTTGCAACAATTTCTCTCTACAATCAAGAATCAGGACTGGCTGTTCCTCATAAGAGTGATTTTCTTCCAACTGAACAACCTCTGGACTCAAAACATGAGATGGATCTGGAATATTCTTTCATAGCATTGAAACATGTAAAACATTGTGTAATTGGTATAAACATGGAGGTAAATCCACTCTGTAGGCAATTGATCCAACTTTCTCCACGATTTCTTAGGGTCCAATGAACCTCATACTCATCTTTTCCTTATTTCCAAAACACATCACATTTTTTCATGGAGAAAATTTGGGAAATACATGATCACCTTCCTAAAAAGAATGATCCTTCCTTTAGTTACCTCGATAACTTTTTTTCCTTTCCTATGATGTTCCCATGTATTTCTAAATTAATTAGACTTTCTCTGGCATCCCTTCTATCAATTATGATCCCATCATCTTTCTTTCACCTACTTCATCCCAAAAATATGGAGTTCGACATCGCTTTCCATATAATGCCTCAAATTGAGCCTTCTGTATACTGGAATGAGAAATGTTTTCATAATAATATTAAACCAAAGAATTATGTTGGTCCTAACTTACCTAGTAATTTATTGAAGACACACATAGCATATCATCCAAATTCTGAATTCTTCATTCAGACATCCCATATTATTGTGGATGAAAAGTTGTACAAAAATTTAATTTAGTACCCAACGAATTTTGAAGCCCTTTCCAAAAGTAAGAAGTGAACCTGGGATAACGATCAGATACAATGGAGAGGGGAACTCCATGGAAACTGATTGTCTCTGTAATATACCACCAAGAAGGTTGATCTAGAGAAAAAGTTTCTTAAATAGGAAGGAAATGAGTAGATTTAGTCAATCAATAAACAATAACCCAGAATGCATTGTTACATCAAGATGTATTTAGTAATCCAACAACGAAGTCAATGGATATATTTTTCCACTTTCACTCTGGAAATGGTAAAGGCTGAAGCACCCCATTCGGTAACTGCCTCTCTGCTTTAACCTATTAATAATTCAAACACTTCACAATAAAGTCAGCAATATCTATTTTCATTCTATCCAACCATTAATAATGATGAATATCTCTGTACCACTTAGTACTACTAGGATGAACTAAAAACAGAGAACTATGAGCCTCACATAACAACTCTTTCTTCAAATATGAATCACAAGGAACACATAATATCGTTCCAATCCTCAAAAAACAGTCTTAATCAATATTAAAATAAAATAACTTACCCTTCTGAATCAATTCTTCCTTTTTCAGTAACACACTTTCATCTTTCTGGGCTTATAAAATTTTCTCTACAAGGGATGATTATATTGAAACATGAAACCTAAAAGTGGAATTTTCTACACCAACATCTTCCAATCCAAAATTTATTAAATAAAAATGTAAATGATCTAGTTCCAAACATATCATGGGTAAGGTAGAATTACTCTTTCGACTCAATGCATCAGCCACTATATTTGGCATTCCATGATGATAATGGATTTTGAAATCATAATCCTCAATTAATTCTAACCATACCCTCTGTCTCATGTATAATTTTTTATAAGTTAATATATACATAAAACTTTAGTTGTCTGTATATATTTTACATTATACTCTATACAGATGATTCCCCCACATTTTTAAAGAAAAAACAACATAATCTAATTCCAAAAAATGTGTAGGTCAATTTAACTCGTGAGGATTCAACTAACGTGATGCATAAGAAACTACCTAATTATTATACATTAAAATACAACCAAGTCCTTTTAACGAAGCATCACTGTAGATAAAAAACTCACCATATCTAGATGGTAGTTCCAAAATCAGAGCATTCACCAGTCTTCTTTTAAATTCTTGAAAACAATCATCACATTATTTTCTCCAAATGAACTTAATGTTGAGATGGTATGTGGAATATGATATACTCTATAATACCAAACATTGGATCAAAATAATATAGATACTGAATAAAGTATCTAAATATGATCAAAATACAATAGGGGGGGTGAGTTGTACACATTAAAATTTCCTTTGGAACATTTAATTATGGTTATGTTTAACAAGGTTAAACAGGGTAATTCAAAAAACCTTTGGTTCTACACACTTTCTTGATTCAGGAAATACTATTATGAGAAAGTGAATTAGGAAAGATGGTTCCGGAAAATGAAACTTAATGAATGTTTACTGAGATAAATATTCTACTGTAAAGCGTATAGAATCTCACTTAATCAGAGTATATAAGTATAAGGAATTATAATACAGTTATACTTTCCTCAACAAATAAAATGTAACAGAAAACGTTTAACAAAACAAGTAACAAGTAGTAAATATTTTAACCCAAAGAGAAGTGTATCCAACAACCTTGGATAAAGGTCCCTTGATTTATAAATTTAAGAAAAGTTGTCTTACCCACACCAGGGTAAGCCCTCTATACGAAGATTGAATTCTGTCTTTCTATCCCTTCAATCCATCAACATCATGGTAGTCTACACATGTGTCCTCCTCATCAAGGAAGTGCTCAACATCAAGGTAGTCTACACCTCTCTCTTCATATCCCCGGAAGACCTTGATTGTACACAGCAACAATCGGAGTCGCACAAAGTATTTATGCATGAAGAAAAGTTTGAACAAGATGTTAAAACATTCTTCACAAAGTGTGAGAGTTTATAAGAGCCTCTCTCTCTAGAAATCACTACAATATCATGTAAGTAAGTTTAGCCAAATGTTAAGTGTCAAATTTCTGAGATCGTTCAAATGAGCTCCTATTTATAGGCCCGGCTTCAACGGTCGGCTCCCTCCTCCAATGGTCATATTTTTCCTTGAATTTTGGAGGGACCTATACACATGTCACTCAAACAACGGTTAGTTAGTAACTAAATGCATGATATCATTTTATAACAAAAACAATTGTACGCAAAAATATGGTTACGTAACAAAAATCAAATATTCGGAATGTAAGCTAATAAAATTTTTGAGTCTAATAAAAATAGAATTTGGAGTCTATAATACAAGGATATTAGGATTGAATTTTCTAGGGAATTTGGAACCTGAACCCCATAAAATTCTAGAGTCTGAATTTCAAGGAAATTCTGAATCTCTATTCATAAGAATTCAAAACCTAAACTTATGATGTTTGGAGTCATAGTTCAGGAAAATTCGGAGTCTGATCTCTCAAAGTTCATAGTCTGAATTCATTAGAATTCGGAGTCAGAACATATAAAATTTGGAGTCATAGTTCATTAGGATTTAGAGTCAGAACTCACAAAGTTCGGAGTCAGATTTCATGAGAATTCGGAGTCAAAACTCTGAAGAGTTCGAAGTCTGAATTCAGAGAACTCGGAGTCAGAAATTATAAGTGTTCGGAGTCTGAATTCAGAGAACGCGAAGTCGGGAATTAGAAGACTTTAGAGTCTAAATTCAGAGAACCCGGTGTCAGAATTTGGAGTCTGAAAACAGAATTCTCTTTATCTAAGTATTAT
Organism: Viscum album; assembly: GCA_963277665.1. Taxonomy (NCBI): domain Eukaryota; kingdom Viridiplantae; phylum Streptophyta; class Magnoliopsida; order Santalales; family Viscaceae; genus Viscum; species Viscum album. Next base: position 1,033,768,380 of record OY728156.1, read on the forward strand.
ATGATTCCAAGGTTTTAGATATAGAACCAAATTATACACTTCGACAAGATAATGATTAATGAAAAACATGGTAAGGATAAATATTCATTGGGAAGGAAAATTTTCTTTATAGAAGTAAAACACAAGGTAGAATGAGATTTTCCTTAAGATAAGGCGTTTGTGATTTTTAAAACAAGAAGGAAAGTTAAAGTCATAAGGAGAACCTATTGACTCAACAATCTCCCCTAAACATGAATTAATGGAAAATACGTAAAGGAAACCTTATTGACTCAACAATATCCCCCTTTTTGGAAAGCACAAACATCCTTATGAAGAAGAATTTAAGGATATAGAAAATATATTTCAAGACATTGAAACAAAACTTATCTCCCATTACACATGGACAATGATGAATATTACTAACCCCCCCATTAGGCTTTGGAACTCTAAGATTTGTATTCTAGATTTCTAAAATGAGATTTTTCCTAATCATGAATACGTAAATCTTCGTAATAAAAAATTCCCCTTAGATAAACTCCCCCTTAGGTATGTTTCTTCTTTTCTTAGTATTCTTTTTTCCTTTCTCCCCCTATATTATTTTTAGAATGAATTTTAGGGAATGGAAAAGAAATTATAGTACCTGAAATATTAGTACAAAGCATCCAAACAAAAAAGAGCAACCCAAATTCCATTAGGATAGGAAGAATTTGTACAAGGACGAAATACAACAAAAGATCGGATTGGATCTATTTTCCTTCCTTCTCCTTGGGTATCAATTTCTCCACTATGGTTTTTAGATTTTTTAGTTCCTTATGGTCTTCCTCAGCTTTCTTTAGGATTTGATCCTGATCCTATGCTTTCTTCTTTAATGATTTGATCTTTTCTTCCTGAGCCTTCAGAGCCTCTGCCTGAGCTTTCAACAACTCATCTTTCTTAACTAGCTTCTCTTCGATCTTGATCCGAATATCCCTATCCATCTCCCAACATTGGGAAACATAATATAGCTTCACATTCAGATGATTTACCTATTTAATCTGAGTAGTCTGCTGAAGAGTTAGATTTTCCTCAAAATTAGTCATGAGATCCTTGATTTTACTATCTTATTTATCCAAATCTCCCTTAACATCATGTAGAAAATCATCATGCTCTCTCAAGTCTTCAACTGTTTTCTTTGACCATCTAATCACTTTCATAAAAGATTTTTTTTGTCCATCACAGTTAGTGAAAATGTTCTTGAAATCAGCCTCAAACTTTACACACTTATCAATAACCATGGATACAGAATCTGATTTTTGATTCAAGTTGTGTTAGAGCATCTAACATCTCGAGTCAATGCTGGGAAGGATCAAAATGGTGTCAACAATATTTGTCAGTGATTAAATGATGAAATCATGTCCTAGGGATGGTGATTCAAAATCTAAGACTTTTCTTGGTGAAGGATCATTCTCTATATTGACAATCTTCCTCTTTTAAGATCTATCAGCTTCATTTTTCTTTAAAACAACTTTAATAGGTGTATCCAAAATAACCTTTTTAACGTTGTCAATTCTCATAATATCTTCCTCATACGGGGACTCTTGTTCACTGTTAGAAAGCTGAACAATTTTATCTTCATCTATCATCTTCTTCTCAGCTCCTGCCTCAGCATCTTCAGGGTGAATGAAATGATGATTATAACTTTGTTCCTCAGAGAGGTTATTCACTTCATCTTCAGATTTTTTATCTATCCTAGGAGTTTCAAGCTTCAAAGATCTGTCTTGAGAAGTCTGAATTGACTATTTCTCAGATTCACTTTCCTTCTCATGAAAGTATTCAAATTGATGTATGAGGTCTTCTGTGTTACCACTGCTTTCCTCTTCTTGTACATCTTCCACATCTTTCTTTTCTTCAACAATCTTTTTGTTGTACTTTTTCAAGAGTGAGAAATTTCATCCCCAGTGTCTCATGTAAGGGTTCCACCAGGAAGGATTTCAGTACAAGGATATTCTCGGATGCTATTCCACTATCCCTCAAAAGGGATTGCATAATATCAGCCTCCGACATCTTGTTCTATTGCTTCTTTTCCATAAGTTGCTTCCAAGCTCATCAGCATTCATCTATTTTAATGCCTTTGCCTCATCATGATCCAAGCCAAACTATGGATCTCCTTCCTTATGGTTTTTCTAGTCTTCCCTCCACTTGCCTACAACCTCATTCGGATAAGATTTCTGTTTCATGGTCTTTGGAGGTGTGGATTGGGTTCCTTTAGCCTCTGGGGTTTTACATTAAACTACTACTTATTTCAACTTCCTCTTCTTTCCTCCTTTTTTTGATGGTTCAAGAACATATTTTTCCTTTGGAACAACTTCAGCCACTTCCTCTAGTAAGTCATATAATTATTTGGAATCTTTAGAGAAACCAATATTCATTTTGTTCGATGTATCATCACTTACCAACATGAATTTGTAATTCCTCAGCTTGGAACTATAAGGGATTTTGAAAGAATCCAGACACCAAACAATCAACATGGAATGAATAGCTGGATACATTATAATCTGAGCATTCATATTTCCATTCTTGATATTCTCAATCATAATGAGAATATGCTTCATCAAATTTGTCTTCCTAAAATTCACCAGAAAATATAGAATGTACATTTCACTCTTCTTCAAGGTGTCCTTATCACCTTTTCACGGAATGATAAAACCTTGAACCCATACTTCAAGGATCCGATTATTTGTAGACAGATGAGAAATCTTCGGAGTCTTGACATCTGAAAGTCCGAGACATTCCATAGATTTCACCTTGACAAAACATCCTTGTACATCTGACAATTTATGGGAACATAATTTAGATTACCCATTATAAGACAACCCCAACAAGCTAGTAGCCTTCGTGAATAAAAGGGAATAAGTTTTTCCATATCTTTTGAAAGAAAATGTACTCCCCACTTATTCTTTTAACAAACACACAGATTCATAAAATTCCACCATAAGGTCAAGAGATACAATATCTTGAGCTTGTGGATTTGAAATGAAAACACTTTCCCATCAATTCATCTTGATGTTCTTTGATAAAATGTAATTGTACATAGAAAAGAAATTCAGATGCAAAAAACCTCTCTATGTAAATTTTCCACTCCGAAATGGACTTCATAGTTGAAATTTCTTGAGAAGGAACTTCACCAGACATTCAGATTTGAGCAAGATTTGAGAGGTTCGGAATGGGCTTTTGAAAGGGGGTCAGAGCTTTGGCATGCAAAGGCTTGATATCCAATATGGGACAACCCTTCAGGGGTCCTTTATAATGGTGTTAGAAACGATGGTTGAACTTCCAAATACAATCCAATGGTTGAGAAATCTACTGATAAGATCTAACAGTTGAAATGATATCCGCAAGGAAAATTTGGTAGGATCCGATCTTTTGAGGTTTTTAAAGGAAAACATTCGAATTTAAGGAAAGTAGAATCTGAAAAAATTTAAAATACAAAAGTAAATACCAGCAAGTAAATGATGATTACGAAGACTTAAGAAATAAATCATACCTTTCAGATTACCAGGAAGATTATTCATATTGAGGAAAAAAATTCCATGATAAAATTTAGATTCAGAAAATTTTGATTATGAAAAAAATGAAAACAAAGGAAAAACTCTATTACGAAAATATTTGTTACACAAATTTCAATACGAAAAAAATAAGAACAAAATTTTCATTACGAAAATTTGAAAATCTTCATTATGAAAAACATGAAAAAAATCATTATGAAAAACATGAAAAACATCATTACGAAAAAAACATGAAAAACATCATTATGAAAAAACATGGAAAACTTCATTAAGAAAAAACATGAAAAACATCATTATGAAAAACATAAAAAAATCATTATGAAAAACCTGAAAAACATCATTACGGAATGATTTTTAAAAACTAACAAGCAAATGTACTCCCCCTATGAAAATGAGTTTATTTTGGTAAAGAGATTGATTTCAATAGAATGTTAATAATGAATATTACCGTATGGTTATCATTACTAACATTTTTTTAAAATATTCAAATCTATCAGAGGGTATGATTTTGTGAAAATATCAGCAAGTTGATCTTGTCTTATGATAAATTGAAGAATGATATCTTCTTTTTGTATGTGATCCCTAAGAAAGTGATGCCTAATATCTATGTTTTTTTCACAATAGTGATGTGCATGGTTTTTAGTAAGGAAAATGGCACTTGTATTATCACACAAAATTTGTGTTTTTGTAAAACTCATACTATAGTCTGTGAGTGTATGTCGCATCCACAACACTTGAGTGCAATAACTTCCAACTGATACATATTCAGCTTCAGTAGTGGAATGTGCTACTGAGTGTTTCTTCTTGCATTACCAAGAAACTAATGAATCTCCTAGGAAATTACAAGTTCCGGATGTACTCTTTCTATCGATTTTATATCCACCAAAGTCAACATCTGAAAAAAAGTTCAATGAAAAATCACTTACAGAAGTATAGAAGAGTCCTAAATCCATGGTTCCCATTAAGTAACGAAAATTTATTTTCACTTACTTTATATGAGATTCCTTAGGATTAGATTTATATCTTGCACATAAGCATACTGAAAACATTAAGTATGGATGACTAGCTGTCAAGTAAAGTAAAGTTCCTATCATACCTCTAAAAGATGTTTGATCTACTGGTTTCCTATCTTAATCAGGATCAAGTGTATTTGAGGTAATGATACGAGTACTTATACTCTTTCTATTGTCATATCCATACTTTTTAAGAAGATCTTTAATATAATTGTGTTGGGATATATAGATTCCTTCTGGTATTTGAGAAATTTGAAAACCAAGGAAAAATGTTAACTCACCCATCATACTCATTTCAAACTTAGATTTCATTAGATCTGCAAAAGAATCAGTTAATGATTGCTGAGTTGAACCAAATATAATGTCATCAGCATAAATTTGAACAATAAAAAAGTTTTTTATCTTTATTTATAAAAAGGGTTGGATATGCATTTCCCTTAACATAATTATTTTGAAGAAAAAATCCTATAAGTCTATCATACTAGGCTCAAGGGGCTTGCTTAAGTCTATACAATGCTTTGGTTAGTTTATAAACATGTTCAGAATGTTTTTTATCTTCATAACTAGAATATTGTTCAACAAAAACATCCTCTTGAACATAACCGTTAAGTAAGGAACATTTCACATCCATTTGAAAATGTTTAGAATTGAAGAATGCGGCAAAGGCAAGTAAGATATGAATAGATTCAAGTCAAGCTACTGGATCATAGGTTTCTACATAGTTTATTCTCTCTTGTTGATTATAGCCTTTAGCAACTAACCTAGATTTATTTCTAACTATGATTACATTTTCATCACACTTATTTCTGAAGACCCAATTTACTCCAATTATATAAGTTTCCATAGGTCTTTCAACCAAGGTCTAGACTTTATTCCTTTCTAATTCATTTAGTTCATCTTTCATAGCTTATATCCAATCATCATAACCTAAATCTTCATCAGTTCTTTTTTTCTAATTGGGAAAGGAATGATCAATGTTCAATTTCATTCCATAAGGAACTTCTAGTCCTTATAGGTTGATTTACATCAACAATGATACTATCATTGGGATTATTCTTAAGATACACCTGATTTGGGTTTTGTAAAACCTATTCATAAACATAGGGTAGAATATATTCTAGGGTAAATGCTTCAAAAGTATCTTCTTGGACATTATCCTTAACAAAATGATCTTCTAACAAAGGTTGATAATTAGTTTTTGAAAAAACATCTGAAGATGTAGGTTTAGGTTGTTTGAAAACAAAGGGATCAGTTTCATCAAATTTGACATGTACTGTTTCTTAAATAGTAGAATTGTTTTTATTAAAAACTCTATAAGCCTTAGAAGTTGTGGAGTATCCGAAGAAGATTAATTCATCAGATTTTGGTTAGAGTTTGTGTAGATTATCTTTAGTATCCAGAATGAATACCTTGAAAAAAAAACCTTGAAGTAAGAAAGTCTAGGTTTTCTACCATTCCATAACTCATAATGTGTTTTATTAAGAAAAGGTATAATCAAAACTCGATTTATAGTATAACAAACAATACTTACAGCTTCATCCCAAAAATTTCTGGCTATAAAATATTCACTCAACATGGTTCTAGTTATCTCTTGAATAATTCTATTTCTTATTTCAACAACACCATTTTGTTGATGAGTTCTAGGTGATGAGATGTTAAGGGTAATTCCTTTTCTACTATAGAATGTTTCAAAATAAGAATTTTGAAATTCTCTACCATGATCACTATGAATAGTTTTCAGTGGATAGTTTTTCTCATTTTAAACTTGGGCTCTAAAACTTTTAAAATACAAGAAGGCATTAGAATTATTTGCTAAAAAATAGACCCACGTAAATCTAGGGTAATCATCAACTAAAAAAAATACATAATACTTTCTTCCAATGCTTCCAATTTTTGTTGGACCAAAGTGATCCATATGCACTAACTATAATGAATCAGTAGTTCAGACATCACTGATTGATTTAAAACATGATTTATGATTCTCGCTATATTGACAAGGGTCATGAACTTTTGAAGAATCAAAACTAAGCTCTAGTAGATCCTTAACTAATCTTTTCATAGAAAGTTTGCATATTTTTTTAAGGTTACAGTGACCTAGAATTCTATTCCACAAACAAGAATTATCTTCCATTTCACTATGGTAAGGTAGATCTTGGCTCCTACGGTCTTCTATGTTTAGTTTGTATACATTCTCTTTCCTATGGTTAGAAAGAATAAACACTTCCTTGGAATTGTGTACTAAGCACTTATGATTCCTAAAATTCACAAGGTAACCTTCATCACATAATTGGATTATGCTAATGACATTGTGCTTAAGACCCTTAAAAATAAAACATTTAAAATCAATGTTTTTCCAAGAAGAATGATGCTACCTATACTAATAATTTCCCCTTGAGTATTATCTCCGAAAGTTATTTTTCATCCTTTCATATTGATAATATTTTAAAAATATTTTTTTTACCAATCATATGCCAGGAACATCCACTACCCTTGTACCAAGTATTGTTGTTGGTACTCTCTCTATTTTAAAAAAATAGTTAGACGTTCGGAACCCAAATGTTCTTGGATTCGGAAATTTTAGAAAGAAAATTCTTAGGCACCCACATTTTCTTAGAAAAATAGGCTTTGTGAAATCCTAATGACTAATTTTTGTTTAAGGAGTAATTTTTTCCCCAGTGTCCACCACACAGACACTGAGTACAGAATGGAGCACTTTGCAAAACAAAATAATTTTTGCTAAAAATCAGTTTAGAACTACTATAACCAAAACCAGAACTATTACTTTGAGGTCGCATTTGAGAATACACCTTATCAAAATTTTCCTTACCTAAGGTAAAGTTTTACAAACACTTCTTCAAGGAAAAAATTTCGAATTTCAGTTTGATAACTAAGTTCTTGTCTTCCAAAACATTTGATTTGGAACTAGAGTTAAGCTTGAAAATATTTTTCTTAGAAATTACGTTTTCAAGATCATTAGAATGTTTATTATCCCCAAAATATACTTCCTTGAGATTTTTTGAAATAATTTGAAAATAAAAAATTTTCTTATCCAGATATTTAGTAAGATCTAATATTTCATTAGTAAGAATAGTATTCCTAGAATTTTCGTTATCAAAATTTTTCATGAGTTTTGAATTCACAATCTCAAGGAGTTTGGAAAACCTAGAAACTTTTTCATAGGTAGGTAAAGTATTTTCTTCAACAAAAGAAGATTCTTCATATGAATATTCATAATATTTATCATTATTATAATTTGTATTTAAGGAAACATTGGTCATTAATTCATCATTTTGTACCTTAGCCATCAAATAAATATTTTCAATAGGTAGTCTGTCTATTAGACCAAGATTCTTATGTCCCGAAGATTCATAATCTGATGATTCATCTGAAGAGTAACCACCATTGGCACTACAGGTGTCATTATCTTTCAAGACATTCTTAGATTTAGCTCTGTAGTATTTCTATCTTTTTATCTCAGAATGGTTTTCTTTTCTTTCTTATATTTTAAGCATAGGAATCTTAGGCCTTATATGTCCATCTCTCTTGCATTCATGACATGTGACTTTTGAAACATTCTAATCATTCCATTCCTACTTCATATATCTAGATTTAATGTTCTTCTGTCCTAAAATCTTATTTATCCGTCGACCAAGAATTTCTACCTCATTTTCTAAAGATTCACATCCACTAGATTCGGATTGAATAAAATTCTTCATAGATTTTGATCTAGTAACTCTCTCAAGAGTCTTTTCTTTCTTGTGATTTGATGTTGTAGTAAAAGCCACAGTGAAATTCCCATTCTTCTTCTTCACATTATCAGCATATCTCTTCATTCTGGTCTCATGTTTAAGAAGTGCTCCAAAAATTTCATCAAGAGAAATATGAGTAACCTTTCTATTCTCATCAAAAACAGTCCTCTTGGATTTCCACTCATTGGTAATAATGTCTATGATCTTATCAACAACAGCATAATCATATAATCCTTTCTCCCCCATAGATTGTACACTATTCAAAATAGTCCTGAATCTTTGATGCACCTTACATATGGGTTCTCCATAAAGAAATTTGAAGCCACAGTATTCATCTCATAGCATAGCTCTTCATGTTTCAATAAGATTGTAAGTTCCAAATTGAGTGACATTGAGTTTATTCCAAATAAAATGTTCTGCTTCACAAGAAGAAATTTGGCTATATATATTTCTAGGAATAGAACAAATCAAGGTATTGTGTACCTTATAATTCAGTTGATACTCATGCTTTTATTGATTGGTGAAGGTACTAACATTCTTGTCAGTAATTTTATATCCTCCAGTAAGCATAACAAAATTATCAAATCCTATATTGATAATAAATGTCTTCATGAAATATCCCCAATATTCATAATCATTCCCATCAAAAATATGTGGTCTTGTTGGATTGAGATTTTTTATGGAACCAACATTGATTCCTACCGTCTTACAGAAAAATCCTTCCACAAAAACTTGTTAATAGAAAAAGATTGTAAACAATGAATATATTCCTTAGTAAGGAAAATTAAACTATATTGTTTCTACGTAAAATATGAATCTGAACATAATGATTCCGAAAATATGATTCCAAAAAGAAGAAGAAGAGTTCTCTTCTAAATATAATCATGAGATTAATTCAGATTGATCCAATGCTCTGATACCAATTTTTGAATTGCTATAGAGGACAAGGTCACCTCCTCTGATACCAATTTTTGATATGGTATATAGAGTATGATATACGCTATAATACAAAATTTAGGATCGAAATAATATAGATACTGAATAAAGTATCTAATGATGCTCAATATACAAGATGGGATGAATTGTACACTTTAAAAATTCCTTTGTAACTTTTAGAGATGGTTATGTTTAAAAAGGTTAAACAAAGTAATTCACAAAACCTCTGGTTCTAAAAACATTATTGATTCAAGAAATAAAATTCTGAGAAAGTGAATCTGGAAATATGGTTCCGAAAAATAAAACATAATGAAAGTTTACATAGATAAATAGTATACATTAAAGTGTATAAAATCTCACTAAATCAGAGTATACAAGTATAAGGATGTATAAGATAGTTATATACTCCTCAACAAATAAAATACCATGGAAAACGTTTAACAAGTATGAAGTAGTAAATCTTTTAACCCAAAGATAAGGGTATCCAACAACCTTGGATAAACGTCCCTTGATTTATACTTTCAAAAAAGTTTGTCTTACCCACACGAGGGTAATCCCACGATACAAATATCGGCATCAGTCTTACTCTCCCCACAAGCCCTCAACTTAAAGGTAATCAACAACTCTATATTCCTTAGCAAGGAAGCCCTCATCTTTAAGGTAGTCGGCACCTCTGTCTTTCTATCCTCGAAAGCCGTCGATTGTACACTGCAGCAATCGCAGTTGCATGAAGCAATTCAGCACGAGGCAATGTTTGAACAAGTCATTCAAAATTTCTGCACTAAGCGTGAGTGTTTATAAGAGCCTCTATCTCTAAAAATCACTTCAACATCATGTAAGTAAGTTCAGCAAAAATTTAAGTGTCAATGTTCTGAGCTCGTTCAATTGAGCTCCTATTTATAGGCATGGCTTCAACGGTTGGATCCCTCTTCCAACAGTCATATTTTTCCTTGAATTTTGGAGGGACATGTACACGTGTCACTCAAACAATGGTTAGTTAGTAATTGAATGCATGAAATTGTTTTATATAAAAAACATGTGTAATCAAAATTATGGTTACATAACCAAAATCAAATATTTAGAATGTTAGAAAATAAATGTTCGGAGTCTAATCAAAAAAGAATTCGGAGACTATAATACAAGGATATTCAGATTCTGTTGTCTAGGGAATTAGGAACTTGAACTCTATATAATTTTGGAGTCAAAATTTCAAGGAATTCCCGAATCTAGATTAAAAAAAATATGGAACCAGAACTTACAATGTTCGAAGTCTGAATTAATGAGAATTTAGAGTCTGAACTCTCTTAGTTCGGCGTCTGAATTCATTAGAATTCAGAGTCAGAACTTACAATGCTCAGAGTTACAATTAATTAGAATTCAGTGTATGAACTCGCAATTATTGAAGTCGGAGTTCATGAGAATTCAGAGTAAAAACTCAAAAGTGTTTAGAGTCGGAGATCATAGAGCTCTGAGTCAGAACATAGAAGAGTTCGGAGTCTGAATTCAGAGAACTCGTAGTCAGAATTCGGAGTCTGAAAACAGATTTTTATTTATCTAATTGTTATATGATTTCGAGGTTTTAGATATGAAACTGAATTTTACACTTAGACATGATAATGAACAATTAAAAACATGGAAATGATAAATTTCGTTTGGGAAGGAAAATTTTTCTTATTGAAGTAAAACACTAGGTAGAATAAGATTTTCCTTAAGATAAGGTGTTTGTGATTTTCAAAACAGGAGGGAAAGGAAAAGTCAAAAGGAGGGATTATTGTCTCAAAAATCTCCCCCAAACATGAAGGAATGTAAAAGTCATATGGAAATCCATATTGACTCAACACTTAACTCCTTTTTGAGTTAACCTAGTTATTAATCTAGAAAACTGTGAAAAAATTTCAATAAACCTCCGGTAATAACTTGCTAAAACAATAAATCTATGAATCCTTCTGATATTTTTAGGTCTTTTACATTATTTAATAACTTTTGTTTTAGTAGGAACAATTGTTATTCCATTTTTTAAAATAATGCGACCAAGGAATGAATTTTTCTGTAACCAAAACTCACACTTTCTGAATATACCATACAATTTCTTTTATTTTATTGTTCGCAATACAACCCTCAAATTAATTTCATGATCCAATTTACTTGTATAATAATCCAAAATATCATAAATAGACACAACCACCATTTATCACGCAATGACCCGGACCCGGACAGCCACCCGAATAGTTCCGAACAGGTCCGGTGTTATGACCTTAGGCGCGCCTCCCCTGAACGCCAAAGGCTGCCGACTATAAGCGATGGTCTAATTAGGTATAGTGGGGAGGATATACCCTCTCGTAGAAATAAAATGGTTCTGGTATGAGTATAAAACTAAAATATGTAGTGGAAATTAAATGACTCAGCAGACTCGAACCAGACCCGCAGAGCGGAAGCATAACAATATCAATAAACCAGCAGAAGAAATATAGAAACAACAACAACGGAAAGTAAACAGAACAACATGCTGAATAATACAAGTAGCTACTACTGTAAACAAACAAGGCATGCATCCATATATAAGTCAATGACGCCAATTTCTAACCAACAGTAGCTACAAAATAAAGTAAGCATGCTGATATAAATGGGAAACTAACCAAAGTAACTCCAGAAAGGCACGACCACAAGGTCCATGAGAGTCCCCATTCCAACAGCACTAAATTCCACCTCCTGAGGCTGACCCTCTACCTGCACGCAATTTCAAAAAGTCTACACGTGTCCTAAAGGGCTCGTGTAGGGTGTGAGAGAAGTCTCAGTAAGATACAACCAAGAGGTGCGTACCTAATATAAGTGTTTCAGCATACATGCTTATATAAGAAAAACAGTAAAAAGTGCAATGCCCAAAATAAACACAAACTTCACTAGTGCTCAGCAGCCACCAGGAAGTGTCACATGCTTCGGCCAACGTCGGAATGTCTGACCAGTAGCCCGGAACCTCATGCCAGCTGACACCATGTGCCTCAAGTACCGATGTCCCGGAGGAACGCCCAACCGTCATAACCCAGCTCGAAAGCTCAACCTATCCATGGCACAACATCTAGAGGAACAACGATACTTGTCCTAAAATTGTAACAGGAGGGACAGCGATACATATCCTCAAATAGCGGCTAGCCTCTGCCCCCAACCTGACCGCCTCAAAACTGTCTCCCGAAGGCTCCTCACCTTCTCTGTGGTTTCCTATGGAAAGCACCCACAAACCTAAAATACCTAACCGTAACTATCGGGGGCTCTACCCAACGAGTGGTTGTACCACCTCATCTCAGAGTATATTTTTGTGCACACTACTCAAAAGTACACGGTGAGTGGTAATCACCTAATTATGTCCCAAGCCACAACACCTCTAACACCTCATGCCCCTGCGAACTTGTCGCTCAAGTCTGATGGCCTCGCCATCCAAGTAACCAGGGCCAAGCCCGACCTCACAGTCCAACTGCCTCAACCGACATCCATGATGCCCAATCCCATGGTAGCATCCACCCAAAGTAACCCGAGCCAAAAGCCCCAACCTGTGATCCTCTTCACTCAACAACATATATTCGGGCCATGCCCAACAATCATGCAGTTCAACACAAGAAAACCACACATTGTAAAAACATACATGAAAGCATATCTTTTAACAGACAATTACTAAATAGTCAAATTGCACTAACGTGTGCTAACCCAAACTAGCACCTATGGTCTTAACACCTTACAAAAATTAACATCGTGATTTAACAAATCAAACTCGGCAGTTTATATAACGACCCATACTTTACATACATTGTTAATACTTCAAAATTGAAGCACACTTATTAAAACATATGACAAAACCACAAAAGACCGTATAGGTATAGTGTCTTTAGAAACTGGGAAACATAAACAACTGGTTCATAAATCTTCTACAGTGTCTCCCATTTATTTCATCATATCCAGGGTCCCTTTTAGCATATTCTACTTAATATCCATCTTCCTAACTTGGGGAAAAGAAAACATAAAAGGGTGAGCTCAAATGCTCAGCAAGGGCAAATAAAGGAAATAAAAATCATATCATATCTTTTTGAAAATCATAACCTGCAAAAGAGATCATAATATCTTAACATGGAACAAATCATAGAAGTGAAAATGAGATCCCCATAATCATAACATAAAACTTGAAACTTTGTGTCATGCACACATAATCTTGGAAAATCATTTCTTGTTAGTCATGACTCATTGCCAAGACTATCTTAGTGGACAAAGTCCCTTTCTGAACCGAGTCACCCTCGTTCCAGTCCTGTTTCACTGAACCGGTATAACCTACCGTTCCAGCCATGTCTATCTCATGAGATATAAAATCTTTACCCAATGCATTGGAGGGAGATATAGGTCCCACCCATCTTATAATGAATCATTTCTTATGTGTGCCACATAAATCATAAATCATACATCCTCACATAACACATGTAACAAAAATGGGATTCTTGAAACATCATGACATAATAAAACAAATCATATAAGGTAAATGACTTCATAAAAATAATTCCCTCACAACATAATCAAATCAATGTAATAATAGGGATAAAAACAGAACCCTTTATTATCTAAGATGAAAAATAATTTTGATAAAACACTTGAACTCCATTCTTGAGGAAAATATCCTTTCTTCTTCAAAAACAATTTTCTTTCCCTAACATGTCATACAATTATAAACTAAAAGACGTTGATTAAAAATAAACTTGAAAACTTATAAAGGAATATTCTTGGAAATAATGTTTTAAAAATCCATTCATGCCGTATAAGTTAAAAATACATTCTTCGTACTTTTGTCGGAAAAGTAAAAAAGTACCTCGTACGAAAAACGACAAAAGATTCATTTCTTATTCTTTACTAAAAACTCACCGAAGGATAAAATTGGATTTAAACTATTTTAAATGGATGGAAATAATATTACATATTGAGGAAACATGGATTTGGATGATAAAATACACCCCAGTAATTACCACAGTATAAACAATCTCAGATAAAAATGAGATTGTGATATTTCCTTTACCTTAGGTCCGATTTTCTTTGTACGTGTCCGAAGCTCATGTATAATGGTTTAAATTATGTTATTGACTTATTACTGAATCATACATATTGATATGATATCATATATGGTCATATTCTTAGCTTCTTGTTAGTAATATTTCATTGTTATTTGTTACTCGGGTCTTTATTGCCTTTTGTTCTTATGCGTGTTTTGCCAAATAAATTATTATTCTTCTTTTAAGGTTATAGATACCTTATATCTAGAATGGTATTAGTGTAACATATATCATATTTATTCATTCAATTCATTTATATAATTACTATGTAATGATGATCATGTAGAACGAGTCGCATCACATCGTGGAGACGGTATTCCGTACGTACGCACGAGTGATGATATCGTTCCTATGATCGTGGAATTGTATTGGAGTATATATATATTATTTCAGTATCAATATTACTTTATAATAATCATAAATAGTTACTCACTACACCATTATACCCATCCTTGTAAGGTGGTGGTGGAAAATAGATTACACCACGGCGTGGAGACGGTATTCCGTACGTACGCACGCGCGGTGATTTCATTTTTCTGTAGGATGGATAGAAGGTGAATTAGGGTTGTTTCATATTTATAATAACATATCAGTATGTAAGTAATACTGACGTTATTACTTTATCATGAAACAACTAAAGGAGAAGAAGTTGAAGAAGAAAGAAATTGAAAAGATCGGTAACAGATATTACCTCTTCTTTGGAACGGCTCTTTGAATCCTCCACTTAGGGAACTAAGATTGGTCTTTGAAGAAGACCAGGACCTCTAGGATTATTCTAGGGAAGTGGAGAGGAGAAAATGTCAGGTGTTGGACGAGCATGAGTGCTCAAATTGGTGTGAGGAGGAGGTGGAGGAGGTGCCCTTTTATAAGGGAGGAGAGGGGCACCTTAGGAATATCTCAAAATATTATTTTATATTAAAGACAAAATCAGTTTATAATCGTTCCAAAGGGTATTATTTCGAAGCTAAAGTGGGGAAGGGTCGAAATCCTATCAACAAATAGGATTTAGACAAGTTTAGGGTAGCATTTTAACCTTATCAATTAGATTTAACTCTAAGTTTAATAATTTAACTTTTACCATGTCTTTTTATTTTCTTTCACTATATGGTTAATACACGTACTATAACATGCCAAACGAACCCCAAATTGTTTATTATTAATATATATATCCTTATCTAAGTCATTTGGCCGAACCTTAGATTTTTAGGAATAAAATGACAATTAATAATATAATATTTGATTTAAAAACTATTTTGTGTCAATTTTGACACTATTTGATATATGATTTTTGTGAAAGTCATAACAGAATTATATGTTTGAACCAAGTTGATTAAATCAACAATAATATATCATAGTAACCTATAAAATTTGTGTAATTCATAAAAATTCTCAAATTACATTTATTTTTCTATTTATAACATCAATTATGTCAATATTTCATAAATAAGATAATTACTGCATCATAATTGTGTCATAAATAAATTAAATTATTTAATGTCTAAAAATTATAAATAAAATACCATTATATAGGAAATAGTTTTAGCTTTCTAATTAATATTTATAGTCGAATTTATCTTATTTATAACCACATATTAAAAATGATTTACTTATTAAACTTTGATTTTAACTATTTTAACCCTTCTTTAAATAAATTAATAATAAATGTCCTAATCTAACCCAAGTGGGCCTAAATGGTCATATTTTATTCATAAGGTTGTTTTTGGTCGAATTACACTTATCCAATAGAATTAGACATGTGTTAGGATAATAGTAATATCATATTTCCCCTTAGTTACCCTATTTACTATTAACCGGAGTAAAAAAAGTAAAAAGTTACTATTCACCAAAAAATTATTTTTATCTCATGGAACCACATTTTACTTACTGATGTCAACTGTGTCTGTCGGATTTTCGAAATTCTATTCACAGAAGCGGTAAAATTATGTTTTATGCAAAATTCAGTTTTTAACCTACCACTTAGTGGTTTCACTATTCATCAAAAATTGAAAGTTTTCAGAAAAATACCAAAATTTCACCCTAGGCTAATTTCGGTATTCCGAATCCAAAAATGAAGTCCATTTTAAAAAATAAAATTTATAAAATTTCAAAAAGTGGTTATTACTATTTATAACGGCTAGTTTTAATAATATTTTAATAGCATATTGTTGTTTAGTGAAACTCGGTATTGCGTACGACGCAAGCTATCGAGGAAGGTCGTGATTGCGTGTAAAGTAAGCCAAGCTAGTATGTAGTGAAATATTCCTTTGATGATATATAAAAAACAAAATATTACTCATAAAAATCTCGGGTGTTACATTCTACCCCCCTTAAAAAGAATTTCTCCCTCGAAATTCGTCACTTTGTAACAAACAGTTGAGGATAATTCTCCCTCATCATATCCTCAAGCTCCCATGTAGCTTCTTCAAGTTGGTGGTTCCTCCATAAAACATTCACCAAGCGAGTGGTCTTGTTTCGTAGGACTTTTTCGCTACGATCCAGAATCTCTATCGGCTGTTCTTCATAAGAAAGATCTTGCTCTAGCGGTACAACTTATGAGCTGAGTACATGTGAAGGATCTGGTATGTACTTTCTCAGGAGAGATACATGGAACACATCGTGAACTTGAGAGAGATTCGGTGGAAGCGCCAATCGGTAAGCTACCTTTCCAACACGATCCAGTATTTCGAAAGGACCGATATATCTAGGGCTCAACTTCCCCTTCTTTCCAAATCTCATAACCCTCTTCCAAGGAGATATTCGTAAGAACACTTTATCGCCCACTTCAAACTCTAGGTCTTTTCTTCGGTTGTCGGTATAACTTTTCTGTCAACTCTGAGCTGCTCTTATGTGTTGTTGAATAGATCTGACCTTTTCTGCCATTTCATCAATGAGATCAGGTCCTAATAGCTTTCTTTCCCCATCTTCATCCCAGCAAGTCAGAGTCCTGTATTTCTTTCCATAGAGAGCTTCATAAGGATCCATCTGAATACTGGAGTGAAAGCTATTATTATAAGAAAATTCCACCAATGGTAGGTGTTGATCCCAACCTCCTTTGGAATCCATAGATCAAGCTCTCAACATATCTTCTAGGGTTTCAATTGTTCTTTCAGACTGACCGTCTGTCTGGGGATGATAAGCAGTGCTGAAACTCAACTCTGTATCCAGAGTATGCTGAAGACTTCGCCAGAACGTTGAGGTAAATCTCGGATCTCGATCAGATATAATAAAATGTGGTACTCCATGCAATCTTACCACTTCCTTTACATATATCCTGGCAAGTTGATCTAGAGAGAAATCCTCTCTAATATCAATGAAGTGTGCAGACTTTGTAAGACGATCAACTATGACCCAAATAGCATTATTTCCTTTGGATGTTTTAGGAAGTCCTGTGACAAAGTCCATAGTGATGTTTTCCTATGTCCATTCGGGTATGGGTAATGGTTGTAACATCCCCTTAGACTTCTGTCTCTCAGCTTTAACTTGTTGACAAACCAAGCATCGAGATACATATTCAGAAACATCTCTTTTCATGCCATCCCACCAGAAGTACTCTTTCAGGTCCCTATACATCGTCGTGCTTCCAGGATGAATAGAGAATGAAGAACTATGAGCCTCATCCAGCAGCTCCTTCTTTAATTCGGGGATGGGAGGAAGACAAACCCGATTCCTGAACTTTATTATCCCATCACAATCAAGGTTGAATTCAGGAACATTTCTCACCTTCTTTTGTAACTCGACATCTTCTTTTTGTGCCTCCTTAATCTTCTCACGTATAGATGGTTGAACATTCATTTGAGAAAGATAAGATTTTTCCCCTTCCATTATAATTCCAAGATCCATCCTTTGTAAATCCATATATATTTGATCCTTTGTGATCCTCATCATGGATAAACTAGCATGGTCTTGTCGACTTAATGCATCTTCCACCTTGTTTGCTTTCCCAGGGTGGTAATTGATTGAGCAGTCGTAATCCTTAATCAGCTCCAACCATCTTCTTTGACGCATATTCAACTCCTTTTGTGTGAAAATATACTTTAAACTTTTATGATCAGTATAGATATAACACCTTTCACCATATAGGTAATGCCTCCAAATATTTAATGTAAAGATTACCGCAGCCAACTCCAAATCATGAGTTGGGTAATTTTGCTCATGGATTTTCAACTGTCGTGAGGCATAAGCTATCACCATATCATTTTTCATAATAGCACACCCCAATCCCTTCTTGGATGCATCACTGTAGATCACAAACCTTTCTCCACTATAAGGCAGTGTGAGAACAGGTGCACTGGATAACCTTCTTTTCAACTCCTTGAAATTCTCTTCACATTCCTCTGTCCAAACAAACTTAACTCCTTTCCGAGTCAACTTGGTGAGTGGATTAGATAATCGTGAAAAATCCTTTAAAAAATGTCGATAATATCCATCCAAACCAAGAAAACTTCGGATCTCAGTTACTATTGTTGGTCTTGACCATCATTCGATAACCTCTGTTTTTGCTGGATCCATAGATATCCCCCCTTTTGAGATTATGTGACCCAAAAATGAAACTTTTTGAAGCCAAAATTCACACTTGGTAAATTTGGCATAAAGCTTCTCCTTTCTCAGGGTCTTCAATATAATTCTCAAGTGATCTTCATTCTCTTCCTTTCTCTTTGAATAGACAAGAATATCGTCTATTAAAACTACGAAAAATTGATCAAGATAGTCTCTAAAGACTCTATTCATTAGATCCATGAAGATAGCAGGGGCATTAGTAAGACCAAATGGCATCACTATAAATTCATAGTGTCCATACCTTGTACGGAAAGCCATCTTTGGTATATCCTCCCTTTTGACCCTTAATTGATGATACCCTGAACGAAGATCAATCTTGGAAAAGTATTGAGCTCCGCGTAGTTGGTCAAATAAGTCATCAATGCGTGGAAGAGGATATTTGTTCTTGATAGTGATCTTGTTAAGTTCTCGATAATCAATGTAGAGTCTCATTGATCAATCTTTCTTCTTAACAAATAGAACAGGTTCTCCCCAAGGTGACGCACTGGGGCGTATGAATCCCTTATCAAGATTCTCTTGGAGTTGCTTCTTCAATTCCTATAACTCAATTGGGGCCATTCTATAAGGTGTCTTGGAAATTGGCAAAGCGCCTGGTACGAGTTCTATTGAAAACTCAACTTCACGATTTGGGGGAAGACCCTGTAATTCCTCCGAAAAGACATCATCAAACTCCCGTACAATGGGTATATTCTTAATCGTGAGTTTCTCACCAACCATTTGAGATAAATAACCTTCATTTAGTGGAATCAATACCCATAAGATGGAAGAAATTTCCACTGGAAGGTTATGTTCATCCTTGCATTGATAGACGATCGTAGATTGATCTGGAATATGAATTGTGACTTCCCTTCATTGGCAATTGATATGAGCTCCATGTTGAGAATGCCAATCCATGCCAAGAATCACATCAAATTACACTAAAGGAAGGATCACAAGATTTGCAGGAAGCACTTTCCCACAAACTTCGATCGAAGAAGAATTATAAACTTTTGATGTGACTGTTGTGCCATTAGGTGTTGTCACAGCTAACTCAACAACTAATTGTTGAGGTAGTACGGTGATACCCTTAGAAAAATTTTCAGAAATAAAAGAGTGGGTGGATCCATAATCAAATAAAACATTTGCTACTTTAGAGTGGATGGTAAGTGTACCTTTCACCACTTCGTTATCGTACTCCACATCGCTGATAGAAATTGCATTTGACTTTCCTTTGTCTTTATCCTTAAGATTTTTTTGATGTCGACCATCATCATCAACCCTTGGATTTGGGCATTGATTGGCATAATGCCTCATCTCCTTGCACTTGAAACATTGAAGTGTAGTAGGTTCATTCTGTGTATCCCTTCCTTTGTTTGCATCATTAGACATCTTCTTCCCATTATCGCGGCATTCAAATGCCCGATGACCTTCCTTTCCACATTTAAAACATTTACTTGTCCCTTTAAGACAACTCCCTCCATGTTTCGTTCCACACTTTGAGCATAAGGGAAAGTTCATCTTATTTTCAGTGTGCTCTTTAGATTTTCCATTGAATTCCATCTTCCTCTTCTTATCAAACCCATGTGATTGATGGGTTACTCCAATCTCCATCTCGACTTTGAGAGCACATCGAACGATTTCCTCGTAGCTATTGAAGTCCCTTATGGCTAACGCCCTTCGAAGACTTGGTTTTAAGCCACTAAAGAATCAATCGATCTTACTCTCAGGTTGGATAATAATACAAGAAGCGTACCTTGCAAGTCTTGTAAAATTTGCTTCATAGGTACCAACAGATTCATCATCCCTTTGCTTCAGTTCAAGAAACTCTTTCTCCATCTTTGTTCGGAGAATACGACGGAAGTACTTATTGAAAAATAATTTCTTGAACTCGTCCGATTCCTTAGACTCAATTTCATCCCTTTGCCTCGTATTCTTAATAAGATTCCACCATTGATCAGCATCTCCTTCCAAACGATACACTGCTAGGATGACTTTATCATGTTCAGAACATTGAAGAACTGAAAATATCTTTTCATTAGTACTAATCCATTGTTCAGCAACTAATGGATCAGTAGACCCGCTGAAGAAGGTGGACACTGCCTCATGAAGGATTCAACAGAATGTTGCTCCTTCCTTTTCTCGTTTGGAAATCCTGCATGATTCATAGCTTGAGAAATTTGTGTGAGCATGGCTACAAGATTTTTCATTCCAGCTCCCATATCATTTGGTTGCTCAGGGGGACAATCATTGCATTGCCCATCGCATTCCGTATTAACACGGTTCCGTCGGGTTCCAGCCATTGACTAAAACCAAGAAGAATAGTGTGATCAACACTAATTATAATAGGAAAACCACATAATCGAGAATAAAATTTCACACTTAAGGTCTTATCCTAGGGTATTCATGGCCATTTCTAAAACACTAAGATTGTGTTCTATGCTTAGACTTATCCTTAGGGTTCTTACTAAGGCTTTCACATCCTAGTTCCCAAAGGTTGACTATACCTTTCCTCTGATACCAACTATAACGACCCATACTTTACATACATTGTTAATACTTCAAAATTGAATCACACTTATTACAACATATGACAAAACCACAAAGGACCGTATAGGTATAGTGTCTTTAGAAACTGGGAAACATAAACAACTAGTTCATAAATCTTCTACAGTGTCTCCCATTTATTTCATCATATCTAGGGTCCCTTTTAGCATATTCTACTTAATATCCATCTTCCTGACCTGGGTAAAAGAAAACATAAAAGGGTGAGCTCAAATGCTCAGCAAGGGCAAATAAAGGAAATAAAAATCATAACATATCTTTTTGAAAATCATAACCTGCAAAAGAGATCATAATATCTTAACATGGAACAAATCATAGAAGTGAAAATGAGATCCCCATAATCATAACATAAAACTTGAAACTTTGTGGCATGCACACATAATCTAGGAAAATCATTTATTGTTAGTCATGACTCATTGCCAAGACTATCTTAGTGGAAAAAGTCCCTTTCTGAACCGAGTCACCCTCGTTCCAGTCCTGTTTCACTGAACCGGTATAACCTACCGTTCCAGCCATGTCTATCTCATGAGATATAAAATCTTTACCCAATGAATTGGAGGGAGATATAGTTCCCACCCATCTTATAATTAATCCTTTCTTATGTGTGCCACCTAAATCATAAATCATACATCATCACATAACACATGTAACAAAAATGGGATTCTTGAAACATCATGACATCATAAAACAAATAATATAAGGTAAATGACTTCATAAAAATAATTCCCTCACAACATAATCAAATCAATGTAATAATAGTGATAAAAACAAAACCCTTTATTATCTTAGATGGAAAATAATTTTGATAAAACACTTGAACTCCATTCTTGAGGAAAATATCATTTCTTCTTCAAAAAAACTTTTCTTTTCTTAACATGTCATACAATTATAAACTAAAAGAAGTTGATTAAAAATAAACTTGAAAACTTATAAAGGAATATTCTTGGAAATAATGTTTTAAATATCCATTCATGCCGTATAAGTTAAAAAAACATTCTTCGTACTTTTGTCGGAAAAGTCAAAAAGTACCTCGTACGAAAAACGACAAAAGATTCCTTTCTTATTCTTTACTAAAAACTCACCGAAGGGTAAAATTGGATTTAAAATATTTTAAGTGGATGGAAATAATATTACATATTGAGGAAACATGGATGTGGATGATAAAATACACCCCAGTAATTACCACAGTATAAACAATCTCGGATAAAAATGAGATTGTGATATTTCCATTACCTTAGGTCCGATTTGCTTTGTACATGTCCGAATCTCCTGTATAATGGTTTAAATAATGTTATTGAATTATTCCAGAATCATAAATATTGATATGATATCATATATGGTCACATTCTTAGCTTCTTGTTAGTAATATTTCATTGTTACTTGTTACTCGGGTCTTTATTGCCTTTTGTTCTTATGCGTGTTTTGCCGAATAAATTCTTATTCTTCTTTTAAGGTTATAGATACCTTATATCCAGAATGGTATTAGTGTAACATATATCATATTTATTCATTCAATTCATTTATATAATTACTATGTAATGATGATCATGTAGAACGAGTCACATCACATCGTGGAGACGATATTCCGTACGTACGCACGAGTGATGATATCGTTCCTATGATCGTGGAATTGTATTGGAGTATATATATATCATTTCAGTATCAATATTAATTTATAATAATCATAAATAGTTACTCATTACACCATTATACCCATCCTTGTAAGGTGGTGGTGGAAAATAGATTACACCACGGCGTGGAGACGGTATTCCGTACGTACGCACGCGCGGTGATTTCATTTTTCCGTAGGATGGATAGAAGGTGAATTAGGGTTGTTTCATATTTATAATAACATATCAGTATGTAAGTAATACTGATGTTATTACTCTATCATGAAACAACTAAAGGAGAAGAATTTGAAGAAGAAAGAAATTGAAAAGATCGGTAACAGGTATTACCTCTTCATTGGAACGCCTCTTTGAATCCTCCACTTAGGGAACTAAGATTGGTGTTTGAAGAAGACCAGGACCTCTAGGATTATTCTAGGTAAGTGGAGAGGAGAAAATGACAGGGGTTGGCCGAGCTTGAGTGCTCAAATTGGTGTGAGGAGGAGGGGGAGGAGGTGCCCTTTTATAAGGGAGGAGAGGGGCACCTTAGGAATATCTCAAAATATTATTTTATATTAAAGTCAAAATCAGTTTATAATGGTTCAAAAGGGTCTTATTTCGAAGCTAAAGTGGGGAAGGGTCGAAATCCTATCAACCAATAGGATTTAGAAAAGTTTAGGGTATTATTTTAACCTTATCAATTAGATTTAACTCTAAGTTAAATAATTTAACTTTTACCATGTCTTTTTGTTTTCTTTCACTATATGGTTAATACACTTACTATAACATGCCAAACGAACCCCAAATTGTTTATTATTAATATATATATCCTTATCTAAGTCATTTGGCCGAACCTTAGATTTTTAGGAATAAAATAACAATTAATAATATAATATTTGATTTAAAAACTATTTTGTGTCAATTTTGACACTATTTGATATATGATTTTTGTGAAAGTCATAACAGAATTATATGTTCAAACCAAGTTGATTAAATCAGCACTAATATATCATAGTAACCTATAAAATTTGTGTAATTCATAAAAACTCTCAAATTACATTTATTTTGGTGTTTATAACATCAATTATGTCAATATTTCATAAATAAGATAATTACTGCATTATAATTGTGTCATAAATAAATTAAATTATTTAATCTATAAAAATTATAAATAAAATACCATTATGTAGGAAATCGTTTTAGATTTCTATTTAATATTTATAGTCGAATTTATCTTATTTATAACCACATATAAAAAATGATTTACTTATTAAACTTTGATTTTAACTATTTTAACCATTCTTTAAATAAATTAACAATAAATGTCCTAATCTAACCCAAGTGGGCCTAAATGGTCATATTTTATTCATAAGGTTGTTTTTGGTCGAATTACACTTATCCAATAGAATTAGGACATGTGTTAGGGTAATAGTAATATCATATTTACCCTTATTTACCCTATTTACTATTAACCGCGGTAAAAAAAGTAAAAAGTTACTATTCACCAAAAAATTATTTTTATCTCATTAAACCACATTTTACTTACTGATATCAACCGTGTCTGTCGGATTTTCGAAATTCTATTCACAGAAGCGGTAAAATTTTGTTTAATGCAAAATTCAGTTTTTAACCTACCACTTAGTGGTTTCACTATTCATCAAAAATTGAAAGTTTTCAGAAAAATACCAAAATTTCACCCTAGGGTAATTTCGGTATTCCGAATCCAAAAATGAAGTCCATTTTAAAAAATAAAATTTATAAAATTTCAAAAAGTGGTTATTACTATTCATAACGGCTAGTTTTAATAATATTTTAATAGCATATCGTTGTTTAGTGAAACTCGGTATTGCGTACGACGCAAGCTATCGAGGAAGGTCTCGATTGCGTGTAAAGTAAGCCAAGCTAGTATGTAGTGAAAGATTGCTTTGATGATATATTAAAAACAAAATATTACTCATAAAAATCTCGGGTGTTACAGTTTAATTCAACAACAACAACAACAAAAGTCTAAACTCAGCAGTTAATATTGGTCCAAAACATACACATTTTGGAACCCCCCGCCGAATAGCCCCAAACGAGCCATGACCTCTCACCCGGCCTTGCTCAAGCACAAAAAGGTTCAGGGAATACCAAGAGGCATCCCACAATGCAGATAACTAATGAACAACAAATAGACAGGGTTTCTCTCAACACCCGACGTCGCGCCCGGAGGTCGTATCCCCCAAAATTCTACGAAAACATGAAAGATGGTATGAACCACCCACCTCATACTCATATGATGGGACTCCTTTGATATCAGCCTCTGAATTTGTCTGAATCACGGTAGATCTGTGTTTCCGTCAAATCCATCAATTCTGTTCGGATGGAATCTGTGGAGGAACAGGTGAGGGATCAAGGATGAAGAAGGGTGCGTGGGGTTAGCCTTCCCGATGCGGTC
This sequence comes from Viscum album, assembly GCA_963277665.1. Classification (NCBI taxonomy): domain Eukaryota; kingdom Viridiplantae; phylum Streptophyta; class Magnoliopsida; order Santalales; family Viscaceae; genus Viscum; species Viscum album. Next base: position 1,033,793,825 of record OY728156.1, read on the forward strand.
CCACTGCCACTGACATATCGAAGAACGGTGGTCGTAAGACGATTCTAGAAGGATTTGTGTTTTTCAGTAGTTTTCGGACAAACTATTCGTCCAAAGGGGAAGAAGAAGGGTGTTTTGGAATTAAGATGTGACAGTGTCTCAAACGATGAAATAAAAAATAGTACACGACATGTATTTCCAAAGTACACGCTGTGTAGATGTGTTTCCGTACTCCGACTTAAGCGGAGTCCATCACATGGCTTGGACTATGTACACGGTCAACACACGACTAGGGTCTCAGCTGCTACACGGGAGAAAGATACACAACATGTCAAGGATGGCTACACACCATGTAGTTTGAAATTTATACCAGGGCACCACACGGCATGTACTTGGCCTTGCACAGGTAGGGTTACACGACATGTCTATAAATACGTGTCGTGTAGTAAGAAATTTTTACATGGTCTTCACACATCATGTACTTGGCAAGCACACATCCAGTCACTCTGGTAACTCATACACGGTGTGTACATAAAGTACACGGCGTGTAGTCTTGAAATTTCCAGAAACCACCCAGATTTTCTAGACTTCTCAAAAACCAGTCAAAAAGTTTTAAACAGGGTCGGGATTTGACCCGTTTCTAAAAACCCAGGTTCTTACAAACTCCCCACCTTAACGTAGCTCATCCCCAAGCTACCAACTAAAACCAGTAGATGGCACCAAACACGCCCAGCCCGGTTAAACAACCTAGACTGCCCTGGTCTTAAGGTTCTAGGTAAAATCTTAAAGGGGCACCCCACCTTAGGGATTTCCTACTCGGTCTCAACCAACATTCTCAAAGCAATCCAAATAAACAAGAAAGACCCGAAGACCAATTTCCCTAACCCATGGTCCTCTCGTGATGCATCGTCACCCATTCACCTTCTTGGTGCTCTTGTGTCGTTTCTGACACCCAAACATATCCCTCACCGCGTTGATGTCCGCCTTCAAGAAGTCCTGCATCTAATAGATGCTCAAATAAAACCTGGTTCCATGCACCTCAAGTAACCCGCATCCACGATGCCACGATGCCCACGAAACCTCAAGTAACCTGCATCCTTGATTCTCCTGATTCCACGCATCTCAAATATACAATAAAATATATAACACATCTGATATGATGCCAATCCCACTAACTAGTCTCTAGTCATTCCAAAAGTATCTTGTGCAACTCATGCACTCAAGCAGACACGCCTCAAGAGGCCATGCCAAAAGAAAGCAAGGAAACTCATGGCCACAACCGCGGTGTACCTGCCACCGTCGTCGGCTCTCCACACTGCTCAATCCATGGCAGCTCCACAGCGTGCACCTATCCTAAAGCCCGATTGCCAGATGCCTGACCTCCCTATGGTGCTGCTTCAGTCTCTATCCATGAACCCCTCAGTTGGGTCCTACTATCTCTGTCACGTCCCCCACATGCAGCTGAACCTCATCTACCCTCTCCTGGTACAGAACCTGAACCAGCACCTGATGCCATAGTCTGTCATGGACCCTGCCTGCCGGAAATCTGAGAAGGCTAACTACAAAACCTCTCCAGATGCCCGACCTATCCACATGCCCTACACTCCTTCAGGGGCATATCACACTGAGCCGAAACATGTCCCGGTTTTCCACAATAAAATAAAACCACTGATGAACTGCCACGAGGTGGTCTAGATGAGTCCTTGGCTTGCCTGTGCTGATGGAACTCGTCTCTGTCTCGCTTCCTGCTGTCTGAACCGTCACCTGGGATTTTCACCCAGCCAAAGCGAGACTTCTCTCTCTCTCTCATTTCCCTCTGCTATAAGTGCCTGGTTCACCGCCTTAGAGAAGGAACCCAGCCTGAAGATGTTTATCTAAACCCGAATGGCGTGTTGTAAGTCATCCTCAAAGCACCTCACCCTAGCTGCATCATCTCTCACCATACCAGGTGCAAAACGGGAAAACTCGGTAAAGGTAGCTGCGTAGTCCATGACGGACATATCTCCCTACTGAAGACTCAAGAACTCCCGAGCTCTCTCTGCCCTCATCATCTCCGGATAAAAGTGCTTGAAGAACTTGTACTTGAATTCCTTTCATGCCAGTCCCTCATGCCTACGAACCTGAACCTGTACATTCCACCAACGCATCGTCGGTCCTCTCAGCATGTACGTCGCCAGATTGACCCTCTGCCCTGGAGGAGTCTCAAGCTGCTCGAATATCATCTGCATGCTTTCGATCCAGTTCTCAACCACCTCTAGACCACCCTCACCCTGAAAAAGCAGTGGGTGCTGCGACTGGAACTCCCACGTCAGATGCGCAATAGAAGGCTTTGTACCCTACATGCTTATGTCAATTCCCTGCAAGACATGTGTCAGGCTCGCCCGGAGATTCTCATCGATCTATGGCCCAAACGATGCCAAACCTGACTATTTTCCTGCCTGCACAGGATCCTGAACCTGATCATGTCCCTGAGCCTATACCTGTGGCTCGTGCTCCACTTGTACCGAATTCTGACCCTGGTCTTGTGGCACTGTATCCTGTCCTTCCCGATGCTCCATCGTGTCTTGAAGGAGTAACCCGCTGAATACCATAAATGGTCGGACAGCCCATACATATATATAAAAATATATTCTACATATATAAAGATAGAAGTAAAAGGAAGTTAATAACAACTTCCCTTACTCCCCCTCACCGCAACCCATGACCCACGGCATCTCGGCCTCATGGCCTCCTTACCCGCCCTCAATAGAGCCAATTATCAATAGTACCTCGGGCCATGCCTGTCCTGACAACCAACGTTGCCTCAAACCCGACGACTGGGTAGCCCAATCCTGACAGTTACACTGCCTCAACCATAGTACCTGCCATCTATCTTAAGTGTCAGGCCCAAATACCCTACAACATTCAATTCTACAAACACATAAAGCATGGAAATACACATTTTCACAACTAGAAATTCTATCAAGAATTTCACCTATTCACATTTCAGAGCATACATAACATGGAAATTGATTATGTTCACATTGTATTATCACTTCACAAACCATAAGAGCTTCACCTATTCACATTTCAGAGCATACATAACATGGAAATTGATTATGTTCACATGGTATTATCACTTCACAAAGCATACGAGCAGTTATGAAATTGAAATACCCAAAAAATGTGCCTATCAAAAGACAAGCAACAAGCCTTGCCATACTGGCCAGGGTTTCCATATCCTAATCAGTAACATCACACAACAAGTGATCCAAAGAGGTGGAAATCATAGAAACTATAATCTGGGAAAAATCAAACAACAATTCCCACCCCCGGCAACTCAATCCATCCCTCGTACATGGGGCTGCAGGCTCCCAAGCACAAGTTCAAAAATAATGTTCCAACAATAACCTATATTTAGTCAACCATATCAAAAATAGTTAAACCAACAGAAATAAAAGGATAAGTCTCCAACTCATTAGTAACCAGAAAAACACTGCTACTAAATCCCTGTCAAGAACGCCTCTGATACCACTTTGTAACGACCCGGACCCAACCAGCCACCCGAACAGTGCCGAATGGGTAGGGTGTTATGACCTTAGGCACACCTCCCCTGAACGCCAAAGGCTGCCGACTAGCATCATGGGTCTAATTAGGTATAGTGGGGAGGCTATAACCTATGGGAGGAATAAGATGTTATGGGTCCGAGTATAAAACTAAAATATGAAGCAGAAAATAAATAACTCAGCAGACTCGAACCAGACCCGCAGAGCTGAAGTATAACAATATCAATAAACCAGCAGAAGCAATATAGAAACAACAACAACAGAAAGTAAACAGAACAACATGCTGAAGAATACAAGCAGCTACTGCAGTAAACAAACAAGGCATGCATCCATAATTAAGTCAATGGCACAAATGGATAACCAACAGTAGCTAGAAAATAAAGTAAGCAGGCTGATACAAAGGGCAAACTAAACTAAGTAACTCCAGTAAGGAATGACCTCAAGTTCTATGCCAGTCTCCATGCCAACGGCACTAAATTCCAGCTCATGAGGCTGACCCTCAACCTGCACGCAATTTCATAAACTCTACATGCGTCCCCAAGGTCCCGTGTAGGGTGTAAGACAAGTCTTGGTATGATAACACCCAAAGGTGTGTACCTAATATAAGTGTTTAGGCAGAGATTCTTATATAAGAAAAATAGTAAACAGTGCAATGCCAAAAATAAACACAAACTTCACTAGTGCTCAACAGCCACCAGGAAGTGTCACCTGCTTCGGAAAACGCCAGAATGTATTACCATTAGCCCAGCACCACGTTCCACCTGATACCGTGTGCATCAAGTACAGACATCTCGGAGGCACTCCCAACTTTCGTAACCCATCTCGAAAGCTCAACCTACCAATGGCACAACATCTGGAGGAACAGAGATACCTGTCCTCAAATTGTAACCGAAGGGATAGTGATACCTGTCCTCAAATAGCAGAGAGCCTTTTCCCCCAACCCGATTTCCTCAAAGTTGTATCCCGAAGGCTCCTCACCTTCCCAATGTCTTCTTATGGCAAGAACCCCCAAACCTAAAATACCTAACCGCAACTATCGGGGGACTCTACACAATGAGTGGTTGTACCACCTCATCTCGTAGTCTATCTATGTGCACACTACTCAAAAGTCCCTGGTGATCGGTAATCACCTCATTATGTCCCAAGCCACTACACCTCTGACACCTCATTCCCCTGCGAACCTGTCGCTCAAGTCTAATGGCCTCACCATCCAAGTAACTCGGTCCAAGCCCAACCTGATAGTCCAACTACCTCAACAGACATTCATGACGCCCAATCTCGTGGTTGCAACCACCCAAAGTAACCCGAGCCAAAATACCCATCCTGTGATCCTCGTCACTCAACAACATATATCTGGGCCCCTCCCCACAATCAAGCAGTTCAACACATGCAAATCACACATTGCAAAAACATACTTGAAAGCATAACTTTTAATAGACAATTACTAAATAGTCAAATTGCACTAACTTGTGCTAACCCAAACCATCACCTATGGTCTTAACACCTTACACAAATTAATAACATGATTTAACAAATAAAATTCAGCAGTTTAATTCAACAACATCCACAACATTCTAAACTCAGCAGTTAATATTGGTCCAAAACATAAGCATTTCAGCACCCCCGGCCGAATTTCCCCAAACGAGCCATGACCTCTCACCCAGCCTTTCTCAAGCACAAAAAGGGTCAGGGAATACCAAGAGGCATCCCACAATGCAGATAATTAATGAACAACAAATAAATAGGGTTTCGCTCAACACCCGACGTTGCGCCCGGAGGTTGTAACCCCCAAAAGTATACAAAAACATGAAATAAGGTATGCACCACCCACATCGTACTCTTACGATGACACTCATTTGATATCAGCCTCCGAATTGGTCTGAATCGCAGTAGATCTATGTTTCCGTCAAATCCAGTAATTCTGTTCGGATGGAATTTGTTGAGGAACAGGTGAGGGATCATGGACGAAGAAGGGTGCGCAGGGTTAGCCTTCCCGATGTGGTCTCGCTGACATTAACGGATTGGAGAATGGAGGTCATACAATGATTCTGGAAGGATTTGTGTTTTTTGGCGGTTTTTGGAAAAACTGTTCGTCCAAAGGGGAAGAAGAAGGTTGTTTTGGAATTAAGACGCAACGGTGTCTCAAACGATGAAATAAAAAAAGTACACGGCATGTATTTCCAATGTACACGCCATGTAGATGTGTTTTCATACTCTGACTTAAGCGGAGTCCAGCACATGGCTTGGACAGTGTACACGGTCAACACACGGCCAGGGTCTCGGACACTACACAAGACAAAGGTAAATGACGTGTCAAGGAAGGCTACACGCTGTGTAGATTGAAATTTATACCTGGGCACCACACAACATGTACTTGGCCTTGCACGGGTAGGGTTACACGGCATGTCTATAAATACACATTGTGTAGTAAGAAACTTATACACGGTCTTCACACGACATGTACTCAGCGAGCACACAGCCGTTCACTTGGTTATCTCATACACAGTGTGTACTTAAAGTACACGGTGTGTAGTCTGGAAATTTCCAGAAACCGCCCAGTTTTTCCAGACTTCTAAAAAACCAGTCAAAAGGTTTTAAAGATGGTCAGGATTTTACCCATTTCTAAAAACCTGTGTTCTTACATATCACTTGAGTCAATTGATCCATCACTACAGAAAATTGTTCAATTCTAATTCCGACCATCTGAGGATGCTTATTTAGAAGGTCATTTCCCTCTATATGGCATCCCATCACAACTTCTATATTTCCACTAAGAAAAACCAATCTGGGAAACTTTATCTTAGGAGAAGAAATATGGTAATCTTTAAATTATATATCGTTTCAATATTAACATAAATTAATTTATGGATATTATTTTAATAATACCCTAACTTTTAACGTTATCTAAACCGATATCTGGTACCAATTATATAGACACAACCTTCAACATTACATAATCTATAATTAAGTTAATAATTTACATTAGGGATATTTTTGAGTTTAGAACTTTAGAGAATTAGGTCATAACATATAGATAATAATTTGAATAATACATGTAGACACTTCTACTCAGTATCCATTTTTTCATAAAATAAAAAACACTTAAAAAAGAGTCATGTCTAGTTCTATATTTTAGACATCATGACATATTTCTGATCCCATCCATGACCCGATTAATCTTTATTTCCCATGAAAAACATTAAAAAACATGGGATGAGCATATAAAAGCTCAGTAATGGATACACAATGAAGGAACACTATTAGTTTTTCAAAACAATAAGTAAATCATGAATACTTCATCCTAAGTAATAATTTTCACCTTTATGAAGTATTAAATACTCTTAACTGAATAAAATATCATTGATTACCCATTTGTAACCATAATATTACCATAAAACCCATAGAAAGAACACATAACATATACTGGTAACTTGGGACATAAACATACATAAATGAAATAACCATACAGTCGACTTCCACACATGTCAATAAATGGAATATCCATACAACTGATGTTCATACCCAATGCATTTGTTTTGTATAATTTAACCAATTGTCATACTTTATCATGGCACCACCCACCATTTGGTCTATCACGTAACCCCCCGTAAATTTTCCAAGTACCATTATAAAAACATAACACATAAAATAGTATAAATATAAATATTTTACTAATAAAAATTGATTTCAAATCACATGAAATCATTTCAAGATATTGAAATAATCAATCCATTTGAAAAACCATTTTCAAAACCAAAACACCCAAAAACATAATAAGGAATTTCATTTCCTTTTAAAAACATTAATGGCAATAGAGGAATCCAACCAACGATTATGGCGGCGGAGAGGTCATTGTCGCCATAAAATTTAAAAACATTCCCTTTTTAATTTAGTAAAATGCTTCATAAAAAAATTATTCCCTTTAAAAGAAATTAAAATTCAAAGGGTTATTACTTACCGTATAAAATAAGTAGGTGTATTTTATCAAAACATTCATGAATGAAAGTAGATTCAGACAAAGTTCCTTACGTCGGGTCTTACATGACCCGTTCATTCATTAATTTCTTGAATAATTAGCATATGTTAATTTCTATTTTCTTAAGAAAAATTTTCAACTTTATTGTTTCTTTTATATCACTTATTACCTTTCCATAAAAATTAGTTAATTATTTGACTTCATATCTGACATTTTGTCGATGTTTAGAACTTCTGTTCAAAATTAACTTGTTATAATAATAAATTGTCCATGTAGTAGAATTTCTATTATATCTAGAATGATACTCATTCTTTATAAATCATATATATCTAGCATATATGAATTTATATTAGTAAATATCAGTTGGATATTTGAAAAAAAAATGCACTGTTTATAGAGACGGTAAGCTGTACGTATGCATGAACACTACTTCCATTTTATTTTTTCCATTTTAAAAGGAATGAAAACCAAATGATACATAGGTATATTATTATTACATTATATTATCATATGTTATATATTTTACTTAAGTTCATTAAAATAATCCTTTATACATTCCATGTTGGTATGAATGGGTCATATTCCTTTGAGGGGGCAATAGTCTACACTTCCTCAAATGAAATTATCATATTTACCCATTATGGAAACCATAAAGGTATTCTATAAATAAAAAAATACGGAAGCATATAGAACACATAAATATAATATATATCATATATAAATATAGTTCCATCATAATGACCACCATAAGTTGTGGTAGGAGAAGATTGAATAATGATCGTTTTGTGAGGCAGTAGTTCGTCGTCCATAGAAACATAATGTTCTATACCATTTAGATGGAGGTGTGTGTATTTTTAGTTATAAAAATTCTCATAACAACAACCTAGTACATTCAGTATACTAGTGTTGTTATAAAAGTAACGAATACAGATATTTTAGGGGGTTGGAGAAGTAAAATAAAGAAAAGATCTTAAGAGAAGACGTTACCTTTAAATTGGGTGACTCAATTTGGTTTGAACCAAAATGATTCCTTGAAGTGCCTTCTACCTAAGCTAATGCTTCTAGGAGGAAGATAGGGATATAGGGAGATTAATTGGGAAGAGGTTGTATGATCCCAGGGGCTTCAGATGTGTGTGTAATGGGTTAGAAGTGATCACTTTTTATAATGGAGAGGAGGGGCTCTTTAGGAATTATTGATAATATTATTTTATTATAAACCGATTTTCGGTTTAAAAAGGTCCAAAACTCATGAAATGTGGACATGCAATGAATATTTTTTTAAATTAAATCATCCAGTAATAATTGGACAAGTTTTTAATAGTATTTTTAAATTTTATAATCTCATTAATTTAAATCATTCATTAATAAGGTAATCACTACATCATCATTGTGTCATAAATAATTTTATTTATTTTATGTCTAAATATAATAAATAATATACCATGATGTAGGAAATATTGTTATCTTTATAATGAATACTTATAGATGAAGAGATAACTTATATAACCACTTGTAAAAATTGATTTACTAAAAGATATAAGTTTATGCCATTTTTTTCTTTACTTCAAATTAATTAATATAAAGTGTCATTATCAATCCCATGTTGCTCCATGGTGTCCCAAAATCAACCAATGTATGCCCATGGCTGGAATTGTATCAATTAATATAAATAGGACACATGTTAGGGTAATTTAATATTATTATATTATTATTATTTTACCCTAATTTACAATATTTACCCTTTAATCATGGTAAATAAAATATTTAATGAAGTAAATATTCAAAATGTATAAAAATTAAATTTACCTATTTAAAAAATTTGGACCTTCTAATTAAAAATATGGAATCCATTTTTAGAAATTCAAAATACAGAAGTTTCAAAATTAATATAAAATTAATTCTCATTGTCCGAAAAAATGTGTTTTTAAGAAATAATAACTATCAAAATATTGACACTTGTTAATGTCCAATTTTAAAGTAAAATTACTTCCCATGACCAAAATTGGATTAAATTGTAAAAATATAATCTAATTAGAATTTAAAACAACTATAAAATATAATCTAACCATATAAGTAAATTATATTAAAAGGTACTTTTGAATTATAATATAATATTTTTCACTATTCATTAAAAAATAAACTTTATCTAAAAAATACCAATATTTTACCCAATGTAATTTTTTTGTCCCTCTTCTAGAGAAGTTTATATTTTCAAATGGAACTTATAAAAGTGATAAAAACTAGATTTAAAATGGGATCTCCATCAAAAGGATTTAAATCGTCCTTTTAATGAATATTCGAGTATTATGCTTAAAATTGGTTTCATTAACATTTTAAGACCCTAAATTTTAATGGATAAATGAAAAAACATTTAATAAACATGTGTAATTGTATTTTAGTTTGTTCTATTCATTCCTACCAATACAATTTATATGAATTATCTACCAATTAAATTAATAATATTATATTATTATTTTTCAGTATGACTCAACATTGTGTCCAACATAAGACTTCAAAGAAACTCGTTGTTGCGTATCGGGTATTCCATCAACCATAAAATTCCCTTTAAAGTAAAATTAATATTTAATTCACAAATATTAAAAAAAATATGAAAATTCCATACTCTTTATTTACCTGGGATGTTACACAAAATATGTATATATTTATGTGAAAATTTAATAACATCCAAAAACACATTATACTATAGGTTAAATCATGTTATAGCGAAAGAATGAATATTGTATGGGACATTGTCTCAATTTTTCTTTCTTGAGTAATATTGTAATGTTTTGCACCTAATTTTTGTATGAGGTATAAAATGATCATTTTTCATGAAATTTCATCCATAATTTATTGTTAATTATATTATACAATTTTATTTCAATTATTTTTCCCAAGTGGATTTGACATAAAAGATAACAAGGGGTAATTAATTTTATAACATAATATATTTTCATTGGGTTTTATTTCTTATTCATGGTCATTGATATTTTAAGATTATTTTTGTGATGAGTTATCACTATGTTTTTTTTATTTACGTATTTTTATATGGATTTACATTTTATACACATATTCAATTAATTGATTAATTGTCACATCAATGTTATTATTTTTTTAAGTATTTATTTAACAATATGATTTTAATCATGAATAATTATGCTTGAATTTAAATTAATGAAAATTATTTCATCGTTGATTAATAAAACCCTATAATTTTATTTTCCTCTAGTTATTTATGAATTTTTCGGTAATAGATTAGTTTTGTCACTATTTTGTACTTACAAAGAATGATAAAATGTTTTTTGTAATGCCCTAACCCCAGTTGCCCAGAGTCGGTGAATTATTTTAATACATTGGCATGATTACAAGGAATCAAGTCCCAATGGACCGATCAGTTTAGCAGTCTTGGAAAATAGATTACATACATGAATGTTACATTACACTTCATAACATAAAAAACAACATAAATAATCCTTTATGAATGCCATTATTCCCTTATCTTAACCCTACACATCAATAGAAATACACTTCTTGGAGTCTTGGGAAAAATAAAACATAGAAAGGGGTGAGCTCAAACGCTCAGTAAGGGTAAGCAATACATTAGAAACTTTCATAAATAAGCATAAACATTTAAGAAAATGTATAACTAAAAAAACTTTTAAACTTGAAATTAAGTATAATATAGAAAAAAATGAAATAATGTCATTAACTTATTCACATGGATATTCTAGTAGTCGAATAATCACATGCAATGTCACTAACCACTTTCATAAAGATGGAATTCCTAATGCCAGACTATCATAACCATGTATCCAAGGCCTCGTGCCAAGACTACAAATAATATTTTGTCAAGGCCTCATTCCAAGACACTAGTTTGTCTCATGAGACCTACTGATGAATTGAGGAGCTATAGTGGGCTCCATCTGTCACTTAAAAATTCCAATGCATTCCTCATACAAATAGGTTTAAAAATAACATAAACATTCGTATTAAAACTAGCATAAAAAATGTCAATACTTTCTCCATAAACCATGAATGGTATAAAAATAACACATCAATAGTGAAACATATCAAAAAACCTTTGATGGATGTTTTTAACAATAAATCAACTTCAAATAAGCTTAAAATCCATCAAAGGATGTTGACATATATGAAAGTGATGAGTAAAACTTTTTGAGAGAAATATCATTTTTGTAAAATCATTTAAAAGTCAAAAATTTATAAAGGAAGAAATTTAAAAGATATATTTGAATAAAATTGTCCCATACCACTTTGGAACTTTTGAAAGGAATTATCATTTCAAAACATTCATGTCCATATAAATGAATCCTTAAAATCATTTTGAAAACATGGACATAAATTAAAAAGATTTAGAAAGATAAATATTTACAACATTTGAAATTCTGATCTTGATAAAGAGTACCTTTCAAAATCCTTAAAATTTCATTTTGAAATCATTTTTATGAAAAATTGACATGGATGATAAAAATGTCCCAGTAAATACATACACATAAACAATCTCGGATAACAATGAGATTGAGGAATTAACCCTTACCAATTTGGTAACTTATGAAACATACAACCCATGAAAGAGGTATCATACAATAAATATTTAAGTATGCGTAAATTAAAGTGTATTAAAAACAGAATACAATTATGGGCAGTACATACACCACACAAAATGTAATAGTGGCAATATGGCCTGAATCTCATGGGAATAAGGAGTGAGATGAAAACCCATTACCTTGCACTTTTCATTAGTCGAGGGTACGTTGAACCTCTTGTACGAAGATCGTAGTATGTTATTAAATTATACCAGAACCATATTAATATTTCTGATATCATACATGATTCATTTATGATTTTATACTGACCATTTAATAATAATTTCCATGTTAAATTAACATTTCGGGTAATAATCGTTTTCATTATCGTACGTGTTTTAACTTGTTACTCTTGATTGTATCACTTAGATCATGATTTAAATACGTCCAGAATATAAAAAATGATAAATATATCATATATGTTTAGAATATAAATATGTATAATAGACATATATATGAAATGGAAAACACCATTTATGGAGACGGTAGTCCGTACGTACGCATAAACGTTGTTTTTGTTTTCATATAGTATTGAACAGAAGTTAGTGAATAAGATATATCTAAGTACATAAATAATTATATATATAGATATATATATATATATCTCAAGTATCATTATTATTTCATATATTACATATTTATTACTAATATATATTTTTATAATTGTCGATGAATGGTGAACTTGGAAATGAATCTCATCGCGTCGTTGAGACGGTATTCCGTACGTACGCACAAGCGAAAATATCATTCTTTTGATATTAAGATAATATATAATTGGATGTTATATCATATATACAGAATCATTATCATGTTATATTGATTATTTACATGAATTATACATCATTATTATAACCATCTAAATAATAATATATTGAATAACAATTACACCACAACGTGGAGACGGTAGGCTGTACGTACGCACGTATGGTGACATGTCATTCAAGGGATGGATGGAATAATGAATTTTTTTGTTCCATAATTATAAAAACATCACAGTATATAGAAGATACTGTAGTTATTATTTTAGAAGGGAAATAACAATGAAAGAAGAAGTTGTAGAAGAAAGTAACTTTAAAGTGGGTGGTGAAGATGTTAGATCTTCTTCGGGTTCTTCCTTTTGATTTGATCAAAAGAGCTACATAGGGTGGCTTTCTGATCAAAATAAGTCCTATAGGATGAATTTAGGGAAGTTGAGAGAGTATTTGGGCAGGGGTTGGCCAAACCAAAAGGCTTTGAAGGTGTAAAGAATTGGTTAGAAGTTGGGTCCTTTTATAAGGGGAAGGAGGGGCTCTTTAGAAAAAACATAAAGTATTAATTTATAATAAATACATATTCGCTTTATAAAGGTTATAAAGTAGATTATTCAAAGTATAAGGTGTGGATGGGTCTAAATATTTTCACCAATAGATTTTAGACAGGTTTGGGTCATTATATTAACCTTATCTTTTAGTTTTAACTCTTAGTTAATTAGTTTAAAACTTACCATGTCACATTGTATTTTTATTATATATATACTTAATAAACATACAATATACATCCAAGAGACCCCAAAGTGGTCCATAAATGATAACACAATAATGATATTAGTCCTTAGGCCAAACCATAGGTTTTTCGGAATAGAATATAAATTAATAATATAATATATTTTTTTAAAAACTCATTTATTTCAATTTTGACACTAATCAATAATTTATTTTTGTTAAAGTTTTAAAAACTTTATGAATTCAAAACAAAAATAATTTAATCAATCCTAACCTGTCATATTAACCAATAAAATTCTTGTATGTCATCAAAACTTTCAAATTATATTTATTTTACCATTTATAACACCAATTATTTGATTCTTTCATTAATAAGGAAAATACTGCATCATCATTGTGTCATATATATTTTTACTTTTTCAATGTCTAAAAATTATAAATAAAATATAATTATATAGGAAATATTTTTATCTTTATAATTAATATTTATAATCTAAAATATAGCGTATATAATCCAATTTAAAAATTACTTTTTTAAAAGATATAAACTTATGTCATTTTTGTATTTACTTAATCTTAATTAAAATAAAGTGTCCCTATCACCTACAAGTGGCTCCATTGAGTCCCAAAAATCCACCCAAAGATGCCCATCGAAAATATATCATATATAATCCTATTTAAAAATTACTTTTCTGAAAGATATAAACTTATGTAATTTTTATATTTACTTTATCTTAATTAAAATAAAGTGTCCCTATCACCTACAAGTGACATGTCATTCAAGGGATGGATGGAATAATGAATTTTTTGCTTCCATAATTATAATAACATCACATTATAAAGAAGATACTGTAGTTATTATTTTAGATGGGAAATAACAAGGAAATAAGAAGTTGAAGAAGAAAGGAACTTTTAAGAGGGTGGTGAAGACGTTACCTCTTCTTCGGGTTCTTCCTTTTGATTTGATCAAAAGGGCTCTGTAGGTTGGATTTATGATCAAAATAAGGCCTATAGGATGAAGTGAGGGATTTTGAGAGAGTATTTGGGTAGGTTGTGGCTGAACCAAAATACTTTTAAGGTGTGAATAATTGGTTAGAAGTTGGGTCCTTTTATAAGGGGGAGAAGGGGCTCTTTAGCAAAAACATAATTTATTAATTTATAATAAATACATATTCGGTTTCTAAAGGATATAATGTGGATTATTCAACGTATAATGTTGGTATGGGTCGAAATATTTTCAACCAATAGATTTTAGATAGTTTTGGGTCATTATATTAACCTTATCTTTTAGTTTTAACTCTTAGTTAATTATTTTAACACTTACCATGTCATAATGTATTTTTATAATATATTGTTAATAAGCATAATATATACATTCAAGAGACCCCCAAGTAGTCCATTAATGATAAAACAATAATCATATAATTCCTCTGGCCGAACCATAGGTTTTTAGGAATATAATATAAATTAATAATATATTATTTTTTAAAAAACTCATTTATGTCAATTTTGACACTACTCAATAATTGATTTTTGTTAAAGTCATAAAAACTTTCTTAATTCGAACCAAATTAATTTTATCAATCCTAACATGTAATATTAACCAATAAAATTCGGTTATGTCATCAAAACATTCAAATTATATTTATTTTAACTTTTATAATACCAATTATTTGATTATTTCATTAATTAGGAAAATACTGCATCATTATTGTGTCATATATATTTTAACTTTTTCAATGTATAAAAATTATAAATAAAATATAATTATGTAGGAAATATTTTTATATTTCTAATTAATATTTATAATCCAAAATATAGCATATATAACCTTATTTAAATATTGATATTCTAAAAGATATAAACTTATGTCATTTTTGTATTTACTTTATCTTAATTAAAATAAAGTGTCCCTATCACCTACAAGTGGCTCTATGGGGTCCTAAAAATCGACCCAAAGATGCCCATGGTCAGAAATTTATCCACAACTAAGGTTAGGACACATTTTAGGGTAATTTATTATTATTATAATATTATTTGTTAACCCTTATTTACCGGATTTACCCTTTAACCATGGTAAATAAAATATTTACCGAAGTAATTATTCAGAATGACTAAAAATAATAGTTACCTATTTACACAATTTGTACATCCTGATTCCAAATATGGAATCCATTTTTCCAAATTAAAAACACAGAATTGGAAAAAATTAATTTAAAATTAATTTAAAATTAAATTAAAATTAATTTCCGCTGTCAAAAGAAAAAGCTTGTTTTTAAGATATAATAACTATCAAAAGATTGACAGTTGTTTATGTCCGGTTTAATTGTGAAATTATGTACAATGACAAAAGATTGTATTAAATGTTAAAAATATATTCTAAATATACTTTAAAACCCCTCAAATTCATAATTTATCACTATTAATTATTTTGATTGAAAATTTTGTTTTTAATTAAAATTTAGTAATTTTCCCTATTCATCAAAATATAAAAGTTATCTGAAAAGTACGAAAATTTCACCCTAGGCTAAATTTGATATCTTGAATCCAAAAATGAAGTCCATTTTTAAGGATAAAATTTATAAAATTTCAAAAATTAGGTATTAATATTCATAACGGCTAGTTTGATTGGTTGTAGTGTGTGTTAGAACTCAAAGTTGCGTACAACACACGCTACTATTTTATTCAAAGAGAAGAATATCGTAGAAGCTTGGGGTGTTTCATTGTAAATTTTTGATGTCCCCATTCTAAAAAATAAATTTATTTAGTCAAATTGAATATATAAAAGTTTAAAATATTGGATTTAAAAAGGGTTCACTTTTAAAAGTTGGTAAAAGTGCATTTTTTAAAATACGTCTTTTATCTGAAAAAATGAATTTTTTCAAAAATTATGTCTACAAAACTCATAATATGGATTCTAAATTTATTTAATACTATTCATAACCTCTTTTTAATGGCTTGTTTGGTAATTCATGGTGTTCTTGAACTCGGTGTTGCGTGTAGTTAATGTTTTTGAATTATTTTGAAGAAGTAACACAATATGAAATCTTGGGGTGTTACATTTTTAATAAAATTAGATTCCATTTATATATTTGATAAAAAAATCCTTCGACTTCAAAAAACATGTTTTATAAAAATATTTTCAATTTTTTTAACATCAATGAAGTTATTTATAAAATATATTTGTAACGATGTATTACTTTAAAAAAAGGTTTAGAATGGAATTTCAATGTTATTTTCCAAATAAATATCATTTGATTTTTATGAAAAATGTGAAATGATTATATATTTTAACATGTACAAAACATATAGAATTTTATAACATCTTTTCCACATAGTAATTTAAATATTCCTTTATATGTTTCAATGTTATGTTTCAAATACATTTATTATTACAATATTTTTTAAACTTATAGTTCAAAAAAATATTCAATGTTAAAAGGATATTTTCCTTTAAAATGTTTTTAAGGATATTTTTATGGTATTTCTATTAATTAATGAAAAAAAAATTATTTCACTTACAATACATTGAGGATATGTTCTATTGGTTCCGTTCTTGTTCTTTTAATAGATGGTATCTGGTTGTTTTGACCATTTACGTATTGACTTTCACTTTCTTGAATCATTTGATGTAATTAATTTCCCTTTAAATATCCACATTATTTTAATCACTGGAAATTAAATTTCCACAAAATATACATAATATTTATCATGTATATATTTTTCTTAAACCGTATATCATTTATAAGAATGGTTTTCTACATGAGAAGTTATTTTGTTGACTGGGGAAAATTTTATGACTCTATTTTTGTAACGACCTAGGTATTTATAGATTAATACTTTTTCATGTATATTAATATTTATTAATTTTATGTTAAATGGGACACTATGTTCAATAAGGTTCTCAACACACAATAACGGGTTTCTTTGAAATCATATGTTGCACACAACATTGAGTTATACCAAAAAATAATATATTATTATTATTATTTTAAATGGCAATTAATGAATTGTCATTGTATTACTAGGAATGAAAAAAACATAATAAACTATGATTAAACATGTTTTTTAAATGTCTTCTCATTTATCCAAAAAATATTAGCCGCTTAAAATAAGAAATAATCCAATTTTAAGCATGAGATACTCAGATATTCGTTAAAAGGTCGATATTTCACCTTTTGATGGAGAACCATTTTTAAATCTAGTTTATGTCTCTTTTATATGTTACATTTCACAAAATAAAATACTTCTATAGATTCAATACATAAAAATTTACATTGGGTTAATTTCTGGTATTTTTCTGATAAAATTCTTTTTTAATGAATTGTGAATAACAATGCAATTTATGTCAAAACTGTCTTTTCATCTAATTTATTTACATGATTAGATTATTCTGTTAAATAGTTTAAAAGTTTAATTAGATTATATTTTTATCATTTAATCCAATTTTTTCTTTTCTAAATTATTTCAATTTGAAATTGGATATAAAATCATGTCAATTTTTTGGAAGTTTTTACTTATTAAAAACACGCATTTTTTTTTACCATGGGAATCAATTTTAAATTAATTTTTGTAACTATTGTGTTTTTAATTTAGAGAAATGGATTCCATATTTATAATTATGATGTCCAAATTTATAAATAGTTACCTTTTATTATATAGACATTATGGATAGTAACTTTAGTAAATATTTTTTTTACCATGGTTAAATGGTAAATCCAGTAAATAAGGACAATATATAACATTATAATAATATTAACTTACCATAACACATGACCTAAACCTATTAGATGAGATATTTTCGACTATGGTCATCCTTGGGTTGAAATTATTACCCCATAGAGACACTTGTGTGTGAAAATGACATTTGATTACTTTTAATTTAAAGTTAGAAAAAATATAACCTAAACATAAATATTTTATTAAAACAATTAATATATGGAGATATATAAAGGATATCTCTGACTATAAATATTAATTATAAATATAAAAATATTTACTATATCATGGTATTTTATTTATAATTTTTATACATCAACTTAATAAATTTATTTATGACAAAACGGTGATGTTGTGATTACTAAATTAAGGAATGCTTTAAATAAATAAGATTATAAATATTAAAATAAATTTATTTTTAAACATTTTATGCAATAAAATAATTATAGGGATGATTATGAGTTATATATTTTATTTAATTATGTTTTTTCAAAATAATCTTGTTTTTATGGGTTTTTAAATACATGAGGTGAATAGTATAAAACTTGACATAAATCCGTTTTTAAATCAATTAATATTTTATTAAATGATATAATTGTCCTAAAAATATAATATTCATCCAAGTTACATATATGATGTGAAAATTTTCATTAATGATACATTTTTGGGTCTCATAGAATTTTATTGTAACTATTGTAACCATATATTATGAATATACAAGAAGACGTAGTAAAAGATAAATGAGTTTACTAAGGGTTAAAGCTAAAAGATGTGGTTAATTTGAGGAACTAAACATGTATAAAATCTATTAAATTAGATTATTTCTACCCAAAATCATCATATCATTTAAATATATCCAATTTTTGTTATTATAATTTTAAAATCAATTAATAATAAAATAATATTTTAAAATTTTCCTAACGTTCTCATCCTCCCTATTATAAAAGGACACCAACTCTATCCCTTACTCGCACCTCTCAAGACCCCTTGTATTGTCTAAAATCTACCTAAATAATCTCTTAATATCTCTATATTCCTCAAAAAATCATTACATTGGGAATAAGGCAATTAAAGATGGCCTTGTAGCATAAATCAAATGGAGTTACCCGATTTGAGGTAATGTCTTATCTCAAGATTCATTCATTTATTTTCCTTCTCCAACCCAGCTAAACTCAATTTATTCCATATTTTTATAAAAATAAAAGTATATTAAATATAATAAGATGTTTTTATGAGAAATATTTTAACTACACTTACACACACCTCCGTCTAATGGGTATAGAATATATTGTTTCTATGGACGGTGAACTACTCCCTCACGAAACGATGATTGTACAATATTCTCCTACAACCTCTTATGGTGTCCATTATGATGGAAATATAATTATATATGAATATATTTTATTTATTTTTTCTCTATTCTTATTTAATTCAAATTTAGAATATACCTTTAAGCTTTCCCTGTTGTATAAATACGATAATTTCATTCGAGTAAGTGCAGACTACTGCCCCCTCAAAGTGATATGACTCATTCATTCCATAGATGGAATCGAGAAAGGATACAGTTAATGAACATATATATTATATTATACCATAATTATAATATACCTTTTTATCATTTATTTTTTATTCTTTTAATTATGAAAAAAATGAAAGTCGTGTTCATGTGTACGTACGACTTATCATCACCATAAACAGTGCATTCAATTTCTTATATCCAAATGCTACGGAATATTCAAAATACATAAATACTAAATATATATGATATATATGATATCTAAATCATGAATATAATTCCATTGATAATGTAATTTTTACTACATAGACAATTTTTAATTATAACTAGCTCATTTTTTACTCAAGTTTTGAACTTTGAAAAAATGTCCAATGTGAACTAAAATAATTAACTAATTGTTACAGAATATTAATAAGTGATATAAAAGGAATAATAATCCTACAAAGGATCTTAATCAAGTATAAATTAACATAATATTATTATTCAAGATGAAAAAGTAACATACGAGACACGTTATACCCAAGGTAAGAGAGTTTGTCCCAATCTCCTTTCATTGAGGAATATTTCGAAAATATATACCTACTTATTTTATACAGTGTATAATAAAACCCATTGAATATTAATTTCATTAAAAGGAAATATTTTATCTATAAATTATATTACTAAATAAAAAAATAAATTTTAAATGTTTTTTGTGACAATGAACTCACTGTCGCTGTAATCATTATTTTTATTCCTCTATAAGACTTAATATTTTAAAAAGGAAAATAAATCCCTTATTTCATTTTTGGTTGTTTGGATTTTGAAAATGGTTTTTGAAATAGATAGTGTAATTTATAATCTTGAAATGATATCTTGTGATAGAAAATTAAATATTATTTTGATATTTGCAATATTTGTGTTATGATTATGTAAGGGTACTTGGATATTTGACAGGTGGTTACGTGACAAACCAAATGACCGGTGGTTATGTTGAAACCTCCAATGCGTTGGGTATGTAAGTCAGATTAATGTCTTTTCTATTTGGTTATATGTGTTAATTCAACCATATGGTTACTCTATTTAATTATGTTTATATCCCAAGTTACCATTATATACTAAATGATGTTTTTTATGGGATTTATCGTAATATTTTGGTTACAAAACGGTATGAAATGAGCTTATATTTAGTAAAGTTTTTTTCTTCTTATTTTAGGTGATAAGTATTATTTTATGTTAAAGTATTCATGTTTTTAATGTTGTTTTGAAAAACTACCTGTTTTTCTCCATTATATATCCCATATGGATTTTTTTACACTCATCCCATGTTTTGAAATGTTTTTCACAGGACGTATAGATGTATAGGGTCAAGGATGTTATCAAGGAAAATTCATGTTGTCTAAACATGTAAATAGACTTGTTTCTTTTTTTAAGAGTTTATGTTTTATAAAAAATATGGATGGTGAGTAGAAGTGTCTACTTGTGATATTCAGGTTGTTATGTATAAGTTATGACCTAATTCTATAATACCCAAAAATTGAAAAGATCCTCTTGTGAATTATTATCTAAATATAATATTATGTATTGTTTAAGGCTAAGGCCTTACAGTAGGTATCATCAGACAGTTTAGATAACATTAGAGGTTAGGGTGTTATTTAATCATAAGTGAAATAAGAATAATGATTAGTATATTATAAATTCTCATTGTTATATTAGATAAATTTAATCAGTTTAAGATAACATGAATAATTATATATTAGTGTTTATCCACATCATAAAATATTATATTATGATTTTACTAATATACTCACACTGACCTTTTTGGTTTTAGTAAATGGATGGATCTGGCATGCCCCAAAGTAACAACGGATGTGAAGAAAACTGGGATGGTTTTATGATTATGAAACCAAATGAAATGGGAGCTGAAATGAGAACTCTTCTGTTTATTCTCAACCAAATATCTGGATTCATGATTTGACACCTCAACCTTGTTGATTTTTATAATGCATCGTATATGCGAGAATAAAATCCATACGGAAGTTCATGTAATAATCAAATAGGTATGTATATTCAAAAACCTATGTTTCAAGGTTGTGGAAAGAAACACCTAGGAATATGCTTCTAAGGGTTGGGAAGATTCTATAGATCTGGTAATGAAGTTCATAATTCAAGAACCTACCTTGGAAAATATAAGAGTCCATTTAAATCGAGGAATGGGAAAGATGTTCTTTCTGAGGGATCAATTGAATGTTTTAAATGTGGTGTGCATAGTCATTATACAAATAGATTTCTTATGAAGAAGGTTTAGGAATGGGATTAGTATTACCGTAAAAATATATATTTACCAATTCCTAATTCTATTCCAATTAAAGATCAAAAAACTGAAAATGACCTATCAAATGTATAGATTATTTTGTAGCTCGTGTTTTGAAATTATTTAATTCTTAGGACATTATGAATGATTTTGTTTGTAGGAAATAAGTACAAAATAATAACATAGATAAATATGGACAAAATACCATAAATAATGTTTGATGATAAAGATGTCTAGGAATTGAAGAGTTATGTTTGATCTATGGATGATGATATGTTTAAATGTATTAATGATATAATTACATTGGAATACTTTTCTAGTATGTGTATCCCGGATGTTTGATATGTGATATTGTTTTTCAAGGAAGAATTATATTTTCTTGTGTGTATATAATGGATAAACTTAGGGGTTCATGTGATCTTTTGTATGATGAAATTATTGGTTTTCAGTTTTTGGGAAGAAAAATGTGAGGTCTGAAATAACCTTTTGATGTTAAAACATGTTATGAATATTTTTAAGTATTTTATCTCATTTTATTAATTTTATTAGAATTATATGGTTTTTGAAAAAAAACACAACATTCATATCATGTAACAACTCGTCATGTCTGACAATGTTGATGGAATAAAACCCACAACCAAAGTGAAAGTTGGATTTATTGCATACCACAGGACTACCAAAAGTCTCTAGTTAGTTAGAATTATTCTTCTTTAGTAAAATAATTTTATTCATCAGGAATATGTCTATTTTGGGAACTTATTTTTTATCTATCAATATCCTAAGTATAGGAAAATTATTTTGTGATTAAGTGATCAGGGTTATTTTGGAATACATTATCTCTTTTGGGAACACTATATACTTAAGAAAAATATAATTCTATGGGATCTCATTTGTAGAGAAATGGTTGAAATTATATTTTGGAAGAATATATGTTTTTATTGTGTAAATATGGTGATTTGGGTTATTTATGTAAATGATTAACCTATCATGGATAATATGTGATTATGTTAATTACACTTCAGTATGAGAGTTTTGTAGTAGTTGATGTCATTTGGAGATAAATGCTAAGATTTACCATGGAAGACTAAGTGGTTAAATCATTTGAAGTTTTGGTTTTCAGTCTTTGTTTGGATTATTTTGATGAATTTTAAGGACAATAATTTATTTAATGGTCTTTTTGGACTTTGGGTATTGTTTGTCAAATTTTAGATATTAAGAGTAATATTTATTTTTATAAAGGATTAACTTTATGGGGATTATCTTCTCTCATACTAACCAGTTTAGTTTTGGTTAATGTCTAAAGATATGGGAAATGTATAGTTCATTTTTTGGATTATGTTATTCTCTAGATGTTGATTCCAGTACTTCATATGTGACCAAGTCACTATTAATACTCATCGTTTAGATAAAAGATGAGTTTGTGGAAGAAAATTGATTAATGGATGAAACACTAATTTCCAAGAAAGTATACTTTCTTATGATCTTAGTCAATGTAGTAATAATAATATTCAACTCTATGAAAATGATATTGAAGGAAAAATTTAATAAAATTTCTTTTATCATCATACTTTTACACAACCACAAATTTATGGTATTTTGGTGGTTAAAATTATTAGATCAAGTTCTTTATCAGTCTCTATTAATCAACGAGAGTTAGTTTCTCTTCCATATCCATGTTTTCTTACATGGAATAATAGTATGTGTTATCTCAGGTGACCATTGTACTTCTCTTTATTTATTTTAACGTGATAGTTTTATTGACTCTTTTTCCAAAGTGGGACATTCAATGAAATTTCCAAGCCCAATTTTAAAATTGTGGCGATGTAATTTTCAAATGGGTGGAAGAATGTAACAACCCAGATATTTGTTGAATAATACTTTTCATCTCTATTAATATTTATAAATTTTATGTTAAATAGTACATTTTTTTCAGTATCGTACTCAACAAACAACAATGGGTTTCTTTGAAATCTTATGTTGCACACAACTTTGAGTTATATTAAAAAATAACCTAATATTATTATTATTTTAAATGGTAGTTAACACATAACTATTATATTTCTAGGAATTAACACAACTAACTACATTATTATTACACATGTTTTTTAAATGTCTTTACATTTTCCCAATAAATTTTAGACACTAAAAAGATGAATGAACATGTAATACTCTAATATTCTTTAAAAGGTCAATTTAACACCTTTGGATGGAGAACCCTTTTTAAATCTGGTTTTTTTTTCACTTTTGCGTGTTTCATTTGAAAAAACAAACTTTTTTTCGAATAGGGGAATCAAATTTTAGTTAAGTTAAATTTTTGGTATTTTTCAGATAAAAGATATTTTTTAATGAATAGTGAAAAATACTACATTTTAAGTCAAAACAGTATTTTCATCCAATTTATTTTTATGATTACATTTTCCTTTAAAATGGTTTTAAAGTGTAATTATATTATATTTTTATCATTTAGTGTGTCATGGGAAGTAATTTCACTTTGAAATTGAACATAAACACATGTTAATCTTTTTGGTAGTTTTTACTTCTTAAAGACACGCTTTTTAGTTTTGAAAATGAGAATTAATTTTAAATTAATTCTTCAACTTCTATGTTTTGAATTTGGAAAATTTTATTCCATATTTGGAATCAGGATTTCTATATTTTGTAAATAGGTACCTTTTATTTTTTAGACATTATGAATGGTAACTTCAATAAATATTTTATTTACCATAGTTAAAAAGTAAATATGGAAATTAAGGGTTAAAAATAATATTATAATAATATTAAATTACCCTAACAAATGTCCTAACCTATTGGATGAGATATTTATAACAATGGGAATACTTTGGTCAAATTTAGGACCTCATGGTGCCAATTGTGTGAGAAAATGACATTTAAATAATTTTTATTCAATGTTATGGAAAATATAACCTAAACATTTATCTTATACTTAAACTATTTTTATATGTAGTTATATAACTGATCTACTAAAATATGAATAGTAATTAAAAGGATAATAATATTTCCTACATCATGGTATTTTATTTATAATTTTTTTACTTCAAATAAATTTATTTATTTATGACACAATAGTGATGTAGTGATTACTTTATTAATGAAATATTTAAATATATGAGATTATAAATATTAAAATATATTTATTTTCAAACATTTTATGACATACATGAATTTTAGGGATGATTATGATTTTTTATATTTGAATAAATTACGTTTTTTTTATAAAATATTGTTTTTATGGATTTTTTAAAAAGTAATGATTTGAATACTAAAAAATTGTCATAAATGAATATCTTAATAAATTTATATTTTATTAAATGATATAATAGTCATAAAAAAATAAGATTCGGTCAAATGACATATATTATGTTACAAATTTCATTAATGGTATATTTTTGGTTCTCTTCGTATTTTATTGTAACTATGGAAACAATATTGTATGAATATACAAGAAGACATGGTAAAAGTTAAATTAGTTTACTATTGGTTAACACTAAAGGATAATATTAATTTTATGACCTGAAATTATCTAAAGTCCATTTTCTGAGATTATTTTTAACACATCCTTATATTTTATTAGAAATATATCACTTTTGTGTTATTAGAATTCGAAAATAAATTAATATTAAAATAGTATTTGTAAACTTTTTATAAGTGCCCCTCCACCTTATAAATGGACATCACCTCTAACCCTTACTCACCCCTCTCAAACCCTCGTGGCTTGTGCAAACTCTTCCCAAATAAAATCCAAACATCCAATCTTACTCATTTAATCCTTAATTTTTGAATAATTCAATTAAAGAAGGCCATTTAGCTAAAATCAAAATGAGTTACCTGATTTGAGGTAATGTCTTCACTCTAGATTCTTCCATTTATTTTCCTTCTCCAACCCCCCAAAACTCTCTTTATTAAATAATTTTATAACAACACAATTATTTTAAATTTAATATGTTTTTTTAAATACTCTAACTACACTTACACACACATTTATCTAATGGGTATAGAATATATTGTTTCTGTGGATGACGAACTACTACCTCACGAAACGATAATAGTTCAATCTTCTCCTACCACCTTTTATAGTGGCCATTATGGTGGCACTGTAATTTTATATGATATTTATGAAATTTTTATTATCTCTATGTTTCATTAATTCTCAATTATAACATACTTTTATGCTTTTCATGTTGTATAAATATGATAATTTCACTTGAGGAAGTACGGACTACCACACCCTCAAGTGATATATTTCCTTCATTCCATACATAGAATGTATAAAATATGGCTTTAATTAAAATACATATGATATTATACTTTAATTATAAAATATATATGTATAATTGAGTTTTCATTCCTTTAAATATGAAAATTAAATGAAATTAGATATCATGCATACGTACGACTTACTATCTCTATGAATGGTGGATTTCATTTCTTATATAATAATGCTATGGAATATTATAAATACATATATAATGAATTTATATGATATATATTATATCTAAAACAGGAAAATCATTCTGAAGATAATTGAATTTTGTCCACATATAAAATTTTTAATTAAAACCAGTACATTTTTACTCAAGTTTCAAACATCAGCAAAATTTCCTACATAACCTCAAATAATTAACTAATTTTATAGAAAGGTAATAAGTGATATAAAAGGAATAATAAAATTTAAAATGATTCTAAATGATGTAAAAATTAACCTATGATTATTACTTAAGAATAATGAGGAACATACATTACAAGTCGGACTTGAGGTAAGGGACTTCGTCTCAATATTCTTTCATTAAGGCATATTTAGATAATATATAACTCCTTCATTTATGCGGTGTATAATAAAAACATTTGAATTTTAATTTCATTCAACGTGAATATATTATATACAAAGAGTTTTAATAAATGAAAAAATGATTTTTTTTAACCTATGTGGTGACAATGACCCATCCGCTGTTGTAATCATTATACGGCTTCCTCTATAAGCCTTAATGGTTTTAGAAATAAAATAAACCCCTTATACCATTTCTGGTAGTTTTGGCATTGAAATTTTCTCAAAATTGATTGAGTATTTTTAATATCTTCAAAAAATATCATGTGATTGCAAATTAAATTTTATTTTTGATGTTTTAAATATTATATGTGTTAAGATTGTGTAACAGTACATTAGATATTTGACTGGGGTTACATGATAAACCAAATATGGGTGGTTCCATGATAATCCAAGTAAGGGTGGTTACGTTATAACCTCTAATTAATTGGTTATGGAATTCAGCCATATGCCTATTCCATTTGGTGATATAGGTGGAATCAGGACGTATGGTTCTTCCATTTAAATATGTTAACATCCTAAGTTACCTTTATATGTTATACATTGTTTTTATGGCATTTGTGCTAATATTTTGGTTACAAAAAAGGGAAAGCAATGATCTTCTATTCACTGAAGTGTTTTTTCTACTTCTTTATGGTGAAATGTTTTACATATGGATAAAATATTCATGTTTTACATGTTTTTTTAAACTAATAGTTTTCCTTCTTTATATATCCAATACTGAGCTTTTTATGGTCATCCCAATTTTTGAAATGTTCATTATAGGACATAATGATGAATAGGGTCAAGGATGGGATCAAGGAAAATTTATGATGTCTAAAACATGGATCTATACAGGTTTCATTTTTTATGATCTTTTTTTTTGAAAAAATGGATAGTGAGTAAAAGTGTCTACTCGTAATATTAAAGTTGTTATGTATAATTTACGACCTAATTCACCCAAGATATAAACCTGAAAAGAACCCCAATGTGAATTATTATATTTGTCCAAGATTATGTAATTTTTAATATTGGGGCATTATAGTTGGTATTATAGGTCAATTTAGATAAATTTACAGGTTAGGGTGTTATTTAAGTATAAGTTCCTTAACTATACTGGTTAACATATTAGAAAGATTAATTGTTATTTTAGATAAATTGAATGAGTATAAGATAAAATGAATAATTATATAATAGTGTTTTCCATTCTCATAAGATATTATATGATGATTTTAGAGATATAAACACACTAGTCTTTTTGGTTTTAGTAAATGGCTGGGTCTACCAGGAACCAAAGTAATAATGGAAGTGATGAAAACTGTGATGGTTTTAAGAACATGAAAATAAATGAAATGGGAGCTATAGTGAGAACTCTAGTGTTTATTCTTAACCATCTATCTAGAGTCATGATCGACCACCCGAACCTTGTTAATTTTTATAAGGAATAATATATGCAATAAACTAATCCCTATAGAATTTTACGTAATAATCATAATGGTAAGTATATTCCAAAAAATATGTGTAAAGGATGTGGAAAGAAACAACTTAGAAAATGCAATAAAGGAATGGAAAGATGATATAGATGGGGTAATGAAGGTCATAAAGCGATAACTACTCATGCAAAAAAGAAAGCATCTAGTTGAATCCAGGAAAAGGAATGAAGTTCATTTAGAGGGATCAATTGAATGTTTTAAATGTGGTGTGCATGGTCATTATAAAAATAGATGTCATGTAAAAAAGGTTTGGGAATGGGATCAATAGGAATATTCAAATATATGTTTACCAATTTCTAATGTTATTCTAATTAAAGAAAGGAAACTGAATATGACTTATGAAAGATAATTATTATTTATTAACTCATGTTTAGACATTATTTAAATATTATAACATTATTCATGATTTTTTTAGGAAAGAAAAATTAAATAATAAGATGGAAGAAAAATAGATAAAATATCATAAATAATGTTCAAAGATTAAGATGTCTAGGAATTGAAGAGTTATTTTGGATATATGGATGATGATATGTTTATATGTATTAATGATTGAATTACATTTGAATACATTTTCTTGTATGTGTAACCCTGAATTTAGATATCTAAGAATTTTATTTCATGAAGAATTGTCTTTTCTTGTGTGTACAAAATGGATATCCTTAGGGGTTCTTGTGAACTTTTTTTTGAAGAAATTATGGGTCATTAGTTTTTGGGATGAAAAAAGTGAGGTATGAAGTATGCTTTGAGGTTAAAACATGTTATGGATATTTTCAAGGATTTTATATCATTTTATTAATGTTATTATAATTTAGAAATCTTTGAAAAAGTACAACACTCATATCATCTGAAAACTCATCACGTCAGATGAAGTTGTGGGAATCGAACAAACAACCAATGTGCTATTGAGATTTATCTCCTACCTCTGGACTATGTGAAGTCCTTGGTTAGTATGACTAATTTGTTTTTAGTTAAATTATTTTATGGATCAAGAATATGTTGATTCTATTAACATATGTTTCATAAAATGGATATCCTTAGTATAGGATAATGATTTTTTTATTGTGTTATAAAGGTTATTTTGGATGAAATTCTCTCTTTTGGGAAGAAAACATGCTTATGTAAAATATAATACTATGGGACCACATTTGTGGAATAATGGTTGAAATTTTATTTTGGAGGAATATATGTTTTTATTGTCGACATTTGGTGATTTGGGTTATTAATGGAAATTATTAACCTATCATAGAGAATATGTGATTAGGTTAATTACACTTCATTATTATACTTTAAGAGTAGTCTATGTTATTTTGAGATAAATGTTAAGATTTATTTTGGAAGACTATCTGATTAAATCCTTCTGAGTTTTGGGTTTCAATCTTAGTTTGGATTGCTTTGAAGAATTTTAGGGATAGTTGTTTATTGAATGGTCTTGGTTGAACATTGGGTATTATTTATTGAATTTTGGAGATTAAGAGTAGTATTTATTTTTAAAATGGATAATCATTTTGTGGATTATCACCTCTTGTACTAACTCTTTTGAGGTGGTAGTCCACCATACACATGAGCAACCTTGTCATATCCCATACAAAATTGAAAGTAAGAAAATATAATATAATTACTATAAAGGTATTATTATGTTATATATATCAAACATATTATTTATACCCTTTATAATACCCAACCGTGAGAGGAGGTAAAGGAAAAAAAGAATGACATCAGTTCAAGAGGCGGTAGTCTACCTTACCCATGAATGATGGTATTGTAACCCATTTAATAGAAGTGGACATGGTAATTGGAAATTATCTTAAAATAAAAAAAAAATTATTTTATTTAAGATTATGGTTTTATTAAATAATCATGGTTTAATAATAATTTAAATATTTGTAGGAAGAAATAAAATTAAAACTCAACTTCAAGAGTGTTACGTCTTCTTCAGGTAACCTCCTTAGGTTTGAAAAAAAATCTCTCATAGTATGGAATTATGCCCAATATAATAATTTTCATATTAGATTAGGTAATTTATGATGTTTTTGTTAGATCTTGGTCAAGACAAAATGGTTTTAAAATGTGAAGAAGAGAGAAGTGGGGGTGGAATTTTATAAGTTAGGTGAGTGGAATAATTGTACTTTTTGAAAAGAAAAATATGTACCCATATATTTTACATAAAAAGGGGTTAAAAATGAATTCTTATATATATTGGAACATTATAAGGTAAAAATATTTCTATTAAATGGATTTTTGATAATTTTCTAGGTCATTTCAAACCTTATATCTTTAGTTAACCCCCAGTAAATTCATTTTTACCTTAACGGTGGTAAATAATTTTTCTGTTTTAACAATTAATTATGGACAAAAACTCAGGTTTACCTTATTAAATAATACAAATTATTTTATTAATAATAGGGAATATATTTTTCAAATATCATTCATACAATTCAAAATTTTAATTTAAAACCATTCTCAAGACATGATGAGAATCTTGTTTTTTATTGAGAAAATATTCAAAAGATTGTGAATCTTTTATATCCAAAATCAATATGAAAATGATTAAAATGATCTTAATTGAATTAATAGTTATATATTTGAACTATTATTAATTTATAATGAGTTAATAATATAAATTAAAATTATAAATAATTCAAAAAAATCCAGTTCTCAATTAAAATTTAGTATCTTTAACTAATCATCAAAAAATGAACCATTTCCGAAAAATTCCAAAAAATCACTTATAAGCTAAAATCATATAACATTTTTCTTCCATTTTTTTTAGTATTATACATTTTTTACCAAATAATGCACCAGGTATTTATTTATTATTGCATTAAATAGGTTCTCAATGTTTGAAATAAAAAATTAGAGAAACTGACCGAAATGCCCCTTATACATAATGAAACACCATTACAAAACATGTAGAAAATTTTCAAAACATAGGGACAAGTCATGATGGAATTCATGATTAATTTTAAAGTCATGAATCATTTAATCTATGTGATTCAATAGTACATATCATGTAACCTTCGACTTGAATTATCTTTTGAAAGATAAGTCCGAGAGGAAGCAACACATTGTGTGTCCTAGATACACAACAAGAAAGGAGTCAAAGTTCCAAATCTATGAACAAGATTCAAGTGAAATTTTTTAAAATTCAAAAATCATGGAGGAAAATTTGGTTAGGAATTAAATTATGTGAAACACTGTTACACTTCATGTAAAATCACAACTATTTACCTCCATCACGTTCACCATATGCAGAAGGTAGATGGTATTTTTAGTTGTTCATCCATTTTCTCTTATTTCTCTCCAGGTTTTCCTCCCTCATTTTCTCCTAGAAAATAATATGCATCAATTTTATTCACTTTTTTATGATTACTGAAACCAAGATCATCAATTTAAGATGTTTTCTTTATCCTTTTTGCAATTCTAACACTATTTTATGCATTTTCATCATCCTGATTATCAATCTACATTATACTCATACAACAAATTTTCTCATTATTACTTTCATGTATGAATTTTATTTTAATATAATTAACTCAAGTATCATATTTCTTATTCACAATTTCATGTTGTCTAACTGATTAATCCTAATCATTGCATGTTTTTATAGTTTAATTTCAATATCAATTGACACGTCAACTATGTTTTCAATTTATTATCTAGTATGGACATATTATAAAATGGTTAGATAATATAAATTGGGTAGGGATTGAGAGTAGGGGTGATTAAATATAATTTACATCGAATTATCAACTTTCTAAACTTTAAAAATAGTATTCAGGTTATCTAATAATTATCAATCAATTTATTTTCAGCAACCATTACCATAGGAAGTATGAAATAATAAACCCTATTCAATTAGATTAGAATATTCTTTAACCACTAGCCTATGATAATTTCATATTTTGAATCCTATATTAATGCATCCCAATTATAGCTATTTCGGGACCAAGGAATAGTTTTCTATTTGATAGATCTAGTTAGCTTGACCAAGCCAACTAGTGACCTCTGCTTTCATTACATTTGGGACCTTCAAACCATACCAAGGTCAAATTAAAGATCATTAATTCTCCAAAACCCTAAAATTGGTAATGATCCCTCCCATATATGTTATATTTACCCATAAAACTCATAGTTTTAGTCATTTTTCAAAACTCAAACATCTAATGAGGACTCTGATTCCAATGGGTTCTAAGCTTTATTCCTACCAACCAACATAAGATCCTCAAAGGATCAACCCCGCAATTCCACTACACTATACCCAATTTTAATGCGTATTTTAGGAAATATAAATCTAATCTGACCACAGATCTTATGAATTAAACAACGTGTGTGGGTGAGTCAATGTTTGGTACAATATTTGTGGATTGAAAAATGATTGTGCTAAGGCATGGTATCCTATGTAAAAATAACATGGGATTACATCTCCCTTTCCCCATTTCTTATTTTTTTAGATGCCACTCCATCCTTATTCATGCAGTTTAATGCATGTATCAGGGCCCTATAAATCTTTCAAGGATCTTTGATGCACCAGAACAACATTACATAAAATCTAAAATCAATATATATATATATATCATTGTTCACAAATGGTAGACCGCAACAATCGTACAGTTCTAAATCAACCCAACCCACCAAACATGCCACCTTATATGCATAGAGAGTAGTTTAAGTAGTAAGAGTGCACCATCAGGATTGTATATATTCATCAATCCATGGTGCTACATCCAGTGTCGTATTCCCTCCTATACAGGTTCATACATTTGATATAAAACTTGGACTCATTCATATGATCCGGAATATGGTCCAATTCAGTGGGATTCAAAGTGAACACCCACATGAGAATATTTCAAACATTCTAGAAGTCAATGATACCTTTCTCAAAAAAGGATTATCATATGATTTTATAAAAACTAGATTCTTCCATTTTACCTACAAAATTGAGACAAGGATTGGATTAAAATTCAATAACATGAGTCCATCACAACTTGGGACTATATAGCCTATAAATTTTGGGTTAAGTACATCCAACCTATTCACACATAGAAATTGCAGAATGACATATGTAATTTTTCTCAAGAATATGAAGATCTACCATGGAAATCTTAGGACCATTTCAAATAACTTGCATGAAATTTTCACATCATGGACTTGATATGTGGAATTAGCTCCAGAAATTTTATCAAGGCCTCTAATTGGTGACTGAAAATATCATTGACGAATCCACTGATGGATGAATAATGTTGAAAACACCAAAAAAGTTTGATAAATTCTATATGATGTCTCTTATAGTTCCAGTCTATGGTAGGGCCATCATGGACCACCCAAATGTAGGATCCATCAAGTTTAATAGCATAATCAACTAGTTGCACAAGTGGAAGCTTTGATTAATTGGTTGGAACCAATCCAACTACTAGCTATGTCACAAACCCTTGCTACACCAGTCATGGAAATTCAGTCATGTGAAATGTGTGGTGGCCCATAATTATATCAAGACTACATATAATGTGTTTATGAACAACCAATCCATGAGTGTAATTATGATAATTATAATAAATAAGTAATGAAAATTCAGAATCCATTGAATTACTTTCCACAACGTCCAGTTCAATAGCAAAAAATATACAATCAAGGTTATTTTCATCAAAAATGTGGTCTGGAAACATTGAGTAATCAAGGACCACCATGAAATCCACTGATGAATCATGTTCCTCGACCACCATAGTTACAAAATCCAACAACACTTCCCTCTAAGTGGCCAACAACAATTTAAACTAGATCCACCAAGACATTCAAAACATGTCGTACCATTGAAATTGAAGATTAAAATTATACTCTTAGCCTTTGTTCAAAGGGAATATCAAAATATGACCACTAATGATATGGAAATTAAAAACCAAAGGGAACATTGTGTAACCTTGATCATCAAATGTTTCAAATCTAAAATACATTGTTAGAGAGACTGTCAAGTACTCTACTTTGTTACACAAAGACATACAAAAGGGAAGATGAAAACGATATAGTACTGAGTAGTGGAAAATTAAAAGATTTTCAGTAACCATGTGGTAGAGGAGGAAAATAATTTGAGGAGCCGAAAAAGTGTACAATATTTAGAGAAGGAGAAAATGATGAAGAATAGAATGAAACTTCCCAAGTAATATCTCAATGAGGATCACTTTCTACTAAATCCTCAATAAGAGATAAATATGAGGAAGATGTATATACTGATCCACCAACTTATAAGACACTTCTTTCATTTCTAGAAAGATAATGTATGAGAAACATTTAAGGGATATATAAGAATGTTTTTGAAATGTTCAAGAAATTATACATCAACATTTTTTTTCTGAGGAATTAACTCAAATTCCTACTCGTGAAAAGTTTCTTATGGAAATGATTTCTAAAAAAAATAAAAATAGAGGACCTAGGAGTTAACTCATTGAATGAATAATTTTCAGCTGTTGTTCAATAAAATCTTCCTCAAAAAATTATTTCTCATTGGATTTTTTTACAATAATTTATACGATATAATAATTTAACATCATAAGAACCTTGTGTGATTTAGGATCTATAATGAACCTCATGAAAATGAGTTTATTCTGTAAGCTGAGACTCAAAGAATGAAACCCAACATGTGCATAACTCCATTTGGCCCATAAATTAGAAAATTAGTCTATAGGAATTCATGAGGACTCTTAGTCGAAGTTGGAAAGTTAATTTTTCTATAATACTTTCCTGTTCTAGACATGGAAGAGGATGGAGACATTCCAATCATCATGGGCATACCATTTCTAGTCACTAGAAAGGCCTCGATTGATGTAAGTCAAATAATAATTATAGTCTGAGTGGGTTAATATCAAATCATGTTCAACCAAATAATGGAATAAAAACAAATAGATGATTCTTTTGACATCCAAGCTATATTTCTCACAGATGAAAGGGATGTATACTTAATCATTAAATAATTGGGTGATGAAATTCACCCTGATGAAGATTTTGAATATCATATTGACAATGTAAACTACATAGAACATCTAAAAAGTGACAACATCCCAAATATCATACCCTCAGTCATTCTGCAGCAAAAATTGCAACTAAACCCACTACCGAATGTACTCAAGTATTCATTTTAAAATACTATTTATGCCCTACCAGTTATCATTATCAATGAATTGTATCTATCGCCAGAGTAAAATTTGATTTTTGTCTGAAAATTTCATGAGTAGTCAATTTCCTTCAGAGTCGGTGATGTTAAAGGAATCGACCCTTCATTTTGAGCCCATAAAATCCTACTTGAGAAATGTTTAAAACCTAAACGTTAACTATTGAGGTGACTCATACAAATAGATGAAAAAAGTTGTTAAAAAATATGTTATGAAACTTCTATTTGATAGAATAATATTTTCAATATCTAATATTTATTGGGTGATCCCATTATAGGTTGTCCCCATGAAAGGTGGCCTCCCAGGGGAAAAAATAATGATGATGAATTAAACTCAGCATGCACCATCATTGGATGGATAGTATGCATGGACTACAGAAATCAAAATTCAGCAATCAAAAAGACCATTTCCCCTTACCCTTCAGCGATAAAATGTGGACGAGACAAGTAGGGCAAGAATTCTATTATTTCTTGTATGGATATTAATGGTACAATCATATTATCACAAACCTAGAATATTATTCTAAAAAAACATTGCATGACCATTTGGTACCTTAGCCTATGGTTCCATGTCGTTCAGCATGTTTAATACACTAAAAAATTCAAATATTCATGACACACATATTTCATGGTATAGTGGAAGAATTATTAGAAATTTTCATGGATGAATTTTTATTTTATGGGATTTACTTCGAGGTCTCCCTTAGAAATATTGATTTATTTATGCAGCACTGTGAATAGAAGTGCCTAGTTTTAAGTTTTTAAAATTCCACTTTATGGTTTAAGGATCCTTAGCCCTCAGACACATAATTTCAATGGAGGGCATAAAATTTTATCCTGCCAAAATAAAAGTGATCAATGATTTACCTGAGCCCATAACATTTAATTTTATAATGGGATTTCTAGGCCATGTTAGAATCTATTAGTGATTTGTAAAAGATTTTGTAAATGTTTTACACCCTCGAAAAATTATTTCATTAATGGAAACACCATTTCAATTCACTAAATTATGTCGGTCGGAATTTAACACATTATAGGGATTCATAATAGCCGCTCCGAATATCATATCACCAGATTTGAAAAAATAATAAGAATTGATGTACGATGCCCACGACCTTTTTGTTGGTTTTTTTAGGATTGTGATTTAGACACTTATTTCTCCCAATATACTATTCTGGTTACACACTAACTGAATCTCAAGTAAATTACACAACCAAAAATAAGGTTATCTTAGTAGTTTTTTCCTTTGAAAAATTATTCTCCTATCCAATTTTATCGAATGTGAGTGTGCACACTAGTCATGTTGCATTGAAATATCATATGAACAAAAATAATATCAATAAATGACTAATATAGTGGATCCTACTACTTAAATACTTCTATATTTTCATCCTAGATACCAAGGGAAACAAAAATATTATCACAGATCATCTATCATGACTTCAACTGCCTCATATAAAAGATGATGATGATGACGACATTGAAGTGGACTTCCCTGATGAAACAATTTTCATCATAAATACAAATTCACAACCACGGTTTTATGATAGTAATATTATCTATCCATATCCCACCTATACCCACACGTATAATAAAAGAAAAGTATATGATTTTTGGATCAATATTCACACTACTGTTTGGATGACCCAATCCTTTTCAAGCGAAGTGCTGATGGTTTGTTACATAGATACATTCCAAATGAAGAAATTTAAAATGTGATAAAAACGATTCATGCATCAGAAATAGGAGGAAATCAAAGAATATAATGTAATGTGGAGAAAATTTAGAAAAGAGGAAATTTTTGGCCATCAGTCCACCAAGATGTAAGATTTTTTTTCAAGTAGTGAGCAGTGCCAACATATTAGAAACATTAGAAATTGGAATGAAATTCCCCATAATCCAATAATGGAAGATTAAATCTTCAATGTATGGGGGATATATTTCACGGTACCATTTCCCAATTCAAATTGAATACCCTATATTCTTGTTATAATTGACTACATTTTAAAACTAGTAGGATCATAAGATACAAATCAGGGCACCACAATTGGGGTCATCAATTTATTAAAGAAAAGTGTGTTTTTAGGACACATATTTCCTAGAAATATCATGTTTGATCAAGGAAATAATTCCAATAATAACTTTTTCAATGTATCTCATATAAAATATTGTTCTATATATAAAAAATGAAATACCTACCACCCGCAAAAAGTCATCCAAATGCAATTGTCAAATAGGTAAATCAAAAGTATTTTGAGAAAATACCATGAACAATAGTATAAGTGATTGGAGTCTAAAATTATATGATGAACTTTTATAACACCTCATGATGTAAAAAACGCATATTATTATTACAACTTTTTGATTGATATATGGGAAATAATGTTATTTTTCATTAGAGCTAGAGCATTTCTCATCTTGGGAAATTAACAATATCAATCTAGATTGCCAAAAATCTGGAGAATCCAGAAAAAAATAATTAGATAATTAGAATAAATTTAAAATGATTCATACAATAATTATAATATATATAAAGAAAAAATAAAACAAATGTAATGACCAAAGCATTGTATGTTTCAATTTTGTTCCAAGTAATAAAGTTATTTTATTCAACATAAGATTAATATTATTCCATGGGATTCTCAAATCCAGATGGTCAAGTACATTTGTAGTTCTTCATGTCTTTCCTTATGAGACAATTGTGATTTAGAGAGATGCAACACCCCTATTTTGTTCCAAGAGGGGTGGGTCATTAGTTTGAAATTCATCTCAGAATCATAGAGCCAATCTCTTAATATTAATTGAAGCACTGACTGGAAGGCAACCCATATTAAGAAACCCTAGGATATAATGGGCTGGAATTAGATTTAGTATAGAATAGGTCATGTCGAGATCACATGACTAGGTTCTGGTCAAAATCTTCGTAGAAAGTTCTAATTACACGTTGTGTAACCATAACTCGCAATGTGTAATTTCATGGCCAGATATTTCAAAAAAAATCCAAATACATTACCAAAAACACAATTACACATCATTAATTTCCCCAAACTACTTTTTTTAAATAGGTCCTAAACAATGGATTCATGAAATTGTACCCTCTTGCACACTTACACCTGAACCCCCTTTATATCCCTCCTCTTGATTGTTGACCCCCATCACCATCTCCCCCTTACTCCTCCCTACATTCAATTATGATACTACATGGAATGTATAAATACTATTATCCCTTCTAGTTCTTTAATCGACCCTTCAGCTTGCACTGGGATAGATGATCCTCTAAATGATGGGGGACATTGCCTCATTAAATGGTCTACAATCAATATATTCCTCTATAGTTGGTTTGGTGGATCCATGCATGGACACCACCAATATATATCTCTTGATTCAAATGAACCATCACTACAGAAAACTATTCAGTTCTGATTCAAACCATTTTAGGATATTGATTTGGAAGTTTATTTCCCTCTGAATGCCTTCCCAACAAAGATGGCCTGTTTATTTGGTGGAAAACCATTCTGAAAAAACATATATTAGATGAAGAAGCACGGTAAACATAAAATGATATATTATTTTACCATAATTTTGAATTATTTTATGGATATTCTATTAACAATATTCTAACTCATAATTTTATCTAAACTGACCTCTCATGCCAACAATAAGGCCCTGGACGTAAACATTATATAATATCAAGTCAAGTGGATATTTTTACGTTAATCACATTGATGATATTTTCAGGATATGAGAAATAGAGTATTAGGTCCTAATCATATATACCACTCATATTGTTACAATGTATAAACATCTACTCAATATCAAAAATTTTCATCAAACAAAAACATTTTAAAAAGAAACATGGTTCATTCCAAGTTTAAATAGCATGATATTCCCTTGATCCCATCCATGACCCCATTCATCTTAATGTTCTGTGAAAAACATTTCAAAACATGGGATGATCATAAAAATCTTAGTAAGGGATACACAAAGAAGGAAAAATATTCGTATTGGGATAAAATGGTAACCATGAATACTTTATCATAAAGTAGTACTCATCACCTTTAAGATGTGGTAAATATAATTCATTGAATATAAGACCATCACATACCCTTTTGTAACCAAAATAATACCATAAACCCATTGAAATAAACATATAGCATATTATGGTTACTCGGTACATAATCGTACTTAAATTGAATAACCATATGGTCAACTTCCACACATGTCACCAAATATAATAGCCATATGGCCGACTTTCATACCCAATTCATTACATGTTATAACATAACCACTTGTCCTTGGTTTATCATAGAACCACCCATCATTGGTTTTTCATCTAACCAACCATCTCTGTTTAATCATGTGACTTCCCTTCATGTTTCAAAGTACCATTATATAATAATAACATGTAAAATATTATCAATATCACTACAGGAAAGAGGATCTTTCCCTATGAATCTATCCCCACGGTTTATAAAAATTGTGGGTATAACTCTTTTTTTATTATCTATTCCGATAGTTTTAATAAAAACGTGGGAAGCCTATACCCAATTCTCCAGAGGCCATCGAGATCCCCCCCCCCACCCTTACCATTGCTTCCATATCCATCTTCTTCTTCCTCGCCTCCTCGACTCCTGGCACTCTTCTTCATCCTCTCTTCCCTGACTCCCATCTCTATCCTCCCCTCCCCGACCACCGCCTCCCGACCATCCTAACTCCATCACTCAACCATCTCCTCCCCTCACCGACCTCCGCATCCTGGCCATCCGACCACCGAGTTCTGCCCATCTCCTACCCTCCCCGGCCTTTGCATCTACTCCTGACTTCCCTCCTGACCTTCATCTTAGTCTCAATGTCCCAGCCTCCATCTCCATTCCCCCATCTCCAACGACGTCCCCCCTCTCGGATCCCTCTCCTCCCATCCTTGGCCTCTGACTCAACTTCCCCCATCTATGTCAATGTCTCGTCCCAGCCTCCACCTCCCTTCCCCCAGCTCTGGCATCTAGGTATGAAATTTTTTCTCCTTGTTTTCCAGTGGTTAAGATATCTTCTGTTGAGTTGGTTTTTTGAGATATCATCTATCAAACTTATCCTTATTTCAATATAAATATTTTGACAAAGTTCAACATATGTGTTTGATCAACAAGTGAACCTAGAGTTAGGCATGGGGTAAAAATGGTGATTCTATGAATTTGATGAGTGGATGAAGAGGAATGTGTGGTTGTTTGGTCTCATATCTTTCATTATTTTTAGCCTCTATATTATTTTTTGATTTGTTGGAATCTGGTGATTCATGCATTGAAATATATTCCTTATGATTTTTATTTATTTCAATCCCTAGGATTCAGCTCTATTCCAAGAATTTTTGAGTTCTCAAGAAATTTGGGGATGCATTCATGGTATTTTTATAGGCTGACTAGTTGGAAATGTAAACGAAGGAACCCATTCAGGATAGATTATGTATTTAATCAATACTATATCAAACTCTCATAGATTTCATTTATTTTAGTTTTGATTATGGTACTAGTCTTATCCCCAAGATTGTTTATGAAGGTAACACTGTGTATTTTCATCACTTTGACCTTTTAGATTATCACATGGATTGATGTCTACAAATTCATTTAGTGGTTTGATATATACTTTATTTCCATTTGTCAATGAATTTTGATGGTCCTATAGAGTTTATTACTAATTCGATGCTTGAATTAGAATTATCTATTGTTGTGTTGGAGGTATGGATGGACGCTCTTCCATAGCTTTGTGAGCGAGGCAGTGACTTTGACAGGAGAGAATGGGGTGGAAAAAACCTCCTCGAATCTTTTTACTAGTGTTGTAGTGAATTCATGAACTAATTATGGTGTAGTGAGTCTAGGAATCTCGTTTGGGATGGGAGATCCATTAATCCTCCCTTAGATATATTGTAGGAGTTAATATAGAAAGGAAATTCGATATTATTTTTGAATCCCATGATGACATGGAGTAATGGAGGATCCTTTAGGAAATCATAGGTTAAATGTTTCCTCACTCAGGAGGAAGGATCTTTAGGTAGTACTTCTCCCTCATGGGATGAGGTGAGGGGAGAGATAATCTAAGTTTCCTCCTCTGTAATGATTTTTTCCTAGTATTAATGATACCACTCTTTTTATTCAGAGGGTTTCTACAAGTAATTCGTAAAATAGGGTAAGAATTTGTTTACATGTTTCTAGAATTGTTGTTACAGAGTGATCCATCTATTTATAAGAATCCATTCTAATAGACACTATGATAGGGGTTGTTATGCAGGTAGTGGAAACCTGTAGGCATGGATTATGCCACTTCCCAAATTTTTTTGAAGGTTTTCTTGGTTCCATATTGTGATGTTTACCCCAAATATTTCTTTTCATATAAAATAGAGTGTCAAGGATCTTAAAAAATAATATAAAAATATACTATATTATTTTTAGTCCATGCATTGTATGTTTTGTAATGTTTATTGTATATCTTAAAGAGGGTCTCATATTGAGAAACCTAGAGAGAGATTGACTCTGAAATGTGAATTTTACCATATTCATGGCTTAAGATTCATTTTAATTGGGACTCTTGGGTGTTTTCCATCATGATATGATTAATTAAATAATTTAATTATTTAATTAATTGTTTATTATACTGAGAAACCCATGAATTTGTTTATTTAATCTATATTATGAAATCTCCCTAGTATTAGTTGTTCTATGACCACATGAACCTTAGAGGGAGAGGATGAAGAAGACGGAGTGAGGGCTTGGTGGTGATGACAAATTAGGGAAGAGATATCAGATTTTTAGTGATGTCGATAAAAATTACTTTGGTTGTGAAGTATAATCAAATCAACATCATTTAACCGTCATGGTAGGGAATTTATATATATGGATTTGTCCACATTTTTTTCTTGATTTGAACATGGAATAATTTTCTTTAAATTGAATCAATATTTAGGTAATAGATGGAGTTTTTATCTTATGATATTTGGTTGAAATTATGATATTGGGATAACCGATATTGGTAATTGAAATTACTTATTTGTTTATTTATTGTATGTGAACATAGATGATTCCTAATCATAAAGGGTCATCGTTTCCATTCTTGTGGTTTCTTTCATTTCTCCCACTATTCTTTACATGTTCATCAGTAACTTTTGATTTGAGTTAATGATTGAACTAATATCACAAATTGATTTTTTTGACAATTAAAATAGGTTCCATATATTTAAATTTTGTGTTATCCATGTAGAATTATTACGGGAGTATGGATTATAGGATAAGATATAATGGGACAGGGGAGTATGGATTTGGGGTTTCTTCATGAATAACAATATGTGCATCGACAAGATTGTGATATGAATCATCAATTCAGGTACCAAAGGATAGAAACCACTTTACATAAGTGGCATTATCATGTTTAGCATGGCCAAAGGCAATTAAAGTGATATATGTAGAAATATAAGAGGAAGTAGAAATGAATCAGGGATGATAGTAATGTTTAGATCTTAGAACCCAACTATATGGCGTATGGTTTGAAAGAACACACATCATGTACTTTGGTAGGTACAATATCTAGGGATTCTAGGATATGTTAAATACCACACGTTGTGTGGTTAAATCACAGATTATGTCACCCATATCTAGTTATTTTATGTTTAAAGGTAATATACGCCCAGGAAGCCTGAGTAGCCTCACAAACCATGAGGTTTAATAACACATTCCATTTTTCCTTGATAGAACATGACCTATGAAGATGGAGAACCTTTCAACTATCCCTATAGATCCTACACACCATGTTCACCTCACAACACATATTATAGTCATATTTCTACTTCCCCTTTAGGGGTTTTGTACATTTGAAGTCAATTTCCTATTGGATATATGATGTTTACCTTGGGAACACATCATATACCTATACCAAGACTATATGGTGACCTATAATCTTTATTCGGGATTATATTTTTACATATAACCAGTGCCTTAAAAGTGACCTTACACATTGGACAAGATGGTGGACCTACATCTGAAGATAGATATGTGGCATGTGTTGAATCTATCATGATGGATCGTATCAGTATTATAGTAAACAAGCTTATCTATTAATAATTAATAGTAAATAGAATCCCTCCTTGATGATAAATTTACACCAGGGAATAATTTCATCTCACCTTTCCATGGAAGGCTTAGAAATTTACCCCTTGTGTTTGGGGAATAATATCCTCTACCTATAGATCATAT
Organism: Viscum album; assembly: GCA_963277665.1. Classification (NCBI taxonomy): domain Eukaryota; kingdom Viridiplantae; phylum Streptophyta; class Magnoliopsida; order Santalales; family Viscaceae; genus Viscum; species Viscum album. The sequence goes on from OY728156.1 coordinate 1,033,837,646, forward strand.
AGGGTTGGTATTCCCTCCACTATTATGGGGTGTGATATCCTCAATATAAGTATTTTTTATTACCCTAGTCTGAGGAAGAAATGTAATTTGGATAAAAAAAATCAAATGATAAAAAAGGTATGAATAAGGTTAGATGTTATGGAGGTGTAAGGATTATTATCTTTTCCAAAACCTATAATAATAATATCAGTGGTAACATTTACAAGCATTAAGGGGATGGAGAAATAATGCCTTGATCCTAGACACACTATTCTATGTGACGTTCCTAAGGAAGATTCAATGGACTTAGAAGATCAAATCCAAAATGGGAATGAAGGGATAATATGTAGGTAGGATAATATATAAGTTTACCTAACTCCAATTGTCGAAGACAGTAACATACAGTGAACATAAACATAAAATCTTCTCTAAGGGAAATCATTCTACTATAGTAAAGAAATTTAAGGGTTTTTAGTTTGACCATAGATGAAAAGATGGAAATGATCCAAAATATAATTTGGATCTTATTATATAATCTAAGGAATAGATAGAGACATTGTTATTTATATGAATGGATGTTTAATAACCCATATCTTATGATGGAGTTATTCCAACAAAATAGATCAAGTATAATCCAGTTAACTCATCATTCAAAATTAAATGAGGGTACGCCATAAGAATTGAAAACAGTAATCAATGACATTTGATACAAAAGAAATTACATAAATCCCAAGGGAAATTACCCTGGTCTTTTCACTTCAATTTCCTTAATTTTTATTTCATATGAGAACCCTAACCAGTGTGTGTGTAAAATATAGTGTTTGATATTAATCTAATAACGTGTATTTGATTTTTCAATGGATTTTAAATTCATTTATTTTACCAAAATGACCTTTTCCTTCTTAAGAGTCTTGTTATGACTTGTTCCACTATATATACAGTAGGTGTTTTTATGTAATTATTTTATTAAAAAAATCCTTGAAGTGATTTAGTTTATTAAATTAATTTTCTCATATATCCATACAAATATTTGATACCCATGATTGTTTTATATTAATTATCTTAGTGATTTTCATTAATTCTTAGAGATGAAGTGGTTTTCTTTAATTTTTTTCCCTCTTTGAATTAAAATTTTACCCATGGTAAACATTAAATTACATGAATATGGGACTCTTTTAAAATGTTTTTGGTGGTGGATGAATGTTTTTATCTCTCCCTTTCTTTTTAAATGAAATAACCCATGTTTAAGGGTTCGTTTTAATATTAAAAGTTGATTTTTATTTATGTTAAACCTAAGGGAGGACAAACTTTTTAATCTATCACTTTTTTCAACTATAATGACACATAACACTCTATCATAGACATGAAACCTTTCTTGTCCCATTATGGTTTACCTTATTGATCATCCCTTTATCGGATAGAGGTATTAATTTTATCTATGATACTGAAAGGGTTGAAATTGGTTATATAAATAAAGGAACTTGCAATACAAATGTGAATTAACAGTTAATTTATTATGTTCGAATAGTTTTATTTTCTATAGTACATATCCCTTTTTCAATTATGGTTTACATTGTTTATTTGAAGATAAATTTTATTTTTCTTGTTATAGAATGGATAGAAGTTGGATGTATCGTACCTATAGGATTTCAACCGCATTTCAAAATAATATGGAGAAATTTTTAGATTTTTTATTTGACAATGCTTCGGATGGAGGTTGTATATAGTTTCCATGCTATAAATGTGTTGGAATACCATGGTTAATCTGGGAAGAAGTTAGCTACCATATAACAAAATTTGGATTTCAAACAAACTATTATGTTTGGTATCACCATGGAGAGACGAGTCATTATTCTACTGGTCATGAACAAAATGAAATATGTGGCATGGAGAATTTGATATTTGATCGGTTTCCATTTGTCCATCATCCTGAGATAGAGAGAGTATGCTAGTGCAAGAAGATAATTATATCAATACACATGAGGAAAATACTGAAGATGATGATGAGAGAGTGAAAAATTTATTGGATGGTGCCAGAACTCCAGTATATCAGGAATGTACTAAAATGACCATGTTTTAATTTTTAATGCAGTTATATCATGGAAAAACCATGTACAGAATTTCTAATACAGATATTGATTACATTCTTAAATTTTTGAAGGAATTGCTTCCTAATGGTGCAGATATTCCCTCAAATAAAAATAAGGCATGGAAGTTAATTAATCAGCATGGATTTGATACTAATAAATTTCATGCTTGTCTGAAAGATTGCAGTTTATTTTCATAGGAAACAAATGATTGTAATGACTGTAATGAATGTGGTACATCTCGATGGAAGACAAATGCAGATAGAACACCATCTCATATGGCACAGAAAGTCATGTGGCACTTTCCATTGATTCCCAGACTTCAAAATCTATTCATGTCTGCAGAAATCTCATCCAACATGTGATGGCATGATGCAGAAACAATTAAAGGTAATGATGAGTTGGTTCATCCTGTAGATGGATTATCATGGTGGGCATTTTTTGCACAACATCCTGATATTACATCTGAGGTGCGTAATTTCTGGTTAGGTATATCCTATGATAGTTTTAATCTGTTTGGTCAGATTCTTACTTCTCACAGCACGTGGACTTTTTTATTCATGATTGTAATCTTCCTCCATAAATGTGTATGAAAAAACAATTCACTTTATTGAGTATATTGATATCTAGACCTTCTGATCCTGGTAATGATATAGATGTCTACTTGCAGACTTTAAAAAGAGAGTTGAAAAAACTTTGGTATATCAGTGTGTGGACATTCAATGTTTATTCAAATAATACATTTCAGATGCATGATTCCCTTCTATTGACCCTAAATGATTTCCCTGCTTATGTAATAATTTCTCGGTGGAGCACGAAGAGAAAACTATCATGTCCTCTTTGTATAAAGAATAAATGATTGAGAACACTTATATATCATCATACTTTTAGTTTCATGAGGTATCGGCGATTCTTGCAAATGGGTCATCAATACATGACGAAACATCGAAGGTTTGATAATACCGTTGAGACTGAACAACCACCAAAATGTATGTTAGAAAGGGATGTGCTTAATGAATTAAAAGATTTCATTTTTTCATTTGGTAAAGGTCAGTTGAAATCTAAAAAGAATAATAATTTTGACACTAAAACCTCTTAAAATTGGAAAAAGAGAAGTATTTTATTTGAATTTACATATTCGTCTACAATTTTTTTGTGTCATTGTTTAGATGCAATACATATTGATAAAGATATATGTGAAATGTTGCTTTCAATTCTTTTAGATAACAAGGGGAAGACCAAAGACGACTTCTGATATCATCGAGACTTGTTGGATTGGGGTATTCGACCAAAACTGCATCCTGTGTGTATTGGTGAAAACTAATGTAACGTTCCTTGTGTTTCTTATGTGATGAAACCATCAGAGAATGATCAATTTCTTATATTTTTGGAGAATATCAAGGTTCCCGATGGCTATTTCAGCAACATATCTAAACGAGTCAATAGAAGAGATGTGAAATTAAAACCTTTGAAAACTCGTGATTTTCACATCCTTCATCATGAATTGATTCTAATAGCAATTTGACAATTTCTATCCAATAATGTAAGGGTGACAGTGATTCGCTTATTCCATTTTTTTAGAGACCTTTGTGCTAAAAGGTTATCCATGTCATTATTGATAAAAATACAGCAAGAGGAAGCATTTATATTATGTGAGATGGAAAATATTTTTCATCCATCCTTTTTCACATGCATGTTAAATTTAACAGTTCATCTTCCAACTAAAATGATTCTTGGGGGACCATTTTCTTTTTGGTGGATATATCCAACTTAAAGAAATATGTGCATAGTGAAATCATATGTTCGAAAAAAAAATTATCCTGAATGTTCGATTGTGAGGGGTTATCTGGCCCAAGAATGTATGGATTTTTTATCATTGTATTTTTCTGATGTCGCCACAATCCATAATCAGCCAATGAGAAATGAAGATGATCAATATGGGGAAAGTGAGCCCTCATTTCCATCTCTTCTCCATACAAGTGGAATTGATGGGTATTATACATTGGCTACATTGAGCCTTGAAGAGCGAGGGATGGCACATCGCACAGTCTTGTTTAACTGTGGTTTGTTCAATGACTATATCAAGTAAGTAATTTGGATATTTATATGTTATCTCATATTATGAAATTTCAAATATACGTTACACTATTATTATCATTTTATGTAGGGAACATAAATGAATTATTAGTAGAGTTTATCGAAATTTGTCTTTGAGAAGGAGAGAGGCTTTGCATATCCTGGAGTTTCCTACTTGGTTGAAATCAATGGTTTTACCCTTAAATTAATTAGTTTAAAAATAGATATCCATTTTATTGTATTACTCATATATATTTCAGGTGTTGAGTGTACCTATTGGATTATTTTCTCAAGAATTGAGATCTTTGGCTTTTGGTCCTAATTCTTTGGTTCGTGAATGTAAATCATTAATAATCAATTTGTACAAATTTTCTACAAAGAATCAAGTGGTGAAAATGAGAACACAACAAGATGGAATTATGTTAACCGCTACAACGGATTGTTATTCTAGTGTATCAGATAGTCGGCCTCGATATGAAGATGTGTATTATTATGGGCTAGTTGATAAAATATTGTTACTGGATTACTAATCTCAAGGTAGAGTCGCTATGATGAAATGTAAATGGTTTTGTTCAATGAGACATCATTGTACATTTATTGATGATTATGGATTCATAGTTATTGATATGAGATTATGCATGTGTATTGATGAACCACACATTTTAGAATCAATGGATAAACAAGTGTTTTATGTGAAAGATCATCTGAGACCCAATTATGGTTTCATTAATGACGTAATCCCCAGACATATTTTTCATGATACTGGTAATGAAATTTCCACCATTGACGTCCCCATTGGTGTTGGCAAAAATATTTTATTTTATGAATCAAATTTTCCCATTGATAGAGTTTATGTTGAACCTGAAGTAGTGGTCGGTAATATATAGAATCAACTATATTTGTTCACTGTTCATTCAGTTTATATTGACATGAGTTTCTCAGGTTAGAATTACTATAAATACTTTAATTATTTTTCATTTTGGAATGAAATGTTTGTTTTTTGTATTTTCTTGTGTCGTTTCGTTAAATAATATTTTCTTATTTAGATTATGCCAAATGCTACAGAAGGTCGAAGTAAGCGACTATTTGATCACGATCAACCGGGGCGTGAGCGTGCATTGCCTTCGCTTCCATCATTGAGTATTATAATTGTAATGTTTTTTCTACATTACATATAATTTAATGTTAATATTCATTATCAATTTCTTAGGGACATTCAGTTCCACCGAATTTGACTCATAATCTGGTTATCATGGGTATGAGTGGGGATTTTCAGAGACCTAAACGGAGAACCCGTCATACCCGTTTCCACATTGACCTACCATCAGACACCCCTTCCACCACACCTTTCCATCCTCTTGAGTCTTTGGGGATGTTTTTATCAATTCCCCCATCATCATCACAGCTACCCTCTTATTCACAAGCAATGACCACACCGCCTCCACATATGTTTCCACCTTTACTGTAACCATATCCGATGATGTATCCCCCATCCTACTACCCATATGATGTCGTGTATACACCGCCAAAAATTTCTACCATTCATCTAGCATCTGATGAGTCTGTTTTATTATCTTCCACTCCCATGCATGAAGGTCACCCAGAGCATGCACTGGAACAAACACTTCCTACAGAGGCTGCTGATTTAGGACAACCCACAGATCTATCACAGTCTATTGAGAAATCTGCAGATGGTTTTTTGATTATACATGTTTCAAATTATATCACTTTATTCTTGTTGTGTTGTACCATGACTTAATTATTCTTTCCCCTCTGTTTTTCATATTGAGTGGGATCTTCTGCTAGGAAATTTGGGAGCACTAAGATGAAATAAGTTTGGAATCGCTAGAAACAGCTATTGGTGGATTACAATCGACAAAATCAAATGGTAGGTCCAAGTGCATTGCAGTGTAGAAGTTTCGTAGACACTTTGGACAAGTATCACGATATCATTCTGGTGGAACTTGTGTAATGGAGACGTATCAGTAAAGATATTAAGAACAAATCATGGGAGAAAATATGGGTATGAAAATTATATAAAGTCATATCTATATTATTGGTGTATTTAAATGAAATAACATGTTCATTGCAGATTCGGTTTAACTCTCTTGACGGATAAGCTGCAAAGAAATAAAGGTTGATGGATGTTGTGGAGTTATGGCACTCATACAAGCATGAGTTGTATGTTTTTTTGGAAGAGCAGGGTTGGTATTGACTTATATGGGGTACCCATATTCCCTGACTATCCAAAAAGTTAATATGAAAAAATTATTTCACATTGGAAGACTTCTATCTTTAAGGTAGTCTCAATCATTAATGGTTGATATATAAAATTTAACTCTTATTAATTTTATTAGAATTTTATTAGTAAGTGTCAGAGAAAATAATAAGGAAAAGGGATTCAGTGACAAATTTGCACACATTGGGGTGCACTACAATACTCAATCATGAAAAGCACCAGGTACTTTAATCAGGTATTATGATGTTATACAGGATTTTCTACTGAAAATATTATTGAATTGACATCGGTCAGATATGTGCATTTATAATATATGGTACTAATCTAGATTTGTTAATTTCTCATTTTTATTAAGCTAAATTGGGAATCGAAGGTCCTATACCCCGTACGAAATTATTTTTCTTCAGTAGAAAAGAAAAAGGATGGAAGTGCAGTAAATGAACAGACACAAGATAAAATTGTATGGTTTTTTATTTATATTATAAATATTTATTTGAAATTCGTAATTTAAAATTTTTAAAATTTCAATAGTCTATCTTGGAGGCCCTCGATGGTACGAAAGATGACAACTTCGGGTCACATGATCATTTTAGTCAGGAATTAGGTGAGGAGGACCCAGGTAGAGTATGATGTCGACCTGGGAAAAACAACGTACCCTCTAAGTATTGGTTGTCATCAAGATCCTCTCAAGCCTCCCAGACCTCTGAGCTAGAAATCTCTTGTGCTAAAGTAGTTGAGGAAAATAAAATAGTTTTAGAGGAGCGTGAAAGAAGTAAGTTGATGACCGAACATTTCATGAAAGCTATGAAGTTTTGAGTCAGTCTCTTCCATCAAAGGCAGTTTCTACTTTTGAATCATATATGGAGTCAGTGTGCTCTTTAAATGATGTATCGGGTGATGCCAATGAGGGTCATAGAGGCAATGAAGGTGGTGGTGATAGAGATGTTGGTGGTGAGAATGTTGCTGATTCTTCTGTTGGTGATGAAGCTATTGACGATCTTACTGATGATGATGATGATGTTGTTGATGGTGATTTTCATGGACCTGGTTAGGGAGATGTTGGTGATGGGGGGATATTAATCCCATCCATTTTTAACTTAGTAGGGAGACTTTTGTATGTACTTTAATAAATTTAATTGAATTTTTGTATGGATAATAATGGTTAATTTGTTTTCTTCTGAAAATTTCTGTATAAATTTTCGCATTCATTTACATAAAGCTAATATTAGAATACTTATTCATGTTTATGGGTAAGTGATTCTCTTACTCCAATAGAATACTTAGCTTTAAATGATATCCCTTATAGTGAAATTGTATTTCGTTTGTTATCTATTTATTTTTCATAAATTATTGAATTGACAAGTCAAAATTAATGTGGGTATAAAAGGAATATATTCCTTAGTTGTTATTTATAAATTTTTCATATTGTAAAATCTGAAGTTGTTTTATTGATTGAACTGGTTGGGTTTTTTTAGATCTAAAGTCCCTGAATGATATGGTAAATGCTATAGAGTTTTTCGGTTTATAGGTAGCTTTGTAAGAAGGGTGCAAGGGGGAGGTGGTTGGGTGTAGGGGGTGGGGTTGGGAGCAGGGGTGGGGTTGGGTGGAGGGGGAGGGTGGGGAAGGGGGCTTGGAGCAGGGGGAGGGGTTGGGTGTAGGGGGTGGGACTGTGTGCTTAGAGGTGCTGGGGTTGGGGTTGGGGCAGGGGAGGGGGGCACTAGGGTGTGGGGTTGGGTGAAGGTGGTGGGGCTTGGTGTAGGGATGGGGTGCGGGGGGTGGGGCTTGGTGCAGGGGTGGGGCTGGGTGCAGGGGGTGGGGCAGGGTGCAGGGGGGCTGGGTGTTGGGGCTGGGGTTGGGTGCTACGGTGGGGGTGTAGGGGGGAGGTGGGAGCGGGGTTGGGTGAAGGGGGTGGGGTTAGGTGCAGGGGGGTGGGTGTTGGGGGTGGGGCTGGGTGCATGGGGAGGGGGAGGGGTGGGTGCAGGTTGGGATTTTGGTGTTTTTTGGCTATGAAACTCAGTGTTCATGGAATTTTTATAAGCTCATGTATGACTAGATCTTTGAATGTGTTTGGTTTCATGACGTTATTTGCAGTTGGGTTGCAGGTATGGGATTCCAGGGATCTTGTCTTGACTGAAGGTATGTTCCACATAGGTATGTTTTTTACATGTGTTTTCAAAGAATTATGATGGTTTTTTTCTTTCTATGATTGTATTTAGTAATCTATGTATGTATATTGTTTAAAATACAATCGTTATTATATTCAAACGTCTTATATCACAATAAAAGAAACCCCTTTCAATTTTTATTCAAATGAACGTGTATGGATAATGAACTCTAAAACTTGTTTAAACTATGGAAATGAGTTATGCATGTAGTTTAAACACCTTTAAATCTTATTCGAATCGTATTAATTATATTCTATACATGTGCAGGGTAACAAGGAGACAAGGGTGCGCTGATATCAACAAATATGACTATGTCATGAATGATTTTCTTTGAAAACGAAAAGAACACCATGACATTAATTTCCACAGAATGAGGAATGAAAGTGGATTTACCCTAGGTAGTATTACTTGTAATAATATTATAAAAATGTCTCAAAAAACTGAATCCAATTGTATTGGTGTAAGAGTTCCTTCTTCCACTTCTATCCATGGGTCCAAAAACAAAATATTATTTCGTATATTCTACTGATTGATACTTACTACAGTGAAAGAAGGTTGGATGAGGCTCTCCTGTATTAATTGGCCTTGAATTCGTTTCTATATGATACTATTGTAAAGCATGAAGTTTCAACTATGCCATCCCACACTACTGCTAAAAACATCAATGTTTCTTCTGATAAGAAAGTAAATCCCAACAATAGCTCGGATTCTTTATACTCTATTGAAAGTGATTTTGAAGGAGTGGCCATTTATCAACTATGTATAAGAGTGGTCTACGGTTCTCATTTCTTGGTATGCTTCTAACAAACCGATAAAAATATTCATTTTTTATGTTTCATTCTTTTTTAATGACTATTAAACTATGTTCTATTTTAGGAGCCTCCTCTTAAAGCTTCTCCTACTTTGAATGGGCAGTATACTATCTAAAAAATTCATTTTTTCTACTACCAAGGTTTCTGAAAGTGATTCCTCCGGTTCATCTAAAGTGATTATGATGAAGATTTGAGGGTTATTATTAATGCCTGTGAATTATATAAATAGTTCCATTGGGTTTTAGTTTGATATATTTTATATAATCCTTGCAATATTTTTCACTAATTGTGCATTTGATGTTTATGTGTAGGAAAATTTAACAAAGAAATCACATGGAACTGTGATAAAAAGTAAACCATCATGTCTTCTTGAAACAAAAGAGGAGTCCAGTGATGAAGCATATACAGATAGCTTTGATGATGATGCTTATAATCCAGTGAGTACATATGATTTTTTCTTTATCTCTACAAATATTTCATTTAAAGAAATCATTCTAATTATTATTTTTCTTGTATGATAGGGATGTTTAAGGTGCATTTTTTACAAGAGCATAAACATTAGGTAGTTATTTCCCCTATATTATTTAATATTTGAATTTATATAACATAAAATATATTATAATTTTCCCAATACTATTTTCCATGTTCTGATATTCTTAGTATTAACATTAAACACAAGGAAATTGATGATCAATCCCAATATTCCAATATTTCACAACATCAAAAATAGGTTGGAATACATATTTACATTATAATCACTATAATAAGACCAGTAGTGGTTATATAGCATTGCTTACATTATCACAGCTTCTACTATAACCTTTATATTATGAGGGCTTACACTAGCATCCCATACTAACAACCATGTTTACACTAGAAAAGTTTACATATTTACACATTTGGCTACAATATTAGCAACATTACAATAGCATTTCTTACAGTAGTAGTATTCACACGAGAAATGTCTATACTAACATCATTACAGTAGTAGTGCTTACATTAGTAGTTCTTAGACTAGAAATGCTAACAATGGAACTGTTCGTAGAAACATTACCTGTATAAACATCTTTTTATAATGCAAATTTCTGGGAAATACAAGGGTGACAAATCTAGGAAACATGGGTACACTACTTCAAAAACGGGAAAGGGGAGTGCTACCCTTTTATCAGTGCTAAGAAAGCACTGATAAAAGGGTCTTTTATCTGCGCTAAAAAACGCTTATAAAGGGGAACTTTTAACAGCACTAAAAAAGGGCTGTTAAACGCCCCCCTTTATCAGTGATTTTTTTAGTACTGATAAAGGCCCCCCTTTATCAGTGCTTTTTTTAGCGCTGATAAAGGCCCTCCATTATCAGCGCTTTTTTTAGTAGCACTGATAAAGGGGGGATTTATCAACGCTTTTTCCTACTGGTGATAAATTTTATGTTTTAAAAAATAAATAAAATAAAATATTGTTATATAAGTATATTTATATTGATATAAATATAATATATATTTTTTAAATATGTTTTAGATAAGTATAAATAGAGATTTATATTTAATATATAAGAAATTTAGTGAAAATGGATTCAAAATATTTTAAAAAATATTATTAATTAATAATTTTCTAATTATTGTTGATTAAAAATCATTTAGTAACAATTTGAAGTGACAAATAACTAAAAAAATGAATAAAAGATCTAAAATAAGTTGAAAATGTAACTCAAACTTCAAACGGCCATAACTTTTGATCAGGGTGTTCGTTTGAGCACTACAACATATCAAATCAAATCTTGTGATGAGATTACACGCTAATGACTGAGGAAAAGCATCTGTAACTCTTCTCGAGCCCAAAAAATGCCCAGAAGGTATCCAAAACTAGGGTTTTTAGTCAGGATAACACAATTTGTAAACATTCAAACAAGTATAACTTCTGAACCAGATATCTTTTAGGCATGTACCACATATCATATCGAATATTGTTTGATTTTCATCGATTTGACTGGTTGTGGGGTTGAAATGGGATTCTGTATTTTAAGTTATGGTCATTTTAACATTCTATGGATTTTCAAATACACATATATATGTATTTATTCGTAAATATATATGTGGTTGTGTGTGTGTGTGTGTCTTTATGTGTGTGTGTGTTATATATATGTATTTATTTATTTTTTTATTTTTTTATAAACAAACATAAAAAATATATTTCTTAAATTTATTTAAAACTAATCTTATAAGTATATATTAATATACAAATAAATATACGGATAAAAAATTATAACTATATATATATAAATAAATATAAATATATATTAATATACGAATGAATATATATATATACTAATATAGGAATAAATATTTTTATATTAATATGAATCTATATCAATATACGAATAAATACAACTATATATATATATATATAAATAGCTATATAATTAAATAGAGAAAAAACGAAATGGCTTAGTGGTAAAGTTGAAGTCGCGAAAGGGGGAAGGTCGCGAGTTCAAGTTCGGGTGGAAGTAAAGGGGTGTGTGTAGGAGAGTGTGAGGGGGGGTCTACCTAGCACTGATAAATGTGGGGTCAGTTGTTGTTAAAAGATCTCCCCGTATTATATAATTCTTTTTTATTTTTATTTTTCTAATTTTTTTTACTTTTATCAGTGCTTTTTAAAAGCGTTGATAAAGGCCACTTTTATCAGTGCAAAAAAAGTGCTGATAATGGGGTATTGTATCAGCGCTTTTTTTTAGCACTGATAAAAGTGTACTTTATCAGTGCTTTTTTGAGCGCTGATAAAAGGGGCCCCCCCCCATATCCACGATGAGATTTACATCGCTTTTTTAGAACTGTTAAAGCCCGTTTTGAGCACTGATAATGCCAATTATTGTAGTAGTGTAAGTATAGCATCCCGCCTTTTTATCACATAATCTTTCATTACATTATACAAAACTGAGGATCTTTAAGGTTTAGTGTCTTGGAAACCAGGAACTTAATACATGAAACAAAAAAACATTATTCTTAAACACTTGAAAGGCTTCTCCTTATGTTCATCGTAGGTTCATTACTGCATCTCATAACCTGGGGACAAACAACAAAATAAAGGGTGAGCAGAAGGCCCAGTAAGGGAAACAAGGGGAAACATTTAACATGTGAACTTGAGATACATCAACAATGTCATGAAAAAGAACTTTAAGGCATGAGAAAGAAATCATGTGGCATATCATAATAAAAATAACATTTTTCATAACTTGAAGATGTGGCTGCATCATTTAACATAGACAATCATGAACATATCACCAAGGTCCATCCCCAAGGTGTCATTTTAAAATTACCATGGTTATTCACCAATGTATCGTGAAAATTGTAATCTCTAGTGGTTACATCATTACCCAATGCATTAGAGCGCTATCAGGACACACCATTAAATTTTCCTTTTTTATCATGTGATCCACATATATCATAATAAAAAATTTCATAAATAACCCATATAGCATAAAATAAATGGGTTTAATTTCATAATCATAACGTTTTAAAAACTAATTTAAGGACATGATCTTTACGTCACATTAAACCCATGGAAGGGGAGAGCGGGTTTCATGTATGTAAATCCCAAAATTTAAAATAGAACATTTTGGTATATATGTGAATACACATATAGAAGAGAGATATTTGAGTATTCACTTAATAAAATTAAAGAAAGAGAGAGACATTTTGAGACGAAAATTCTCCAGCATAACGACTATGTTACAGGGTTTTAGAAAACATTGAAAAGAGAGGGGACATGAGTCAAACATTCGTAAATGACCCATAAAACAGTAGAGGGACAGAATATAAGCAATTTAAGAACATGGTAATGAAATTTGAAAATATACCATATGAAATGAAGAACAAGAAAGGATGTCAAAAATAAGATTTCTCTTATGAAAATGTGGCAGCCTAACGACGTCACATAAACTTCAACCAAAAATGAATTGATGAGATCAAATAGGGTCTCTCATCATATGAACATAAAAGATCATTATGATAGATATAGAGACTATACCCCAACATAATAAAAAGGAACTTGCAATACTTGACATGGAATTAGAACTTTGAAAAAGGAGAAAGGTGCAAGGACCACTTAAAAATTCAGCAGCCTAACGACGCCACTTAAACATCAAAATAATTAATTGAAGAGATCAAATGGGGTCTCTCATCATATGGTAATAAAATATCCGTATGATAGATATAGAGATCATACCCCAACATAACAAAAAGGAACTTGAAATAATTGACATGAAAGTAGAACTTCAAAACGAGAAGGGTGAAGAACCACTTAAAAATTCGGCAGCCTAACGACGTTACTTAAAACATCAAAATACTGAATTGAGGAGATCAAATGGGGTCTCTCATCATATGATCATAAAATATCAGTATGATAAATTTATAGATCATACCCCAACATAATAAAAAGTAAATTGAAATACTTTACATGAAAATAGATCTTGAAAAATGAGAAAGGAGAAAGAATCCGTTACAAAAATTTCGACAGCCTAACGGCGCCACTTAAAACATCATAAAACGAAATAATGAGAGTAAGAGGGGATCTCTCATTATGTGAAAATGAAAAGGGAATTAAGAGGAGTATAAAAGAACACCCTTTAACATAAGAACATGGAGCATAAAAGAAATTACATAAAAGGGATTACTTGAAAATAAAGAGAGAGGTCGGATCCCTTACCTTAAAACAGAACTCTTAAAACTCAATGGTTGGTACCTTGAGGGCTTGTGGGACCCTTGGGAGGCCTCGTTGGGAGGTATTGAGACCAGAACTTCTTTGGGGGAGAGTGGGGAGTCGAATGGATGAGAGGATGTCTTGGTATTTATAGGGAAAGTGAGGGGGCAAGGCATTAATGGCCAAGGGACACCTCATTAGTGGATTTGGAAAAACCATGGACTTGCCCATGGTATTTTCCCATGGTATTGGCCACTTAGGACACCTCATACCTTATATTACTATTCATAAGTCGACCATATTTATTACATACTTAATACATCATTTAATGATGTCATTAGATACCCGTAACTTAAAAACTGTATTTTCACTATTCATTGAAAATTCAACTTTCTCAGAATAGTCCCAAAATTTCACCTTAACCAAATATCAACGTTCTGATTAGAAATATGAACTCCATTTTATAAAAATAATTTTCTAAATATTTTTAATTTACTTTTTAAATAAAAACACTATTCACCGAAAATTCATTTTTTCAGAAAAAATCCCAAAAATTACCATAGAATAATATCGGTGCTCTGAGTTCAAAAATGAAATCCGTTTTATAAAAATATTTTTATAAATATTTTTAATTAAATTTTTAATTAAAAAACTCTATTCACCTGAAAAAACTAATACTTGAATAATAATTTATGAAACCGTTATTTAACCATTTTATTAAATCACATTACTTAATCGAGGTGCCTAGATTATATTAATACTTTCTTTAAGTGAGATTACTAATCCATTTTGACACATTACTAACCCTAATCATAAAATCACTATTCATAATTTACTATTAATCAAAAATTAAGTTGATCTTATTAGAATCTAAATTTCGTACTGAACATAATTGTAAAAGACCATTTTTCGAAAATCATTACACATTTTTAATTATTTAAGGTTTACATAAACATTTTTAAAATATCCTTTTTCTAAAATTCATCAAAAATATGCATACTATATTTATCCGGTCATTTTAAAATTCATAAAAATCATCATAAGAAGAAATCCCAATTTTTATTTAAAACAAAGGATTACACAAGGCAGTTAAAATCTCCTTACATAGCCCCTTATCACACCAGCATAGGACCTAAGTGTAAGGTGTGCTAAGGTGAGAGAATCTAAGGGAGGCTCGGCTAACATCGCACGAGTAGTAATTTCTATTAGTTTGAACTTCTCGTGAAGGCGATCCCGTTCTAGCTTCACACGATGAAGTTCATCTTGGGTTTGGTCTAGAGTAAAGCCCAGTGGTGCTACCTCCTTCCCATGTTCTGTTAGATGGGCTTTGATCGGTCCAAGACTACTGGGTGAGGCCATCGAATCTTCTTTCTATATTAATTAACCAAGATTACTTGTATTTAGATTCAAAAATCGAAACGTTTAGTTTCCAGAAGTCATATTGACCAATGGTCATATAACAGTCAAAACCCAATGGTCTCATTTTAATTATACTCATGTTATCAAATGAAACAGTTTTGTTGAGTATAAAAAAATAGAATAACACACAAAATTATGAAACAAGATTTATTCAAAATTTCGGGTCGTTACAATCTTCCCACCTTAAGAAATTGCATCTGCAGTATTTTTAAAATAGGGTTTTGAAATTTCATTGAAAGTCCCACATCGGAAAAGGAGTCAGAAAAAAGATTACTTTAAAAGAAAGAAAGGGAAGTACAAAGGTCATCGAGTTAACCCATACTACGATTTCATGGAGGAAAACATGGATATGGAAGAAAAAAACAAAGGGTCATGTTCTGGGTAAGAGTGATAGAAAGCATGATTAGGAGAAAGTTAACCATAAGAAAATCCCAAACATACGATGTGTGTAAACGGTATTTGATTACCTAGTAGGAAACGTAAACCAACAACATTTTTGTTTTACGTACCTTTTAATAATTTTGAGGAATTCATTTACTACGTATAACAAAAACATAATAAAATATACCTTCCTTCATCTAGAGTTTCATCCTTTAATAAGTTTCTACCAAAACTAATCTTTTCTCAAAACGATGAGCATTCAAAATTACTTGGTCTCATCAAAACAAAATAATCGTCTTCTAGATAATCACATAATCCACAAAAGATTAACTATCTATTTCTCCTATCTTTAAACATTATCCCAAAAATAGAAAGGGTAAGGTAAAACAACTCTTCAAAAAGAAATAATCCCATAGGAATGGAAACTACTTTTAAATCTTCAATGTTCCATGGTACTACCCAAAGTTCATCATAGTCCATTCCATAAATAACGGTCCTTACAATTCCTCAAAATTAACCAAACTAAGATTGAAACCCAAATACAAGATGGATTTGATAACATAGTCTTCCAAAATAAACTTCATTGTTTATCTCCAAACAACATCACCCACTCCTAACATCTTATAACAAAAGTATCTAACCTAAACATATTTTACCCAAGATAGGTTAATCATTCCCATAAGTAACCTAAATTACGATAATTCCACCTTAAATTCATCGATTCTTCAAAATATAAGTCAACCATACTCTTCAATGAAAATACCATAGTAATCTATTTACCTCGATCATATAGGGTCCCCAAAATAGTGAACTTCTTCCAAAATAATAATCATATTTTAATCCCCTAATCATCCATGTCATATTAATACGACAATTGTCGCATTTCCTATCACATTGGTTGTCGGGACATGTTCGTCCATTTCCCACCATTAACTAAGTATAGAAGGCATAATTAGGGGCTTTAGTACTTAGCCAATAATCATGAAAAGGAACTGAAAGCATATAAGGATAACATGTAGAAGAAAAGTATACTCTAACTTGTGATCCCCTAGGTTCCCATCTAGGTTATCCATGATCATATATTCTTATGTGAATCTTTATTTTATTTTATCTTTGTTCCTTTAACAATGGTTCATACTAAGCTTATGAATTTACCAAAGAATATCCCCCGGGATTATCGTAACCAAGAGTGCAGCAAGGCCCATTGTCGTGTACCAGTTCCCATTCGAGTCTAGATCAAATCGGTGTTTTCGGGTTTTACCCCTATGTACATTTGTGCCAGAGCCACCTCTACCTGCTCGTATCCAGACAGGGATGTATTTTCTTGGCAACCCCTTACTCAATACTCACCAAAATACCTGGAAGATTTCATATATTTAAACTTTTCTATAGGGTTCTTCCTAGAGTTTTCATATCCTAATTTCCAAAAATAACTAAACCATCCTTTGATACCAACTATAGCATCCAGCCTTTTTATCACATAATCTTTCATTACATTATACAAAACTGAGGATCTTTAAGGTTTAGTGTCTTGGAAACCAGGAACTTAATACGTGAAACAAAAAAACATTCATTTTAAACACTTGAAAGGCTTCTCCTTATGTTCATCATAGGTTCATTACTGCATCTCATAACCTGGGGACATACATCAAAAGAAAGGGTGAGCAGAAGGCCCGGTAAGGGAAACAAGGGGAAACATTTAACATGTGAACTTGAGATACATCAACAATGTCATGAAAAAAAACATTAAGGAATGAGAAAGAAATCTTGTGGAATATCATAATAAAAATAACATTTTTCATAACGTGAATATGTGGCTACATCATTTAACATATACAATCATGAACATATCACCAAGGTCCATCCCCAAGGTTTCATTTGAAAATTACCTAGGTTATTCACCAAGGTATCGTGAAAACTGTAATCTCTAGTGGTTAGATCATTACCCAATGCATTGGAGTTATATCAGGGAACACCCTTAAATTTGCCTTTATTATCATGTGATCCACATATATCATCATCAAACATTTCATAAATAACCCATATAGCATAAAATAAATGGGTTTCATTTCATAATCATAACGTTTTAAAAATTGCTTTAAGGACATGATCTTTACGTCACTTTAAACCCACGGAAGGGGAGAGCGGGTTTCATGTATGTAAATCCCAGAATTTAAAATATAACATTTTGGTATATATTTGAATACCCATATAGAAGAGATATCTTTGAGTATTCACTTAATAAAATCAAAGAAAGAGATAGACATTTTTAGATGAAAATTCTGCAGCATAACGACTATGTTACAGGGTTTTAGAAAACATTGAAAAGATAGGGGACATGGGTCAAACATTCATAAATGACCCATAAAACAGTAGAGGGACATAATATATGAGATTTAAGAACATGGTAATGAAATTTGAAATTATACCATATGAAATGAAGAACATTAAAGGAAGTCAAAAATAAGATTTCTCTTATGAAAATTTGGCAGCCTAACGGCGTCACATAAACATCAACCAAAAATGAATTGATGATATAAAATAGGGTCTCTCATAATATGAACATAAAAGATCAGTATTATAGATATAGAGATCATACCCCAACATAATAAAAAGGAACTTGCAATACTTGACATGGAATTATAATTTTGAAAAAGGAGAAAGGTGCAAGGACCACTTAAAAATTCAGCAGCCTAACGACGCCACTTAAACATCAAAATAATGAATTAAAGAGATAAAATGGGGTCTCTCATCATATGGTCATAAAATATCAGTATGATAGATATAGATACCATACCCCCAACATAAAAAAAGGAAATTGAAATAATTGAAATGAAAGTAGAACTTCAAAACGAGAAGGGTGAAGAACCACTTAAAAATTCTGCAACCTAACAGCGTTACTTAAAACTTCAAAATACTGAATTGAATAGATCAAATGGGTTCTCTCATCATATGATAATAAAATATCAGTATGATAAATTTAGAGATCATACCCCAACATAATAAAAAGGAACTTGAAATACTTGACATGAAAATAGATCTTGAAAAATGAGAAGGGAGAAAGAATTCGTTAAAAATATTTTGGTAGCCTAACGGCGCCACTTAAAACTTCATAAAATGAAATAATGAGAGTAAGAGGGGATCTCTCATTATGTGAACATGAAAAGAAAAGTAAT
The DNA here is from genome assembly GCA_963277665.1 of Viscum album. Lineage (NCBI taxonomy): Eukaryota > Viridiplantae > Streptophyta > Magnoliopsida > Santalales > Viscaceae > Viscum > Viscum album. The sequence goes on from OY728156.1 coordinate 1,033,856,669, forward strand.
AGGAGTATAAAAGAACACCCTTTAACATAAGAAAATGGAGCATAAAAGAAATTACATAAAAGAGATTACTTGAAAAGAAAGAGAGAGGTCGGATCCCTTACCTTAAAACATAACTCTTAAAACTCAAAGGTTGGGACCTTGAGGGCTTGTGGGCGCCATGGGAGGACTCATTGGGAGGTAATGGGGCCCGAACTTCGTTGGGGGCGAGTGGGGAGTCGAATGGATGAGAGGATGGCTTGGTATTTATAGGGATAGTGAGGGGACAAGGCATTAATGGCCAAGGGACACCTCATTAGTGGTTTTGGAAAAACCATGGGCTTGCCCAAGGTATTTTCCCATGGTATTAGCCACTTGGGACAAATCATACCTTATCTTACTATTCATAAGTCTACTATATTTATTACATACTTAATACATCATTTAATGATGTCATTAGACACCCGTAACTTAAAAACGGTATTTTCACTATTCATCAAAAATTCAACTTTCTCCGAATAATCCCAAAATTTCACCTTAACCAAATATCATCTCTCTGATTAAAAATATGAACTCCATTTTATAAAAATAATTTTTTAAATATTTTTAATTTAATTTTTAAATAAAAACACTATTCACCGAAAATTCATTTTTCCTGAAAAAACCCCAAATATTACCATAGCATAATATCGGCTCTCTGAGTTCAAAAATGAAATCTGTTTTATAAAAATAATTTTCTAAATATTTTTAATTAAATTTTTAATTAAAAAACACTATTCACCCGAAAAAACTAATACTTGAAAAATAATTTATGAAACCGTTATTTGACCATTTTATTGAATCACATTACTAATCAAGGTGCCTAGATTATATTAATACTTTCTGTAAGTGAGATTATTAATCCATTTAGACACATTACTAATCCTTATCATAAAATCACTATTCATAATTTACTATTCATCAAAAATTAAGTTGATCTTATTAGACTCTAAATTTCACACTGAACATAATTGTAGAGGACCATTTTTCAAAAATCATTACACATTTTTAATTATTTAAGGTTTACATAATCATTTATAAAATATACTTTTTCTAAAATTCATCAAAAATATGAATACTATATTTATCCGGTCATTTGAATATTAATAAACTTCATTATAAGAAGAAATCCCAATTTTTATTTAAAACAATGGATTACACAAGGCAGTTATGGTCTCCTGACATAGCCCCTTATCACACCAGCATAGGACCTAAGTGTAAGGTGTTCTAACATGAGAGAATCTGAGGGAGGCTCAGCTAACATCGCACGAGTAGTAATTTCTATTAGTTTGAACTTCTCGCGAATGCGATCCCGTTCTAGCTTCACACGATGAAGTTCGGCTTGGGTTTGATCCAGAGAAAAGCCCAGTGGTGCTGCCTCCTTCCCTAGTTCTGTTAGATGGGATTCGATCGGCCCAAGACTACTGGGTGAGGCCATCTGATCTTCTTTTTATATTAATTAACCAAGATTACATGTATTTAGAGTCAAAAATCAAAACATTTAGTTTCCAGCGGTCATATTGACCAATAGACATATAATATTCAAAACCCAATGGTTTCATTTTAATTATACTCATGTTATCAAATGAAACAGTTTTTTTGAGTATAAAAAAATAGACTAACACACAAAATTATGAGACAAGATTAAATCAAAATTTCGTGTCGTTACAGTAAGAATCATGCTGAATCTATGTCTACAATGACACGAGCGGCCCACTCATTAGTGTTAGGGAATAGGAGATAGGTATTTTGTAGTTGAGATTTTATTTTATTTTCTTTATCGCATCATCCAATTAGGGCTTTTACCGCTTTCTACAGATGGAGGGTACTTATATTATGCAAAGGGGGATAGAAGGGCACTGGAGGCAGCTACGCGGTTTTCTTCGCAGGGAAGGGAGATCAGGGTATTTGATGGAATAACGTTGTGTTTCATTTTTTTTTCTTTTACTGTGTTTCTTCAGTTTATTTTCTTTTTTTTGGGCATTTATTTCCAACATATGGATCGGTCATGCTGAAATTTTATTTATTTTCTGTAGCTGTTTTAATTAATTTTTTTTGGAGGTGATTAATCACTAGTTTGAGACACAAATCTTATATCAATATCTTGAAATCATGAATGTCATTTCATTATGAAATTATTCCATGCATACCTTCATCCTCAGTCCTCTTCCAAGACCTCCCCTTTATGTTAACTCATCGAATGCACTCTTCATATATAAAGTTTCAACACATCTTCATCCAATAGATCTTCATGAAATTATTCTTGACAAATACCATGTCTCTTTAATCAAATAGACATGATTTTATAATAAGACCCGTCCAACAGAGGGGAAATGTCTTCTAAACTAAAGAATAATGATGATCAACTCTGTGATAGTATTCCATGAGTCTTTTGATAAATGTTGAGACTGAATTATCACAATTTCTATTGGTAGGGTGACGGTCAAGAATGTTTCATAAACTCCTCCCACTCCCTTTGATCCTGGATAAATGATGTTACCTCATGGATGTTGCTAGAAAGGGATAACACATCGCGATCACAACGTGTTCACACCATGGACACACCGCGGTCACGCCGCAGTAATGACGTGATTTGGACATGCTAAAGGATGACACCCAGTGACGGTATGCAGTCCTATCAGAATTCGATGTCTGATACCTATATAGTGTTTTAGATACATTACCCACCCAAAGTTAATGGGGAGAGAGGCCCTCAGGTTGCATATCTCTTGATTAATTCTCTCGTGAAAATATTTAGTCTCATGTAGACAACATTGGAGATGAGGGTGAAGCCTGCTACTTGTATTCTACAAGGACCATCTAAATTCTCGAGGGGAAACATTGTTAATTTTGGACAATATAAATACTTGAGAATTCATTTATAATGATATTTTTACTTGGAAATGTTTTCTTCAGAGGTTGATATTTTATGATCCCGATGATCGAATGAGTGTTTTGACCCTTGTAGGGAAAATGATTCTACTCTATCTTTTTTTTCTATGTGAGAATAGTAAACAACACACACCTCATATAGTGTAGTTAGATATTTATACAACAATAAAGAATTTAATTGATGGTCAGCTCTGTAATAGTATTCCATGAGTCTTGTGATCAATGTTGAAACTGACTAATCACAATTTCTACTGGCGGAGTGACGGCTGGAATGTTGCCCCACCTCCTCTTGCACCCTTCGCTCCTGGCCAGAAGATGCTACCCCATAGATGTCGAGAGACTAGGCCAACACACTGTGGTCACTCCGCGGTCAGGCCACGGTCACGCTTCTGTCACGCCGCGGTCACTCCGCGGTCACGCCGCGGTCACGCTGCGGTCACGTCGCGGTCCCTCTGTGGTCACGCGGTGATAATGTCATGATTTGGCCTTTCTCCAGGCCGACACCCCATGGAGGTTTACTGTCGTATCTAAATTCGATGTATGATACCTAGATAGAGTTTAAATACATTACCCACCCATAGTTAATGTGGAGGGAGGCCCTCAGATAACAAATCTATTTATTGAGTCTCTCATGAAAAAATTTAGTCACCCGTAGACAACAATGAAGATGGGGGTGAAGCTTTCTACTAGTATTCTACAAGGACCATCTCCGTGCTCAAGGGGCATCATATTAAATGTTTGATAATAAGAAGACTTGAGAATACTTTTATAATGATATTTGTATTTGGAAAAGTATCCTTCAGAGTTTGATATTTTTATGATCTCGATGATCGGATGATTGTTTTGACCCTTATAGAGAAAATGCTTCTACATTATCTTTTTTTCTGTGTGAGAAAAGTAAAAAACACACACCACATATAGTGTAGTTTTCGATTTCTACAATAATGGGGAATCTGATAGATGATCATCTATGTGATAGTATTCCATGAGTCTTCTGATCAATGTTAAGACCGACTAATCACAATTTTCGCTGTCGGGGTGATGGTTGGAATGTTTCCCCACCTCCTCCTGTTCCCTTTGCTCCTGGCTAGAATATGATGCCCCATGGATGTCACTGGAGTGGGCCAACATGCCACTATCATGCTGTTGTCACGTTGCGGTCCCGTCGCAGTCACGACGCAGTAATTCCTAGATTTGTCCTTCTACTCCAGGACAACACCCCGCATCGGTTTGCAGTCCTGTCAGAATTCGATCTATGATACCTAGATAGAGTTTTAGATACATTACCCAACAATAGTTAATCAGGAGGGAATCCCTCACGTAGAAAATATCTTGATTGAGTCTCTCATGAAAATATTTAGTTACCTGTAGACAACATTAGAGATGAGGGTGAAGCTTGTTACTTGTATTATACAAGGAACATCTAAGATCTCGAGGGGCATCATAGTACATTTTGGACAATAATAAGACTACATAATACTTTTATAATGATATTTGTATTTGAAAAAGTTTCCTTCAAAGTTTGATATTTTTATGATTCTGATGATCAGATGACTATTTTGACCCTTATAGAGAAAATGCTTTTACATTATCTTTTTTTTCTGTGTGAGAATAGTAAAAAACACACATTTCATATAGTTTAGTCGGAACATTCTACAAAAATGGGGAATCTGATTGACGATCAGCTCTGTGATAGTATTCCCTGAGTCTTGTGATCAATGTTGAGACTGACTAATCACAATTTCATCTAGCAGGGTGACCACCGGAATGTTTCCCTGCCTCCTCTCGCTCCCTTTGCTCCTGGTTGGAAGATGTCGCCCCGTGGATGTTGCTGGACAAGGCCAACACGATGCGGTCACACGGTGGTCACTCCGCAGTCATGCCATGGTAATGTCGTGATTTGGGCCTTCCCCAGGACGACACCCCGCGGTGGTTCGCAGTCCTGTCGAAATTCAATGTATGATACCTAAATAGAGTTTTAGATACATTACACACCCATAGTTTATGGGGTGGGAGGCCCTCAGGTATCACATCACTTTATTGAGTCTCTCATGAAAATATTTAGTCACATGTAGACAACATTGGAGTTGAGGGTGAGCTTGCTACTTGAATTCTACAAGGTCCATATAAGTACTCGAGGGGCATCATAGTAGATGTTGGAAAATAAGAAGACTTGAGAATACTTTTATAATGATATTTTTATATGGAAATGTGTCCTTCAGAGTTTGATATTTTTTTGATCCCGATGATCGAATGAGTGTTTTAGCCCTTGTAGAAAAAATGCTTCAACATTATCTTTATTTATGTGTGAGAACAGTAAACAACACACACCTCATATAGTGTATTTGGAGCATTCTACAACAATGGGTAATCTGATGGATGATCATCTCTATGATAGATTCCATGAGTCTTGTGATCAATGTTAAGACTGACTAATCACAATTTTTTCCACCGGAATGTGGCCCCACCTCCTCCCGCTCTCTTCGTTCTTTCCCAGAAGATACTGCCACGCTGATGTCTCTAGATTGGGCCAACATGTCGCAGTCATGCCATGGTCATGCTACGGTCACACCGATGTCACGCTTTGGTCACACTGCGGTCACGCCGCAATAATGCCAAGATTTGGCCCTCCTTCAGGATGACACCCCACGGCGGTTCGCAGTCCAGTATGAATTTGATGTATGATACCTATAAAATGTTTTAGATACACTACCCAGCCATAGTTAATAGAGAGGGAGGCACTCAGGTTTCAAATCTCTTGATTGAGTCTCTCATGAAAATATTTAGTCACCTGTAGACAACATTGGTGATGAGGCTGAATCTTGCTACTTCTATTCTACAAGGACCATCTAAATGCTCGAGCGGCATCATAGTAAATGTTTGACAATAAGAATACTTGAGAATACTTTTATAATGATATTTGTATTTGGAAAAGTGTCTTTTAGGGTTTGATATTTATATGATCCCTAGATCGGATGAGTGTTTTGAACCTTGTTGATAAAATGCTTCTACATTATATTTTTTTCTGTGTGGGAACAGTAAACAACACACACCTCATATAGTGTAGCCGGATATTTCTACAACAATGGGGAATCGGATGGATGATCAGCTCTGTGATAGTATTCCACGAGTCTTGTGATCAATGTCGATACTGACTAATCACAATTTCTGCTAGCGGGGTGACAGCCGGAAAGTTTCCCTACGTCCTACTGCTCCTTTCTCTCCTGGTTGGAAGATGCTTCCCTGAGGATGTTGTTGGACCGGGCCAACACACTGCGGTCATGCTGCGGTCACACCTTGGTCAATCTGCGGTCCTGTCGTGGTCACGCCGCAGTCACGCCATGGTAATGTCTTGATTTCTCCCTACTCCAGGATGACACCAAGCAACGGTTCGCATTCTGGTCAGAATTAGATGTATGATGCCTAGATAGAGTTTTAGATACATTACCCACCCATAGTTAATGGGAAGGGAGGCCTTCAGGTAGAAAATCACTTGATTGAGTCTCTCATGAAAATATTTAGTCACCTATGGACAACGTTGGAGATGAGGTTGAAGCCTACTACTTGTATTCTACAAGGACCATCTAAGTGCTCGAGGGTCATCATAGTAAAATTTGGAAAATAAGAATAATTGAGAATAATTTTATAATGATATTTTTATTTGGAAATGTTTCTTTTAGAGTTTGATATTTTTATGATCCCGATGATCAGATGAGTGTTTTGACCCTTTTAGAAAAAATTCATCTACATTATCTTTTTTTCTGCGTGAGAATAGAAAACAACACACACCTCATATAGTGTAGTTGGATATTTCTACAACAATGGGGAATATGATGGATGATAATCCCTATAATAGTATTCCATGATTCTTGTGATCAATGTTGAGACGGACTAATCACAATTTCTATTTGCGGGGAGACGACCGTAAAGTAACACCACCTCCTCCTGCTCCCTTCACTCCAGGCTGGAAGATGTTGCCATACAGATGTCTCCAGACCAGGACAACACGTCACGGTCGCGCCGCGGTCACGCCATAGTCACACCGCGGTCAAGCCGTGGTCACTCCACGGTCATGTCGCGATAATGTCATGATTTGGCCCTGCTCTAGGACGACACCCCGCAGCGGTTTGTAGTCCTGTCGGAGTTAGATGTATGATACCTATATAGAGTTTTAGATACATTACCCACCCGTAGTTGATGGGGTGGGAGGCCCTCAGGTAGAAAATATATTGATTGAGTCTCTCATGAAAATATTTAGTCACCTGTATACAACATTGGAGATGAGGGTGAATCTTGCTACTTGTATTCTATAAGGACCATCTAAGTGCTCAAGGGACATCATAGTAAATGTTGGATGATAAGAATACCTGAGAATACTTTTATAATGATATTCATATTTGAAAAAATTTCCTTCAGAGTTTTATATTTTTATTATCCCGATTATTGGATGAGTGTTTTAACCCTTGTAGAGAAAATGCTTCTACATTATCTTTTTTTTAGTGTGAGAACAGAAAACAACACACACCTAATATAGTGTATTTTGAGATTTCTAAAACAATGGGGAATATGAGGGGTGATTAGATCTATGATAGTATTTCATGAGTCTTTTGATCAATGTTGTTACTGACTAATCACAATTTCTACCGACGAGGCGACGGCCGGAATGTTGCCTCACCTCCTCCCACTCCCTTCTCTCATATCCGGAATATGATGCCCTACGAATGTCGCTGGACCGGGCCTGTACACCGTGGTCAAGCCTCAGTGACACCACAGTGACGCCGTGGTCAGGCTGCAGTGATGCTGCGGTCATGTCGTGGTCACTCTGAGGTCACGATGTGGTCACACCGCGGTCACACCATGGTCACGCCACGTCCACCTGCAATCCAACCCACACAAGCCACCACCCCATCACCCACCCCCTAGACTTCTGCAAAACACTCATACCTGCCCTCTTCCACCTGCAAAACAACCCCAAACACTAGTTCCAGCCTGCACTAGCCCCTTTCCATCCCCCTGCAGCCTCCCTTCCTGCCTGCACCAGCCACTCCAGCCCACACCGGCCACCACACCAGCCACCACACTAGCCCCCAGAACAGCTTTTTATCCTTAAGTAGATGAATTATGCTGGTGAATATCATCCTTAACTCCATTATGATTCATGTATTATCGGTCCTAATGGCATTGAAAGTGGTGTTGGGGAATTTTGAAAAGATAATGACTTCTTTCATATTGTATTCCCACGGGGAGGGAATATTTTCCTTGGGTTGTGTGGATGAGGATGGCCAGACTAGTGGTAGATGGTGGTATCAACTTATGCAGTGTCGAGGGATCAATGCACATTCTGCAAGCTATGTTTGATTAGGAGGTTCTTGAAGGTCGTTCTCTATGGGGAAATTTCATATCTGTCATAATATTGATCAGACCATGGGGATCCAGGGGGAAAGTCTCATGGATGTGGAAGGAGTTACATGGAAACATTATGGTGCTCAAGAAGTGGTCTCAGTGGATTGTGGAATGAGGAAACATAAACATCAGATGGTGTTTAGGGGGGTGTAAGGTGGCTATCCTAGGGGGCATGGGGGTGTTCAAGGGGGTTGTCCAGGGGGAAAGGGGTGAAGGGGGGTGTCCATGCCTTCTAAGCATTTAAAAAATAAAACTCCACTTTATTGTATCAAATTACTTTGAGATATCAAGCATTAAAGAAAAGTTCCCATGTTTAACCTTTATTTTCATGATGTTAAAACATTCAGAGGCAGTTCAGAATATTTCTACCATGGATAAATCCAAACTAATTTGAAGAGATAAACCCATGAGAAATGGGACCTAACCTCATAGCAATAATTTTACAAATGATTTTTGGAAAGGTATTCCCAATACCAATAGTTATGAAATCCTTTACATCCACAACATTTTCCTTCTTTGGGATCAGGGCAATAAAATGGGTGTTGATTCCATAGGGCATTGAGGCATGGTTAAAGAACTCCCTTATAGCGTTAAGGAACTCATCACGAACTATGTCATAGTAGAACATAAATAATATCGCAACATTGTATTCTTCATTTTAGACTCTAAATACTATGGAATATATATTACCAAAAATCACCATTCAAAACATCATTGGCATGAGATTGAAAAACATGATTCATGCAACCATCAGAACCATGCATGAGTTGCATTCACATGCTGCATGTTTTTTCTAATGAACACTACTTGTTAGCCGGTTTTTCCACACATAAAATTATAGTTCCCATTCTATAACAGCTTCATGGAAGCTTATGACTCCTTGTGCAATAATATTTATATAGGCCATTGAAATGTTGTGTAACCTCATTCAACTAAACCGGTTAAAAATTGTGCCATCATTCATGTATTTTAAATCAGTTCCAGATTTCAGATATTAAGATCAATTCTAGCATTAATATATCAGCCACCTCTTTAATTCAATCAGTGCACGTGATCCACAACCAATTTTCAACCTCCATAAACATTCATCCATGATCCAAACACATATCAATATCTCCAAATCCTGAATGTCATTTTATTATGAAATTCTTCCATGCATACCTTCACCCTTGGTCCTCTTCCAAGACTTCTTATTTATGTTAACACATCGAACACACCCTTTATATATATATTTTCAAAACATCTTCGACACATATTCATGCATTAGATCTTCATGCCATTATTCTTGACATGGGTGGATGGGGGTTTGTCCAGGGGGAATGGAGGGGCTGTAGGGGGGGTGGGGAAGTGTGTTTAGGGTGTTTTATGATGTTTGTCAAGTGGGGAAGGGGAGGGATGCCAGGGGAGTGGTGAGGGGTGTCCAGGGGGTGTCTAGGTGGTGTCCAAGGGGTGTCCAATGTTACTATACATTCCTTTCAAGTAGATCTAAACCTTGAAAGAATGATCAACTACCTCACTGTAAGCTTTCTAATTGAAAAAAAATACTTGAGAATAAATTTCTATCTGTAGTCCCATATCAAATATCCAATATTTCATATACTAATTTTAAACGATATAGGGTGTTTGCTGCAATAGTTCAGAAAAATGATTGGTATACTCCATCACTGATCAGCCACCTTTGGAAAGATAAATATACTTCCAGGATGTGGAATAAGTTAGGGCCTCAGGACACTTATGCTCTTTTAAAATGATGTTGAAATATTACAACATATCTCTACAGTCATCCTAGTTTGAACCACGGAGTCCCAACGTCTTCGATTAGGACCCTCTAATAAGAACGAAACACAGTTTACTCTGACAGCCTCAGGATTGTCATCAAATTCAAACATTATCACTATCTTCTCAAGACAAACCTCTTCTTCATAGGGTTCAACATTACCTTGGAATATGTGAATTATTTTATAGAGAAACTCCAAATAATTGTCCTTTAAAAGAACTGGTTATACTTCTTGAACCATAGTAGGACCGAAACTCGCTCCCTGTCCAAAATCTTGAATAGACCAGAATGGGGTCCTGGGGGTCTAGTGGGGGTTTTCAAGGTCCTGGGGGGTCCAGTGGGGGGGGGGGGGCTCCAAGGGGGGTCCAATGGGAGGGGGCTGCTGGTCCGGGGGGGGGGGTCTCTCCAGGGGGAAGGGAGGGGCTGGGGCTATAGGTCCTATGTGTGTGTGTGGGGGGGGGGGGGGTTCTATCCATGGGGGATGCAGGTCCAGTGGGGGGATGTAGTGGTGGGGTTTGTCAAGGGGCAGAGGGGGTGTTGTAGGTCCAGGGGGAGGGGGATTCCAGTGGGGGTGTCCATGGTCATGGGTGGTATAGTTGGGGGTGAGGGGGTCCAAGGGGAGGGGACTGTAGGTTTGGGGGGTCTGTCCAGGGGGGAAGGGAGGGGCTAGGGATGCAGGTCTAGTGTGTGTGGGGGTGGGGGTCTGTTCAGGGTGGGGGCTGCAGGTCTAGTAGGGAGGAGTCCAGTGGGGGTTTCCAGGGTCCTAGGGGTCCAGTGGGGGGGGGCCAGGGGGTCTGTCTAGGGGGAAGGTAGGGGATGGGGTTGTAGGTCTAGTGTTTGTGTGGTGGGGGGTCTATCTAGGGGGGTGCAAGTCCATTGGGGGGCTTTAGTGGGGGTCTTCCCAGGGAGGTGCTGCATGTCCGGGGGGGCTATAGGGGGTCTGTCCAGGGGGGAGGTGGGTATGTAGGTCTATGGGGGGTTGCAGGGGGGATGGGATGCAGGTCCAGGGGGGGTCTGTCTAGGGGGGAAGGGAGGGGATACATGTCCAGTGGGGGCTGTATGGAGGGGGGTCTGTTCAAGGGGGAAGGAGGGGTTGCATGTCTAGTGGGGGTTTCCAGTGGGGGGTTTCAATCTATACCCAAGGTTTGTTGAACCGTGGGTATGTTTGCTGTGAAAAAACATTGTATACCCACGGTTTAATTAATTGTGGGTATATAATTTGGTCTGTAAAAATGTATACCTATGGTTATGTGAACTGTGGGTATATCTGTATACATACGGTTTACTTGAATCGTGGTTAACATGAGATTTCTATGGAATATACCCACATTTTCTACATTACCATCGGTATAAGGCTATCCTGACGCCTCGGGAGACTACGGTTTATGAAAGTGTGGGTATAGCCTATACCCACAGTTTCGTGGGCTATACCCATGTTTTGAAACCGTGGGTATAGAGAAATTTTCCAGTAGTGTATGTCACTCATAAAATTTCATTTGTAATCACAAGAAATCATTTCAAGATATTAAAAATGAAAACCCGCTTTCAAAACCATTTTCAATACCAAAACACCTGAAATGGAATAATATATTTATTTTCCTTTTATAGACATTATGTATTATATGTGAATCCAAACATCAAATAAAGGTTACGGCGGTAGAGAATTATTTGTCACTTTATACATTAAAAACATTCCTTTTTTTCATTCAGTAAAAAACATCCTAGAAAAAGATTGATTTTTAATGAAATAAGAATAAAAGTGAATAATTATACACCATATAAAATAAGGTGGTGTATATTAAATAAAAAGTCCTCAATTAAATGAAATTTAGTTGAATTCCCTTTACCTTGAGCCTGGCTCGTCATGTAGAATCATTATGTTCTTCTAAATCGTGTAACCTCTTTTTGATTTGAGCCAAAACGATTTTTTGAATTTTCTTATTCCAAATTTAAGGATTATAGGAGGGATGTTGTGATATTGTGAGATTATTTTCAAAAATATTGGGTAATACAATTAGAGTCCAAGGTGTGTGTATGTGGGTAGACGTGATGGCCTTTTAAAATGAAGCAGGGGCACATTATGAAGCTCTTGAAATACTGTTTTATTATTAATTTATTTTCGAATTTTAATAGTTCCAAAGTGATATATTTAATGTATAAGATAGGGATGGGTATATATCCTCCCAAACAATATGTTTTAGACAAGTTTATGTCACAAAATTAACCTTATATTTAAGATTTAACTCTTAGTTAAAAACATTAACTCTTACCATGTATTCTTGTATTTTCACTATATATGGTTACTATAGCATCTATAAAATGCCAATAAAACAATAAGTGCATCAGTAATAAAACTTGTAACAATAATTACGTCATTTTTATGAATATGAAAATTTTAGTACTATTATATGATTTAATAAAATAATATTTGTCTTAAAAACACATTTTTGTTAATTTTGAAACTATTTATTAATTGATTTTTGTTAAAATCATAACAACTTTATTAATGCGAATAAAATTCATTAAAACATCCCTCACATGTCATTATAATCCTAATAATTCGTTTAAGGAATCTAAATATCCAAATTACATTTATTTTAATGTTTATAATATCATTTATTTGAATCTACCATTACTAATGTAAACACTTGATCGTCATTGTGTCATAAATAAATTTATTTAGGTAATATCTAAAAATTATAAATAAGATACCATGATTTAAGAATTATATTTATCTTTCAAATAATTATTTATATTCAAATTCATCAGTTATATAACCCTATATTAAATTTTTTAGTGAAAAGATACATGTTTCTGTAATATTTCTCTTTACATTAAATTAATTATTATTACATGTCATTTTCATACCCAAGTGGATCCCAAATGCAGAATGTTTTTCCTAAGGATTTCTTTGGTCTACCATGACTCAACAAATAATATTAAGATATGGGTTAGGGTATTTTTATTTTTAATAATAAGATTTTTACACTTATTTACCTGATTTACCCTTTAACCATGGTAATTAAAAATAATTACTCAAGTTACTATCCATAATTTTAAAAAATAAGACGTACCAATTTAAAAAATCATTTCCTTATGATTCAAAATATGGAATCCATTTTTTCAAATTCAAAAAACAGAAATTATAGTAATTAATTTAAAATTATTTCTGATTGTCAAAACCAGAAATCATGTTTTTATGAAATAAAAACTATAAAAATATTGACATGCGTTAATGTCAAATATAAATGTGAAATTTATTCCAATGACCAAAATTGGATTAAATTATAAATACCTAATCTAATTATACTTTAAAACCAATTAAATGGAAAATCTTACTATCTAAATAATTTAGATGTAATTGAAGTTTTGAATTAAAATGCAGTATTTTTCACTATTCATTAAAATATGGATTTTATTAGAAAAATAACAAAATTTCAACCAAAGTAAATTTGGATGTCCCTATTATAATTATTTAGTTTTCTTGACAAATTAAATATTAAAAAGTGATAAAAACTATATTTAAAAATGGTTCTCTATCAAAAAGCAGTAAAATGGGCTTTTTAAAAATAACTATTTTATGTATAAAATTGGATTTTTTCTCCTTTTAAGCCTCCATATTTTATTGGATAAATGTACAAACATTTAACAAACATGTATAATCAAATTTTAGTTAGTTCTATTCACTCCTTCCAATACAACTATTAGGATGTAACTACCATTTAAAATAATATTGTAATTATTTTATTATTTTTCTATAAAACACAATTTTGTGTGTAACTTATGATTTCGGATAAATATTTGGTTGTGTGTTGATTCTCTATTAGAGAAAATGTACCCATTAATTTAAAATTAATATCTTATTCACAAATATTAATATGTATGAAAAATTATTATTCTATAAATACATAGGATGTTAAATTGAGAACATACGCCGGATCTTCCAATACCTCTGCTTCCCTTTTTTAGAGTTCTCCCTGCTCACTACCCCTTACTCACCATCACCATTCCTTGTCATCCCCACATCATCTACCACTACCGACCCATCCACCAACCCAACAAATTTACCACTATTGATGACAGACCCTACTACCCATTAAGAATGTCTATAAGTGTAGGACTAGAGGGTAAAGGAACTAACAGCCACCCGATCCACTAATGCACCCTTCATTGATCATGCTGCCAGATACACTACCACACCATGGATCAGTATCTCCCCATAACCCACAATTAGATATAATCCATCATAATGGAACTGTTATACATAACTAAAGATCCATCATCATCTACCATTACAGACATTAACCAGACAGTGTAGTTTCTATCACACTCTATTCGGGATTGGACTACCAATGATGTCATTGATGAAATTGATTTTTCATAGAGTGCCCTAGTCCCCACCCTTGATTTTTTCTATGCTACAAGGATGCTGATCATTTTTGATGTACTGCTATTCATTTCATGATTTTATCACTTCACCCTTCATATATGGGATACTAATTATTTCATATTGTACTAGGATCATATTTCAAATCATTACTATTTTTTAGTATCCATGTCTACATCCTTAATTTCATCTTTAGTAATTGATGCACTTGTGCCACAATCTACCCATGTTCGAAGACTAACTCATCACCTGTTTGAGGTCAAGTATCATCTTTATGAGCTATAACATGATATATTTTCTCATAAGCCACCTCCTCTAGAACATATACCTTTCCTTCTTCATTATATTTGTTTTCGGTATGCTCTAGAAGTTATTTATCCTTCCATAAACCTCGAGAGCTAGAGGAAACTGCCACGAGCAGCTATAGATGATAAAGTAAAGACTAAGATAATGGAAAATAATTCCTAATACGTCAGTCCATCCATCTAGATAATGAAATAATTATTATCTTCTTATGGGAGGCAACCCATATTTCTTCTATTATCTCATTCTATACTATTATTATTTTTCCCTAGTCATACTTTTATAATTTTCACTTATTACCCATGAGTCACTTTTGATCCCTCTAGTACACATATACTTTCATTTATAACATATGTATGACATTACTATTCACTATGTGCACCTACATATATTACATCTTATATGATTATTAAACCATGTGGATTAATGTTTTATCTATCATATGATTTTTATTTCTAACACATTTTCCAGTTAGCCCAATTCCAAAATCAAGTCAGCACAACTTTCTCCATGGAAGACAACTCTATACACGGATCTCTCAATTCCCTAGAATCTCATTTTTCCATCATCCATTCCACTAATATGATCTTTATTGTCATGACTCATCCCCTGGGGCTCATGCTGTGAGTACCCCAAGCTCGCCTTCCATAGACTAGGTGTTGGCGACTACCACTGAAGGCGTATTCCCTAAAACTAGAAGGCATTGACTTTATAACCTGTAAACAAATGTGAATAAGCTAATATTTTCATATTTATAAATATGTTTTTAAATTATTTAATCCCTTATCATTAATCAATTTGAGCTTTTTTGGATCTTTTTATGACTTTTGGTGAGTTTTGAGCGTAAGTGTGAAAATTGGTTAATTCTGAACATCTAACAGTTTTACGTTGTCTTTGTATTGCGAGCATAACTCATAAAATTTTAATCCAATTCACCTGATTCATTTTATATAGGATTACAGATGTTTTGGGATACAAATAAATCTTCTGGACCCTGATACAATTCAAATTCTATGAGGCCAAACAAAATCAGTCAATGTGAACACATAATCCGGCTTCCAGAATACACCATGACTCATTCAATGGATCATATCTCGGGATAACGACAATAAAATTTTATGATTATAGATGGGATCAAAATCCCACTCAATGGGGAAGATCCACATAAAATTTCATGAAGAAATATATTTATTATGGCCACCCTTCAACCTGTCAGTGTTGGGTTGGTGGAAAATTTATTGGCAGCAAGAAAAAGTCAGGTCTACTAATTCGGCCATAACACATTCCACACGGATCAAAATTCATTAAAACATCGTGGGTAGATGGACAAATATATTCCTCACATACTATAAGCAGGTACCTTAGCCTGAATCGATGAGAAGGTGGGATAACCGAAGCTAAACCTCTGGTGGATAGAATATGGATGATACATTTTTTGTTCTTCTTTTCCCTCTTTTCTTTCTTTCAGTTTTATAATGCATACTTATTACCCCTTATCCTCAATTAACCTTACCATGGTTGCGTAAATATTATGATTTATTGTATAAGGATAGGTTTTACAATTTTTAATGTTTGATTTCATTCACTTAATGTTATAAAATGTTTTATCTATTATGAAGTTGGTTTCAATTGTAATAACAGCTTATATTATCTTGTGAGATAGTATTTGATTATATATTCTGTTGTTATTATTGATTTGATTAATGAAAATAATATCCCCCACTATTTTATAGTCTATATACGATGGAATATATCAGAACATAGTGGTGAAGTACTTGGCGATCGACAGTACGTGTCTGATTTCTTCTGAATATAGAAGATTGTTTGGGATAAACAAGTCCCGATTGGGAATTGGATTAATCAATTGAGGGTATTTGCTACAACTATTTCACGAAAGGATGGATATTAGACCAAACTAATATATTATTAAGTTTTAATCTCCCCAACATCATTAAACAAAGAAGTGAGAGTATGCGATTGTGAAATCTCATCTTAATCAATTTAATAAAAGAGGAATGAATAAATAAGAACTATGATAAACTTGCAATTTGAAAACCAACCCCAAACTGATAACCCAATACTTATCACTATTTTTAATCACATTATTTTTCAATTTGTTTTAAATCTTATATGTTATTGCTTTCTTTAGTTTTGTTTCATTGTTTTCAAAACCAAACAAATTAAAAAACAAAGTGACAAACATAATTTTTGTGCGCTCCTCTCTGGAGAAAACCCAGGTTAACCAGTATACAATATTTTAACTTAGTAAATAATTTTTTTTCTACACCCCATGATAGGAACGTGTCAAAACATGGTGTCTTTTCCAAGGAGGAAGTGCCACAATCTAATTATTAATATTTATCATTTTTCAAAAAAAAAGTTTAAAAAATATATTTTTTTCATGATGTTTTCAAATGATTCTTTCTTTAATTAATATAACAACTACCCACATTTGGAATAAGTAGATGAGGATTGTTATGATATATTTTAGATGCAAGAACTTAGGAATGACATAGAAAAACTATAGAACAAAGTAGAACATTCATTTTAATATGTACATGCATTAACGGAAAACCCAGAACCTATGAATGAACCTGAGGAGGACAAGATGGAAGAATTTACTACTGAGATACATGTGGATAATCAATAAGATATGGATGAATTCTACACTGAGTGTGAAGAACTAAATGATCCACATATTCCTTATAAAGTAGAAGAACCAGAATCATTGAAGGAATACACCACCAAAGTGGTGGAATTTGATGAAAAGATGGAGGAGCTTGACTACCTACCTCTATATTGTGAAATTCAACTACAATAGGCACCTCCAATTAAATAAGAAACTGAAGATGAACAAAATCAATGAGATCATATTTTCTTATAATCTTTTCATTATGATTTTATTAAATCTGAATTGAGTATTTCCTCCTCTTGTTATAAATTTTCAGATTTGGCCCACAATAGTATTGTCTTGGTAGATGGGGGAAAAGAAAAAGATACACTTGAAGAAGAACACCTAGATCTCCCAAAACATGTTGATCATTTATTTGAATGAGTTCAATATGAGATCCAAGTGGAATTTCCTGAGGAAAAAGGGATAGAATATGCTTTCTTTGAAAGTGAAGATTTTGATATTGATTCTTCATGTTTTAATTTTAATCAATTTGAATTACTTTCTAATTCTCCCATTTATTATTCTTTTGATAGATCTTAGCTTGCACAACCACGGGATAATGAATAAGAAGTTATGAGTGTGGAAACCAAGAAATAGGATGAATCATTTTTTTCCTAACCCCACCATTCAAGATTAATATCATTATCATGGGGGTGGATTTGGTGTATTATATCCATGAAGTCCTCAGAAAAAAAAAAGAAAAAGTTCAAGAGAGAAAGAATAAGTGTTCGTGGTTCATCTCAAAGAAACTCAACCCACCATCAGACTAGGGATAACCAACTGAAACTTCTCATCTGGAGGAAGTCAAAATGTAGGGCCCACATGGGGGATTAAATCAAGATCTATCATTCTATTCTCATTCTATTTCTATTTTCTGTTCTTTCAATAAATTTATTATGTTTTATTATCTACCTTTGTTTGTAGGTTTTTATATGTGTAACATTGAGGATCTTAACTCAACATTGCAATACCAATAAGTCAGGATGTACCTCTCCTTATCTCTTTCTTGATTGTTGTGATTCAATATAAACTATAATTACATTTTAAATCTAATTGAATGCATCACAGACACTACATCATTTATGTGTGGGGAAGGTAACCTTTGATGTTTAGTATTTTCAATTATTGGTTTCAAAAAAAATTGTGTACTTTTCAAATTTTGGTGTTTTTTTTAAAACTTTTTAGCTTAAATTATTATCATCACATATTTTGAAACCCATGTTAATGGGTGGATCAATTTATCCCATAAAACTGAGCTTAAGTGAATACTGAAATTGACTTTGTTTCAAGTTCAAATATTTGGAAATTTCATGAAAAGTACTCTGATTTTTTAATCCCATGCCACAATTCATTGTCATTATATTTGAAATATATTTCTTGTGAGGCTTCTAAACCTAGTTTTCATAATCTTTTCTTTGAAATCACTTCATGAGAGAACCATATCATGCCTGATTTAACCAGAATTTTATTTATTCCTATCAAAACTTGAGGGTTTGAGGTACATGTGTTTTAAATGATTGAGGCGTTTCTTTGGTATTAGAGACCCCTTTTCAAAATAATCCTTTTTATAATGGCCCAACTTGTACATTTAATCCTTATAGCCCATAGAAGCCATGAACATCTTGTTATGTTAGCCACATTAAAAGCCAATTTTTTCTATCCAACCTGCTCTTGTAGTAAAATTTCATAATCATGTTGAACTTAAGTGTAAGGTGAGGTTGACTTGTGTTGTGATACCTTATTTAGAGATACATTGAGTGGAAAATAAAACGTTGAAGATATGTTCTTGTTGCTGAAAAAATCATTATGTTGAAATATGTGCCTTTTTTAGAGCATTCATATATGAGAAGTTGTGCCTTTCTGGAGCTTCTAATAAAAAAAGTTGTGCCTATCTTGTGCTTTCAAGAAAAATCATGTTTTGAGATAATTGAAAATGTTGCTGTTGAAATGATTAAGGGTGCGTAATTTCACTAATTTTTCATACTGATGGATCTGATTTACTACTAAGGAGAGTGATGAGATTTTACTTGAATAAAAATTAGAATAATGCAATTTTGTTTCAAGAAGAGCCAAACCCTCCTTATTCTGCCTCAGACTTTTGACATCTAAATCCTACCAACCTAAACCCAAAGAACAGCCTTTAAAAGTCCTTATGAAAATCATATGTCCTTGACTCACATCGTGTGTCGATTTAGGAATTTATCAAGCCTATGGTGACCCTTGCATGTGTATTGGATGAGAAAGACATTGTTGAAAATTCATATATGTGTAATGAGAAAAATGCATGTTAGGTAAGTGTTTTGTGTGCATGGGAGAAGAAATGTAGAGGAAATATATTTAATTAATTTAATTTAAAACTTGAAATAATGGTTTTTTATAAAGCACGATATATTTTGTTTCTTGGTATTAAATTGTTATATCTCAAGAATATGTGTTTTAAATTTTCGATGATTTGATATCAATGTTTACTTGTCTAGGATTCCAAGTGCTAAGTGTGGGGTAATTGACAGAGATAATATTTTCATATTTATAAATATGTTTTTAAATTATTTAATCCCTTATCATTAACCAATTTGATCTTCTTTGGATCATATTATGACTTTTGGTGAGTTTTGAGCTTAAGTGTGAAAATTGGTTAATTCTGAACATTTAACAGTTTTATGTTGTCTTTGTATATCGAGCATAACTCATACAATTTAAATCAAATTTACCTGATTTCTTTTTTTAGGATTACAGGAGGTGTGGGATATAACAAAGTCGTATTGACCCTATGCCAATTCAAATTCTAGGAGGCCAAACAAAATCGGTCAATGTGAACACATAATCTGGCTGGTAGAATACACCATGACTCATTCCTTGACTCATATCTCGGGATACAAAAAATAAAATTTGATGATTCTAGCTGGGTTCAAAAGAAAACTCTACGAGGAAGATTAAAATTAAATTTCACGAAGAAAGAAGTTTATTATGGACTCCCATCAATTGGTCAATGTTGGGTTGGTGGAATTGTTATTGGCAGCTAGAAAAAGTCAGGTCTACTAATTCGGCCATAACTCATTCCACACCGCTCAAAATTCTTTCCGACATCGTGAATAGATGGCCAACTACATTCCTCACATCCTACAAGATGGTACCTGGGCCTAAATCGATGAGAAGGTGGGGGAACTGAAGCTGAACTTCTGGTGGACATAATCTAGAGGATTAATTTTTTGTTCTGCATTTCCCTATTTTCTTTATTTTAGTTTTATAATGCATACTTCTTCCCCCTTCACCTAAATTACCCTTACCATGGTGGGGTAAATCTTATGATTTATTGGGGAAGGTTAGGTTTTCCATTTTTTAATGTTTGAGTTCATGATATTATTGTAATAAAATGTTTTCTCAATTATGAAGTTGGTTTAAGTTGTAATAACAGCTTATATTATCTTGTGTGATAGTATTTGATTTTATATTCTGTTGTTATTATTTATTTGATTAATGACAATTATATCCCCCACTATGTTATGGTCTATATATGATGTAATAGATCAGAACATATTGGTGAAGTACATGATGATCGTCAGTACATGTGAGATTTGTACTGAATATACAAGATTGTTTGGGATAAACAAGACCCGATTGGGAATTTCCTTAATCAGTTGAGGGTATTCGCTACAACTCTTTCATAAAAGGATGAATATTAGAACAAACTAAGATATTAGTAAGGTTTAATCTCCCCAACACCATTAACCAAATAAGTGAGAGGAAGCGATTGTGAAATCTCATTTTAGTCGATTTAATAAAAGAGGAATGAATAAATAAGAACTATGATAACATTAAAATTTGAAAACCAACACCAACCTGATCACCTAATACTTACCACTATTTTTAATCACATTATTTTTCAATTTTTTTAAATCTTATAAATTATTTCTCTCTTTATTTTTGTTTCATTATCTTCAAAACCAAACAAATTAAAAAATAATGTGACAAACATGATTGTTGTGCGCTCCTCTTTGGAGACAACCAAGGTTAACCACTATAAAATATTTTAACTTAGTAAATAATTGTTTTTGACACACCCCACTACAGAAACATTTCAAAACGCAACCAATCACACATCAAATATGAACTCAAGTAAACTGAATAGTAAACAGAGTGAGTATAGTTTGTAAAAGGGGCCAGAATTCAATCCCAACTATAAAGTACAAGAAACTGAAAGATCAAGTAAACTGGAATAGTCCTTGTGATCACCCACCAAGGATCCTACTTGAAGGGTTGGTATAGATATTGAATGGTCGTCTCTGTGGTACTCCTTTTCTAATGTCCACCTCCGAGTTACCACCAGTCCTATTACTCTCGTCCTTAGTCAACGTTGTATGTTGTCGGCACCAAACACAACAAGGTGCGGGCATAGCCCGTGCAAGGGTGAGTATAAGGATACTCATTAGGGACCTCGATACCCTCAAGGTCTCACAAAATCCACAAAGGATAAACCACATAGCATGAAATCAACAGAAAACCCGACTTAGGTATATGCCCATACATATACCTAAGTTATCATGTATACCCATCTCAATTATGAGGAAACACAGGGTCCAACCAAGAAGCCCAAAGATTAACTGTTCCTCAAAGGAAGGAATACCATGAAGGTAAGTACCACTCAGGTACACCACACAGAAGAATACCGCTATGGTATTACCACAAAGGAAAGTACCACTCAGTTATGAACTCAGCTCACACAAAGACTTTCTAAGGTACAATAGTATAGATGATTATATATAACTACTGAATCATCTTACTCTGTTAATAGGTAGACCCATGATGGATCTCTAGATGTTGATCCATACAGGATAGGTCGGTGGTGAACCACACAGGATCGCTCGGTGCTGACCCACACAGGATCGCTCGGTCCTGACCCACACAGGATCGCTCGGTGCTGGCCCACGTAGGATCGCTCGGTCCTCACCCACACAAAATTGCTCAGTGCTGACCCACACAGGATCTCTCTTCATTCTTCACATCACAGCCAACTACTGGTTTCCCATACTAGGTTTTCTCATCTCCGGGAGGGTCCGCACCTCAAGCCACTAGTTGATACTCCAACTGCCACGAAGTCCCACGATGATGTATCCCAAAGAACCTCCACATCTTATGGGTCTCAACACAATATACAGTGCATCAATCGAACTTCCAGTCTGAAAGTTATTAGCCTTTTAGTCACGAGGACCCGGTTGGATTCGTGCTTGATCCAACCCGACCATATCCCAACTTTATCAAAATCGCAAGTCGGGGTATACCAAAAAGACTTTCTCACTCCACGGTTTAAAATTCCATTGACCGTTTGTCAAACAGACACCTGGTGCCAATGTTATGGATGATAGAGCGTAAATGGTTCGATGCAGGTCTGGGTCTTGTCCAACCTGGTCGGACCGACTCGCCTACTTTGTGGCCCAGCTCGCTGGGTGGCCCGGCATGGTGGCCCGGCATGGTGGCCCGGCATGGTGGCCCGGCCTAGGTGGCACGGAGGTCATGAAAACCGCGTGAGGCCACGAGGGATGCGAGGCGGCGCGGCTGCCGTGGGGGGCCATGAAGGCTGTGGGGGCCACGATGGTGGCGCGAGGTGGCGGGGGCCGGGGAGGGCCATGGGGAGATGCGGCCGCGGGGCTGCGGGGCCACGGGGTTGTGAGGCCACGCAGACACGGGGCGACGCGGAGGGTCGTAGGGCGGTGCGAGCAGCGCGAAGGGCCGTGGGTAGGGCAGGCAGTGTGGAGGGTCGCGGGCGGAGTAGGGGGCGTGGAGGGCCACAAGGCGGCCTAGAGGGCCTCTGAGAGGTGCAGATGGCACAAGTCCATGGGGCGGTGTAGGTCACGGGTGCTTTGGGCTACGCAGGTGGCGTGGATGGCCCTGGGTGGGGTTGGAAGCATGGAGGGCCGTAGGTGATGCAGGCAACGTGGAGAACTGTGAGTGAAGCGGAGGGCCGCAGGTGGTGTAGGCGGAGTAAGGTGGGGGGTGGGGGAGGCCGAGGGCGGCGCGGTGTCCATGGGGTTGCTTCGTCACCTTCAACGCAGCCGTTGGTGGTTATAGCCACCATTCTCTTGCCCCACTAAGGATAACTTGTTGCCCTCTTCAATTGCGGAAAACACACCAAAAAAGAAGAATGATAGAAGGGTCATGCCATTTTTTATCCCTCTCCCTCCGTGTTAGAGTGGTAGCAAGAAGCTCAACATAAACCATGAACGAAGAATGTCGACCCTTAAACCTCCCATAATGATTATTCCCATACCCACAAAAGAAAACATCTTCATATCAACTAATAAGAAAGTTGACCCGCATTATTTGTTTTAGAAAGGGAATAAAATGTGAATAAATAATCATACACAACTAAACCCATACCTCAAACGTTTTTCAACAGGTGTCGCAGAGAAAGAGACGAAGTCATTGGGGATAGACAGGCATCGGTGGCATCAGTCTCTCCTCAATTGTCAGTTTGTTGTCACTGAAGACGTTCCTCATCAGCTTGAGCGTTCTTCATGGGGGAGTGCATTCTTCATTGGATATCACGTTCTACATTGGAGAGAGTAATACTCAAAAAGGTTCTCCTCTCCCAATTCCACAAAAATTAAAAGGTAGACAACTTCTTAATTTAATTTTCTCAAATTAAATTATGTTGGCATAATTAATTGGCATCATTAATAGGTTGTGCAGACATAATTAGAAAAAAGGATACCAAAGGTCACCTCCCTCATTAAAGAGGGAGGTCAAGAGAATTCTCCCATTAAATAATGAGTTAGGGGGTTTGGGTGGTCCCAAACCTCAAATTCAAATTGGGAGGTTTTGGGATCAGTGGTCCCCACCTCCATAACCTCACATGGGCAGGTTTTAATAGAAATTAAAAAAAAATAATAGTTTATTTTATTTTATTCCTATTTCCACGAAAAAACCAAATTTTATCTTTCAACCTCGACCTACTGCGGTTGAGGTGAAGGTCCCCTTAAGCGAATATCATCACTACGATTTCAACGATGCCCTTAGATTTCCATTCCATGCACCGGTTCAAATGTTACAAAAACCCACTTGTACGTTTACTGAACGTATCTGAAAAATAGTTCAGAAATTCATTCTGAGCTCACCAGGCCTCGGAATCATGCTCCATCAATATTTGCGGACTCGAAAAATTTTCATATATTTAATATAAAAAATTACATGGTATTTCCAGGTATTTATATTTTCCCCACCTCAGGGATTTACGTCCCCATAAGCCACATCACAAAACTAGGAAAACAAGTGGGGTTCTGAGCATGAATCAGAGCCTCCCAATCCTATATGGTCTCCTGGAGGTTCCTGTGCTTCCAGTGAACACGCACCCAAGATATTGACTTCCCACAAAGATCCTTCTCATGTCGATCCTTAATCTCTACTGGAACCTCCATAAAAGTCTACCGATCGTCGACATCCATCTCGCCATAGTCGATGATGTGAGAAGGGTTGTGCATGTATATCATCAGCTGGGATATGTGGAAGATGGCGTGCTCTCGGTGCAACTGAGGTGGAAGAGCTAAGAGGTAATCCACCTCACCAACTCTACTGAGGACCTAAAAGGGTCCAATGAACCGTGGATATAACATTCCACCTCGGCCAAATCTCTGCAAACCTCGTCAAGGTGAGACCCGTAGAAAGATGTGGTCACCATCCTAGATCTCTAGAGGTCTCCATCTTCTGTTGGCATATGACTTCTGTTTGATATGTGCAGTCTTCATCTGCTCCTGGATGATCTGCACCTTCTCTGTGGTAGCCCGTACTAACTTTGGTCCCAATAGTGTTGACTCCCCTAGGTCAGTCCAACACAAAGGTGATCTGCAAGGTCTCCCTTACAATGCCTCAAAAGGTGTCATCCCAATAGTGGAGTGATAGATGTTGTTGTATGAAAACTTCACCAAAGGAAAGTGATCCTCCCAGCTGTGACCAAAGTCAAGGACACAAGAACACTACATGTCCTAGAGGGTCTGAATGGTCCGCTCAGTCTGGTCATCCGTCTGAGGATGGAAGGTAGTTCTCAAACGAATCTGCATCCTGAAAGCCTCCCGAAACCCCTTCCAAAGCCAGGATGTAAAATGTGTATCATGATCGGAGACAATCATTGAGGGTACTCCATGTATCTGCACAATCTTCTTCACATAGAGGCATCCCAATCTCTGTATTGAACCCTACTCTCTAATCGGAAGGAAGTGGGCCGACTTGGTGAGTTGGTTGATGATCAACCAGATAGAATTATGACCTTGGATGTACGTGAATGTTCTGTCACAAATTCCATGGATATCACATCCCACTTCCACTATGGGACATCTAATGTATGAACTAATCATGTTGGTGCCTGATACTATGCCTTCACTTGCGGGAAAGTGAGACACCGAGAGACAAGCTCTGCTACTTCTTTCTTCATTCCCACCCACCAGTGCTATCATCGGAGGTCCTGATACATCTTAACCACTTCTGGATATATCGCTAGAGGGGATGTGTGGAACTCCCTCAATACTTCCTCCTGAAGTGATACTGGTACCATGGTATGTCCTCTGAAGAGGATAACCTGGTCCCCACCTTCAGAAAATCCATCAGGTGCCTGCCCTGTGGATATCTGAGCATGTTGAGCCTCACAGTCAACATCCCCACACTGTGCCTCCCTGACTCGCAGAAGAATTGGGGGAGTGACTGTAAGAGACTGAAAAACCTACTCCATCCCAATCCGAAATGGATATTTGCAAAGCGGAAAACTGCTCTGTCACCACTCTTAGTAGTTGTATACCTGACCTAATACTGAGTGCATCTACTACAACATTTCCCGTCCCAGGAGTATAGACTATATCTAAGTCATAGTCCTAGAGGAACTCAATCCAACATCGTTTTCTCATTTTTAGGTCCTTCTAAGAGAATATATACTTGAGACTCTTATGATCAGAGTACACTGTTAAATACTTACCCATCAAGCAATGTCGCCACATCTTCAGGGAAAAGACCACTAATTCTAAGTTTAGGTCATGGGCAGCATAGTTTTTCTCATGTTATCTCAGCTATAGAGAACCATAAGTGATCACTGCTCGCTAATGCTTCAAGACACATCCGAGCTCAGTCCTTGATGCGTCACAGTAAACTACGTACCCTACACCCTCCTTTGGTAGCCGCAAGATGGGTGCACTAGTCATCCTCTACCTCATTTCCTTAAAACTCTACTGGAAACTCTCTGACCACAAAAAGGGTTGCCCCTTCATCATCAACACTGATAAAGGTGCTGAAACTCTGGATAAATCTGGAACAAATCTCTGGTAGTATCTGTCCAATCCCCGAAAACTTTGTATCTCCGTCACACTCCTGGCTGGATTCCAAGCATGTACCACCTAAATTGTCGCTGGATCCACTACAACTCCAGCCTCTGAGATGACGTGTCCTAGAAAGTGAACCTATTAGGTCCAAAACTGGTACTTCAAGATATTACCATAAAGATAGTTCTCTTGGAGTGTGTCTAGTACTACCAAAAAATGATAGGCATGCTCCTCCTCAGTAGCTGAGTAGATCAGAATTTCTTCGATGAAGATGACTACAAAGCAATCTAGGTACGGCTGAAAGATCATGTTCATGAGTCCCATGAACATTGTTGGAGCATTGGTTACACCGAATGGCATAGCCAAGAACTCGTAATGGTCATACCGACATCTAAAAGATGCCATCTACACATCCTCATCTCATATTATAAGTTGGAGATAGCCTAATCTGAGGTCTATCTTCAAGAACCATAGTGCTCCCTTAAGCTGATCAAAGATGTCGTCAATCCTAGAAAGTGGGTACTAGTTTATTATCGTCTCCTGGTTTAGGCACCGATAGTCAAAAAAAGTCTCAAGCTCCCATCCTTCTTCTTATCAAACAAAATCGGGGATTCCTAAGATGAAATAATGGTCCATGTGAATCCCTTCTCATTTAAGCCTACTAATTGTACCTTCACCTCACGAAGCTCCACGTGAGCCATCTGATACACTGGTGTAGATATCGGTACCATCTCGGGGTACTAGTCAATGTAAATTTACACCTCTTTGTGAGGAGGTATACCCAGAACATAATTAGGGAATACATCCGGATACTGGTCCACCCCTACAGGATTACTCGGAATCTTCACATAAACTACTCTGATGGTATGTCCAGCCAACTAATGAGGGATCAGCTACACTCTTTTCTGAGTAAGTCCATCATGTGCTGTAAAGGCTCCCTTCTCGCCGATGAAGGTAAACCTTGTCCCATCCGTGCAGACACACCGCACATTGTGCCTAATATTGTAAATCTGAGCCTGGACTATAGATAACCAATACATACCCAAGATGACATCAGAAGGCCTCGACACTACTACTAGGAGATCCCCACAGAAGCTCTTTCCTCCTAGAGTAAGATCACACTACAGGTACCAGTGAGTAATCGTTGAATCTGCTCCTGTAGGAGTCTCTAGCCATAATGATCAAGACAACGGTTCCATAAAAATCTCCGAGATCTGAATGAGGGTATTGGAAATAAAATAATGACTCGAAACTGTGTCTATAAGTACTACAGATAAGGTAGAGTAGACCCAAATCATACCTCATATCATCTCCAGAGCACCATGATCGTAGGCCTCAATTACCTGGAGCTGAGATCTCCCATGTCCTGCAGATACCTGTAGTCAGGGTGGACCACCTGATGGTGCTGGAAGTAACATCTTGAATCATCTCCCACCGCCAGCTACACGACCAGCTACTCTACATTGTATGCTTTCTCCCTGCAGACATTCTCTGTCGAACCTCTATCTCTGTATGGGCAGTCCTTCGACTGTCTTCTGATCATCCATACGACGGGTCAGACAGTCATGGTCCATGTGACCCTAACCACCATATGTGAAACACTACCTACTCCTAGCATGACTGGCTCTGCCTCGGGTTCCCCACTAAACTGATCCTGAATCTTATGGTCGTCCACCTATAGGTATGGTTCTTTTGGACCACTATGACATTAGTTGGATACTAGATGCAGAATACTCTGCTACGTGATGTCTGGTGGTGGGTCTAGCCACAGGTGACTGCTTAGTAAGGAAACTCTGCACTAAGAGGGCTTTCTCTAACACCCCCTCCTGCGTCGGGATGCTAACAGAAATAATTGAAGTCATGGTCTCCTGTTTGAGTCCCTACTCAAAGGTCCAGACCCTGAATAATGGGTCTCGCATCATATCAATGGATTATAGTTAGAGGTCAGTGAACTTCATTGAGTACTGATCCACAGTCATGCTACCCAACTAGAGAATAAGAAGATCCTTTTTATGCAATGCGCGAAGTGTCGCTGGAACAAAATATGCTCGAAACAGGCTCTTGAAGTTTTCCTAGAGAAGCGTCACCTCATCGTGAGACTAGAGCATCAAGCTCCACCATATACCTACCACTTCCAGTAGAATACTGGTGACAAGGATCAACATGAGACTGGCTGGTGTCCCTGCTAGTTAGAAGAATCTCACCACAGCCTCCTGCCAATCCTCAGCCGCTTGTGAGTCCATCTCTCCCCTGAACCTGGGTGGCCTCTAGATAAGGAACTCATACAATGCGCTTAGGCGGCATGCGCCCTCTGCTTCTATGTCTAGTGGAATCGGTGGGCCAATGGGTAATGCATCCACTGGTGCCTCTGCTAGTAGAGGGCCATACACTGAGGCCTCATCGCTTGGTGGGCAGTCAGTCCGTACTATATCTGTAACCCATGATAACTATCTACGTAGAGGCATCCTGAAAGAAAATAGGTACCCCATGGTCAAAAAGTTATACCTGGTGAGATGAATCAAATAGATCACAAATAATAATCTTCAAAACACACATGTAATCTGTGTTTTCATGTATTTAGTCAGAAATCAGAAATCTAGGTCCTGGTGTATGGATACGTCGACCACCGCTCCAACACTGGATTCCCTAAACCGATAAACACACTCACAACACTTAATAATATTTCCATTAAAAGAATAATTAGAGTCCTATTTTCTATGGAAGAACCAACTCCTCTAATACCAATTTGTCACGAGCCGTCCTCCGGGGCCCGTGATGTGACTTCTCCAAACCCACCATCCATGGGCTTAGGGCTGGCAACTAGCACCGAAGGTGTATTCCCTAAAACTGGGAAGGCATTGCCTTTATAACCTGTAAACACACACATCTAAGCACACAACAAATATGAACTCAAGTAAACATAATAGTAAACAGAATGAGTATAGTAAGTAAAAGGGGACAGAATACATGGCCAACTGGAAAGTACAATAAACCAAAAGTATAAGTAAATTGGAACAACCCCTGTGATCAGCCGCCCATGATCCTACCTGAAGGGTAGGTATAGCTATCAAATAGTCATCTCTGTGGTACGCATTGTATAAGTTCCACCTCCAAGCTACCTCCAGTCCTGGTACTCTCGTCCTCAGTCAGTGATGTCCATCGTCTACACCAAAAACAACGAGGTGCGGGAATTTCCCATGCAAGGTTAAGTATAGTGATACTCGGTAGGGACCCCGAGAGTCTCAAGGTCTCACAAAATCCCCAAAGGATAAACCACATTACATGAAATAAACTGTCAACCCTACTTAGGTATATTCCCATACATATAACTATGTTACCAAGTATACCCATCTCAATCATGAGGAAACAAAGGGTCCTACCCAAAATCCCCAAGCTCAATGGTTCCACAAAGAAAGGAATTCCACGAAGGTAAGTACCACTCAGGTACGCCACATAGAAGAATACCACCAAGTTATTTCCAAAATGGAAAGCACCGCTCAGGTACAAACTCAGCTCACGCCAGGTATTTATATGGTATATTAGTAGATATGATTAGATATAACTACTGAATCATCTTACTCTCTTAAGAGGCAGACCCATGAAATATCCATAGATGCTGACCCACACATGATTGCTCTGTGCGGACCCACACAAGATCACTCGGTGCTGAACCACACAGGATCTCTCAGTTCTGACCCACACAATATCGCTCGGTGATGACCCACACTGGATCGCTCAGTGCTCACCCACATAGGATCACTCGGTGCTGACCCACACAGGACCAATCTTCATTCATCACGTCACAACGAGCTACTAGGTTCCCATACTAGGCTTGCTCGTCTCCGGGAGGATCTGCTTCTCAATCCATTGGATGATACTCCAACTGCCACAAAGTCCCATGAATATGTAGCCCAAAGGACTGCCACGTCATAGGAGTCTCAACACAACATACGGTGCATAAATCGGATGCCCGATCTGTAAGTTATAAGCTTTTTAGTCTCGAGGGCTGGGTTGGATTCATGCATGATCCAACCCGACCGTATCCCAAATTTATCCAGATATCATGTGTGGGTATATCAAAGGTACCATCTCGCTCCATGTTTTACAAATCCGTTGATGGCTTTTCACATGGATGCATAGTTCCAAAGTTAATGTTGATATAGTGTAAATGGGTCGATGCGGGTTCGAGTCTGGTCCAACCCAGTCAGAATGACCGGGCCCGACCCGGCCATGGTCGACCTGGTCTGGGTCACCTAGAATAACCCACTAGGTCCCACCTGGCCTGCTGTGGGGCCTGGACGCTGGACAGGCTGGCCACCGCAGGGGCTGCGAGGGCGGCGCAAGGCTGCGGAGGGCCGCAGGGCGGTGCAGGCGGCGTAGAGAGTCACGAGGTGGTGAGGTCGCAGGGAAGCGTGGAGGACCACGGGGCAGCGTGAGCATCATGGAGGGTCGCGGGGTGGCGCAGGGAGCACAGACGGTGCAAGGCCACGGGGCGGTGGAGGCCGTGGGCGGCGAGGTGGGTCGCGGGTGGTGCGAAGGGCCGTGGGGCGGCGCGGAGGTCTGTGGATGGTGCGGGGGTCGTGGGGTGGCACCATTTCGTTGTCACCTTCCTCAGGACCAGCGATGGTGTCGGCTTCTATTCTCGTTCCCCACCGAGGATATCTTTCCATCCTCCTCCATCGCAAAGAACACTCCAAAAAAGAAGAATTGACGAGGGGTTAGGCCAAGTTTGTTTGGCCCACCCCCTCCATGTTAGAGTGGTAGCAAGCATCCCAACATAATCCTTGAATGAAGAACATCAACCCTTAAACCTCATGCAATGATTATTACAAAACCCACAAAAGAAAAAAACATCGGATCTACTAATTATAAATTTGATCTATGTTCATTATTTTAGGAGAGAGGAACATGGGAATAAATAATCATACAAAACTAAACCCCTACCTCGAAGGTTTGTCAATGGAGCTCATGGGGAAAGAGAAGAATTCATTGGGGATAGATGGACATCGATGGCTTCATTGTCTCCTCGATCGTTAGTTCGTTGTCTCTGAAGACGTTCCTCATTGGCGTGAGCGTTCTTCTTGGGGGATCGCATTCATCGTTGGAGAATGTGTTCTTCGTTAGAGAGAGTAATCCTCCAAAAGGTTGTCCTCTCCCAATTCCACAAAAATGAAAAGGTATCCCACTTTTTATTTTAAGTTTGTCAAATTATATTATTTTGGAACAATTAATTGGTATCATTAATGGGTTGTGTTAGGATAATTAAAAAAAGGATACCAAAGGTCACCACCCTCATTAAAGATGGAGTTCAAGAGGCTTCCTCCATTAAAGAAGGAGTTAGGGGGGTTCGGGTGGTCCTCACCCTCAAATTAAAATTGTTAGGTTTTCAGCTCAGTGGTCCCTACCTCCATAACCTCACATGGGGAGGTTTCAATAGTAATAAAAATAAATTTAATGTTTATTTTATTTTATTTATATTCCCATGAAAAACCTAAACTCTATATTTCACCCTGGACCTACTGCGTTCTAGGTAAAGGTCCCCTTAAGAGAATACCATCACTTCGAGTTCAACAGTTCCCACATATTTTAATTCTGAGTGCTGGTTCAAAAGTTACAAAAACTAGATCATACATTGACTGAATGTACCTGAAAAAAAGTTTAGAAATTCATTTCGGTCACACCGAGCCTCAATATCACATGCCTTCAATTTTTGCAGACTCGTAAAATTACCGTATATTTAAAAAACATTACTTGGAATTTTGGGGCCTTTAAATTTATTTTCCATAACCCTACCGTAGAACTTCCACAGATAGTTGGGATATTATTGCATTCTATGTTTGGTGGAGTTTTTCTTGAGTATCACTTTCGATACACATTAATTTTTTCATGTTCTGTTTTATCTTGTAGACATTTTTCATGGTGAATCTTTCTTTATACAATAATCTCATTATACCCTATTAAATAAAACAAAACACATAAGTTGGTAATTCTTAGAACTATATGTTTTCCATGGTTTTATATTTTTATAATGATTGATGTTTTTAGTTAATTAATTCAAAATCCCAAAATTTTAAAATTACATTTTATTAACTCTTTATTTGGTTTATACCCTTTTTGATTTCTAGTTTAATTATTCCCTCCCATTCCCAAGAGTGCTCTGAGCCTATAATATCATAATCATTTCTAGTAATATTTCATTAGTGACACCTGGGACATATAAACCAGTCAGACCTTGCATTTTGATCTTATCGAGGCTATGACTGAACAAATTCCATTTTTAAATGATGAGAAAAAATTTTTGAAATAATTTTATCTGAGACACACCATACATCTTTAATTCATTAAAACTATAGTTTAAATTAATGGACTTATATCATAAAGTTATTCCATGTCAATTATCCATTCCTACCATTCTTTTTTTATAATGCATGACTTAACATTGCACAATTTTGGGGCATGTTTTCAGCCAGCAGAAACGGGGTGATTATACTAAGAATATGTAATGTATTCCTCACTAGATTTTTTTTCTAATTCCAATGTAATTTTTTTATTTCACGTCTATCATGTTCCTTGGAAAAATACAAAATAAAAGAAAAAGATGATTGGGTTGTGTGTTACGAATTCCAAAAATCTCTATTTCCAGAATCATGAATCCCCTGAAGTGTCACATGCGGTTAAGGGATGGATGTGAGATCTGGATGAGAAATGACTTTCAGAAAATAAAAATATAAAAAAAGTAAAATGATACCTTTTTTCACTAACTTGATGTATATATATATATGGATCTAATAATATTTGTTTGGATCACAGACTTCATTAGCAATGGAGGATTAATTTCATTACACTTTTCACAATATCCATGCATTATAATTCCAAGCTTACCCTATTTTTGAGCTTGTTTTTTACTATTTAAGAACATTTACTCATGGTATGATCATAACTTCAATTTCATATTACCTTAAGTGATGAGAAAAAATCCCTTGTGAGGTAAATTTTAAATGGGTATAGGGTTCTAGGAGTTTTGAAAAAATAGTAATTAAAATATAAATAATTTGTTTAAAGAACTCAGCTATGGCGCATCAATAATATTTTATTATGGGATTATTTTGGAGGCTGACTTTTTATACTTTCACTTAAATTAACATAACTATATAAAATTAATGTTTCTTTTTTTACAAGTCTCATACCTTTTGAAATCCAATTTGATATCATTTTTCTTGGGGACAATAAATTTTTCCAGTGTGGAGGAATTTGATATATTGAAATCAAATATACTTTTCTCATCCATTTTGATAATTATTATCCATTTTTTATACAATAATGCACCAAGTATATGTTTTTTATTTTTGAAATTTATTTTAAAGGCATCAAATCAACTAATGGAGAAACTAATAAAAACTTCTCAATACACATCATGAAACCCCATTACATAATGTGTAGACAATTTTCATAGCATAGGGACATGTCCTGATAGAATCCCAGAATAATTTTCAAGTCTTTTATCCATTACATGATGTTATTCACCAATACACAGCATGTAACCTTTGAATTAAATTCCATATTACAAGATAATTTTTAGATTAAGCTACATACCATGTCTCCAAGATACACATTGTGAAAGTAGTCAATGATTCAAATCATTGAACAAGATTCACATGAGATTCATACAGATTCAAAAATCACAGAGGAAAACTTAGATCAAAATTACCCAATGTGAAACATCATTACAAGTTATGTGAAATATTGATTATTTACCGATATCACATGTATCACTAACAAAGGGATATAAGACATTTCATCTTTA
This sequence comes from Viscum album, assembly GCA_963277665.1. NCBI lineage: Eukaryota > Viridiplantae > Streptophyta > Magnoliopsida > Santalales > Viscaceae > Viscum > Viscum album. The sequence goes on from OY728156.1 coordinate 1,033,891,220, forward strand.
TCAAATTCTCTTTCATTTCACTCCTAATTTTCCTTCCTCATTTTCTCCTAAAATCAATCTTCATCAATTTGAGTAATTTTTTAATGACTTCCTAATCCCATACCATCAATTTGAGAGGATTTCATCATCATTGTTTCACCACAGACACTATGATACTCTTGTTCTTCATCCTGATCTTCAATCTACTTTGAACTCATATGGAACTTTTTCTAGTTATTATTCTAAAGTAATTATTTGATTTGATTTTTATTTACTCAAATATCTTATAGTTTGTTATTAATTTCAGGGTGTTTATGTGATTAATCCTAATCATTGTATTTATTATCATTTATTCTCAACATTTATTGGCATGTTAACTATGTTTTCAATTTCTTATCCAATTGTGATCGATTGAACCATGAGTAGCTAAACTACATAGGGTAGAGATCGAGAGTAGGGTAGTGGAATCTAATTAACTTTTAATTATGAACTTGTTAATCCTAAGGAATTGTAGTACGATTAAATAAAAAATTTCAATCAAACTATTTTCGGCAACCCTGACCATATAAATTTTAAATGACCAACCATTTTCTAACTAGAGAAGAATATGATATGACCACTATAATAAGATACATTATTCTTTCGGATCTAGGCTTAATAGATCTTGGTTGCAGCTATTTTGAGACCAAGGAATATCCCTCTCTGGAATAGATCTAGTTTTCCTGACCATATCCAACTAGTGACATCTTCTTGCTTTACATAGTAGAACATAGGATCAAAAAAAGTTACAGTTAAATATTTTTCTTTCTCTTGAACCCTAAAATTAATCCTGGTACCATCCTTATCTCTGATCTTTACCCGGATAACTCTTAGTTTTATCAATTTTCAAAAAGTCACCAAATATTTAGAGGACTCATATCCCAAATAGTTTTAAGATTAGTTCCTTCCATCTAACCCAAGATCCTAATTGGAATGACCATGCACTACCATTATCCTATTCCCAAGCAGTAGGTGTAGTTTGGGAAAAATAAATATAATTTGACCATAGCCCTCTTGAATTAAATAACTTGTAGAGGGAATTCATTCACCCTAAGATAATTATCATATTTTAATTTAAAAATTTAATTTAATTTTATCAAATTAATTTTATAAAAGTGGTAATAATTAATTATAAATTATTTGTAAAAAACATGACTAAACTGTCTTTTAGGGAAAATATAGTTTTTCTGAAAACATTAATTTTTCATTTAAATACACCTTATTCTATTTATAACAAATAGATAACCATTATTTTCATAATATAGTTAGTACCATACATACCCTCCATTTAACATGTAGGTTATAATGGTGTGCTACATTATTATTAACATAGACTCAGGTTAGTATTTCACACAAGATATCAAATAGATTAAATTTAATGAAATATATTTTGTGGGTTTTTAAGCCCGGTATTGCATGTCACATATGATATCAAATAAAATGTTATTATTTTAGAATTTGGGGGTTTTTATAGAAACCCTCCCATGGTTTGAAAATAATTTTCTACCAAATAGAAGTGGTTTTAAACATTTAATTTCACAATGAACCAGACTCATTAACATAACACCATTCACGATGTGTAGGTGATTCATGTTCAAATAATTTCTATAAAATATAAGATTGATTTTGGAGAATTCATTATAGGTTTTTATAAGTAATAAAAGCACATATAATTTACATTATCTTTATTAGAAAACCAATTTATTAGAAATCGATTCCTTTTATAGCATTTATTACAGCACGTTTGGGATATTATGAAATTTTATTACATATCATATATTTATATTATTTTTATTTTTTTCTGAAAATTTTGTCCATCAAAGAAAATTATAAAAAAATTACCAATGGAAAATTTTTACTTTTTGATTTTAAAAAAAATATTTATTATTCCTAATAATTTTCCAAAATACTAATATTTCTAATTTTAATATAAAAAATTTATTTATTATAAAATAAAACTTTTAAAGACTCTAAAAACATTCTTCCCCTTATAAAAATTAATTTTGATATCATTATATTATATTAGCATTTATATTTTATAAAATATTATTTAATTTGTATATTTCATGAAAATAAAATTTATTTTAAAAATATATAATTTTTGTAGAATTTTATTAATTTAGACTATATAAATAACCCATAAATGGAATTTTGGTTCTATTATATAAAAATAAAAAATTTAACTATCTCACTATATAATCATGGATATACATAAATCTATAATGAAAAGAGGTCAATATAAACATAAATATATTAAATATAAAATATAAAACCATACTACCTTGATCTATATAGATAACCCCTTATTATACCAGCATACACCCTAAGGGTAAGTAGTTCAGTGATAGTACATTCTTATGGTGGTTCGGAAATCATTATTTGGGTAGGGATATCTATAATCATGACTATCAATCTTAAAAAATTCCAATCAATTTTTAGTAGTTGAATATTTTCTCAGGGTTGATCAAGGTAAAATCCTAGTGATTCCAACTCCCTTGGGGGATTTCGAAAATGGGCATCCTACGGTACAGTTCTATTGGTCAATTCCATCTTTTCTACCTTCAATGTCAGTTAGTTTTATTTATAAACCATATTATATACAAATCTAAATGGTCGATGACGACCAACAATCATAATAATGGTTATGCTTCATAATTTTAATTTAATCATGATTTCAAAATTTTGTCTATATTTTGTAATGGTCCAAAATAATAAATTAAATGTAGTACATGTGGGTTATATAACTAAATTACATTAGAATTTGTGTATTCCCTCTAAAGGGAATTTCATTTATACAAGTCAATTTATTATGTCAAAAAACCACTCAAACATCACTATTAAATAAAAATAATGAAAAATAATTATATTGTGCATGTATCAACTATAAATTTACCCATGCACTCTCTTTCATAACATAATTCCTTCACTTAAAATAAAAAAAATGAATGGATCACCAATGAAACACCTTCTCTAAATGGTTGTGGATCTCAAATTGTTGTTCTATGAAAATTGTGTCATCCATTATATCTATCTATAAACAATAAATGATATAATAATCATCATAATGACACTGAATGATCTTTGATACAAATAATATTCTTTTGATCCTTCTAATCTATTGAAGAATCACTAACCAATATACCTTCTCACTAACAAACTATAACAAATTATAAGGATTGATAAACTCTACAAAGATGAATCCCCCAAACAAACATTTAATTTACATAATTAGGAAAATCCTTAAAGAGATTTTGGAATCCCACCTCAAACTATAATACCATCCTCCTTTGATATTTATAAGTCTTATAACTATATTTCACCCCATTAGTAAACTCTCAAACGAACTGAATCCTCTAAATCATAAATCACTAAAAATATGGACCACATACTTTTTACTCCCTATCCTTACATCATCACATTATAGAATAAAAATTCTTCCCATGAATATTTTATAATGGAAACATAGAAATTATGGAGACGTTTTGGAAGTAAGAAAAAACTGAACAACCAATTTTTTTTTTGAAGATCGATTGAAATCCATAAAATAAGACTACAATATATATTCTATAATTTTGAGGGGACACACAATATGAGGATTCCTTTGAGGATGTGATAGACCGGTATTAAAGAATTGGGGAACAAAATCATGTTAATATACTCAGATGAATCACATATTTATATGAGTATCAAAATCAGAAATGATGGTATATGATATATTGTGAAGAAACACAAAATCATCTACAAAATACCTTTTTGGAGAAACCATGAATCACGAATCCATAATTTCTATAAGGGGTGAAGTCATCATCAAACAATCTGTAATCACCCAAATATAAGCACATACTCCAGGTGGTTGTGGAAAACATCTAACAAGATCCATCAAAATTTTCTCTCACTTCCACTGGGGGACATCTAATGGTTATTAAAAACAACTTGAATAAAAAATCTCTAATTTTAATAGGTAATAAACCAAGCATCGTGATACACAATCTACGAGTTACTTCATTATCTTAGGTAACCAATGAAGGCCCCATGATGCATGATAAATCATTCCCAAACTAGGACTTAGTGAAACTAATTACATTTAGTTTCCAAAATAACTTCTTCTTGCTCTACTAGCAACACAAGAAACCTCTCTTGAAACATCATATGATGTTTCCTATCTTTTACATTCTCCCCAGAATAGTATCTTGGATGAAATTATCTTATAAAACCTCTAAATCTATGTCTTTCCATTGAGAGACCTCCACCCATGACATCATGTAATGTTACACTATGATCTAAAATTGGAAACCACTATCACTAACATCCCCTATGTCAAGATTAATCCATGTAAGATCTTTCATCCCCCTATAAACATCCCCAGATTCTCAAACAATATCACTCATCCCACTCAATATGCTTTTATCTATATTTCCCTTATTCAGTGTGTAGGGTATTACATTATCATATTCTTGGAGAAACTCCTTCCACATATATTATTACTAATTCAGATACAAGTAAGGTACACCATACCTTAGTATATGATGAAAAATGATGACTATAAACAATTCTCTAGTATGATAATTCCTCTATAGTTTCAAAAAATGTCAATTGCTACCACCTTTAGATCATGGGTGGAATAGTTTAATTTGTGGGGATGTGACTACGAATAACTAAATGATATAACTTCTCTATATACCATAAAGATAAAAACATGGATGAGATAAGAATATTCAAAAAAAAAGCATGGACATCTGCACATCCTATAGAAATTGATGCTAGACCCGACTGATATACCTTTCCATTAGGTAGTTGAAAAATTCATAACATTAATCAATCCCCAAAATGTCATTGTCCATACTAGCCAATTATATCAATGGAGTTATGACCTAAGAGGATTTGGGATCCAACCTATAATAATATTAAGTTAAATTAATGAAACTATAGACATCTACACCACTATTTGGTGCTACCTAAGAAATACTTAGCTTGATCATTGATTTTTCTACTTCCAATCCATACTGAAGAACTGCATGAAAAAGGAAGTCCCCCACAAATATATGATGATCCCATTTATAAACATGACAAAAACATACATCTATAAACTCATGGATCTCGAGTTTCATGAATTTTGTTAACATTTATAAGAAATTCGTGAAACGAAATGACATAGGAATGAACTAAAATTCCACACACTATCGCATTAAATTAGTCATCAGGATATCCTCCTCTCTATGTCTCATGAAATTATATCCAGGAAATTTAATGATCTTTTGAAACTAGATTGAGCCCTTAAACAGGTCAAATATTGTGATGCCCCAGTTCTTGAAGCCACCCAGAGGCACCCCGTACCCTGTTGGTCACATGGCCTCAAGCGCATTTCATCGAATGATAGAGGATACCGACTAGCAGCGAGGGACTTGGGAGTGATAGTGTGGAATCTATGCCCTCATTGGCAGAGTAAACAGCAAAGAGAAAAACAATGAACAATATCGGAAGCAATAGACAATCAATACACAAGTGAACAGCCGAAGACTAAATATTATAAAAAGCAGGAGCACATATTTATATGATGAATGATACATATGTCTAGTAAAGTATCCAAAAAAGTCACAATGCTAGAAGTACAAATATTATTAAAAAAATACAAAAGAAATATAACAGCTCCTCAGCATCGCAAGCCTAATCTTGGTCCCATGCTCTCCATCTCCACAGCAAGTCAAGTTCCTGAAGCCGAAGGGTGCTTTCCATTGTCTATACCTACAACAATATAGTCTATTTGAGACCAAAAGCATGACCCAAACAGGGTGTGAGACTAAATCCTAGTAGGAAACCACCCGAAGATCTATTCCTAACAGTCAGTGAATATATGGAAGGTAAAAGTACCTAAAACAGTAAACTAGAACATGCTGAACAATAAACAATCCACAGTTCCCAAGTCAAGAAACATATAACAAGCAGAAAAGCACAACAGGTAACCTTCTGGTCCTACTTAGAAAAAACCAATAACCCTTTAGGCAGTGCACTCAGCCTAACCCCTCTGGTTTGGTCATACAGAATTATAAATATTCACTGAGGAAGCACACGCAGTCAATTCCCCTTATAGTCTAGGGTAGTCAGGATCTCTCTGAGGAAGCTCACACAGTCAATTCCCCTTATAGCCCAAAGGTCAAGGACTCTCCGAGGAATCACACTTGGTCAATTCCCCTTATAGCCCAATTCGTTCATAGAATCTCTGAGGAATCTCACACAGTCAATCCCTCCTATAGCCTATGGTAATCAGGTGATTCAAACAAACAAAATAGAGACTATCTGAGGAAGCTCACACGGTCTGTCCATGTATAGTCCAAAAAAAGTTAAGGACTCTCTGAAAAATCTCTCATATTCTATACCCTTATATACAAAAGTAATCCTTGTCTCTCGTAGGATTCTCAATCGGTCAATCCATGTATAGCATAATGCTCAAGGACTCACTGAGGAAGCTCACTCCACCTATCCCCTTTTAGTCTATAGCACCAGGTTCTCGCGGCCCCGGGTAGTTCAATACATAATAATGCTATATGGCCAAAGTAACCCTACATAACTACTTGGCTAACCAGTCTACAACATCTCAAGCATGTCCAAAAACAACACTCCACCCTATGATCACGAGGCATGGAAACAGGTAAATAGCCAAATAGGCTAAACCGAAAAAAATGGTCATAAACGGAACGAAGCAAGAGTAGAGCAACCAAGGTATAACAATAAACCCAAAACATGTCCAATTTACCTTTACACATGCATACAAGCATGGTAGGCATACAATGGGAGTAAAATAGTAAACACACAATACCCCGATCAATGGTATTAGTAGAAGTTGCACATAATATTCATGAATTTCAACGGAAAGGAACAAACCTCCTACATTGATGTTAGGAGATCAATATACTTGAACCATGAGACTTGAATCTCATTAGAGTGTCGTAGATCTACAAAAAAGCACAAAAGGGTCAACCCATGATAACTTGGAAAAGAGCTATAATTGGAAAACAATGCTCTATGAGATGGAAGAGCTTACTGCTATGAATCTAATCCAATTAAGGATGGTCGATTCAGGGAATAGATGGAGGCTCAGGGGTTTGGAGAAGATCTATGGCCGTACCCTCAATCTTAGATGAACCAAATCTAAAATTAGGGTGTTCTGTCCGTTAGAAGCGACCCCAGTGCGTTAAATGAAAACAAATACACGGTATGTACTTTTGGAGTACACGACGTGTACTTACTATTTTCGTACTCCGCTTTAGGTGGCCTCCACATCACCCCACACAACCGTGTGTGTTTCCTGTACATGGCCAGCACATAGCCTTGCGCGGCAACAATGTACAAGTCATGTACTCATAAAATACATGCCATGTACTTCAAAAATTTCAAAAAACTCCTCTTTTCTCAAAAACACCAGAAAAAGGAAAAAATACCTGAAAATAATATCTAGGTTCCTAAAAGATTCCCCCATTTAAGAAATTCATCCCTAAATTTTCCTGATGAGGAGTAGAAGAAGAAACCCTGAATAGCTCCAGCCACTACGATCGTACATTAGCCTCCCTATCTAAAGTCTTGTCATGTACTCGCCCGTGCTACCATAGAAATCATACTAGAGTAATAGACCGTCCATGGAGAACCTTCGTACTGCGATCGACAATTTGTATAGGATTCTCTTCAAACGATTCATCCCCTTCGAGCTCAACCTCCTCATATTGAAAGACATGAGACAGGTCTGAAAAGTAATGTCAGAGCTGAGAAACCTGAAAGAAGTCATGCATAGACCGGTACCTCTGAGGTAACTGTAACTGATAGGAAACCAGCCCAAATCTCTCAAACAACTCAAACGGCCCGACATACCTCAGTGAAAGCTTACCCTATATCAGATTCCTCTTGTGTCCCAACCTTAGTGTGACACGCAGGAAAACCTGATCCCCGACCTCGAACTCCAGAGGTCATCTCCACTGACAAGCATAAGACTTTTGTCGAGACTGTGTCGTATCCATCCACTTCTGAATCAACTTTATCTACTCTAAGGTCTTCAGAACAATATGAGGTCCCACCAAAGCTGCCTCTACAGCCTCCATCCAACATAAGGGTGATTGGAATGGCCAACCGTACAAAGCCTCATAAGGTTCCATCTGAATAGTTTCTTGAAAACAATTATTGTAGGAAAACTCCACAAGAGGGATATGCTCCTCCCAAGAACCTCCAAAGTCCATAATGCAAGCTTGGAGCATATCCCCAAGCAGAAAAATCATATGCTCGGACTAGCCATTTGTCTAGGGATGGTATGTTGTACTCAAAACTACCTGTGTACCCAAATCCTTATGAAACCCTTGCTAGACCCAAGAAGTAAAACGTGCATCTGTGTCTGAAACAATGGAGTGTGAAACTCCATGTAGACGTATGATCTATCGGATGTACAACCATCACAACACATCAACATTTAAGGTCTCCTTGATTGGAAAGAAGTGAGAAACCTCCATAAGACTGCCGATGACAACCCAAAAAGAATCATTCCCTCGAGGTGACCTCGGCAAACAACTCACAAATTCCATCGCATCATCATTACACTTCCACTCGGGAATGGGTAACTACTTAAAAAGACCCACTGGTCACTACTGCCCACATTCACCTACTGAAAAGTGGAACACCTCATGAAACAAATAGAAACATCTCTCTTCCTACCTGGCCGCCAATACTGGAGGTGTAGATCACGATACATCTTGGTGAAACCCGGATGAACTGCCCAAACCGAGGAATGAAAATCCCACATCAGCTCCTCACGTATGTCTGCTGGCACCCATACGTGTCCCTGGAAACGCAAGATCTCATCCTCTAAAATTGTCCATCCAGGAAGAGGGTCCTCTCCTAACACGCCTTCCCGTAGGACTAGGCCTTTAGAATCTAATAGATGCCTCATTCATACCTGATCAAGAAGAGTAGAGGTAACAGCTAGAAAAGATAGAAAAGTATGTCCATGTTTGTCGTGCACCTACAAATGCATCTCAGAGAATAGGTCCATAAGCTGTCACTCACTGCTGGCCTCTTGAACTGCCTGTATCTGAGTTCTTCTACTCAATGCTTCATCCACTGCGTTTCCTTTTCCTGACATATAGACAAGCTCAAAGTCAAAGGACTGAAGTTATTCAACCCACCTGCGCTGTCTCAGATTCAAATAATACTGAGTGAAGATGTACTTGAGACTTTTGTGGTTAGTGAAAACCACAAAATTCTCTCCCAGTAGATAATTTCTTCAATAGTGTAAGGCATGAACGATAGCTGCCAGCTCCAGATTGTGTGTCGGGTAATTCCTCTCATGTGGCCTCAACTGTCGAGAGCCGTATGGAAGGACTCCATCTCCCTGCATAAGTACAGCTCCCCACCCGATACCTGAAGCATCACAGTAAACAACATAACTCTTTCCTGGCTTAGGAAAGACTAGTATTAGTGCTGAAGTCAACCTCCCTTTCAGCTCCCGAAAGGCTAACTCACAAGAATCTGACCACAAGAACTTTGCACCCTTCTTACTCAGACCTGTTAGTGGTGCTCTTAAGCGTGAAAAGTCCTGTATGAAATGACTATAGTATCTAGCCAACCCTAGGAAACTCCATATCTCAAAGATGTTCTTTATATACTCCCAATAAACTACTTCCCTCAATTTCTCTGGGCCTACTCATACTCATGTCTCTGTGATAACATGACCCATGAAGTGAATCTGATCCATCAAAAAGTTGCATTTTGAGAGCTTAGCATATAACTGATGCTCTCTCAGTGTACTCAGAACGATCTCATGATGGGTAGCATGGTCGTGTAGAGTGTGAGAGTACACCAAGATTTCGTCCAAAAAACACTAAGAAGGAATCCAAGTATAGATGGAACACTCGAGTCATCAGTGCCATGAAAATTGTAGGTGCATTCGTGAGACCTAACGACATAACCATATACTCGTATAGACCATACCTACCCCGAAAATCTCTAAGAGGTATATCATATGGTCTAACATGCAAATGATGATATCTGGATCTCAATTCAATATTCTAGAACACTTGGGATCCTCGAAGCTCATCAAAATATCATTGATCCATGGAAAGGTATATTGTTTCTTGGTCGTCAACTCGTTTAGCTTCCAATAATCCACATAAAGCCTAAAAGTGTCTTCTGCCTTCTTCACAAACAGAACAGGAAAACCCCAAGAAGAAGTACTGGGTCAGATGAAACCATTTTCCTACAACTCCTCAAACTACTTCTTGAGCTCCTGCAACTCAGGTGTATCAATCCTATAAGGAGTAATGGACAACCATGCCGCTCTTCGAACAAGATCAATCAAAAATTCTTCCTCACACTCTAGAGGAAAACATGAAAAGTCCTCTGGAAAGACATCTATGAAATGATCCACCACTGGAAGAAGGTCAATCAGTGAAGTCCCTTGGTCATCCAGTATAGACTAGCAACTTGGGTGGTAACTCCTCCTAAACAATGATGCTTGGGTCCTACTCTACTCTCCTGGACATGCCACTTTCCCCGATGAATAAAAGATCCACCTTCTAGTGATATAAAACTCACCCTACGGCGATAGCACTCGACAAATACCTAGAAAAGGACTAACCAGTCCATTCCAAGAATGACATCATAGCTCATCGTCTCTAGGACAAAGAGGTACCATATGAAGTGACACCTCGCAACCTCAAGAGGGAACTTCTTGCACTGACGTACACTAGTCGTCCTATTCCCCAGCGCTGTGTCTATAGTCAATATGTCGATAGAAGAAAAGATGCAGAGACCAAGACTATCCACAACTGCGACAGATATAAAGATATGAGAATCCCCTTTATCGAAAAGAGCTGAAGATAAAACTGGGGCTACTAAGATCATACCTCAAACTGTGGATGGTCCAGGATCCTTCTCATGTTGGGTCTGCTCCATCACAAAAGTCTGGCCCGCTCCACAGCCTTGTGACCCTGCCTAAACTCTCTGAGCTAATTCGCCATACTTTCACGGATAGATCAGTGACTGACCACCTTAGAAACGACCTCCACCTAGGCCTGAGCGGCCAGAAGAACTCCAGTTCCATGACTGGTGAGAAACTAGTGGTGATGCTCCCGAACGCGGAGTCATAGAAGAAATTTTTCCTCCTAATACTGGAGGGAAAAACTAACAGAAATGCGGGAGATGGCCCCTCCTACTGCAATATCGGCACTCTATCGGGTCTCTCAGGAAACTTGGCCTCGTATTCCCACTCCTACCGCACTGGTAGCACACCACGTGGCTTCCAGAAGGTGCATCCCGCATACTCTAATCTCCTTGAGAAATCTCCCTACAACGCTTCCCGCTATTAGTAGGAGGAACACTAACTCTAGATGTCGAACTGCCTGGGCTCACTACTCCATAATCCCTCAGATTGCGCTCTGTGATCAATGCCTGGTTGATGATAGAGGATATTGAATTCAACCTGAAGATGTTCACCTAAGAACAGATCTCCTGCCTGAGACCGTCCTCAAAATTTCTAGCCCGGAACAACTCATCACCTGCTGGGATAGGCGTGAAACGCTACAGCTCCGTGAAACAAGAGGAATACTCCATCACAGAAAGAGTACCCTTATAAAAGCTCATGAACTCACGGGCTCGTTCATCCCTTAAGGTCTCCAGGTAGAATTAATCAGAAAAGATAGGTTGAAGCTCCTCCCAAGACATATTCTGGTTGCGTCCCGCCAGAGAGATAACATCCCACCACCTCTGGGCGGAGTTATGGAGCATGTAAGTCGCGAGCTTCACCCTCCTCTCTGGTGGTACCTCGAGATGCTCGAAGATCGTCAGCGTAGCTTCGAGCCACGACTCTTCAGCATGAGGTCCTCCTTCCCATGATAAGGTGGGAGGATGCTACTGCTTGAAAACCCACGTCCAATCATCCATCGATGGGGTAGGAGGTTGTGATCCCTAGAAGGTCTGCATCATGCTCAGAAAATCCTCCCTAAACAGCACATTGGCGCCTGCAACTGGTATAACCATTGGTGCCAAGGTTGGCACAACAGGAGGATATACAAGAAGTCTCTGATCATCCATATCAGGTGTCCGATCACTACACTACAACTGGCGGTCAACCGGAGGATGTCTCGGTGGCATAACTCTGCATGTTCAAATGCACACCTTAGATTCAAGATTATCAAAGACCGAAAAAATGAGAGTAAGAAGAGAACAAGAGGAAGAAAACATTACAGTTTTAAAAAAAACAAGACTACACGGTGTGTACACTACCTACGCGGTGTGTTCCTTGAGGTCATTCACATGGTAATGTACTTCTATTTAAACTGGTCGTGTAACCCCGTAAAACACACAGTGTGTTCTCAAAACACAGGACATGTACATGAATCCTCTTCCCCTGCCTGAGTCCTTCTACATGGTCAAGACACACGGCTCCCCTAAGACAAGACTACATGGAGTTTTTGAGTTAGACACGGCGTGTACTCAATAAGATTCACATGCCCATGTTGTTAGTAACACGGCCTATGTACCCAGGTTACACTACAAGGCATGTTCCAAACATACATGGTGTGTACACCGAAGTCCCAACCAACCCATGTTGTTAGTTACACGGACGGCTACACGATTCACTCTACATGACGTTCTCCATGTGCACACAGTGTGTCCTTGAAGGATTTCCCTAACTTGTGTTGTTAGTGACATGGCCGGGTACCTTGTTTACATGGCACAATGTGTGGAATCAGGAAATAGCGTGTACAGTCCAAGTTTCATACATCCGTGTCATTAGTCACACGGGTAGACACACAGTCATGACTACACGGTGTGTACGTACCGTACACGGCTTTTTCTTGAAAGATTTTTCATATCCCTGTGTCCCTGCCCACACAGTCAGTGACACGGTAAAAAAAACTACACGACATGTATTCATAATGTACACATCGTGTATTCTAGTTTTTTCTAGACAATAGCCTCAGAAACTACTCTGAAGACCAGAAAACACATAAAAAAATGTTAAGGTGCCAAATTCCAATCCGTGAGGCCCCATACTCCCTTGGAATCATATATTGGCATCTTATACAAGTTATAACAAGGCAAACAAGCAATGATCCACCAAATTCTGGTCCATGAGGGTCCATAACAACTCAAGAACCAATGTTTGGAGTCCATTTATGAAAATCACCATACAAACAAATTCCCTATCATATAGAAAGGATTCTATCAAAGAATCTATCGCAACAACATGCATTATCTACACGACGTCTATCACAACAACATGAAATTTCTAATGCATCCCAGATGGCATTGAAAGAATTAATGGCACGTGATTTCTATAAAGTGCCTATATGATGCATGAGATGGCATACCCTAATCTTATCAGGTTGAGACATAAATAGAACCGCAATAACAACAATGGTAATAGCACAAATCATGTGAATCACCCACTGGTGAAATAAAATCAACTGTTAAATTGCAAACCAGTAAAATTACAATAAACGAAGTAGTATGGATTTTCCCTATACACGTCTTAGATACTCTCGTGCACAGCTTATTACCAAGTACCTATTCCATCCTATCCATGGATATATGCTCCAAACAGTAATTCAAGAGAAAATAAATCATCTCATACCACTTTTTAATGCCCCGGTTCCGGAATCCACCCAGAGGTGCCCCGTACCCGGTTGGTCACATGGCCTCAAGTGCATTTCCTCGAACACCAGAGGTTGCTGACTAGCAGAAAAGTACATGGGTGTGATAGTGGGGAAACTATGCCCTCATTTTTAGAGTACACTATGGAGAGAAAAATAATGAACAATAGTAGAAGTAGTAAACAATCGATACACAAGTGAACAGTGGAAGACTAAATATGATAAATAGTAGGAGAACATATTTATATGATGAATGATACAAATGTCTAGGAAATCAGCCAAACAAGTCACCATGCTGGAAATACGAATAGTACTAAAAAATGTAAAAATGAAAGATAACAGCTTCTCAGCATCGTAAGCCAAAGATTTGTCCAATGATCTCCATCTCCACAACAAGTCAAGTGACAAAAGACGAAGGGCACATGACATTGTCTTTACCTGCAACAATATAGTCTGTTTGGGCAGAAAAGCATGACCCAAATAGGGTGTGAGACTAAATCCCAGTAGGATACCACCCAAGGATCTGTGCCAAATAGTCAGTGAATATATGCCAGGTAAAAGTATAGAAAATAGTAAATAGGAACATGTTGAACAATAAACAATCCACAATTCCAAAGTCAAGAAACAGGTAACAAGAAGCAAAGAACAAAAGGTAACCCTTAGGTCATGCATAGAAAAAACCAACAACCCTCTGGGCAGTGCACTCAACCTAACCCCTCTAGTCTGGTCATACGAAATTTTAAAGAATCTCTGAGGAAGAACACAAAGTCAATTCCCCTTATAGTCTAGGGTAGTCCGGAACTCTCTGAGGAAGCTCGCACAGTCAATTACCCTAAAAGCCCTAAGGTCAAGGACTCTCTGAGAAAGCATGCTCGGTCAATTCCCCTTATAACCCAGGTCATTCATAGAATATATGAGGTTGTTCACACATTCAATCCCTCCTATAGCCTATGGTAATCAGATGATTCAAAAAAACAAAACAGATACTCTCTGAGGAAGCTCACACTATCTATCCACGTATAGCCTAAAAAAGTCAAGGACTCTCTGAGGAAGCTCTCACGATCTATCCCCTTATATCCCAATGTAATTTTAGGCTCTCTAATGATGATCCCAAGGTCAGTCACCATATATACTAAATCTCAAAGACTCTCTGAGGAACCTCACTCAGTCTATCTTTTTTTAGTATATAGCACCAGGTTCTCAAGGCTCTAGGTAGGTAAATGGAAAATAATGCTATATGGACAAAGTAACCCTATAGAACTACTTGGCTAACCAGTCTACATCATCTCAAGCATGTCATAAAACAAAAATCCACCCTATGATCATAAGGCATGGAAATAGGTAAATGACCAAATACCATAAACAGGACCAAACTGTTGTAAATGGAAAGAAGTATGAGTAAAGAAATCAAGGTATAACAATCACTACAAAATATTTTACTTTTTCCAATTGGGATATATCTGTTGGTAAAAGTTCATTTTCTGTTGGTAAAACGTTTTACCAAAACTTATATCCCTGTCACTAAACTGTCAGTAAAAACTCTATCGCTAAATTTTTTTGCGACAGAGAAAATAGTTTTGTTACAAATATAATAATAACAATAAATAAAATATATGTTGGTTAAACTGTTTAGTGTCAGATTATTATGACAATTTTTTCTGTTGGTAAAAATATTACCAAAAAATAATATCTATTTATAAATTATAATTGAATAAAATTTATAATTTTTTATATTTATTAATTTATAATATATAATTCATTTTTGTTAATTATTAAACCGGTAACGATTGACAAGAATATTAAAACTTAGAAAAAAATAATAATATTAATAATGAAATTTAATACAAAATTTTGATTCAAAAAATGTAGGATCCTAATATCCCCCCCCCCCACCCACCCACAATAGGATCCATCACACCAACCACCCCCCCCCCCCCCAAATTATTAGCGACCCATACATGCCCCAATGACCTATCCATGCACCGGGACAAGTGGTCCAACTCCACTTACACCATAGCCTTCAGCACACCAACAACTCATCCATACCTCAGAACCAACGCACCATCACCAACGACCCATCCATGCCCCAAAACCTGTGAGCCAGCTCTATCACCAGTGAGAAAGATATCAATCCAGCTCCAATACAAGTTATAATCCTTGAGTCCCTTCTTTGTCATCCCCTTCAACTACAATATATATATCCCAACAACCAAAAAAATCTGTGCAAAATATATTCTTTAATTGAAACCATATTTCTTTTCTTTTTTAAGAGAAACAAGACATGAGTTGGTCACCCAACTCATTCCTCTAATACATTATTAAATAAAACAAAAGTTACGTGAAAACACGAGTAACAAGCTTACCCAAACTTGAAATTGAAAATTGTCATAGAAAAACAAAAAGTGCTGAAGGAAAATGGATCATCTCGTCGCCAAAGAAATCAAGCCTTCATTATATATGGATCCATGCTTTCATAGTCCAACCATAATCCAACCTGTCACTGTAAAACCAAATCCACATATCAATATACTACTCCGATCAGGGGTTTCTATCACCTAAAGATGTATACATGAATGAGATTTCCCTATTACATTCTACACTATGGAGTTTTCTATGAAATATTGATATTTCATTTCAGAACTAGTTCTTTTGACCCAATAGACTTCAATACCAGAAGAAATAAATCTTGTTTGATTACATCCTTACATGAACTTCAAGATCAGAAGAGACATATGCAGTGGAGTGCTGAAATCATAAAATGTTGATGAAGGCATAATAATACACCAAAAAGTTAATGAGAAATGGATCAGTTCATCCTAAAAAAATAATTTTTCAACATTTAGAGTTCCAAAAACTAAAAGTCAGTAGAAATTTGATTTCATTTCCAAACTTATGTCCATCGGCTCTTGAAATCTAAGGATCTAGGGATATCATGACTCAATATTACTAGGTAGATAAATATATCAAACAAGTTTTTAGCTTTTTAGCAAAACAAATCAATAAGAAATAGGAATCTTGCTGCTTAACAGTCCCAAAAAATATTGTATTATCAAACCATAGTTAAAGTATTTTTGGATTGATAGTACAATATTTTTGGGCACCTGCTTGGGAATAAAGGATTCGACTGAGACAAAAAATTACGAAATACCTGCAAAATGATGATTAATTTTAGTACTTTCAATAAAGATGAATTTTAACAATTGAACAATTTCAAAACAACTTACAAGGGCTGCTCACTAAAGTGATGACAAATCCTTGCTTCAAGTGCTACTCGTGTAGTAGAAAATATTAAACTGTAGCATAAAATTTTCCACACCATATGCTTCATTCACATACAAGAGTTTATAATCATAAATGCATACCCATTTCTATGAGGAGCTCAATGTGATCAATAAGAAAAATAACATATATCAAAATAAAAACAAGAAATAAACATAAGTAATTTATGTTGTTTTCCCAAATAGTTTTAAGAAATGAGATTATAAATATGTGAGTGACATAAATACTAATTGAAATGAGAAAAACAAGAGAAAAATGAAGAATAAAAAACCTAATAGTTGAAGGTAAATATAGAAAAAATTTCCTTTTTGTAGACTTTCTTTTGTTTTTTAATGATTGGGATGATTTTGAATGGGGGATTTGTTGAGTTTTTTTGGTTCAAAGAGCACGGTGAGTGACTGTTGTAATGTTTTTCAAAATGAAAATGGAAAAAGGAAAAAGATGTCATCTAAAATTAACCGAAAGAAATAGGGGCTAATACCCTCCCTCTCCAAGCATATTTGAAGGAAGATTCTTTCTAAAATCCCCAGAATCTCTCATTTTAACATTATGTTAGTGTCACTACTGTGAAAAACCCTACGATATTCAATCTAATAATAGAACACAATGCAATTAAGGAATGGGTGTACGTGTTGACCAAGGATAAAGATGAAAAGATGAGTTAATCAACATATATTCTTACCAATAAAAGAAGAGACCAAAATTACACCCACATATTTTTTCAAATAAATTTAACAATAATCTTAAGGAAACATAATCTTTAATATTTTCTACAAGCATCTCAGTATCAACAGTAAGAAAAATGACATACAGCAAAATTAAAACCCGAAGTAAGAGTAATTAATTAATGTTGTTTTCCCAAATGGTTGTAATAAATGAGAATAAAAATCTATAACACAAGTACTAATTGAAATAAGAAAAATAATAGAAAAAAGAAGAATAAAAAACATGTTGAAGGCAAACATGGAACCTTCACTCGCCTTAATCACCTTCAAATATATTTCTCAAGCTAGCCATTTAAGCTCTTCACAACATGAACACCTGAAAAATTACATGCATGGCTTATAAGAACCTTTATGGATACAAGTATAATGGAACAGTAATCCAAAGCAAGCTAACTATCAAAAGGATTTTGGTACAAAAAATTCTTGTTAAATGACATATGATGTGTCTAATTAGTATTAAACTCATTTTCAATTACACAGTTTTAAGTTCAAAATGTCTTTTAATAGAATACACGAATTAATTCATACTAAAGGAATATAAAAACTAATAGTAAGGAAATAAATATCCCCTAAGGACAGCTGTTTTTCTAATAATTGAATTGAAAAAATCATCATATTTCATATCAAAAAATACAAAAAGGTTTCTAGCATAAAAATACATATTCATAAAATATAACAGAGAATATTAACTGCAACATTAGAGTCCAAAGAGCTCTAAATCAAGATTTAGTGATTGTGTGTGAAGTGGATTGAATAAGTGAGAACTCCCATCTATTAACTATTTCTAACATTCCAGGATGATGTCATGAATTCCCCATGGTGAAGATTGAATATTTTAGGTCGGATCCAACACCCTCTCAAATCTTGGTTTGGAGCACCTCTCAGGGTGTCATCCCCCCTATATGGTGTGGTATTGAAAGCATCACTCCTTTTAATTTGGCTAATGCACTCCCTGACAAGATATCCATGGTCACAATCCTATATTTCAACCACTAAATTAATTTTGTTCAAGAAAAACTCAATAACTCTAACGACTTGTCATGTCATTAAATTCTAGATATACTTCCTCTTTGACTTCTTGCTTCAACTCAACTAGTTCATGAATGGACTGGTCTTAAATAGCCTTGAGCGAGGACACCCTCTATACACTATGTACATAGCCTGTCATGCTGACTACCCTACGCATGGAAAATCAGTTTCAGGCAACAATACATAGACACCAGCTTTCAATGCATTCAACCTCACTTGAGTCTCCACTACACTGTCTCTATCTCGGATATTAAATCGAACATTTACAAGGAAAACCACATGAAGAGTTTTTAATTTCCAATAATAAATCTAATGAATCTCAGATCTATATGTGTGGTGAACTGCCCAAATAGAAAACAAACATCTCCACTATAAAACTTCACACTGAATGATCTCGAAAATATCCTCCTTACAATAGCAGTAGCAACAAACTCATTATAGAATTCAGTAACCAGCTTCTCAAATTAGAGTCATCTACATTTTGACTTAATAAAATTCATATCTTGACATAACCACCTTTTCTGGTCTCTATTTGATTCAAAGATGTAGCAGAATTTCATCAAACAAAATCTATGGAAAACACTGAAAATAGATCTGTAATGCTTTAACCTGTAGAAAAATACAGTTGTGTCACTTGACTCTATATCCTTTTAGCTAGACTCAGAAAACTAGAATTCTTGAAAGTAGTTTCTCCAGTTCCCTTTTCTTGAACCACAAATAACCCACAAAAGCTCTATGCATAGAAATAATAAACCAAATTCAATTAGGAGCCACCAAAATTGAAATTGATCCAGTAATGACCGTGAGGTTAGAACCAACGACAATACAAACCAGTAGTGACTCTATACTTGTGAACTCATTTCAATATATAACCTCCACTATAGTAGCATCTTTATAACAATATATTCCCTTCAAAAATTTACAGCATATATCCATTGACTAATAATTATTGTATCACTCCAGAAATCACCACCATGACTATTGCAGTTCTCAAACCAGACACATTAAAATAATTTTTTGTAACAAATAACTAGTACTTCTCCATATTGTAACTTATTTAAGTTGTTTTCTTTTTAAATTTATGTGTAAAAAGAGCCTTGTCCCCTTTGGTGATGTTTGACATTTATTCCATATTCAATGAAAAACATCCAACATGAATATAACATATAAAAATAATAATTTTGAATACTAAAATAAACTATTATTCAATTACATGAAACACTAGTTTTTAATACCATGAACATATAATTGTGATGTTCCAAATATAAATTCAATTCAATATACACATCAACTACTACATGTATTTAAACTAATTAAATTTATAAGGAATGTATTTAAAAACAATTATTTTTATAGACTCTAAATATCGCATTCAACATAATATTAAAAAATTAATGTAATAATCTGTAACTATAAGCAACTCAATTAACATGAATCATAGAAAAAATCCCATAGAACATCCAGAACAGATTCCATGGATCAACCTCTAGTAAAACTATGTAACCCCCACATGTCCATTACATCAACAAGAACCAGAGCATAACCCAAATATATGAGGCCACTACCATGACATGAGCAACATTGTTAGGCACAATTTGATATCACATTAAAAGTAATTTAACAGATAATAATAATTACTTCTCTGTATTATCACATATTTATTCCAAAAACATCAGCCTTAATATTTTCTACTAGCAGCTCAATGTGAGAAAACAATAGAAAAAATAATAATAAAACCTTATTGTTTAAGGAACAGAATCTAGAAACTTGGAACTCTTCACTCACCCAGATCACCTTTAATTGTTCTTCTCAAGCTTTCCAATTAAATTCTTCACAACATTGAAACCTGAAAAGGTACATGAATGGTCTATAAGAACCACAATTAACATGAATCACAAAAAAAATCCCACCAAACTTGAAGACAAGATTCCAACAATCGACCTATAGTAAAACCATGAAACCCCAACATGTCCATTACATACACAAGATCCAAAAAACAACCCAAAAATATGATTCCACTACCATGAAATACTATGATTCATAAAAATTTATAATCATGTAAACATATCATTGTGATGTTCCAAATATAAATACAATTCAATATAGATAATAAACTTTTATGCATATTTCAACTAATTAAATCTATAAGGAATGCATTGAAAAAACTCATAATAGTATGGACTCAAGATATTAAATTAAATATCCTATTAAACATCTGATATAATAAAATGAATATAATGCATTTACACATCATAAGGAAAGGTAATCATACATTAATTGTGAAAAGGAATGTCATTTAGTTGTTGATTATGCCTAATCAAAAAATGAATTGTAACCTTATATAAAATAAACAATCATTATTCAAGGAATTAAGAATGAATATCCTAATAAGATGATTGTGAGTAAATTCATATATAAAACATTAAATCTACACTAATTTCATATGTAAAATTTCAATGTGAATTGTTTGCTTTACTATAATTCATAGAATGAAATTTTTTTTGAATTAAAATTATATATCGACCTATAATGAGACTTAAAAATTATTTTGTTCTATCTTCAAACTGTGGGGGTGTTATCAATCACTTTAGCCTAAAATGGGGAAATTGTAATAGAAATTTCATATTTTTTCACTTCCAATAAGTTCTTCGAGAGGGAGAGAGATCGATGAACAGAGTGGGAAATTGATTAAAGGGAATGTAGCTCATGAGGAATGGTGTGGCGATTAGACGAAGGGGGTAAAATCTACCAAATATTGGGGGTGCTTGAATGATTACTAGGTTTGGGGGGTATGCCGAATAGGGATGATCGTTACAGCGATGAACCGAAAGGGTGAACTCTGCGGTGACGAATGGAGATGAACCATGTGGCGAAGAACCGAAAGGTTGAACCCTATGTCAACAATCCAAAGTGGGATGAAAAATGGCGATGAGCCGGAGTGGGATGAACGATGTGGCGAGGAACACATGCTTGACTTCCTCAGTATATTTTAGGGTTATCGGGGAATGATGAACTTCCCACGATTTGGACTTGGGGAGCGTGTTTATTCGTATGATGATATTAATGAGGGGACCACGTTTCTTCATAGGATGATATTAATAAATATAAAAAATTATTATTATTATAAAAATTATATATTTTTAATATAAATTACTTATCGTCAATACATCCAATTCTATATTTTTAACTTTATAAGTTCATAATTTATTTTGTTAGAATCAGTATAAGTTTGATTCATTCATTGGTAATTTTGTATTGTATATATTATTTTCATGAAAATTTATTAAAATATCAGTATTTTAAATTAATTCATTATATAAGCACGTATTTTAATGGACAAATGAATTGTTTGTAATAAAAATTTGAAAATTTATATAGTAAATTATTAGTAAAATATTTGTCGATGTTGAATAATTTCTTGTAATGTGTTTGTATAATAGTAAAATATTTTTCATTAAAAATAAATAATAAAAATATATTCATTTTTTTAAGATGATTGTTGCTATATGTAAGATATAACAACAAATTTAATTGATAATAAAAGATATGTTTTTATAAGATATTAAATGTTAACAGATGTATGTGTAGGTAAAATAGTTGTTGTTAATTATAAAAAATAATGGCAGAATGATATATCTGTTGGAATTGATCATTTTTACCAACAGGTATATTATCTGACACAAAATTTCTGTTGGTATAGGTCACTTTTTTTGTAGTGAATCAACCCAAAACATGTCCAATTTACCTATACATAGGCCTACATTCATGGAAGGAATACAATGGTTGTAAAATAGTAAACACACAATACCCTGTACAAGGGTTTGGTGGAATTTTCAAAAAATATTCAAGGACTTTCAACAGAAAGGCACAAACCACCTACCTTGATGTTAGGAGATCAATATACTTGAACCATGAGACTTGAATCTCCTTATAACATCGTAGATATATGAAAATGCAAAACATGTTAAACCCACAATAACTTGGAAAATAGGAGGAATTGGAAAACGATGCTCTAGGAGAAGGAATATCTTACCGTAGTGGTTCCAACGCAATCGACAACAGTCGATTTGTAGAAAAGACAGAGGCTCAGGGGTTCAGAGAAGATCCGTAGTCATACCCTCACTCTTGGATGAACCAAATCTTAAAGGAGGGTGTTATGTTTGTCAGACGTGACCTCGGTGCGTTTAATGAAAAAACAAAATACATAGTGTGTACATTTGGAGTATACGGCATGTACTTATTGTTTCCGTACTCCACTTTAAGCGGCCTCTACGTCACCCCACATGACCCTGTGTGTGGCCATTACACGGCCACCACATGGCCTCGTGAAACATCAATGTACACGGCGTGTACTCATAAAGTACACATCGTGTACTTAAAAAAATTTCCAGACACTCCTCTTTTCTCAAAATCTCCATAAAAAGGAAAAACAAACCTTAAAAGAAGGTCCAGGTTCTTAAAAATATATTGTTAAACATTAACAGTGGGTAATTTTTCATGATAGTGACCTTATTGTAGTTTTAGTAGTCAATACACAACCTCATACCAACATTAATCTTCTTAGAGAAATAAAAAATAGCACCCCCCCCCCACAACTGAGGCCATACAATTCCCTTCTGCATCCGATCATGAATCTGTATCAAAATTTCACATAGATTCGATGGTTTCATCCAATTGGTATCCATTATAATTGTGATGGAACCATACTATAACAACATTTTGTACTCAATATAATATCGAAGATGTAAAGGAATGACCTTATTAAGAAAAACTTCCAGAGTCTAGTCCAAAAATCTATGATAATCAATTTCCCCTACATCTATAAGTAATAATTAAAATACAATTATATGGAAAAATAATGCCTCTATGTATTTATGTCAAATATAAAACTTCACCTTACAAATTGGCATCACACACTCTCCCTCATCAATGCAGAACATGCCTCTATTCCATAAGAAATCAATATTATCATGGAAAAAATACAACCATTTGATGGTGATAATGAAAACATATGGATCAATATGAATTATAATGAAAACCAAAAATTATAAATATGAACCTATCATCATATCACAAGCCTAAGATTCATACCGCTCTTATTGATTATATGCTCTTTGTCGAAAGTTTAACTACTCAAGAATCTATGCTTTATGGCCTCCCATGTGATGTTGAGATCTAATAATGGTTAGAATAAATGAATTTATATATCCATAACCTTCCTAAGAAAATCACACTTAGTAATACCTATCTTTTGGGATGAATAAATTCATAACCCTATAAAATAATGTCGCTTAATATTGTTCTAGCTAACTCTTGGAATGTTAAACCTTTAGTCTCCTTGAAATCTATTATCCATCACTGATAACTAATATCTTTCAAAAACTATAATGGATGAACTATTTAGGTAATTATGGCTATGTATTGATCCTATAGATATGAAAAATCAGTATTAATATTCAAAGTCGTTACATCAATTTTTTATAAAAACATAAAACATTACACAAACAGATGGACAAAGATCGTATTAGTTTAGTGCCATTGGAAACATGGAAATATAAACACTGTTATATGAATGAGATACATTATCTCCAAATAGGTTCTCCAAGACTATCACCCCTATTATACATAACATACATAAAATATATCTTCTCAACTCGGTAAAGGAAACATAAAAATGTGTGGGTTTAGATGTTGAGTCAGGGTAAAAAGGGATAAATGAAAGCATAAATATGACCATAAGTGTACGAGAATGTGATCAAAACATTACAAGGTCACACCCTACATATAATAAACATGAATCACGAAATGATGGTTATAATTTCATAAGGAATTATTCATAAGTAAATCAAGATCATATGTCGTGAAATCATAACATAGGACTGAACTATGGAATAAACCTAAAATTGTAATATCATTACCTATATGTCAAGATGAATTTCAAGAACATATCAGTGTACTTCATGCGGACAAAACTTACTGGTAGAGACACAACACCATCCACTATTTCTGTACTTTCCTTGTATGTTATCATGTTTTCCCTTCTTACAATAGTGGACCTGGTTTCTCCATCCTCCCATAGTGGATCAGGTTTACTCATCTTCCCATAGTTAGTGGTGTTTACACATCATGAAATAGTTTATATAGATTCCACATAATTCGATGGTGAATTAGGTTTAACCATTATCTATATTTTATCAAGAATGTCAACAAGATTAGAATTATTATCTCATGAGATATAAATCATTTTCCAATACATTGGAAGAAGATATAGGTCCAATTATCTCGTAATGAATTCATATATACGTGTTCCACAAGATCATTAAAATCATCATATAATAACCCATTAAATTAAATGGGAATCATAAAATTGTAATTATATCATAACCAATTCAAAACATACATGTTTTAAAATAATTTCATCCAATCATAACCCATGAAAAGAAGCAGGTTTCATATGAATATAACAAGTGAAAAAGAAACTAGTTTCATAAACATCAGTTCAATAATACACAAAACATTCAAATAAATAATATGAATATAACCTTTAGATAATTTCTTTATAAAGGCATGAGTAACACCAACTGGTCTCATCTTAGATGGATAATTATTTGGAAAGATTTAGTAAAAACCGTTCATGAGGATATTATTCTTTCATCTTTGAATAATGATTTACGAAACATAAAATATTTTGAAAACTATTTTCCACAAATTAAACGTGAAAACATATAAAGGAATATTTGACAACCATCTAAAACACTTTTTCATTGAAAACATATAATTTTATATTTAAAACACTTTAAAAACCATTTTCCATTGAAATATCTAAAAGAAACTTGAAAACATTTTGAAAAAAAATTACTTGAAAACATAAAAAGGAAGATTGAAATGGTTTTAAAACCTAGTTTTTGTGAAATTACAATGAAAATTTATCAATAAATCATAAAAAAAAATTAAATCCATATTCCTTGAATAGTTATAAAATAATCATGAAATTTTTTTGAAAATCATTTTCCATGTAAATGTATAAATGAAACATGAAAACATTTTGAAATCAATTTTTCTGGAAAAAATATAATAAAAAAATTAAAAAATTTAAAACCATTTACCTTGAGAACATATAATATAATCATGAAAACATTTTTAAAACCATTTTCCTTTTAATATTTTGAAGTAATCTTGATGGAATTTGAAACACTTTTTAAACAGGGAACATTTTTTTAAATCATTTTTATTTTAAAAAATCACTTCAAAATAAATAAATTTACAAAATATTAAGAAAATTAATTTTTATTTTAAATGAGTCTTTTAAAAATGTAAATGAATCTTTAATGGATGGATGTTCCTGATATCAAGTCTGTCTAAACTTATTAAACATTTCTTTTGTATCGTAAAACGTTTTGAACAGTTTCTCGATTATAAATTGATAAGATAATTCCTTTTTTTAATCCATTTTTAAAGGTAAAATAGGGGTAAAAAATTGTTTTAAATATAACCAGACAATTGTATAAAATTTCTGAAAATATTTTTGGAAATCATGGTTTTTAAGGAATACAGATTTCTTACCGAAGAGGGAGATATAGTCAGATTCTCTTAAAATGACTTTATTAATTATCCCAAATAACAAATAGATGAAAGTTGTAATAATAATAGAATATTTAATTAAAAAATATCAGAAACTAGAATTCATTAATTTTCATGATTGATTTATCATATGAGTTCATCAATCAAATCATAATCATAAACAGTCTCGATAAATGATGAGATTATTGCAATAAACACTTACCACATGTTCACGTGAATCAAACTCCCCATCTAAAAAAATGAAATTAAATGAAGCATAAAATAACATTTAAATAAATATATTAATGATATAACTTGTCAAAGGGTAGTTTATATAGATCATAGAAGAATATATATGCATTACAACACATGTGTCTCAATATAGAAAATAAATATAAAATAACTTTACCGATTTTGTAACTTTTGAAACATAAACCCCATGAAATAAATACCATAAAATGGATTTGTAAATACCCATTAATTTAAGTATAAGAACAATATAACAGATCCATGGTATGTAAAAACGCCACTTACACAAAATAGGTGCTTAACATGTATTGTGTCTCATAGAAAATATAAGTGACGTGACAAAACCGTAACATTATGCTTTGAACCACTTCGTACTAATTCAAAAATTCCCTATAATAAATATGAGTTTGTTATAAATATACTAAAGAAAAATATTATTTTATATCATAACATATATGATTTTATTATGACTTTATATTACTTATTTTCTAACAACATAGTGTTAATGTTCTGTTTCATCTAATTTTTGTTTTGTTTTTCCCTTGTGTTTTGAGTTTTTATATTTGTTTTCTCATAGTTATATCATGATATCCAAAATTTAAACCATGATATAAATATCATATATATTTATAATATATTTATTTATAGTAACATATAAAATATAATTATATTAAATTAAATACACCATTCCTAGAGATGGTAGGTTGTACGTATGCAGAAATGCTTTTTTCGTTTTGCTTTCATATTAAAATAAAGAAAGTCAATGATATATATATATATATAATATAATTATAGTAGAATTATTAATTTATAATATATCATATAAATATACCAAACCCATCAATAATAAATTCCATGTAAAGTTTGAATTAATCACATCGCTTTGAGGGGGCGGTAGTCAACTCTTTGACAAACGAAGTTATCGTATTTAAACAAAATGGAAAGAATGAAGTTATATTTTATTTAATAATTAAATAATAAGTAATACATAATAAATATCATATATATCATGTAAAAATATAGTTTCTATAATAATTACTAACCATGATATGTGATTAAGTAAAGACAAAAAACATTATTTCAGTTGGAGGTTTTTCACTATATACCAAAATGGTAAGTTCATTACCCGTTAGAATAAAAAAATTAAGAATATTGATGATACTGATGTTATTATATA
The DNA here is from genome assembly GCA_963277665.1 of Viscum album. Taxonomy (NCBI): domain Eukaryota; kingdom Viridiplantae; phylum Streptophyta; class Magnoliopsida; order Santalales; family Viscaceae; genus Viscum; species Viscum album. Next base: position 1,033,918,888 of record OY728156.1, read on the forward strand.
ATAATGGAATAATAATATTTGAGGTGGTGGATAATTGAAATAAGACAAAGAATCTAGAGGAAATATGTTACAGGTTATTTGGGTAACTCCTTCTGGTTTTTACCAAAGGAATTCCTTGGATGGATTTATTCCCAATTGGAGGATTCTAAGATGATGGTATGTTTTTTTGATCGATTATTTTAGAATGGTTTGTGTGATAAAAATTGTTTAATAGGTGTGAATAAGTTGGGGGTATTAGTAACTTTTTATAGTGGAGGAGTGGAATTCTAGTAGATTTTGTTAAATGGGAATTCCACCCATGTTTTTCCCATGTAATGTTGCCCAAATAAGGGATCCAATTAAATAAATTTTGTTAAAAGGGAATACCACCCATTAACAAGTATTTGAATTCAAAACCTATTTTTACCACATTAAAAGTTATAAATTATGATGATTAAAAATATGGAATCCATTTTATTATATTTCAATAATATAAGTGTGGAAATTAATTTAAATTTAATCTTATAGAAGGGATGATAATGCGGGCTTTTAATGTAGAAACCCTCAAAAGGTTACGAGGTTTTTATAACAAATTTCAATGTGAAATTTATTATAATGACCTAAATTCAATTAATTGTTTTATAATTGAACTAATTGAACATTTAAATAAATCAAAAATATAATTTATCATTATAAATAAATTAGATGAAAATCAGTTTGGAATTAAAATTCAGTGTTCTTCACTCTTCATCAAAAAATAAAACTGCTCAAAAAATATAAAAGAATTAACCCAAAGTAAATTTTTATATCCGACTTTAAAAAAATAATGTTAATTTCTCCAAATAAAAATAAAAAAGTGTCAAAATGATAATTAAAATGGTTTCTCTATTAAAAATTCTTAAAATATACTTTTAGAAAAATATATATATTTATTCATAAATATGGATTTATTATTATCTTATGCCTATCAAATATATTGAAAGGATGAAAAAATATTGGGTTGAATATAAAATATATTGAAAAAATTCATATTTAGTGTATTTATAAATTTATTGAGATAAAATTTTGTTTGTACAATGAAGAGTAGTTTTCTTAGAAAATGAATCTCCGGTTTTTTTCATTCATTTCAGACTAAAAGGATTCATTTTATTCACAAGTTTAAATAATATTTTATACATAACATCAATCTGCATGGCTAGGTGACAACTATAAAAATATTTTAACATTAATATTTTTATTATATTTTATTTTTATAAAACAAGGTTATGCATGTAATGTAGGCTATCAAAGGAAATCGTGATTCTATCTTACATAAGTAAAACATTTTGTTTTATGAATGGATATCTAATAAAAGTGTTGCGTGTAGTGAAATATTACCTTGGTTTTGTGTAAAAAGTAATCCAAACATGTTCTTTAATATAACACAATCATTATTTAGAGTTTCATGAAATGAAAATATCAAAATATTAAATTAATTTAAAAAATATTTCACAAAATATCATAGTGTAACATTCGACCTTCCTTAAAATAATTTTTTTCCTCAAAATTAAATTGTGTTTTTAATGTTTTAATAGATTAAAGCATATTTCATTGACACCCATATAATAAACAATAATAATAAAACATCCATTTAAAAAGAAATATTGGAAACATAATGGTTACTCATAGAAACACATAACTTGTTTTGCATATAGGATAATATTGGTGGAAAGTGATAATATATAATTGGTGGAACAACATAAATATTTATAAGTATTAATTGATTTAATCAGTCAAAAATAGTTGAATGGTCAATGAAATATATATGGCCTTAAATTCATAAATATTTGATGCTTTAAAATTACATTATTTCGAAAAAAATTAACGTATTAAAATAATGTTTTATTTCTATATCATTTTCATAAAGTTGAATAACATTCATGAAAATATATACATTCATGATTTTAGGACAACAAACCCCTTTTTTGGTCCCCTAATCAATTTCCCCTTTATCTCTTATTTTAAAAAATGTAGGTGAATTTTTCATTCTTAAATCATTATTGGATAATGATAACCATAAATATAATGATAGTTCATTACATATATCATAATAAGAAAGGTTATCACTGGTTATCCAGTATGCTAAAATACACATATTATGATATAATAATTTAGTCTCGCAAACCTCATCTAATATTTAAATTAAACTATTTTTTTAATAGTTAACCTTATAACCCTTCTAGAAGATAAAAATACAATAATTTAGAAAGAATATAACAAAATAACCCTAACATTGATTGACCATTTATCATAAATTTATCATGGTTGTCACATTATAAACATGTGAATACACTAATTTTACATTCTCTTAAAACATGGTAATTACTGGAATTACCATATATCCTTTTTGGAAACATCCATTCTTCCTTATTCCAAATATTATTGGATATTCCTTAAATCCCACGAAGTTCAAAACATCAACTATGATAATATAAACTACTTTTTCAACCAATCCTTTATCAGTTCTGAGGTAATCAGTACTGTCCAATTTAATAATTCTTATCCAACATATCTTTATCCAAAAATCATTATCTCAACATCAGTAATAAATTATGATTAACCTTTCCAAAATAAAAATATCACATTTCCGTGAAATCGCTTTTCTACCTCACCATCATCATTTAATTTATCCTTCTAAATCCTTAATGAAAAATTTATATAAAAAATAATTATATATTTAATGATTCATGTAACCTAATATTTTAATTCCCAAACAAAAATACTCCATTAATCCACCTTTATTCTCAAACAATCTACAATATTCGTCGTCTTATTCTATAATACCTCATTCATGTAATATGAAATATGAATCTTGTCTTAAAATTTATCAAAACAAATTTCATTATAGATTTCAACAGTACTATTAGAAAAAAACATATGTTTCATATGCCATTTGTGGTATCTTCATCATCAGTAAAGAAACATTACTTATACCAACTTGCATATTATCATCATGATCCAACCATTTTGAACATAAATTATCATAATGCTCATACTTTCAAAATTTAAGGTATTCATCAACTAATAATACCATAGGGTTCTGATATTCACCTCCATTAGATTAACTCAACTTTTGATTCTCCCTTATATGTTATTTTCCTTCAGTCCATCTTTTCCACATTCAAAATATCTTCATATTCTTCTAATACATTCACTTAGGTGGTTATTCCCACATTCTCGACATGTAGGAAAATGATTATTCTTTTATCCAAGGTCTCCATTACATGAAATATCCGCAAAATCCTCTATTTTCTTATTTGGTGAGTCTGAGAGTCCGTTAAGTTACATGGAGCTAATCATGTTCCATGAAACAGACCATGGATAATTATAATGTCCTTCACACTAGTGATCATCCCATTTAACTGTTCATCAGCATGTTATCTATCACATTCATCATAATCCATGTACCGTATAATTACCTATATTTATATAAACCAAAAACACTAGTGTAAGAAATAGTTTTCAAAGTGAGAAACCACATAATCATGAAAAAACACTTATAAGATGTCTAAATTATTACACCTTCATTAATCTATGAAACTTTAGGATTATCTAATGTTATTCATAGCTAAAATGTTTATAAATACTTCATTATGGGTTTTGAAGAGTTTGTAGATTCGAGAATCATTCCTCTGGGAGTGTCAAACTAGGTGCATAGTAAGGCATGTTGTCATGTACTAGGTTACGATCAAGTTAGACCTGATGCATCTCGTTGGATTTGTTACCCATATGTACATATGTTCCATAACCACATCCACTTTATGTATCCAAAAAATGACTTATATCTTCAAAACCAATCAGTCAATCATTTAACATAATTCATAGAAAACATCTTATACTTTTCCTCATCCTTATACTTATCCATAGGCATGTCATTATGTATCTCACTAAGGTTTTATTATCCTAGTTTCTAAAGGTTTACTAAAAAAATTACACTGATAAAAAATATAAAAACACATCCATAACATATATATACATTACATAATTTTTTAAAACACATAAAATATTTCACAAACAAAAATCCACAAACAATGTTTGTTTAGTTCCTTGGGAAACCTGAAAATGTAAAAATGGGTATATTAGTGAGCTATATTATCACATACATGTTTCTCCAATACTATCACCCATATTTTACATATCATACATAAAATATAAATTTATATCCATGAGAAGGTAACATAAAAATTGGTGAGATCAGATTCCTCGTAGCAGTAAACATGGGAGATATGTAAGCACAAACATGAGCATAAGGTTATGAGTACAAGATCATAAAATTTCAACAACATGCCATACATATCATATAAATTTATAATGGAATAAAAGTTATTATTTTGTAAGGAATTAATCATATGTAAATAAAGAGAAAAATCCATGAAATCAAAACACATGAGCAAGATAGGGAATTACGGCATGCACAAAAACATCAAATATCATTACATGCAAGTCTAGATGCATTGCAAGAACTTATCAGGGGGAATCATGTGGACTACAACTATAGGGTAGGACGCACCACCATCCCCATACATTTTCCATTCCTTTTAATGGTTATATCTTCCTCAACTTCCCACAGTGGATCATGTTTACACATCATTCCATTGTGAATCTGGTTTTCCCATATTCCAATAGTGGATCAATTTTCCCAATCATCCCATAGTGGATTGTGTTTCCCCAACATCCTACAATGGATTAGGTTTCCCCATATTTTATAGTGGATCAAATATATAGACATGATTCCAATTATTATCTGATGAGATATAAATCATTACCCAATGAATTAGAGGTATATATAGGATCCAACCTTCTCATAATTAAATCAGTTATACTTGTTACATGGTACATAAACATTCACCATATCATAACCAATGAAATTAAATGGGTATAATATACATGTATTCATATTATAACTTATTAAAAAGATAGGTTTTTAGTAATCATTTCATTAAAGCACAACCTTTTCAAAGATGTGACTTTTATAAGAATATAACCCGTTAAATAGAAATGGGATTCATAAACATCATTAAATTAATACATAAAAAAATAAGAGAAATAATATTAATGGAACCTTTGTATCAATTCTCTATAATGTCGTGATTAACACTAACATATGTCGTCTTGGATGGAAAATAGTTTTTAAGGATCTTTTAAAAATATTTCATAAAGAAATTATCCTTCACTCTTTGAAAATGTTTTTTAAAACAAAAAAACATTTTGAAAATCATTTTTTGGGAAATAAACTTGAACACCTATAAAGGAGGCTTTGAAAACCATTTCAAAACCTTTTTATTTAAAAAATTTTAATGGAATATTGAAAATGTTATGAAAAACATTTTACATGAAAACAAATAAAATAATTATGAAAATGGTTTAATTTTTTTAATGGAAATCATAAAAATAATTAAAAAACATCTTTTATTGAAAACATATATATTTTTCTAGAAAAAAATTTGAAAAACATTTTCACCAAAAACATATTAATGGATCTTGTAAATGTAGAGACCCAAATCTTGATGTACATGAAAATTACATTACTTTGGTGAAATACTTAATACATAATGAAAACAGACTCACAAGGACCATAATAGATTAGTGTCTTTGGAAACTCAGAAAACAATCTTCTAATCATGGTGAAAGATCTTCAACATCTCCCATAAAGATCTTCCCCTTTTTGTTTTCTTACCTAAAACCTTTCTTTAAATCCTGGGGAAAAGAAAACATATAAAAGGGTGAGCTCAAATGCTCATTAAGGGTAAACATGGAGAAAATAAAACAAATCATATAAATCTGAACTTAAATACATGAACATTTTATTTAAACATCAAGATCTTGAGAAATGACATAAAACATGGTAGTGCGTAAGGAATACATCATAAATAAACATTAATCTTGATAAAATATCATGAGAATAAAACATGTAATTTTGGCAACCATTAAGCACATGTTATGATTTTCATAGTAGCCAAGTCATTGCTTCCAAGACCATCTTAGTGGACAAAGTCCCTTTCTGAATCGAGTTCACTCCTCATTTTAGTCCTGTAACACTGAACCGGAATAACATACCATTCCAGCCATGTCTATCTCATGAGATATAAATCTTTACCCATTTTATTGGAGGTAGATATAGGTCCCACCCATCTCATAATGAAATCATTATTACTTGTGTGATAAAATAAACTTAAAATAGTCATCATAACTCAAAGAATAAAATGGGTTTCATAAACATCATCCCATCATCACATAATCCATATAAAAGAAATGGATATCATTTTATAATAAGAAAAGTGAAACCATGTAAATAATGGAGACATTATACTTGAAACATACACAAATGAAACAATGTTATCTTAGATGGAAAAATTGTTTTAATAAAACACTTGAAATGGATTCTTGAGGAAAATATCCTTTCTTCTTCAAAATCAATTTCTTTTCACAAAACGTAATGCAATTTTAAAAGAAAGATATTTTGTCGAAAATAGTCCTGAAATATTTTGGAGGAAGCTTCATGAAAATAAGGCTTTATAAATCCATAAAAATTTGTTTATACTGTATAAGTTAACAAAACATTATTCTCGTACCTTTGCCGAAAAAGTCAAAAAAGTACCTCGAAACCTAGACAAAATAAAGATTCCTTACATACCTTATAGTAAAATAAAAAATGGTTAAAAAGGAATTTAAACATAAATGAAACCATTTTTATAATATAGTAACATGGATGATAAATATTACCCCAGTGAATACTTACGAATAAACAATCTCGGATAAAAACGAGATTGGAAAAGTTATCTCTTACCTTATGTCCGATGTGCTTAGTATGTATCCAAACCTCCTATATAATGATTTAAATAATGTCATTGAGTTATTAAAGAATCATATTAATTGTTATTATATCATATATGGTTCACTTAGGTATTTATATTACCCATTTATTTGTCAATTCCATGTTAAAGTAGCATTTTGGGTAAAATTGTTTCATTTATCGTACATGTTTGGACTTGTTGTTCTTGATATTATTATTACTTATATAAGGATTTACTTACTTAAAAAATTTAAAAAATGATTTATATATCATATATATTTAGTTTATATATATATTATATATAGATAAATGAAATGAAACACACCGTTCATGGAGACGGTAGGCCGTACGTACGCATGAACGCTGTTTTCCTTTCCTTATTGACTTGAATGGAAGTAAGTAGATGACATATATATATATATATATACATCAATCTAGTAGCTTTATAATTTCACATATTTCATTATTATTACTTATATATGTAGGATCGAAATAATGATGTAGATGCTCAATATACAATAGGGGGGTGAATTTTATACTTTAAAAATTCCTTTAAACAAAGGAAAGAGCTATGTTTAACAAAGTTAAACTAAGAAGATTCACAACACCTCTAACACCAATTGAAAACTTCAAAAAGAAATGATGTTATAAACATCAAGTCCTATGAACTTCTTTAACACTGGAAAGAGATTCCGAATGTTGGTTCTAGAAATATGGTTCCGGAAGTTGAAACTTAACAAAAGATTACAATATGAGATTCTACCTTAAAGCATATAGAATATAAATGAAACAGAGTACAAGTAAGGAAGTACAAGAAAGTTATACTTTCCTTATTATACAAAATGCAGCGGAAATAAACAAGTATTAAAACTACAAGTAACAAGATATAAGTCTTTTAACAAAAAGGGAAGGGTATCCAACAACCTTGGATAAAGGTCCCTTGATTTATACTTTCAAAGAAGTCTGTCTTACCCACACCAAGGTAAGCCCTCAATACGAAGATCGGAGAATCTGTCTTGATATCCCCGTAAGCCCTCAACTTCAAGGTAGTTGGAAACCTTTGTCTTCCTCATCAAGGAATCCCTAAAACTTCAAGGTAGTCGGCACCTCTGTCTTCCTATCCCCAGAATTCCTTGAATGTAATCACCAACATTCGTAGTCGCACGAAGCAAAAACTGAACGAGCGGTTCAGTACGCACAAGGCATGAAAAGATTTCTCTCTCTAGAAATCACCTTATCAGCGTGTGGTCTCTAGATCAATCAACTTATATGTTGTTGTTATATGTGAGCTCTTTGAAATGTGCTCCTATTTATAGGAAAATTTCCAACGGTCAGCTCCCTCCTCCAACAGTCATATTTTCCATGAAACTCAGAGGGACATGTACACGTGTAACTCAACCAACGGTTAATTAGAAACAGAATAGATGACATCGTTTTATAAAAAACTATGTATAACTGAATGTACGACATCTTTTTGAAATGAAGCAGGTGTAAGTAAAAGCTAATCAAAATTTCGGAGTGTAAGAAAGTCAAAAGTTCGGATTCTAACCAAAATGAAGTTCGGAGTCTATGTTAAGAAATGTTTGGATTCTGTTTTAGAGGAATTCGGAGTCTGGTTTCACCAGAGATCGGATTCTGAACCTGTAGAGTTCGGACTCAAACTTCTTAAGAGTTCGGAGTCGAACTTCTTAAAAGTTCAGAGTCAAACTTCTTAAGAGTTCTAAGTCGAACTGCTTAAAAGTTCGGAGTTGAACTTATTAAGAGTTTGGAGTCGAACTGCTTAAAAGTTCGGAGTTGAACTTCTTCGGAGTTTGGAGTCGAACTGCTTAAGAGTTCGGAGTCGAACTGCTTCAGAGTTCGAAGTCGAACTTCTTCAATGTTCGGAGTCGATCTTCTTCAGATTTTGGAGTTGATCTTCTTCAGAGTTTGGCGTCGAACTTCTTCAGAGTTCGAAGTCAAAATTCTTCAGAGTTTGGAGTCCAGAATTCGGATTAGAACTATATTATAGATCACATCCAGAATTCGGATCCTAAAAATAGAATGCTCCAAATCATTTCATTATATGGCTCCGGAAATTTGTTTATGAATCCGGTTTTTGAATTTAATAATAATATTTCTATGTATAAGAAAATATAGGTTAAGGTAAATTTCCATAAAGAAGTAAATTTTCCTTATGGGGGTAAAAATAATATTTGCTTAAGTATAAGGTGTTTGTGATTTTCAAAACATGAAGGAATTGAAAAGTCATAAGGAAAACCTTATTGACTCAACAATCTCCCCCTTTTTGGAAAGCACAAACATCCTTTTGAAAAAGCATATAAGGATTTTGAAAAAATTCATTAGACTTTGAAAATTAAAACTTATCTCCCTTTGTTCATAGATAGAAGTGAATACAACTAATTCCCCCTTAGACATTGAAACTCTAAGGATTGTATTATGGGTTTCCAGAGTATAGTTTTCATTATTGTAAGAATGAAAAAAAACCTCATAGTGGGAAACTCCCCCTTTATTTAAGGATATTTCTCTTAGAAATTTCTCCTTTCTCCTCCTTAGGAATAGTTCTTTTTCCTTCTCCCCCTTTGTGATTTTCAAAAAGAATTGAGGGGAATGGAAAACGAAGTGTGCTACCTGAAACATTATTATATAACAAGATACAAACCAACCAGATAACCATTTCATTAGAGTTGGGAAAAAAATAAAAGGAAAGACAACTACAACAAAAGATCGGAGTGGGTTCATTTGTCTTCCTTTTCCTTCGGAATGAGATTCTTCAACAAGGCTTTGAGTTTCTTCAAGTCTCTTTGATCTTCCTCTCATTGCCTCTCCAAGGATTTAACCTTTTATTCTTGAGCTTTTAAAGCCTCTTCCTGATCCTCCAAGGCTTCTTTCTGCAACTTCAACAACTCATCTTGCTTTTCCATCTTCTGCTAAAACATAATCCAAAAATCTCTTTCAGTTATCCAATTTTGAGATACCGAGTTATGCTTCCCATTTAGATCCTTGACCTGTTGATTCCCAAAATTTTTCTCCTGGGTCAACTTCTCAGAAATCTCATTAATCTTTTTATCCTCCATTTCAAAATCATTTTGAACATCAGCCTGAAAATTCTCAAAGTGAACTAAATCTTCATCAACTCTCTTAGACCACTTGGTTACTTTACTGTAGGACTTCATATGCACATCATAATCGATCAGAGAACTGTTCTATTCAGCTTCCTACTTCACAAACTTATCCATTACCATGGATAAAGAATATGATTTTTGATTCATAGATTGTTGCAACAACTGGAATCTAGAATCTATTGTTGGAAGAATCAGAATTGTGTCCACAAATTTTCTTAGAGATTGAACCACAAAATCATTCCCGTGGGATGATGATTCCGAATCAAAAACTTCATTTTGAGATTCCTCTTCTTCAACTGGCATCAGCTTCCTTATAGAGGTACCACCAACCTCTTTTTTTATGATTACATCTTTAATAGGTGTCTCCATGAGAGTTTTCTTCCCTTTATCAGCTCTCGGAATAGTTTCCTTATTAAGGGATATTTCCTCGGATTCAGAAACTTGAACGATCCGATCTTCATCTGGTTTCTGTCTTTCTTGACCTTCCTCAAGAAAATTCCTCTCATAGGATTCTTCTTTATCATACATCACATTTTCTTCTTCTTCTTATGGATGTTTCTTGCTAGCTTCCCCATCTCCCTTTCATGAGGTAACTATCTTTGCGGATTCAGCCTTATCTTTTTAGTCTTGTACTTGATTGAACAAGGTATCCAAATCATCACTCTCCTCTTCTTCTTCTTCTTCTTCCTCTACTACTTCAGCAACTTCCTTCTCAGCTTCTAAAACTATTCCTTTACCCTTGTCCTTTTCCGGAGTGATATAGTTTTTCGCTGGAGTTTCTAGTAAAGAAGGTTCAACACCGAACGTTTCCGGAACTAGAAGCCTTTCAGAAGCCAAATCTGTATCTTTTTGCAAAGATCGCACTAGTTCAGCTTCAGACATCTTCTTTCTCAATTTCTTTTCCTTCATTTGTCTCTATAGCTCCTCAGTAGATTTTTCTTTTAATGCCTTAGCCTCAGCAGGGTCTAGTCCGAATTGAGGATCCCCTTCCTTCCTCATTTCTTTATCTTTCCTCCACTTTGCTTCTACATCATCTGTATAGGTTTTCTACTTCTTCGGCTTGGGAGGTGCAGATTCAGTTTCCTTAGGCTAAGGAACTTCTTCATCAGTAACTACTTCCTTAGCCTTTCTCTTCTTCCTTTTCTTTTTTGAATGTTTCGGATATTGTTTTTCTTTTTCATCTGTTTCAAATTCCTCCACGGATAGGGGGTAAAATTCTCCGGATTCACTAGAAAATACCATCTTCATTCTCTTAAGTGTATCATCACTGACAAGCATGAGCTAGCGATTCCGGATCTTTGATTTGCAGGCAACTTTGAAAGAATCTAATCATCGAACAATCAACTTATACAATAAGGCAGGAAACATCATAATCTGAGCTCTCAGATTTCCTTCTTTAATATTCTTGATCATAACCAAGACATGCCTTATCAGATTTATCATTCTTAGATTTACCAAAAAATCTAAGACATAGATATCACTCTTCTTCAGATTGTCTTTATCTCCTCTTCTCGGAACCAGAAAACCTTGCACCCATAGTTGAAGTATTATATTATTCGGAGTGAGCTGAGCAATCTTAGTTGTTGAATCATCCTTAAGACCAAGACACTTCAGTGCCTTCTCCTTATTGAAACTTCCTTGCACATCGGGAAGTTTGTGAGAACAGAATTCAGCTTCTCCCTCGTATTCTATACCAACCAGGCTTGCTTCCTTAGTGTACGAAAGTTTATAAGTCCACCCATAAGACTTGAAAGAAAATCTTTCTCTGCCATCATCCACCAGGAAGGAAACAGACTCATAAAACCCTAACAACAAGTCGGTATAAACCAGATCATGTTTATCTGGTTTTTCTATGCATACATATTCCCATCCATTCAGTCTAATATTCTTCTAAATATGAGAATCAAGCTTATAAAAATCTGGATGAACTAACCTTTCCCTGTAAACTAACCACATTGAAATTGGTTTGATAGTTGACATATCTTGAGAGGTTGCTTCAACAGACATTCAGAATGAAATAAACTATAAGATTCGGATTGGCTTCACAAGGTTCAGAACCGGCCTTAAGAAGAGCAGCAGAGCTTCGAGACGCAAAAGCATGAAAAATCGATGTGGGACGAGTCTCGAGGTCCCCTTTATATAGGCAATGAATTTTACCGTTGGTCTTCCAAAAGCCATCTAACGGTTGAAAAATCTTTGATCTGATCTGACAGTTGAGAACAATCCCTCAAGGAAAATTTGACTCTGATCTTTTGAGGTTTTTAAGGAAAACATTCTGATTTGAGGAAAAACTAGAATCCGAACTTTTTAAAAACAAGGAAAATAACAGTAAGAAAAAATTTGATTACAATACTATAAGTAAGAAAATCACAACTTACGGATTAACAAGAAATATTATTCATAATTGGTAATATTTTTCTTAAAGGGAAAAAACTTCATTATAAAAAATACCAGTACGAAAACCTCCATTCTGAAAATCTCATTATGAAATTATTAGTACGAAAATTCCATTCCGAAAGTCTTCAGTAAGAAGCCTTTCATTCTGGAAGTTATCATTCTGAGAATTTCAGTCCTGAAATTTTTAGTTCTGGAAATTCCCATTCCAGAAATTTTAGTTTCATAAATTTCCATTCTGAAAGTTCAGTTCCGAAAGTTTTTTAAAAAAAACTCTAACAACCAAATGTACTCCCCCTATGAAGAGGGGTTTATTACTGTTAGGAGAATTTTTCAATAAGAAGTTAATGAAGAATTATTACCTTATAGTTATCATTCCTAACTTTTGTTTAATGTATTCAAATCTATCGGAGAGTAATGATTTTGTGAAGATATCATCATGTTGATCTTGTGTTCCGATAAACTAAAGAATAATATCTCTTTTTTGTGTGTCATCCCTAAGAAAGTGATGCCTAATATCTATGTTTTTTGCACGAGAGTGATGTGCAGGGTTCTTACTTAAGGCAATAGCACTTGTGTTATCACACAAAATTTGAGTTTTAGTAAAGCTCAAGCCATAGTCTGTGAGTGTGTGTTTCATCCACAATATATGAGCACAACAACTTCCAGCTGCTACATATTCGGCTTCAGCAGTGGAAAGTGCTACAGAATGTTGCTTCTTACAGGACCAAGAAACTAATGAATCTCCTAAGAAATGACATGTTCCGGAAGTAATTTTTCTATCCATTCTACATCCACCAAATTCAGCATCAGAAAAGATTTTTAGAATAAAATCATCTCCAGAAGTATAAAACAATCCTAGATCCATGGTTCCCTTAAGGTAGCGAAAAATTCTTTTTACTGCCTTTAAGTGAGATTCCTTAGGATTGGATTGATATCTTTCACATAAGCATACTGAGAACATTAAGTCTGGTCGACTAGCTATCAAGTAAAGTAAACTTCCTATCATACCTCTAAAAGTTGTTTGATCTACTGGTTTCCCAGCTTCATCAAGATCTAAAGAGTTTGAGGTACCAATAGAAGTACTTATACTCTTAGTATTGTCATAACCATACTTTTGAGAAGATCTTTAATATACTTATGTTGAGATATATAGGTTCCTTCTGGTTTTTGAGAAATTTGAAAACCAAGAAAAAATGTTAACTCACCCATCATACTCATTTCAAACTCATATTTCATTAGACTTACAAAGGAGTTGGTTAAAGATTGCTGAGTTGAACATAATATGATGTCATCAACATAAATTTGAACAATCAAAACATTTTTCTTATCTTTCTTTATAAAAAGGGTTGGATCTTCATTTCCCTTAACATAGTTATTTTGAAGAAAAAATCCAGTGAGTCTATCATACCAGGCTCATGGGGCTTGTTTAAGACCATTCAATGCTTTGGTAAGTCTAAAAACATGATCAGGATGTTTTGTATTTTCAATGCCAGGAGGTTGTTCAACAAAAACTTCCTCTTGGACATAACCGTTAAGAAAAGCACATTTCACATCCATTTGAAAAAGTTTAAAATTAAAGAATGTTGCAAAGGCAAGTAGAATACGGATAGATTCAAATCTAGCTACTAGAGCATAGGATTCTTCATAGTCTATTCCCTCTTGCTGATTATAGCCTTTAGCAACAAGTCTATATTTATTTCTTACTATGACTTCATTTTCATCATATTTGTTTCTGAAGACCCACTTTACTCCAATAACAGAAGTTTCCTTAGGTCTTTCAACCAAGATCCAGACTTTGTTCCTTTCAAATTCATTTAGCTCATCTTGCATAGCTTTGATCCAATCATCATCACCTAAATCTTCATCAGTGATTTTTGGTTCTAATTGGGAAAGAAATGCTAGATGTTCTATTTAATTTCATAAGGAACATCTAGTTCTTACAGGTTGATTTACATTACCAATGATACTATCACTGGGATGATTCTTAAGAAACACCTGATTTGGGTTTTGTAAAACCTGTTCATCAACATAGGGTAGAAAATATTCTGGAGTAAATGTTTCAGAAGTATCTTCTTGAACATTTTCTTTATCAGGAGGTTCTTCTATAAAATATTGATAATAATTTTTTGAAAACCCATCTGAGGATGTTGGTTGGGATGGTTTAAAAACAAAAGGATCTGACTCATCAAATTTTACGTGCACTGTTTCTTCAACAATAAAAGTATTTTTATTCAAAACTCTATATGCCTTAAAAGTTGTGGAGTAGCCTAGGAAAATACCTTCATCAGATTTTGGTATGAATTTATTTATGTTATCTTTAGTATTAAAAATGAATACTTTGAAACCAAAAACCATGAAGTAGGGAAGTCTTGGTTTTCTACAATTACATAACTCATATGAAGTTTTATTAATAAAAGGTCTAATCAAAACTCGATTTATAGTATAGCAAGCAGTACATACAGCTTCATCCCAGAATTGTCTAGCTATAGAATATTCACTCAACATGGTTCTAGTTATCTCTTGAAGAAATCTATTTCTTCTTTCAACTACACCATTCTTCTGAGGAGTTCTAGGTGCTGAAAAATTGTGAGTAATACCTTTTTTACTACAAAAAGTTTCAAAATCAGAATTTTGAAATTCTCCTCCATGGTCACTATGAATAGTTTTCAATGGATGGTTTTTCTCATTTTTAACATGAGCTCTAAAACTTTTGAAATAAAAAAAATCTTCAGACTTCTTTTCTAGAAAATAGACCCAAGTAAATCTAGTGTAATCATCTACTAGAACAAACACATAGTATTTGCCTCCAATACATCCAGTTTTTGTTGGACCAAAAAGATCCATGTGCACTAACTATAATGCATCAGTTGTCGAGACTTCACCGATTGATTTAAAACTAGATTTATGTTTCTTTCCACATTGAAAAGGATCACAAACTTTAGAATAATCAAATCTAAGCTCCGGTAGATCCTTAACTAGTTTCTTCTTAGAGAGTTTTCATAAGTTCCTATGATTACAGTGACCTAGTCTTCTATGCCATAACTAAGAATGATCTTCCATTGCACTTAGGCAAGGTAAATCTTGACTCATGAGGTCTTCTAGGTTCAAAGTGTAGACATTCTCTTGCCTATTGGCTAAGAGAATAAATTCTTCCTTGGAATTGTGAACTAAACACTTATCATTCCTAAAATTCACAAGGTATCCTTCATCATATAACTGACTTATGATAATGAGGTTGTTCTTAAGACCCTTAACAAACAGAACATTTGAAATTAAGGTTTTACCAAGAAGAACAATATTACCAATACCAACAATTTATCCCTTATCATTATCTCCGAAATTTACCTTTCCTCCTTTCATTTTGATAATCTTTTCAAAATAGCTTTTGTTACTAGTCATGTGCTGGGAACATCTATTATCCATGTACCTCGTGTTGTTGTTGGTATTCTCTTTATTTTCCTGAAAACAAGAATATAATTAGACTTTTGGAATCCAAACTTTCTTGGATCCGAGATTTCCAGACAACAAAATTTTAGGAACCCACATCTACTTTGAGAAATACACTTTATGAAAACCTAAGGATTGGGTTTTGTTTAGGGAATAATTCTTTGCACAATGACCACCACATTGACACTTGGTACAAAATGGGGTACTTTGAGGAACAAAATAATTGTAACTAAAAATTGGTTTTGCATGGGTATAACCAAATCCGAATTTATTTCTTAAAGGTTGTATTTGGGAATACATTTTATCAAAATTTTCATTACCATGGGTAAAGATTGATAAAAACATCTTTAAGGAAAAAAATTTGGACTTGAGTTGTATAACCAAGTTTTTATCTTCAAAATCATTAGATTTAAAACTAGAGCTAGGCTCGAAAACATTTTTCTTAGAAATTACTTTTTCTAACTCTTTAGCAAGTTTTTTCTTCTCAGAACTTACTTCCTCAAGATTTTTTGAGATACTTTAAAAATCCTCATTTTTCCTATCATGATCTTTAGGAAGATCTGATATTTCTTTTGTAAGAATAGAATTCCTAGAGTTTTCTTTATCAACTTTTTTATTGAGTTTAGAATTATCAATCTCAAGAAGTTCAGAAAACCTAGAAACTTCTTCATAAGTAGGTAAATTATTTTCTTCATCAGAAGATGATTCTTCATCAGAAGAGTAATAATACTTACAATCATTAGAATTTGAAGATACATTGGTCAATGAATCAGTATTTCGTACCTTAGACATAAAACAATGATTTTCAATAGGCAATCTGGCTATAAGACCAAGATTCTTCTGTCCTGAAGATTCATAATCAGATGATTTATCTGAAGAGTAACCACCACTGGCACTCCAGGTATCATTAGCTTTCAAAACATTCTTAGTTTTGGCTTTATAATACTTCTTTATGTTCCTGTCTGAATGCCTTTCTTTCCTTTCTTTCTTTTTAAGCAAAGGGAAATCTGGTCTAATATGCCCAGATCTCTTGCATTCATAACAAGTGACTTCTCCATCTTTTCTATATTTCCTTTCCTTTTTCTTATACTTGGATTGGAAACTTCTTTGGCCAGCTATCTTGTTCATCCTTCGAGCAAGATTTGCTAACTCATTTTCAGAGATTTCACTCTCACTAGATTCAGATCGGAAAATAACTTTCTTAGACTTGGATCTGGTTACTCTCTCTGGAGTCTTAGTTTTCATCTGATTTGATGTTGTTGTAAAAGCAACAGTACCATTCCCATTCTTCTTTTTCATGTTTTCAACATCTCTCTTCATTCTTGTCTCATGTTGTAGAAGAGTTCCAAATAGCTCATCAAGAGAAATTTGAGTAACCTTCTTATTCTCATCTACAGCAGTTCTTTTGGATTCCCACTCATTGGGCATAATATCAATTATCTTATCCACAAGTGCTTCATCATCTAAACCTTTTTCTCCCATAGACTGTAAGTTGTTGACTATAGTCATAAATCTCTGTTGAAATTTACAAATTGGTTCACCATACGGAAAGTTGAAACCATGATATTCAGCTCTAAGCATAGCTCTCCTAGTCTCAATCACTTTAGAAGTTCCAAAGTGTGTAACCTCTAACTTCTTCCAGATACAATTAGCTGCTTCACAAGAAGAAATTTGGCTATATATATTTCTAGTCATTGAACATAGTAGAGTATTGCGTACCATATAATTGATTTGATACTCTTGCTTTTCCTGGTTAGTGAAAGTTCTAACTTCCTTATCAGGAATTTTATAATCACCAGTAAGCATAAAAAAGTTGTCTACTCCATTATTGATAACGAAAGTCTTCATTCGATCTCTCCAGCACTCATAGTCATTACCATTAAATATTGGTGGTCTTGTAGGATTTAGATTATCAATGGAACCAACATTGATTCTTGCCATACATAAAACAACCTTCGGTACACAAACTTGTTAGTAGCAAAAGATCATAATCACAAAGTTCGGAATGATAAAGTTTGGAATGACAACGTTCGGAATGAGCAATTGAAAAAAAGCAAGAAAAACTTATACGTGACTATAAGTATTTCAGAGACCTCCTTTGATACCAATAGTAGGGTCGAAAGAATGATGTAGATGCTCAATATACAAGAGGGGGGGGTGAATTGTATACTTTAAAAATTCCTTTAAACAAAGGAAAGAGCTATGTTTGACAAAGTTAAACTAAGAAAATTCACAACACCTCTAACACCAATTGAAAACTTGAAAAAGGAATGAAGTTATAAACATCAAGTCCTATGAACTTCCTTAAGACTGGAAAGATATTCCGAAAGTAGGTTCCAGAAATATAGTTTCGGAAGTTGAAACTTAACAAAAGATTACAATATGAGATTCTACCTTAAAGCATATAGAATCTAAATGAAACAGAGTACAAGTAAGGAAGTATAAGAAAGTTATACATTCCTTATAATACAAAATGCAGTGGAAACAAACAAGTAGTAAAACTACAAGTCACAAGATATAATTCTTTTAACCCAAAGATAAGGGTATCCAACAAACCTCGATAAAGGTCCCTTGATTTATACTTTCAAGAAAGTCTGTCTTACCCACACCAGGGTAAGCCCTCGATACGAAGATCAGAGTCTCTGTCATGCTATCCCTGCAAGCCCTCAACTTCAAGGTAGTTGTAAACCTCTGTCTTCCTCAGTAAGGAAGCCCTCGAACTTCAAGGTAGTCGGCACCTTTGTCTCTCTATCCCCAGAATTCCTCAAATGTAATCACCAACATTAGGAGTCGCACGAAGCAAAAACTGAACGAGCGGTTTAGTAGGCATAAGGCATGAAAAGATTTCTCTCTCTAGAAATCACCTTAGTAGCATGTGGTCTCTAGACTGATCAACTTATATGTTGTTGTTATATGTGAGCTCTTTAAAATGAGCTCCTAATTATAGGTAAATTTCCAACGGTCAGCTCCCTCCTCCAACGGTCATATTTTCCATGAAACTCGGAGGGACCTATACACGTGTAACTCAACCAATGGTTAATTAGAAACAAAATAGATAGCATCGTTTTATAACAAACTATGTATAACTGAATGTACGACATCGTTTTGAAATGAAGCATATGTAAGTAAAAGCTAATCAATATTTCGGATTGTAAGAAAGTCAAAAGTTTGGAGTCTAACCAAAATGAAGTTCTTAGTATATGTTAAGAAATGTTCGGATTCTGTTTTATAGGAACTCGGATTCTGGTTTCACTAGAGATCGGATTCTGAACCTATAGATTTCGGAGTTGAACTTCTTAAGAGTTCGGAGTCGAACTGCTTAAAAGTTCATAGTCAAACTTCTTAAGAGTTCGAAGTCGAATGGCTTAAAAGTTCGGAGTCGAACTTCTTAAGAGTTCAAAGTCAAACTGCTTAAAAGTTCGGAGTCGAACTTATTCAGAGTTCGGAGTTGAACTGCTTAAAAGTTCAGAGTCGAACTGCTTCAGAGTTCGGAGTTGAACTTCTTCAGAGTTCAGAGTCGAACTTCTTCAGAGTTCGGAGTCGAACTTCTTCAGAGTTCGGAGTCGAACTTCTTCAAAGTTCGGAGTCCAGAATGCGGATTAGAACTACATTACAGATCACATCCAGAATTCGGATCCTAAAATGAGAATGCTCCAAATCATTTCATTATATGGATCCAGAAATTTAGTTATGAATCCGGTTTATGAGTTTAAGAATAGTATTTCTATGTATAAGAAAATCTAGGTTAAGGTAAATTTCCTTAAAGAAGTAAATTTTCTTTATGGGGGTAAAAATAATATTTTCTTAAGTATAAAGTGTTCATGATTTTCAAAACAAGAAGGAATGTAAAATTCATAAGGAAAACCATTTTGACTCAACAATATATACTTTATAATCATTCTTGAATGGTTAACATGGAGAATGAATCTCATCGCGTCGTGGAGACGGTAGTCCGTATGTACGAATGAGTGATGATATCATTCCCATAATTATTGAATTGAATTGGAGTGGATGATACAATATATCAGAATCATTATGATGTTATAATAACTACTTATAGTTATTCTTTACACCATTATACCCATCCAAGTAAGGTGGTGTTGGAAAAACAGATTACACCACAACGTGGAGACGGTATTCCGTACGTACGCACACGCGGTGATTTCGTATTCCGTAGGATGGATAGAAAGTGAAATTAGGTTGTTTAATATTTATAATAACATATCAGTATATGAGGGATACTTATGTTATTACTTCATAATGAAATCACTAAAGAAGAGGAAGCATAAGAAGAATGAAACTTGAATGAATCGGTAGAAGGTATTACCTCTTTCTCGAAGTGCCTCCTTTGAACTTCCACTTAGGGGACTAGAGTTGGTCTTTTGAGAAGACCAGTACCTCTATAAGTTTTATAGGGAAGTGGGGAAGTGAAATGGGTAGATTTTAGCCGAGATTATATGCTCAAAATGGTGTGAGGAGGAGAGGGAGGAGGTTCCCTTTTATAAGGGAGGAGAGGGGCACCTTTGAATTTTAAGAAATATTAATTTATAATAAATTCTAAAACCACTTAAAAACCTCCATAAATGACTCATATTTGAAAATTAGATGATATAGGGTTGTAATATCATCAAACAATAAAATTTATACATGTAGGGAATTTATTTTAAACATTATTAACTATGTTTATCTTTATTTAATCTATTAAATTTTATTTGAGGTAATAAGTTTCTAAATTTTAAATTGTTATAAATAATTACATATGTGCTGTGAAATATCCATAATTAGATAATTTATGAAATTTTAGACTATATAAATTTTAATTTCTAATTTTCTAAATATCTTTGTGATTTTTAAACAATTTAATAATATGTTATTTTTATAAAATAACAATAGTGTCAATTTTAACACTAATCATTTATTTGAATTTAAATAAAATCCAAACATAAGATATATTCGAACTAAAATAGTTAATAGGTTCCTAAAATGTCATAATAATCTAAAAAATTAGTGGAGCACATTAAATAGTTCATATAATATTTATTTTACTATTTTCAAAACCATTTATTTGATATTTATCTTAATGAAAGAATTACTACAACATTATTGTATAATTATTAAATATAATTATTTGTTGCATAAAAATTTAAAGTAAAATACTAGGATGAATCTAAATAATATATATTTCAGAAGAATACATTTAGCCAGATTTATCTTCTAAAACACCTAAATTTTAAAATGTTATATTTATTAAATTATGAAGGTGACAACTTTTACATCATACAAAATAAAATAATATAATTTTCATAATCACTTTTATAAGACTCCAAACGGTCATATATTTTGTCATTGGATGATTATGGTTAATATATACACTAAGAATAAGTTTTGGTCAGGTTTTTGAGCCCTTTAATATGTATTACTATTTCAATAAAAACAATATTATTGATTTTTTTACTAAATAAATAATTTCTTCGTCATTAATGTATAAGCTAATAAGATAATTAAATAACTCTTAAAAATTACAAATAAATTACCATGATAAAGAAAAGCATTTTCTCTTTAAAATGAGTTTTTATAACCGAATTTATATTCAGTATAACCTTATACTAAAAATACTTTAATTATTAAAGTTTGAGTGAGACATATTTCACTATCCTTTAAATAAAATAAACTAAAAGTCATAATAACCTCCAAGTGGGTTCTAATAGATTCCATTTCTTCCCAAATATGACTTAGGACGAAATATAATTATCCAATTGTATTAATACAAGTGTTTTGATAATTTTATAATATTATATTTACCCCTAATTACCCGATTTACATTTTACTATGGTAAATAAAATTTACCGTAGTTACTATTCATAATGCCAAAAAATAAAAAGTAGTATATTAATATAATTTGCAACCACTGATTCTAAATATGGAATATATTTTTCCAAATTAAATACACAGAAGTTGCAGAAATTAAATTAAAATTAATCCCGTTGTCGAAAGAAAACGGGATTTTGTTTAAAACATTGCAAAAATTGAATCCATTTAACCTACGAATTCAATGTAAAATAAATGATAATGACATACATTATATTAAATGGTAAAAATATATTCTATTTATACTTTAAAACTATTAAATATTATAATTTATCCACATAAATTATTACGATGAAAAAAGTTGTTTTTAATTAAAATATAGCGTGTTTTTACTATTCATTAAAATATGAAAGTTATCAGAATAATATGAATATTTTATCCAAGGTAAAATTTTATATCCTGATTCCAAATAATAATTTTATTTTGTAAAATTGAACTTATAAACATGTGAAAAATCTAGATTTAATGTGGGTGCGCCATCAAAAGGCTGCAAAATAGCATTTTTTGAAAAATACTTATTTTGCCCGAAATTTTTTTTTTGTTCTCATACCATATTGTATAAAATCTGTAAGATGAATTATAATGTCATAAAATTCAATATGGATTTACTAATATTCATAATGGCTAGTTTATAATAATATTATAACCATATATCATTGTTTAGTGAAACCCGATATTGCATACAACACACGCTATCAAGGAAGGTTACAATTGCGTGTAATGCAAGCCAAGTCAGGGTTGTGTGTAGTGAAAGTCTCCTTTTTTGTTCGTATAAAAAAATCCAACCATATTTCATTTATAAATTGAATATATATATATATATACACACTCAATGTTATGTAGAATAATTACTATCAAACAAACTTGAAATTGTGGGTAACACGATCCAAGATTAGTGTTGCGTATACTGCAAGCTAATACACTGTTGCGTATAGCACAAGATAATCTTGGTGTAGCGTACAACATAAGATATGAAATAAATTAAAAATAATATATCTTATAAAATCTTAGTTTTTTACATTCTACCCCCCTTAAAATGAATTTCTCCCATGAAATTCACCGGGGTTATAAATTGTTTACCACTTGAATGTTTTGTTCGTAAAAACCCACATAATAAAAGGAATAATAAAACATAATTTCTAAAAATTGAGCTATGAAACATAATGGTTACCCAAATTAACTTATCATTGGGTTTCCACGTAGGAGAACGTAGGTGAAAATATGGATATGGAAGGGAAATCTAACAATCAAGTTCTGATGGAGAGTTGTAGAGAACATGGCTATGAAAAAGCCAACAATCACAAAGCCATAAATTTTTGATTATCTAATGTAGCATCTGATTCATCAGATATAAGGGAACTAGGACAACATTTTTGGTTTTCATGATCATTTCCCTAAAGTTGAAGAAATAGGAATTAGAAGAAATACTTTCTTGATTTTGGTACAGTCTCACCATTGGTCATTCCTTGGTCAATTTCCACTTCATCTCGTAAAGAAATGAAGTTGAATTTGTCATTCGTGATGTGTTAGTAGATCATGTGATAGAATGATGGGTCATTCCATCTGTCTCAAACAAAAGGTTAGAAAAAGTTATCAAAAATACATAAGTCCATATATAGTGAGATTAATCATATATGGTTCCCAAAATGGACTTATAATTCATATATCATACCACTTAATAAATTAAAACTAATTTATACAAACCAGGGACTTTCTTTAGGCTAGTGGTACATGATAAAGGCTTGTCGCACTTCAATTGTGGGTTCGATTCCAGAAACCTTGTCCGACGCGATGGGTTGTCGCCCATCCTACAGGTTGCCCTTTTTTCTAAAACTATACTATCATAATATCAAAAATCCCTATCCTTAAACAATACTATCTGATGTCTAACTTAATCCATTCCATCCATTAGGTTTTTCATAAATAATTCTGTCCAAACTTATAGTATGAAGAGAATGATTACTAAAAACTTCATATAACAAGCATGTGAATACCATCATTTATCCATCGTATATAAAAAGATATATCTTTTTGATCACATTCCAAACATATGAATACCTTAATCTTGTATTCTCGGGAAAAATGAATACCCATTGAACCTTACTAAAAACATGAATATTGTCATAAGTTATCTATTTCCACATACCAAAATCAAAAAATTTAGATATAGTCAAACCATGGTATCACTTTGTCCTTATATCAGTCATGAGTTCATTAATACAATCAAACATATTATTTTCTCCTTATCCATTCATTATTCACATATTAGGTGCTTTCCAAAAATATCTGAATAACCTTTCATGGTTACTGATACCATTCAACATATACTTTCACATACTCTAGAAAAAACAATAGTGTTACAATCCTTAGATATCTCTTTATTCCATAGTACCATGAGATTACTTATACAACATTGCTATTGATAAACATGTAATCATTCCACTGCATTCTTAAACCATTGAAGGATCTTGAACAATTATTTCATCTCACATATCATTTGTAGTCTCTTCATCATCGGCAACATAAATACTACCCATATGACCATGCTGATTCTCTTCATGAGACTCTACCTTAGGTCATTGGTTTGCATAATGCCCATACATTCCACATTTAAAACAATTAGTCATTGTTGATGTCGTAGCAATACCATTATCCTTGTCCATGGTGTTAACTAATCCTTTTCCTTTTCACTTACTGGATTTGTGTCCATCCTTTCCAAACCCAAAGCATCTACCAGTTCCATTGAAACATTCTCCTTGATGCCTCTTCCAACATGATTTACATGAGGGAAATTGAACTTTATTTCCTCTACGATCATCATGAATCTCCATCTTTCTCTTATTAGATGAGTCATGAAACATACCAGTGTTGAGATTATTGATCATATTATGAGATTGCTGATTTGGAATAATAATGATATTTGGACATCCAAATCCGATTTAATTTGGGTTCTCATAAATAATATAATTCCATTTCCCATCATATCCTCCATTATCATGAATATTCCTGTTTCTAGCCATTTTCTAAAACCCAAAAAGAATAGTGTGAGAGGAAAAAAATATAATCAAGGGGGAGTAGCTTCAATATCTAACATCTAGGTTTAATTCTAATATCATTAATGTAATTCTAGGACTATAACCTATACGTATAATTAACCTTAGAGACATCTCTAGACATACCTTAGAAATATCTCTAGGGATCTCACTAAAGTTTTCACATCCTAGTTTCCAAAGGTTAACTAAACCTTTCCTCTGATACCAACTATAGAGACCCAAAGATTGACGTACATGTACATTACATTACTTTTACGGAATACTTAATACATAATGAAAACATACACACAGGGACTGTAATATATTAGTGTATTTGGAAACTCGGAAAATAATCTTCTAATCGTGGTGAAAGATCTTCAACAACTTCCATAAAGATCTTACCCTTTTTGTTTTCTTACCTAAAACCTTTATTTAAATCCTGGTGAAAATAAAACATATAAAAGAGTGATCACAAATGCTCAGTATGGGTAAACATGGAGAAAATAAAACAAATCATATACATTTGAACTTAAATACATGAACATATTATTTAAACATCAAGATCTTGAGCAATGACATAAAACATGGTAGTGTGTAAGAAATAGTCTATAATGAAAAATCAATCCTGATAAAATATCATGATAATAAAACATATAATTGTGGAAACCATTAATCACATGTTATGATTTCCATAGTATCCAAGGCATTGCTGCCAAAACCATCTTAGTGGAAAAAGTCCCTTTCTGAATCAAGTTCACTCCTCGTTTCAGTACTGTAACACTGAACCAGATTAACATACCATTCCAACCATGTTTTTCTCATGTGATATAAATCATTACCCAATGCATTGGAGGGAGATATATGTCACACTCATCTCATAATGAAATCATTCTTACTTGTGCCACAAAATAAACTTAAAACAGTCATCGTAACCCAATGAATAAAATGGGTTTCATAAACATCATCCCATCATCACATAATCCATATAAAAGAAATGGATATCATTTAATAATAAGAAAAGTGAAACCATGTAAATCATAGAGACATTATACATGAAACATACACATATGAAATAATGTCAGCTTAGATGGAAAAATGGTTTTGATAAAACACATGAAATGAATTCTTGAGGAAAATATCATTTCTTCTTCAAAATCAATTTATTTTCACAAAATGTCATGAAATTTTAAAAGAGAGATATTTTGTTGAAAATAATCATGAAATCTTTTGGAGGAAGACTCAAGAAAATAAGGCTTTATAAAACCGTAAAAATCTGTTCATACTGTATATGTTAAAAAAAACATTCTTCTCGTACTTTTGCCGGAAAAGTCAAGAAAGTACCTCGTAACGTAGACAAAAGGAAGATTCCTTACATACCATGTAGTAAAGTAAAAACTGGGTAAAAAGGAATTCAAAAATACATGAAGCCATTTTTAGAAAACAGGAACATGGATGATAAATATAACCCTAGTGAATACATACGAATAAACATTCTCGGATAAAAATGAGATTGGAAAAGTTATCCCTTACCGTATGTCCGATATGCTTCGTATGTATCTGAACCTCTTGTATAATGATTTAAATAATTTTATTGAGTTATTAAAGAATCATATTAATTTTTATTATATCTATATGGTTCACTTAGGTATTTATATTACCCATTTATGTGTCAATTCCATGTTAAAGTAGCGTTTTGGGTAAAATCGTTTCATTTATCGTACGTGTTTGGACTTGTTGTTCTTGATATTATTATTACTTATATCATGATTTACTTACTTCAAAAATGTAAAACATGATTTATATATCATATATATTCAGTATATATATATATAATATAGATAAATGAAATGAAACACACTGTTCATGGAGACGGTAGGTCGTACGTACGCATGAAGGCTGTTTTCCTTTCCTTATTGACTTGAATGGAAGTACTTAGATAAAATATATATATATATAAATCCAGTATCTTTATAATGTCATATATTTCATTATTATTTCTTATATATACTTTATAATCATTCTTGAATGGTTAACATGGAGAATGAATCTCATCGCGTCGTGGAGACGGTAGTTCGTACGTACGCACGAGTGATGATATCGTTCCCATAATTATTGAATTGAATTGGAGTGGATGATACAATATATCAGAATCAGTATGATGTTATAATAACTACTTATAGTTATTCTTTACACCATTATACCCATCCAAGTACGGTGGTGTTGGAAAACAGATTATACCACGGTGTGGAGACGGTATTCCGTACGTACGCACGCGCGGTGATTTCTTATTTCGTAGGATGTATAGAAAGTGAAATTAGGTTGTTTCATATTTATAATAACATATAAGTATATGAGGGATACTGATGTTATTACTTCATAATGAAACCAATATAGAAGAGGAAGCATAAGAGGAATGAAACTTGAATGAATCGGTAGAAGGTATTACCTCTTTCTCGAAGTGAATCCTTTGAACTTCCACTTAGGGGACTAGAGTTGGTCTTTTGAGAAAAAAATTACCTCTATAAGTTTTCTAGGGAAGTGTGGAAGTGAAATGGGCAGAGTTTGGAAGAGCTTACAGGCTCAAAATTTGGTGAGGAGGAGAGGGAGGAGGTGCCCCTTTATAAGGGAGGAGAGGGGCACCTTTGGAATTCTAAAAAATATTATTTTATAATAAATTATAACACCACTTAAAAACCTCAAAAAAGACTCATATTCGAAATTTAGATGATATAGGGTTTTAATATCATCAAACAAATAAAATTTAAACATGTAGGGAATTTATTTTAAACATTATTAACTATATTTATATTTATTTAATCTATTAAATTTTATTTGTGGTAATAAGATTCTCAATTTTAAATTGTTATAAATAATTACTTATGTGCTATGAAATATCCATAATTAGATAATTTATGAAATTTTAGAATATATAAATTTTAATTTATAATTTTCAAAATCTTATTGTGATTTTTAAACAATTTAATAATATGTTATTTTTA
Organism: Viscum album; assembly: GCA_963277665.1. NCBI lineage: Eukaryota > Viridiplantae > Streptophyta > Magnoliopsida > Santalales > Viscaceae > Viscum > Viscum album. Next base: position 1,033,946,564 of record OY728156.1, read on the forward strand.
TAAAATAACAATAGTGTCAATTTTGACACTAATCATTTATTTGAATTTAAATAAAATCCACACATAGGATATATTCTAACTAAAATATTTAATGGGTTCCTAACATGTCATAATAATATAAAAAATTAGTGGAGCATATTAAATAGTTCATATAATATTTATTTTACTATTTGTAATGCCATTTATTTGATATTTATCTTAATAAAAGAATTACTGCAACATTATTGTATAATTATTAAATATAATTATTTGTTGCATAAAAATTTAAAGTAAAATACTAGGATGAATATAGATGTTATATCTTTCATAAGAATGCATTTAGTCGGATTTATCTTCTAAAACACATAAATTTTAAAATGTTATATTTATTAAATTATGAAGGTGACAACATTGACATCATATAAAATAAAATAATATAATTTTCATAATCACTTTTATAAGACTCTAAACGGTCATATATTCAGTAATTGTATGTTTATGGTTTATATATACACTACTAATAAGTTTTTGTCAGGTTTTTGAGCCTTTAATATGTATTACTATTTCAATAAAAATAATATTATTGATTTTTTTTACTAAATAAATAATTTCTGCATCATTAATGTATAAGCTAATAAGGTAATTAAATAACTCTTAAAAATTACAAATAAATTACCATTATAAAGAAAAACATTTTATATTTAAAATGAGTATTTATAATCGAATTTATATTCTGTATAACCTTATATTAAAAATACTTTAATTATTAAAGTTTGAGTGAGACATATTTCACTTTCCTTTAAATAAAATAAACTAATGGTCTTAATAACTTGCAAGTGGGTTCTAATAGATTCCATTTCTACCCAAATATGACTTAGGACGAAATATAATTATCCAATTATATTGATACAACTGTTCGGGTAATTTTATAATATTATATTTATCCTTAATTACCCGATTTACATTTTACTACGGTAAATAAAATTTACCGTAGTTACTATTCATAATGCCCAAAAATAAAAAGTAGTATATTAATATAATACGGACCCACTGATTCCAAATATGGAATCCAATTTTCCAAATTCAATACACAGAAGTTGCAGAAATTAATTTAAAATTAATCCCGTTGCGGAAAGAAAACGAGTTTTTGTTTAAAACATTGCAAACGATTGAATTGATTTAACTTACGAATTCAATGTAAAATCCATCATAATAAAATAAATTATATTAAGTGGTAAAAATATATTCTATTTAGAATTAAAAATCATTAAATATTATAATTTAACCACATAAAGTATTATGATGAAAAAGTTTTTTTTAATTAAAATATCGCATGTTTTTACTATTCATTAAAATATGAAAGTTATCAGAATAATATGAAAATTTTATCCAAGGTAAAATTTTATATCTTGATTCCAAAGAATAATTTTATTTTTTAAAATTGAACTTATAAAAATTTCAAAATCTATAATTAATGTGGGTGCGCCATCAAAAGGCGGCAAAACTACATTTTTTTAAAAATACTTATTTTACCCGAAAATTTTATTTTATTCTCATACCATGTTCAATAAAATCTGTAAGATGAATTATAATGTCATAAAATTAAAAATCTATTTAATAAAATTCATAATGGATAGTTTATAATAATATTATCACCATATATCGTTGTTTAGTGAAACCCAGTTTTGCCTACAACACACGCTATCGAGGAATGTTACAATTGCGTGTAACGTAAGCCAAGTCAGGGTTGTGTGTAGTGAAAGACTCCTTCATTATTGCGTAAAAAAAATCCAACCATATTTCATTTATAAATTGAATATATATATATATATATACACTCAATGTTGCGTAGAATAACTACTATCAAACAAACATGAAATTGTGTGTAACAAGATCCAAGATTAGTGTTGTGTATACTGCGAGCTAATACGGTGTTGCATGTAGAAAAAGATAATCTTGGTTTAGCATACAATAGATGATATGAATGAAATTAAAAAGAATATGTCTTATCAAATCTCGGGTTGTTACAGTTAACACTTTGAAATCTATTTTTGATGATATCTTATAAAATATGCAAGAAAAAAATTGAAACTATTTTCCTTCAAAACTCATAAATGAAGATTGAAAAAATTTTGAAAATCATTTTTCATGAAATATTATTAATGAATCTTTATAAAATTTAAAACATATTTTAAACATAACACTTTTTTTAAAAACATTTTTCTTTGAAAATGTTCACTTTAAAATCAATAAATTTCCAGAATATTAGAGAAAAAATTTCTAAAAAGGGATCCTTTTAAAATTTCAGCGAAATATTCAATTTATGTATGGACATGATGGTGGGTAAGTCTGTATGTGTGGAACATTCCTTTTGCGATGTAAAATGTTTTGAAAATACCTCAATCGAAAAATGATAAGAAGATTCCGTTTTTAACCCTTTTGTAATGTTATTTCATATGTGAAAAATTTATTTTAGACATAATCATATAATATCGAAACATTTAAAATAATTAAAAACCATGTTTATGAAGGAACACAATTTTCCAACCTAAGAGCGGTATAACGTAAGATTTCCATAAAATCGCCTTCTTAATTAGCTTAATTATTAAAGAGTGGTAGAATGGTACTAATACTATAATATTTCATGAATAACTATAAGATAATAAAATTCATGAGTATTCATGAAATATATATCATAACGATTCATACAATTAAAGAATAATCATAAACAGTCTGGATAAATGACGAGAATGTGGAAATAAACTATTACTATATGGTAACATTGAGTCACACTTTCCATGAAAGGAAATAACATTACATGAAGCATAAAATAACAAGTAAATAATTATATTCAAGAAATAACATGTCAAATTTCAATGTATATGCATCATAGATTAATATATTGGGATAACCTAGCATGTTTCTCAAGAAAGAATATTGAGACCAAATTTCTTTAGTGATTTGGTAACTTTTGAAACATAAACATTCTAAAACAAATGTCATAAAAAAGATATGTATATATCCATAAATAAAATTACTAGAATAATATAATTAATCCATGGGAACTAAACACACCACATATAAGATATATGTGGTGAACAAGTCTTATGTCACATGAAAAATAAAATTTATATGAGAAAATCCTTACCTTAAGTCTTGACTCCCTTAATACTCATTCAAAACAACTATATAATAATTATATGATTTTAGTATCACTTTATTTTAACCATTTATTATCAACTCAAAGTTAATGTTACGTTTTGGGTAATAATCTCTTTGTTTTTCTCTTGTTTTTTGATTTGTTATATTTTTTGTTCTCTTAGTTATAACAAGATATAAAGAATTTAAAAATGATATAAATATCATATATATTTCTTGTATTAGTATTTATAGTAATATATATAATATAAAAATATTAAATGTAATACAATGTTCATGGAGACGGTCGGTTGTGCATACACATGAACACTCTTTGCCTTTTATTATTCTATTGAAAGAAAAAACGTAAATGAAATATACATATATATGTATAATATATAATTCCAGTAGAATAATTATGTCATATATATCATATATGCAAACTAAACTCTTCCTGAATACATTCCATGTAATGTGTGAATGAATCACATCGCTTTGAGAAGGATATAGTCTACAATTCCACAAATGAATTTTGCATAATTGAAAAAATGGAATGCATGAAGGTATGTTTTATATAATAATTACAAGATCATAATTGCATCATATATAATATATATCATATAAAGATATAGTTAAAATAATAATTTCCAAACACGAGAGGTGGAAAATGAAAATTGAAGAACATTTTTTGTGAACTATTAGTTCTCCATACACAAGAATGATATGTTTATTACCGATTAGATGGATATTTGTGTAAGTATAGGTTTAACCCATAGAATAAAAAAATATCAAAATATGGAGGATATGGAAAATATTATATTATAAAATAATAATAATGGCTGAGGGTGTGAAGATTGAAAATAAAACAATGGAACTTGAGTAATGATGTTACCGTTTCATTGGGTAACTACTTTTTCTTTTCTCCAAAGGGCATAATTTGATGAAGTTATTCCCAAATGAGGCATATAGGTTAATGTTATGGATTTTAAAAGCTGATAAGATTTTTTGTGACAAAAAAGGTTTGATAGGTGTGAATAAGTGGATGGGGTGAGTTTCTTTTTATAGTGGAGGAGTGGCATTCTTGTCATTTTCATAAAAGGGAATTCCACCAATGTTTTTCTAATGTTAAGTTGCTCCAATAATATACCCAATTTTATATAAGGGAATATAGGGTATAAATATGTCCATAAAATTTATTTTGGACAAGTTTATATGAAATTTTTTCCCATGAGGTTATGGTTCAACCCCCTTTTATTCTTAATTTTTCATAAATTTATATAAATATGTTTAATTATATTCAATAATATTTTTGATAAAAATATAACTTTACCTTATTATAAATTATAAATTAATATTATTCCAAATATTAAATCTATTTTCCCAAATTTCAACCTCATAAGTGGTAGAAATTAATTTAAATTCTATCATGTAGATGGGATGATAATTTGGGTTTTTAAATTAAAAACATACGAACATTTGTAATGTTTTTATATTCAATTTCAAGGTGAAAATGATTCTAATGAGCTAAATTGAATTAATTGTTTATATTTAATCTACTTAAACATTAAAAAACAATCAAAATTATAATTTCTCCCTATAAATAAATTATTTTAAAAGTCAATTTTGAATTAAAATTCATTGTTCTCTACTCTTTATCAAAAAATGAAACTTCTCACAAAAATACCCAAAACTCACCCAATGTAAATTATTATATTCATATTTCAAAAATTGGGTATATTTTTTCAAATAAAAATTAAAAAAAAGTCAAAATAGATTTTAAATGGGTTCTCTATTAAAAGTATATAAAAATACATTTTTGAAAAATACAACTTTGTATTAAAAAAATAAAACATATTAATATATTATGCATATAAAATATACTGGATGAGTGTAAAATATTTTATTGAATATATAATATATTAAAAACATTCATTAATATTGGTTAGTTAAATTTATTTAGATACAATGGTGTTTATATAGAGAAAATTATTTTTCTTAAAAATGAATCTCTTTATTTTTACTATCATATCTAGCTAAAATAGTTCATTTTATTCACATGTTTTAATATTATTTTTTTAATAACATTCATTCTAATGTCTAGGTGATAAGAATAATAATATTTTAAAAATAATATTAATAGAGTGGTGTAGTTTGGTAAAATAATCTCTTGCATGTAATGCAGGCGATCAAGGAAAATGAGAATTGGGTATAACACAATCCAAACATTGTGTTGCATGCACTACGAAAAAATGGTCGTTTGTGAAATGTTATTTGCGACATGTCAGGGGTCATGGAAAATAACCCGTCTAAATGAAAATTATCATCTCAGGTCCAGCAATTGGACATGAGGGTTAGGAACTACGCGGGATGATTTCCACTTCACAAAAATATAATGTGGCGGCAAATCTGATTTTTGATTTAAAACGTTTTTTAAAATTCAATCCACTTTATTTGCAATGGTTGGACGATAATACCCCATATTGTGTAAACCGTTTTAATAAATAACTGTAAAATTTCAAAATAAAATATATTATTATAAAACATTAATAATATTAGAAAATTAAAATTGTTTAATAATAATAAATATATAAATAATGTTTATTTTAGATTTTTCATAATCAATTTTATAGTGAAAATTTATAGTATAAAATTTCAGTGAAAATTTAAAATTCATAGATGTTTTATATACTATGTTTTATATAGAAAGTTTTCCATTTTTCAAAAATAAAACAAATAAGGTTTCAAGATTTTAAAATTTATAGCTACTTTTTTCATTATTTTAGAGGAAAACTAATAAGGTCATTTTTTAAAAGATGAAGTCTTGAAAAATTTTGTTTATTATAATTATAGAAAATATAATAATGATCATGAAATTACTTTTTAGTAAAAAATTACATTTTTATTTATATATTAATATATTTTCAATTTAATTTTATGTGAAAATTTGAACTATAAATTTCCTATTGAAATTTGCATTGGAAATTTCTATCAAAATATTGTATTGAAAATTTTCACCATAAATTACATTATTCACGTATTAAAATACCAACACTAAAAATGTAAACATGTATATATTATAGAATTTATTTCATTCAAATTCCAGTATAATTATTGTAAATAAAAAGGGGAAATTTTAATCGGAATCTTAAATGGGAATATGAACTGTAATTTTCCATTGTAAATTTCCACTAAAAGTTTCCGATGGAAATTTTCAGTGTACATTTCCGGTGAAAAATTACATTTTTTTATACATTTATTAATTTTCATTGTAATATTAAGTAGAAATTTTAATTTTAAATTTGCAGTGGAAATTTCCACTGGAATTTTGCATTATTTATTTGTGTATTGATATATTCTCAATTATAATTTAAGTGGAAATCCAAATTGGAAATTTAAGATGACAATTTGCTTTTCAAATTTCCACAGCAATTTTCCAGTGCAAATTTTCATTTTTTATTTATGTATTTAACTATTTTTTACATGTAATTTATGTGGAAATCCAAATTGAAAATTTGTATTGTACTTTGAATTTACACTGAATATTTTCAGTAGAGATTTATATCAGTGGATATTTACAATGTAAATGTAAAACACCAAATGTCAATGAAAATTTACATGGATGTTTGTTTATAGGTCTTGAAAATTTACACAATTCGATTTTCACATGAAATGTATAATTTAATATTATCATGTATACTTGTATTTGTATGTGTTTATTTGTGTATTTTTAGTTTGCATTTGAAAATTTCACCATACAATGAATTTTTATTGGAATTTTGTATTGAAAATTTGCATTGAATTTTAAATGAAAATATCTGGTGAAAAAAATGCACATTAAGAACATATATTGTAATTTTGTATCGAACATTTCACTAAAAGTTTCCAGTGGAAATTTTCATTGAATGTTTCTAGTGTAAATTACTATTGTAAATTTCTGTTGAAATTTTACATTTTTTATTTTGGTATTAACATATCTTATTTGTAATTTAATTTGTGAATTTGAACTATAATTTTTCATTCGATGTTTGCACTCGAAATTTGTAGAATGAGTATCTTAGGAATAAAATGTTATAATTATACATGATTTATGATGTGTTTATAAACTCTTAGAAATCCATAAATTTTACACTAGATATTTTTAGAGAAAATATTCAATAAAATTTTGGACTTTTTACTTCTGTATTAATACATTTTCATTGTGCTTTTAAGTGAAAATTTGAAGTGGAAATTTCATGTGGAAATTCGCATAGGGATTTTTTATGGAAATTTACACTCGAAATTTCTAGTGGAAATTTACATAGGAATTTCCTCTGAAATTTTACACGGGAATTTCCAGTGGAAATTTTGACTGTAATTTCTTAAAGTGAGAGCGTAACCCCCCCCCCCCCCAAAGTTCATAACGGGGGCATTTTCGTCCAAAACCCCAACCTGAGGGTCATGTTTAGGAGCCCAACCTGAGACGATTTTAATCCCCGTCAAAAGGGATTATTTGCGATTGGGACTATCGTCCCTTCACAAATAATAGATATTTTCAATGGGGGGATTAGCGCCCCTCGCCATAGGTTCGGCGCGAAAGGCATGCCAAACCACGGGCATCGGTATTTCTGACGGGTTCTTATTCCTGTCGCAAATGCCCAAAAATGGTTTTTAGTATTTGCGATGGGATACTTTTCCCATAAAAAAGAGTATGTCGACAGATACCCATTTGTTTCAGGACCCGTCGCAAATAAATTTTTCCGACCGACTATAATTAATGCGGGCACTGGGCATTTGTAATGGGTCTCGTCGCAAATTCCCACTATTTGCAATGGGTTTACTGTCAAAAATAAGCTCGTCCCAAATATTATAACCTATATATACATCTATCTATTTTTCTTCATTCTACACCTTTCAAAACTTCTCTCTCTATCTCTTCTTGAAAATTTTCTTCTAAAATTTTTCATAGTTTAATCTTTTAAATCAGAAAATAATTCTTGGCTTTTATACTCTCAAAGATTTAGTTTAAAGGTTTTTATCAATTTTTTTAATATTTTTAGTTTATTTATTTTATTTTAATTTATTTATAATTTTGGTTATTTAGATGCTATTAAATTAATTTAGAATTAGTTATTTGTTTTTTCAGCATTTATTTTGATAAATAATTATGTCAAAGTGTTAATTATAAATAATTAGTAGTAATTAGTAATAAATTGCAATAATATGTAATAAATTTTAATAATTATTAGTAAATTGAAATAATTAGTAATAACTTTCAATAATTAGTTATAAATTGAAATAATTAGTAATAAATTGAAATAATTAGTAATAAATTAAAATATTTAGTAATAAATTGTAATAATTATAAATAGATTGTAATAATTAGTAATTATTATGATTAATTATTAATAATTATGATTAATTAGTAATAATTATGATAAATTAGTAATTATTAAGATTAAATAGTAAAAATTATTTTTAATTAGTAATAATTAGGAATAATTAGTAATAATTAATATTAATCAGTATTAATTTGTATTAGTTAGTTTGAATTAGTATTATTAAGTATTATTTAGTATTAATTAATATTAATTAGTATTATTTTGAATTAATTGGCAATAATTATTGTTAACTAGTACTAATTAGTAATAATTAGAAATAATTTGTATTAATTAATAATAACTTGTAATAAATTGTAATAATTAGTAATAAATTGTAATAATTAGTAATAAATTATAATAAACTGTAATAAATTGAAATAATTTTTAATAATTTTTAATAATTAGTAATAATTAATAATAATTAGTAATAATTTTTAATATTTAGTAATAATTGGTAATAATTATAATAATTTGTAATAATTTGAAATAATTTGAAATAATTAGTAACAATTATTAATAATTTGTATTAATTTGTAATAATTACTAATAATTAGTAATAATTAGTGACAATTACTAATAATTAGAAATAATTAGTGATAATTACTAATAATTAGTAATTATTAGTAATAATTTGAAATAATTTGAAATAATTAGTAATAATTTGTAATAATTTTTAATAATTTGTAATAATTAGTAATAATTTATAATATTTTTTAATAATTACTAATAATTATCAATAATTAATAATAATTAGTAGTAATTGGTAATAATTGGAAATAATTACAAATAATTAGTAATAATTAGTAATAATTTGTATTAATTAGTAATAATTAGTAATAATTATGAATAATTTGTAATAAATCATAATAAACCCTTGTAATTCCACTAGAAAACATGCATCCAAAATGAATATATCTAAGTGGAATCCAAGGTATATACCCTTTTAATTCCACTAAAAAATTCTATCAACATTTACATGGATAAAGAAAAAAAGTAATCCTAGAATAATAATAACTCTATCCCAATGTTATAATCTATGTAGTCACATGTCCGATAACATAAATCTTAATCCATGGAGATAATTCACATAATTCCAATTCTTAAATCTGGAGGATGAACCATGTATCCATGCTGAGGAATCCATCAAATAAGAAAAATAATGAATTCCATGTTTGGTATCTCCCATATAAACAAAAATCAGTGAATCAATATGTGGTCCTCTAAGTGCTTAATAAATACCCTCTAGAATCCATGTTGGTCTTTATTCTAAACATTCTTTTTAGTGGAAAAGATACATAATCAATATTAACCTTACATTTATTAGGTAAAAATTATCCATGAGGAAAATATCCATTCCATTTCAACGTCCAATATCATTGTTTACTTTTAAAATATTTATTATAAATATAAAGGTCATGTATTAGAATTTAAACATTTACCAATTCATTTAATTCACCTATATCCTCCACTACTAAGTAGAAATTTCAATATACCAAGGGGATTTGTTTAGTCCCTACTTAATATCAATAATTTTATGTTTTTTATTCAACCCACCTAAAGTGGTAGTTCATGTTGAATTATTAATCCTCTAACCCTAAAAATGGATCCATGTAACATCAATATTAAGGTCAAATCAATTAATTTGAGGTTGTACACATTTTATGAGTAATTCAAAGATTGTGTAGTGTGTGTCACAATGTCAAAAAAATAAAAAATAATACATTGAAGGAAAACTAAACGACCCCATAACATAAATAGGCACTGTATATTTAATTGAGTATTGACCTCAGATTATGGATGTAACTCTAGAAATAATAGAAACAAAATAAACTCCCTAAAAACTGGTATATTAGGTAGTATATAAAGAATAATGAATATGGAAATAGAAACATATAAAATAAGAAATTGGATTATTATACTTGCTAAGGGGGTCCAAAATGATTAAATATGATTTAATTCGAGTTCATAACAACGATTTATAATGAAACCAACATGAGAGGAAGACTAGATCTCCCACTTTATGCTTCTAAACAAGAACGAAGAAGGGATAGTTGTCTTAATGATTTAAATGTATGAAGTTGAATAATTTGAATTTCACACTTTTTTAGGGGCTCCAGGGCTTGGAGGTATGTTTTTCTAAAAAATTTACTAACTTTATGAACCTACAATCCAATAGGACACTATGTATCATGTTTTAGTCACATAATTAAAAAACTAATGGGAACTAACTATACAATTCATGTTAGGTTTTCACATGTTCATATAGACTTGGGTTCACTATTAAACAAATTTTGTGACAACCTTATACTATCACATGGTTGAGTTGAATGGTTAGTACAAATCATGAACAAAAAGTGAAACTCCCCCTTCTTTTCCAAAAATATGAACTCCATGTTTCGAACAAATCTTGAACTGTCCTCAAACCATTGTGAACACTTTAAAAACATACATTTGGGTAAAAAAAGTTTGAGATTAAAATTAAAATGATCCATAGATTTTTGAAAAACTAGGGTCTTACAAACTCCCCTTCCTAAAGAAAATCATCCTTGAGTTTCCCTTTTGAGGGTGGTTATTCTACCAGAAATAATAATTATATATTCTGACCATGTATATCTGATTCCTTTTCCATTTCTGTTTCATGTACAAGGTTATTGAACCATAGAACCTAAATTAATGGAACTGACATTACACAAAGAGACTTCATGATATGATCAATAATACAAAATGGACTCTCTTTAAAAGAATAATATGTCTCTAACTAAAATTCCTTGGGATCAAAATCTTGAGAAGTTTCAAAATGATAATAGAGGAGTTTAAAAACATTTAAAACATCATTCATGGATTGGTGCCTCTGTAGAAGATATATTAGATAGGCTATCATCCTGACTCTCTCCAATATATAGAAATGTCTAAAAAATAGAGGTAATATCTTACCCTGACTGTGATTCCATTGATGACCCAACCTGGGAAAAAAATTTATGAAGACCCAATCTCCCACATCAAATTCAAATCGTTGGGGATGATGGTTAGTATAATCATTATACCTAGAATGAGATATATCCACAAATTTCTGGACTAATTATACCTACTCTGATGTATCATGAATGAGATGTGGTCCCAGTAGCTTTTCCTCTCTTTCATCTAATAAAGAAAACATAGTTGAATGGCATAGTCTACCATATTGTTCATTGTAAGAATCCATATGTATAGTATCTCATAAACACTTATTATAAGTGAACTAAAAAAGAGGTAAATGTTTCTCCCAAGATCCTCCAAAATAAAGGATGCATTATCTGATGATTTCCACAAATACATGTATTGTATGCTCGAACTGAATTTATATTTGAGTTTGTTATGTTTTACATAGAAGTACATATGAAAGAAGATCACTATGTAACCCCTACTAAAAAACTAAAAAAATCCAGTGTCTCTATCTAATATTTTCATATGTGTAATACTGTAACGAAATATAATTTCTTAATTTAATTCCATCCACGTTAACCCCCTAAGAAAGACAAAAAATATCTATTAAATTTTATAACTTTTTCATTCGTTCCATGATCACCCATACCACATCACTACCTTGAGGTGAATTCAGAAATATGGCCATGAAATCCATAGTAGGGTAATCCCATTTGCACTCAATAATTTATAGAGGCTATGTAAGATTTGTTGGCCACTGGTGTTCAACAATTACCTACTAATAGGTGTTACATAAAGTAATAAATACTTCTATTTACTTGTTATTTTAGGAAACCAATATTGGTAGAATAAGTCATTATACAACTTGGAAAGTCTTGCATGCACGTACAACTTTGAAGCTTGAGACTATCAAATCAATTTTTCCTTCACATCAGTAAAAACCCAAAAATATATATGAATTTGAATGATATCATCCTCATCAAAATCCAAACCATGAGGTGGGTCTTAACATGACACACTTTCTCTCAAGACTAAGCCTTCAGGATCAGAAAGCAACATCGACTTCACTCAATCTCGAAACGATGAGGTCACTGCTAATGCCATATGGATTGGATTCTTATGATACTCCTAAAACATAAAATGTTTCTTAGAAGTAATATTCATAAATTATAATTCTCTATTTCTTTCTTAGATATCTTGACACTAAATATTCTATCCTAGATATTCAGAAACTATATAGAGCTTAAAATTTTTATATTCAAGCTCAACGGAGAAATTGTGAAGGTATTAAACCCATATACTCTACAAGATATTTATTTCATGATGACATAATTTTCTTATGAGTATTTTAGGGATCTTATATAATATAAAACGTTATCAAACTAAGTAATTTCTCTAACAATGTAATTCATTAACAACGGCTACTAACTTGAGATCAATGTTGAGTAATTACCCTCGCGTGGTCTTAATACGTGATACCCATATTCCATGACTCATTCCCATTTAATCAAAAGGTTTCTCAACATGTTTCCTCATAAATCACAATAACATACATATACATTAATAGGGATAACAAAAATTAATATTTTTGTTAACGTTAGGATTACTTTTAAATATTTAATGTATATCAAACAAACCTCTAACCAAATATTCATTACACCTTTCTTGGTTAAGAATGTGAGAGGTGGTGAAAGTCTTGAAATGTTATGAATACAATTCAAATAGTAGAAAAAATATCCCCAAGAAACTATGAATATAAAAAACCATTCTAAGGATTATCTCAATAACCATAGATCTCACATTATCTGGAGCCATTGATACTTGTGATTCCGAAATTTTGTGACCTAGGAAGTGAATTTTATCAATCCAATAATAGATTTTTGTGATCTTGATTTAGATTATATGCTCTCTTATTGTAATAAAAATATTGTTATGGTATTTAAAATGATTGCTTAAAGACTAAGAATACACTGGGATTTCATGCACAAAACCTCCCACGATTGAGTCAACGTATGGGTGAATAACTGATTCATCATAACCACAAATATATTCGGTGCATTTGTAAAATAGAAAAGGCACTACAAGGTATTCACATAGTCCATATATAATTATGAATGTTGAATATTTTATATCCAAGGATCAGACCCTTACCAGATAATAAACTAATCTTAATTAAATCTTAAGGAATGCACGATCTCATTGAATCTGACCAGAGAGGTCATCTATATGGAGAAGTGGCTAATAATACCTAACATTTTGTTGATTCAACTATCTTTCATCGAAATACATCCTAAGTTTCTCATCTACCTCCCTTGAAAAAAAATATGTGAACCGAAATGGGAAGTACTTGTACAAAGGACACTTTATCTTACAGATCCTCTAACTATCTTCTATGTTCCTAAATCTCTATATGATTCATACTTTATGGAAGAATAGATACTAGTTCCACTCCCGGAACAAGATAAATGGTAAAATCTACCACTCTCTTAGGATCTAGTCCCAAAAAATCATTTGTACATACATTTTTAAAAATTTCCACCTATAACACCTTGAAATTTTCTGTTTCTTTTCAAATAAAATTAATTTCTTCAATGGCTATTGTTAGTTACAATATCGATTCTCAATAAAATGAATCATACTATTAATATTACTATCTAAACATGATTATTTTTACCTAGCCATCAAAATTTGTAATATGAATAGGAAGAATTGTTTTTTAAAAATTAACATAATGGTTTTACTTAAATAACACAAATTCATAAAAATGAACTTAATTTTTATTAAATCCTTTATGTAACTCAAAAATTGTTTTTCATAAAAAAATGTTTTTTATAGAAGAAATAATAAAGGTAATTTTTTTTATTTTATGAAATTTATCTCAAAATATTAAATTCATATTTTAAATCAACACATAAAAATTATCTAGTGGTGATTTTTTGGATACATTTTTTGAAAATATTAATTTTTTGCGAATTTTAAAAATATTGATTTTTATTAGAAACTATCATTTCATTTGAATGATTAACAAGTTAATTTTTTTTTAATTTGGTATAAAAAGTAAATTTACTTTTATTGTATCATTATAAATTCTATTTAAGAAATGTGAATCAATTGATGTTCAATGTTTATATAAAAATATCATACACTTAGGAACACTTTTCATTTGGAAAACCACTTTTTATCACAGTTCTAGGTTTAGTTTTAAATTAAATTCTCCCACATCTATAAAATAAATTTAGAAAAATGGATTCCATATTTTTAATAAGAAATATAATTATTATATAGTAAGATAAACATAATTTTTTGTCATGATAATTAGTAAAAATTATAAAAATTAGTTACCATAGTTAAGCTTAAAACGGGTTTACCAGGGGTTGAACAAAAAACCTAAGTTTTAAAATAACCTAGAAACTAGTTCAAATCCAATTTTATTGATATATGTATAATTAAAAAATCTATGGTTTTATAATTATCCATTTATAATACTTATAAAATGCTTAAAATGTGGGTAGACCTTTTTTATTTCAAAAGGTCCAAGTGTGCCCTCCACCCCCCTCTCCCTGGTAAAAGAACACACACTCTCCTCTCCTCCTCACACTTTGAAATACATTTTTTAGTCAATACTAGAAAAAAATACAATTTATACTTTCCTACCTATTTCATAGATAGAAAAAACCTTGATTTTAAGACTACACTATTCTCGATAGCATAGTAAACACAAAACACTGAGTTAAAATGAACCACAACATATTAATAAAATATCATTATTTAATTTTCTATTTTAAGACTAGATATTAAATTTGGGGATTCAAATAGGATTAAATAATTTATCAAATTTATATAAATTTTGGCTTAAATATAAATTTATTTATAAATTTTGGCTTACTAATCACCCTATTTTAATATAAATTTATTTTATTCATCCAAAATATATTTTCTTTAAAAAGTGATATTTAATTCCTTTTTTTGACAATATTAAATTAAATTCTATTAAAATTTAGAGATTAAATTTTAGAAAATTAATATCATTTTGTAAATAATAATAACAATAAGAGAATAAATTTAATTTTTTTATTTTTTAGAAAACATTAATTTTTTAGTTAGTATCGAAAAATTCTAATTTTTTGCAAAAATTTCATTTATTTTTATTAAATTAAGTATCATTGTTATTTTCATTTTATTTAAAATTAAAATTAGTATTATTTATTTATATTAAATCCAATTTATTACAATTTAATCAAAATTATGAAATAATTGTGTATAAGTTTATTTTTATGATTCCAAACACCATTTTAAAAAACCTATTTTAAAGTGTATAATGATTAATTATACTAAATAATTAAAATAACCACTAATGAGGAATGATTTAAATGAGTTTTATAGATTATATATCTATAAATATGAATTTAAATTGACATAATTATTATTACTTCTCATATAATTAATATGAGGTCATATTTTCCTCAAAAATGAATTTCTTGCAAAACTAGTTTTTTACCCTTCTATGGATTTAATTTTAAATTAAATTATACCACCAATATTTTTTAAATTTTAAAAAATATATTAAGTATTTATAATCATAATAATTTATATAATTAAATAATTTCAACTTATCTTTTGACTATAATGAATAGTGAAAATAGTAAAAAATATTTTCTCTAGTTACGGTAAACATGAATTTATCAGGGTTCAACTAAAAATATAAGGGTTAAAAATAACCCAAAACATGTATAATTCTAATTTTATTACCATGTTAAGACCTTATGTATCTCATTTGTTGTAAATTTACCAGTTTTTATCCTTATTTCCAAAAAAGTGACATGAAATTATTTAGAAACTCTCAAAAATTCAAGGTGTGGCACTGCCCTCAATTTTGAAAATCCACCCACTCTCCTATTACATTCACACATCTCAAAAAAATTTATTGAGAAAATAAATATCCAAATAAATTTCATATTTCACTCCTCTTATCTTAAAAATAATTTTTTTGATCATAGTAGCAATCTAGAGTGTCTTTTTCTAAAAACCAAAAGATGTTGTTCGATGAAGAGGTTACATCCTTAACCGATCATTTATGTTATTTCTTTTTCCAAATCCATAAAATATTATCGAACCATGATTATATGATAAAATTAGTATCTTAAATATAATTATATGTTTTTATGATAGAATAATAAACAACATTTATATCCTCCTTCCTCAAATGGGAAATGAAAATGTTGATCATGTATATGGAAAACTACTTCCTCACAAACCGACATAATTTTTCTTATATCACCTCTTATCATGTATAGATATAAATATTTATATAATGATTCTATATTATATTTAGGATATAATTATATATATTTAATTTTAACATAACATATTCCTTATTACAATCCATTTTGTAGAGAATATGATAATATCACTCGTGTGTATGGAAGCCTGTCACCTCAAGAACTAATGTGATTCGTTTTTCCCACACACATTATATGAAATGAAATAAAATTTAATTTCTGTTTTATGTATCATAATAAAAAATTATTAAACATTATTTAAAATTTAATATATTATATACTTTCTTACCACACAATCCATTGAATAAATGATAACATCATTTGTGTATACATCGAACTACCTCCTCATGAAGAGATGTGACTATTTCTTATTATTACATTTTTTGGATGGTATTTGTTGGGGTATTAAGAGAAATAATATGATATTTATGATTTTATTATCATCCTAGAAAGGTAATATCACACATACCATATTTTCATCATGATCATCAAAAATAGAAACTTTACTCAAGTGTACGTATGACCTACCATCTTTATTATTATAATGTAATTCATTTATAATTACAATATTTCATGGGTGTTTTTAACTATATAATTTTTTTATAAAAATTATAAGTATATAATTATTATCATTATGGATATTATTAAATTATAATCTATTTCACCTTAGTTAACATTCCCAAGTGATTTTGGACATACGAGTTGTTTGTCATTAAAATGTATGGTGTGAAATTAATTGGTTATGTTATTGAATATGAGAAGGTAAAAAATAAAAAAATTGATTTATAAAAATGAAAAATTAATTTAATAAATTAAATAATTAAAATAATTTGAAAATTCATTATGATTATGAAGGAACACGATTATTCAGGGAAAATGTAAGGGTTTAGTCTCAAAACTTCTTTCTTTGGGACACATATTGTTTTATACAATTATTATTTTTTAAATAGTGGATAAAATGAGACATTACATATTATTTAACGAATACATATGACAATATTATATTGTATGTTACAGTTGATCTACTTAATTTTTAAAACCCCCTTTTTGAGGTATGTATCTCTTGGTTATGCCTTTTTATGTGTCTATAGTTATTGTGTAGAGTTGAGTGGATGTTTAGGAGAGTTTAGGAATGTTTAAAAAAGTTTAGATGCTTTTTAAAGGGTGTAAATTTTGATAATGTATAAGAGAAAACATGAAGGTTCTCTAGAAATAGTGTAACATGAGGTAGTGGTCCATCACATGGTTTTCACATAGTTTGTCTAACCGTGCGATGAGGCCTTGCGGGGTGCCCTGTTGAGGCAGTATCATGCACATGATTAGTGCACTGTTAGCCTAACCATGTGATCTAACTGTGTGCGGCATTAAAAATGTGATCATTTAATTTCAAATCACTCAATATTTTCCCTGAATCCTCCATTTCTCCTCCAATAATAACCCCACATGGGATTCTTGGTTATTAAGGGTAAGAGGAGCTTAATAACTCATTCTAAAAGTGAGTCCAAGGGCCTTCAATGAGTAGTGAAGGTGATTTCTCTCGGTAAGTCTTCTCTCATTGGTCTTTCTTGGTTTTCCTTAGATCTAGTTCTCTCTCCCTTTGAGTTTTCTAGATCTACACCCATTTCAGGTATATCTAGGGTTCTTGTTGCCTAAAATTATGATATTTGGTCTTGGTGAAGATAGGGAAGGGGATCTAATGTGGTTTAGTGGACTTATCCTCCTAAATCTATGTGTTGTTGTGTGGTGGGTCTATTTCACAATAACTCTAAGGTATGTGGCATCTCTCTCAACTCCACTTTTCTAGAACGCGAGGTATTGTTTGCAATTAATTATTTTTTCTTGAAATTAATTGTGAATATTTTTTGATAATCTTAGTGGAAAAGAATTTGGTGATTATTTGGGGATTCTATGTAAAATGTGATATTATTGAAAAAGGATCTTTGTTATGTTATTTTAGAAAGATGATTTTTAAATCGATAATTGGTTTGAATTATGGAAAATATTTTATGAAATAATAATTTCAATAAATTTTTTTATTAATGAAATATGGTTTGGTATGGAAATATTTTATGGGTATTTTGATTAATGGTTGGTGTACTTATAGTGTTTTCGGTTGGAATATGTTTTTCATATTGGTGTGACCTTATGGGTGGATATGCTTGTTTATTTTCATGGGAATCTTTTTTTATGTTGACATTGACGTGGTGTGGGTGGTGAGTACCACTATAAAAGAGGGTATGGATAGTGGATGTAAGGTTCACCATCAAAGATATGTGGTTGGTAAGTGCTACTGGATTTGGATAGTATTGTGATAGTTTGGAAGAGAATTTCCACCATGATAGTTTATTGGTTTGGTTGTGTGAAACTATATGGTTATGATTTATTTGGTGTTTCTGTTCAAGGTGGAAATTGTGTGCTAATATGAATTGGTAAAAATGGTTTATTGCATGATTGTTTGATTTTATTTTGTATTTTGGTTAGTTTGGTGGATGATGTCTTGGAATGGGTGTGTTTATTTAATTAGAATTGTTTTCGCTATTTTTGGTTTTTTATAAACTACTTTATATAATTGTGATAACGGTTTTAGCCTAGTAGTATGTGTAGGGAAGTCATTTGGGGAAAACCTACTGAGTATTTGTACTCACCCCCTTCTTTGGCACATTGGTGCTTTTTCATATATCATTTTTGGGACAGTGTTAAGGGTAAAGCATATCATTTTGTATGTGGTTCATTGTGATGCTTTGATGATTTCATGGTGCTTGGAGCTTGGATCTTAGCTTGAAGTTGTGGAGTAGGGTCGTAGATTTCGGGGGGTCTATTTTGTATTTTTCCTCTTACTTTTAGCATTATGGATTTTTGTGGATTCTTTGTATTGGAATATTTTTTTTGTTGAGTTATAAACCTTATTATCATGCATCATGTGGTAATATTTGGTTGTACCTAGTTTGGCTGGTTGGTTTATCCTAAGGGAAAATAATTCCCCAATTGTTCTTGATATCCTCGACATTTATTGTAAGCCTTTGGATCCATGGGAATGTCACCTAAGGTCAATTATCATCTGACCAACTTCTCAAGACAATGAGGAAGTGGCAGGACCTTACTAGTGGTATCAATTAGTTCGGTCATTGTTAACCACATTTATTTAGTTCCTTGGAGTTGATTGTCGGTTCATGTGTTGGAATTTTTTCATACTCTATTCCTTGATTTTGTATAGAAGAAAGGCGTAGGATTGTCAGATTATGAAATGTATAGCATAAAAGGACATAACAAACCCATTTATTTTAAAAATCAAGTTACCAAGGATTTGGGTATATAAGTGTTCTGGAAACCCTTATAGGCTTTGAAAATATCATTATCGTGGGTATAACCAATAAGATGAGAATTACAAGTATGCTTGAAATGAAATACCATTAGGATGAATATTTCATTAGAATAATGATTTATATTGTCCTATGGATATATAGATTTATGAAAAATATGGAAATTATTTTTAAATATTCAATTTTGAAATGAGGATAGTGTGGTATTTTGAAAATGGGTCAATTTTCAAAATATAGAGGATTTCGAAAAATAGTGAAACATTGCAAATGTGAACTTGTGGAAACCTTGGTTGTGATATTTGAAATGTAATTTAATTTAAATTTACAATATTTTCTTGATAGGGGAGTGACACTTATGGTTTTTTTTTCTATTGATAGAAATTGAAACAGGTAGGAATCGTAGAGACCAACTGAAGGAGGATTCTAAAAATGTGGTTGTACCTAAGCCTTCGGGGAACTGTTAGCTAGTGTAGAGTATAGTGAATGATTTCCAAGCTGTGTAAAATGGGAATAAAGTA
Organism: Viscum album; assembly: GCA_963277665.1. Taxonomy (NCBI): domain Eukaryota; kingdom Viridiplantae; phylum Streptophyta; class Magnoliopsida; order Santalales; family Viscaceae; genus Viscum; species Viscum album. The sequence goes on from OY728156.1 coordinate 1,033,967,077, forward strand.
AATGGGGCCAAAGAATGTAGATCATGGTGTTCAGTTCCAAATGTATAAGCCACCTATCTTTTGAAGTGATTCAGAGACGGAAAGGGAAGAAGCGTGGTTGAACAGAATGAATAGGATATTTTAATTATTCGGAACCTTGATGGAGATAAATGTGAAGCTAGAAACTTAAATTTTGGACGATATTTCCATTTATTGGTGGGACATGGTGGTTCAAGCTAAAACATACCAAGGAATTACATCAGAGGGTTTTGAGGAATTATTAAAAAAATATTCTACCCATATACATTTAGAATTCATATTTCAATGGATTTAATCAGTTGTAAGTAAGTGATCTGCTTATTAATGGAATATGTGGCTATGTTTATGAACTTAGTGTGGTTTTTAATTGAGTTGGGAGGTAGTAAAAAATTGATGGAATGTATTTTTCAATATGTTTTGAGGCCTAAAATTCATTCTAAAATAGTGATAAGATGTATAAAAGATTACATGGAAATGGTGAATAGAGAAATAGTATCAAAACAAGATATATTTGGGGAAATGGGTGGAGGAAGCATGTTGGTACTGATTGGGAATAGTGGTAATGTGATTCTAGGTTCAAATGGAATAGGGACACTTTTTTTCATGGTGGGAGTAGATCTCATAATCTGGCAGTGGGATGAGGGAATCTTCCTCTAAAACCTCAGACTATGTCGGGATGTTTTTAGTGTATCTCAACATGCCACATGAAGTCTGATTTTAGGGATCAAAATCAAGCATGTAATAACTATAAGAAGATGGGGTATCTTTAGCAGTATTTTCAGAATGCTCTAAGGTTGATTGATCATGACACTGCTTAGAGGTCACAGGCATCCTTTGACCCGACGGGACATGGGTAGTAGCATACCCTGCATTAGCAGATAAAATTTATTCATGGTGATTCAAGGAACACCCTGACTCCTTAGTAAGGAAAAAAAGAGTAGAGTGTGGAAAGAAATAAGTTGTTTGGAGCTAATCAGGTTATGGTGTATGATCAATCATTACATTCCATGGTGCGAGTTACAATTCATTTAAATTCTACCTTGATGAAAGAATTTTTCAATATATGTTCTTATTATTATTTTATGTCATCTCATGTTGTTATTTAGATGGTATTAAATGTTTAAATTATGCCTTCTATTTTAAAACATTAAAATCCTATAGTTAAAAGAGAGTGTTGATCCTTTATTTTTATATCAAGTGGTATAGTTATGGATGCGGTCAAGTTGAACTAGGATTTTTCATTTCTTGATATTATTTCTTGTGATATCATCTTGGGAATGGTTTGGTTAGAAATATTTAAGTTTGGATTCGATTGTAATACACGAACAATTTGATTCATGATGGGTGATGGAATTGAACATCTCTTTTGACGATAGAAGAATGAAAAGGTGGGTGAAATAGGATTTTTGGCACCAGTTGTTGGAACCATCTTGTATTAGTTAGTGGAATTTTCATTGGTATCAACGGATGGAGCTCATCGTATAATTTTTAGTAGTTTTTTTTCAGTATCTTGATGTCATTACCTAATAATTTTTTGGTTTTTCATCCATTGGGGAAGTTGAGTTTACAATTGATCTTCTTCTTGGGACCAGTCTTATCTCACTTCCATCTTAATGACTGGCACCAATAGAATTCAGGGAATTAAATGTACAGTTAGAGGATTTATAAAAAAGAGGATTCATTCGGTATAGAACATCTCCATGGGTAGCACTAGTTTTGTTTGATTAAAATGTCGGTGGAAACATATAAATTTGTGTTGGTTATCATACGTTAAAAAAAGTCACAATAAAGAACCTTTATCCACTTCCACGAATTGATGATTTTTTCGATCATCTGATGGGAGATATGTGGTTCTATAAGAATGAATTGTGGTCAAGATATCATCATTTGTGAGTGCAGGATGAATATATTCTAAAAAATACTTCCGGAGTAGATAGGACCATTATGAGTATGTGTTATAACCTTTGGTATGACGAATGCACCGAAGTTGTTCCTGACATTGATGAATTGAATATTTCGGAGATATATAGATTCTTTCATGGTAGTATTTGTGGATAATACATCTGTGTATTCCTTCATAGGGTAGGTTCTTGAGGATCCCTTGGTGATAGCACTGGGGATATTGAGAGATCATTGGTTATATTCAAAAATTTTAAAGTGTGACATTGGGATACAAGAGGTATTTTTTCTTGGCATTGTTAATTATAAGAAAGGAATTTTAGTTTTTCTAGGAAAGATAGAGGCTATTATTTCATGGAAACCACCAAATAATTTTTTTCGAGATATGGAGCTTCCTTCATGAAGCTGGTTAGTGTTTGCAATTTGTTTTTGACTTTTTAGGACTAGCCTCTATAATGAAAGATTTGACAAGGAAGAATATTCCAATTCAATGGAATGAGAAATGTAAGATATCTTTTAAAGAGAATAAGAGTGTCCTTACATCGGCCCTAATCTGGGTTATTCTAAAACCAATAAAAGTTATGTGGTGTATTGTGACACATCAGGATCAGTGATGGTGCGTGTGATCATGTAATGGGATCATGTGGTAGAATATGGAACACAATAGTTTTGGTTGCATGATAAAACTACCCAATTCATGATTTAGAGATGGCATAAGTGTTTAGTTCTTTGAAAACGTTTCTTCATTACCTATTTGGTGATAAATTAATGGTGTTTACAAATCATAAGAGCTTGAATCATATTTTATCACAAAAATATTTGAACCCGAGGAAAAGGAGATAGATTGAATATCTCCAAATGCTTGATTTTGACTTAATGTACACAATAGGTAATGGAAATTCAGTGGCAGATGCATTAAGTATGAAATCACATGAACAGGTGGGGAAACAGGCATCAAATTATTGGAAGTTGATGCCAGTCATAACTAATATGTGGTTTGAATGTGAGGACCGGGGTGAGAGAGTGGTTTTTTCAATCACATTTATTCCTAAATTTATTAGATTGGTTAAAGAGGGGTAGACATCTAATTTTCAGCGTATAGCAATGAGGTTGAAACTCAATGGTGGCGTGACTATTGTGGAATGGTAACTGGATGGGAATTCAGGTTTGTTTTTTCATAACTGTATTGTTATACCAATGGATTTTTAGGAGGGAATTCTCCAGGATTATTGTCCTTCTATGTGGTTTTTCCATCCTGGAATCTAGTAATTTTATAAATCGTTTCAATTGCAGTTCTGGTGGGAAAGTATGAAAATAAATGGGGCTGAGTTTGTTTCGAGATGCTCGACTTCTCCATAGGTCAAGTCAGAGCATTAGTGACTGGAAGGTATGTTTCAATATCTATTTACCCCTCTTTGGAATTGGTAATATATTGCATTGTGTGTTGTTATTTTTCTTCCAATAGTGGATAGAAATCATAATTTCATATGGGTGATAGTGGATCAAATAACAAAGTCTCCCCATTTCCTCCCTATTTATGAATCTCATATGGTGGAGGATCTTCCCAAAATCTATACCCATGAAGTGGTAAACTAATAATTATTTTTTTTGTTTTTATTGTATCAATTAGAGATCAATGGTTCACTTATCATTTTTGGAAACCTGTGAATCAATCCCTTGGGACTCAGTTGATGATGAGTATGATGTATCATCCTCAGACGAATGGGAAATCTGAGAGAACAATAAAAACTTTTGAAGAAATTTTATAGGCTTGGGTGATGGATTTTCTTGGTTCTTCGGAGGATCATTTAATGTAAGTGGAATTTTTGTATAATAACATTTTTCAATACTTGATTCACATGGCTATATTTGAAGCATTATATGGGTGTTTGTGTCATTATTTATGTTTTGGGTTGGATTTAGGTGAGACTTCAATGGTGGGACTGATCCTTGTCCAAGAGACTATAGAGAAGATCAAATTGATCAGGAAGATAAAGGATAAAACACTGATTCCTCAAAAATAGTATTTGTACCATCGTCGATGAATATTTTCATTATATGGGGTGTTCATGTGTTTATGAGAATCTATCCTAGGCTTGGACATCGTCAGTTTGGAAATAAGGGAATGTTATCTCCAAGGTATGTTGGACGTTTTTTGATACTTGAGTGGTTGGAGAGGTGTCTTATCAGTTGAACTTTCCACCGCAATTTAGTTTGGGGAACAATGTGTTTCATGTTTCTAGGTTGAATAAGAATTAGTCAGACCATGACAATGTCATTTGATGAGATCATGTTGAGCTAGATCTGGATATGTTATTGGTGCACCTAACAATGTGGATTTTTGAAAGAAACAGAAAGTCTTTCATGGTACCAACATTGGTTTAGATCGGGTTTTTTGGTATCATGGTCAGATCAAAGAGGATAATTAGGAGTAGGAGAAAGAGATGTTCAAGAAATGGCCTTAGCTCTTTTTCTAATACAAGGGTTCTCTACTTTACAGGGATAGAAATTCCAATGTTTTGTAGTATTTATCACCACAGATTTGAGGCATATAACCCTTTTTATGACTTTTTAGGTTTTTAAAGTTGTTTATTAGAGTTCAGTGGATGTTTGGGAGAGTTTGGGAAGGTTTGGGAAATGATAGGTAGCTTTTTAAAGGGTGAACGGTCTAAGCATGGTTAGGGAAAACTATTTAGGATCTCTAGAAAACTGTGCAACTTTAGGTAGTGGAAAATTGATTAGTTTTTCTAATAGTGTGAGGAGGCCATGCGGGTGACCTATTGAGGTAGTATCATGTGCACATATAGCTCATTTGTTTATAAACTATGTGAGCTAAACGTTCCTAACATTAAAAATTTGTTCTTTTAATTCAAGATCACTCTGGATTTTCCCTAAATCGTACATTTATTCCTCCATACAAACCCCACCAGGTATTCATAGTTATCGAGGGTCATAGGATCTCTACCACTCATTTTAGAAGTGATTATATGGATTTTCATGGTTTTGTGAAGGTTATTCCTCTCCAGTAAGTTTCTCCTCTCAGATAATTCTTGGTTCCATTAGATCTAGTTCTCCTTCCGAATTAGTTTTCTAGATCTACACCCATTAAATGTATATCTAGAGTTATTGTTGCCAATAATAATGAGATTTGGGATTTTGAAGATAGGAAGGGGATCTAAGGCAATTTAGGGGAGTTTTACACCAAGAATAGTGTGTGGTTGTGTAGAGGGTTGATTTCACCATAACCCTAAGGTAGGTGGCTTCTCTCTAGACTCCACATTGATAAAAACTGATGCCTTACTTGAAATTTATTAGTTTTTGTTGAAATTAATTTTCAATTTGATGTTCAGACCTTAGTGGAAACCAATTTGGTGATGACATGGGGATTTTGGGAAAAAATTGATATTTTTTAAAGAGTCTTTATAATTTGATTTTAAAATGTTAATTTTAAAATCGATAATTGGATTGAATTATGGAAATTGTTCTATGAAATATGAATTTCAATAAAAATGTTGTTTTATTGAAATATGGTTTGGTATAGAAAAATGGTTTATGGGTGTTTTCAATTAATGTTTGATGTGATTAAGGTGTTTTTTGGTTGGAATATGTTGTTGCATATTGGTGTGGCCTTGTGGGTGGATATGCTTGTTTATTTTCATGGGATTCTTGGATTGTATTGACATGGATGTGGAGTGGGAGATGAGTACCACTAAAAATGAGGGGATGGATAGTGTATGTAATGGCCACCATCAAAGATAAGTGGTCAGGATGTACCACTAGATTTGGAAAGTAGTGAGATATATTGGACGAGAAGTTCCACCGTGATAGTTTACTGGTTTGGTAGTGTGAAACTCTATGGTTATTCTTTTTTTTATGTTTCTATGAAAAGAGTAAATTATGGCTCATATGAATTGGTAAAAAAATTATAGAAAGGTTGATGGATTTCCTTTGTATTGTTGTTAACTGGGTGGAAGATGTTTTGTTAAGGGGTAGTTTTACTTGTAGGTAATGGTTTCACTCTTTTCTTGATTTTTATAAACTATTTTACATAATTTTACTAACGGTTCTATTCTATTGGAATGTGTAGGGAAGTAATTTGGAGAAAACCTAATAAGAAGTTTTACTCACCCCATGCTTTGGATCATTTGTGCATTTACAGATGTTGTTTTTTTGAGACATGGGTAAGGGTAAAGAATCTCATTTTCTAGATGTTTTTTGTGATGCTTGGATGGTTTGTTGGTGCTTGGTGCACGAAGCATAGGTTCGAGCTGTGGAGTTGTATAATAGCTTTTGGGGTTGATTTTTTAGTCTTCTTATTATAACCCTGATTATGGATTATTATGTATTGGTTATATTGGTATTTTGGTTTCATTGAGTTATAAACCTTGTTTACATGCATCTTTTGGTAACATTTGGTCATACCTTGTTTTTTTGGTTGGTTTATACTAAGGGAAAATTGTTCCCCAATTGTTCTAGACATACATGGAATTTATTTCCAACCTTTGGTGCCTAGGGAATGTCTCCTAAGGCTATGTATAATCTTATCTCTATATTAGGACAATTAGGAAGGGGCGGGATGTTAAATAATTCATGGTAATTAATGATAAAAAAGTTACTGAGCAGTAAGGGTTTATTCTTCAATCTCATTTTAATGAGGATTTATTTTACTGACTTTCCATTATTGTATATTATTTGATCATTTCAGAAGGAACCCTTTAAATTTCATTTTGATCTATTTATTCATGATATTTTCATGTAATTGTAATATTTCCTTCTCTTTGGAACTTGAAGTGGTTGAAAAAATATTTTTAGTTAAACTTGACTTCATTTCTCTCTTTGGTATAAAACCCTTTTATTCAAAATATATGTTTTCTAAAAAACCTCCAAAAATGTTACAACTATTCTACTATGATTGTTAAAATTTATTTTTAACCATGTTTTAATTTTTATAAAACTTTTTAAAAATAATCTTTAAATTTTTTTTACGAAAAAGATACTTTAAAACTTTAACCAAAAGTATGAAATGGATCTTTATAATAACATTTATGACATGAACAGTATTTTATTCCATAATTACCAATATTATTTATAATTATTACTTTATATTTATCAAATTATATTTATAATTTTAATTATTTCCACAATTTTTGGTGAATTTTATTCTTTTTAAAAGTCATTTTTAAATTGGAACGGTTATATTCCTCCAGATTTTTTTTTAATATTTTTAAATTTATTTTAAAAAAAATAAAAAAACTAATATTAATGAATTATTAAAATTATATATATATATACATATCACATAAATATATACCAACCTCATTATAACACAATTTTATTGGCTAATACATACCTTTTTAACCTTCCTTAAATGATTTCATTAAGAAGTCTCTTTTCATTTTTCTATGATACAAGATTAGGAAACCCATTACATACCAAAATTAATTCGTATGTTTATTACTTATGATTATTTTCCTTACATATCACACATATTCATATAGGAAATTAATGTGAGAAGTGGGATAATAATTTTATATCCCTCCAATGAAATGATTTGTATTTTAGTATCAGGAGAATTCTTAAATGGTGTTAGGGACTGAATCAAACCCATTATGTGACGTTTTCCACCATGTGATATTGTATCAATAGTTAAAAAAAATTATATCATTAATTATGTTGATTCAAAATTTAATATGATTATATTTTCTTATGATACAATGATCTTTATGTTATTCCCCTGCGTGATAACTCATGTGCCTTCTCTTTTATGTTATCAAGTTACATATTTTACCAACACGTTATGCTTCCTTGTTATGCTTATTACCTTAATAAAATTTTGATCTCACCCATTTATTTCAAGTACTCCCTAGGTTATCCTATGATGTTTTAAAAGCACAAAAGGATTTAAGATCTCATTATAGGGAATAAAATAAATATGTTTTGTTTTGGTCTCACTTTGATGTATTACAAACCTAGTCCTCCAAAGATATTATGTCTCATGATCTCTTGGTTGTAATTAATGGATTTATATATTAAAAACCATTTAATAGTATTTTTAAAATGATCGGTTCAATATATATAGTCCATATTTTTTACTAGGAAACCCTCCAAATATGGATTGAGGTGTAAACCAAAAGAGGTTCAATGGAGAAGAGGTATAGACCATAACCATTCATTTCTATTTAATTTCTTATTATAACAACTAAAAATATTATTTAATAATGAAGGAATAATAAAATATGTATATATAATATACTAATAATTTTTTATTTTAATTTCATGATATATTTCAATTGCATCCTCCATCAAATGGGGAACGAAACCTTCGAACATTTTTACGATGGACTACTACCTTTAAAATAGATTTAATTTTTTTCCATCACCACCTATATGAGATATATATAATAATAGGATTGATATTTATTTATTATATTAAAGAAATATTTTCTCTCCTAGAATTATAATATCACAATAACTTTCTCACCAAACAATCTGATGAAAATGATAACTTCACTCTTACGTTCATCTCGATTATCACCTCCACAAAGTGGTGAGATTTGATTTTAATTTTATTTTTAACTTGATAGTAATGAGGATAGATTTAATGAATATATATAATATCCATGAAATAAAAATGAGTCTATAAAGGTTATACATTAATTACATTTCTTTTGTTCTATCCATTGAGAAAATCTAAATAGTCTTCTTGTGTACGTACGGTCAACTGTCTCCATAAACGGTGTAGTTTATTTTCTATCTCTAACTTTTATGAGTTAAAATAAATATACATAAAATGAATTTATGGGATATATATATATCTTGGTTAACATTATATATATCATGGAACCATGATCAGGGTAAAAGGACCATAAATACCAAACCAAAACATACATGAAAAACAAAGTAGTTGTTGCCCAAAATGTGATGTTAATATGGAATTGTTAATAAAGAAGTAATATAAGGTACTAATTAAATCATATATGGAATTATATATATGATTATAGTTCTAAAATAGTTTTATAATAAATATAAGTGTATTATTTAGGAGTTTCGAACATGTAATAGGAAAGTGGAGACTTGAGGTTATGTATTTCTGTATCATTATTATTTTTGTCACACATTACATATTAACCACTTATTTCTTCTTTTAATGAATATACTACTCATGAATTTAATTTATAATTATAATAATAATGATATTTGGATATAAACATCCATATATGGTTAGTTCTTTCTTGGGGCTTATTATTCAAATGTTACCAGAGTGGTAAAGGTTTTCTATTAATATATATATAGGGATTTTTTTATAACTATAATAATAAAATATTATGGTATATAACTCAATAAATTAATCTATTTTATGATACTATTTTAATAACTGTATAATAAAATTTCCCTTTTTTATCTCTTTATGTACTCAAGATATTTAAATAATGTTTTTATAAAAAATTGAAATTATTTTTCTCTTTTTTTCAAAAATAATTTTTCTTCCACATCCTTGTTTTCTGAAAAGGTTTTACATAAAGTTTTTTAATATCCTAATATAATTTTTTATATTAATATTTGACCATTTTTAATTTCTAAAATATGTTTTAAAAGGAATAATCTTGGAACTTTCCAAATAAGTATCTTTTAATTTTTAATTAAAAATTTTAAATTAATTTATGTTTTAACATGTATGAAATGAATGATATTTACCACCATCATGAATGATCAGGGATTTAGATCACTCCATTCATGTATCCAAGGTTCCTTTCAAGGAAAATGTTTTCTTTAATATGTTGTAAATTTTTATCTTTTTATGATGTGATTTTATAATGGAAAAGATATTTTCTACAGATTATGTTCTAAGTGATCTTTTAAAATATTTTTCAATATAAGATGACATCCTTTGATTTTATATATTCTCCAAGGATATAATAATTATTATTTCTCTATAATTAATATTTCTATAATTACAACATATTTATAAAACCTATTTATTTTCTACAGGTTATATTTTGATTAAAATTTTATTAAACACATTTAATATCTATGAGTTATGATATGATGAGTATTTTATGATCTTGTGGCACACAAATGTTTCCATTACATGATGGGTGGGTCATAAATCTCTCTCCAATTCATTGGTTAATGATAAATGTTCTATAATATCAAATGGTATGTGGGAGGTTATACCAATACATAAAAAATATGTTACTATATAGGTTATCCTAATACTTAAATAAGAGGGTACATTGCAGGATATCCCAAGCCTGAAACAAGATGGTATGAAGGAGGTTGTCCCAATCCCAATAGATGTTACCCCAATGGATATCCCAAGAAATATTAAGATACACTAGTGGTTAATCCAAACCTAAAAGGTTATGAATATATTTATGGGTCTCCTTAACATAAGATATTCTACACTTATGTATATACCACAAATAAATTTCTTGTGATAATATTATTCTCCTACTGTTTATGTTCATTGATTCCATCTAAATTCATTTATTTTAAACTATAATGTTTTTCTATGAATAAAATTTATGATATATTATATGAATGGTTTATTTTTTGAATATTTTCCTTATGTTATCATATCCTTATACTCATGTTATATTTATATCACCCATGTTTAACCTTACAGAGAATTCGTGCTCATGATTTCTTTTGATTCCTTTCCCCATATTATGAAGAATGGTATTACGTATGATATGTACAATAAGGTTTCTATTTGTGATTAATTTAGTGGGAGACGATGTAGTTAACCTATGAACACGTTTTTTATGTATCAATGTCCCAAAGTAACTGGACCTAAACAAATCTATGGTCGTTCATTATGATATATAATGAATATTCTTCTACTAAGTTGGGATACTAGTGTATGGGAAGTTTGTTTTATAATAGTTTTTATTAGAGAAAACTAATGAATCCAATCCTTGGAAACTATCAAAAGTGAGAGTTTGGAAAAGTATTGAGCTCCTCCAAAAGTCTTTATGAGGAATGTTTTTCTACTATAGATGGTGGTAATAGTCCCAACTTGGTGGTTTAGCCACCCATGAATTACTTTTATAGCTATCAATTATTGTCCATTAGTAATAGTTCTAAACTATTATAGTTGGCAACATAGAATGTTTTTGTTAAAATTTTTAATCTAGGATGAAAAAACATTATGAGATCCCTTGGGATATGTATAAGGGTTATTTTAAGTATAAAACAAATTCATAGAATTTTGGTAAAGGATAAAGTTTGTGGTTTCCAATAAATTAAATCCCTATTTGGATAATATAAGTTGATGTAGATCTAAAATTTTGATAACTAAGGGTATTAACTCTGAAAAGTGTGCAATGGTCTTTGATACTATAATAACTCAGTGCACAACAAAATTACTTGATGAAAACTTGGATTGAAATTCCTAGCTGATATGTTTTAAAAATTCACAAACTATTTATGAACCATCATGATGTATATGAATAATTACCATGAATATCCTAGGTTATGAATAAAGAATCGTATATTTAAAAAAGTTGTCATGATTTACAATTCCTATAAGTAATTTTTCATTATTATGGGGTTCCACACAATGTTTTTTGGTTATAGTTAATGAATGGAACCCGAAGGAACCATGTTAATTCTGAATGTGATGTAAAATTCAATGATTATCCACCAAAGAAAACAAACATTATGGGAACTTTAATAAAAAATATCTTTTCTTTTCACACACAACTTTCACAATATATAAATCATTCTGAACATCCAAAACTAGAAAATAAGAGGAAAATATTCTATTGATTCCTACATGGGGAAACATAAACTTTATTTTTGTGGTACCTTTTATCCACTAGTTACTATATAATGGATTGGTGTCATTGAAAATATTTTTTCATTATCTAGTGTTCGGGAATGAAAAATTCATTTTGGTCATCTATCATTTAGAAGGAAAAGTGTGTCAATGTTAGACCCTTAATAAGAATAAAATTCAATAAGATGAAATTGAATTCTTGAGTTGGGATGATTTTAAGAGAATATTTTAAAAATAAAAAAATCAGATTATTTTTGTAAAAATGGTGAAGGAATTCATTGATAAATATTAGAAGAATGATGAATCTATTTGTAACTATGAGAATAACGTAACAAGACTTGTGATGTTAATATTGCGTACTATCTTCGAATATGAAAGTAGGGTTGAATAATTATTTAGTGGATTAAAAAATTATTTAAAGGTTGTTATCCATATGGGACTTCAGTGGTTATGAATAAATTTTTTGATGTCCTATAACGGTGTAAATGAATATTAGATATACCCATCAATCTCATGGTTTTGAAGAGAAATTAATGATGGAATTCAAAGGAAATTATAAAAATCAGGGGGAGAAAAGGATGGGATTTCCACAATGCTTGAAGTGTAGAAGGAAACCTGGAGAAAGTTTTTGTAATGAAACAACTAAATGTTTTAAGTGTGTAAGGGAAGTTATTCGAGTGGCTGAATGCATAAGTGATTGAAAAAAAATTTAATGATACAGAGAGAGAGAAATCTCAATAGAATTAACCAAACACTCTCTATTATTTTAAATGAATGGTGAAAGGAAATTATGCTAAATAGTGCTCAAATTTGAAGGTTACAAAATATTTTCCATGTCATCAACCACTTAATATGAGAGAAAATGGAAATATAAAGTGATCACTATTTCTGATGAGGGGTGTAGTAATAATGTGGTAAAGGTACACATACCATCCAATAATGATATGTTAACATATTATTTTATTCTGGATCAACCCACTCATATATCTAATTAATTTTATAACATTATAACAATAAAACCTCAATGATTATGTGTTTAATTATTAGTGAAAATCCCTAATGGTAAGATAATCACATCTCAAGTCTATGATTCTTCCCCATTTGATATTTTTGGGAATGTGCATGCCGAAAACCTTGTAATCCTACTTCGAGTTGATTTTTATGTTATCTTATCCATTGATTGGATTTCTATGTATTAAGAAAAAATCGGTTTATAGTGATGGTAAGTCATTTTTTATATTCTAGACCAACTAATAATCATCTATCAGTGTTATAATAAATGTGAACATGTAATATAAATTTCAACCATTGTATGGGTCTTCACCCCTATTCAAAAATGGTGTTTATCTTGGATAGTTGGGAAGAAACTAAAAATTGATGATATATTTATTATAAGGGGTTTTATTGATGTATTTATATAACAACTACCTACTATTAATCCAACTAATGAAATTAATTTCTCAATATAACTCATACCATGTGTTACACCTGTCTCAAAAAATCCAAATAGAATGCCCGTTGATTGAGTAGTAGGAATTGAATAGAAAATTCCTGAGAATTTTAAAATGGGTTTTATTTATTTATGTGTTTTAACATAGGGTGGAATTATTTTTTCATAAAAAATAAGGATTAATTATATTTCATGTTTATTATTAGTAGATTAAAAATATCAAAATCAATAATAAGATTCTCCACCCTATACCGATTACTTGTTTGATCAATTAGGCAGAGCTCAATAATTTTCCAAGAATGACCTTCAATAAGGATATCATCAATTAGGGATAATGAATGAGGATATACACAATATATCATCCCATATAAGGAAAGGAAATTATGAATATAGTGATACTATTAGGTGTTACTAATTCCACTCCTATCTTTAGGGATCTAATGAATAAAGTCTTTAGATATTACCTAGATCAGTATTTTGTAGTGTTTATAAATGATATTATCATATAGTCAAATATAAAGGAAGAAAATTAATATCATTTAAAGATTATACTGAATATGCTAATGAAGGTTAATGTGGATGAAAATTTTTCTATGTGTCAATATGTCTAAAAAAGACCCATTTTTTGTCATACAATCTCAAGCGATGATATATTTTTTGGATCCATCAAAGACTAAAGTTATTTAATTTTGAACAACACAAACCATTGGGATTTAGATATGCTGTTTTCTTGGTCTAGATAGAAATTATTGATGGTTTGTGGAGAATTTTTAAAGAGTTTTAAATCCACTCAATATGTCAACTTTATAAGGAGACAAGTTCCTTTAGAAAAATGAATGGGAAGAATATTTCAAGAAAACCTAATAGAAGGATAGTTAGTGAACAATTTTTAAAACTAACCATTAGTAAAGAAGTTTTTATAATATATTGTGATTCTTAAAAAAGGGATAGGTTAGTATACATATGGAAAATAATATAGTGATAGCTTATGGCTCAGAAATTGAAGGTCCATTATTAAAATTAATTAACTTATAATTTGGAGGTAAGTGCAGTCATTTTATAATTTAATATAATTATCCATTATCTTTATGGAGAATTGTGTGATATAATACGTAGTTATAAAATTTTAAAGTATATTTTTATACAATAATATTTTAATATGAACCAATAAGATGTTTAGAGCTGATTAATTATTATGAATTAACAATAAATCACCACCATAGGAAACCGAACTAGGTGGATAATAATTTGACTCTGAATGATAAGTACAACTTATTAGTGACGAGGATAAAAAATACCTAATATTTATATATTTTCAAATTATAAATCTTGAAATAATGAAGGGAGGGGATAAATCTTATATTTCTCCAATTAATGTTAAACCATCTTTCCAATTAAAGATTAAAGAGGAAAAAAAGGAAGGTGTAGAGCAATAAAATAAGGTTATAAATTTTATGGAGTTAAATATTTGTTATTATAAAAGTATATGGTCTTTAAATCATGTATTTTTCATGTCCATGAATGATTTGAAAAAGATTATATTACAGGAAGATCTGAGTTATAATTCTCTTTTCATCCTAGATGTAAAAATTTGCATAGTGATATGAAAGTATATTTTTAGTTTGATTACATGAAAATAGATATTGTAGAGTTTATATATCAGTTCTTGGTATGTTATAAACTTAAGGTTTATAGAGAAAAGTCATAGGGGATTTTACACCTATTACCCATACTTGAATGGAAATGGTAAAACATCATCGTTGATTTTTTATCAGACATTCCATAACAACTAAAGTTTATAATGATATATGGGTTATAGTGGATTACATTAATAAGTAAGAAAATTTGATTTATGTTATGCCTTATTTCTCACTATATCATATTTATATGATATATATTAAATAATTGGTAAAATTTATGTATTACTACATTGTATTTTATCTAAAAAGGATCTGATTTTTACATCAATGTTCTATCAAAGTCTTAAGTAACCTCCTTATACGGAATTTATTTTACACATTGTATGTCATCTCATATATAAAGTTAATCTAAGAGAACCATTTAAACCCTATAATAAGTTTTGAGACATTTTTTTATGGATTACAAATGTGGTTTGGAACAAAAACTTCTTCAATGCATGTTTTTATACAATAATAGCTTTCACTCAAGAATTTAGATGCCTCCTTATGAAATCCTCATTGTAAATAAGTGTAGACATCAAGAATGCTCTGATGAATTTTGATAAATAATTCTATTTAATTTTGATCAAGGTGAGTAAATGAATCAGAAAGTTAGATCCATTCCACAATATATCCAGGCATCTTAGAGTCAAAAAAATTGTTGAAAATAATCAACATGATATTTAGTTTGAAGTGAGTGAAGAGGTTTTTATACAATTTTATACAAGAAATAAGGTCATGATATTCCATAATAAATGAAAGATTAGACCGAGGAATATTTTCTCCTTCAAAATTCTTGATCGAATAGAGATAATTGTTTATCTCATTATGCTTACACCAAACTTCTATCAATTACATAATGTAATCCTTGTATATCTACTGAGGAAGTGGATACCTTATCTATAAAATTTACAAAATTCATAAATTTTACCACTATATTATGATCATTACCATAAAGTTAAACCTATAGATATTTTTTCTCATAGAGTAAAAAATCTACAAAACAAGACAACTCACCAATTCAATGATTGATGGAGAAACCAATAAAATGTGGAAGATATAAGATATCACTACTAAAAAGAAAGATTTATCTTGTTCTAGGGTTTTAACAACACTCCCTAAAAGTGATATTAAAACAATCTATTTCAGGCCCAGAAAAATAATTGTTAAATGGGATATTTAACATTACTTTTTAGCACTGATAAAAAGGGACATTTATTAGAGATTTTAAAAAACACTGATAAATCCCACCCCATTTATCAGGGATAGTAAAAAAGTTATGATAAAATATGAAATTATCAATGCTTCTAAGAAATCACAGATAAAACAGGCATTTATCAGCGCTTCAAAAAGAGAACTGATAAAATGGGTATTTATCAATGATTATAAAAAAGTGATGATAAAAGGGTCGTATTTTTCATTGATTTTTTAGAATCCCCTATATATAAACCCCCCTATGAATGTGTTTTTACTATAAATAATAAAGGGTATATTTAAAAAAATGTATTTCCTTCACAAACACTTGTAATAGAAGTTATGACAATCTGGATGTATTTTAGGCCTTATTAGGCTCAATAGAGATGGTTGAGGGTTCTTATGGTTCATTTAGGTATAAATCTAGTCTAAATATTTAATTTAATATTTATTAAAGGAAAAATGACAACTGGTTCATAAGTTATGGCCATTTAAAAGGTCATTGAATGTGAAAAAAATCCTTAAAACCGGTAAAAACCCCAAAACTCTAAAAAGATCATAAATTTTGATCTGGTTATTCATTTCATTCCTTAAACCATTAAAATTGAATCTTATGAGATGAAATAAAACCACATAATATTTAAATTATGTTATAATCAAAGGAATAAAATATATTACATTTTCAAAAAGTTAGAAATCAAACTCGAACTTCAAACGACCATAACATTTGATCTATGTGTCCTTTTGGGCCCTACCACAAATCAAATCAAATATTGTGACATGATATATTCTAAATATGATATTATATTGATTTATAATATCTTTTTACTATTTATTAACCCCTAATAAGGCCCCTAAGGCCTTCAATATAATTTTTTATTCACTATCCTCCGTTTCTTAATTTTTAAATGGTAATAACTTCTGATCTAGGTGTTCATAAAACATGTACCTCATATAATATCAAATATCATTTCATGATATTATATTTCAATACTGTTTCAGCTAAAATGGGCCCCTAAATTATAAATTATATTCATTTTTAGTTTTTAGGTGTTTTAGTGCTTTCAGAGTTTCTTAATGTTTGTATGTGTTTTAAGGGTTCTTAGTGTTAATATCCAAAATGAAAAATATTTAAAAATAAATTTTTATTATATATATATATATATATAACTATATAGATATATCATAAAATATAAAACAAAACTGTATAGGGGAGTGGAAAATGCGTTGGGGTATAAGCTAGAGGTCCCAGGTATAAAACTTATTAGAGGTAGGGATACATGCTTACGTGATAATAAATTGTTGATGGGAGAACTAAGAAAGTGGGAAGGGGTTTGGGAGGTAATAATAAAGATGATGTGATGATATGGGGGTAGAGCATGAAAAATATATACCCTTTATCATCAGGGCCATTAACAGCGCTAAAAAGGCTAATAAAGGACCCTTTTATCAAGGATAAAAATCACTGTTAATGGGGGGATTTACCAGCTCGTTTTTTAATATTGATAAATGGGGAATTTATAATCTCTTTTTTTGATCTCTTTTAATGATTACCCTAAAACATATCTTATAATATCAGTGCTTCTTTAGCATTTAAAATCCCTTTTACTAGTGTTTTAAAGGCCTGATTTTTAGTAGTGGGTCTTGATAATATGATGAGGTAAAATTGTCCCATGTTTTTTGTATTATAATTACATAATTTCAAGGTATAATATAAATATAATAGGGGTATAATGTAACACAATCAGATTTAAGAAATATGTTTCTCAAATAAATTTAAATTCTTTGATATTTTGTATTACACACAACATTGAGTTTTAATAAACCATGATATACTACTAAAATTATTATTCATTTGTGAAATATATAAATTGTCCATTAAAATTTTTGTTATGAATAGGAATAAAAATATTTTTATTATTTAGAATAATGGTTTTATAAAAATAAAACATATTGATAAAAAAGAACTTAATATTTTTTAAATCTTATATATGAATCAAAAAAACTTTTTCTCAAAAAAATATTTATTTAACAAATAATGAAATTACTTTTCCCCTTTTAAAAAAGTGTTTTAAATAATTATCTACTTATTCCAAATAAACACCTCAAAATTATCTTGGAGTGAAGATTTGATAATTTTCTCACAAAGATTACTTTTTTAATAGAGTGAAAATTGAAACATTTAATAAAGAGTTCTTATTATTTTAAATAATTTACAACTTATATTTTGTTTTAATATGGTATTGGAAGTAATATTTGTTCAATTATATCATTATTAATTGAATTCTGATCATATTATTCTATTTTATTATTAGTATTTAAATAAAAACATCTTTCACAATTAAATACGTTTTCATTGGAAAACATATTTTTATCGCATCTATAGGTTTAATTTTAAATTAAATTATACGAATTATTTGAATTGAATTTCAAAAAAATAGCTCCATATTTTGAATAATAACAATTAATATTACATGATAATAAAATTTAATTTTTTTCAAAATTAATATTAAAAATTAATAAAAAAATATATAATTTTGTTAAGGCTAAAGTCAGTGTATCCGGGGTAAACAAAAATATATAATGATTCAAATGACCTAAAAATTTGTAAAACTCCTATGTTTTAGCCATATTTCAATTTTATACCATATAAGGTTCGATATTGTGTCATTTGTTTCCTGTTTTAATGTTTATATAATTGGTTTACATATTTATTTTCAAATATCCCAAGTGTGTCATCTCCCCGCTTATAAACAGACACCCCCTCTCCTCTCCTCTTCAAAGTTACAGTTCTTTTTGGATCATATAATCCCTACCAAAATATATTATTTACATGAATACCTAAATATTAGATTACTTATTTTTATTATTACATCCCCCCTGCAATAGGGCTTTATTTTAAAACCTAAAGTGGTTCTCATAAGAAGAGGTATAGTTGGTAACAATTAATTTTAACTTTACATTTATTCTCACTGCATAAAATATTCTACAATCTTTATGATATAATAGTATAAGTATTTCAAATATATCAATATTTTTTATCTTAATTTCAAGATCTATATCCATATCCACCCCATCATAAGGGAAATGAAAACGTATATCATTTGTATGGTACATTACCACCTCGATGTAATTAATTTTCCACCACTTCTTCTCATAAATGATGAAAAAATGGGTTTAGTGTTTATATATCATAGGTATGATATATTTATTCTCCTATAATTACAATATCATTTCAGCCTTCTTACCTTAAAATCTGTTTGAAAATGATATTGCCGCTTGTGCGTACATGTGGACTACCACCTCCACAATGAGATGTGAATCTTTTTTTATTTTATATTCATATAGATGATAATAATGACATATTTAAAGAATATATATGATATATTTGAAATAAAAAAATGTTTCTGTGATATTTATATATTAGTGACCATTCTTTCATCCCATCTATCTCAAAAATGGAAACTCGTTCATTTTATGCACCGCCTACAATCTCCTTGAATAGTCTAATTCATTTTCAATCTCTAAATTTTATAGATTATTATAAATAAATATATAATTTATATATTCAATGTTTATATAATTGAAAAATTTATAGATATTATTTAACCATTATCAATGTAAAAGGAACAAAAATACCAAACCAAAACATACATGAAAAATGAAGTGGTTGTAACCTGAAATGTGATATTAACAAGGAGTTATTAATAAATGGGTAATAAAATATCATAAGTAAATAATATGTGGTATGATGTATATTAATATGTTTATATAATAGATTAATAATAAACCTCTATTTATTATATCATAGCTTAGAATGGACACAAAATATTCGATACTTGAGGTATGGGGTTTTTGTCCTACTTTTATTTTTGTGAGAAACATGTCATCTTCACCACAAGTTTTTTTATGTAGTGTATATACTACGCATTAATGTATTTTATTATTCTTATCATGAATATTATATTATAATGAAATCCATATATTGTAATTTCTTTTATATGGCTTATGGATAAAATGTTACCAAAGTGGTACAGGTTTTATATTTAAATCTAATTGTTTATCATGATTGTTCTGATTTTGATTTTAATCATAAAATCTTATGTTCTATCTCCCAATAATGTACCACCCTGATATTTTGTGAAATTATATTTTTCAAATATATTTTTTGTTATAAATAATTTATGTGACATGAAAAACTATTTTTTTCTAACATTATAGGTAACACTAAATTTGGATTATGATATAAGAAACACTAATTTGGGTTTGTATTACACAGAATATCGAGTATAGCTTACATTACACGTAACACCAAAATTTAAAAAACCTGTCATACTAATAAAATACTGTTATTTAATATTATAGTTATCATTTAACCATTTTAATTTCTAATATGAATAGGATTAAATGAATTAAGAAAATATGGTTTACACATGTATATAAAATGAATTCTTTTGTTTACAATTAATTATAAATGAAAATGATAGAAAATAGTTCTATGAAAAACTATTTTAATGGGAACAATAATATTCTAATGAATAAATTAACCAAATAACTTTTGGTTAGCTTTTTAATGAAATTTATATCTTATATATTCAATCCAATGATTACAATTAATATTCTTTTTTCTATATAATAAATAATAATAAATCTAATATTTTCCTTAAAACTATATTTCTCTAAAAATATTATTTTGACAATTTTATTTAATTATAATAAAAGTATATTTTGAAAATTTTATTAAATAAATATAATTAAATAAACACAATTTTTTAAATCATAATTTATAATTTATCTAAGAAAGATTTTTTGGGATTTTTTTAAAAGTTTCATTTTTTTGATGAATATTAAAAAATACTGAGTTTTAATTGAAAAATACATTTTGGATTAATTTATTTATAAAGTAAAAATATATTTGAATTTTATATAATATAAATTTTTTTAAATTTTATATCAATAAATCTAAAATATTTTTTTCGAACCAAATTTGTTTTGAAATTCGATATGAAAACTTTTCAAACATGTGACCTTTTCTCTTTAAAACATTGCTTTCTCATCACATCTCCCACATTAATTTTACGTTATATTTTTTCAATTATTTCAATATAATTTGGAAATGTGTATCCCATATTCTTAATAACAAAAAAATATAATTTATAATATGTTCAATTAATTTTTTTTAAAAAATAACAGTGAATGTAGTAAAAATTATATATCACAATTCAGGTAAAATGGGTTTACAAGGGGTTAAAAATATAAGGGTAAAGATAAAAAATAAAATTTTATAAAAATAATATATTATACTTACATAGACCATTAATCAAATATGGTTTTATAATTTCCCATCTTTTACCCTTTTTACAAATTAATAATTTGGGATCACATATTTATTTTCAAAAATTCCAACTGTGTCATCTCTCCCACTTATAAACATTCACCCCCACTCTTCTATTTTTAAAAACATTAAACCCCTTTTATTTAAGAAATATATGACCATATAAATTACCATATTTAATCCCCTTATCCTATTATCATTATTTTGTCCATAAATCTATCATATCAATAATTTAGTGCAAATATAAGCAGGATACCAAAAGAAGCGATAATGTTCTTTAATAGGTATCATTATTCTATTTCATTCTACACATAATTCAATTACAATTATACAATGATTATATAATGAAATAACTATATTACATATTATTATATATATTATTTAATTTAAGGACCTAAAACCATCTTCATTTCCATCAAATGGGTTATGATATCATTTTTCATGTGTATTGTGAACAATCACCTCACGAACCGATGTCATTCATTTTTTCCATTACCACCTCTCACGGTTAAAAATTAAGATATATTTATAGTTTATATAATATAATTATTATATTTATTACATTATTATAATTATATAATTATGATATGACACATACATTCATACTCTCCATTTTGTGGGAATGTGACAAAACCATTCATGCATATGGAAGACTTCCTCCATTCAAAGCGATGTGATTCGTTAATTCATTAAATAGAATTTATTAAGGAATCGATTAATGAAAATATATAATTTATTTGACATAAAAATACTCTTAAATGATAATATATTGTCAAATTTTCTTTATTTCAATCCCACGGTAAAATGGAAATATTGTTCATGAATATGTATGACCTCTCGTCTCCATTAATGTTTGATTTTTTTCTAATCGATGAATTTTATTGATTAATATAAAGACCAATATAATTAATATATATGATATTTATAAAAAAATTTACATCATGTATATTATTTAACATTTATCTAATTAATAGTATAGTAAATATATCAAAAAAACATATAAGAAAGAAAACACTGTAATTGCACAAAACATAATAGTAACATTGAATTATTAATATATGGGAAATAAAATGTCAAAATAAAATTATATATGGTATTTAATATAAAAATATTTTCCTATAATATATATATTTATATATAACATATAATTTTTATATATGTGATTTGAACCTGTATAATGGATGTCAAGACTTAAGGTAAAGGATTTTCGTCTCACTTTTTACTTATGTGAGACAACTGTTATATATTCCACCTATTTTTTTATAGGGTGTATATATTTACATAGAATGATTATTATGACACATATAAGGGATAATATTGTTTTTTAGAAATAAATTTTAGTATATCTCTCTCCCATGGGTTATACGGTTCAAATGTAAACAAATCTGTAAGGGAATTTGGTCTCAATATTCTTTCTTTGAGACATATGTCAGGATATGCACCTATATAATTTCATGAGTTGTATATACATCCCATTTGAAAAAATATATCATGAATTTATCTATCCTCAAGAAATTTTATGTTTTATTTTATGTTATTCCTTTATAGTTATTGTGATTGAAAGTAACCAATGTTTTAATGATTGTATGATGCAATTTCACTGTTTATTGGGGTTGTTTATGATTAAGTTTACGATGATAAAATATTGTGAACCATCTCTCTATCAAATCCTGAATTTTCTTATCCACTAATTATTCATTATAATTTTATGTAATAGGATCATTTTTCTATTCTTTGGTACTTAAGATAAAATATAAATTAATTTTAACAAAACCTAGATTTATTTACATATTAGGTTGGAAATCAACATTATTCAAAAACCATATTTTCAAAAAACTTTTAGAAATATTTTAATATTATCCTATGAATTTTAAATATATCTTTCCAGTGTTTGTATTTTTATAAAAAAAATGAATGGAATAATCCTATCATTTTCTAAAACAATTCCAATTTGTATTTCACCTAAAATGTGAAAAGAATCTATATTTTTAAACATGAACGATGTAAGAAGTATAAATAAATGTCAGGACTAACCAATGATTTCAAGATTAAATTACAATTTTTCACTTTTCTCTTCAATGAAAATGTATTTTGAAATATTCTTATGTTTTTAAATTTTAAATAAGTTATTTTAATATGTAAATATTTTGACAGTGTTTTATGCTTAAAAAATATTTTAAAATAAGAAAAGATATTTTCCTCAAAAAAATTAACATATTATTAAAAGAATCATTTATTATTATTATTTTTGGTTATTTTCAGAGATATTTATTTACCTAATGTTTTATGTTTACATTTTTTATTTTATATTAAAATCCATTTTCCTCAAAAAAATGTCCCATGTATTCTTCAAATATTTTTTCCATCTAATATGAAATTCTTTTTGGATACTTATTCTTTACTAGGTATATGATCCAAGAACACATTTATTATTATTTATCTAAATGGGTTATTTTTATTATCAAAAGGTGTTTATGAAACCCGTTTCTCATATATGTATTACACCATGATAAAATTATTATGAAACCAGTGTCTTTCTCAATGGGATATACCATGATAAAATTCATATGAAACACACTTATTTTTTCATGTAATATTCCATGAATAAATGATTAAATGACTATGAAAACTATTTA
Source organism: Viscum album (assembly GCA_963277665.1). Taxonomy (NCBI): domain Eukaryota; kingdom Viridiplantae; phylum Streptophyta; class Magnoliopsida; order Santalales; family Viscaceae; genus Viscum; species Viscum album. Next base: position 1,033,991,069 of record OY728156.1, read on the forward strand.
ATTTCAAGAGGTTATGATATTATTACTTGTTTATGAACACTTTTTATTTCATGCCTTATGATATGTTAAATTTTTTATGATCTTGAGGTGCACATATGTATGATTTTTCTTATCAGGTGGTGGTTATGTTATCACAAAATATGGGTGGGACCAATATTTCACTCCAAAATAATGGGAAATGATTTATATCTCATGAAATATACAAGAATATAATGGGGAGTGAAATTAGATTAGTAATATATGACTATAATGGACAGTGAACTCAATTCAGTAAGACTGGACTAGAATTGGGAGTGAACTCTCTTCCATAATACATGACTGGAATGGGGAGTGAACTTGGTTAAAAAATATAGAACTATAATGTGGAGTGATATCAGTTAATTAAGGTACATTTTCCATAATGATGGTCTTGGGAGAGAACCTTTACTATTTTGGTGGTTTGGGGAGTGAACCCATTCCACTATGAGAAAAGGGTTACCACTGGGGATGGAGGAGTTTCCAGTCTAAGAGGTTTATCCACCTGTATATATACCATGTATGTTTTTTTCAATGATAATAGACTAATAACTATATGATTTTATATAATTATGTATATATCACAAATTCCATTCCTTATGCCAGTATTATTTTCACATGGCTCTTGTTATTTGATTATCTTATGATTCCTATTTTATGAACTGCCATCATTTATTCCATGACTCATGTTTATGATATATGATATCTTGGGTATAAACATCATAACATATTTTAATTATCACATACACTTATTCACATCTTATTATTTCATATTATCATATATTTACATCTCTTATATATACCCTTAGTAAGCATCTGATCTCACCTTTCTTATGTTTCATTTCCCCAAGTTATTAAGAAGGGTTTTATGTTTGGTATATCAATGAAGATTACTAAATGGGAAAATATTGGTGGGAAACACTGAACATATTTTACCATATTAGAATATTATGTTCCATGTTTCCATAGGTACTATGTTATTATAGTTGTCCTGCATTTTTTTATAATATACTTAATATTCATCTAAAACAATATAATATTAATTTATGAAAAGCATTGGTCTCTATAAATAAACTCCTTTTATTTTATTTTATTATGTTTATCTATGAAAAATATATATATTTTTTTCATTTTTCCCTCTTTATATAATCATGAAACCGATAAATATTTTTAAGAAAAAACAACTTTATTTAGATCTTCAGTCAAAAATACCTTTTCTTTCATATCCTTGTCTTATAAATAAAATCAATGAATGTTTTGAAAATTTTTAAAATTATTTCTAAAATATTTTTTACGCATGTTAATTTTTTTAAAATGGTTTAAAATTAATCTTTTTTTCGTGTTTTGAACAAGTCTCTTTTGAATTTTTACCAAAAATATAAAATGAATATTTATTTTAATGTTTATAGCATGAAGAGTATTTCCCACCATCATTATTGATTTTTAATTAATTATTAATTAATAATTTCCCATTGTTTTTAACAAATAAAATATTTTCATTAATATCTCTGAATTTTTTTTAAAGAACTAATTGCAAATTATAAGGGTTATTTTCATAATGAAATGTTCCATGTGATATTTCAAAATCATTTTTCTTCTAATATTCCATACGTTGATGTTACATAATATTTAATGTATATATTATCCAGTTCTACCAACCCTATTATTTCTCTATATTATTAATGTTTATGAAAGAAACATGTTTATAAAACCCATTTATTTTCATTATTGTAATCCATGGTAAAATTTTTATAAACCTTATCTACTTTCTATATTTTATGATATGATGAATATTTTTTGATCTTATAGTGTAAAAATAAGTGTATTATATAATTTATGAGACCTATATCTCCCACCAATTCATTGGGTAATTGTTAATGTTCAAGGAGTTAAAAGGGTATACGGGAGATTATACTAATCCAAAAAAAGAGGGTATATGGGATGTTATCTCTAGCCTAAAATAAGAGTCAAAACATCAAATTATCCCAAGATCAATGTGAAATGGTACAAATGAGGTTATACAAATCCCAAATTAGGATAAATGGTAGTTTAACCCAATCCTGAAGAAGGTTCAAGGGTCATTTTATCATGCCAAACCTGTTTTGATTGTCTTGGTGGGTAGCCTTGAAATAAGATTTTCTAAGATTATGTGTGTTCCAAAAATCTATATATTTGTCAATGTTATAATCAAAATGATAACTTCTTTTGATTACTAAATTTATTATAAACTACCACAATTTATTCCATTATTTTAATTTTTGATATATGATATGTAGTGTAACATTTTAAAATTTTGTGGTGTGTTTTCATACCCTTATGATCCTGTTTTTTTATATCTCCCCTCTATTCCCATATGAAGAATCTGAGCTCACTATTTATTATGTTTCCTTTCCCCTAGGTTATAAAAAAATTTATTATATATGATATTTATAATAGGGGTTCTGATTATGAAGTACTTAGTGGGATATTATGTCATTAAATAATGAAATTATTGTTTGTGTATCCAAGTTTTCAAACACACTATACCAAATAAATTCTTGTATGGATCATAATGTTATGTAATGAATATTCATCTATTAAGATTTTATATCTATGTAAGAAAACATTGGGTATTTATACCACTGTGTTAAGAAAGATAACCTATCATATTCTTTAATCATCAATAAAAAACAATAAATCTAGATCAACACTCTACCCATTACATGATTATCAGGTCCAACTCATATTTTTGTACATAATATTCTCTATTATGAATGTAGTTGTCACATTCAGATGATAGTCAAGACACCCCACCATGATAAAAATTGATACAGGATCAATATGCCACTAACCAGCCTATCTCAAGAATGATTTTAACACTCATTCACTTGAGTATGAATGGAATCCGAAGGAAATTATGACTAGTTTTCACAAGAGTATATTCCTATCATTTGAAAACACCCTTTGAATTGGTTCCCAATGGTGGGTATGGATATATCACTCTACCCAAGTATACAATATCCAAGACATGGTTACCCATTAAATCCTCGAATAAAAAATTACATGATGTACATGTGTCAAAAAATAAAGATACTAAATTTAGGGCTAATAAGATCATATTGTATACTATAAAAAGTATGTCACTATGGTCCTAAGGTGTAGGGTTTATTACATATAATTTCCTAAATCTATGGAAATATGATACACCTTGACCCAGTTTAGAAGGACCACATTATTGATTCTACTCATCATAAGTCTAGATTCTTCACACAACACAACATGGGTGGATTGTGGTACTTTAAATTCTAATCAAGTGTGGAGCTATTGATCTTACTCAAGAAGGTTGGGCTAATATGGAAACTGAAATGGTTGAAATAGGTGTAAAGGTCCATCAAAACCACTAATGTAGGCCCATTTTTAGATAGAATCGACACTCATCTGGGTCTCTATCACACAGAGGATTCATGCTAAATTTATTTCCACACTGTTGGAATACCATGGGACGTCTAGTGTAGATAAATTGTACACCACTACTCTAACATAAACTCTCAATTTAATTCTTAATTTCATTGAGTTACCCACTTCCTTTTCTTATTTCTAAACTAACATTCACCATCCCTCTAGCCTCCCTCAAGTTATGCTTGATGATAAGTTCATGGTTCATAATTTATAAAAAGGTAACAAAAAATAATATATTTACCTATGGTCAAATATAATACTTGATCCCATCCTCAAAGTATCTATCCCTAGACAACTAATCATCGTAAAATATTAGATAAAATTTTTGATCTCAGTAAAGTAAGTTGAGTATTTATAAGGTACGTAGTACACTATTCTAGTCGAATAAAATCTCCATCTCAATCATCTATTAGTTACATTGGAAATATTTATTTATAGAAACTAGAATGGGAGTCCCTATAAACCATTATATAGTTTCAGTATTCTGGTGTACGAACATCCTACCAATGCTTGTTAGGACCATGAATCAATTTTGGCATCTAGATTAACAATCATTTCAAGAGGTGTTTCTAGATGCTTGAATATAGATAGAATTTCCTCTATCAAATACATAGAAACCTAGGGTCAACCATTTCTAGAGAAATTATGTGGGCACTACTACTAGAACTATTACATAAATTCTAACATAGTCAGTGTAATTCATCAAGATCCCTCCATAAAGAACACTAACTATAAGAAACTCTCATGAATCTAAGCATCAATTATTAGACAATGTTTAACAATTAGTGCTACCGGTGGTCTCACAAATAGAACTACCAGTGGTTTCGGTCATACCACATCTAGAGCATGGTCGTCGCCACCATCTTGGATCTCCAACTAAGGTTTTCATGGATTCATATCTCTCTAATTCCCATAAAACTCATCAAAATAAGATTACAAGGGTGAAAGAATACTAATAAAGGCAATTAAATGTAATAAAACATCATTATACTAGAAAAAACTAACACATATACTCAGTACTAAGCATTTTTATTGGTAAGATATCAAGTTTCAGTTAGATAGGTTCTATTATATGGAGTTTCAATTGCAGGTTATATAGAAAATTTCACTTTAATTTGTAATTACCATCTCCATATAACGACAACTATAATGTAAGTATCATAAAGTTCATACTTTTTAAACACTAAATTTAAGCTGATAGTTATATTTATATCTATTCTGAAGTTATAAACTACTAATCTTTATAATATACAATTATATTTCTTGTAATTGAAACCAGGACCTTACAAAAATTCTAAAGATATAACAATTAGATATATGATGATTCAATTATATTGACCCCAATTCAAAATTTATAGAGGAAAAAATTTATAAATTACTATTTTCATTCAATTAATCACAATAAACTAACATTTCATATCATATAACCATAGTTACATAGCTCAAAAATTTGATAATTTACCACTTAAGGTTCCACCATCAAGCTATGAGGGTAAACGCCATTTTGGTTTACATAGAAAATTTAAGTGACCAATTATTCCCACCATTTATATATGATAAATTCTATAAAAGTTACTAGTATATTAATCAATTCACTTAGAATATACATATGGAAATGTATGTAGTGAAATAATCAAGGAATGAAATATTCATGGAAAATAAATATTCTTGTTTCCATAATGATGCATGAATATTTATTTATTTGTATTCTTGTACAAGGATAAAACTATTTGGTCATAAAAACATTATAAATCAGGTGTGTCTCTAAATAGTGAAAATTGTACAACCATAACAAATGAAATACAGAACATCAAGTCTCTTCCCTGAAACATTAATTTTCCTTATACATGGGTTAGCTACTCCTAGGAATTGGTTTATTTCCAAATTTGGACACTTAAAATTCCTCTCTCTACCAGTCCAAAAATTGTAAAATGAATGAAATAAATCCTCTTATAATACTTTGTAAAATTTTGTGCCTAATTCACTAATAAGTAACCCAGTCCAATTGTTTATTGGCCTCAAGAACACCTCCCCACATGACAATGGTTTCTAAATGGTAGTGGGAGTTTATCATGGTTTTGTGGAGAGAATATAACCACATTATGAGAGTGGATCACTATTGTGTATAATATATAAATTAGAAGAAATATTATAGTTAATTATGGAGGTAAATCCTCCATAAATTCAAGTAATTTAAAAAAAATACACAACTTCATAAACAAAAATAGTGATGTCATGATGCAATAAAAAGGGGGAGTAATGTGAATAGGGAAGTAGGAACACAACAATACCAGATATACAAAAACATAAAAAAGAAAAAAAATAAACTCCAATATCATCACAAGAACTAGATCAGTCCTATTCTTACATAGTCCATACTATCATAAAAAGGCATTCATTGTTGGGTTCGTCCCTCTATCCCTACATATATCCATAAAGTCTGTCTAGAACAAATCAACAGCCTAAATAGGGTGCGAATAAAAATAATAAGGCCACAACAATGGTTTATAATAAAAATATAACTAGTTAAAATGAAATGTAACATTTTTTATGTAATATAATAAAGGAATTAAATTAAACACTAATCATGTCTGCTCAAGTTATTTTTGGGGAACCTGTTCGACACTAATTTTTTCGACCAAAGATGAATATCCCTAAGAAATAGACTTTTAACTAATCAGGAAACTATGGAACATAGTCAAAGTGTCTATATAATAATAATATAGATTGCAAGATGAAACCAAAGCATCCCTGAACATAGAATTTTGAGACAACTCACAGTGATTAACCATGCATCCTAGATAAAGGGGTCTAACTGTAATCCAAAAGATGTACCCATCACATTCCATTAAAAAATTCATTAATGAAGCATGTGGAGAAAATATAATGTAATCTTGTTAAAATAATGACTAGATACAAATGATATATTCTATGGAATCATGTGTTTGAGGACATCCAAATGAATCCAAGTAGATAATCCATGGCATTCTGAATTTAGAAGATGGGGGATGGATTTATGGTCTCATGTCATGGAAACCATAAAATAAGACAAATTATTTTTTCTTGAGGTTGGTATCTCCCATGGAAACCAAATATATGAATCATGATGGTTCCCTCAGATTTCTTAATCCATTCCCTTAAGAATCCTAGTCTTTCTAAAGGTTTACTACTCATTTTACAGAAAAAGTTCCATAAGTTGTAATCCCTAAACATTTATTATGTAATAATAGGTCTTGAAGAAAATATTCATTCTATTTCATAATTCAATATCATTGGTTCCATTTAAAATCACCATTATAAATTAAAAAAAAATCCAATTTTTAGTATTCAACAATTTAGTAGTTCATTTAAATTAATTATAGCTTCCACTAGTAAGTGGAAAGCTCAATACACAAAGGAAGTGGTTTAGTCACAAAGAAGGATCAATAATTATAATATTTTGAATGAACTAGCCTTAAGTGGTTTTTAGTTTCAGTTATTGAATCTACAACCATGAAAATGGGACTATTTAACATCAATATTTAATACAAAGTAATTAATTTGAGTCTTTACACATTTTAGGTAAAATTCATGAAAGGTCTGTTGTGCAACACAACTGTGAAAAATCATAAACACCAAAACATTTATGATTAGTTTTAGGGAACCTACATTTGATTGGTAGATGACTCCCCAGCTATATCATCCTTTTATTTAATTTGGAATTAAATAATTGGAAAACCTAGACAAACTCTCTAAAATTAAGCTACATTAGGTCACACAAAAACAATGTCAAAGAAGTAAAGAAAAAACAAAGAAAATAAGAAATAGGATTCTTAGACTTTCAATGGGGGATCCAATGTTATGAATCGATAAGGAATCAAGGATAAAATAAATGATATCCAAATAAACCTAGAGGAAAGAGATTGGAGAGTTCCCATGGTCTTTTTCTCTACATGAATGAAGAAGGGATATGTGGATTAAGGGTTATAAGGATGGAGTGAAAAAAATTGAATTGCATACTTTTTAAATGGGTTCATGATTTGGTCACATGGTTTTCAAAAATCATGCACCAAAATTTCACACATACATTCCTAAAGGAAACACCATTTCATGGATTAAGATCACAGTTAAACAACTCATCCACAGATCATGTTAATTACATTTATAATTTATTATAGGTTTTCACATGTTTGTGCATCCTTGGGTTCATAATTATACAAACTATATGAAACCCTTACATGGTTATGTAGTTTAAGTGAATAGTTAAAACTGACCTTGAACTAAATTCACACCTCCCCCATCCTTCCAAAAACTTGAACTTTGATCCTCAAACCAATCCTGAATGGTCCCAAAATCATTGTGACCTCATTAGACACTTTCATTTAGATAAAATCACTTGAGAAGACTAAAAATAAAAGGATATGTACCTCAATAAAAAATGGGATCTAACAAATTAGTAGTGTGGGTTATTTAAATGGGATTCCTCCATCAATTCAAGATAGGTACATCAATGTGAATACCTTTTTGTATAAATTGAGATGGACATACAGAGTAATGATATTTGGCATGGAAAATCACAACATAATTTCCAAAACATATTGAGTGGACATAAAGGTTTATTTAAGGTTTTAATGGTAGTGAATTTTCATTAATCCTTACTTAGTACTCATAAGGATATTAATTTATTTTTGAAAACAAATTCCATCATGAAAAATTAGGAAAAAAATATTAACTTAAAGAGAGTTTGTGGAGGATAGAATTGTTTTACCATGAGTAGAAACTTCTAAACCCATTGTAATATGGATGGAATTACCCTTTTTTTAATAGTGGGAGATAAGATAGTAAATTATAAACAAAAAAACTAGAAGTAAAAATAAATCCAAAACAATCCATTCCCATATGCATGTTCCAATAATAAGGGCTACAAGTACAAGAAAACTCCAATGGAAAGTACCAAATAGAAGAAAAATAACAACATCAAATGTCCCAATGTCCAAACTAGTATGGTCTTGTATGGTCCTCGAAGTCCTCCTGCAAACATTAAAGTAGTTTTATATTCATAGGGTGATTATATAGGTATACTGCGTCGAGAAAACCATAATCTCCTATGGACAAGTGGGGAGTCATTTTAATGCCACATAAGAAAAGGAGATAACCAAAACACCTAGCAAGGAAACTATACACCCAAACCTCTCCCAAGAAATCTACCCAAATTATGCAAGTCAAGTAACATAATAGTAATAACACATCGATGTTTTTGTACCACACACCACTTTACCATTGGTTATTGAAGATATCCTACTTGTCAGTCATCTCCCATTATTCTCACCATAGTCCCACTGTCGCCCCAACAACAACCTTTTCGGCCACCACAACCACACATCCCACCCGTAGACACCTAGGAAAAAAAACCACACACATCCCTGACCAAAGACACCAGGGAAAAAACAACTAATACCATGCCCAAAAATACCTAGCCTAGAAAAACTACCACCACCCCTGAAGTTACTTGGGCCTCATCCCGAACACACATGGGAAACAAACTTCACGTACACACCAGGTCCAACCACCACAACTACCCTACCCAAAAAATATTGGTCTATAATGGACCTCAGGATATCAAAGTCTACCCGAAGAGTCTTGGGATACTTGGGAGAGGGAGAAGAAAAGGTGCTAATAACCATCGACTTATAGGAGTGTTTGGAAAATAAACTTCCACTGTGAAATGTGGGTGTTCAGAATGAAGTGCTCAACTTGGGTTGGGTCCGAATAATAAACATAAGAACTAAATTATACATAGAGCTAAATAAGCATGCATCCCAACTTAAGGGTTCCAAAATTATCCCATACACAAAAACCCTCATTGTTATCCATTCATAAAAATCACAACAGCCACAGCCAAGTCACAACTCATTTCTGGAAAACAAATCCCCTTTGAGCCCATTCTTGTTATAACATTCAATTGGTTCCATTTAATTAATTCTTCACAAACAGGTGACTAGCAGGCATAGCCACAAGCCATGGAAGGAAAAATAGCCAAGTAGAAAAATTAAGCATTCCCACCCGGTTCTCTTGTAAAATCACAACAGCAAAGGGGATTTGTGAGATCCCTCGAAGAACTGGAACCAAACCAAGATTCAACACACAGCCCCACATGGACTTAGGTCCACAGCAAAAAACTACACAATAAGGGATCCCATCCCCATCCATGTCACCCCACAATAATCAAGAGGAACACCCACATATAATACCAATACTGAGAAAGGAGTTTTCAAATTCATACAAATCATTCATTGAGTTCCTTATTTCAGTTTGGTTAACCAGGGCGACCACACAATGATTCTTATTCACTGGGAATCCATTTAATCTACTGAGTTTATGTGGCTAACCAGTTTCCATGTTACTACCATTAAATCATAGAAATATCCAAAAAAATAAAGGATCATTAGTGAATAGTAAAGGACCACCAACAGCCACCATTTTAAGTGGACATAATCCTATACAATTCACAACATATGAACATAGATAAAATATTACAGTAGTATTATCAAAAACACCCCTTCATTCTTTAAAAACCATTTATTATCTTGGTTAATGTTTGGTTTCTTCCATCCCTGAATGAAACATTATCACACCCACCCCACATGATACACACTAAAGAGATAAGAAGGAAGAAATCTATGTGGATGATCATAGATTAATGTTTTTATCCTAGTTCCAAGAATTGGGGATGCGCAACTTGCAGTAGAGAAACTCTAAGGACTCCAAAAGTGAGTAGAAGTGCTCTAGCATAGGTGCACCACTGGCCTTGGGAAGGGGGACTCCAAACGCACCTTGGAAAAAAAATATATCATCCAAGATGAATAAGGAAAGAATACTCATGTGATAAAATGTGAGATCCTGGAGTTACGAGATATGAATTCTTGAACGGCATTAAAGGTAGATCATTGTTTCACCACACAGTTGGACAGTTACACACAAAGGAATTAGTTGTTATTTAATAATTCTCATTAGAGAGGTATCCATAATATTTGTGCATTAAAGTATATCATTTAAATAGGGGTAATCAAGTCTTTTGATGCTCTCCCCACTATTAGGGGATTTATATCTATGTTTATGGGTCTAAAAATGGACTTAAACAACATTAAAATTTTTAAAAGACTTAAAAGTAGTGTTAATAGAAACTGGGGAAAGAAAACCCCGACAACCCCCCGTAACACCGACCGGGTGTGGCACCGATTGGTGACTCAAGGCCTTTGGGACACCTTAAGTGAAGATAAAAACTAGACAACCTACAAAGAACAAACTCCAGAAAGAGGATGAGCATGGAGCTTTCAGCATACTAGAAGCTAAACAAATTACAAGAATAAGAGGGTATGACACCTTCCATCGGGAAAATCGTGTGCATGGATGGGAGAGCCTAGCCGAACAGTCATGAGAAGGGCTAGAGCTGATTTCACGATGAAGATACTGTGGGGGAGCAGTTCCATGTACTTAGTCTGGGTTGTATGTAATGTTTGAATCTTATTTACAATTAATTCATCTAAGGCCTATGGTCTGTGTAATAATTTGGCCTACATTACTTTTAAGGGTTCCACCACACCCCTTGAAAGGTGGATTATCAATGTCAATAAAAAAATGAAGGAATTTTGGCCATTGGAGGACACACAAATTAGTTCCACGCCTATCGATGAAACCATGGTGACATCCTATCACCGACAATGCCTCCCTCTGGACATACTGATGGGGTCCGGGGTGCCTCAATCACCATAATTGGAAAATTAATGTACCAAGAGGGTCTGGTCCATTGTATTAGATACCTCTCATATTATTCTCATCCTTGAGAAGAAAAAATAAGCCTGGTTTAAAGAGAGGGGTCTGAACAACCACATCAAAAGATACCTCTCACGGATAAAACACCATATACATCTTAGAACACCTCTCCCTCAACTGACCACACAAACCTATAATGTTCACACCATCCAATCATTTGGATTATTGGGTCTTTTCTTCTATGTCGAGATTCTATCCGATTTGGGTGGCACTTACTCACCCTGATGGGTTTAATCAAATACACCTTAATGCATCTCTATTAGAGATCATGTCCCCCCCCCCCTTTCCACATTTAGGACTCTTCACCCACATTCATAGAACAAAGATAACATCACATATTGTAGTTAACAAGGTCAACCGCTATATCACAAACAAGTATGAAACAAAAACAGAACAAATCTCAATACATCTCTGCTTACTAGGTGTGCATATATGCCTCCCATTCCCAAGTAATCTCCTCGAGGACACCATGCCTCCATAACACGTGAACTAAGGGAATGGTTCATCCTTGGAGCACCTTATCCTCGTGATCCTCGATCCTCTTTGGTCACTCTATGAATTTCATATTGTCCTCGATATCTAGCTTCCCCCAGTTGAGGACGTTCGAATCATCATGTAGATATCGACGAAGTAGGGAGATGTGGAAAACTTACTACACTCTCAATAGAAGCGGTTGTAGCGCCAACTGATAATCTACTTCTTTGACCCCCTGCAATACATTGAAGGGTCTGACAAACCTGGGAGAAAGCTTACTCCACTTTCTGATCCTCCATTTCCCACGCCGAGGGGAGACCTTCAAAAACATGTGGTTTCCGACCTCGAACTCAGAGGGTCTCCTCCTACAATCAGAATATGATTTTTTTTCAGTCCTTAGCTTCCTTTATCCTCTCCCGTATCATCTGAACCATCTTTTTGGTGCTCTACACCATCTCTCGGACATGAACACATACTTCCCCGACCATTGTCTAGCACACGGGTGAGAAACATGGTCTCCCATTCAAGGATATGAATGGATTCATTCCAATGGTAGAGTGATAAAATTTGTTTTAGGAAAACTCAACCAGATTAAAGTCTCGTACCCACGATCACTTGAAGTCCAAAACACATGATCATAGCATATCCTCCAATTTATGGATTATCCTCTCTGTCTGCCCATCTGTTTGGTGGTGGAAAGTGGTGATAAGCTGTACCTGCGTGCAAAAAGCATGTGGAAATCCACCCCAGACATGTGAAGTAAACCATGAATCCCTATCTGAGACTATAGACCTCGAAACTCCATGAAACCACACCACCTCATCCATGTATCTCTGTCAAATCTCAGATCAATCTGAAAGCTATTTCTAGATCCTCGAGCCAACCCTCTATCACCATGTCTGAGAGGCTGCCCTCGTACATCCTGAGGGACTATCATAGAAAGGCACAAAGAATACTCTTCCACTAGTAATCCTCCTCCTCTCAGTCATCCCTCTATTGATTAGCCAAATCATCTCCCTGGGCCTCGATTTCCCGCACTACCTATGGTCACCGTCTGAGTTCCATAGCAGCATTGTAACCAAAGAATGCCTAAGACTGATTAGTGTAGAAGATTTCTTTTAAATATTTCTTATATTTTTTATTTATTTTAAATCCCCAAAATACTCAAGACACATGGTAACACAAGTCATTATGATTCATGCACCTTTTCTAGGGTCCCTACCCTATAATCATTCTAGCCTCACTTGGTCGTTCAATAGGATCAGAGTCCGTGCATCAGATCATGGGGGGCCCTAAAATCTTGTAACCTATTCGGTCTTCCCCGACCTATTTCAAAAGTCAAGAATTCTTAACATTATTACCATATTATCCCATAAAATTATAATTGTGCCTAACCTGAGACTCCATCCTATCTCTCAACCATATCCTCTGATACCATTCTATCATGACCTACCTTCACCAAGATGAGGGAAGGAATAACAAACTGTTAGACCCTTCCTTCTTCATGTTGAAGCAGAGATAATTACCCATGAGTCCCTCCTTCAATAGGCCTCGATGTGGTGCTAGTACCAAGGGTATATAATCACATGTAATATGGAAGTATTTACCATTTTTATTTAGTGAGATCAGGAGATAATACAGTAAATCCAAAAAAACACAAAAACTGGAAGTAAAAATAAATTCAAAACAATCCATTCCCATATGTGTGTTCTAGTAATAAGTGCTACAAGTGCAAGAAAACTCCAAAGGTAAGTACCAAAGAAATGAAAAATATCAAAAAATAAATTGTTCCCAACATCTGAACTAGTGTGATCCCACACAGTCCTCGAAATCCTCCTGGAAACCTAAAATCATATTTATATTCATGGGGTGAGTATACAAGTATACTCAGTAGGGAAAACCAAAATCTCTCGTGTACAAGTGGAGAGGTATTTTAATGCCCTGTGAGAAAAGGAGATAACCAAAACACCTAGAAAGAAAACTATCCACCCAAACCTCACCAAGGAACTCTCCTCAAATTATGCATGTCAAGTAAAGTAATAGTGATAACACATCAATGGTTGGGTACCTCGTGCCACTTTCCCACTAGTTATTGAAGACATCTTACACATCAGACCTCTCCCTCCATTCTCACCACAATCCGACTGACGCCGTAACAACAACCTTTTGGGACACCACAACCACGCATCCGACACACAAACCCCAGGGCCACAACAACTACAAACATCCCCTCCCATAAACACCTAGGCCACAACAACTACTACCACGCCCGAAAACACTAGGGCTAAAATAACTGCTGCCATAACCGAATACACATGGGAATCATCTTGAAGACACTTGGGGAAAAAACAACCCATACACGCCTGGGATAACTACCACAACTACCGTATCCAAAGAATATTGGGCTATAATGGACCTCAGGCGATCACATCCTACCCGAAGAGTATTGGGCTACTCAGAAGAGGGAGTTGAAAAGGAGTTAATAACTAGCCACTCATAGGAGTGTTGGAAAAAACACCCTCCTCCATGAAATGGGGTCGTTCAACATAAAGTTCTCAAATTAGGTGGGGCATGAATAAGAAAAATAGGAAATAAATTATACATATAGGTAAAAAATCCCTCATCCCATTCAAGGTGTTCCAAAACCAGCCCATACACAAACACTGTCATTACTATTCATTCATAAAAAGAACAACAGCCACAACTATATTACACCTTATTCTGGGAGAAAAATAAACCTTGATCCCATTCTTGTTAGAACATTCAAGTGGTTCCATTTAAATAAATCTTCACAAATGGGCGAATAGCAGGAATAGTCACAAGAAAAGGAAGGAAAAATAGCCAAGAAACAAATTTAAACATTCACACCCAGTTCTCTTGTAAAATCACAACCTCAAAAGGGGCTGTGAGATCCCTCGAAGTAATGGAACCAAACCAAGATCTAACACACATCACCATATAGCATAGATCCACAACCAAGAACTTCCCAACAGGGGACCCCATACCCTTCCATGTCACCCAATAAGAAACAATTAGAACAAAAAACATATTACCATGATAGAGAAAGGGAGTTTTTAGATTCAAACACACTATTCATTGAGTTCCTCATTTCTGTTTGGTTAACCAGGTGACCACAAAAGAATTCTTATTCATTGGGAATCCATTTAATCAACTGAGTTTACTTGATTAACTTGTTTCCATGTAAGAGCCATTAAATAATAGAATTATCCAAAAAACATAGGTTTATTAGTGTGCAAGAAAGTACCACCAACGGACACAATTTTTAGTGGACATAAGCCCATACAATTCACAACAGAAAATAATGATAAAATAGTACAAAATCATCATCCAACACATCACTTCATTAGTTAAAAACCATTTATTATCTTTGTTAAGATTTGGTTTCATATTTACCCAAAGGAAACATTATCATACCCACCTCGCATGACACACACTAAATAGAGATGAAGGAATAACCCTACTTGGATGTTCAATGATCGATGTTTTTATCCTCACGCCAGGAATTGGGGATGCGCAACTTTTAGAGAACGAACTCTGGGGACTCCAAAAGTGAGAAGGAAGTATCTAACACAAGCACACCTCTACCCTCGGAATGGGGGTCTCCACACACACCAAGTAAAGGAAAAGATAACATCCAAGAATAAGAAAGAAAGAATTCATGTGTGATAAAAGGTGAGATCCTAGAGTTACGGGATATGAAATCTTGAACAGTTATAAATTTGGATCGTGGTTTCACCACATGGTTGGACTATTACACATAATGAAATTAATTTTTATTTAATAATTTCCATCCGAGAGGTGGCCATAACCATTGTGCATTAAATTATTTCATTTAAAGAGAAGAAAATGGGTCTTTTGGGGGACGCCTGACTCTTATGGAATCTAAATCATTGTATATGGGTTTAAAAATGATCTTTAACCACTTTATAGTTAAAAGAAATAAAAGTTTCATTATAGGAAAATATTGAAAACAATCCCCAACAACCCCCAGTAGAACTGATAGGGTGTGGCGTCGATCGGTGACTCGCCAATCGAGGACACACCAATCGGTGACACACTGATCGGTGGCTCACTGATCGGTGACACCACGGTGACTTCCTTCCACCGACACTACCGCCCTCCGGACATACTGAGGGGTTCCAAGGTGCCCCAACACCAGAATTGGAAAAGTAACAGATTAGAAGGGTCCATGCCATTAAATTAGGCACCTATCAAACTATTCTCATCCTTGAGAAGCAAAACTAATCCTAGTGTAAAGAGAGGGGTCCGAACAACCACCTTGAAAGATACCTCTCATGGACAAACCACCCTAGACATCAAGGAAAAGCTCTCCCACTAGTGAACACACAAACCTATAAAGATCACACAGTCAAGTCATATGGATTAGGTTGTCCTTTCTTCCATGTCGATATACTATCTGCTTTGGGTGGAACTGACTCACCCTCACAGGTTTAATCACATCCACATTAATGCATCTCGATTAGTGATCAGGTCCCCCTTCCATATTGAGGACTCCTCAAACACATTCATAGAACAAGGAAAATGACACATTTTATATTAAAAAAGAGCAACCACTATATCAAAAACAAGTACCACATAAAAATAGAACAAAGCTCAAAATAGGTCTGGGTACCAGGCGCATATTTGTGCCTCCCATTCCCAAGTACTCTCCTCAAGGCCATCGTGCCACCATAAAACATGATGTAAGGGAATGGTTCATCCAAAAAACACCATCTCTTAAAGATCCTCGATCCTCACTGGTTGCTCAGTGAATTTCATGTCATCCTCGATATCTAGATTCCCCCAGTCGAGGTCATGTGAATCATCATGTAGATATTGAGGAAGATGGGAGACATGGAAAACCTCGGGCACTATCAGTAGAGGCGGTGGTATTTATAGCTAATAATCCACTTTTCCAAACCACCACAACACCTCTAAGGTTCTAACAAACCTGGGAGAAATCTTACTCCCCTTATTGAACCTTTTCTCCCACGCTGATGGGAGACCTTCAAGAACACATGGTCCCCGACCTCAAACTCCAAGCATACCCTCCTACGATTGGAATACATATTTTTCCATTACTGAGCTTCCTTTATCCTCTACCCTATAAGATAAACCATATTTGTGGTGCTCTGCACCACCACTAATCCATAAACACCTACTTTTATGACATCTTTCCAGGACAAGGGTGAGTGAAATGGTCTCCCGTACAAGGATTCAAACAGAGACATGCCCATGGTAGAGTAGTAGCTATTGTTGTAGGAAAACTCTACCATAGGAAAGTGTCATACCCATGAACCCCCATAGTCCCAAACACATGATTCTAACATATCCTCCAATGTATGGATGGTCCGCTCTGCCTGCCCATCTTTCCGGGAGTGGGAAGTAGTGTTAAGGAGTAGTTGGGTTACAAAAGAATGTTTCAATACCCTCCAGACTCATGAGGTAAACCATACGTACCTATCTAAGAATATAATCCTATGAACACCATAAAACCACACCGCATCATCCACATATCTCTGTCAGATTCCAAATCAAGATGAAATCTATCACCAGCTCATTGAGCCAACTCTCTATCTTCATGTCTGAGATGCTGCCCTCATACTTCCCAAGGGTCTACCAATGAAAGGAATGAATCATCCTCTTCCACTGGTCCTTTTCCTCCTCTCGATCTACCCTTTACTAGTCATCCAAATTAGGCCACTGGGCCATGATTTCCCACACTACATGTGGTCTCCGTCTAGGTTCCATAGCTGCAAGGTAAACAAGGAATGCCTATGCCCGAGTAGTGTAGAAGATTTATTTTAATTTTTTCTTAGCCTTTTTATTTTTTTAATTACCCAAAATACTCATGTCACATAAGAAAAAAAGTCATTATGATGCTTGTAAATTTGCAAGGGCCTCTACCTAGAAAACATTATAGCCTCAATTGGCCGTTCAGTAGGTCCAATGTCCCTGCATCAGATCACAGGGTGCCCTAATATTCGGTGTCCTAGCTGGTCTTTCTGGTCCTATTTCACATGCCAAGATTTACTTACACTGTTTTCATACCATCCCTTGCAACCCTCACTTTTCCTAACCCTAGACTCCTTCCTATCTCTCAACCATCTCCACTAATCTTGTTCTATCATGAAACACCTTCACCAAGATGGGGGAAGGGACAATCAAATACCAGAACCTACCTACTTCATGTTGAAGGAGAGATAATGACCCATGAGTCCAGCCTTCGATAGCCCCCAGTGTAGAGACTTGCACCAAGGGTATAAAATCACACGTAATATAGAAGGAATTACCCTTTTTATTCAGTAATATTTGGAGATAAGATAGTAAATCCCAAACAACACCAAAACCAGAAATAAAAATACATCCAAAACAATCCATTTCAATATGAATTTTCAATTAATAAGTGATACCAGTACAAGAAAACTCAAAAGGGAAGTACCAAATAAAAGAAAAATAGAAATAGAAATTGTCCTAATTTCTAAACTAGAATGATCCCACATGGTCCTTGAAGTCCTCTTAGAAACCTAAAAGAAGTTTATATATGTAGGGTGAGTATACAGATATACTAAATAGGGTAAACCAAAAACTCTCGTGCACAAGTGGGGAGTCATGTTAATTCCCTGTGAGAAAAGGATATAACCAAAACACCGAGAAAGGAAACAATACACCCACACCTCAACAAGGAACTCTCCCCAAATAACGCAAGTCAAGTAAGTAATCTTATTAACACATCAATGATTGGGTACCCCGCACAACTTTCCCCCTAGTTATTGAAGATATCCTATGTGTCATACCTCTCAAACAATTCTCACCGTAGTCCCACTACTTCACCAACAACAAACTTTTCGGCCCCCACAGTCATGCATCCCCCCTGAAAACACCTAGGCCACAATAACCACACACATACCCACCCTTAGACACCTGACCCATTACAACTACCACCATGGTTAAAGACACCTAGGCCAGAACAACTACTGCCACACCCGAAGACACCTGGGCCTCATCTCGAAGACACTTGGGAAAACACTGCTCGTACACAATTGGGCCAACCACCACAATTACGTTTCTCGAAGAATCCTGGGCTACAATTGACCCTAGGCATTCACAACCTACCCAAAGAGTCTTGGGATACTCATGAGAGGGATCAGAAAAGGAGCTAATAACCATCCACTCATAGGAGTGTGGGGAAAAACACCCTCCCCCATGAAATGCAGGAGTTAGGCATGATGTGCTCAACTTGGGTAGGGAACGAATAAGAAACATAAGATCTCAATTATTCATATAGGTAAGAAATAACTCATCCCAGACTAGGGGTTCTAAAACCACCCCATACCAAAACATACTCATTACTATTCATTCATAAAAAGCACAAAATCCACAACCAAGTCAAAACTCATTCCTAGAAAACAAATCCCTCTTGAGCACGTTCTTGTTATAACATTCAAGTGGTTCTGTTTAAATAATTCTTCACTAACGGGTGACTAGAAGGCATTTCCACAAGCCAAGGAAGAAATAATTTGCAAGAAGAAAAATTAAGCATTCACACCCGGCTCTCTTGTAAAATTACACCCACAAAGGAGTCTGTGATATCCCTCCAAGTACTAGAACCAAATAAAACTCTAAAACAAAACCCCACATGACCTTAGGTCCACAACCAAGAACTGTACAATAGGGGATCCCATCCCCATCCATATCACCCCAAAAGAATCAAGCAGAACAACAACACATTTTACCAAAACGAACACTACCACAAAACAGGGTTTCCGCAACACCACATATTATCGGCACTAAAAAACCCACTGATAAAAGGGGGTACTTTATCAGCAATAAAAAAAGTGCTGATAAAGGGAAATTTTAATAGCGCTAAAAAAATAACTATTAAAAGTGACCCTTTATCAGCGCTTTTTTTAGCACTGATAATGTCCCCCCCCCATTATCAGCTCTTTTCTAGTAGCACTGATAAAGGGGGGTTTTATCAGGGTGCATTTTCCGAGCTCTGATAAATGTTTATATTTAAAATAAAACATAAAAAATAATATATTGATTTATAATTATATTTATATTGATATAAATATGATAATTATTTTTTAAAATATTTTTTATATAGATTTGATATGTCATAAACTCAAAATGAATACCCCAAAGCAGAAATTATATACATTTGAAGCGATTACGGATCTTTTCATACCTTGAAGAATATTATAATTTGTTACAATAGTCATCTTAGTGTATTTCGGGTCGTAAGATTTGATTTGATAGGTGGTTGAGGCAAAACGGACACCTGGAGCAGAAGTTAAGGCAAAACGGACCCCCTGAGCCAAACATATAACCTTTTATAGGGTTTTTGGTCCTTTTTGAACATAAAATAATGCGAGAAGGGGTTTTGGAGACCACCAAAGTGTGTAACGTTTTTTATGATTCGATTTGATATGTGGTAGATCCAAAACGGACACTCGGAGTAGAAGTTATTATCGTTTTAAATTTTGCAACTCTCGTATCTCCTAAAATCCTAAGAAACCATCAACTCACTAAAACGGGCATAACCTCTACTCTTGTTGTCCATTTGAGCACCGCGACCAGTAAAATAGAAGCTAGTGAAATGAGTGAGGACCACGTCTAGTCAAAACTGTTAGAATATTAGAGGAACAAAAGATATACCAGTTATAGCACACCAAACAAAATATCCAACTTCAAACGACCAAAACATTCCCTTTGGGTGTCTCTTTGGGCTATACCACATATCAATTCAAAGGAAACGAAGATATATATGCATAATATTGACATAGACATAGTCACAGTCATGTATAGGACTCAAATATCCCAAAAAACCACAAGAAGGCCTCCAAAACTCAGTTTTAGTGTTCGAGCCCCTGTCAATTTTTTCTTAAAGCGGTCAAAACATCCTATCTTTGTGTCTGTTCGGCCTCTGAAACTTGTTTTGTCGTAGTTCATTCCATGATCTTCATATTGACTATTCACGGAGCTGAAACAGACTCCCAAAGTAGAAGTTATGCCTTTTTCAGTGACTATGATTTGTATATACATATTAATATATAATATTTGTAAATATTTATAAATATTTATAATTATACCTACATATATACAAATAATATATATCTATGTGTGTGTAGTATGTATGTATGTATGTATGTATGTATGTATGTATTAATTTATTTATTTATATAAACACACATAAGAAAACATATTTTATAAATGTATTTAAAACTAGTCTTATAAATATATATTAATATTCAAATAAATATATAGATAAAAATTTATAACTAAATATTTATATATAGAAATAGATATAAATATATATTAATATACATATATATATATTAATATAATTAAATATATGTATATATTAATATGACTGAATATATATGTATATATTAATATGACTATATATATATATTAATATTCGGATATATATATTAATATAACTAAATATACATATATATTAATATATGAGTAAATATAACTAAATATATATATAAATAAATAGATATATTAATAAATGAAAGGAAAAGAAATATATTGGAATGGTAAAGGCTTAGTCGCGCAGGAAAGATGTCTCGAGTTCGAATCCTGGGGGAGGCAGGTCAGGCACACAGGTGTGGGGAATTACATAGTGCTGTTAAAGGGGGGTGGGGCTAGGTGGAGTTGGTTGGTGATGTCCTGGGGCGTGTGTGGGCTACCATGGGTGGTGGGCGCTATTAAAGGGGGGATTCAAGTGCTCTTGTAGCCCCCCGGAATTGAAAAATATATTTTCCTTAATATTTTTTCAAATTTTAACAGCGCTTTTTTGAGTTTTAGTAAAAGGGACCGCCTTATCATTTCCTTGATTAACAATGATTTTTTAGCACTGTTAATCGACTTTTATAGTGCTGATAGTGGCCATATATTTAGTAGTGAGAGCATGTGAGTTTTCATATTCTAACAAACCATTCATTGATTTTCTTCTTTCTGTTTGGTTAACTGAGGTGACCACAGAAGGATTCTTATTTATTGTGAATCTATTTCATCTACAAAGTTTATGTGGTTAACCAGTTTCCATGTTTCAACCATTAAATAATTGAATTATCCCAAAAATAGAGTTTCATTTGTGCGTAATAAAGGACCACCAACAACCATGATTTTCAGTGGACATAATCCCATACAATTCACAACATACAAGCAATGATAAAACAGTATAGTATTATCATCAAACACACCCATCCATTCTTTAAAAATCATTTGTTATCTTCAATAAGGTGTGGTTTCATCCATCCTCAAAGGAAACATTATCATACCCACCGCGCATGATACAAACTAAATAGGGATGAAGTAATAACTCTACTAGAACGATCAACGATCAACGTTTTTATCCTCGCGCCATGAAATGTGGATGCACAACATGAAAGGGTGGAACTCCAAGGACTCCAAAAGTTAGTAGGAAGGATCCATAAAAGGTGCACCACTAGCCTCAAGAAGGAGGACTCCAAATGCACTAAAGAGAGTAAAATAGACCATCCAAGAAGAAGAAAGAAAGAATTCTCATAAGATAAAAGGTTACATCTTGGAGTTACGGTGTATGAAATCTTGAATGGTTTTAAAGGCGGATCATGGTTTCACCACGTGGTTGGACGGTTACAAACAATATAATTAATTGTTATTTAATAATTTATGTCAGAGAGGTGTCTATAACATCTATGTGCTACATGATTTCTTTTATGGAGAGTAAAATGAGTCTATTGAGGGTCCCCCCCCCCCACTCTTAGGGGATTTAAAACGTTGTTTCCAGGTCTAAAAATGGACTTAAACCACGTTAAAATGGTAAAAAGACGTAAAAGTGGTGTTACGGAAAACTACAGAAAGAACCCCGCCCCCCAGAAGCACTATTCGGGTGTGGCGTTGATTAGTGATACACCGATTGGGGACTCCATGATCGGTGACTCACCGATCGGTGTCACTAATTGGTAACACCACAATGACATCCTTCCACTAACACTACCACCCTCTGGACATACTGATGGGGTCAAGGGTGGCCCAAACACCACAATTGACAAGGTAATAGACATGGAGGGTCAAACCCATTATAGGTCGGTTGGGTGGATATTTATATAAAAAAGGGAGGAAAATTCTTTATTAATTTCTAAACTTAGTTTTTGGACACTATATTATAAAATAATCATAATCCCAAACCAACCCATGGTTTTTCTTGAGCTTTTCAACAAAAGAGGAGTGGTTTACAATATTTTCTAAGGTAAAGAGATGAATATATTTATATAATACCATTACCAATGTGGAAGTGATTCATGTTCATGATGAATTGATTATAAAAAAATTAAAATATAACATAGGTTTTGGAGGATTCACTATAGTATTATAGAATTAATAAAAATTCAACAAAAACATATTATTTTAAAGGGTAAATATACATTTAATTTTTTTCCCTTTTTATACAATTTATTACATAAATTTTTAGATATAATAGGGTTATATATCAGTCCATAAATTTATAGCTTATATAATGTTTACCCAAAAAATCACCTATTATAGAAAATAATGAAAAATTCACCAATGGTTAATTTTGACATACCTATTTTAAAAATTATATTTATTTTATAAAAATAATTTTCTAAATATGAGAATTTATACTCTTAAATAAAACACCTATTGACTAAAAAATACTAGTTTTATAAAAAAAATTCCTAATCTTATAAATATTTAATTAAAATTTAATAAATTATATTATCATTTATATATAAATAAATAATATATAAAAATAATATTATATGAATCTAATATTTATTTAAAAATCTATAATTTATCATAAATAGTGTTTTAATTAAAAAAATATTTCCAAAAAGTAATATATTGATTTCTTCATATCATTATCTACTATCCATTAACAAATATATTAAAGTAATAATGAAAAGGGATAAATATAATAATTATTTTATTTAAAATGAAACATAAAAATTCATTCTAATATTTTCTTGTTATATTACTCAATATTACATGAGAATACAACATAACAAACTAGCGTGTGATAGTGGCACTTTCTTTCGGTGGTTCGATGAAGATGGTTTTAGTTGTAATCTAGATAAACATTAACTTCTCCCAAAAATAGTTTCATTCACATTTGTTCCATTTTTAATTTCATCTTGGGATTGGTCTAAGGAAAATCCTAATGATTCCATCTCTCTTAGAAGTTATAATAAATGGGATTCATAGAAAATGATCCTACAGGTTTGTGCCATTACATATTTTTCTTATGTCAATTAGTCATTATAAAAACAAATAATATATACTAATCTTAATGGTTACTATACATAGGATATATTTTATACAGTTATGATTCTGAAGAGTCTTTTAAATTTGACATGTTATATTTTATAAAGGTCCAAAATAAGAAAAGAAATTCATTTTTTCAATAACAATATTAATTAACGAATAATTTATTTAATCAAAAATATAATTTCATTTATATAAGTTTAGTTTATTCCATAAACCACAACCAAGGTGAGAGTATTGAAACCACTAAATCAAAACATGCTTGAGAAATGAGATAGTCCACACATAAAAATTGTTCTTAAAAAATATTAATAAATGGATAATAATAATTTAAAACCAAATGGTATCCTGGGAGAAAAAATATTTTTTTTGATATTTCTGTTTACTAAATATAAATTTATTATACAAGGAATTTTGAGCATCATCGACTAAGTGGAAGTCTGAGGTAAGGGGAATCTTAACAAAATTTATTTTTATTAGATTATATCACCTCTTCATTGATAGTGTTATGCCAATATTATTTGTGTTATGACGTATTGTAATTTAATATTTTATTTTCAAAATTTTTATTGTTTACTTAAATCTTTTATATTATAATCACTTCATTGATTAATTCATACTTCAAATGTTTTGATCTCAGCAAGGTATATTCTCCTCAATTTCAATTCATTGAGACATGTTTCGTGTTGTGTTGCGTGCCTTATTTTATACAGTTTACATACAACCCCCATTAATGTATATTGATATATTAATTAATAAAAAATATTTTTTTTACATAATTAATTCATGATATTTAAATTAATTGGTTTTTTTTCTATAAATACCAAAATTGTAAGTGTTACTTGTAAAAATATATCCTAGTTTAATACATATTTAAAATTGTGCACCTATATTAATTTATATGGTGTATATAACACCCTGTTTTATATATAATATCATTAATATCATTATACTTGTGGTATTTTAAGTTCTTTAACATGTATATTTTTTCAAAATGGTTTTTAAATTTATTTTTTATATGGCTTTTTAATTTAAATAATTATTTTAAAATTTATGAAGCATGTTACCAAAATCAATATTCTCAATGTCCATGTTCTTTAACATGTTTTAATAATTGTATTTTCAAAAATTCAATGATTTTTTAAAGTTATTTTACATGTTCCTTCACTTACATTAAAAATACTTTAAAATGGGACTTCATAACATTTTCCACATGGGTCACTTTTGACTATCTATACAAATTCATGAAATGAATGTTTTTTTAACTTTTACAGTTTGATCCCTTTTTCAAAAAATTATTTCATTCATTTATTTATTTATTTATTTATTTATTATTATTATTATCCTACTTTACCTGATTTTTTCATAAAAATCATATTTCTATTATTTTATAAATATTTTTCATAATATTTCCAAAGGAAAAGGATATTTCTTATTTTTTTAAAAAAAATTTATAATGATTTATAAAATTATTTTTCCTCTATCCCAACATCCTTTATTTTTTTATTCTAAGAATAGAATAAGTTCTAATTATTCCATCCATCATCTTTATTAGTATGGATTATAATGTTTTTTTTAAAAAAAATTCATGAAACTCATTTAATTTCCATAGGTTAAATAATTTGTGATGAAATTATAAATTTATTAAGGGTTTTATAATGAAAACAAGAAGATTCTAATTGATTAAAAATGTATGGTTATTTTAAATTTTATATTACTATAGGTGATTATAATATAAACTAAAAATTAATTGGTTAACCGAATTTTATTCGTAGAAAATAGGTTAGAATTAACTAGTAATGTTATTCCATTATAGAGGTTTATGTAAAGGTTATTTTATTGTAATATGACTCTAATTTATTAGGATTTTTAAATGATATTTATAGGATTTCTAAGATTTTTAATGGTTTTCTTGTTTAATGTTTGAATTTACAAGGATCCTTATTATTGACTCATATTACTTTTGTCTTATGATATGAAAAATCATTACTCTATGAATCATGATTTATTTATCATATTTTTTGGGCTATGAATATCTTATAAAATTATCATTTACCTTTTACTCGTACCCCTATGCTGATATTATGTGCACTTATTATATGGGAATGTTAACAATAATTTTTACCCTTGTTGTGTGTTTTTTCTCACCGTTGTTATGTTTCCATTTCCATAAGTTATGAAGAAAATCATAACATATGGTGTGTGTTAAAGGGTATAATGTGCGGATAATTTGTTTTGATGTGTTATATATTCATATTAGAATAATAAATTCTTATTATAATAGAAAAATGTCCATTATATGAGAAATTTGTTTTTTTTCTTTGTTAAATATTTTCCTAATTCTCTAAAAATATAAATGTAAATTGTTTTGGGTATATTAGTGATTCAACATTTGTTATTTATATTGAAATTTTGGATATTTATAAGTTTGGTTTATATAAAATCTAGTTCACAAATAATATGTTTTTCTCACTATATCCAACTATACGAGTATATGGAATTATAATTGGTATCATATCAATGTTTTGATTGATTTAGAGGTTAGTAAGTTATAAAATGAGGATAATTTATGATTTTTTGATACAATTATGGTTTCGTAAGGTTATGGTTGGTGAAAATATATAACACATAAATTCCATATTTAAGGTATTATATTGATGTGGTTAATGATATTTTGGGATATTTTATTGGGACTTAGGAAGAATATATGATTGATTTTTTAGTAAAAAATTTTGTTTGAATGTGATTTTATGTTATGGAAAATATGGTTTATTGGTACAATGGGTTTATTATTTATTCCATAATATTACTCTATTTTGGGATAGAATATGATTATGGTGTATAAATTTTTATTATGTTACATTATTAGGGAAATTATATTGTTTGGGATATGTGTTAATATTATTCAAATAGAATATGTGAACAAAATTTTATGTCTTTTTGGTATAAAATTGTTTAGGCATGTCATAAAGAGGTTTGGGGTTTATTTATTTGTAGAAGTATTTAAGATAAATAAGTGTTGTTATAATTACATTAATTTTTTGTTGATTATATTATCACTTCATAATATGATCGTTTATTCATATTTCATTGGAAAAAATATTTATTAATGTTAATCATTTTGTTTTTTAAAATTGTTCAGAAACTTGATGAGTAACTTGTTAAAATACTTCTTCATAAATTGAGAAACATTATCTATGAGTGAATCTCATTATCCATGATGATCTAAATTCTATGATTCAAGAATGAAAACATTAATTTTTTAATATTATTATTTATGAAGGAAAGATGAAATATTGGTAGAAATTGATCAAAATACATAATGAAAGGATGATATTATTCTTAGAGAGATGTAAATAAATAAAATATTTATATCATATCACATTTACTATATTAAATTTAAATAATTATTTAAACATAATAGAAATAATGATTAATATATCAATCCTTATTTGAAAAAAATTTAGCCAACTATCAAGGTACACCATATAAACCCATTAACAATTGGGAGACATATAAAATTATAAAAATGATTTGAAAAAATCAAATAAGTTATTTCCTTTTTCTTATGTATATTTATTTTATCTTCCATGCTCAATTTATTTCCTTTCGAGATGGAAATACTGGATATTCAATTGAAAATTATGGGTTTTTAAGTCTTATTTTACCCTTAAAAATAAATTAAACAGATATTTTTTACATTATGTCTCAATAAATATGAAATAATTAGACTCAAGATAAATTTTTTATGATGTGGTTTCTTTAAGGGGGATAATGGGACAAAAAATTAATTTTTAACAAAATATCACTTTTAGTATTTATAAATAATCATGATTATCAATTTATATATATGATTAAAACAATTATATTCTATTATATCATGCCAAATAATATATTATAATGAATCAGAAAATAATAATACATTTAAAATTATTATGTTTACTTCATAATAGAAA
This sequence comes from Viscum album, assembly GCA_963277665.1. Taxonomy (NCBI): domain Eukaryota; kingdom Viridiplantae; phylum Streptophyta; class Magnoliopsida; order Santalales; family Viscaceae; genus Viscum; species Viscum album. Next base: position 1,034,019,067 of record OY728156.1, read on the forward strand.
AGGAGTTTCTTTTAAAGGATTAATTCATTTCCTAAAATGATTTATTATATGATATTTCATAATTTTTTATTTATTTTATTCATATAATTAATATTAATATTTATTATTATGGTAATATTATTAGTAAATCTATAATTTTATGTGGAAGAATATTATTATTCATTTAAAAAAGAAATTTTTTTTGTTTTAAATTAATTTTGTTCAGGTAATATTTGATTTTATTTGAAATTTTAATTTGTAAATTTTATAATCATATTTTCAAAAAACAAAATTAATTTTTTGTTTCATCAATAAAAAATTATCTTAGAGTGAATTTTTGGTATTTTTCTATGATTTTTGATGATTAGGTGAATAGTTTAAAATAGAATTTTTTAAAATATTGTTTCCTTTATGTCCCAATTTTGATATAATCATGACATAAAAATTTATGAATCAATTTAAATAGAAAAAAATGTTTTTTAGAAATTAAAAAATATCATTTACCTATTTATGTTTTCATTTTATAAACCTGAGTTTGATATTTTGGAAACTATGTCGTATTGGTTTTTAACAAAAACAATTGTTTGGATATTTTTATTAAATTAAGTAATTACATGGTTTCAATCAATTTTCGATTGGTTATAAAGTCAAATAACTCTTCTTTTTTATAAAATAATATATTTTGTGATATTCAATAATATAAATTATTTTAGGGAATATTTATGTATTTAGGGGTAAAAAGGCATGTTCAAAAAAAATTTTGTGCTACATGTATTATATTAAAAATAAATTCTTCCATTTATAGAAATATAATATTATAAAACTCTTTAAAAAAAATTTATTAGTGTTATAAAATTTGGTAATAAATACTACTTCATTTTTAGTTATAAAAATTAGATTCCATAGAAAAAGATATCCCCCACGGTAAATTATAAAATAGGGTACAAGTGATAATTCATGGGTTAAAGCATGAAAATCTCAAAAGATATTATATTTAAATGAGAATACGAGTTCTTTATAAAAAATTATATTATATTGTATCTATTTTTTCAAAAATAATAATTCTTTATATAATAATTTCTTTCCATATTATATAAATAAAACAATATTTAAAAAATATCACTTTCTCTCATTTTTATAACTTAAAAATGTTTTCATGACAATGATAATGGATAAAAACATTTTATTAATGGTTAAAAATAATAAAATTTATAATTATAAAAATTATATATATTTGAAATTTGTTTTAAAATTTATACAATAGTATAATTATGTAAAACACTTACACGATGTAGACATAGTGTTTGTTCAAGTAGTAGAAAATCAAAGAAAAGTATTTTAAATTATTAAATATGAAAATATTTGGACAAAATTGAGACTTGATGGATATTTAGGGATAAAAATTATATTTCATAATTAATATTTTAATTTAAATTAGATTTTCATAGTTATCTATATATCTATTTATTAAAATTATTAAAAATCAATGAAACCAAAATTTAAGTGTATTTAATATTAAACAATTATTTATTAATTCCTTTAAAAATCATAAATATTTTAGCTCTTGTAAAGTTTATTATAATTAGTATATAATATCATCAATGGTCCACTTGTGATCCAATTTTTTAAATGTCATTTTTAGCCTTAAAGACTTAGAATTTTTAAAATTCCATTGATTTTGGCCAATAAAATAAGACTCAATCAAACCTTTACAAAAAAACATACGAGTCTAATTTTCTTGGAAAACATATTCCAAAATCCCTATAAGAATGTCCATTTATATGTCCCCTATCCACATGTTTCATTATAATCATCACTTCTAAATGTCTTGCGTTTAATCTAAAAAAGGATAGAAAAGGAAGGGAAAATTATCTTAAGTGAGTTCTTTCATGTTACCTTATTATTCCACATCCTTCAAATATATTATAACCACACTGATAAAATTTAATTTTATAATGATTATATTTAAATTTTATTAGTTTAATTGAATAATAAATATCTACCATAATTCCTTCCATTGTAAAATGAAAATTTCACTCACGTGTTTGTGCAGTCTACACCCTCTATGAATGACGTATTTAATTTTTCATCACCCACTCGAATGGATGTTTAAAACTAAAATTTTTAATTAATAAATACAATATAAATAAAATAATTATTTTTATATAATGATAAATAACTATCTACCTTCTTTCACTTCCATCAATTCAAATATGGAAAGGTCACTCATGTGTGTGTGAAAACTACCTATTCCATGAATGAAGTATTTCATTTTTCATCACTAACAAAATTGAAATATTTTTAAAATGGAATAAATAAATAAATATTATATTTAAAACATGACTAAGCCTCTATAAAATTTATATTACCATTATACAATAAATTTTTTTACTTATTCAACTATTATAATGTGTTCTTGTTTTGGTTAGTTTTACCACCTACATAAACATTGTTTTAAGATTTATGTCATTACATATTATGGAAATTTATGTACCATTAATATTTTGACATAATAATGAATTAATGATTTTTTAAATATTACATAATGGTAAAATATATATGTAAATATTTTAATCAAATAAATTCTTTCTACGAAACTGAATGTTTTAAAAAAGGTAATTTTTAATCTTTCCATGTTAGTCGCAACCATAATTTCCATGAGCTACACATTTAAATATAGAATAATATAAAATACATAGAAAAATAATCATGAAAATTATTTAGGTTATAAAACCATTATAATGGGTTAAGGAATAAAACATCGAAATCAGAATATTCATCTGAAATGGGATAGTTTACATATAAACATTGATTTTAAAATATATATATATATTAAAAATGGGTAATATTATATTATAAAAAAATGGTATATAGTAATAAAAATGTAATTGTGGTTATTATATATGTTTTTAATAAACCTGAATTTATTATACCTTTATTTTAGAGCATGTATAAAAAAGAGGATGTCTGAGGTAAGGGGATTATAAACTCAATTTCTTTCCATTGGGTTTTATCACCTTTTATTGACTATGTTATTTGAGATTATGTGTACTATGAAAACTCATTGTTTCATATTTTTTTACAATTTTTTAAAATGGATTTCAATTTTTCAGATAATAACTTCATATATTTATTTCTACATTAAATGTTATGACCTTTATAATTGTTCTTGGATAAAAATTTAATTCCTTAAGACATGTTTTGTGTGGTGTAAAAATAATTATTTTATATGGTTTACATACTTTCCAATGATTACATGAATATATTTTAGAATATTTTTTCAAGAAAAAAAAATCTTTTTTCTAGAATAATTTCATGCTATTTCATTCAATGGTTTCTTGATTCAATCATTACCAATGTTGTAAGAGTTTCTCATCTCAAATTTATTTCCTTAAAACATGTTTCAAATTATTCATATATAGTAATTTATATAGGGTATATATTTACTCTCTGACATATAATGTCATGATCCTATTTATAATCATATTATTTCAAATTACTTATCAAGTTTTTTATTTCAAAAGGTTTTCTTATTACAATAGTCGTAAAGTTTTTTATTTAAATTCATTATTTTAAAAGTGTTTAAATATTCTAACAAACTCTTTATCACCCCCATCCTTGTTTCTTAACATGTTTATAGAATGTTCTTGAGGTGAACCAAACATAAAAACCATAATTATTACATTATTTTAGACGAATATTTAATTTGTAATATAGTTATATGTGCCCCATAATATTAATGGTTTAGTGTCTTTAGATACTAGATACATAAACATATTATTACATAATTTATACTAAATATATCCAAGAAAGATCTTCTACTATTGTACCTTTCTTATACATACCCTACTTTACACTTTTCATCATAACATGTGGAAATAAAAAAAAGAATGGGTGAGATCATATGCTTTGTAAGGGTAAACATAAATGATATCAATCAATTATCACACATGAGCATAAGGGTTTAAGAAAATTATCATAATATAATTAAGTAATACCAATAAAATAATTATCCTGAATCATGATCCATGGCTTATGGATTTTTCATAACAAGAAACAAAAATCCAAATAGTGTGTAATCATCAGTAATCAATCACAATTCATTATTTCATATCATAAACATAATAATGCGGAACAAGAATAATATTATAATATATTAAACATGTATAAATAGTAATATGTTCACCCATTAAGTTATGAACATGAAATATGGTCCTCACATGAACTTATGGACATGAAATCAAGTCCATGAATAATATTTTGAAGATAAAATCAGTTTTACACATGAAATAGTAATATAATTAGTAATATATATTTACTAAAATAATTTTAGCGCTATAATGGACTTTCTTATCATGTGATAAATTCAAATTTATTTCACAAGATCATAAAATATTTATAATTTCATCATATCATAACCTAAAGAAATAATATGGGTTTCATCAATATCTCATGTACATAATTAAAAGGAATCCAAATAATGAATAAATCTTGTATCATTGGATCATATCCATAGATAATCGTGAGTTCAACAATGGATGTTTTCATTGAAAGAACTGCATGTATATGATTACTAGAACATTTTTTAGGAAAACACCATTCTGATTTTGATATAAATTTTTTAAAATATAAAAATACCTGAATATTAAGAAAACTATTTTCTTTGAAATTGTCCCAGAAATGTTTTAAAACAATATTAAATGAAAAGAGTATTCATTATGGTCATAAAATTCAATTAAACTATATAAGATAAAAGTTAATATTATTTTCATACTTTTCTAAAAAAATCCAAAAAACATGGTTACAAATAGTTTATTTAAAATATTATTTTGAATCCTTAAAAATAAAGTAAAAGGTAATGAAAATGTCCTTTTTTTTAAAATTACATACATGTAAGATAATATTTAAATTAATTTAGGGAAGAATGGATATGGGAGAAAAGTTTTGTTGGATAAAGAAGAAATATGGTTGAATTTTAATTAATAACATTTTCTTGATAATTTTAAGTACCAAAGAGGGGAAAATAGTATTATTACTTGGAAATATTATTAAGAAATAAAGAATAAAAAATATATATTGGGTTTAAATCTTATGATCTATATAATTTTACTTAATGGAAATTTACTGTAATGAATCCCAAAATGAAAATGTATTTTATTATAATTCCATTACCTTAAGTATCATCCTGGTTTATATGAATTTAAAACTCCTATTTAAATAAAAAAAATTATTTTAACTATATTTTAAAGGAATATCCATAAAAATAAAACCTTTTTTATTTACTTATAACATTTTAACCCCTATTTATTAACAATTATTTATTAAAATAACTATTTTGAGTGATAACTATTTCATTTTTCAGGCATGTCTCGATTCTAGAGTTCTGGTCCTTGTTCATGGATCATGGTTCTATAATCATTATGATTATAATCATTTCATAATTATAATATTTCAAAAATATATACAATTTTGAAACAATACATATAGAGTGTTGATGAAAAATTGATTACATCAATTCGTGGAGACAATAATCCATATGTACCCACACATGTTGTTTCCACATTTATATAGATCAAAAAAATAAAGATAATTAAAAATTAACCTTTATAGATTTAATATTATATCATAAATTTCATATATATTAAATAAATATACCCTTATTTATATCCATGTAATACAAAAATAAAAAATTAATCACATTTGTTCATGTATGTGGTATTCAATTCATACGCACAAGTGAATTTATCATTTGAAAATGAATTGAAGATAAGATGGTAGATAATATCTTATAACAAAAGAAGAATAATTATTTCAAAATGAATTTCCCAAATCATTCAAACCATTAATATTTTTGGAATTCTTGTGGTTGTTGTGCTCAGGGGAGGTCCCTGGGGAGTTGGATATTGATGAGTAGGTGATGGGGCTGAGATTTTAATTGGAGGTAGTCCTATAACTTAGAGAAAAGGGTTTCACCCAAAGGGGATCAGCTATAGTGTAGGGATTTGGATGTGGTGTAGGGGTGTTTTATTCTTCTTCCATGGAGTTGAATGCTATAGCATAAGAGTCTCAAATAGTAAATTAGACACACTTACAAATATGGCATTTAATTGTTTTGGAGGAAACCTGTGGCATAGAGATGAGTACCCATCCTAGTGGATATAATATATGGGTGATGGTTATGTCATAGTGTATTCTCAATGGATAAAGGATACGACATAGATATGTTGGATACTTCATGATCCTTAACCCTATTTTATCAAATCTACACTATGGATTTAATCATAGTTCTCATAGAGAGCCATGACTGGTTAGGTAGCGGTGTGGTGGTCCTGGCTATTCTATTATCCCACTTCTTTTCAATAGTTCTTCAGCATGATTCAAGGGGATATGTAGTTGTCTTTTATTTTATTGGCAATGTATAAATTACTTGATCACCTTAGGTCTAATTCCCTTTCTATTGCTTCTCTCATTTCTTGAGTAACTCAAGTGTGTCCACATGAGGCCTTTTGACCTATTTTTAGTAGATATTGACATTGAATTAAGAGAATAAATCTATGGTTGTTTTGGTGTGTTCCCCACAATTTTTTCTTCCAATTTATTTCCATTTATTCATCTCTGAATGGCTGATATTTCAAAACTATTATTTTTATTGTTTTTTAAAAAACGATATAATGTGGTTGATGTGTTCCAAGTAGGTAAAGGTAATATTTTTCCTAGTTTTTCTTGGTGGTGGCCTTTTTCTTATTACAACCTTCTATATAAAATCTTAAATCATTGTCTGAGGTTTGGGATCCCCCATTTCCCATTTTTGTATCAAGTGGGAGGTCTTTTAATCCTATTTACCTATTGTAAGATGGTGTTAACCAGACTAGTAAACATAATTGAATGTATTTTTGAAATTTAAATAGAAGATGAATGATTCACATGTATTTAGAGATTCCGAAAGTATCATTTGTATTTTTATTTTATAAGATAAATTCCTCACTTAAAAATGAGGTAATCAAGGGCTTGGTTTTTTTATCTGAATTCTATTGAGAAAATTTTTTTAGTGTGTTTTTTTACATAACTTTAAATATAATTGTATAATAACATATATCTTGTTAACGAAATGGATTATTGATGAGATTCTTGGTTGTGTAATAATTCCCCTGCAATAAATAAGTATAATTATAGAATATTCCTGACTAAATGTAAAATATATTATATTTATGTGCTGTTTAAAGTGTTGTGATATGTGGTTCTGGTGTATAAGGTGGATGTGTTTGGATTTGGTAATTTTTTGGGGTGGTGATGTGTGATTGTGATGTGGGGTTTTTTTGAATTTAGTTTTTGTTTTTTTATATGGATGATGAAACTAGAAATGTTTGTGATGTTTTTTTAGTGCATATGAAGTGTAAGTGGATATGAAATGGTCCTGACATGGGTATGGCTGTATTTATAGAGTTTATATGATATTGTTTGTGTTGTGTAGTGTTTTGATACTCTTTTGGGAAGTATTGGAATTAAATAATAAAATTTTAATAAAAATTGAAGGGTTTGATTTGGTTAATGAAATACCAATAATTGATGTATGAAATAAAAATGGAAGTGTGGGTAGATATGATTGATGTTTAAAGTGAAATAATGTGATGAGATAATGAAATGAATGGGAAATAAATAAAGGGATGAATATGCTATTTAAATGGTAATGGGTTGGTGATGAGAAATATGGAAAATGGATTAAGTTGAGAAATGATATGAAATGTAAAATTTAAATTTTGGATTATTTTTTGGGGTTATCCATTTAGTGGTAAAAGTAAAAGTGGTTGTATAATGAGGTTGGGTGGTCATCTTGTTAGTTGATTAATTCTTTATTGTGAACTCATAGGTTGAGATTGTGTGTGGATTTATATATATGCCTTTTATATTTCTTGTGATATTTATATCAACCATATCCTTATTTAGAACCTTCTTCCAACACCCATATATTTATATAGTAGGTATTTTTTATAACATAATATTGGTATAGATATAAGGATTGTTACCATATCATTATTTTCTATCTCCCCCATGTGATGTAACATTCACATGTTGTGATGGATAGAAGCAAAAAGTGGATTATTTATATGTGATGTGATGAAATAAGGAGGAAAAGGTGTCTAATGGTGATATGTGATGTTATGATATTTGATAAGATATATTTTGGTGGGGGTAATTTATGGTAGGAGGAGGGAACAAGGTTTATGTCCTTCATGTTCGTGATACCCAACAATTATTGTTATGATGTGATGTGGTGGCCCAAGTGTCTTTGGGTGAGATTTGTAATTATGGGCCTTGTATCTTCGAATGAGATGAAATGTTATGGACCAATTTCTTAATGGAGAGATATGATGTGATGGCCAGTCTCACGTGAATTTTTTAGCATGATGTGATGTTTAGAAGAGATGGGACATTCAAGACATATGATGTTGGGGTATGAGAGCGTAAAATCAGTGGGAAAGTGGTGCGGGGTAATATTCATCAAAATAATCTTTATTATTCTATTATAATTGGAATTCATTATTTGATGAGTGTGCTTTAGTGAGAATGGTATTGAATAGTTTACTGATTTTGGTGATTTTTTATGTGCTTTTCTTGTGAGTACTTTATTAAAATATTTTAATTGTTTTTGGGAGACAAGGGTATAACCATACGAGGTATACTTTTATACTTAACCCATGTATATAAAACATTTTTTGGTATCCAAGGGGAATACATTAACTATTTTATACATTACTATCTTGGAACCTTGGTCTATTATAATATCACATTCTTATCATATATTTTGGGTATTTATTTTGAAACCTTTGGATGTAACTATTTTATTTATTCATGAAATGAATGATTTTTTATGTTTCATTTTTATAATATGTCCTAGAGTTTCAAATTATTGATTTATCCTACCTTTTGATCATGTTATTATATATAGTAATGACTCCTATTTGTTTTTTTTCATATCCTCTGTGATAGTCCCCAACTGAGGGCCTTCTAACGGCAGGACTCATGGGTCATTATCTTTATTCCTTTATTATCATCCCATGAGGGGTACTATTATAAGAAGGGGATCTTGAAAATTTGGTATAATATTTTTATAACATATATATTGGATGTAGTTAGGATTTAAACTCTGTGAGAATGAAATGGTCTGGAATGAAAATTGTGTCAACTGATCTTAATGTGTGGAATAGGATAGGGAAGACTAGCTAGGAATTGGGGATTTTGGGCCCCATGTGATCTAATTCAAGGACTATAATCCAACTTAAAATCCAAGTGATGATGATTCTCTTATAATTTAGATACCTAGTAGATGTACATGCGTCATATTTTAACTTTTTTTTATAATTTTCAATATGTGATCTTGGGAAAATAATATGAATTAATTGAAATATTAATAATTAAATTCCACACTAATATAATTAGGGAATATTTTTTACCATTTAAAAATGGATAATAGTCATCAAACATGAGATTTTTAGGTAGTGTGTGTTCAACAGGCTGATCAGGTTGATCATAGAAGAGTAGTCAACTTGGGTTCGATGATGAGTGGTAGAAAATTTTGTGTGCTTTTTAGCGGTAGACTTTGGGGAAGTATGAAGGAATAATTTCCAATATAGTTAAAGAGAGATAGTTTGTGGATCTAGAGATGACTTAATGAGTTATTCTGATGCTAACTTTGCTGGTTGCAAGTTATATAGAAAGAGCAAATCTGGAACATGTCATATTTTGGGAAATTCTCTGGTATCTTGGTGTAGTAATAAATAAACTTTTGTTGCATTATCTACTATTGAAGTAGAATACGTTGCTGGTGGTAGTTGTTGTGCACAAATTCTGTGGATAAAACACACTCTTTTGGACTATGGATATTATTTTCAGAATGTTTCAATCAACTGTGATAACACTAGTGCAATTAACATATCAAAGAACCATGTCTCACTCTAGAACCAAACACATTGATGTAAGTCACCACTTTTTGAGAGATCACTACCAAAAAGGTGATATTACTCTTGATTTTATTGGTACCGAACAACAATTAGCTGAAATTTTCACCAAGACCTTATGTTCTGAAAGGTTAGACTTGATTAAACAAAAGTTGGGCATGATAGATCTGTGAAACCGATCTATGACACCGATCTGTCAAACCGATCTGTGAAACCGACCTGTCAAACCAATCTGTCAAACCGATTTCTGAAACCGATCTGTCAAACCGATCTGTCAAAAAGATCTGTCAAACTGATATGTCAAACCGATCTGTCAAACCGATCTGTCAATCCGATCTATCAAACTGATCTATCTAACCGATTAGTGAAAACGGATCTGTCAAACCGATCAGTGAAACTGATCTGTCAAACCGATCTGTCAAATCTATTAGTGATACCTATTGGGTTGTACTATTTTTAAAATCATTATTGTCTATTTAAAACGTCGTTGTTTTACTTAATCGATATTCTATTGTTGTGTGACCCTAAATGATACAAATAATGACCCGCATCTATTTCATTCTCTACATACTGTTGACATTCCATTTCACTCCTAACTCTCTCTTCTCTTTCTTGTAACCCGATCCTTTTGGATCTTTCCAAGATTCTCGATTGCCTCAAACCTCAGAATGGCCAAGAAAAAGAGAAAGAGAAAGGAATCTAAAGGATCTTCACCTATCAAGCGAGCTCAAGGTGATTCGAGTAGTACGATGCAGAGGTATGTGAACCCGGAGCTAGAAAAATGGGATGTTTTAGCTAAAAAGGAAATCTGTTTCGAATGGGTTTTATCTAGAAAGTCTATTCTCATTAAAGTGTTGGAAATGCAAGGTTGGAAGAATTGGTTCTGCGATAATAATCGTGTATTTTACCCAAAGTTGGTGCATGATTATTATTTAAACATGAGTGTAGTATTGGATGGAGTAGTGGATGTGAGGTCATCTTCTATAGTAAAAGGGAAAAGGATTACTTTTTCATCAAAGCAGTGGGATGAATGTCTTTGAGTACCTCACAATGGAAGATACAAGGACTATTATGGTAATATCCCTCATACAACTGATTAATTTTTTTATGAGATATCCCTGTAGTTATTGACTGGGAAGTCTAAATCGAGGAGGATATCTGCTTCTGAGTTGGATGGTGAGAGTAGAATCCTGTTTAAGTTTATTCAACATCAAATATGTCCTAGAAAAGATGATTTTGATTCAGTAAAGTATCAGGATGCCTTTATGTTATTCCTTTTTTTGAATGGTGAAAAGATCAATCTGTGTATATATTTTTCGGAGCATATTGTTGAGATGATAAAACCTTTAAATAAAGATACTAATCTGTTATATTCTAAGTAAACTTCTTCCATTCTGAAATTCTTGGGCTGTGTGGATGATGGAGATGAGTGTATCTCATCAATTAGATTTTGTTTCAACAAAGTTATTTGTAAGAGGATGAAAATCATTTGGAACCCATGGAAGAAATCTTGGGTTGCTGATGAAGAAAATTTATATGAGTCCTTCAATACTACTGATCAGCCAAGGAGACCAAAGGGGATAAGAGATCCTAGTTTAAAACCTAGTGAGGAAGTGGTTTATTCAGATGAAGAAGAAGAAGCATTAGTTCCTAATGAAACAGGTGAATACAGTAAGAAGGAAACATTAGAAGAAGAAGTCAGTGATAATATAAATGATGAAGAGGAGGATGAATCATCTCTTGATGAGAGGAGTGATCCTAATACTATTATCCCAAAGAAAAGAATAATGGAATTTGGACCAGCTAGTCCACCTCTAAACCTACCAGAAACTGAACCTCTTTTAGATGATGATGATGATGATGAAGAAGATGATACTGAAGAGTCAAACCCTAAGCAGTATGAATCCATTTGTACAGATAGTTCAAGTGAGAGATCAGTTAATAATGATGATGATGAAGGTAATGGTGTTGATGACGGTGATGCTGATAGTTATAGTGATAGTAGTAGCAATGACAATGATAGTGGTGATGATGGTGATACTAATGCTCAACCTATATAAGGTCAGAATATGATCCAAGATGATCCACAACCCCAACCAATTGAGAATGAAAATGTACCTGAGGCTGAGATGATAGAATAGTCAGAGACTGATGAGGATGGGGAAGTCCCTCTTGAAAATTCTGGAAGAGCTCAGTTTGTGAAACCTCTCTATCCTTCATGTAAAGCTGCATGGTAATAACACCATGGTCTTGAAGTTCTGGGTTTAGATTACCCAGAGGAAGAGGAAGGAGTAGAAGTGGATCTTACATGAGAAATTGATTCAATTAAAGCTCCTTTAATTGCTGAGTATATGCAAAAAGCAGAAGTCCAATCTGATCCTTTAGTGTCTCAAACTAGACCTGATCCTGCAATTTCTAAATCTGATTTTGACAAGTTTATGGGTGAGTTGGTTCAAGCAGTTAGTGATTATATGAAGGAGGAGTTGTCAAATGCTTCTTCACCTTCACCTATGTCTTTATCTGAAGCTGATATGGATGACTTGGCTCAAAGAGTGGTAAGCCTTATCAAGCAAGACCTGTCAAATTCTAGTGAGTTGATTGGTAGGCACATTTCTTCTTTGAATCAAACACTCAAGGATTTATGAAGCAATCCAGTTTCCTTGTCATGAGAGTTTAGATCAACCATCTCAGGTATGATGTAAGTTTTAAGAAATCTGATAGAACATTTGAAGTAGGCAGATTTGAGGAAGTTGAAAGTTGAGATCACGTAAGTGGTTGCTCAGTCTAGTTCTTTAAAAGTGACCAAGATTACTGGTCATGAGCTTAATACATTAAAGGATGTTGTTAGAGAAGAGCTGGTAGCTCTTGGAAAGATTTTGGATTTTAATTCTTTGAAAAAGATGGAAAATCACAGTGATCATATTCATAAAATGGTGCATCTATACTCAACTGATGCTATCAAGGCTCAAAAAGAGATTAAGGAGAATGTAGATCATTACATCCCTAAGATTTACACCCAGAATGAGTTGAATCATCATTTCAAAGTATTGGATGATAATTTGATACTTTCCCTAGTTACTCAAGGTTTTAAGGCTCATATTCAGTAGTTAAAGGATTTTACTCCTACTTTGGAAAGTTTCATGCAGAATAAGGATTATTTTGAAAAGGCTATGAAGTATGGTGGAGAAGTAATTCCGGACTTCATTAATCTGCTCAAACCCTACCTTCATGTGCAAGCTAAGGCCATTTTTTTTTCTACTATCGAGCCTCTTAAATCATCATATGTTGCTCCCGATCAGATGTCTGTCTCTGAAGCTCTCCACAGTATTCGGCTAGTCTTTCAATAGACTCCTTAAAAAAGATCTTCTACTCCTCATAAGGTGACCTTAGAACCAACAATTCATCCAGATAGAGTCATCCTGCCTCATTTCTCCATCAATCCAATTCAACCTTCCACCCAGCCACCTTCTGGACCATCCATTCCTCCAACTACCAAAGGAAAAGCTCCCTTGGAACCTGAGAAATAGCTGTGTCTGTCAATTTTTTATAGGGTTTCTATTTCCTGTACGTTTCACTTTTGTATGTGATTTTTGTACTCATTTTCAAACCTTATTTTTCTGTTGAATCTTCTTTCTTATCTTCCTCCTCTCTTCTTTTTGATAATCCCAAAGGGGAGAAATCAGGGAGATCATTCATATGAGTGGTGAACTGAATGTTCATATGTTCCCATGCTGGCTATTTACTACATGCATGCTTACACAGGGGAAAGATAATGCCTTTGTATCTCCATGGGAGTATTGATGAAAGGGGAGAATGAATTATATTATCTGACTTATATTATATGGGGTTAATGACTCAGTTATATAAGTTTTATTTTCTATTATAACCCTGTTATCTTTTGGCATATATTCTTTTTATATTGGAGGAGCATACTAAATGACATACTATCTTCTCTCTTCAATTATGTCATTGATTTGTGATTTTCAAAAAGGGGGATATTGTTGAACTCTCTGTGAGATTGTTATTTTAATAATCCCAAATCATTTTTGTATTTATGACAATTTAGTCTTTTGTTCAAATTGTTCTAAATGTGTTTATATTTGTTTAATTTATGTTTACATATGTTTATCTATGTTAATTTATGTTTTACTTTTGATATGGAAGTATTCAGGAATCAAACATACACTTTGTGAGAATTCCATATTTTGTCTCACCATTAGTTATATTCTTGTCGCACCGATGAGGAATAGTTGCACCGATGAAGAGCAAGTCACCGATGAAAACATTCTGACCGAATGGTGGCACCGATAGCAATGATCGCACCGATAGTAACGATCGCACCAATAGCAACGGTCGCACCGATATCAATGGTCACACTGATGGCAACAGTCGCACTAACGGCTACCGAAGATCTAAAGAGCTACCGATCATGAGTCACCAATACCAACGATCATGAGTCACTGATACCAATGATCATGAGCTACCGATACTGATGATCATGAGCTACCGATACAGATGATCATGAGTTACTGATACCGATGACCATGAGCTACCGAAACTGATGAAGATTCAAAATGACTCACCGATCTCATGACTCACCAATGGTCATGAAAACTGTTTGAATTTATATAAACTCTAATTTTATTCCAATAGTCATATTTGATGTTTTTAATGCAATTAATGGTATTTAATGTTTTTTGTTGGCATGTTAGGGGATCGTACCTCATACCTATGAAAATGTAATCATTCCCATTGTCGGAGCGGGTGGAATAAAAAGGAAGATTGAGCTGCAGTAAAAGGGTGTGCTTGAAAAGGCATAGAGATAGAATTCTTCCATGCACATACATACATGAAAAGAAGAACACACGAGGAACTCAAATAATCCATTGTAAGATCTTCAAATAACACTTATGCAAGCAACCCAATACTACTGATGAACACACAAAGAACACTAGAAACCAGAGAACATACTCACTTGTGAAGGACTCAAAGCTGAACTACAATACTCTGTTTTTCAATAGAAAAACCGGAGAAGGACTCAGAAGCATTTATGCTGAATCCAACGAGTCCAGAGTTGCACTGCTAATCTCTTGAGCATTTTGAAATCTTATCGCCTCTTTTAGTGATTCTTTTATTTAAATTTCAAGATGTGTGTAAACTATGTATATTTTATATACACACTGTCTCTTGTGCTAAGCAGGAGGATTTCAAAATCCTCATTCAAACTCTATAACTCCTTTGTATCGCACTATGGATAGTGGTAGAGGTCAAGTTAGACCAGGACAGCTTGTGATCTGTTGTTTGTTTTCCCACGAAGAACTTTTGTATAGGTCTTTGTACCTGGACAGTGGTTTCACTGTTTTTTACCCCGATCCAGGGTATGGATCAAATTTATAAATTTTATGAGAGGACTAA
Source organism: Viscum album (assembly GCA_963277665.1). Classification (NCBI taxonomy): domain Eukaryota; kingdom Viridiplantae; phylum Streptophyta; class Magnoliopsida; order Santalales; family Viscaceae; genus Viscum; species Viscum album. The sequence continues at coordinate 1,034,034,417 of OY728156.1, forward strand.
ATATCGGCTTGAGACTGAACCTCTTGGTTACATCTGTTTTGCATTATATTTAATGTTATAAGCATACTATATATTCCACTGCTAACGACTTTGAAATATAATTTGTTTTAATGTTACTTTGATAGTTAAATTAGCAAGTGTTTGTACTTATTCTAAACCATTAGGTTAGTTTAAAAAGTTAATTTAATCTTTTGATTAAATTGACTGAGACCTAATCAATCTTTGAGAAACTAATTGAACATTTACACTCTGTATAAATACAATACAGTTTAAGTTGTTTTTTTGGGATTTTAAGAGAAATATATTTAACAAAAATTTTTATTGGAACTCAATTCACCCCCCTCTTGAGTATCCACTCCGAAAAACATAACTGTTCCACCCATGATATAATGTTAATAATGGTTTTGTTTTATCTAAATTATAGTGACATTGCCTAATAAGGGAGTGTTTTTTGTTCTTCCCCAATCACAAGATCTTGAAGAATATCTTTTCCTAGTGTGATTTTAATCTGTCAAAATAATAGTGGATATAGTTTATTTAGGACTGTGAAATTGAGAACTCAGAAACGACAAAATAAAATTGAAATTTGTGGTCAATTTATTGAGTAGGAAGTCTTGGAATGTTTTTGTTTGGAGTCAAGAGATTCTTGGAGGGAGATGGAGGAGTTTCCAGCACTATAGTTAGATGGAATAGTGGTTGATGGTGGAGTTTGATTGTTTCATATAATCATAATAGTCTTATCTCATGTATTGGGTATAAGATTATAAGTGGGGAGACTAATAGATATATGTGATGTGTGATCATGTTGTCCATGGGGTTTCTCCGAAAGGATGGTTGGAGGATGGTTAGAATCGAATGTTGTTTTCAGGGAGGCAGTTTTTTGTTGTTGTGATATTTGAGAGAGTCCTTCATTAGTTTCATAACTCACCTTTTGTGAGACACCTAGGATTATCAAGGATTTATTGTGTCTTGGAGACATAGTATTGGTGTCGTGGGATAAAATGGGTAATGGAAGATTTTGTTCCTCCTTGTCTGGTTTTCAAGTATATAAAGGTTAATCACTATATTATAGGTTGTTCATTGCAATCTTTAATTATTCTTAAGTTTAAATGGTATTAAATCCTGATGTAATTAATCATAGGATTTCCTAAAGATCATTGGGGTTGTGATGGTATGTGGGTGATCGTTGATCGGCTAATGAAATCAAACCAATTCATTGAAATTATTCAGTTGGGTTTCATGCATGTTTATTAAAGAATTATGTGGATGAGTTGGTGTGGTTTCATTGATGTATGGGGTTAATTTTATGAGATTAGGACACACATTTTACCTCATGAGTCCTGAGTGGATTGTAATATGATTTTGGTACTCAGTTGAACCTTGTAACTAATTTCCACCCTTAAATGGATGGGAAATAGAAAGAACTATCTATATATTAGATGATATGTTATGGTCTTATATCTTAAAATTTAGTAGATCTTGGGAAAATAGTTTCCTTTGGTTTAGTTTTCTTACAAAATCATATATCACACACCTACTAGAATCTCCCCATTTGAGGATTTGAATGGTTTTATGTTTCATTAATTATTTTGTTGGGATGAAGTTGGAGAGTCCTCAATTTTAAAACTATATCTTGTGTAAAAAATGACAAAGAACATTCAGGTTTTTCATAGGAGGATAAAAAATCATGGGACTAGAACATGTATTATGTTGATCATATGATGCGGCCCTAGTAGTTTTTGGTTTAGAACCATGTGGTCCTAAAGGTCTATTCTTAAGGTGGGTATAAGAATTTGGGAAGGGGGATTAAATTATCACCTCTATTTTTTGAGCCTTTTTTTTGTGAAGGCATATTGTCTATCTGGATTATAAGTTGGAACATTCAGCACAACTAGATTGGATTCACAATATCGTTCATGTATCTCACCTCCACTGATATCTGCACAGTGAATCCCATGTCATTGACAATGGAGAGTTCGATATTGAGGATGAAATGGAATTCATATAGTGGACAGTGGAGATCTAGGGTCATTGGGAGTAGGTTTTGTAAGGATAGACCATTCCATTGGTCTATGTATTGTATATGCATAGTGGCTAAGAGAATAAAAATTACCTATCATATATGTAGGTGCATACCTAGAATCCAGATTTTTTTGAGTTTTTCTATTCTATATTTTTCTTTGATAATGTCATTTTTGGATTTTGATGTTTTGTGGGATGTTATTCTTCTTGTTTATTTGATGTGTGGTGAAAATTTAGCACACATGTGGCAGGTAAAACCCAATTCTTAATTGAGAAATGTTATAAATTAAATTATTAAAACCATGTGGTTGAGTCAATTCAATCCAAAGAGGAGAATAAATTGATATGGGATATTGAATTCCACAAATTTTGTTCATGGGGTAGTGTTTTGAGATTATTTGTTTAGTTATTGTCTTGGGTTATATAGAGGTGGTGATGCCGATGTGGTTTTCTTACTGGTGGGGTTGATGGTAATGTGGTGTAGTTGTGTGAAATGTTTTGTGATTTTTATTTGTTTCTTTTTTTGTGTTTGGTTGGTTGTGAGGTTGTGTTTCGGTCGTAATGACATCTTTGAGATGTTTCTTAAGAGATAGTTGTCTAGACCTCTTCCATGTTTCCTTTCATGTTTTTTTATTCTCGAGGAAAATAATGGTATGAGATACCTCTAATGTAACGGTTCCGACCTTTAGACCCATTACATTGCAGAAATTATAGTGGAATTGGTTCCCAAATGAGTTCCTAAGGGATTTGGAGAGTGAATAGGAGGAGATCGTTCTAAGATTTCAGCTTTAGGGATTCCTTTAGTATGGACCCTACAGCTACAGTGTAAATAGTCTATCACATTGGAGGGGTATCATGTTTTATTTCCATGGACATGAAGGATACGACATAAGATGCTTGGTGGGAAAAATGGACCCACTACTAAATATGGCATGGTTGCGTTATGGAAGATGGATGTTGTGTAAATATTAGTAGCCTATCTGGTGGTTTTTTGTGTGCGGGTGATGTCGGCGGTGTAGTCCCATTTTAGAAGATACAAGGACCAGCATAAGGATACTGGCTACACTATGATACTAATCCCAGTTTTATTGTATCGTCTCTATGTATTTAGCTACGACTCTCATAGGGATCCCTAATTGAATAGGTTCTGGTGTGGTCCTCCTCGCTACACCATAGTCCCAATTTTATTCAGCAATTCGGTGGTGAGGTGTTGGGGGTTACAATATAGTATCATAACATGAATACATGGTATAAAATTATAGATCCCCTTGAACCAAATCACTTTTCTAGTGTTTTTATCTTTTCTTATGTGACTGAAGTGTGCCCCAAGGAGTCCTTTTGACCCTTTTTAGTGTCTTTCAACCTTGAACATGGAAGATCAATCTATGGTGGTTTAGGTGACTTCCCTTATTTGTTTTCACCCAATTTATTTATTCTTATTCATCCAAAAAGGGATATTTTTAGGAAACTAGGGGTTTAGTGGTGTTTTAGGAAAGAATATAATATTTTTTGTGTTCTAGGCTAATAAAGGTGATCTTATTCATTGTAGGGATTTGTGGTAGCCTTTATCTTATTCCATCCTTGCACAGTGGATTAAAAATATTCTTTTGAGTTAGTGGATCCCAATTTTATCACATTTTTCATCATGTGGGTGGTGTTTCAATATTGGTTATCTATGAGAGATGGTTTAAACTAGATTAAAATTTTATTAAATGGTTATTTGAATTTGAAATGTAAATGTGATGGTTTCTATTTTATAATAACTTTTAATTTCATTATTGTTGTTGTGATATTGTGGACTAAATTCCCTACCATAAAATTTCTATTCTTAGGGGATTTATTTGTGCTGGTTTGCATGTTCTATGCTACCTTATTGTCAGATTTTTTGGATATCACTTTCAATGTAATTGTTTTGTCACTTATAACTAGTTAAAAAATGGTTTCTCATGGATATTTATGGTTGTGTGAAAATACCATACGAAAAAATAAGTAAAATTGATGAATATAAACGTGATAAATCTAAATAAAATTATGTTCATATGGTGTGATAGGAGGTGTGGTGTGTGGTTATGGAATGTGGGTTTGATGTGTTGTGTTGTGGTGTGGGGTGGCGTGGTTATGTGGTGTTGTGATATAGGGTGGCTATTTGATGAGTTGTGGTTTTTTTATGAGGTGGATGAGATGGGAAATTGTTTTTATGTGGTTGTACCAATGATAAAGACTAAGTAGTTGTGAAATAGGTATGATATGGGGATATTTTACTAGATGATGTTTATGGGATATTTTTTTGTGATAGACACCTATGTAGTGTTGCAATTAAATGATAATGTTGAAATTAAAATTTCATGGGATGATTTAATTAATGGAATGGAGATAATAAATGAATGAATTAAAAATTATATCGATGGATCAATATTTTTTATTCTATATTTTGTATAACTAGCTAAAATAACTAAATAAATTAGATGGATATTATGTGATAAATTTTATTTTAAAATTGAAATCAGTTGGTAATGTGAATTCTGAAAATGGTTTAAGTTGAGAAAGAAGATCATATTTGGAATATGGGATATGTATTACGTTGTGGTTTTTTTCATTTACTGGTGGAATTGAATGTGTAACACCTCAAGACATTACAATACAAACATTTTTTAATAAATTTAATTTCTTTGACATATTGTGATGCATGCAACATCGGGTTTTAACAAATCATGATACTCTTTTAAAATAATATATAAACATGAACATTATAACTTATCCATTAAATTTTTAGTTATTAATAGTACTAACTAAACTATGAAAATTATGGTTATATATTTATTTTAAATAAAATATTAATCATTTAAAATAAAAATAAATTATTCCAAAAAAAACTGTATATTTTTCTAAAGTACAATTTAGTCAAGCATTCCACACATAATTTAAAATTTATTTTTACCAATTTTATAAAAAATATTTGATAAAAATAACTTCTTTTTTATAATCATAATACCAAAATTATCTTTGGGTGAATTTTTTTAATTATTTTCAAATGTTTCATTTTTTTGATGTGTGGGGAAAATATAGAATTTAAATTAAACACCATCTTTGGGTTTAAATTATTTACAGAGATAAATTATATTTTAAATTGGTTTGAAAGTTTAATTATTTAAACAATATATATTAATACCATATTTTTCATTAGAATTAGTTTCATATTAAATTTTTATATAAATACATTGTAAATTTAGAACATTTTCCCTTTGAAAACCAACTTTCTCATTACCTCTATGGGATTAACATTGAGTGAAAATTATCCAGTTATGTGAATGTGATATAGAAAAAATGTAACTCAACATTTTTAATCAGCATGATTTTATTATCTAATATTTTTAACTTAATTTTTCACCAAAATGAATAGAAATTGTGGTAAATATTAATTATCATGGTTAAGGTAAAAATGAGACTACCAAGGGGTTAAAATAAAATTAAAAATGTTAAAATGAGCTAAATATTGTCGAAAAAATATTTTATAAACATATTTATACCTTTTTGTGTCTAATTATCTATAATAGACCTTATTGGGCCCTTTCAGAATTTGAAAAACATGTGTACACCTTTTTCCTTTCAAAAAATAGAAGTGGGTCACTCACCTAACTTATAAAAGGTTATCCACTCTCCTCTATTCTCAAAACCATTCAACCATTTTATCTTGTAAATACCAGACCAATAACTTCCCAAATTCCATCCCATAATCCAAGAGACCATATTTTAGGTATAAATACAACAGATATAGTATTTTGGTGAAAACCTAAGAAGGTAACCTGAGGAAGAGGTAATTTTATTCAATGAGTGTTTTAATTTTATTTCTTCTTCCAACTCCTTAAATTATTTTTAAAAAATGTGATATAATAACCTATGTATACTAAATATAATTATATTTTTTTATATTAATTTAATTACCTACAGCCTTTCACATTTCTATAAAGTGTTTTATGAAATCATCATTTATGTCTACAGCGGTCGACCACCTCAGAAACCGATGTCATTGGTTTTTCAATTACCATATCTCACAGTTGGTAATTATGATGGATCTAAACTATATATAATATATTTATAATATAATTATACCTAACGAGTAATTATATCATATAATCCTTTTTTAGTTTCCATTGTATAGGGGATAAGATAACGTTTCTCGTGTGTAAGATGGACTACCTCCTCACGAAGTGATGCAATTTGCCTCTTACTAACGATTTAAATGGATTGTAATAAAGATATTATTAATTTATATGTCTGATATAAATGAAATAATTACTATTTTAATAACATATTTATTATTATTAATAGATAAAATATATTTTTCATTCTTACACTAAAAAATGATATTATCGCCCATGTACATGTGGACTACCGCCTTCAAGAAGCGATATAACTATTTTTTAAAAACCACAGAATATGAATTATTTATATAGGTATATTTAATGAAATAAAATTTTATTTATTATATTTTTATAATTATAAAATTACAAAATATTATAAACGACATTTCCATATCGATCAATGAAAAATTGAAATGTTACTCATGTGTACATATGGCCTACCTTCTCCATGTTCATAAAGTTTTTCATTTCTCGCCATATTTTATGATTAGTATTAAAATTATAATTGATATATAAATATGATAATTATTTTATTATTATTAAGATAAATATGATTTAACTATATAATATGAAAAAGAACTAGAACATTAATGATAAAGCATGAATGAAAAAATAAGGCCATTAACAACTGAAACAATGAAAATAATGAAATATTATTAATAAATGTTGGACAAAATGTTATAAAAATATCATATATGATATTATAAATATTAATATGGTTCTATTATTTGTTAATAATACGTTCAAAACTACTATATACGATGATAAATCATGTTCAATTTAAAGGAAGTGTGAGGTAACAGACTTCCTCTCAATTTCCATTCATTGAGGTATATTGTAATGATATACACCTAATTTATTTTGTATGAAATATAATATGGACCATTTGATATCTAATATTGTGATTAATTAATAATTATTTTTTTTTTAACTCCGAATTTTAATTATTAAATATATGGGTATTTGACATGAAAATTGCCAACTGGTAAAGAATTTCATAACTGAACTTCATTTCATTAGGTTATACTCCTTCTTCATTGTCTTTGATATTATATGATTTTTTATGTATTGAATTTTGAATATATTGGGTTTTATATCCAATTATTTTATATGGATTTAAATTTGACCAACAAAATCAATTCATTTGTTAATTATCACTTCCTTTGTTGATCTTTGTAAGTGTTTATTTCACAATATCATTTTTATAAGGATTGTTTACACCAGAATTTACAATAAAAGAAATTATTTGATAATTGTTTAATAAACCATTTTTTTATCCTCTCAATATTCATGAAAATTGTCATGAAATATTATCATTTTTGAACGCTTTTGTACTTAAAATAATTTACAAATTGTTATTATGAAAATCTGACTTCATTTCTCTCTTCGGTTAAAAATCTATTTTTTTCTCAACCATTTTTTCTAACAAAATAAAAAATGTTATAAAAATTAAAAAATAATTATTAAATATATATTTACCCATTTTTACTTGTTAAAAAAAGTTAAATGGATCTTCTTTTATTTCTCAAAATAATGTTAATTTTTATTTTTTCAAAAAAAGTGAAAGGAATCTTTGTTTGAGCTTTTATGAAATGAACAGAACTGCTATGCATCAGGATAACCAAAAAATTTTAAAGATTATTTTATAATTTTTAATGTTTATTTTTAATGAAAAAATTCATGAAAATATTTTTTGAAATTTTAGTTTCAAAAAATATTTTTCAAAATGAAAAAATATTTTTCCCAATTTCTTTAAATATCTTTTTATGGTATTTATATTTATTGATGACAAAAACTCTTTATTATTAGTTAAATTGTTTTTTTCTGGAATGTTACTATAATTATTCTTTTTGTGGATGGTTTGAGATCATTATTCACTAAGGAATTTATTTTCGTTCACTTTCCTTAATCATTTTCATAGTCATTAAATTTCCAATGAAATATTTGGTTACATGTGATAATTGAATTAGAATTTTACACTAAATATCCATATTATTTATCATGAATATGTTTATTGATTAAACTATATATAATTTCTATATACATTTTTCTAAATTTAATGCTCTTTTTTATATTATGAAATATTGATTAATGGATATTATTTACACAATGTGGATATTTGATGATAAAGAATATTGTCCATGAATTAAAAAGATTATTATAAATACGAGGAAAGATTTGGGAATACCAATATGATTTAGTCCTTATTATAGATATTCCGTTGATGCATCGGTAGGTCTCATTAGACAAATTAGAAAATTAGCTTTAAATTTGTGTTTGCCTGTATTTTTATACCTTCTTTTGAAAGGTATTGATTATAGAGTTATAATTTTATTAAGACATGAAATATAATAATTAATATTTTACTTCATTAAAAATTCTTTTATTATTATACATTAAATTTAAAAAATTATATTATATTTAAATGCATTTTATTATAATTTTTTCGATTAAATGGAATATTTTTTTATTTGTTAACATTTTCATATTTATTATATCTTCTCGGATTATTTAAATAGAATATTTGTTCAATACATTACCTTCCCATGATTGTTCTTATTGTTTCATGATTGTTTCCATTAAACATAACCTTTAAAGATCATTTTAGTTCACCCTTATTCTGTTTCCTTTCCCTATCATATGATGAAAAATTCATGGAATGAGTTTTCATTGATCCAATTCATTTTTTATGTATTATGTTCTATTTTCTATTACCAATGTAAAATGGGTATCATGTATGTATCTGGTTCTCTGAAACTTCAAAACTGATTGGTCTTTTGGTATTTCACCCTTTGTATCTTTTATAATATAATAAATAAAACATTGGATCTGAATTATTGGGGTCTGGGTCATTACTGTTTCTATCAGATGAATTTTAATAGAAACCTTGGCATGTATTTTAAGGAAATCATTGATTTGGCAGAATAATCCCATGATACAATTTGAGGACAATTATATAATAACATCCTAATGTTTTGGTTTGTAAAATATTGTGTGGTTTTTTCTATAAATACTTCCCTATTTGGATACTACAAGTAGATGTGGATCTTCCATTGTGGTATGTAGGGGTAAAAACTCTAAAAGGGGGGAATTGGTCTTGACCCAATTATCACCTAGTGTAATAAAATGGGCCTTACTATACATTTTTTTAGATAATCCTATCGGATATTCTTTTTATAATTCAAATTTTTATTACAACCCATTATGATGGATTTTAGATGAAAATTAACTCTAAAGAAACCAATTTTATGATTCTAAGATTAAAAAAGAAGAAATTTTAATCTATGCTTTGTGACCCTCCATATATAGAATTATACATTATGATTTAAAATTTATAACTCTAAGAGTTAATATATTTTATTACATTGTTTATTAATGAATCCTATAAGGTAAAAGGGTATTAATTCCTATATAAATATCACTATTTCTGTTCTGAGGAAGACATTATGGCCTATATTAGAACTAAGAAAATTATGGATATATTATGGAAGCTTTATGAGGTTATAAAAACCATACCTGGATGGAAAAACCTTTTATATAGTTAGAGTTTTCTACATCATATCACATTATGTGACTGAATCCTCCATCATTTGGTAGGGCTACTAATCCAAGAGAACCTATAAAATGGATTAAATATATATTGAAGATATGTATGGCCTCAGGTTGTGGCGAAAAGAAAAATTTTGCACTTGGATATTATTGAATCAAATGTGATAGTGATCAACAGTATTCATTGATCTGGAATACTAGGTATGAATTATAAATATAAATTATAGAATAAAAATCTTTTAAGAATATATTCTTCGAAAAATATTTACCTCAAGATACAAAAACTGAAATGAAGAGAAGTTTCCTTAGCTTAAAGAAAAAAAGAATAAAAATGTATTGTAGCATACAATGACACCTTTATAAGGTTAGATAAGTATGACATGGAATACATATGAAAGAAAGACTCTACGATTTAAAATTTCATTGAAGGGATTAAGACAGGTATTCAAAGGGCCACATTCTCTAAAACAATCTCATCATACGAAGACATGATGTCATGTGAAATAAAGATAGAGAAATAGTTCTCCCATCTTTATTAATTTGAAGAGAATCCATAGAATAATAGGATGAAAAAGAAAAACCCAAGTACTTACCTCAAGGGGATGGGATTTTTATATTAGTATAGAGAGAAAGGTCATCCTACTCATGAATGTGAGGGTAGTGAAGTAGTTGTAAAATTTCATTTCTTCAATAGTAAGGACATGGGGAACAATCCAAACTAATTACCAAATTGTTGAGGTAATATACCTCAAAATAAGCTAAGGGATCAATGTCAACATTATTCTATTGATACAACTGAAGTGGGGTGATTATTTTGGTTATGTATTTTGGTCCAAAAAATATGTTTTAAAACTTTATTATTTATAATAATATCATTATAAATATCATTAAATTTATTAATATTTTACTATAGCTTTTTTTCTGTAAATGATATTAAGGTATGTGTTGAATGGTAACATGAAAAGTGATTCAGTGGAAAGTCATTCTTTTCCAAAATGAATTATTTATGGAAGATAACCTTTAATATATGCTCTATATTGAGATAATATTTAAAATGATATGTTAATGGGATAGTATTTTTTATCATGAAATTGGTTATTGATATTTTGGTTGAGGTTATCTTTTCAAAATTTTAATACATGTTTGGATCTATGGAATATATTTGGCAACCAGGTTTTTTTACTTTTGTAAGATTTCTTATTTTCGTTAAGGTTTTATGGTGATAAAAGTATTCACATATTTGGAATATAAAATTAAATGAAAATTTATATTTTATAAGAGAATAATGTTGATTCAGTGACCATCCATCAAAAAATTTCGACATTGAACCAGGGAAGAAATATTTTGGATGATCTTTAAGGTTAGTTATTTATGGAATGGGTTAAGTTTAACATTAGGTGTAATTGGATAAATTTTATAACCATTTTTGTTTATTAAAGATAGGATGGATACCTTTTTACTCTTGTATAGATCTTAGGATCTATTAAAAGGTTGTTTTAGTGCTTCAAACCTAAAAAATAATCGTGTCTATTAATGTCTTATCATAAGAAATGAAGTGGAATGTGATTGAAGCATAACCAAAACATGAAATTATGCCTATGAAAAAAAATATATCATGTATTTATATTTCCAAACGTTCTCTATCTAAATGGTAAAATAATCCCTTAACACTGATTTTAAAACCAAAATATTATCCCAGTACCTTCATTTTTAATGAATCATTTGGTCCCTTAACTCGTCACATATTTATGGTTTTGTGGTCATTAACCTTTTCTAGATCACCCACATTCATGTGAGCAATGATCTTTATCACTCTCTTTTTACCCTTGGGAATTATTATTCTCTTACAAGTCCATGTTTTCATTTTCCACATATGTTGTCCTACTTTTAAAACTTGTTATGTGATTATTCTAGGTGACCTTTTCACTTCTATTTCTCTTTTATTAAGAGGATATATTATTAAACCTTTTACAATGTGGGTTTTTAAATAAATTAATTTTTAAATATCAAACCATTTATTACCAAGACCAAGAATAAATTGAGAGGATAAATTTTATTTAAGGTGGGAATAACGTGACACCCCAGTACATTACAATTAATTTATTTTAGAATAAATTTATTTTATTTTATAGCTTGTGATACATACAACACTGAGTTTAAAAAAAATGTTTCACTCTATTAAGTTATTATTTAAACATGACCATTGTAACATGAAATTTATAATGGTGGGTATGAATAAGATTAAATTAATCATAAAAATCTTGTTAATTTATTGATTACAAATAAAATAATAATCACACAAAAAAATAAATTTTTTTTAGAAAACTATATATTTTTAAAGGGCATTTTAAGGTTGCTTTGTACATATAATTTAAAATTTATATTGAAAACTTTTAGAAATTTTATTTTATAAAATAAAATTAATTTTTTAAATTAAAATATAAATAATTTATTATGGTTATTTATTTGGGACTTTTTGAAATGTTTCATTTTTGGATGAATAGTAAAATATTGAATTTTAATTGAATACTTCCTTTTTGTTTAAATTGTTTACAAAGTAAAATAGTATTTTTAATTTGTTTTAAACTAAAAAAATTAAATAATAAATATATTTATATAATATTTTTCACCATAATCATCTTAAAATATTATATTGATATAAAAACTTTGAATGATTTTGAACATTTTCCCTTTGAAATTCCGCTTTCTCATCACGTCTCTAGTATTAATTTTGAATTGAAATTTTTTATTTATGTAAATATAATTTAGAAAAAATGGATTCCATATTTATAATCATAAATATTTATATTATTTACTAATGAGAAATTAATATTTTACTAAAATGAAGAGTGACCATAGTAAAAATTAATTTTCACGGTTTAGGTAAATATGGGGTTTTCGGGGGTTAAAATAAAAATATAATGGTTAAAATGATGAAAAAATGTTACTAAAACAATTTTAAAGACATTATTAGATCATATCATGAGTAATTATTTATAATAATTAATAATTTACCATTTTGGCATGTGAAAAATAGGGGTATAACTTTTTATTTTTGAAAATTACAAGTTTTTCACTCAACTTTCTTATAAAAACAGCCCTCTATCATCTCTTATTCACACCATGAACCCATTTTATTAAGCAAATGCCCCCAAAAATCAAAAACAAAACTTCATTACCACATCCAATAATCCTTATTTTGGGATGAAATTTAACCTAAAAATTATTTTGGTGTAAAGCTAAGAAGGTAACCTGAAAACGAGGTGTTGTTTTTCAAAGAGCATTTTTATTTAATTTCTTTCTCCACCTCATTAATCCATTATTAAAACATTATGATATGATAAAATAAGTTTATAATATATAATTAGATTTCTTTTTGTTAATTTCATGACCTAAAACCATCCCCACTTCCATTAAATGATTTACGAAATCATCATTCATGTGTATTGTAGTTTACCACCTCATGAACTGATGTTGTTCATTTTTCCATTACCACATATCACGGTTGGGTGTGATGATAGATTAACAGTATATATTTGATATTTATAATGTAATTATACCTATTTAGTCATTATATCAAATATTCCATTTTACTTTTCATTCCTTAGTTGATATGAAAACATCGCTCTTTTGTATGGCGGACTACCGCCTCACGAAGGGATGTGATTCACCTTTCACTAACGTTTTTGTGGGAGGTAATAAAGATAAAATTAATGAACATATGTGATTTAAAAGATATAATTATAAAATTAGTGTCATATTTCTCATTCTAAAATTATAATATATCTGTTTCATTCTTACCCTGAAAAATGATAATGTTACTCATGTACGTGTAGACTACCACCCTCACGAACAGATATGACTCCTCTTTCATAGCCACGCCACATTGATGATATATATAAGTATAGTTAATAAAATACTAACAAATTTATAATATAATGATCATTTTTTAAGGATAATATATTTCTATCATCTTTTAAATAATTATTATTGAAAAAATTCAGTGTTAGTCATGCGTACGTACGACCTACCGTCTCCATGATCATAACATACTTCTTTTCCCAAAACCATATTTCTTGAATGATATTAAAATTATAATTGATCTATAAATATGGTAATTATTTTATTATTTTTATTCTATATATTATTTTACTATATAATATGAATAATAATTAGAACCTTCACAACAAAGCACGAATGAGAAAATAAGGCAATTAACACTTGAAACGATGAAAATAATAAAATATTATTAACTGATGGGTGATAAGATGTCATAAAAGGATAATATATGATATTATAAATATTAATATGGTTTTTTTATTTTAAGAGAATGTTTAAATCCTCTATACTATATTTTAAATCATTCTCATCTAAAAGGAAGCAAGGGGTAATGGACTTCATCTCATTTTTACTTTATTGGGGCTTATTGTAGAGATATACACCTAATTTAATTTTTATGGTGTATATACTACCAATTATACATGAAATATAATTAATATTTCGTAATTAATTGATTTATACATTTCAATTTGAATTCTTTCATCAATCTAGATATAACTTTTAAAATAATCAAGTGGTAAAGAAATTCATAACTAATATTCTTTTTATTAGGTTATATTACTTCTTCATTGTCATTGATATTATCCGATAATGTGTTTATTTAATTTTGAATATATTATATTTTATATCTATATATATTTTTTGGATTTATATTTGATACTCATAATAAATTAATGGGTTTATTCTCACTTCAATGTATGTTCTTTGTAATGTTTTATTTCACAATATCAATTTTATTGACATTATTAATACTTGATTTTCCATTGGAGGGAATTAATTAATCATTATTTAATAAAACCACTAATTTTATTCTCATATATTAATTCACAATATTTTTAAATTAAATGTAAAATTATCAATTATTTGTCACTTAAAATAATTAAGCAATTGTTTTCATGAAATTCTGAAATCATTTCTCCCTTCATTCCAAAATTTATATTATTCTAAAACAATATTTTCAAAAAATGTTCTTTAAAAAGTTGTAAACTTTTCCAAATGATTCATTAAATAAATTTTTACCCATTTTTCATTTTAAAAAATGTTTTTAAAGGAATCTAAATCTCATTATCCAAACAATTCATGTCTGTATTTTACTAAAAACATGAATGAAATATTTGTTTTAACATGTACATTATGAATAGAATTTCAAGCCATAATGACCAAAAAAATGTTTGAAATGTTATTTTATAATTTTAAAAGTTTATTTTCAATGAAAATTATTCTTAAAATGTTTTTTAAAACATTATGTTTTAAAAAATTGTTTTATAAATGAAAAATATATTCTCCTCAATAGTGTTTTCAAATATATTTTATGGTATTTTTATTCGTTAATGGAAAAACCCTTAATTCACACTCTAATGGATATATGTTGGATTAATCCAATTTTTATTAATTATATAGAAGGCTTCTGATGATTTTTTCCAAGTAAAGTACTGACATTCACTTTCTTGTTTCATTTTTATATTCATTAACATTCCCTTGAAATATCCACCTGCTTCTGATTGTCAGAAATTAAATATTCTTTAAATATTCATATTATTTAGCATGGATATATTTATTTATTAAACCATATATCATATCTAAAATTGTGTTCAACATTAAAAGTTATTTTTTGTATTGGTAAATATTGATACATTTGTATTCTTTACTCAATATAGATATTTGATGGTAAAGAATGCTATTCATGAATTAAATACATTATTTAATACACAAGAAATCATTTTTACATGAAGATTCGAGTGGAACCGGGTTATTTATAGACCCTTGATACATCATGCCACCCCCCAACTTTTTAATTTCATTTTTATTTTGTTATTTCATAGCTTTGGGCCCTCGTGTCAGGGTTTGAACTAGACCCCAGTTTAGAATTTTTGATGTTTAATAATTTTATTGGCTTTTTAACTCATGCTCGGTCAACCACACTGTGGCTGGTAGCCGCGTGGTTCGCACGGGTTCTACAAAAATGTCTACTATTTAAAATAAATATTTTTTATGTAAGTAAGATGAGTTAAATGTTTTAAACATAATAATAATAATATTATTCTGTAGATAATAATATTGTTATTATTAAGTTTTGTTAAAAATATTTTTGTTATTTAAAAATTTATGTTAATAAAATTAGTAATAATTTTTTATTAATATTAATAATAATAATATTATTATTATGGTATTTTAATAATTATTATTTTTATTGTTATTAAATTTTTATATTATTATTGTTTTTGTTTTTTTTAATGTTTAAAATATTTATTAAAATTATTATAAAAATTATTATTATTGAATTAATGGTATTATTATTATTTCATTATTTTAATTTTTACTTGTGTTATTATTGTTATAGTAATTATTTTTATGGTTATTATTTTTTATTATTATGATCTTTATTATTTCTATTTTTATTATTATTATTGGTTTTGTTATTAAATTTAAAATAAAATGAAAGAATGTAAGGTAACCTAAGTCTACCTGTATCACACCCCCCCCCCTTCATTTTTTATGTTCGGTGCATGAGGTCCCAGAATCTAACTAACAACCTCACCCTCATGCCGCCATTAGGCTCCCTAGACTTGCCCCCTGTAGGTCCCTACCGCCCTCGCCTCGCACCCCAGCTGCTCCGGCAGGCTCTCATCTTCCCTCTAAGTCCCCTGGCCCTCCTCCCTAGCCTACCCTCACCCGAACCACCCTCTCCTCACCCTCCTCACCACTTCATAACCCTACCTCCTGCTTGTTCTGGCCTTTACATAGTATCATACCCCCTCACTTCCCCTTTTACTCTGGCCAGAAGTGTAACAGACCACTAGCGGCCTCCCCCTTCCACTCTAGTCGGTCGCGGTTTTCCTCCAGTGAATCTGCCTTTCCTGAAAACTCCCCCGGTATTTAATACCTTAGTTTCAAGGTTATTCCTTCAATTTGACCACACCCTAATTCAAGAATTGTAATTCTCATGTTTTTCTCATTTTTTTAGGTACACGATTGGTCTGTGGGGCATCATTCCTCCTTCTATTGAAGGTTTAATCACATCTATGCTAATTTGCGGTATAATAATCTACGTTTTTCCATTATGACTAAGTCCACTAAATATATGCATTTTTTAAATTGAAATTTTAAATTGGTTCTCACCTTCTCAATATACATATTTATCTTTCAATAGTTTTTTCAAGCTACATTATTTTGTTAAAAATAGATTTGAAGTACTTTCTCTATTCATGTTTACATGTTCTTGTGAAAAATGTGTTCACTAGATGTCAAATGTTGTTTTGATAATGCTTTAAGACCTCTGGTGCTCATGCCCCTAGTTGAAGTAAGACCTCTCATCCTATACGTGACGACCCTAGAGCGGTCACTGGGATCCTTCCTCGCACAGAAAAATGATGTCAGCAGTGAAAATAGTCTCTATTACCTCAGCTGAACCATGATTGATGTTGAGACTCGATACTCAGACATCGAGAAGAGTTGTTTGTCCTTGGTCTTCATAGTTCAAAAGTTCCTACATTATCAACATCATCATTAATTCCATTTGGTCTCGTGTAATAACCCGCTCAAGTACATACTCAGCCGTCCGATGCTGACTAGGCACCTATCCCGATGGGCAGTCATCCTGCAACAGTTTGACATCCGGTTTGTGCCTCAGAAAGCCGTCAAAGGCCAGGCATTAGCATATTTTCTGGCAGAGCACCCTTCAATGGGGACCACCGCACCAGACGCAGAGCTACCGGATGAAGACATCTTCTCGGTTCAAGAGGAGCTCCCAACATGGGAAATGTACTTCGACGGCGCATCCTGAATCCCAATCGAGAAAAGGATGGAGGATCCCAAATTTAACAAGGTGGGTTTGGGGATAATACTCAATTCCCCAGAAAATGTTGTCTGTCCATATTCCTTTCTCCTGTCAGAATAATGTACGAACAACGAAACGGAGTATCAATCCCTCATTCCAGGCCTGGAGCTCGCACTCTAGGCACAAGTATAGAACCTTAGGGTAAAACGTGACTCATAACAGGTCATCGAGAAAGTCAATGGTTACTATGCTATCAAAAATGTGGAGATAATTCCCTTGTTTGACTATGTCTGAGGGTTAATGGAGTAATTCTATACATAAACAACATTGACCTATATTCCCCGGTCTCAGAAAGCCCAGGCCGATGAATTAGCTAATGCGGCCACATCCCTAGCTGACCCAGACTAGGATGAAATAGTCATCAGCATTACTCATCGTCGAATGGTCTTTCTATTTGTACAGACTAAGATGGAGGAAATCAATGATGTCAGTCCTACCCTCGAGCTGTATGCTCCTACCACCAACTGGATGACCCCCATTGCAAACTACCTTTAATGGGGAGAACTTTCATCAGACAGGGCTGGACAAGAGAAAATATAGAGAAGGGCAATCAACATTGTCCTATATGGTGACACGAGTCAGCAAGAGGTCCTCTACAAATGAGGCCTCGACGGAATCCTCCTCAGATGCATTGATGGAGAAGAAACTGCTACCATCATGACTGAAGTGCATGCTGGGGTATGTGGGGCACATCAGCCAGGGTCTAAACATTCCCATCAGGTTTGAAGACTTGGCTACTATTGGCCCACAATGGCGCAAGATTGCGAGCACTTTATCGCAAAATACCACTCATGCCAAATTCATGGGAACTTCATGCACCAATCCCCCAGAATTACATCATCAGGCCAAGTACTCCTTGCCATTTTCCGTCTGGGGAATGGACATTGTGGGACCATATCCTCCCACCACATCCAAATACCTGAAGTTTATTCTTATGGAAACCAACTTCTTTTCCAAATGGGCAGAAGTTTTACCCCTTAAGGAAGTCGGGGCAAGAAACATTGTTAGCTTTTTGAAAACGAATATCATCACTATATTTGGTGTCCCTCATACCATACTGATGGATAACGTCACCAACTTCTACTCTGCTGAATTGGAGAAACTATACCAATAATATGGTATCAAGGCTAACCACTCATCCTGCTACCACGCAGCGGCCAACAGACAGATAGAGACTTTCAACAAGACCATGTTCATCATTCTCTTGAAAATGGTGGAAAAAGACAAGAATTCATGGCCTGATAAACTCCTCCACGCATTGTGGTCTTACCGAACCAAAATCCACACCGCTACTCGAGATACTCCGTACTCATTAGTATACAGAATAGATGGTGTCCTACCCATTGAGATCCAATTTCCCTTGCTCTGTGTTGCCAATTGCGATCAATTATCCAGCGATGAGAAATCAGAAAAGCATCTAGGTGAATTATAACAGCTAGACAAGAAGAAGTTGCACACTTTGCACCATCTGGAAGTATATTAGAACCGGATTGCACGAGCCTTTAATAAAAAGGTCTGTCTTCGGTCTTTCATGGAAGGAGAACTGGTGTTGGTCCTCTAGACGCCAATGATACCCGGAAAGAAACCTCCAAAGCTGGAGCCCAAGTGGGAGCGACCATATGTTATACACAAGTTCTACTCCAACGGTGCATGTGCTATGATCTCTATGGACGGGCAGTTCACTATCGCTCCTACAAATGCGAGATTCCTAAAGAAGTATTTCGCATAGAAAGCTAAAACCAGATATCGTCCAAGTTGTAGGACGTTAAACTGCCAAGCACCTAATGGTCCAAACTTTATGACCCTAAACTAAGAGTACTTTGTCCTTACCACATGACGTTAAACTGCATAGATTTCAGA
Source organism: Viscum album (assembly GCA_963277665.1). Classification (NCBI taxonomy): domain Eukaryota; kingdom Viridiplantae; phylum Streptophyta; class Magnoliopsida; order Santalales; family Viscaceae; genus Viscum; species Viscum album. Next base: position 1,034,053,887 of record OY728156.1, read on the forward strand.
GAACTACGTACATCTTCATTCCTGCCTTCACTGGATACGTAGCGATGCCAGGGTTCCCCATGCTGGCCCTTCCACCTTTCTTGTCTGAGATGCAGGACGTTAAACTACCAAGAACCCAACGGTCCAAACTCTATGACCCTAAACTAAGAGTATTTCTTCCTTACCGCACGACGTTAAACTGCACGGATTTCAGGGACTATGTGAGGATTGATTCCTACCCTCGCAGGATACATAACGACGCCAGGGTTCCCCATCCGGGCCCAGCCACCACTAAATAAAGGCTAAAAATTCCATTTCTCCTATATATAGACCAAACCTGCATGGGGTGTATCTCTCGTCCTTACCACACGACGTTAAACTGCACGAATAAGAAGATTTAAAAATGCCTCTTTCCCCCGTGTATGGACCAGACCTGCACGGGGTGTACTCCAAAGAGAACTACATGAGGCTTGATTCCTACCCTTGGAGGATACGTAGCGACACCGAGATCCCCTATCATTTCCCAGCCACTCCCAAATGGAATAAAATTAAAAAAAAGTCTCCTTCCTCCGTGTATGGACCAGCCCTGCACGGGGTGTACTTCTTTCAGAGGACTACGTATGGCTTGGTTCCTGCCTTCGCAGGATACATAGCGACACCAGGGTTCTCCATCCTGGCCCAGCCACCCCCGAATAAAAGTTAAAAAATTTCCTCTCCCCCCATGTATGGACCAGCCCTACACAGGGTCTATTCATCATCCTTACCGCACGACGTTAAACCGCACGGATAAGGATAAAAAAATTCCCCTTCTCCCCCGTGTGTGGACCAGACCTGCACGGGTTTTATTTTCTTTAAGATAACTACGTGAGGCTTGATTCCTGCCCTCGCAGGATAGTTAGTGATGCCAAGATTCCACACCCTGGCCCAGCCACCTCAAATAAATCCAAAATACCCCCTTCCCTTGTACAAACCAGACCCGCACAGGGTGCATTCCCCAAAAGAACTACGCGAAGCTTGATTCCTACCCTCACAGGATGTGTAGTGACATCAGGGATTTCCATCCTAGCCCAGCCATTCTCGAATGGAGATATAAAAAAATGCCCTCTTCCATTGTGTGCAGACCAGATCTGCATGGGGTGTATTCCTTGTCCTCACCGCACGATGTTAAAACTGCATAGACTTCATCCTCACTACACGATGTTAAAACTTCATGGACTTAATCATGAACCACCCAAGATACATGGAAAAACCAGATGGAAATACACCTTACACGTTTGGATACATCCTCTCCATACATCAGACTCCATGACCCAGATAATTATGGATCTTCATAACCATTCACGGCCATCAGAAGTGGAAATTTATCAACCATGAGGCACCTTTTCATGACTCTGCATTCCATTCCCTCAGCAGATCTGCATATTGATAGCCACTGGCCTATCTACCAAAGGCAATATTTCCTCGGGCGATACTCTTCCTAACTCCGTATGCTTACCAGCCTCAGAACCTCCATATCATGCCTCTCGATCAAGAAATTTATGGCGCAGTGGTTTACAAGTTTTTTTCCCTTCTCACATCCCAACTTTTCCAGGGTATCCCTTCCCAGTTAGCCTATGTATCTGCTCGTGGTTCACATGATGACCTG